>CP119901.1:0-1374010 GCA_029542865.1 Malassezia equina
TTAACACTTAACACTTAACACTTAACACTTAACACTTAACACTTAACACTTAACACTTAACACTTAACACTTAACACTTAACACTTAACACTTAACACTTAACACTTAACACTTAACACTTAACACTTAACAACAGTATGAGTTACGTGGATGAGTTAATCGGAGGGGAGCGGAACGAGTTAATCGGAACGGACGCGGGATGAGTCGATCGGAAGGGGTGCGGGACGAGTTCTTCGCAGGGGCACGCACGAGTTCATCGGAGGAATGGGGGCGTGTACCGTGTGGCGGCTGACAAATGGATGGTCCCGTGATGTTGCCTTGCCGTGATCACGTGGGCTACCCTCGTCCTCGTAATCGTCGTCAATCATGTCAGCACAGTCCCGTGATGTCGTCCCGTGTGTGCCATGTGGCTGCCATGTGGCCTGTCGTCATGTGCTCCGGTGGTCATGTGTGGGTCATGTGCTGCGTTGGTCATGTGCTTTCACAGTCATGTGCTGCGTTCCCCTCCCCTCCCCGCGCCGCTTGCCTTGCCTTCGTCTGGGCCTCGTCTTGCCCTCCCCATGCCACGTGGTCTTCATCACTCGACTGAACTGCCCACCCCTCTGCCCAGCCTTCTCCAGGTCCCCCCCCCACACCACGTGCAGAGCCCTCTCGTGCAGCCGACTCGTGCCCCCCTCACCATGCCCCCCAATGTCCCCTAGGCCTCCCTTTTCAATCTTCTCTTCTTCGTCTCTCTCTATGCCCCCTTTTCATCCCCCCTCCCTCCTCATCCCTCCCTCCTGCCTGCCCTGGCCCACCTCCCCGACCTAGTAGGTCCTTACCACATCTCCCTTAGGGGTCCCTTTTTGCCCTTCCGCTCCTTTTTTTGATCTTTTCTCGACTGGATCGGAATATGCCTGCCTTCTAGATTCCAGTGCACATGTTCATTGTTCGCTATACGCCCCTTTTGGTGGTCTTCTCCTCCCATCCCTCCGTGGTGGCATGCCGCGGCTACCGGCGCGACCTACTAGGTCAACCAACACCCTTCCATAACTCGCTTAGGGGTCCCTTTTTGCCCTTCCGCTCCTTTTTTGGTTTCTTTCTTCGCGGATATGCAATCACAACGCCTTCTAGATTTCAATGGTCCTGCTCATTCTTCGCTAGCCCTTCTCTATGCCCCCTTTTCATGACCCTTCTCTTTCCTCGTCCCTCCGTGGAGGGGGTCGACCAGCTCCACCTAGTAGGTCCACCAATACGCTTCCATAACTCGCTTAGGGGGGGCATTTTTGCCCTTCCGCTCGATTTTTTGATCTTTATATGGAATCACAGCGCCTCCTACATTTCAATGGTCCTGCTCGTTCATCGCTGGCTCCTCCCTATGCCCCCTGTTGATGGACCCTCTCCCTCCTCATCCCTCCGTGGAGGGGGTCTACCACGTCGACCTACTAGGCGCCCTCCCATGTTACGCCTCCGTCCACGCCCCCTGGTCTACCAGCTCGTCCTACTAGGTACCCCACGTTAGCAAAAGTCGCCCGGGGTCCTTTTTGCCCTTCCCCTCGCCTTTTCGAACTTCACCGATGTGGAATCAGGCTGCCTTCTAGATTCCAGTGGTTTCTCGATAGCTCCTCTCTATACAATACTCCTACATTGTCAGTCTCTTCCCATGCTTTCAATGGTCACTCCAGTGCTTCTTCGTGCTTTGGAATCGCCCTCACTAGCTAGCAATCTCTCTCAGATGTCACTTTGTCGGCCTCAATGACGGTCATCTCGTGCAACATTCGTCTCTGCAAGTCTTGCATCGGTGCTCCCCTCCCATCCCTGTCTGTAGCCTTCATTCAGGGTTCGTTATAGCCATGACTTCTTGGTGTTGGTTTCGCCTTGCTAGCTCATCGAGTATCGTGCCCTCATGGCTTCCAGTGCCTCATGGCTTCCAGTGCCTCTTGGCTTCCAGTGTCTCTTTACTAAGCACTCACCTCGCCAGGCATCAGAGGCCCCAGGCAGTCGGCAGCCCCGTCTGCCCGGTCACGTGGCAACAACAGGCCCCATCGTTCGGACCCAAAGACTCCTTCTTTCGGCGGAATCTCTTCACTGGGGGCATTTTAGCAGCATCGCATTCATCTGGTGCGGCTTTGGGTGTGCAATTCCGTCGTTCGGGAACGGGCTGCCGGCTCCTCAAGCCTGCCTCGTTTCCTTCTAGTTAATTCCTCCACTTTCGTACTTTTACCCCGCATTCCTCCATTGTGCCTGGCTCGGCCTGCGCGTCGGTTGTTGGCGGCTCTTGCTAGAAAAGCTCCTTTCCGGCTATAGTGATGGTGCCTAGTCACTCTGAATGCTACAATCTGGCCTCTGCTGGCCACTGCTGGCCACTGCTGGCTGCTGCTTCCATGCATTAGGGTCACCTTGCCCAGCTCTCAATACCCTCCACTAGGGCTACCTGCCATCTAGGCCTTGCTCATCAACATGTCAAGGGGGCGCCCTCAAAGCAGTGGGCCCCCTAGAGCAGCAGTGGGCTCATCCAGTGCCCCCTATGCGGCGTCCAGACACGCTACTACCCATGCGTCCTGCCCGAACATGCGGCCGATTGGGCTCTCGGCGTCGGGCGTCCAGACGAAGGGGTTCCGTGACGCATGGCACGCTTTTCGACGGGGTCTCACTGCCATGTGGCTGCCATGTGCCATGCTGGTCATGTGCGGGGTCATGTGCTGCGTTGGGTCTGGGCGCCATGCCAAGAACCATGTCGGTTTTAGTCGGTTTTACCTCTACGACACAGGCAGGTACCTTTCCGTTACGACGTCATTCATTAATTCGTCGCAATTTCCCCTCATGTATATGATCCGGCCCATCAGCCGAAATCTTGCGGTGTTCCGACGCCCTTACTAAACATACACAGGTCTCGGCCATCCAACGCTCCTATACAATGCACCGGCTCGACGAAACGTGTCTACAGGTTCCTAAATATAGAGAATACCAACCGCCAGCGAAGGGTATAAGAGACGCCTAGAACGCTCGCTGCCCCTTCATCAAAATGCGCTTCGCTCTTGTCCTCTCCCTCCTTGCTCTCCTTGTTTCGTTTGTCTCCGCCCAGTCGCTTTGCTTCGGTCGTCCTAGCTTCCTGAGCAGCTCTTGTGGCGAAGAATGCAAACTCCGTGGCCATTCCGCTGGTGGCACCTGGAACGATGGCCAGTGCTGCTGCAGCGACGCCGCCAAGCGCAGCGTTGACGATGACCGTCAGAGCGCCGAGCAGTTTTTTGGTGGCAAGCTCCTGGTCGCCGACGACAACAGCCTTCAAGTCCACAAGGACCATGGAGTCTCGCGTATCTCTTGCAATGCTTGCGATGTTGGCCCTCTCGGAGCCGGTGGCCTTTGCTGCGAGGCGAGCTGCAAGTCGACTGGCAAGAATGCCGGTCAATGCGAGAACGGTGTCTGCGTTTGCAGTGACTAGGTCCACTTCTTTCGTCCAAACCAGTAGTTGCCATGATAGTACACAGCAGCTTGGTCCGTGCATCGTCCGTGCATCGTCCGTGCATCGTCCGTGCATCGTCCGTGCATCGTCCGTGCATCGTCCGTGCATCGTCCGTGCATCGTCCGTGCATCGTCATATTGTGGAGGACCTCTTCTCCACATGGTCCCACAGGGTCGGTTCGGGCAGGAACATGAACGGCAGCGCCGTCTAAAAGAATCCGTGACGTGATGCTTGCCAGACAACGCCAGTGGGCCCCGTCAGGCCCCGCGCCATAGCATGGCGTAGCAGCCCAGATGCAGGGCAAGCATCAGGTAGAGAAGCTCCATACGAGTCAGTCACATGGAAGTGCCATCACGGGACCATGTCTTCAGGCCACCCTTCTCACTCAACATGGCTTCTATCAAGATGATTCTTCACTGGGGGCGTTACAGCAGCTGTGGATCCATCTGGTCTGGATCTCGTCGCTCAACTCGCTCGTTTGGTCATGGTCGGTTCGGGTCTCTTCGAAGGCCAGTACGGCTCACCCACAGGTGAAATCCTCCACCTTCGTGGCTTTACCCCGCATTTCGTCGCTTCCGGCCTCCGAGCTCTCTCGTCTGGTTAAAATCCTCCAACATCTCCAGGCGACAGGATCTCTGAATGACGCCATGCTACATCACGTAGGTTTCCCACAATGCGACAGAGCTTCCCCCCTCATCATGGGGGCAAGTCGACTGCGAGAATCCTGACGATGACAAATGCGTTTCCATAGCATCCATGGATCCTGCCCCCAGCATAGCCGATACCACCTCTCAACTGGCTTCGTTCCTCTCTTCGCCTGATCTGGCCACCTCGCGGATGAACAGGTCGTAGTGCATCTCGGGCCCTGGGCCTGCGTGCAGGCCGCGGACCAGGAGGTCGCTACGCTCTTGACGTCCTGGCGTGATAAGTGCCTCCCTTTCCACTTCGACGTGTTCGTTCCGACGAATGTAGTCGTACAGCACATCTCGAACTCCGTCGTGACGAAGTAACTGGCCACGGTACCATCGGTCCTCACAGTGCTCACTGTGGCTCAATCGTGCGCCTATCACCGCACACGACTTGCACCCAGCTGCATGAGGCGGGCACATCGTCCGGAGCTGCAGACCGACACTCATGTCGTAGTCCTGCAGTGAGGCCTGCCGAAGCGTGGCAGTACTTGGAACCATCGTCGGCCCAATGGCACGCTCTGCTCCAGCATCGCTCTTCCTACTCCGTCGGGAGCTCCTAGCAGCATCCAATCTGTTGCACTACCCATGCGATACCGCGGTCCTGGCGCCACCAAATGGGATTCATGCCGTGAGTACAGAGGTCAGCCGTCTCCCATGTGCGTCCCCACAAGACACCTGGAGAGGATGAGCCACGCCAATTGCTTGGGAAGCTCCACAGCGCTGGCAGAATACGCTCAATGCGTTCCGCCTTGGCCATGCCGATGGGTCCCCCTGACAACTATGGGAACATGTACAAGCTCGTCGAAAACTCACACATCGAGCTCTACGTCACATTCATCGTAGCAATCCCTCCCAGGGTACGAGGGAATGGAACACCAAGGTACTTCATCAGGCCCTAGGCCGACAGGCAAGTCCGGAAAACTTCAACGTCGCATGTAAATTCAGGCAAAGCGCATTCTTTTGGAACACGCAAAAGGTCATCGTGGGAAAAGGTTTACATTCCTTTTCGAGAGCTCCGTTTGATCCAGGATCAAGCGTCCTGGTTCATCTCCGTGCTGGTGTCTCTTTGCCTGAAACTCACGTTTTGGGGTGTACGAATATCCCTCATTTTCACAGCAATCAGTCACAGAGCATTGATTCAAGAAGCTATCATCAGAAACGCAACACTGATCTACCAAGCTATCGTAACATCGAATCAAGAGGCTGCGAGGAGAAGAGCCGCCATTCGCAATCAACAAATGGGAAATCAAAATAGGGCCATCCAGTATACTCCCTCGACGAATCGCCCGATGACAAACCGAGTTCCATTGACGATAAAAAACAAGGCGGAGTGAATGACAAACAACATACCAATACGCATGGCAGGATTGTATCATGCTCTTGGGTTTGATCACACAGTAAGCACTCCTACGTAAATAGTTCATTTCAGTCAAAGTAGTACATCGTTAAACGTATGGCTCTGGCCAGCCTTTAATGACCAATGTACTTGCACACTCCAAGACAACTGCAAAAAGTGAAGAGAATAAAGAAGTGACTTAAAAGCATTGTCTTCATGTTTCGTAGTACCGGTTGTGAACGTACTGATATTTGGTTTTCTATAGCTACACCAGCGGAAAAGAGTTCTAGCTAATATCTAGCACATGGGATAATCGATATATAAGGAAGAATGGCTAGCAACGTATGGTACTGTTCAATAGCTTTGATTAAGAATGACGTAGCTCTGCGTAACTGAGAATTCTAGCAAGCTAAGAGAGAGACGGAGTGTCCTACTGAAGGATTTGCATCCTACATTTAAAATTGAGGGGCAGAAAAAAGGTCCTCCTTGTTCATAGCTTTCCCGGGTTCGGCGTGGCTGAAAACCACGGCCCCTTGTCTGGCTCCGGACCAAACGAACTTTTGACCGTCATTTTATATTTGCTTAACAGCTCTTTTTCATCAATCGATTTGTCGATGAAAAATGCGACAAGAGGGTGAATTTATACATAGTCTTCCCAGTCAAGTGACCAGTAGCCATCATCATCTTGAAACAGGGTTTCCTCTTTGTCAGAGTCACAATCACACATGTCTGCCTCCCATAGACACCAATCAGCTTTGGTTTTGGGTAGATCTGAGAGTCTGTAGCCATTAACGACTCTAATAAAAAAGCGCGTCCAATCCGATTCCAAGGCGACCATCGTATAGTTTTGTAACAAAAGGTGGTATGGGAGAAAGGGGGGTTTTGCAGCGTATTTATATATTTTCGGCATTAGGAGTCATTGTAGTCAACTTGCAGCATTACAGATGAGTGTTGAGGCCCAAGTGCATGACCAGATCTACGTCGAAAAGTACGGCTCACTCATCTATGCATTCATGTTACATCATTAATGAAGCAAATCTTTATAATGGGAGGCGGTCGTAAATACCTACGTTATCTCCTCAAGACCTTCGAAGGAGGGAATACAGTCGACTATCATAGTGTAGTATTCCGACGATTCATGACCTGTCATATAAACTACTATGGCGCAAAAGAGATCTTTAACAACAGCGAAGTCCTTCATGGTAGGGTCTCAGGGCCCACCGAAAGGTCGATAACAGGGTCAAGGTCAGTGCCTGCGACAAAATAGTGAGATTCCCGCTCATAGTCAGCGCAGCGCTCCGTAAACCAAATGACCAAAACAGTACAGATCAAACTCAAGCGGAGCTACAATAGTCGTTCCAGCAATAAACTTGGTCCCCTTGGGCGCATTCTCGTCCACATGGCTTTCGCAGCGCTCCTTAAACCACTTCACGTCGTAATCCTTGAGCCTACAGATCGAATGTCCATTACCAACTTGAATGCCACTGCTGAGTGTGTCGCAGATTTGATTCGTCGCTGTCCCATCGGGCCTAAATTTGGACAGGTCCGGCTCTTTGCGAAAGCAGAACAGGTCGTGCTGTGAAGGCTGCTCAGGGGCGGGCGCGGCCAAGGCAGCGAGAGGAAGCAGTACGAGAGGAATAAGCTGGGAAAACATGCTGGCGCTCGGGATTCTTCAACCCTTGTATTTAAGGCACATAGTCTACGGTATGCGTGACCGCGCCAAGAGTCTTGTGGGGATTTGTAATCATTTAGGCTTGCGGTCGGACCATGTCAAAGGACATGTTGAAATTCCGTTTCAAGAACCAATATTGCGGGGTCAAAATGCGTCTGATCTTTCTCCGGACATCCATGAATCCTAGGTATCCTAACTATAGGGCAAGGCAAACTTGCCAGTCGTGGCGTAGGTATATGAGTGATGGAAGTTCGCCGGCTAGCTAGCTGTCCCCCCTTTGACCAAGCCCATACAAGAACTCCGATACGATACGTGGTCCCTGTGGCCAAAGCGACCTAATTCCTTTCCTTCCTTGAATGCCATGATCATTTATTTAGCACGCCATAACGTGCATGCACATGAACCCCTGCCGGGCACCATGGTCAGTTTTGTGATTGCTCGGAGTCTTTTTAAGGGCGGGGGCATAAACTCTCGCTTCACTATCACAGCTGGGATTTGCCCGACAAAGGCACGTCATCTAAAAAAAGTCATCCCCTGGGGAAGGTCTCGCCTCATTGAGTCTCATGCCAGGACACGTGACATCATGGGGAGTCCTTGCATACTACCTGCAGTAATTTTGGTTACTGCAACGTCATCTAATTTGTACCTTGCGATTAAGTCGTTCAAATCCTTTTGCATAAATGATCAAGACTTCGATGCGCTAAGGCTCCCAGGTTTTCATCATGCTCCTACCCATTCATCTCGTTCTTGGAGTTCTGGCTGCGACATTGACTGCTGCCGAGCCTACAGGCAACTTTTCCATTCCGCTGTCTCGTCGACAAAGCACAGGGGACTTCTCTCTCCAGCAAGTCGACGTCTTTTCCAGTGACTTGAATGATATTGTCGTCAAGTACTCGCGGGCGTTTGATAACTTTTTCCGCAACACGGGCAGGCAACACCCTCTTCAGTCTAACAAGCTTTTGAGGCGCGCTGATGAAGCCTCTGTGGATCTTCGCAATGTGGATAATGGTCTTCTATGGACAGGCGAGGTCCAGTTTGGCAGCCCTCCCCAGACCATCTACATCGACTTTGATACCGGCTCCGCAGACACCTTGGTGAACCCTGGTGCCTACGACCCGGACTCGTCCTCGTCGTCTCATAATACGAAGAAGTCATTCTCCAATACTTATGGGGATGGCAGGAAAGCGAATGGCACCATTTACACGGACGATTTCTCTATTGGTGGTATCAGTGGTAAACATGTCGCTATTGGTCTCGCCAAGAACGACTTTATTGCCAGTCGAGAGTCACCCAATAAGGGCATCAGTGGTCTCTCGATGCCTTCGATTCAGACATTCCCTTCGGCTTGCAAGCCATTCTTCCACACTCTCCGCGACCAGGGTGCTGTATCCCAAGGTATTTTCCAGTTCACTATCAAGACCGGCAGTGGCTCGTCGCTGCACCTAGGTGGCATTGACTCGTCCAAGTATACCGGCAGCATCACATGGGTGGACTTTGATCCATCCGATGGCTTTTATGTGGCGTCCGCCAGCATCAATGGAAAGAATATCAAAACCATTCTGGATTCGGGTACATCTCTCATTATTGGCCCTCCGGACGAGGTCAAGGACCTGCTGCAGAGTATTGACGGCGTCAAGGTTTCGGATCAGCAAGGCCAAATCATGGGTACCTTCTCTTGCAGCGAGAACCCGAAGGTGAACGTAAAGTATGGAGGCAAGACCTTCCCTCTGATCCACACACACCTTAAGCAAAGCGATACTATGTGCGTCCTGCCAGTCATGGGACGTAGCAATCTTCCGATGAATGCTTGGATTATGGGCGACCCATTTTTCCAATCTGCGTCGGTGATCTTTGATCAGGACAACAACCGCCTTGGCTTTGCCAAGCAGGCATGATCATTCTATCCAGTTCTTATGAGACATGCCCGGGTGAACGGCTAGAGGAGCCAATCTTGAGCATGTTTGACCAACTTTGAGGCCCCGAGGCCCCGGGGTATTTTGTCATAATTTTTCGGATCCACCAGCGTCATCGTTATATATAACGCAGGATTCGAATGGGGGTAGTCTACATGGTATAAGGGTATTCAGCATTCCGAGATGCTTTTCAGTTTGCCGAGCAAGATCGGCTCCTGGTTCGCGCTAGGGGTGCTCTGCGAGTCTGTGACCAAAGACACACATTGCCAAGAGTTTGGTTTAACATGCGCCACATAGCACTGCTTCTTGTGCGAGCACAATTGGAAGTCCACCGGATGCTGGTCCTCACGAACCCAGATACGCAAAGCCTTGACGTCGTCGTCCTTTTTCAGAGAAAATCTCCCACAGCTGTTGAACCCGAAGAAATTGAGCCGATTGTGGCTGGCCACTGGCTTCGCGTGGCCATTGCAATGAGCATTGTCGTAGGACATGAAAGCCCAAGTGTACTTGGGGAAGTAGGGAGGAAACCCTTCAGGAAATCCTTGCTCACTTTTTGTTGCCATCCCGTAAGATGCAGCTACTGTGCTCTGCACCAAAATAGCAGCAAAGACTATCAGAGAGACAATCCATTTCATGGTGAGGGGATGTCAAGTAGTTCGGGGTCAACCCCTCGACCAATCGTAGAAAGGCCCTCCACATTTCCCAACAGCCTGCCATGGATCTGTGCCTAGGACAGGCCACCTGTAGGTTTAGAACGCTGATACAACGCCGTCACTCCTTGGATCGACGGCTCCCTCCAGAACACCATCCGACCTTCGAGCAATAGCATGTGAATGTCCGAAGAGACTATCATAGTCCCTCAATGGCGTTATATGGTGGCCTGCCTGTTCCAGTTCTGCCACTAGTGGGGGAGCCAACCGGCTTTCAACGAAGACTTGATTAGCATCCACGAGCCATCTTGGCGCACTAACAGCGGCTTGCAGTGTCTGGTCAAACCAGAGGTGCCTGGATAATACAGCTGAAGAAAATTGAGGCTGGCCATGAGCACCCATCGTCCCATAGGTTATCAGTCGCCCGTCGTTTCCCAGGGCCATGGCGGGGTTGAGTGTATGGAATGGCTTTTTTCGGGGCGCAAGCGTATTTTTATGGGACGCTTCCAGGGAAAAACTCGTTCCTCGATTTTGCCACAAGATTCCCGTTTCGGGCAACACCATGGCGGAACCAAATGGATGAAACACACTCTGAATATGGCTCACCGCTCTTCCTGCACCATCAATCACACCCATCCAGGCTGTATCACCAGGTCCACTCGGAGCGCGAACTCGATGCGCCTTTTTCATATCCACTCGAGATGCCATCTGATCAAGAAACGGGGGTTCCAGGCAGTACTGCAAATCCTCTGGCATCCATTCATCGTCGCAAATACTTTCTCGAACTTCATAGGCTAGTTTGCTGGCTTCCATCATGGCGTGGAGATGCTCAAAGGACTCGCCCCTTTGCACAGGCAGGCGATCGAAAATGCCTAGAATCATTAAGCTTGTGAGGCCTTGGGTGGGCGGGGGAAAGTTGTATATGGTTCCTTTCGACGTTTGAAGCGATAATGGTGTTCTGATTCTTGCATAATGTGTGTGTAGGTCCTCCTGCACGAGCGGTGCTCCTATCGCAGCTAGATCGTGAGCAATCGTTTGCGCGACCTCCCCACGATAAAAGTCGTCTAGCCCTCGCTCCGCAAGCCGTTTCAACGTTTTGGCCAGCTGGGGCTGACGGAGCAACGAACCGGGGAGGGGCCACGTCTGGTCGGGCGTGAATGTGTCGCAGAACGACGAGCTTGCCATGACCTGCTGCTGGACATGGCGATCCATGGTGCCCATAGTATGACTAACAGGGGCACCGTGCTCAGCGAGGTAGATGGCATCTTCAAAAATACGGGCTAGTGGCAAATTCGGAGCCCATCGAGCGGACGCTTGCAGCGCAGCGGCCCAACCTGATACGGCGCCAGCCACAGTATTGACAGCCAGGCGGCCACGAAGAGGAATTTCCGAGTAACCTTGATAGAGGTCTCGAGACACATGTTTTCCAGACCGCCCGCATGCTTCTATGGCAATGGGGGGTTGGCGGTTCGCACCGATAAGCCAGAACCCGTCCCCTCCCATGCTGAGCATATGTGGGTATACCACGGACAAGACGGCGGCTACTGCCACAGCCGCCTCAATGGCTGTGCCTCCTTCTTTCAGAATGGACAGTCCAGATTGGCTGGCAAGATGGTGAGGAGATGTCACCATCCCTCTCACGCTATATAGCGTATTGATCATGATACGGTGAGGTCGCAGGTGCTCTGTGCGCATCGGCCGAAGGAACCCCGCTTTCTGTCTGGGTACAAATTCTCTACGGGCGACTGGTATCCTGTGGGGCCACGGGATCCCCCACCTGTCCGTTCGGTCCGAGGCCAACGGTAAGTACGTGCCCACCTCGAAGATTCATTACATCATGAACTGCTTCATTGTTCGCATCTGATGGTCCCAAGAGCCGGGTTTTCCACAATGTTCCCTCTAGACGGTCAGCATAGGGAACAAAAGACGCAGTATGGTTCCGTGAAGGGATCTCCTGTTGATGTTGCGCATAGAGCCAGCGCCGTCGGCGCTGACGCTGGGACATGTTCCGTTTCTTGGACGTCGCAGGCTTTGGGGGCTCGTTCGGTACACGAGGACTTGGCCCTAGTTGAATGCGCTCATAGTGGCAGACAGCACATTTTGTCACTGCAAAAGAGCGGCGCTTTGTGACTAGCGTCAGTAGATAGATACGCACGTCGAATGGTCGTGTGGCTGTTCAGGCCTTCCAGGCATGGTCTCTTGCAGCGCGAGCAGACACTGTGCTTCACGGACGGATCCAAGCGAATCACCGATCTCCGTGCCAGGGAGAACAGCTCCTTCATACAGTGTTGTCCGCCTGGTCCAGAGCCACGTACACATGCCTGCCATTCCATCTGGAAGGCCCGCTGAAACATGTAATTGAGGGTCTGAAAAATATCTGCATGGGCGATGGTGCGACTGGGCCCCGTGGCTGTCTCATTTTTCTTGTCCTTCTTTTTCTGGTTTCGGCTAGGGGGCATCGCTGCCTTGGTCCGCACATAGGCCAAGGAAGGCAATTGTCGTCGAAGTGACGCCAGGTCCGGGTCACGATAGTGGAAATCAAGCAATTTCCCCATATCCTGCAAGTCAGCAGTCCTCCAACGCACCTCCAACAGCTCGTCCATGCGAATCGCTACCTTGGTGCGTCGAACTTGTTCTTCCCAAGGGTCGAGGTCAAGGTATCCATGGCACCGAAGCGGGTGCCCGCAGCGACCACAACGATTCCAGCTGGAGATAAGTGTGTCCTCGGTGACCTCTGGCTGGGCCCCCAGCTGCAATGGGAGCGTTGGGGGAGGCACCATTCCAGCGCACTCACACGCGGGGCCTGTGGCTCTGGGCATCTGGCTCGAGGTCTCATACGGAGATGATTTGTTGACGGAAAGATACCAGCCGTGCGAGCACTCCGAATGCCGTGCCACTTTAAGGAGCGCGTCCACCCTAGAGCATTGGGACACCTCAGCGATGCCCCTTGTGTAGGTCCATGACATGGGAGATCAAGAAGAGTGGAGGTCGCTCCGCCCTTCCATGTGGGTGCCCGTGGTACTGGCCGTGATCGCGGTGTGCGCTATGCAGCTGTTTTGGCGTCGTCGCCCTTGGAACGTACATGGTCAGGTATGCAATGTCTACTGATATCGAGAATGTACTAGTCACGGGCGGTTCTCAAGGTCTTGGTCTTGCTTTGGCCAAGCTGCTCGCCGAACGCGGCGCGCATGTCGTCCTTTGTAGTCGCTCGGAATCCAAGCTCCAGGCGGCTCTGGAGGCTGTCGAGGTATGTGTACCAATACTAAGGCAGAAATGTCGATCCTTCGAAGCTCAGAAGCTCTCGTATGTGGTCGCTGACGTGTCGACATTCGAGGGCGCAGCGAAGGCGGTGGCTCAATGCCCCTTCGTCCCATCTGCCGTGTTCTGCTGTGCGGGTGGTGCCAAGCCAGGGTTCTTCCTCGAGCAAAATGAGGCGGACTTTCAACAAGGTGTGAAGCTGGACTATTGGACGGCACTGGCTACATCGCATGTATGTACCTTCCACTGACCCAGGCTGCTGCCGCCTCGATGAAGCAGCACGGTGTGCATGGCAAGATTGTGTTTGTCAGCAGCGTTCTTGGCTTTATGGGCATGGTGGGCTATGCGCAGTACTCGCCCATGAAATATGCCATCCGTGGTACGTGTCTTGGAGACGTCTCACATTCAGGTCTGGCAGAATGTCTGCGCATGGAGCTGCTACTGCATGGCATCCAGGTGCACTGCTACTTCCCCGCAACGATCCTGTCACCCGGCTTTGAGGAGGAAAACAAAACCAAGCCGTCTCTCACAAAAGAGATTGAGGGTACCGATGAAGGTCAAACACCGGAGCAATGTGCGGCGCATTTACTGCGAGGCATCGAGCGCCACTACTTTAGCGTGACCGACGGCCTGATAGGATCGTGGATGCGCATTGCCTCGAACGGATGTGCACCTGGCCAAGACTGGCTGAGCGACTCGCTTCTTTTGCTTCCAGCGCGTGTACGTATGAGATGCTCACCGTCCCAGTGGGCGCTGGTCGTCTGGAGAAGGTTTGTGGCAGACCGAGCGGTTCAAAAAGTGTCTGTATCTCCTGTCAACTAATATATACAAAGATAGTGTCAAGAGGACTTGGACGTTTTTTCAGCAGCCTTACTCCCGCAGGTGCTTGCCTCACTTTTGTAGTGACGATTCAGGGCATCAAGCCGCGCGAATGTCTTATGGCAGCCCTCACATTGGTAGGGCTTGATGTTCAAGTGTAGATTGTGATGCCGCTTGCAATCATGCACTCGGGCAAAGCTTCGACCGCACCCAGGCCACTCACACTTGAATGGCCGTTCATCCAGATGCGAGCGCAAATGCCCGCGAAGGTTGTACTGTCTCGTAAAGGTAGAATCACAATCCGGAAAAGGGCATGTGAAAAGCGCCTCGGCTTTGCGCCGCGACGCCGAAGCTGCCTGTGAAGCCGATGTGGTGACCACAGGTGTGCGAGTTTGCGACGCAGACTGGATGGGCATTTCACTCTTTTCTCGTGGGCTGTGACGGCTGGAGGAGCGGCTCGTGCTACGCGACGGCGAGTCCTGCTCGCTGTGCGTATCCACAAGGGAATTAAACTCCTCCAGGGAGGAGAGGCTCACACCGGTGGTGGGCGGGGGCTCTTGTGTCATTTGCCGTCCAGGGGAGGACAGGCATCTCACCATCTCCGACGACATGGAACTCGCTGGCTGGGCGTGGAACGACGGCAACAAAGGAAGATCATGCTGTCTCAGATCAACGGAATTCGTAAAGGGATACAGTGTCTCATGCCTCATACGCCCTTGGAAGTCTTCTGACACCGACGTTCGCAAGTGTCGTCTAGGGTTCCTGGATGTCGATGGGTACCTAGCCCCCTGTAGCAAGCTTGGCGCGTAGGCATCCATAGGGTGCAGTGTTTGGTGGGTGCCCGAAAAAGGGAAGCGCCATTGAATCATCCGCATGGCAGCTTCATTTTGAATCGCAGCGTCAAAGCTGTGCTCTGATTCGGGCGTGACGCTGCGTGTGGATGCATGGTAGGGGCTCACTGGGCGGGGGCTTTTGGTGCCGTGGCGCACAGGTCCAGTAAGATTCTCCTCGGTAGCATTCGAAAATAGGCCGGGGTCCTGGAGCGCTTGCATCATCGACTTTTGTATCACATCGTTGGACGACGGTGTTTGAATCAGGGATGGATTGAGTGTGAGCTCCTGTGAGGGCACACTCATATCACAAGATGTCAGTGACGAGCCTGTCATATCGCCATCAGGCTTGAGGGCGGGCGTGGACGGAGCATGGAGAGGAGGGGGGCTGTCATCAGCTTGCAGAGTGAGGGATTCGAAGTTGATGCCGGGCGCCGACACCGTGGGCGCCATGCTCGGCGCCACAGCATCTCGAGGGCTTGTTGCCTTGCCACCCATGGACTGGATCAAGTACGACAAGTCATCAATAGGAGAGGTGAAAGCCTCGACCGAAGGTCCTAGAAGCGAGGGCGTGCGAGGACCAACGTCGGAAGCAGATCGCCGTTTTTTCCAGCCGG
The DNA here is from genome assembly GCA_029542865.1 of Malassezia equina. Taxonomy (NCBI): domain Eukaryota; kingdom Fungi; phylum Basidiomycota; class Malasseziomycetes; order Malasseziales; family Malasseziaceae; genus Malassezia; species Malassezia equina. The sequence goes on from CP119901.1 coordinate 15,227, forward strand.
GCCCAACCGGCTGGAGCATCGTTGTGGGCGATTCCATCTTGGCGTCTCCGGCAAATCCCATATTGACATCCAACTTCAAAAGTCCTTTAAAGTGCTCATTCTGGGCTTGTTGAGTGAGGGCCTGGTGCAGCGAAATGGGTCCCATGGAAGCAGTTGGGTCATTGGGGTACATCACAGGATCCCAGCCCGGCTGGGACGTGTCCGAATTGGACCCTGCCACGGGGGAACTGTGCATCGACGACTGTGACTCGGAGGTATAAAAAGGATAGCTTTGTCCTTTAGCGTCGTTCGATGAAACAGCCATAGCAACAGGGCCTTCCAAGTCATTGGGATGTGGTGTTGCCATAGACACATTGATCATGGGCGCATTCATAGGTGGCGCCATAGCGGGAAGAGGCGTGCTTGGGTCGTTCCACACAACGGGTGGCGATGGCCACGACGGCTGCGTTTGGCCAGCGACCTGGTTGAGCACCTGTCCCTGCATAGGGCTTGCAGCTGTGTATAAACCTTCGTGTCGCACCATGGCTTCTCTGGCGGGCATGGAGAGAGGCAGACTCGATGCGAGCTGTAGATCCGTCTGACTCCGAATACCACCGCCACTGCCCAAAGCCACCGGCACAGGAGACACACTGGCGCCTGGCATGGCATGCCTTTCATGGGGTGATGGATATTGCCAGGTAAGTGTATCCATCTGGAATCGCAAAAACTTGTTGGATGGCTTGCAAACGCACGACTAGAGTGCTGGCTTCCAGCAGCGCCTCACGAAGTTGTTTCTCAAATTGAATGTTTCTGCAAGTATTGGCGTATCTTTACAGGAAAAAGAAAGCCATCCAAGCAAAAATCATTCTTACACGGAGGAGTGTGAGATCGAAACCTCCTGGTTGTGAACAGGCACGGTCGACAAAGGAGTGATAGAGCCGCGACGCCTGTCGCCTTGGGCGGCAGGCGTGCCCCACAGGTGGGTGGATGCCAGAATGCAGGCCTCCGATAGGGCACAGCAACCCAATGGACTCGTTAAAAAAATCAGTGTGGACCAATGAGCGCGCGTGACAAAGAGGCATCACCCCATTTGTCCAGCGACCGTCAGGGGACGCTGCGTGGCAGGTCAAAGCGGCGTTGTTGTACCGCGTTGAAATCGGAACGATGGACTAGGTCATCTATGGCTCTATGTCCCTTGCATTGTTCGGAGCCGCACCCTCACGGGCCACGCAGGCAGCATCCAGTGTCTTGCCCGCCAACGGACGCTCCTCCGATATTATGCACGTCCGTGGACGGACTTCCAGGGACGCGCCTCCGATGTCATGCACCACATCCCTGGAGGTAGCTCGCGTCGTCCGCCAGGTAGACCGCCGACAGGAACCAGCATCCGTGTCTCTGTTTCGAACAGATAGTCACAGACTACCATAGCGCGCCTGGATCTAGACTTGGTCACAGGGCCGACCTTGGCCCCTCGTCCGGCCAGGTGGTGTGAAGTACACACCTACATTGACAGCAGTGCGACGCCCTTTTCGCGTCTTCCGCGGCTTGTGCATGCCTCTTGGCTCCCGGCTGGTACGCTTGCTTCGTTCAGTACCGCCACCCTCTTTCCCCCTAGTTGCACACACACGTCGCTACTACAGCTCTAGAACGATGACTGAGCCGAGTGCTTCTGCCACTACGGCGTGGCCTGCGGCCAAGGTGCGCAGCACCTTCCTCGATTTCTTCAAGGAGCAGGCGCACACCAATGTGCCGTCTAGCTCGACTGTGCCCTACGATGACCCGACGCTGCTGTTTGCGAACGCGGGTATGAACCAGTACAAGTCGATTTTTCTCGGCACAGTTGACCCGTCGTCCGACTTTAGCAAGCTGCGTCGCGCGGTGAACTCGCAAAAGTGTATTCGTGCGGGTGGTAAGCACAACGACTTGGACGACGTCGGTAAGGATACCTACCACCACACCTTCTTTGAAATGCTGGGTAACTGGAGTTTTGGCGATTACTTCAAGGAGGAGGCCATTACCTATGCGTGGAAGCTGCTGACAGAGGTGTATGGTTTGCCCGCCGACCGCCTGTATGTTACGTACTTTGAGGGCGACGCAAAGCAGGGCCTCGAGCCTGACACGGAAGGCCGTGACATCTGGCGCAAGGTGGGCGTACCGGACGACCATATTCTGACCGGCAACGCGAAGGACAACTTCTGGGAGATGGGCGCCACCGGCCCCTGTGGTCCTTGCAGTGAGATCCACTTTGACCGCATTGGCGGCCGCAATGCCGCGGAGCTCGTGAACATGGATGATCCCGACGTGATCGAGGTGTGGAATGTCGTCTTTATCCAGTTCAACCGGGAGGACGATGGCTCGCTGCGCCCTCTGCCTGCGCGTCACATTGACACGGGTATGGGCTTTGAGCGTTTGGTGTCCATCCTGCAGGACAAGCGCTCGAACTACGACACGGACGTTTTCACGCCCCTGTTCGCCAAGATCCAAGAGCTGACGAATGCTCGTGCGTACACGGGCAAGCTGGGCGCTGAGGACGTCGATGGTATTGACACTGCTTACCGTGTTGTTGCTGACCATGTGCGTACGCTGACGTTCGCTATTAGCGACGGATGCGTGCCTGACAAGGATGGCCGCGGCTACGTGCTGCGCCGTATTCTGCGTCGCGGTACGCGCTTTGTGCGCAAGTACTTCCAGGTGCCGATTGGCCACTTTTTCTCGCGGCTGGTGCCCACCCTTGTCGAGCAGATGGGCGACGTGTTCCCAGAGATCACGAAGCGTATGAGCGATGTGCAGGCCATCCTTGACGAGGAGGAAGCATCGTTTGCTCGCACGCTCGACCGTGGTGAGAAGCTGTTCGAGCAGTATGCGCGCGCTGCGCGTGCCGAGGGCCGCACGAAGCTGAGTGGCTCGGACGTCTGGCGCTTGTACGACACCTTTGGCTTCCCTGTCGATTTGACGAGCATCATGGCGGAGGAGCAGGGGCTCACCTTCGACCAGGCCGAGTTTGAGAAGGCGCAGGCCGAGAGCAAGGAGGCGAGCAAGGGCCAGGGCAAGCAGCAGGAGGGCGATTCTGTGAAGCTGGATGTGCACGACCTGGGCCACCTCGACCAGGACGCTTCCGTGCCGCAGACCAATGATGTGTTCAAGTATGACACGCCGTCCATGTCGGCGACGGTCAAGGCCCTGTTCCAGGCGCACCAGTTTGTCGCCGACACGGCGTCGCTGCCGAAAGGTGCCGAGCCGTTCGGTGTGCTGCTTGACCGCACCAACATGTACGCTGAGAGCGGTGGCCAGCAAGCGGACACGGGTAGCCTCGTGATCGATGGCGTGTGTGAGCTGGCGGTGACCGACGTCCAGGTGTCGAATGGCTACGTGCTGCACATTGGCTACCTCAAGTACGGTGCGCTGAAAGTCGGCGATGAGGTCGTGGTGAGCTACGACGAGTCGCGTCGCCGCCCGCTGCGCAACAACCACACCGGCACGCACATTCTCAACTTTGGCCTGCGTGAGATTCTGGGTGACCACGTGGACCAGAAGGGCTCGCTCGTGGCGCCGACCAAGCTGCGCTTCGACTTTTCGCACAAGGCACAAGTCAGCGTGGCCGAGCTGGCCAAGATCGAGACGATCAGCAACCAGTTCATTTCGCGCGATGTGCCTGTGTACGCCAAGGACATGTCGCTCGAAGAGGCCCAAAAGATTCCCGGCCTGCGTGCCGTGTTCGGCGAGTCGTACCCGAACCCTGTGCGCGTGGTCGTGCTGGAGTACAGCGTCGATGAGATGGCCGCGGACCTGACCAACCCCCGCTGGCGCTCGACCTCGGTCGAGTTCTGTGGTGGTACGCACGTGCAGCGCACCGGTGAGATTGGTCACCTGATCGTGACCGAGGAGAGTGGCATCGCCAAGGGCGTGCGCCGCATTGTCGCTGTGACGGGCGACGAAGCGGCGGCGGTGACGCGTACGGCGGAGGAAGCTGCTGCTCGCCTCGATGCCATTGCGCAGGTGACGGACGATAATGAAAAGGACGCTCAGCTCAAGGCGTTCAGCGTGGAGCTCGCGCGCATGGACATGAGTGTGGTGCGCAAGGATGAGCTCAAGACGCGCTTCGCCAAGGTCCGCAAGGAGCTTGATACGCGTCTCAAGGCGCGTGCTGCCGCGGACGTCAAGGCTGCGCAGGAGGCCGTGACGCAGTACTTTACGGAGCACCCTGATGCTCCTGTGTACATTGCCAAGCTCCCTGTCGGTGTCAACGCCAAGGCGCTGCAGTCGGGTGTGGCTGCGGCCAAGAAGCTGAACAAGCCCGTGTACCTGTTTGCCCATGACGCGCGCGCTGACAAGGGCAAGGCGCTCTTTAGCAACTATGTGCCGCCGGCCGTGCTGGAGCGTGGCCTCGATGCGGTCAAGTGGAACCAAGCTGTATCGGAGAAGCTGCAAGGTCGTGGCGGTGGCAAGCCGGACGGCGCACAGGGCCAGGGCGAGGCGACATCCGCCGACGTCGATGAAGCGCTGAAGCTCGCCCAGTCGTTCTTCGACATGACCCTGGAGGGCCGTAGCTCGTAGTGGGGTATCTATACATAGAGGCAACTACACCATGAACGACTCGCCACAGCCGCACGCATCCTTGATGTTGGGATTGTTGAAAACAAACTTGGCGGACATGCGGTCTTCCTGCCAGTCCATCACAGAGCCAATAATGCTGAAGAGCGCGCGCGAGTCGATCAGCACTTCGACACCATCTTGCTGCACACGCTCATCAAAGCGGCCCTCCTCGCCAGGCGTCACGTACTCGAGGTGGTAGCTCATGCCCGCACACCCTTTGTTGCGCACGCCCACACGCAAGAGCTTGGGGCCATCGCTGGCATGCAGCAGCGCGCGAATATGCGAGACGGCCTCAGGCGTGAGCGTCAGGGCCGCCTTTTTCTGAGCACGCTGTTGGATCTTTTCCGAGATCTTGGAGCGCTTGGACGCCACACTGTTTGTGGGTGCGCGCGCCGAGTCGACCGGGGGGGCGGGCGCCGCCGGCTCCGGCGCACTGCCCATCGACATGCGCTCCTTGGGCGTACGCAAAGACGAGGCGCCCTGTGAGTACGCACGCACGCCCAGCGCCATGTGCACTGTGCCGTAAGCGATGCGACAGAGGGGTCGGATCGACATCATCGAGGAACAGGGGACCGGTCGTAAAGGGGCCAGCGGTGGCAACATTCAGTGATGACTAATCTTGGTGGGACACCTGGTGCAGCTGCTGCACCAGCCGGTCTATGTTCAGATGCCGCTTCGCGGAGATGGGCACCACAGGCACGGCGCGGGGCGAAAATAGGGCATCGACATCGTAGCGCAACTTGGTGAGTTTTTCTTGGGCTTCGGAGCGCGCCGCACTGCTGCCTTCGCCTAGTAGGTCCGCCTTGTTCGCCACGACCAGCGCAACGCGGTCACTGAGGCCCGCACGGTAGGCCTCCAGCTCGCGACGTAAAATGACCAGGTCCATGCCAGGTCGTGGGTTCATAGGGCCGATGTCCACAACCGCCACGAGTGTGCTGCAACGCTCCATGTGCCGCAAAAAGTCGTGACCCAAGCCGCGATCACGCGACGCATCCTCAATCAAGCCCGGCATATCCGCCACGACCAGGCGCTGCGATTCAGGCTGTGGACTTTGCTCCGTAAGCAGATGACCATCGGCACCCAGGCGCATCACGCCGAGGTTCGGACGCAACGTCGTGAAGCTGTAGGAGCCGACCTCGGCATCGGCACGGCTCAGACACCGGAGGAGTGTGCTTTTTCCTGCATTGGGCAGCCCCACCAAACCCATATCAGAGGGTTGTTTGTACTCTAGAGCAAGAAGTAGCGACTCACCCGGCATGCCGCGCGTCGCAATCTTGGGCGCGTGGTACCGCTCCAGCAAAAAGTGGGGGTTGCCAAAGCCTCCTGCGCCGCCGCGCGCAAGGAGCACGCCAGGGTCGGACGGAGGCGTTGGCTCCAGTAAATCAAGCGACCAGCCACCATCCTGTGGGCTCTGCATACCATCGCGCGGGTCGCATGCGGTCCAGCGCGATTGCGACGCCACACTCTGCTGCGACTCTGGCAGGTGACGCAGCATGGCGCGGTAGGCACGTAACTCCTGCGCCAGTTTGGTTTCGGCCGCCGCAAAGTGGGCACGCTCATAGTTGTCATCCTCAAACCGGGGAAAGTGTCGCCATACGCACGAGCGTGAGTGTGCCAGCTCCGGTGTCGTCGTTGGATCGATGACAACGCTTTTGCGCGCGCGCGCCGACTTGACATGCGCTAGATACGGCTGCGCTTGGGCAAGGCGCTCATTGGTGGTCCATCCAAGACTGCGCACAGTCGTGCCCACCGGCACATGGATCGTGGCAGAACGACCGCCTTTGCCATGAAGCCAATCACCTTCGCCATGCGTGCCATTCTGAGCGACCACACGCTTTGGTACGCGTGCGAGTGAGTGAATGGAGGGATCGCATCGCACATAGACGTGGCCACCCGTACCGCCATGCCCGCCAGCGGCCGGTCCCAATTGCACATACTTTTCGCGGTGAAACGAAACACAGCCATCGCCTCCGTGGCCGGCCTGTACCTCCACGACAAGCGTATCGACAAAGTGGCGCGCCTTGCGGTTGCGCGCCACATCAGCTTTGCGCTTCACTTGGGCATCTATTGCGACGCTCCTTACGCGAAAGGCGCACGGGCTGCGTACCACGGCGCCATACCACAACCGGGTGCACGCCATGCCGAGGCGGTGAACCCTGTGGCGAAGTGGAGGTGCCTCCTGACCCCCCACCACCGCGATGGGCGCTGTCCTATCGGCACCGTGGCTGCTTTCGCCTGTGGCGTCTTGTTGCACAGCAGCCTGTGTGTCTCTATGCACGTCGACAGCGGCCTCGATGATGTGCCAGTCATGCCATTGCCGCTCGTCTGTGGCCACGCGTGTGGGCTATGCCATGCTGTTCTGTGTCGATGCGCTAGCAGCATGGCTGAGCCTGGCGCCCAGTCTCGCACGCTCGCTGGAGCATTGGACTTTCCGCTATGTACAGCTTTCCTGTATTGAGCAGGAAACCTGTGTGGGTATTCTTGCCGTGCACCGTATCACATTTGGGTTGGCGCTTTTGCACCTGCTACTAGCCGCCCTCCTGGTGGATGTGCACGATTCGCGCTCGCCCAAGGCCGAGGTCCAGAACGGCTGGTGGGGTCCCAAAGTATTGGCCTGGCTCGTTCTTGTTACGTTGGCCTTCCTTTTGCCAAGTGGGTTTTTCCTCGTGTGGGCCAACTATATCGCACCGTTCTTGGCCCTCGTGTTCATCTTTCAGAGCCTGGTGCTGCTGGTGGACTTTGCTCACACGTGGACCGAAGAGTGCTTACAAGCTTGGGATCGCGGCTCGGAGCTGCACAAGTACATACTGCTGGGCTCTACCCTCGGCGCCCATGTCCTGACGATTCTTGTGTCCGCTTTGCTCCTCGTGTTCTTTGGCCTCGGCTCCTGCACCATGAACACGGTGCTGGTCGTGACCCACATTGTATTGTACATCGTTCTTTCCGCATTGTCTGTGCTTCCAGCCGTTCAGGAAGCAAATCCCCGCAGTGGTCTTGCCCAGTGTGGCGTTGTGGTGGCGTATATGACGTACCTACTTGCCTCGGCGCTTATGCACCGCGACGACGAGGCGTGCAATCCCATGACGCGAGGACGTGGCGAGGGTGTCCATACATCTACGGTCGTGGCCAGTGCTGTCTTTACGTTTGTGGCTATCGCCTACTCTACGACACGCGCCGCCACACACTCGCCTTTGATGCGCGATGGCGCAGCAGGGGGGCCCATTGCGCTCGAGCCGGCCCCCGTGTCACTAACCGAGCCCATTACCACGCCGCCAGCGCCGCAGTCGACCTTGCGTATTGCGGCGATTCGCTCGGCCGTGGAGGCGGGCTCCTTGCCCACCTCCGTGTTGGACGAGGAGCTCGATGCACAGGCCACTGCCGCGGAGACGCCGCGCGACCGTCGGCATGTGAACGACGATGAATATGAAGGTGTGCGCTACAATTACAGCAAGTTTCATCTCATTTTCGTGCCGGGCATCTGCTATACGGCCATGCTCCTAACCGATTGGCAATCGGTGCAGCACCGCGATACGGGTGAGCAGCTTGTCACGTTCATCGGTACGAGTCGCATGACCATGTGGATTCGCGTGATGAGCAGCTGGGTATGTGGTGTGGCCTACGGGTGGTCTCTCATAGCGCCTCTGGTGCTGCCAAACCGCTTTTCGTAGGCCGTAGGATGGCATCACACGTACGGACCGTGTCCATGGCCGAACGTACATCGTGCACACGGATGATATCCACACAACCTGTCGATAGCGCAGCCGCACAAGCGGCCATGGTCGCTCGGTCGCGCTGCGCCTCATCCGCGTCTGGCTGCTCGAGCAACTCGCGAAGGAATCGTTTGCGGCTCACGCCCAAGAGCAACGGCATATGCCGCAAGGCACGCGAAGCACCGCTGGGCGCAGCCAGCTCACCAGCAGGTGCACCCGTGAGCATGCCCAGCCCACGCAGCAGTGCCAGGTTGCCCTGCGCAGTTTTGGCAAAACCGATGCCTGGATCCAGAATCACGTTCCAGCGCGGAATGCCCGCCGCTAGAGCGCGCTCCATGGCGCGTTCCAACTCGGCCGTGACATCCGGCACGACGCCTCCTTCGTAGGTGCTGTGGTGCACCATCGTTTGTGCATCGCCACGCATATGCATCAGGATATAGGGGCAACCTTGCGCCGATACCAACGGCAGCATGGACAAATCCCGTGTGCCGCCACTGACATCGTTCACCACCGTAGCCCCGGCTTGCAGCGCTGCACGCGCCACGTCTGCACGGTAGGTATCAATCGAGATGGGCACGCTTTGTGTCACAGGATCCGCACGCAGGGCAAGGATCAAGCGCAGCACACGTGCCATCTCCTCCTCGACAGGCACCTCAGAACGACCTGGCGCTGTGCTTTGGCCGCCCACATCGAGGATGTGCACGCCAGCTTGGACCATTTCGCGCGCCGTTGTCATCGCACGATCCACATCCATGTGGCGTCCACCGTCCGAGAACGAGTCCGGCGTCGCATTCAAGATACCCATGACGAGCGTACGTGCGCCCCAGGACCACAAATGCGGTCCCCATGCAAGTACACGCGCCATATCAGGCGGAGGCGCCGGCGGCAGAAGCGTTCGCACTGGCGTGTGCAAGCGCGGGTGGATGGCCTCCGGCCAGATGTCGCACAGCGGATACAGCACAAAAGGGCGCTCGGCCAAGCGCGGGTGCGGCACGATCAAATGCTCGCCATCCTCCACGATATCGTGGCCATAGAGCACGATATCCACGTCCACAGCGCGTGGACCGTTGCGCGGTACACCCTCTTTGACGCGGCCCACATCCTTTTCCACCTGTTGGCACACTTGCAAAAGCGCATGGGGCGACAATGTCGTTCGAATTTTGCAGGCGCCATTCAGGAAACGCGGCTGCTCGGTGAGGTACATAGGCGCCGTTTCGTAGAGGAACGACGTATTTACGACATCGATCTGAGGGTGCGCCTGCAAGCGCCGCACAGCCTCGTGCAAATTGGCTGCGCGGTCACCGAGATTGGCGCCGAGAGCCAAGGCCACCGGCACAGCGGCCGGTGCCAAGGAAGCGCTCTTCTGCTCCTCCAACGGCGGCAGCGCAAAAAAGGCGCGAGTTCGCACGACTTCCACACGCGAGCACTGTGCATGCATGATCGCACTGGGTTTATCGATGCGGACGCGCACCTGCTCGATGGGATGCGCCTGAAGCAGCTGGTGGGCGACATGGGTGGCCAGCGACTCGATCGTAAGAAACGACGATGCTTCCACACAAGCGCAGGCATCGCGAGCAAGGGCGGTGTACGCATCCGGTGCCGTGCGCGGAGGCCACACGTCCAAGTCCATCACCACACGCTGCTTGTCAAGACGCTCCCACGGATTCACACCCAGGATAGCGAACATGTCGAGGCCATGCAGCATGAGATAGTCGTGCGACGATACACTGTCGTCTGACTCGGATGCGTACGACGCAGGCGTGCGAACCAGGTGCAAGCCGACGAATTGCGCGCGTAGCAACGCACGCGGCAAACGCACTTGGACCTCAGCCCATGGCGCATGGCACGTCTGAACACAGGCACGAGCGGCCCCCTCAGCGACCTGCGCGAGATCGGTGCCAGGTGGTGACGTTTGGAGCGCTTCGATGGCTCGGTACAGCACGCCATAGTTGTGACTGTACGGCAAGTGATCGCTGTGGCCCGCCTGCGATACATCCGTCCGAAGCACCGCGTCCACATGCACAGGCTGCGGTAGAGCGCGGCCCCACGCATCGAGACCTGCGTGCATGCGCACCTCGAGACCACGCACCGCCACGGTATCACGTAAATGCGCTGGCGGAATCGTCGTCATCGTGCGAAGCGAGGCCATCGATCGAGAGAGGGCCAAGCTGCCGCGACGCAGCATGCAGCGCTGGCACCCCGCTCCGCGGCCACGCGGCGCCGCGAGCACCGCTGACGTCAGCGTTTTTCACCTCCACCACGGCCGTGCGTGGTGGCGTGGAGCGTGGCGGGCGACGAGGGCGAAGCGGTGGGAGTACTGCCGACTGCGCGCGCGTACAAGCCGTGTTTCCTCGGACGCCATGAGCACGCCTTCGCGTGCCCAGTCCCCTGGCACGCCGATGAGTATGCTTCCTATGCCGGTCGCAAGCCGTGCGCCACGATCGCGCCGTGCTCGCGCGCTGGATACGGCAGCGAGCTTGCTGGCTCGCCTAGATCAGCATGAGGCAGCGCTCTATGCACCTGTGACTGACATGACATCGGCCAAGCGACTGTATTACCACCAACAACAGTACGTACAAGAGCTAACACGCAGCGCTATGAATGCAGGCGCCCAACTGATAGAGCTCCTTCAGCGCGAGGCGCGCCAAGCGCATGCGCGGCAGCTCCCGCAGATGCACAGTATTTTGTTACGGCTCGGCTCACGAACGATAGATGCGCCGCTGACGGCCCTCGCTGCCTGGCGCGACAACGAAGCGCGTCACCCACACCGAGCCGTGCGGAGGGCCGCGCCCACCGACGAGCCTGTACACATTCGTATGATGGCAGACGATATGCTGGATCGTGCGCTGACCGAGACGTATGCCACCGTGGGCGCTGTGTGGGAATGTGCCACCGAGCTGCGTGTACGCCGCGCCTGTGCCAAGTGGCTCGCGCACCTCGCCCAACGATACGTCATGGCCCTCGATGCAGGCCTGTCCATGCACGATTCATGGTGGCCTTTGGAGCGCGAGGCATGGCGCATCACAGCAGCCAACTGGTTTAGCCGCACGGCCCTAGACGAGCCAGAGCAGGCGTACGCCTACTTGGGCCTCGCGGCTGTGCACCGCGCCGAGCCACTCGCCGCCTTGTACTTTTTGTGCAAGAGTTTGCAGACAGTGCATCCTACGCCCAACGCACACGAGGCGTTGCATGCATGGGCCATGGAGAGGACAGAAGGGGGCACCGATCCCAAGAGCGCCGTGGTCCAAGCCCTGGCCCAGCTGATCTTGCGTAACGAGGATGAGGTGCCTTTCAACGAGCCTCTGGCCTTGGACCTCCTCGAGACCGAGTGGGCCGAACTGGGGGTGTGTATCACAGGCGCGCTCCTCGAATTCGGCCACCCCCACGCCACCTTGGAGGCACGCATCCTCGCTGCGCATGGAACGCCTTCGCATGCGCGTGTAGATGCAAGCCAGTGTGTCCAGACCCTGGAAACCTTTTTGCAGGACGCACAAGCGTTCTGCACACCGCCGCTGGCGCCTTGCGACGTCCTGCGCCTGTGCGAAGCGCGCGGACTTTCCGCGCCTCTGTGTCATGCGATACATTTGTACCTGCTGCTGTTGCAAACAGCGCTGGCCGAGCTGGCCAGCACGCCAGCGCCAGGCGTGTTTGTCATGCTGACCTTGTCGTTTTTGCAGGTGCTCACGCTGCGCACGCACATACCCGCCGTGGACGCGTTGTGTTACGTGTGGAAAGCAGCACTCCCATGGGACCAGCTGATGACGTACGTGCGCAGAGAGGCGGTGCTCGACGGAACACCCAGTGCCGAAGCGCAGTGGCGCCTCGCGCTGGCCCACAGCCCCGACGACTGGTACTTTCGTGGCCTCTCGTGGCCAACGTGGGCCCCAGCTGTGTCAGCGCTTGGGTCCGAGTGCGAGACGGATATGCTGGCGCATCGCCGAGCCACAGCATTGCGCGCTCGGACGCGGCCGGACGCCACGCCCACATTGATGGAAGGACGGCATGCACGCACCACACTGGTGGTGGCTCTTTTGCATGCACAGCTTGCGAATTACGACGCAAGTTCACTGGCATAAGACATGAAAACGTACCTGCGCTCAGCTTGGCCCGACGCAGGATAGTACGTCGTCCAAGCAGCGGTGCTGTGAAACGCGCCAGGGTTAAATACATGACACCCTTCATACGTCAGTTCGTAGCGCTCACACCGGTCGGCAAGCACGAGCTACGTTAGTGGAAGCAACGTACAGCGGAGGGCATGGGATACAGCCGCAAGGCATGCGCATAGTCCCATAAGATCGGACGCACCAGCGGCGGCAGCGGGCACAAATGCGCCTGGTCCAACAACGTCGACACAAGAAACTTGGGCATGTCCGCGGCACTCAAATCGTCCCGGAGCAGCACAGCGTGGCGCAGCATTTTGCGTAAGAGGTCGTCACGGAACACCACGATCTCTTGCGAGTAGTACACGAGGCGGCACGGATTGCTCATCCAATGAACATGCGCCCCCGACGGTAGTCGCGCCTCCAGTCGCGCGGCCATCGGCGCCGGCAGGCGCGGCCGTGGCAGCACGCCTGTGGCCGCAGGATCGTGAGGGCCTGGCACAAACACGAGATGGCACGCCGCCAACACACGAGGGCACTGCGCAAGCAGATCGCCCAGCTGCGCAAAACTGTCGGCGTACGCGGCCAGCGCGCCATCCGCCTCCAGAGGCACAGAACTAAAGTTGCCGCAAAATACAATGGCCAGCGGCAGAAAGTCGGCGTCTTCGTACCCCTGTAAAATGGCACGCAAACGCGACAAGGTCGTGGGCTCATTCAGGTACACGTCGGAGAAGACAGCCATGCAAACATCGGGGTGCTGCAGCTCTTGCGCACGAAGACCGGGCACATGCTTCGGAGGAATCGCCCCTGTGCCATGCCAGTCGAGATGCCCGGTCAGCGCACGAGCACTTTCGCGCGGCTCGCTCGGTGGGTGGCCGAGGGCCAGCACTTGCAGCGTTTCTTGCGGCGTATAGTGCCCTTCCACCAAGATATAGGCGCCTTCGGTGAACAAGCCTTCTCCTGCCACCGCGCGTGAGAGGTCGAGCTTCACGCTGCCATCGGTGTCTTCCAGCGTATAGGAGCCATCAGGCGCGGTGGATAAACGGCCGAACAAGAGACAGGGAGCGCCCTGCCGACCGAGCAGATGCTTCGTCGTACTCAGCCGCAAAAATGCGTCGCGCTGCGCGGCCGCAGGGCCGGTGAGCGCGGGAAGAAAGTGCTCGTTGCGCAGCACAATGCTGCGTAAAAGTTCGTACCGCTCAACATGGTGGGCGCTGGGTGCGCGCGCACTCGCGAGCAACGACGCATCATCCACCCGTTCAAACACTTTGCGAGCGCCATGAAAGCAGAGACGTGGCTGCGAGAACGCATCGCACACGCGGAAAAAATGGCCCATCTCAGGCGCAGCGCCCTGGGTCAGGGCGCCGCCCGTAGGCGTAGCGCCCTCGTCCGCGGCTTCCACAAGCAGCTGATCATAGACTTTTTGAAGGGCCTCGCGTGAGACGACATGTCCGTCAAACCCATGCGAATGGCCACCAGCGACGTGCTGGTCGACCAACGCGCCCGCCAGCGCATCTAGGGCTTCGTCCGCCGCGTCCGCGTCACGCAACAAATCGTGCGCTTCCAGCGTCTCGTATACAAACTGTACGGCATCGGATTGCAGCTGCAAGTGTCTCTTTCTCGTAAAAGCCCGCAGGATTTTGCGCCGCACCTCGGGCGGCACACGCGCGCGACCTGCGTCCATGCTACGGACGCAACGCGTGCGGCGCGCGGCGTCACGCGCGGTAGGTCGGCTTAGTCAGCACGTTGCACCCTGTCGCCTTCCACGATGAGCAGTGCCGCGGCCGCGGCGCTGGCGGCGGTCCGCGCGCGCCTCGACACGCCTGAGGCAGCGACGAATGCAGGTCTTGTAGAGACGCTGCGTGACTCGCTGGACCTACTGCAGTCGCCTCATCCACTGGATGGCGCTCATGCCGGGAGTACCATGTCCTTGGGCTTGGACGCTCTGCGCGCTTGGGCTGCGTTTGCGAAAAAGGCGGCCTCGTGTGTGCAGGAGGCCGATCAACTCTTGCAAGATCCTGTATGGGACGTGGCAGCGCAGCGCGTGCATGATGCGCTCGAGCTGGCGTCCCCATCAGCGGCGAACCGCCTCTGCACGGCCATCGATCAGCTCTTGCACGTATGGGACGCATGGAGCCAGACGCAGCCACCGATGTGGGCGCGTACGCTGCAGTCAAAGCAAGCTGGCCATGTATCGCCGCTAATCGTGCAGGATCTCTTACTCGCGCACTATGGCATCGATGTGCTCAGCGAGTCGCCCACCGCCTTTTTCGCGCGTCTCTTGGACGATGTGCAGGCGGGCCTGGGCCAGGTTCGTCGCCGCTCGCACCTCGCTCTCACATTCATGCGTGTGGCTCCGATGAATGTGGAATGGCTCGATGTGCTCGCTACGTGCCTGAGTAAGGCGGACGAACGTGCGAGGGAGCATGTGGTCGCCCACATTGTGCAGCCGCTGGTGGAGCAAAGTCCCAGCGTGCTATCGAGGCTGCTGGCCGCGCTCGATCAGCAGGGCAGCGCGCCTGCCATCTTGGCCGTGCTGCTCGTGGCCAAGGTGCGGGACCTGTGCACGATCGAAGAAACAGCAACGGAGCGTGTGCCGGTGCCGCGCGGCGTGCTCGATGCGTGCTTGGCCTCGGCCCAGCCTCGCTTGCACGTGGCGGCGCTCGCGTTGTGTGTCGAGGCGAAATCGCCTGCTGTGCCACTCCATGCCAACGAGGCGTACGGCGTGCGCCGCTTCTTGGCCGACAGTCTATCGCTGCCCAGCGCCGTGGCACGCCAAGATACCCTTGCCTACTTGGTCAAGCTGCTCGTGCGCCTACGTACGAGTGCGAAAAAAGGCCCGCAGCACGAGCTCCTAAAAGACTTGTACGAGGCGGGGGTGCGTGCCATCCACTCTGGTGCGCCGTACCCATGCACCGTGCTGGGCGTCTCTCTTCTTCTTTTGCTCGTGGAGGCCACCGCAGCTACGCGCGCGCCGGAGCGCGTGTACGCAGGAAGCCCGCTGTGTGAGTCGATTCGTGCGCTGCACAAGGCGCAGCAGACGTTTCCCTCGGCACCACTTCCCGCGCTGCGTTTCTCGCAGGCCGTGGTGCGCCAACTGGTCCACCTCGCTGCCGAAAGCACGTACGAGGATATCCGCCGTCTGTCTGCACTCACGCTTGTACGCCTGGCCGACGACGAAACATCGATACTGCGGGAGCCGGCGTTCCTTCTCAAGCATGTCATTCAACCCAGCGTCGAGCGCCTCGCTGCGCCGAAGGAAGCCGATGCGCATGCGGCCGTGGAGCTGCTGCGGCTGTATCACAGCGTGGCGCTCCCATCGATGCATGCGCAGATCCTCGCATGCATTTCGCCCGGGTCCTTCACCGGCACATGGACGGCGAAGCTGCTTGCTGCGCACCTGGCGCGGGTGCACGCGCAGCTGGACGCCAGTCCCACGCTCGCTCAGGCCTCCCAGGCTGGTGTGCATGGCAGTCTCGCTGCCTTGACGTACCTGGCACGTGCTATGCCGAACGTCGATGGCGCTCCGCTTACCGCGCTCGTCCAGCGTGTGTGGACGCTCGTTTCGCCTGTGTTGTGTGCCGCTGCGCCAGAAGGAGCGGAAGACGTGTCGGAATGGGAGCGCGCGTTGGCCGCCGCTGATATCCACGGCGATGATGGAAGGGCACCTATATCGGCCACCTCGCAGCAAATTCTGTCGTTTGCATGGCGTGCGATCAAAGAAGCGGCGGTGCTGCACACCGTCTGTGCTCAAGAGGCGCTGCTCGAGGCCAATGAGCTGTTCCAAACATGGCTCCTGCAGATCCGCCACCGCGGTGCGTTTAGCACGGTGTACCCTCAATACCATACCCTAGCACAGGCACTCTGTGCCGAGCCCACGACGCGTGCGCTTCCCAGTACATGGCTGCATGCACTGCTAGATCGCGTCGATGCGCACGCAGACTCGTTCAGCACAACACGTCGCAGTGCGGGTCTGGGCTATGCGGTACTGGCGTTGCTCAGCGCGCATGCCGCGGGCGCAGTGCGTGCCGCCGAGACGCAGCGCGTAGTGGAACGCCTGACGCGCATGGCCCGAGATGCGGCGCCGATGCGTCGTATTCATGGCTTGAATATACTGCGCGTCCTCTTCATGGACAGTACGATGGCTCAGGCCATGCGAGCCCACCTCGGAGATGCTCTGACACTGGCTGTCACCTCCTTCTCCTCGCCCCACTGGAGTGTGCGCAACGCTGCCATGATGCTGTTCGCGGCTGTGTCCACGCGGCACCTCGGTGTGCGGGCCTTTGAGCCAACGACGCGCGGTCCGTGGATCGATTCGCTGCTGTATGCAAGCCCGGGTTTGCGACCGGCGCTGCTGGATACACTCACTGCGTCGGCGGCGCATGTGGACGCCGCGGATCTCGCAGCGCTTGGTCACGGCTCGGCATTGTACGCCGTGCTTCTTCTGCTCTCGCGCACGCAGCCCGCGGCATGGCCGGATGTCGAGTCGCTCCTTGCACCGCTCGAGCAATGTGCTCGTAGCGCGCATGCAGCGGTCCGCTCCCTGGCTGCTACGTGCCTAGCTCGCTTTGTGCCCGCGGAGCAGCGCACAAATTTGATCGAGCGCCTGTGGCGCGATGCGACGACGCGTGATCAGAACGCCTTGGCGGGAACGCTGGCTATCATGCAGGCACTCGCCTCGCCTGCGTACGCGCCCGCCGTTCGCGCGCGTGTGGACCTGTTGGAAGGGCATGCATGTGCGCCCACGCTCGCTGCCTTTCTTCAAGTGGCCGAGGCGTGTGATGCGGCCGACGCTGTGCAACCTTTCGTGGAACGGGTGCTGGGCACGTGGGATGACCAGCCTGTGTGTGATCCCTTCGTGGTATGGCTCCTACCGACGCTGCTGGCAAGCGCATGGAAGCACCATGTGCCTGTGCCGCGTCGCCTGCTGCACAGCGATGCAGATATGCGCACGGCCCTCGTCGAGTTTCTCGCACAAGCGCCGTCCCTACCGGCCGCGCTGGAGGCCGTGCATTGGCCTGTCGAGGCGACGCAGCACGATTTTGTCACGCTGGTGCTGGATGCTCACGCCCCGCTCGATGCGCGTATCCACGCAGCCAACCTGGTATCGCGGCTTACTGCGCCGCTACACGGCTATGCGGACGATTTGCTCACCCTCCTGCTGGCCACGGAGCATCGGCCGCTCAGCGAGGCGTTGCTGCCTTTGGTGGGGCGCCTCTATGCGCCGGCGCGACAAGCAGCGTGCCTCCGTATCTGGGATGCGTGCTCGCGCCCCGAAGCGCCTGTCTCGGCGCGGTATGGCGTGGCGCAGGCCCTTGGCGTGGTGCCGAAAAACGATCCTCAACTCTGTGTCCTTCTTCTGCGCTTGCTGCAGGACGACGATGCGGACGTGCGCGCTGCGGCCTGTGCGTTGTGCCCTGCGCCCGCGCTGATGCCAGAGGCCAGCTATGCAAGCGTGTATGCGTTGCCGCGCGGCCCCTCTGCGTGTGTCGAATGGGTATGGCAAACCAGCCAAGGGCCCGCGTTTTCTGCGCATGTGTGGCGCCTGCTCACGCCGGCGTGCACAGACGTTGAAGAGGCCGAGGGCGACGAGCTGTTCCCGAGTGAAGAGGCGAATCAGTACCTGGATGCCACGGCCGATGTCCTTCGCGCGTACAAAGCGTGTCGGCAAGGGCATGTGCCACCGCCGCCGGACTTGGCAGAGCGCGCGAAAGCGGCCGCAATGCGCCTTGCGCGTCCTGTGCCTACGGAACCGCGCGCGTACCGCGCGGCTTTGCAAGAGGCGCTGCTTGTGCGTCTGGCGCAGCTCACAGGCCAATGTGAGGCCGTGGATGGCTTGGCGGAGCGCTTCGAGGCGCTGCTCGTGACGGTGGACGAGGCGCCTGCGGCGGTGTTGCCGCGGCCTTTACGAGTAGCGTACGCTGTCGAGCATTAATGACAGGTTCATCTCGGACTTTTTCTTCCCGAATGTAGGCGGCGTCGAAGGACACATGTACATGGTCGGGCAGGAACTGCTACGGCGCGGGCACAAGGTACGCTGGGCCACACTTATGCAGGTCATTGTCGTAACGCATGCCTATGAGCCTGACCGGGCCGGTGTGCGGTACCTCCCTGGAGGCATGAAAGTGTACTATGTATCGTACGGTGTGCTTGTGCGGCAGGACACCCTGCCCAACTTTTTTGCCCTCGCGCCGGTGCTGCGCTCGATTCTTATTCGTGAGCGTATCGAGCTCGTGCATGCACACCAAGCGCTCTCGAGCATGGCGCATGAAGGCTTATTCCATGCCAAGTGCCTGGGCCTCAAAACCGTCTTTACGGACCACTCCCTCTTTGGCTTTGCGGACGTGAGCAGTATCATGACGAACAAGCTTCTTCGCTTTGCCCTGGCGGATGTGGATCATGTGGTGTGTGTCAGCCATACAGGGTACGTCGATTCGCTCACCCAGACGCGAAAATACGGTGCTTCGTGCCGCGCTGGACCCCCAGGACGTGTCGACGATCCCCAATGCCGTGGATGCACGGCACCTATACCCTGCCAAGGCGCGCCCAGCCACGGAGAAGGCCGACGTTTGTATTGTGGTGCTGAGTCGGCTCATGTATCGCAAAGGCATCGACTTGCTGCTGCAAACCATCCCGACGCTGTGTGCACGCGACGCACATATTCGCTTTGTGATTGGCGGCGATGGACCCAAGTACGTCGAGCTGGAGCAAATGCGCGAGCAGCACATGCTCCAGGATCGCGTGGAGCTCGTGGGCGCGGTGCGACAGCGCGACGTTCGTGAGCACCTGACGCGAGGCCACATCTTCCTCAACACGTCGCTGACCGAGGCGTTCGGTACATCGATCATTGAGGCGACGTGCGCAGGTCTGTATGTGGTTACCACGCGCGTGGGTGGCATCCCAGAGCTGCTGCCTCCGTCGATGATGCGCTTGTCCGAGCCAAGTGCTCAGGCGCTGGTGGAAGCGACCCTGGAGGCCATTGCGCACATTCGCGCGGGGGACCATGATCCAGCACGCCAGCACCGCCTGGTGGCGAGCATGTACTCGTGGTCCGAGACCGTGCAGCGCCTCGAAAAGGTGTATGCCAAAGCCATGAGGCGGCCACCACGCACGACCACGGAACGGCTGCAGCGCTACCTCGCCGTGGGGGGGGCCGTGGGCGGCCCAATCATTTGCTTGGTCGTGGGCCTGCAAATGATCCTCGCTGTTTTGCTCGAGTGGATGCTGCCGCGGGATCACATAGCCTGGGTGGAGTAATCTACAGCGTCTTATTCATCGGACGAGTTCGTCAAACGCAGAATGGAGAGGAACAAGTTCACCACGTCGAGGTACAGCGACACATTCGCCAAAACCCAGTCGTCTGGCGACAAGTGGCGCTGCAGCAGCCATGTATCGTACACAATGTAGCCACTAAACACGGCGCACCCCGCGACGGAGTACGCCAGCTCGAACACGTGGTGGTAGGGGAAGAACATTTGCACGAGGCCCGTACCCACGAGAACCAGGAGCGCCCAGTAGAGCCACCCACCCATCGACGAAAAATCGTACTCCGACTGCAGGGTGAATAGAGTGAGGCCGAGGAAAACAAACGTTGTCACCACAAACGCCTTTAAGACGACACTCTGGTCCATAAAGCTGATAAGAGCGCCGAGAGAGAGAGATTCGAAAGCCGTGAAGAGACCGAGCATGGCCAAGTTCGTGGGATGCGTGTGCCGCTTCCAAAACACCAGGCCCATCGACGCGAGCGAGCCCACAAGGGCCACTAGCATGACCCAGGGGTTCGACTGCACCCACGCAGAGGCCACACTCGCGTTCATCGCGGTGGCAACCACAGCAGAGCCAAGAATTTGGCAGAACAGGACCGAGTACACCTATTGTGAGCCCCTCATGTGGCGTACGTACCTTGCGCACAAACATGGCGCGAATCTCAGGCGCACTCTGCTCCACAGTCACACCGACTTTAAAGTCATCGGGATCCACCTCCGCAAGAGCAGGCTCCTCCTGCGGGAGGGTGTTGTACGTATAAGGCGGTGGCGCAGTCGTGGACATGGTGGCAAATAGGGGGAACGTGCGCCATGGTGGAGGGTGGAGGGCCTTCGGCTTACTTCCCCGTCGGGCGCAGGTGCCACGGTGGCCTCTCCCTTCGTGCACCGACGCGAGGCGCCATGGCAACGATGTGGCATGTCCTGTGGGTGGCCGTCCTGGCCACCATTCTCCTCCCCGTGGCACAGGCGGACAAGAGCTCTACAGACTGGCTGCGCCAGGCGAATGCCGCTCTTACATCGTTTGACTACGCTGGCGCCTTGGAGGCCTTTGACCACGCAATCGAGCTGGACCCGAGCGCGTACCTGTCCTACTTCCGGCGCGCCACGGCTCAACAAGCGCTTGGACGCACAAAGGCAGCTCTGGAGGATCTGGAAGCGACCATTCAGCGCAGTCCTACCTTTGGAAAGGCGTACTTGCAGCAGGCTCGCATTGAGCTCAAGGAGGGCAACTTGGACCAGGCCCTCCGAGCGCTCAAGTCCATGGAGAAGCATGGGGCGGCACATGCAGAGAAGGATAAGTCGCAGGTGGCAGATCTCCGAAGCCATGTACAGCAGGCACAAGGACTTCGCAAGAAACTCGACAAGAAGAGCTACGCATCGCCAGAAGACTGTCTTCGCATGGCTGACGAGCTGCTCAAGCTCGCTCCCAACGACCTCACAGCGCGCAAGCAGCATGCAGAGTGCGCTCTACAGCAGGGTGACCTCGATACCGCTGTGATCGACTGGACTCGCCTGGTTCATTTGGCACCGGCGCCGGCATTGCAGCTGCGTCTCTCTATGATCGCCTACTATCTCCTCGGTACCAAGGGCTCACAGATGCAGGATGCGGGCCTTGCTCACCTGAAATCGTGCTTGCACAATGACCCGGACAACAAGGCGTGCATTCGCGCCCATAAGCAGCTGCGCAAGATTGACAAGGCGCTCCAGAAAGCACGCAAGTTTGCCGAGAGCGACAGTTGGAGCGCGGTGAGCAGCGCGCTGAAGGGCGCCAAGGTAGGTGGCCCGACCATCTATGAAGAGATTCAGGCCGTGCTGCAGGAAGGGCTCGACTCGCAGGTGCTCCCCGCCCAACTTCAAGACCCGGCTGCCCGAAGCCTGCTGCTGCAAGAGATCGAGGGCCTCTACTGCCAAGCGTATGTTGAGCAGAACCTCATTCGGAAGGCTATGCCGTGGTGTGACAAGCTGCTCGTGCACGACCCCAATAATGTGCCTGCACTGATTGCCAAGGGTGAAGAGAAAATGTCGCAGAACGAGTTCGAAGAGGCCGTGCGCATCTTCTCCCAAGCGATGGAGCACGCCCCGCCCACGGATCGCAGCGTGCATGCGCGCATCCTCAAGGCGCAAAAGCTGCTCAAGCAGGCCAAGTCGAAGGACTACTACAAGGTGCTTGGAGTATCGCGCGATGCGGACGACCGAACTATCAAGAAAGCCTATCGTCGTCTGGCCCGGGAATACCACCCTGACAAGGGCGGTAGCCAGGAAAAGATGGCAGAGATCAATGAGGCGTTCGGTGTGCTGAACGACCCCGAGCTCAAGGCCCGTTATGACCAAGGCGACGACCCGAATGACCCGACAGGCGGCCAGGAGGGCGGGTTCGGCCATCCGTTCGCGGGACAGGGCCATCCGTTCGCAGGACAGGGCCATCCGTTCGCAGGGCAGGGCCATCCCTTTGCCCAGTTCTTCCAACAGGGACACTTCCAACATGGGGGTGGTGGCCAACAGTTCCACTTCTCGTTCTAGTAGGCTACCGTAACGCTAGTTCAAAGGTGCGGCACTCGCCGGTACCCACATGGCGGCCCTGGGGCTTGGAGGCACTGGGCGGCGTAGGACGACGCAACAAGTCTTCGTTGTTCGATGTACTCAGCCCATCGACAAAGCCCACCGTCCTGCGATGGCTGTAGCCTTTCCACATGCGTGGATCAAATTCAAAGCTCCGCCAAACGACGTACTCCGTACCAGCGCGGTCAATCTGTGCGAGAGAGGGCATGAAGGTGCCTTTGGGGGGTGGCGGGGCGGACGCAGCAATCGGACCAAAGACACTGCGCAGCTTCTTGCCAAGCATAGGAATGTTCCATAGCGTATATGGGGGCACATTGCGGATCGTAATCAGCACCGAGCCTTGCCGCGCAGGGGGCGAGAGGGGCCGCCACACGGTGTGCTCAGCGAGATCGTCAGTTGCGTCGCCAGCGCTCGCAGGACTCTCCTCCTCGTCCTCCTCATCATCATCATCGTCACTGCTGCGCCGCGTCTTTCCTGTGACATACATGGGCGCGCGTCCCTGCGTAAGGTAAGGTGCAATGGACACGAGGAAACGCAAGAGCAGCAGCTGGTTGGCCAGGACATTGCGCCGCTCGTCTTTGTGGCCAGCGCCCACATGCGGGAAGCCAAACCACACCTTGCTCCATCGACGTGGATCGTCCTTGCGACTGCCCGTCACAGCTTCGCACTTGTGCAAAGCACCAGCATCTACATCGAAGGCAAGGATGCGGTCGGCATGGAGCCCGGCCTTGGCGCGGATCTGCGAGATGATGGCACGTGCATCAGGGTATTTGTCGTACACGTCCGCCTCGGTATCATAGCTGGTCGCGAGAATCTGGTGCGGAGGATGGTTATGAGGAGGGCTTAGCAACGCCAACGTAAATGAAAAGTTGCCTTCGCCCACCAGAAGAATCGAATCGTCGCGCGCAAAAGGCATGGTAGTTCGCTTTTTCGAGGGCACCGTGGAGGCAGCCTTGCTAGCTTGCCCCACTGTGGCCTTGCGCTTTTCATCCACACGCTGCTGACTGCGCGCGCGGTGCTTCGCCAGAGCGGCGCGCAGCGTGCCCTTGTCGCGCTTGGCCATGGTGGCGAGAGCCCACGCACGGCCCGATTGTACCTCCACAAATCTATACCAACGCGTTCCATCGGCCCAGGCCCGCCGACACGAGAATGAGTCCCACCAGCATGGACGTGTACGTGACCGTGGTGAGGCCGATGCGGGGCAGGGCCATCATCCAAATGATCGTGCCGATTCCGTGAATGAGCACCAGGATCCAGTAAGTGATGCCCACCTTTGCCAAGGCGGGGAACGGGATGAAGCGGTATACACCCCCCTCGGACATGGACAGAGACGAGCATCCTTGTGCCTCGGTCAGCGAGGCGGAAATGAGCAAAGTACTGCCGAGATGCCACAAGACGGTATCCATCCTCCATAGTGTGATGATGGCTGGCGGCACGTTTTCAAGGTAGTCGCCGAGCTGCTGCTCGAACTCCGTCTTTTCCCGCATCAAAATGAGCTCGTCGAGAGAAAGCTGCTCCAGCTCATCGGACACTTCACCGGACGACAGACTCAAAACTGAATTCGATGGGTTTGGCTCATTGGCAGGATGGCCTTCGTCGACAAAGTCGGTCAATATATCCTCTTCATCCAGGCGTAGCATGGGGCGCTCCACGGTGCGGTACAAAGGCACGAATTTAAATAGCTGCCATGTACTCGCCAGCAGCTCTGCTGCAGCCCAACCAGTTCCGATCCAAAGCGACAGCAGGAACCGAGGGTCGTCGACATCGACCCAGCATTGCCGCGCGGAGGAGAGCGCCGAGAGTATGGGCGACTCGGCATACCACGCCAGCGCAATCATAACAAGAACGCAGATTTCCAGATTCAAAATCCGAAGAGCTTCCACGATGGATGTGCGAATAAAGGAAGATAGCACCGTCTGAGCTACAGTGAGTGCTTCGTCCCACTGCTCTTCACTGCGCACATAGAGGCGCGGGATAAAGAAGATGACATACAAGGCGGCATGGGCGGTTTCCCAGAACACGGGTCGAAGCTTGTAGCACGAGTACCAGCAAAGACCGCCCAGTACGGCAAACAGAAAGACAGTGCCCAAAGAAAGAATATGGTGGCATGATTCATTGGGGCTGTCAGGGTATAAGAGTCGCATATTGCACACGCCCATCAA
This sequence comes from Malassezia equina, assembly GCA_029542865.1. Lineage (NCBI taxonomy): Eukaryota > Fungi > Basidiomycota > Malasseziomycetes > Malasseziales > Malasseziaceae > Malassezia > Malassezia equina. The sequence goes on from CP119901.1 coordinate 39,595, forward strand.
CGACTGGGTCGAGTACAAAGCCACCCCCAATGTGGCAATGGCCGGGACCATTGCCAAGGAATGGTACATAACCAGCCGCAGCTTATTTACTGGAGATAGAGTAGGAGGTAAAGAAAAGCTGCTACCCGTAGCAGCATCCGCGCGCGCATCCTGCGGCGCTATCAATGGTGCCCCTTCCCTGGCCATGGCGGGCAGATGTGGAGATAGTGAGCGACTGGGTGGAGATGCATAGTTCCCAGTCCGATTCATCAGGGTCGAGCGCACGGGTCGCGGCCCCACTTGCTACCCCTCCTCGTGGGCCATGTCGCTGCACGTTTCGTTGGGCGGCTACGAAAAGTCGGTGAAGGGTGCGACCAAGCCCAAGCCGACGCTGCCAAAGGAGAAGTATATTCAGCCCATTTTGCAAGCTGCAGGAGGCTCGAGCACCCAACTCCAGGATGTGTTTTGGGCCTTGCAAGGTCGACTGGAGGAGTCCAACAGCATGGTGCGTTGCAGCTACACTCATGAGACAGACGGTGTTCAAAGCTCTCTTTGTTCTACATACGATGATCCGCTCACCTGCTGCTACAGCAGTTCTTTCGTACCTGGCCGGCGATCCGAGCGCTATTCGACTTCACCGTGTGGCCAGCGTGGGACTGAATGAATACACGTATTCGAAGCTGCTTAAGAAGTACGCTCGGTGCTTGGAGAAAAGAATCCAGAGTTTTCAAGAGCTCGGATACGATGTTGTTTTGGCGGGCAAGCGCGACCGCTTTGCTCGTCTGCGTAAGATAAGCGTGTCCAAAGGCTTGTTGCGCGAAGTCGGTGTGGTTCAAAATATGATGAAACCTTTAATGGACTGTGACTTTTTCGAGTATGAGCATCATGACGAAGTGGTGGTGGCTGCCTTCCAGATGATACTGAAGGATATGCTGTCATTCTACAGCGCCATGAACGAAGGTATTATCAATTTGCTTGGTACGTGCACGTCACTTTAACGTTAGAACACTACTTTGAGATGTCGCAAAAAGACGCCGAAAGGGCCTTGGAGATTTACCGTCGGTTCTGCTATCAGACAGAAAACTTTGTGGCGTTTTTGGACGCGGCAAAGCGTCAATCGAGTCAGCTGCGTAACAGCATTCCCACGCTCAAACACGCGCCGCTTTCGCTGGCCAGGGCGCTCGAGGAATATCTGCATGAAACGGACTTTAGTCAACATGAAACAGCTCGCCAAGAGGGAAAGACGACCACGGACAAGGCGCCGGAAGAGCCCATGGAAGAAAAGAAAAAGTCGCAGCCCGAAGAAACCTCATCGAGCAAACAGGCTCTACAAGACTTTTTCGAGGCCATCGAGCAGCCGCACTCGACCCCCTTCCACTCGGACTACTCTGGCTTTACCAATTTCCAAACACAGCCAGACTGGTTCGGCCTCCCTTCCATGAGCACAGGTGCGGCCATGGGTATGATACCACAGGTGACGGGAAACCCATTTAGTGGCCTTCAGCACGGCTTCATGCAGCCGCACGTTACGGGCATGAACCCATTCACACCACAGATGCAGATGACGCCCTACCTCACAGGACAGCCGACGCCTGTACGAACACCACAGCAACAGCCTTTGATGCCTCAGCATACCATGAACACGACACCATTTGACTCTATATTCGGCCAACTGTCGCTGCAGCCTACGGGCCCAGTGACACAGCCGCCATCCATGCCCATGCAGCCACCTTCCTGGCCTAGCGCTCCGCCGCAAAAGGAGCCGAGTAAGATGCCTGCACCTCAGTCAGAGCCGCCTGTGGAAACCAACGGCCCTCCCAAACCTAGCGCTGTGTCGGGCCACCATCAAAATCTGTGGCCCCAAAAGACAGGTACCATGAATCCGTTTTCGATCCCAAGCGACTTTGAAGAGCCAGAACCGATTCAAAAAGCACCCCCCAAGCCCACTTTAAATGAACTTGCAAGGAACGCCTGGTCGAATCCTTCCACAGCCTCGCAAGGTACCAGCAACATGAGCTCTACCATGGTGCCACAAAAAACAGGTTTGCTCGGAAGCATAGCTTCGGAATTCGTACGTCCTCAAACGGGATCAGCACCGAACCAAGACGGCAGTTCGTCGGAACCATCCACGAGTTTGGGCTCGCAAGCGTTTGGCACACAGCACGGTCCAGGACATGTGCCAAGCACAGCTACTCTGACTCAAAACCAATCTGTTACACTTTCTGGAGACTCTCAGCCATTTTCTCGCCCCCCCATCCCCACATCTCCTGAATCGCTGCCTCTTTCAGCTCAGGCCACGGGCATTGGACTCGGTATCTCGGGCTCCACCAGTCCCGCCATGCATGGCATGCATCAAAATGCGCTACATGTACACACAACGGGCCTAAATTCATTGTCTCGATTGAATGGGGCCTCTCTGGATGCAGGGTATGCGCCGCTGAAGACTCAAGCCACGGGAACCCATGCCTTTGCTGGCGCCCCTCCCTCGCGACTGAACGCCTTGGGTGGGCCACAGTCGCCTGGTTTCAGCGCCTTGTCGGGTCCAAATGGTCTCTCAAGCAGTGCAAGCACCAACGTTGGTCAAAGCGCTCGACTACATGACATCCCTGGAAATGCTAGGCCGAGTGCAGGCAACGTATTACTCAGCCAGAATGATCCGCTAAGGTGGGGTGCGACGCCAGGTTTGGATCATCAGACTCAAATTACCAGCTTGACAGGGATCAAGCCCTTCCAGCCTTCCAGTGAATTTGGAGCCAGTCTTTTGCGCGGAACTTCACAAGTTCCTAGTCAGCCCCCACCCAGCGCGCCCGCCGAAGCGCCGGCGCCAGATCTCCTGCAGCTTTAATTCAGCCAGTCGCTCCAATAGGTCACGTGGACTGTCCATGCCTATCGCGCTCGGTGCATACTATCATATCCATTGGTGTATGGCGCGTCGAGAGGGGCATGCCAGCGACGAATAACCGGTCCAAAAACCACGAGGGGTCGAGAATTACGCGAGGAAGTCATACAGATGCACCCGCAGATGCCCCTGCAGAGAAAGAAAGTCGTGATACAAGTATGCATGGTCTCACGAGCAGGAGAACTAACTTAAAGCAGCACCGCCCTCGGGGCGTCAGACGAAGCGTCGAAAAGTGAACTCGACTGTGAAAGAAGAAGAAAGTAAGGAAGAAAGCACCAGTGAAGCTACAGAGGATGCGAATGCGAATACCAGTGAATTTAGTGTACGTGTGGATCTGCTAACAAATAGGAGCCGCCCAAACGCGAAAAGCCTGCCGTCATTGAAGAGCGATCAGGTTTGATCCAGTTTAAAGTGGTCACAAACGATAATCATCCTGAATCTTTGGTTATTTTAACTGGTTTGAAACATATCTTCATGAAGCAGCTACCGAAAATGCCTCGTGAATATATCACGCGCTTGGTCATGGATCGTCATCACTGGAGTATGGCCATTGTGAAAAGAGGCTTACAGGTGGTCGGTGGTATCACCTATCGGCCATTCCCTCATCGCGAATTTGCAGAAATTGTGTTTTGTGCCATTTCAAGCACCGAGCAAGTGAAGGGGTATGGTTCGCATTTGATGAACCACCTCAAAGACCATGTCAAGGCGGTCTCACCCGTAAAGCATTTCCTCACCTACGCTGATAACTATGCGATAGGGTACTTCAAAAAGCAGGGATTCACCAAAGAAATTTCGTTGGCGCGCTCCGTGTGGGTGGGATACATCAAGGACTATGAGGGTGGTACACTGATGCAATGTACCATGGTACCCCGTATTCGATATTTGGAAGTTCAAGATTTTCTGGCTGCACAGAAACGTTTAATTCAAGCACGCATCAGTTCCTTCTCTAGCTCTCACATTGTATACCCTGGACTTGACATCTTCAAGACATCCAAAGAACAAAAACCATCGAGCACTCCCTGCAATCAGGTCGAGCTTATTGTTCAGCCATCCGACGTGCCTGGTCTCGACAAGACGGGATGGACACCAGAAATGGATGAATTGGCCCGACGCTCCAAACGCGGGCCTCATTTCACGGCCATGCGTCATATCTTGGTTGAATTGAATGGACATGCAAGTGCATGGCCTTTTGTTGCGCCTGTGAATGCAGCCGATGTACCAGACTACTATACGGTCATTACCAATCCCATGGATTTGTCTACGATGGAGAATAAATTGGAAAACAATCAATATGAGACAGTCGACGATATGGTGCAGGATGCACAACTTGGTACGTCAATGAATCTAACAATTAGTATTTGACAACTGTAAACTTTACAATCCAGCCTCTTCGCCGTATGCCAAGTGTGCTATGAAGCTGGAAAAATTCCTATACGAAAAACTACCTGAGTGGAAGCAAGCGGCGGGGCTCACTTGAACGTATGCGTCTTTCATGCCTATGTCGTATCTATGTATTATTGAAATCGATGATGTCTATGGGATGCATTTCCCAGTTGCCCCACGGTTTGTGCAGTTTGATCCAGCATCCAATGGCCATAGAGGACCGTTTCATCCAAACTTACGCAGCGAATAACTGATCTAGGGACCCAGCCATAGTCACGTGGAAAATGGAAACGACGTAGATTTCCGTACGCGAGGGAAGCACGCGCAGCCGGCGAAAGTCGGAGCCCCTGACCTAGAATGCGGTTTCCCCACATTTTTGCAAGGCCCACTGAGGTGACGGAGAAATATTCTTTCCAGTCAGGTCATTTGGAACTTGTTCAAGTACTTGTCCCTCCCCCGCCAGTGGTCATCCCACTGTCCCCTTACATGGGCCTAAAGGCAGCGAGCAGGTCTCATGAATACTACCAACTTTGAAGATACCCACGGGATGCCAAGTATATGCTATCCAACCCTTCATGTCTCGTCGGCTGGGCTAGTACCTGAGCCACAATTTTTCGACTCAGTCAAACTTGGCCAACGTCTAGACTCCTTGCTTCTGGACCTTCAGACTGGGAAGGAACAGATGAAAAGCATATGGCAAATATGGCATGACCCCGAGGATGACCGACCCACGAGCTTGCTGGACAAACCCCAAACGGCCCCTCCGCCAGCATCGCCCTCCGAAAAGATGTTTGAAAGCATGAATGAAAAAACATGGGCTGGCAACAGCCGGGACCTAAATGGCGATATTGCCGAATTGATATCGAATCAAATGACACTCGCTTCATTCGTGGATAAACGCGATATGCCTGTGAGTGAAGCATGAAACATGGGGTTTTCATCGTATGAGCACAATGAGGGAACAAAGATAGGGTAGTCTATAATATCAGTCATAGCAATAATGCATTTATTGGTTCACGATCTTTTTGGAAGACACCGTACGCTGTTGCGACTTGAGTGTCGAAAGAATAGTAGCACCGCTGTTCATCAAAAGGGCAAGGGGAGTAACAACCTGTAGAGCGTGAATGCAAGCGCGACATACCCAAACGCTACAGATAAAAAGACGATGTTAGTAGGAAGATCAATTTTCTCACATACCCATTGCTGAACACAAGGTAGAACCAAAGATGCAGAGGATCGTTGGTATCGAGAGACTGTGATGTTAGACAGATAGACGAACAGGTGATCCTTGGAGCCATTCGGGTACAAACGTCATCTTGCAGAGTCAGTCATACACAATGTAGACGTACATAGTCACCATAGAGCTCGCAAATGCACAGGCAGCATAGCCAAAAATGATAGCATGGGTCTCGCTGGAGCACAAGTTTGGCTGTATACAGAGCCATAGCGCCAGTTCCAATCACGGTAAACAGCTCCACCGCGACAACCGCTGGGTCAGCAACAGCCCAGCGTTGATCTGCCAGGCTGTACTCCTTCCATACATTGGCGAAAAATCCGTTGGAGGAGCCTACAGTGCGTCCAAAAAGCGAAAGATAAACGAAGGGCCCTTCGACTGAACATTAGAAAAAACGCAATGCGTACGAAATACGTGGATCAACGCATCAAAAATGAGCCAAAAGAGGAGAAGTTTAGTACGGTATCCAACATTTCCTAGGGCTGCTTGACTGGAAAGACCAGCCAGCGTGACAAGGAGGCCTGCAAAAGCAATCGAACCCACGGTCTGGGCTGTCTCAGGGGACATGGTGAAGGTGGAGGTATCATGTCATCTAGATCTTAAATCAAAATGTGCCTAAATTGGTCGAGTTGCCGCCGATATTCTTGAAGATAGTCAGGTCGGACAGCCAACGCAGAACGTCGCTTCTCTATCTCTACAGCCACATTTCCCCCTTTATGGTGTTCCATGTCATGCTTAAGAGCCTCCCAGTCAGGCTCAGACACATCATCGAGCTTAATATCTTTTAGTTTGAGAGTAAATGATTGTAGATCTCGCCGTGCCTGCTGTTGTATATCTGAGAGACCCTGTTTTGAAGCTGTGATGAGCAAGAGTGCTGCTGCCTCTCCCCGGATTCTTCCAAGGTGTCTTCCTAAAGGAGCACCTGTCTTATTATAGCCTTCATCGAACCCTGCCTGCAGCTGAGTCAATTTTCCCGCTTCGAGGCCTTCTCGATATCCCATCTACAATGAGCAAATTTTGACATACTTCTCTGAATTGCGTCTCTCGTTTGATCAAATCCCTGTTTCCCATCCTGCATGATGGCGCTGGTGTGTCCTCATCGGACTCCAGCCAGTCGTAATCTGGCTCGTTCATGATTCGATGATGAAACGGTGACAGTCGGGCCTCCACTCTACTATCATGCACAACGTCAAACGTGTGCCTCAGGCTACCCTTTCACCCGAGTACCTTGCTCGACGCAAGGAAGAAGAGCAAAAGAAGCTAACAGCTTATAAGAATGTGGAAAATGAATATCTTGCTCGGGTATGTATGCACTTGCTAAGACCAGCGTGCTGCGGGGGATGTTTCTATGGCAGGGTTGGAAAGCACTACGGCTCTCTTGACATGCAATCCTGAGTACTATTCTGCATGGAATTACAGACGGACTATCCTTTTGAGGATGTTTAAGGAAGCTGAATCATCCGAAGATGGCTCCCAAGCGCGCCAGACGCGCTTGTTGGAAGGGGACCTGATGTTGCTACAACAAAACATGCGGTTGTACCCGAAGGTATACTGGCTATGGAACCATCGTCGTTGGTGTTTACAAATGCTACCTGCCGCTTCCTCAGATGCTTCAAAAAAGTGGCGCGATGAGCTTTCGTTGGTTGATATGATGCTCGAAATGGACTCACGCAATTGTACGTATGCGACAGCCTCGCTTACCTCTCAGTTATGGGTTGGAACTATCGTCGATGGATCTTGGAAGAGCTTGCCGCTGCTATCACTCCTGATTGGGATGACCAGGAAGCTCGGTTCCCTTCGTCACTCTCAAGTTCCACCATGCCCGACCATGTGCGCAAGACTCAACTGGAACTCGCTGAAAACGAGCTTCGGTACACCCTTCGCAAAATTGAGAGCAACTTTAGTAACTTTAGTGCATGGCACCAGCGATCCAAGCTCTTACCATGTATATGGGATGCGAAAAGACTTGATCAGAAACAACGTATGATGGAAAGGGACAAAGGTGCGTACAAGGACTATCTGACCGTAGAATTTGAACTTCTTCAACAGGCCATGTATACCGATCCTAGCGACCAGAGTATCTGGATCTATCATCGATGGCTAGTGTCACTGAGTATGTTCAGAAGGAGACTAATGAAAGATGCCGACAGACAGACGTTGGAGCAACAGATTCAATGGATTGAAGAGCTTGCAGAGCTCGAGCCCGACAGCAAATGTACGTTTTGCTATACTAAGATGACCAGGGTGCATGCAATCACTTGCTCACTACAAACAGCTCTTATTATCAGTGTGTGCCGACCAATTGGATGCAGCTGCCAAGGCGACCTTGGATAAGCAAATCAAAAACTTGTTGGAGCGACTCTCCCATATCGACCCGCTTCGTCAGCGTCGCTACGAGGATTTATTGAAGCCTGATCATACTTATTGATATGATCTATCTCCCCCCTTGTATCCAAGGATCATACCCCTGTTTCCACGGACATGTCATGAAAACCTCCAAAGAAGGTTTTGTAGGCTCCACAAATAGCCATGCCTTGCTGTGAAACAGTCTCCAAGCGTTTGACGACTCGCACCGGACAGATAGAGGTACGGCTCTATAGGACGAGGCACAAGGCCTACGAGGAAGAAGTGCCTGCTCGCTCGCGGACCTGCGCAAGGAGCGAAGATGTAATTTGACTTTTCATCTCCGACTCAAGTTGGTCTTCATCGCCTTCAGCGCTAGCCTGACCGGAAACACGTTCGGCAAGCTCAAGCTTCCTCTGTGCCAAAGAAAGGACATCCTCGTCGATGGTGCCACGGCTAATGAGCTTCACGACTGTGACAGGCTTCGTCTGACCAATCCGGTAGCAACGGTCCGTGGCCTGCTTGTCGTTTTGCGGATTAAAGTCCTGGTCAAACAAAACCACCCAGTTGGCGGCAACGAGGTTGATACCTAGACCACCAGCCCGGGTCGACAGTAAAAATACGGGAATGCTGGGGTCATTCGTGAATTGATCGACAAGATGCTGGCGGTCACCGACGTTGGTTTGACCCGTAAAGCCAACATATTTGACGCCCATGAGCTCGAGGCACACGCACAGAATATCCAGTACCGAAGTGAATTGCGAAAAGATGAGCATCCGATCGCCTTTCGATACCACTTCGTCAATGATTTTGCGCAGTGCCACAATTTTGCCCGAGTCCATCCATGCCTTCTCTGGCAGCATATGCTTCTGTGTCGACTTCCATGAGCGCGCCAATAATGACAGTTCTGCGTCTGTATTAATGGCAAAGTCTTCACGAAGGTATTGAAGATTCTCCTCAGCGTGCTCAGGTTCGCGGATATAGTCGCGCGCCAATGCTGCAATTTTCTTTTCATCGTACAGAGCGCGGAACAAAAGAGGGTGATTGGCAGCCTTGCGAAGGTCCATAAGTACGTTGGTTGTATCCTTCGCAGCACCTTTTTTCCCACTTGGCTCTTCCATGAGGGCAGCACTGGTGCGCTGCAAAACACTTTTGTATAGCTCCGCTTGACGCTCGGTCATATCGCACAACTCAATGCGTTCCGTCTTCTGCGTTAGACCACGCAACACTTGGTCTTTACGACGACGAAGAACGAACGGCTGCATCATACGCTTGGCACGCTCGACTCGCTGCTGAGATAGCTGCGTGGTGCTGGCACCCTGTTTCACCTTGAAAATGGCTGCCAGGGCCTCTTCCACGTCCGTAAAGTAGTCGGGCAGGATAAAGTTCAAAAGGGAGACCAATTCTTGCAAATTGTTCTGAAGCGGTGTGCCTGTCAACAACAAGCGCCATCGCCCTGAGATGCGCAACAACTTGGCATATTTTTGTGACTTGCGATTCTTCAACATGTGGCCTTCATCGAACACACACACATCAAAGCCTCGCTTACGAAGGAAAGACTGGTCGTCATGGCTACCAGTGGCCATATCATACGTAGTAAGGATCACATCGTAGTCTTCACGATGCTTCAAATCGATACGAAGGTCGCGGCGTTCTGCCTGTGACCCATAGTACACTTCCACTTTCAGAGCGGGACAGAAACGCTGGAACTCACGAGACCAATTTTCCAAGACAGACGATGGAGCAACGATGAGGTGAGGGCCTTTTCGTTTGGTGGTCTCTTTCAGATGCGCCAAAAAGGAGATGACTTGGCACGTCTTTCCTAAACCCATCTCATCCGCCAAAATACATGATGTATCCTTGCGGTATAGGAGATTCAGCCAGCTGATACCAATCAATTGGTAGTCTTTCAGCACAACACCGTCCGCAAGATTGCTTGGCTGCTTGTCCAAGTAGTTCTCACGTTTGGTACCATCACGCTGGACCTGCGAAAAGCTCAATGCACCAGCTCCTTCATCGGAGGCCTTCTCTTCCTTCGTCCGCCAGGAGCTCATGGCCTCACTAATTTGCGAACCAATGGTCTCGCACTTGGCCAACACCTCATCGACCTCCATATAGCCGGCCATCAGTTCCACACAGTTGGTGAACAAGCGAGGCGAGACACCCTTGGCCGACTTGTCTCCCAACTTTTCATGGACTTCATCCACCGTATCGAAGGGTCGCAATGAGATAATTGTATCTGCCTGCTCGGGTGAGCAATTGATCGTGTCGACCAAACTGCTCTTCTCGCAAGTGTTGAACCATGTTAGAGCTTGCTGCTGCTGCTGCAAGGTACGTTCGTCCACATCACCGAACTCTTCTTCGTCGGACGAGGCATCGTCCAAGCTGACAGAACCGTCGGTATCCGAGTCCGACATGGCACGCGACTTTCGCTTAGCTGGCCGCTTGGGAGCACGCGCTGGAGCAGCAGCCGGTGCCGGTGCCGGCGTGGGTACCAAGGGTTGCACAGGCCGGGGTGCCATGACTACCGGAGCCGGCGGCGGCGGCGCCACCTTCTTGGGCCGCAGCTTCTCGATTGCCTCACCCAAGTCATAGTTTGATGTGCGCAGAACCTCCATGCACTGGTCAACAGTGTAGCTAGAGAACAAGCGAGCAAGACGCGTAGCTTTGATTTGCAGGATACTGTCCGATGGCGCCGCTGCCGAGCGCTGCGCCATGGGAGCTGGTGCAAGCGGAAGCGGTGACTGTATCATCGAGCCAGTCTGCATGGGGATTGTGGGTACATTGTGTACCATGGAAGATGCAGAGAGCTCACCAGTCGCCTGCGACGTCGCGTTCGACAGGGAGGGTGCCTGGTACTGAAAAGCCGCTAGACCCTGGCGAAAGGGGAGAGGCTCGCCCTCCGACCTGGGCTTCTTGTTGGAATAGGAGTCCATACCAGCCCCAATGGCGGAGGGACTCGAGTCGGGAGCCAGCTCGACAGGGTCCTGCGCCGAACCACTCATTAACAGCGAAGGTCAAAAAACGGGAGGCGTCGCGGCGCGTCGATACGCGCCTGAAATTAAATACAAAAATGACATCGGTGCTTACAGTGTACTACTATACAAGCTACTCATCGTCTTCGTCGTCATCATCTTCGCTTTCTTGGCTTTCCAGGTATTTGACCAGAGGCTCGGCCAGTTTGAGGAAGTGCTGCTTTCCCTGGGGTTTGGCACCCTTTTGGGCCCAGTACACAATAGCACCCTCCGAGATGACATTCTCATTGTACAGGACCTTCAGTAGTTGCGGGAATGTTTTGAATACGCGAGTGTCAGTGTAGCAATGGAGCTGGATCAGGTTGATCAGATTGATTTCAGCACGCGCCGTGGATGCCCATGGCTCGAGAATAGGAGCAAGTCGCTCAATCTCCTTGGGAAGGATCAATTCCACTTGGTCTTGCTTAGTGTCAGCATCAATACCGCGGGTAAGTCCTTCCCAGACGACAGGAATGAACTCTTCAGGCGGTTGGTCAAGCTTCTGGAAGCGCTCCTTGAGCATAGCAAGCATCTGCTCCTGCGTGGTACCTTCCGTGCGAACCATTTCAGCAAGATCTGTGGCAGTCTGCTCGCGAAGCTCTCTCACTTGACGCTTGTTGTAATATTCCGTGACCTGCGGCAGCTTGGCCTCGTTCGAGAAATGACTTTGGATCACACCGGGCTGGGAGCGCTTCGTTTGAGGGAAGAACAGGAGCCAATCACGGATACCTCCTTTGCGCAAAACCGAGGCCAAGTGTTCCATTGTCTGGTCTCGCAGATAGGTACGGAACACTTCTGTGATAAAGTAGAGCGCCAGGCCATCCTTTGTCAGGTGGTCCTTTTGCAGGGGCAAGAGAACGCTGGTGCTCGTCAGTCCCAACTCAATCGAAAGGGCTGTTGCCACAGCCAACTTGGTCACCTGTTCTTGCTCGAAGCGGTGAATATACTGCAAAATTCGAGGCATGGTGGACTCCTCCAGCGGCTTTTGCAAGAACTTGTAACGTCGAATCATCTTTTCAATCACATCGACGTACGCACGAACGTCCTCATAGGCCGTCGTTTTCGCAGCCAGCACAGAGAATGGGCTCAAAGGGTCTCCATCTTCCAGGTACGAGCCACCAGGCGCAAGCAATCCGCCCACCAAAAGAATTTCAAAGAGCTGATCAGCATATCTGGATGTCAATCTGCGTATACGCACTTGCGGTAGTCGAGCTGACAAGTCAGTCAAGTGAGTACGTACCGTGTTGCCTGCTTTGTCCAGGGCACTCAGATATCCTTCACAGTCTCCCTCTTCCACTGTTTCGAAATACTTGAAGAGAGAGTTCCGGAAAACTTCATGTCAGCCAATTTGACCTCACTCACCTTCCGGCTCAAACTTGGCCTGAGACTTGACAGCACCTTTGCGCTGCTTAATTCTGACATTAGTTAGAGAGCACATACCGAGAACCAGTCAATGTAGGCTTGTTGTTTCCAGTAGGAGCAGTAGGGCTGGCGGTTAAATTCAACATATGTGGCAACATACGGAGTAGAATTCATGTAATACGGTAGCAAGAAGAAGTCTGACCGTCGCGCCTCTTTTCCGCCAGCGGCACGCGAGGGCAGCCGCCTGCATTATACCGCCCCTGCTGCCCCGCACGCGCACATCACGTGATACACATCTGCTGTAGCATCTAGCGCGCCCTGTCGGTTTGTGCTCATCATGTCGTACGCCAGTAGGAAGACACAGTCTCGCGCCGAAACGGAGGCGAACGCGCGCATCCTTCGCGCACTTGTTAAGCAGCCAGAGAACAAGCTGTGTGCTGATTGCAAGCGTAATGATACGCGCTGGGCCTCGTGGAACATTGGTTGCTTCCTGTGCATTCGCTGCTCGGGCTTCCATCGTAGTATGGGAACTCATATCAGCCGAGTCAAGTCTATTGACTTGGACATCTGGACACCAGAACAGATGGAATCTATTCAGAAATGGGGCAATAAGCGAGCCAATGCGTATTGGGAGGCCCACTTGAAGCCTGGGCACGCCCCGCCGGATCACAAGGTCGAAAGCTTTATTCGCAGCAAGTACGAGAGCCGTCGCTGGGCCATGGATGCACCTGTACCTACAGACCCTTCTGTTCTAGACCAAGGCTCAGGATCCGCTGTGGTACCTACACAGACTCAGGCGGCTCCTAGTGTCGAGGCTTCATCGTCACAGCCCGCTGTGCCAAAAACCAGGTCCAATGTACTGCTTGATTTGCTAGGCGAGGATGATTCTGGGCCCAAAATTGCCCCCACCCGAGCTGCCACTCTTGCCTCGAGTCAGACATCCACTTCCACGGCGGCCCCCGCAAGCCGTACCCTTTCCGCAGCGACCAAAGGCACCACTAGTGGCCTGTTCGATCTTGACTGGGATGGATCTGCGTCCAACAGTTCGACTGTACCTACCCTTTCTATCTCCAGCATGCCCAGTGGCATGCGCGCCAAAAACGAGATTCTTAGTCTGTTTTCGGCCCCCCCTCCCCCCAAAGTCAACACAACCAATGACAGCTTATTCACATCTTTGACATCCCCACAAGATGGCGGACTGTCGTCTCAACTTGACACTCTTAGTCTCGGTGCTCCTCCTGCTCCTTCCATGACGGCGAGTCGGGCGCCGCCAGCGCCCCCGGCCAATGACCTTTTCAATACACAGGATATCTGGGGCTCTAAGGAGCCTGCCAAGAAAGCACCTCTTCCTGCCGACGATGCCTTTGCGGATATCTGGGGCGACTTTAAGTAGCTGTCTCTTAGCTTATACCCATTCATTGCACCAGCGCGTGGCTCCAAGCGGCCCACGTGACACATACGCCCATGGGGCTCGAGCGTAGCTTGTCACCAACATCAGCCATGATGGGTCTTTTCTCTTCCAAGCCCAACAAAAACGCAGAGGGAAAAGAACTCCATGACATTTCAAATGCAAAGGATCTCAAATTCCACTGTGATGATAACATTGAGCGTGTACGTTATTTTCGCACTGATTCCAGCTATTGACGGAGCCCGTGGATCATCCAAGCACTACCAAGAAGGCGGCGTCTGATTTCCCCTTGTTCAAGGCATCCCATACCGTGGATTATTTGATGATGGCCTTGAATCTCGTTGTCTCTATTGTAATGATTGGCTCCGTCTTTTTGGCGTATAGCCAAAAGCTTGAGTGGAAAGATGCAAAGCCGCTTTTCATGGTGACTGTGCCTTTGTATGTCTTTGTGCCTAACTTTACAGGTTCGCTGTCTTTTACGTTATTTTCTTTATTGTACAGCGTCTACGGGGTCCTGTGGTTTTCCTTGGTTCACGCACAGCCTCTGGCAAACAGGTACGTGATTGTCATCTCATGTAAGAATGAAAATGAAACTCTGCGGATTTTATCGCCTTACCACAACAAGGCTGTGCTCACTGGGAAGAAGGCACCCAATGGTCGCCCGATTCTCAACCCACCCACGTATGAAATTCTTGTCCATTACACGCGCACTGCTCAAGGGCGCACATTGGCCAAGCGTGAGGGTCGCATTCCTATCGGACATTTTGGTACGTTCTTTCACTAACGAAAGGTGAATGGTTCACCGAGGAGGGTGAATTCGTTGAATCTGTATTTCGGGAGCGCCTCGTGGAAGGCCTCCAAAAGTTGCTAGGTTTGTAGGCAAGTCGGCCACCCTCTCCACATCGTGTTCGACACGAGCCGAGGCCCCTGAGAATTCTGCACGGCTTTCTCAGCTGGTTCCGGCGTCCTATTCCTCCTTCAACGTAGCGCGAACATGCGCCCATTGGATGCGAATGATCGTAACTGGCATATCCATGACCAGCCGGTCGGGCTAGTCCATGTTTGCAAATGCACATGCTATTCCACCAATTCGACTCTGATCCCTTTGTATATGTCTCAGCATAATGCAGACCCATGCAGTTTATGTACGAAGCAGTTTTGCGTGGATCATGTTGAGGCATGTCATGACGCCAAAATTGTCGACGGTAGCGGCGATACTGCTACCGGGTTCGAGGGCCAGGTATGGGCAAAATGTTTTGGTATGTTCAGTTTCCACTGACAAAAAGTCCGCGATCCTACGAAAGACCAAAGTATTGTGACTTTGTATCTTCTTTGTGTATTTGGTCTGCTTCTATGGGCTATTATCCGCAGCCGTTTCTTTCAAAACTTGGTCGGTCGGTTTCGTCACATTACGCAGATTTTGAGCCGCTAAGGATGTAGAGACTATGCTCAGCTTTTGAAACGTTCGTTGGATGAAATAGAAATCAAAACGTTAGGTCTAGGAGCTCTTCGGAGCTCGAGTTTTTCCTCGGAGCAGCTTGGTTGCATGACTCATGCAGGTGACTTGGGCATCGTTTGCACCGATCAGGGTTCGCTTTGGTCTCTATAAAGCTTCTATCGTTCTTCTCTGACGCAAGGCAATGCATAATGATACCAAGACGACCAACGACCCAGTCCTTTACCACGCAATTTTCACGCATCTTCTCTGGGATTGTGTGTTAGCTTCCATCCCAATAATTGACTACGGTTGTTCCACTATCCTTATCCATAACAAGGCTATAGTCTGGCAGTGCAGATCTCGTGGGGCGTAGGCAACATGTGTGGGCGCATCGAGAGCATCTCGCACGGGCCATGAGTCCGACGATGTCCGAAATACTAGCATCACCCGATTCCGGTTCAAGCCCACGTTTTTCCCCGCAGAAATCCTGTGCCCATAAATTGTTTATATACGCGGCTTCCCAGCACAACCACCGTATCCACATGTCTTGTCGTGTGCCCCGTATGTTTATGGGCCTTCGGGCCCTTCGCTGCTCTGCTCCCATGTGGCGTAGCGTAGCCCCTATTCACCCTATGCAGGTGCGCTGGAACTCAACCATGAAGGCTATGACCTATCGTGGCCCTCATAAAGTTGCTGTGGAAGATCGGCCCAAACCCAAGATTATTGACCCTACGGATGCCATCATTCGCATGACCAAGGCGACTATTTGCGGTACGGACCTGGGTATCTGGAAAGGCAAGAACCCCGAGATCGAAGAGACAGCGCGCGAGAAGACTGGTGAGTGGAATGGCCGCATTCTGGGCCATGAGGGTATTGGTATCGTGGACGAAGTGGGTCCGGCTGTGCGTCACTTTAAGAAGGGTGACAAGGTGATCATCTCTTGTGTGAGTCGTTGTGGTTCGTGCGAGAACTGCCAAAAGCAGCTGTACTCGCACTGCCTTAACGGTGGCGGATGGATTATGGGCTACATGATTGATGGAACGCATGCCGAATACGTTCGCACGCCGTTCGCTGACAACTCGTTGTATGTGCTTCCTGACAATCTGAACACGGATGTGGCGGTCTTCCTATCGGATGTGCTGCCCACGGGTCATGAAATGGGCGTGAAATATGGTGATGTCAAGCCCGGAGACTCTATTGCTGTGGTGGGAGCGGGCCCTGTGGGCATGGGTGCTATGCTGACGGCTCAATTCTATTCGCCCTCGACCATTATCTGCATCGATCTCGACCAGAACCGCTTGGAGTTTGCTAAGGAGATGGGTGCTACGCACATCGTCAACTCGAGCACAGAGGATGCTGTGGCAAAGGTGATGGAGATCACCCAGGGCCGTGGTGTGGACTGCGCGATTGAAGCCGTGGGTGTGCCTGCAACGTGGGATGTGTGCCAGCAGATCGTGACGGCCGGTGGCCACTTGGCGAACGTCGGTGTGCACGGCCAGAAGGTCGACTTTGAGCTGCAGAAGCTCTGGATCCAGAACCTGACAATTACGACCGGTCTAGTGAACGCCAACACCACAGCTATGCTTCTCAAGGCTTGCGAGACAGGCAAGTTGCCCATGGAGCGCCTGGCCACCCATCACTTTAAGTTTGGTGAGATTGAAAAGGCCTACGATGTGTTCAAGCACGCATCGGACACCAAGGCTATGAAGGTCATCATTGAGTTCTAAGTAGTCGTATAGTTCTCGTCATTGTACATCGTTCGCATAGTGTCACATGCCTCGCGTGCGTGTCCCAAAATTAAGGTCAGTGCCACATGGCGTCGCGTGGCTTCAAGCGGGGCAGCCTCTTTCCCGGGGCCCATCATGGAGGCGAAACTGCAATCGCTCAAGGTGCCAGAGTTGAAGGAGCTACTTCAAGCGGCAGAGTTGCCGGTATCTGGCAACAAAGCTGATTTGATCAAGCGCTTGCTTGAGAATCCCCAAGCCACAGCGTCCCTGGAAACGTACGTGAAGGTCACACTGACCACGCAGCTCGAACGACGATGCACAGGCGCCCAATGAGCCCGCACCGGCGCAGCCAGCAGAGCAGAAAGAGGGTGGCTCTGCCTCTGTAACCAAGGAAAGTGCACCTAGCACCGCTACCGAGTCTATCGAGAAGCAGAACGACCAGCCCTCTTCGTCCGCTGAGCCCACCGCGGCGTCGCGCACGGAGGCATTCCTGGCGGAGCTGGAGAAGCGAAAGGCGCGTGCCATCCGCTTTGGTCAACCATACGAGGATCTTGAGAAGAAAATCGCTCGTATCCGCAAGTTTGGTATGGAGGCACAGGACAGCGAAGACACGGGTCGCCTTGACAGTGAGCTGAAGAAGGGCAAGCCCAAAGCGGCGACGTCCCAAGCGACTTCCAAGGCGCCCGCACCCACTCCCGCACCGAGTGAGCCGGCTGTAGATCCTGAGGAGCAGGAGCGGCGGAAACGCCGTGCAGAGCGCTTTGGTCTTGTTCCCGCGGACAACTCGGAGAAAAAGGCGCGTGTAGCTTAGCTCCTATGTAAGGAACAAAAATTTGTATGTGCGCCTCCGCTTGTGTCCAGCACATGCCGTTGGCTGCGGGCGCCGTCTGCGCTTCGTGCCAGGCTACTCGGTGCAAATACACATGCCCATACTGCGCTGCGACTACGTGCTCGCTGCCGTGCTTTCGAGAGCATAAAGCGTCGTCAGCCTGCGAGCAAGCGCGTGCCACGTTCGAGGCAGGCGCCGCGAAGGGTGTCAGTCCCTCGCTCCTGGCTCGTGAGCGAGGGGATGTAGCTCGCTTCGTGCCTATGAAGGACTATGACTACAATCAGATGCTCGATGACTACCAGTTTTTGAACCAGGTCGGGCGTGTCGTTTCGTCGACAGGCCGTTCTTTGGGCGACGCGCATATGTTACCACAGGATGCTACACCTGGACCTGGTGTGCGCCGCGGACCAGCGTCTCAGCAACGTCGGGTCGCTTTAGCGAAGCAGCTAGGCTTCCATAAGCTGCCCATTATGTTGCTGCCAGATGGCATGAGTCGCCGCAAGATGAATCGCACCCACTGGGATGCCAAGTACGTTGTACATTCTCACACAGGCAACGATCCATGCTGTATACAATCCAGCTCCAATTTCCGTGCCATTCGATCCAGCAGGATGCCGACCTGGTGCGCTTCTCGCAGGGTATCCTTGTGCATGGTCTAGTGCCATCCACCGTGCTATCAACCTGGGTGTTGGGTGAGTTGGAGCAACAATGCGCGCGACAACATCAGCTATCCTTGTCACAGTGGCACTCGGGCCTAGAAGTCGGCGAACCCAAGACCAAACGGTGTAAGGATGCGAGTACTTTTTGGCGCATGGACCCTGCTATCCTGGCCTCCCTCGGTCTTACGAGCTCCGACAGTGAATGGAGCGAGTGGCCATCCTCCGTTCGACTACTCCTACGCATCTACGATTTGCGTCTTCGAAATGAAACGACGTCCAAGTACTTGGACTGGTGGCAACGCAAAGGTGCTGCCTTAGAAAAGCCCATGTCGTTGGCACGCGAAGTATCGGCCCTACCACCGGCGTTGGTGCCTCAGCATATCCTCGACAGCGTGTCACAGCTTCGCCCGGATACCCATCCAGTGACAACAATGACTAACCTTCCCAGCACTGTTCCCCACTTTGTGGAAGTGCCCTTGTCTTTGTCCCTGGACACGCTATTACGTTCCTTTCCCGCAGGGTTTGGTATCGTCGAGTTTCTTGAGTTGACAGTGTGGCCGTCACAAGTATTGGCCCCAGCGCAGCGCCGCGGGCAAGTGCAGCTGCATCCGCTCCAAGAGCCAGCTCCGCACGTGAAGCGAGATACCCCTCCCCAACAGCCAGCGCTTACACCTGCGACCTCTACAGCCGAGTCGCAGCCCGGGAGCACGCCTGCCCCTGTTGAGCCGCTACCACCTGCTCCAACACCCACACCTATGGCAACGACGCTTGTGGCGTATGCGGACTCGGACACGGACGATGAAGCATGAGACGTACCACACCTATGGCAACGACCTGTATACGTATGATTACATGGTTTACTGCTCGCGCATCTTGCTGCGCTTGCCTGTCTGGGCTTGGAAACCAGTCTTGATCGCAGACACAGAGCGCTGAGAGCCACATGCCTCACAAGTCATGAAGTAGATACGGTTCTCTTTTGTAAGCAGTGTGTTCGGGGAGCGGCAGGTCTTGCAGGTGACGTATTCCACAATATACCGCCGCAACACGTTTTCGATCTGCTTGGGCTGGAAGCGACCACGAATCACAAGGCGCTGGCTTCCGTCGACGGAGCCCGTGGTACCCAGCTCCGTGAAGAGGTACTGAATCACATGGTCAGGTTGGCGGTGCATGCGCTTGCAAATCTCCACAAGGTTGGCAAATACCGTCTTCTTGGAGCCATCACGCTGCACAACGGGTGGCACCATCGTGTACTTCTTTTTCTCGCCAGACAGAGCGGGGTTCTGTTGACGAAGAGTGCGGAAGATCCGGCCCAGCAGCTCCTGGTACGTGTAGTCACGGTCGGTGCCTTGCCACGCTTCCACATCGCCGGCCTTGTCAGCATGGTCATCCTTCGACTCGGGCGCAAATGGATCGTCGCCATCAACAGCATCTGATGGCTCCGTTTGGCTCTCACCGAGCTCCTTCTCGAATTCCTCGAGGTCAAAAGCAGTCTTTTTCTTCTTCTTCTTCTTCTTAAGGTCACCGAACTAGAGTCAGTAGACAGTACATACATCGAGCGGCGCCTCCTCAGCGTTGGACTTTTCAGGCGCAGGCTCCTGCACCGATTCCTGTGCGGGCTCCGGCGCAGGCTCGTCCGCCGGCTTGGCTGGCTTGGTCTGCGGTCAGCTGCATGCGACACCACGTACTTCGCCTAGATCAAAGTCCACGGGAATTTTCTTCTTCTTGCTCTTTTTCTTGAGGCCACCGAACAGATCTGCGGCATCCTGTGCAGCCAGAGGCTGCACAGGCGGGCCCTCCTTCATGGGCTCCTCGCTCGGCGCCGTAGCAGACATGACCAAGCGTAAAAAAGAGCCACGCGCCGCCGCTGTGCCTTCTTACCGCAGCCACATGGCGAGCGTCGAAAATCACGTGATACAAAAGGGTACCCGGCGTTCCCCGGGTGGCCTCGGGCGCCGCGCACGCTGGCGGCCCAGACGCGGATTCAGAGCGCCTTGGGTCTTGACTACCACGACCGGTATTGGCGATGTTCTCCCGTGCTGTTACTAGGCCTGCTCTTGCCACGGCGCTGGGTGCGCGAAGTGCTCTTGTTCCCGTGGCTGGTTTCCACGCGAGCGCCGCTCCCCAGGCGTCGCTTCGTGAGCTGGAAGCCCGTCTGAAGAGTGTGAAGAACATTAAGAAGATCACCAAGGTATGTGTTCAGTGGCTCATGAATAGTCGATGATGATGATCGCCTCGACCCGTCTTGGCCGTGCTCAGCGTGCCATGAACGCGGCTGTTGCGTTCGGCAACGCCAGCGAGGAGGTTTACAAGCAGTCGGAGGTCCAGGTGCCGGAGGGCGGTAAGCAGATGCTCATTGTCGTGTCCTCCGACAAGGGTCTGTGTGGTGGTATCCACTCGTCCGTGTCGAAGCGCACCCGTCTCGAGGTGGCTGAGGTCACCAAGGCCGGCGGTGAGGCGCCCAGCGTGGTGATCCTGGGCGAAAAGGCCAAGGCCCAGCTGAGCCGTGCCATGCCCCAGAATCTGGTCTTGTCGTTCAACCAGATCGGCAAGGGTGTTCCCACCTACGATGATGCTCTCGCCATCACTGACACCATCATGAAGAGCGGTGTCGAATTCGACAAGATCAACATCATCTACAACAAGTACGTCTCGTCGATCTCGTTCGAGTCGACGATTGTGCCTGTGTACAGCGAGAACGCTCTGCTCGAGGCCCCCAAGTTCGGTGCGTACGAGATGGAGGAGGGTACCGCGAAGGACCTTGCCGAGTTCTCGTTCACCAACGCTGTCTTTGCTGCGCTGGTTGAGGGTCACGCGTCGGAGATCAACAGCAAACGTAACGCCATGGACAATGCCTCGAAGAACGCTGGTGACATGATCACGAACCTCAACCTGCTGTACAACCGTGGTCGCCAGGCCACGATTACCAACGAGCTTATCGACATTATTACCGGTGCTTCGTCGCTGTAATCTTGTTGGCTCGAGGCTGTTGCCTATGTCTTGCCATAGCTTTGCATAGGCACTAGGCTCTACTGACCATCTTGATTGATGTGCCATAGACGTCCATCAGCGCCGGCTCTGCAAGCCACGAACCGGTTTGTGGGTGACATGTATGGGGAGACCTATTAGGCACCTAGTGGAGAGCCCCTCCGTCGAGTCGCTAGGCACTTCTTCTTACTCACATCTTTCTGGCTTCACGATGGCGAACCCGTCCGCGGTGTTCCCGGAACATGATGGTGCGTTGTGCTTTTCTTACCTGCAGCCTCAAGCAATTTTCATTTTGCTAAGCAGGAAGAGGAGGTGATTGCGTATTGGAATGCTATTGACGCTTTCAAAACGTCACTCGAGCAGGCCAAGGGTCGCAAGCCCTTCTCGTTCTACGATGGCCCGCCATTTGCGACAGGTTTGCCGCACTATGGTCATCTCCTTGCTGGTACCGTCAAGGATATTGTCACGCGTTTTGCGCACTCGACGGGCCACTACGTGGACCGCCGCTTCGGTTGGGACTGCCACGGTTTGCCCGTGGAGCACGAGATTGACAAGAAGCTGGGCGTGAAGGGCAAAGAGGACATTTTGGCAATGGGTATTCCCAAGTACAATGAGGAATGCCGTGCTATTGTCATGCGTTACCAGTCGGAATGGCGCACAACCGTTGAACGCATGGGTCGTTGGATCGACTTTGACAATGGCTATAAGACGATGGACACCAAGTTCATGGAGACAGAGTGGTGGGTGTTCAAGACGCTATTTGAGAAAGGCCAGGTGTACCGTGGTCTCCGGGTCATGCCCTACTCCAACGCTTGCACCACGCCCCTGTCCAACTTCGAGGCTGGCAGTGATTACAGGGAGGTGCAGGATCCTGCCTGTACCGTGGCCTTCACGCTGCGTGAGGACCCCACGACGGCGTTCCTCGCTTGGACGACCACACCTTGGACGCTGCCATCCAACTTGGGTCTGTGTGTGCACCCCGCCCTCGAGTACGTGAAGATCTTCGATGAAGAGCGCCAGCGTCACTTTATCCTCTCGCCCAGCCTGCTCACCACGGTGTACAAGGACCCCAAAAAAGCCAAGATCCAGACGGTCGAAAAGTACGTCGGCAAGGACCTTGTCGGCAAGGAATATGTCCCTCTTTTCCCGTACTTTTACGAGGAATACAAGGACCGCGCCTTCCGCGTACTTTCGGACGAGTACGTGTCCGCCGATGCCGGTACGGGTATTGTGCACCAGGCTCCTGCGTTTGGTGAGGACGACTACCGCGTTTGCTTGGCGCATGGCCTGTTCACGAAGGAGGCCCAGCCGCCTTGCCCGCTGGACGAGTCGGGCCGCTTTGTTTCACCGGTGACGGACTTCCAGGGCATGAATGTGAAGGAGGCTGACAAGACGATCATGAAGGACCTGAAGAGTCGTGACCTGCTTGTTGTGCAGGCTGTCATTCGCCACCAGTACCCCTTCTGCTGGCGCTCTGGCACGCCGCTCATTTACCGTACCATTCCCTCCTGGTTCGTGCGTGTGGAGCCTATTGCCGAGAAGCTGCTGGAGGCGAACAAGAAGACGCGCTGGGTGCCGCAAACGATTGGTGACAACCGTTTCGGCAACTGGCTGGCCAATGCGCGTGACTGGAACGTGAGCCGCAACCGCTACTGGGGTACGCCAATCCCGCTGTGGGTGAGCCATGACATGCAAGAAATTGTTTGCATTGGCTCCGTGGCTGAGCTGGAGGAGCGCTCTGGTGTGTCGGGCATCACGGATCTGCACCGCGACAAGATTGATCACATCACGATTCCCTCGTCGCAAGGCAAGGGTACGTTGAGGCGTATCGAGGAAGTGTTCGACTGTTGGTTCGAATCGGGTAGCATGCCCTATGCGCAAGCGCACTATCCATTTGAGAATACGGAGAAGTTTGAAACCAGCTTCCCCGCCGACTTTATTTCGGAGGGTCTCGATCAGACGCGTGGCTGGTTCTACACCCTGCTGATCTTGGGTGTGCACCTTTTCGGCACAGCGCCTTGGAAGAACCTGATTGTCTCTGGTTTGGTCCTCGCTGCCGACGGGAAGAAGATGAGCAAGTCGCTGCGCAATTTCCCCGATCCTGCCCTTGTGATCAACAAGTACGGCGCTGACGCTGTGCGACTGTACATGATCAATTCGCCGATTGTGCGTGCGGAGAACTTGCGTTTCCGTGAGGAGGGTGTGAAGGACATTATTGCCAGCGTCTTCCTCCCGTGGCTGAACAGCTTCCGCTTCTTCCTGGCGCAGGTCGTGCTGCTGAAGAAGGATACGGGTATTGACTACAAGTACGACCCTCATGCCAAGGTGTCGGACAACGTCATGGACCGCTGGGTCCTCGCGCGCTGCCAGAGTCTGATTCAGTGCGTGCGCGTGGAGATGGAGAACTACCGCCTGTACACGGTGGTGCCCCGTCTTCTGACCATGATCAATGAGTTGACCAACTGGTACATCCGTTTCAACCGTCGCCGCTTGAAGGGTGAGAACGGCCCTGAGGACACTTTGGCCGCCTTGCACTCTCTCTTCGAGACACTGTACACAGTCTCTCTGACCATGTCTTCGTTTACGCCGTTCATCAGTGAGAATTTGTACCAGGGTCTGCGCAAGTTCATGACGGAGAGCGACCCGAACGTCGACTATCGCTCGGTGCACTTTTTGCCTTTCCCCGATGTCAAGGAAGCGTACTTGGACCCCGTCATCCAGCGCCGCTTCAGTGCGCTGCAAAATGTCATTGAGCTCGGCCGCACGATGCGTGAGAAGAACAACTTGCCGCTGCGAGTGCCGCTGCGCGAGCTGACTGTCTTCCACAGCGATGCGCAGTACCTGGACGATGTCAAGTCGCTGTCCTCGTACATTGAGGAGGAGCTGAACATCCGCGATTTGGTGCTGTCCAGCGACGAGAAGAAGTGCGGTGTCAATTTCAAGCTCTTGGCGGACTGGCCCATCCTGGGCCGCAAGCTGCGCAAGGACATGGGCAAGGTGAAGAAGGGTCTCGACAAGGTCACGTCCGACGAAGCCAAAGCCTACATGAGCACGGGTCAGATTACCATCGAGGGTATTCCCCTGGGCGAGGGCGATTTGCGCGCGATGCGCTACGTGGATGCTGCGGCGCTCGGTCCTCATATTCTGAGCGACTCGGACGGCTCCGTGGTCGTGCTGCTGGACGGTGTCGTCTACCCGGAGCTGCAAGCGGAAGGTATGGCACGCGACGTGATCAACCGTATTCAGCGTCTACGCAAGAAGGCCGGTCTGCAGGCCACAGACGAGATCGACGCCTTCTACCGCTTCACGGATGACATGGGCCAAGCGCTCGACGAGGTGATGCGGACCCAGACGGATGTGTTTGTGCGCAATATTCGCCGTGCACCGCGTCCGGCGAGCGAGCAGCCCGCCAACGGACAAGTCGTTTGCGAAGAGGAGCAGGAGGTGAACGACATCAAGTTCATGCTCACCCTTGTGCGTGCCTAAACTATATTCCCATAGACCCATAGTGTCTACCGCTTGGGCCTAAAACTACCAAAGCCCATGGCCGCCATGACATCGGCGTCTTCCTCCGGCTGCGGCGCCTCATGCATTTGTTTTTGTCGCTTGCGCAGGCGCTCGTCTCGCTTGTCGCGACGCTGTGCTTGGCGCTCGCGACGCTGTTCTTCCGCAATTTGTTTCAAACGTGCATCAAAGTCATACCGCTGCGCCGGCGTGGCACCCAACGCGCGCTCGGCTCGCACAGCGGCGATGCGCTCGCGCACCTGCTCCAACGTAGCCCGCTCGGCCTGGGTCGTTTGACCTAGTCGCCGCAAATGCATGCGGCCATTAATATGATCCAGATATCCAACACTGTCCTTGCACATTTTTTTGCAGACTTCACAGAAAAAGCCAGGTCCGCGTCCTTGGCTGTCCTCATGGTCCACCAGACGCGTCGTGCCACTCAACTCGTCGAGCTTGAGGTCATCATGTGCTTGCATCGCCTTGGTCGGCTTGGGCAGCTCTTTACGCCTCCGCCGAGCATTCAGGTCCACTGGCGCACTCCGCTGCGGCGGTGGTGCCGAAGCACTTGCCTGGGCGGGGTCCCACGACGCGCCTGCGGCGGGCTCGTGATGGGCCATAGGGGAGCGCCGATGTTCCCCTCCACTCGGCCATGTCAGTGAATCCGTACGTGCGACGCGCCACTGACACTCAGGGTGCTTGCCCTTGTGAGCCAGGCTGATGCCCTTGCGACTGGTGCGTACACAAAAATACTAACCGCAGCATTTCAGAATGCGTATCAGCAAACTCTCCCTGCTATTAGCTCTTTGGAGATGATCCCTCCTGAAGATCCACGCGCTGAGTCGTGCATGCAGGTGCTGCGCCAAGGTCTTGAGGCGATGGAAAATGAAACCTCCAAAATGATCGATATGCTGTACCAAGTGGATGTCTACATGGCGCCCTCCGCTGTACAAAATGCAGCTGGCTTCAACCCGCAGGAAGCCCTTTCTCACGTCTCGGAGCTGTTCCACGTACGTGTTGCGCGTCGACTGACCCTCAGAGCTACCAGGCAGAACTATTGGCCAAGCGTGAGGCTCTGGCAGACTATACGTGCGAGGAAATTAGCCTTCCTGCGTTTGTAGCGCAATGGCGCACGCTGGACTCGGTACAGCGCGGGCGCCAGCAGGAAATGGACGACTTGGCCGACTTGCTCGCCAAGTTTGGGTAGAAAACATGATGCAGCTACACAGCCTATGTTGCTAAAGATGAGCCGTTGCCATACTGGTATGACTGTGTGCAGCTTGCGCAGTCAGGGACGGGGCACGCAGGGACTTGTACTGCACCACCTGTTCAACATAGTCCTCAAACAGTGGGTTCGTGTCTTCCGGACCGCCCGCATGCTCAGGATGGAACTGGACACCCCACACAGGCGCATGCCCGTCCAGGCCGCCAGTGCGGACCAAGCCTTCAATGCTCCAGTCATTCGCATTGACAAACCAGGGCTTCCAGCCCTCGGGCCACGCATCCGGACCAGACTCGTCAAAGGCCAGCGCATAGCCATGGTTCTGGGATGTAATATACACACGACCAGGCTCCACGCGCATCTGTCCACTGTCCAGCGCCAAAACGGGTTGGTTGTGCCCACGGTTGCCAAACTTCATACGGTACGCACGCAGACCAACGGCCAATCCAATGACCTGGTGACCCATGCAAATGCCGAAAATGGGGCGGTCCCACTCGTTGATCACACGCTTGACATGGGCGACCGCCTCGGGGATCTTGTTGGGACTTCCTGGACCATTGCTGAGGAACAGGCCATCAAATTGATCGCGCATAGAGTAAAAGTCCGTGTTCCAAGGCAGCACCGTCACTGTGACACCCAGACGCAGCAAAGAGCGCAAAATGTTGGCCTTGCAGCCAAAGTCCAAAAGAGCCACATGGGCGCGCGATGCAGCCGCTCCGCCCACGGGCTCCAACGTGTAAGGCACCTTTGTCGACACACGCTGCACCAGGTTGTCCGCGTTCGGGTCCACAAACTCTGACGCGTCAGGGATGCGCTTGGCATCGTCGCCCACCAGAATGGCGCCTAGCGTCGAACCTTGGTTCCGTAGAATGGTGGTCAAGGCACGCGTGTCAACGCCTTGAATGCCCGGCACTTGATGCCGAGCGCACCAGCTGGCCAGAGATTCGTACGCCTGGAAGTGCGAGAATCGCTCACATAGCTCACTAACAATCACACCGGCAGCCTGGACGCCCGTCGACTCGAGAAAGCAGCCGACATCCACATCATTAGGATGCTCACGCGCAGACCCTTTTACACGATTGTCCGGCACACCGTAATTGCCGATCATCGGCTGCGTGAATGCCAGCAGCTGACCAGTGTAGGACGGATCCGTTAAGGATTCCGGGTACGACGTGATCGAAGTGGTAAACACAGTCTCACCAAAAGACGTTTGAGGAGCTCCAAACGACCGTCCTTCAAATACCTCACCCGTTTGAAGGCGTAGCACAGCCGGCAAGGAAGGAGGCGCCACAGAACGAGTCGTCAAGGAGCGAGTAGCCATAGATCCTACGCGAAGGTAGGCACGGATCGAAGAGGTAGAAATCATAAACGAAGGCATTTTACAACGCAGACGACTTGAACACAGACACAACAATGTAATCGTCGCGAGTCTCGCAAGTGTACATGGGTTGGGAAGAAGACGGATTGCGTGTGGCTCAGGCTAGATAAGGGAGCTCTTTGTCAGCATGACTCACGGACGCCAAGCCTCCAGGGGGCCCCCTCCTGGCTTGTGCCCGGGCCATGCAGGACTTTTCGACAGCGCTGCAGGCCTGGAAAGAGGTCCATCTGGATACATTTCATGAAACAATCATAGATGCAGCCGATCATATTGGGCAGGCGCACGAGAGATCGATCGTCGCCCGCCAGCATCTAGCTGAGCGTACTCGTGAATTTAAGCGACAGCCAGCGGATGTTCAGCTGCAAGACATTCGTGCACTGTTAAAACAATACCAAGCAGAAATCGACGCTTTGACGAGTCGTGCCAAACAGTCAGAAGCGGCTGTATTGGACGTGCAGAAACGCTTCAAATCTGTGCCGGATCCGTATCCTATTCTCGAGGCACTCGTCGATGCTACCATTCACGAGCAAGATCTATCACAAATGCGGGCGCATATCGTGCAACTGCAGTTAGAATGTTCAGAATGGGAGCAGCGTTGTATGACGGCAGAAGAACGACTTCGTCTTTCTAGCGAGGATGAGGCCAAATCTACACAACTGGTAGATGAGGCCATCGCTTCTACCACGCAACGGTTCCAGCGACAGCAGGAACGCCTGGAACATGAATTGAAAGCAGCACATGCACATATCCGCGAGCTGCGTGAAAGCCATGAGTTTATGACAAGTCGCCTTGGCTTGTACGGGGATCCATCTCTCGATCAGTCGCAAGTGGACGCGTGGATGCATGATATCGAAAGGGCCAAGGAGCGGGCCTCCAAGGCGGAGGCACAAGTGGTACATATGCACACAACGCTCCAACGCCAGCACGAATCTCAGGCAAAGGACATGCAAGATCGCATAGCGGTGCTAGAGTCGCAATTGACGGAGTCGCATCGTGAGCGTACTCTACTGGAACAGGAACAGGCCAAAGTAGAGACGCTGCGTGCAGCCATGCTACAGCAGCAAGATACCTACGCGTCCGCTGCGAAAGCATGGGAGCAAGAGCGAGCTGCGCTGCAACGTCCGTCTGACCATGGGGATATGCAGCAGAACCTGGAGGATTCACAGACTTGCACGAACGACGCAGCTACGGAATCGACAGCGCCGTTACAGGTGCTCTCAGTGCAGGAACACCCTTTGGCGAACGAGACAACGACTGATCGATCGACGGAGAGGGAGAAACTGATCGCAGAACGAACACGGCTGTCTGAAGCTCTTGCATCAGAGAAGGCAAAAGTCCAACAGCTCGAATCCGATTTGTCACAGCGAGTATCCACCACGGGAGGGGCTGTGGGACTTCTACCTGTTGTTACCAGTCAGCGAGATCGTTTCCGAAGCCGCACTGCCGAATTGGAACAAGAATTGCAAAATCAATCGCATATGCTGCAAGAGTTGCGTGAGCAACTATCAAGTGCCAGGGCGACCACCAGGGGGCTACAAGAGAAGCTACGTACTACGCAAGACCGCGGCTCTCATGACGGCGACTCATCGGCGGTGGATATGCCGTACCCGGGAGGCATAGGTATGCATCTTCGTGATTCTACGCAAGGCTCTGATCATCCCTGGGAACCCATTCGATCTCATGTACGTGGTTTTGGCTAACATAGCAACGAAAACGCAGCTTGTCATCGCTCAACCCGGTCGATCGACTGCTGCATATATTCGTGAGCGCTGTACTGTCAAGTATGCGAATTCGCTATATTTTCGTGGGCTATGCGGTATTGATACATATATTAATGTTCGGAATGATATTCGAAGCGAGCCATCGGTACGTGCCATCTGACGAGCTCACGCGCAGGAATTTGTAACAAAGGGCACAGCTGCGAGAGTCATGATCGGAAAATATACAGGGCAGCAACAAAGCAGGCCAAAATCCAATGCGAGGGGGAGAGGAGACGTGCGTTGCTCGGCAGGCCTACCGGAAGCACTTCAGACTCGAACGTCTTGGCGTTGAGAGGAGCAAATCCAATTTGTCGCGGCATTTCGTTGTTGAAGACGGTATATACATTTTTCAAAAAGGAGCCCCCTACAATCCACGAGGTGCCTGCATCCATAGCGAAAAAAGACCCGACACATTTGAAATCGTCCGAGTCCGGTTGCCCATCCCGATCGTCCGGTGCGTACTGGGCCTCGCTCAAAATCAAGTCAGCTGGCTTGAGCTTGTACTGTGCATTTCCAAATGCCAAGTATACCTGTGGCACAGAGGCGCACTGGAACGAAAAGAAGCCAGGTTCCCCTCGAATTTCTGATGCGCCATCAAACTGGCTGTAAAATTCTTCAATGGCATTCCGAGGACCGCCCACCATAATGGTACCCGAATCGATAACCGCATTGGTGTTGAAAGGGACCTGTACAATATGGTTGGACACATTGATGCCGGAAAATGGCACGCTCCACGTATCGGGATTGACCGTGGCCAGGTTGTTGAAGGGCCCAGCGATCATACTTTCATTCATGGTCCCGAGAGAGAGGATACCATCGGAAGGAACAGCGCTAATACCACTTTGATTCATGCTCTTCAGGTATATGGAAAATATGCTCCGATTGAGGGGCAAGTTTTGCCAGAAAGGCGTCGCTTGCAGGCGACTGAGCCGTTGGCCTGCCATACCCATGACCCCTTGGACGCCCTGAGGTATGTTAGCGTCCGATATGTTGGTGGCGATACCGAACGTCTGGTTTTCAACCTTTCGACCTTGAAGAGAAACATGGTCCGAGGCTATATAGCCAGACACTTCTCCCATGTCGTAGCGGATGGTAAACGCTTGGTGTGTCTTGTCCAAGGTGCTCGAAGCCGAAGTATTGAAAATCGACGCATCAAGCCACATATCGGCAGAGCCGGTATCGACAGCCACGGTATAATTGAGTGGTGGGGTACCTATTTGGATCTGAGCAGTCCAAAGAAAGTCTTGATGGGACTGAAGCGGCACGGAAAGCGAATCCTGTCCTACCATGCTGGGTCCCAAGCTCTGAAAGTCACCCAAAAACCTGCGTTGGAGTGACTTCCACGATTTTGTAAGCTCGTTCCCCCCTTCCCTGCTGGCATAATGCGGCACCAGGCATCTGGCCAGCTGGATGTATGCCAGCGCAAGACCGAGCCAGAGACCCAGCATGGACAGAATGAGGTTAGTTCGCAGGAACGGGGGCCAAAATAACTACTTACGTAATGATGAGATCGTCGACCCACTTGGCCGCGCGTCCACGCATCGCCATCCACGATGAAGATCCTGGTCAAATCGTTGGCTGGAGGCAACTTCCACCTGGACGTGGAGCCCACGGATACGGTAGGTGGTGCAAAACTAATGCAAGGTGGCTTCTGTCAAGCAGTCGATCCAAAGTTCGCAGGGTCATGCTGCTGAGAACCAAAAGCTGATCTTCTCAGGCAAAATTCTGAGCGATGAGAAGACCATCGGCGAGTATGAGATCAAAGAAAAGGACTTTCTCGTTGTGATGGTGTCAAAGCCCAAGGTGAAGAAGGCGACCGAAGCTCCCGCGACCGAAGCTCCCGCCTCGGACGCTCCTTCAGGTGCCGCCGCGGCCGACGCCACACCTGCGAAGACCGAGTCCAAGCCAGCCGAGGCACCGGCGGAGGCAAGTGCACCAGCGCCTCAGAATGCCAGCGAGTCGGCTGTGCCGTCGACCCCAGGCCCTGGTGAGACAATTCAAGCAGGCTCGTTCTTGGCTGGGTCGGAACTCGAAACGGCCATGAGCAGCATTGTGGAGATGGGCTTTCCTCGGGCCGATGTGCAGCGTGCCATGCGCATGAGCTTCAACAACCCCGACCGTGCCGTGGAATACTTGATGAATGGACTTCCGGAAGAGCCAGCGCCGTCGCGACCCACCGCTGTGGCGCCTGGGACGCCTGGGACGCCCTCGCCGGCGCCTGCGCCTCAAACCGCCTCCGTGCCCCCACCGCGGTCGGGCAACTTGTTTGAGCAGGCTGCTGCGATGCAAGGTGGTGCGGGTGCGCAGGACAGTGAGAGTCTCTTCCCTGAAGATGCCCAGGGTCGTCAAGTGATAGACTTTGGCAGCCCCCAGACGCTGCAGCAGCTGCGCCTGTTGTTGGAGCAGAACCCTTCCGCGCTGCAGCCGCTCGTGCAGGCTTTGGTTCAGTCGAACCCTCAGTTGGCGGAGGCGATTAGCCAGGACCCGGAGGGTGTGCTGCGTATGTTGGCAGGCGAGGGCCTGGAGGGCGAGGAATCGCTGGATATTCCCACGCTACAGCAGCTGGGCGAGGAAGACCGGACCCAGGTGGAACAGATGATTTCCATGGGTATCCCCGAAAACAAGGCGATCGAGAGCTTTTTCATGTGTGGGCGCAACTTGGAGATGGCTGTGCAATACTACTTCGAGGTACGTGAGCTTCGACTAACGTAAGAACCCCCAGGACTTTGAAGACTGAGCAACTACAGTCGGATGCGCGATTGGGCATTGTCGGTGGCCTCTGGCGCTGTGGTATCAGACACAGGCGGCGGGATTGTTTTCCATGCGTTATCGTCGTTGGCCCATGCCCGCATGTATGCTGTCAAAAACTTTCGCCAAGGAGCCCTGGTGTCAGAGGGTACACATACGGTGTAGGTAGGTAGTGCTCGCCAGGATGCTGGACCACACGTGCCTGGCTGCATACATCAATGAGAGTCTGGGTGCGATCCGGCGTGACGATAGAGTCGTTTCTCGGTAAGTGTTCACCACACGTACTGGCCGTAAATGATCAGCGAGGGCGTCTGAAGCGGTATGGAGAACAAGGCACCAAGCGCGGGATCCTGAGGGCGGAAGCCCGATACACTGATCATGAACTTCAGCGGCGATGACTGAATCGGCTCGATATGCTTGGGGAGCAGCTCAGGATGCTCAATCGCCGCTGCAACCACCGCCGCGGTACAGCCGCCTTGCGAGAAACCGAGGATCCCATCAAAAGGGCCGTGCTCCCGGCTCACCTGGGCAAGCGATTGAACCGTAGCTTCCCAACCAACATAGCCCTCATCACGACTCATCCACCATGCACGAGGCTGCTTCTCCAGCGGGTCGTCTGGGTGGGGTGGCGGCGGGTCCGGATTCGTCGCGCTAGAAAAGGCCTGGACGTGATGGGGCCCATTCGCGTATACAAAGTCGGCCACGTCTGCGTTAGATGCTCCATACGTACCCTTGCAGTCTTTCTGCAACGCCATGAGACGCTTTCGGAAAGAAAATTGATTCATCGCATAGCCGTGCAGCAGAAGCACCTTGAGCTTCTTGCTGGGGGCCGGCGTCGCCATCGAAAGTGGAGGCCAAAACGAGCGGCGCTCGGCACGGACACAGCGTGCACCCCACGATGAGTGGGGATGCGTTCGAGTATGTCGAGCCGACTTCGTCGATACACGAGCATCTCCTGTGCCCTATATGTCTGTATGTGTGAAACGCTGATGCAGTGCGCCGATGCACGAGCCTGTACTCGTCGAGCCATGCCAGCATGCATTCTGTCGCGCATGTCTCCTACCGGCGTTCGACACAGGCGCAGAGCCGTGTCAGTGCCCCTACTGCCGCACGCAGCTGACGCCAATGCGCTACAGAGACGCACCGCCCCTGCTGCATGCCATGGTGGACTCGTTGCGCGTTCGGTGTCCAGAAGAGGGGTGCGATTATGAATGTGAGCGACAGTCTATGCGTGCGCACCAGCAGCAGCAGCATGCAACCACGACGTCGCGCCTGGTATGTGCGTATTGCACAGAAGATATGAGCGTAGACGAATGGGAGGCGCACCAGGATGTGTGTGATGCGATGCCTGTCGCGTGCGGTGACGCATGTGATTGGCACGGCCCACGATCGATGCAGGACGCTCATCGCGCCCAGTGCGCATATGTGAAGCTGGGCCCCTACCTGCGCGAGCAGCAGGCCAAGTGGGAGGCTGCTAAGCGCGAGAACGAGGCTTTGAAATGGCGCCTGGATCAGATGGAGCAGGAACTGCGATCGACGCGGGCTCAGGCCGACGACTGTGCGTACAGCCTGGGCAAGTGGCTATGTACGCCGTCATGGACCCCGGGCGAGGTTCCTGCCTTGGAAAATACACTCTCTGGGCTCCGACGTACTCTCTCTGCTATGAACGAGGCTGCTCACATGTCGCAGCAGGCCAGTGAGAATGCACGTGCACTCGCCATGCGCACGTCCATTGATATGAGTGCCATCGCGGACGAACTCGCGAGCTTGTGGCAGACCTTGGCCCCGGCCTCGAAGAAAGAGGGCGAGCCTTTGAGTGGCGCGTCCGGCGCACCGCGTTTCCCACGCGGCCCATCGCTGCCGCTACGCCCAGGCGCGCTTCGAGCACGAGGATGGGAGATGAAGCTGTGAAGCCACTATGGAGACACACCGAGCTGCTGTGTCACGTTGGCGAGGGGCGCCGCGGTGCCGACGCGCATCGCCGGTGCGGCGCTTATGGACCAGGAAGAGAATGGCTTCTCGGCGGTATCCTCAGGGGCACTGGACGACAAAGCCACGTCGCGCGTTATGGACGTATAGGTCTCACGCACGGGTGCAGCGTCTGCAGTACGCTTAGGCGAGGACGAGTACCGGTCCAGCAAGTCCGTTACGCCACCAGGTACCTCGGCTTCAAGGAGGCTGCGACTGCGAAAGCGGCGGCGTGACGCTGGCGATATGGTCCCTGTGTGTGTGGCCTTGGAAGCGTGGGAAGAGAGAGCATGACTGTCGGCATTCGCGAGAGCCAAGCGCAGTTGACTCACGCTCATGCTGGGACCACGGGCGACGTGCGACGGAGGATCCGCCGCGCGGGTCTCTGTCGTGGCGGCCCAGCTGGCGGCCGTAGGGCGCGCCGACAAACGAGCATCGTCCAGGCCGGTACGTACGGTCCACGGACGCTGGAACCACACTTGGAGGGCCTTGTCGTTGACATGTGCCATGCTTTGCAGACAGGCGCTGGCAGAAAGAGCCTCGCTCACAATGCGCACGTCCATAGAGCTCTCGGCGGCCTGGTGGTACGCGCTCGGCTCAAAGGCCGGCAAAGTGGGCATCGAAGTAAAGCGGTCAGGCAGGGCAGGCGTAGTGAATTGAATACCTTGTACAGAGGGCAGCACCTGGTGGTGCACGTAGTCGACGCCTTGCTGCGACTGCCACACGGCACACATCTGGGCAAGCAGTCCGCCGACCAGCCAGCGGCATGCCAACGTCTGGTGCACCACGACTAGGTCGCCCTCCGCAGGCGCACTCGCCACACGTTCCAGTGCGAAGAGGGCCGGCACCAGCGCCAGGGTAGCAGGTACCGGTGCCACAACAAGAAGCAGATCCAATACGCCGCGCAGTAGCGCAAAGTCGGAAGGCGCACTACACAAACGCTGCCACTGGGCGCGCGGCACACGCACCAGCGCCGGATCCACCGCCTCGGTGGCGCCAGGGAGACGCGCAGACGCCAAAATCCACATGTGCGCAGCAAGCGAGTGCAAAAAGCCGAGACTGTCCGAGAGCGTGTCCGACGGGGCACCGGTATGCATAACGACACTGTGCTCGTACTGCAAGTAGGCAAAGAGCACCTGCAAGTACGTGGCACGCACGGCCGCGCTGGGCGATAGCAGCAGCGACTCTGTGCCGGCCCAGCTACTGAGCGGCACATGCGATTTGCTGGTAGGCGCGCGTACAAGACCCAGCAGGCAGTACAGGAGCGCACAAAGCGACGCATAGTGCGTCTCCGACGGCCCTGTCTCCGTATGCTGCACGCGCTGCAAGTGCGGCGTCATCTGCTGCACAAAGTCGCCCAGCTGTTCCGTGTACACAGTGTGCGAAGCGAGGTGGCCCACAGCCTCGATGGTGGCCTGGATGGCCGGGTCTTGGGCATTGCGTTGGACGTGGGCGAGCAAAAAGTGGACATGTCCATCAAACATCTCCGTCATGTTCAGGCCCACGATCTCAGCCTTGCTGGCGAGGATCACATGCAAGGCCTGCAAAAGGCGCGTCTCGCGCACACTCGAGCGCTCCGATGGCGTAGCGAGCGCATCAACGATGGTATGGGGCACGGCGTAGCGGGTCGACTTGGGGGCCCACTGAGCAAGGAGCCCTAGCAGCCACACCGTCCACTCGCCGGCCTCCCAGAGCGTCACTGCACCCTCGGCCGGTGCGTCGATCCAGGCTAGGATTTGCTGCACGACGGTGTGCAAGTGCACAGCGTCACATGCACCGAGGATATGATGCAAGACGTACAACGCCACGGAGGCGGTCTGCTCCGACGTAGCAGACTCCATCGATGGAGTGAGCGCGGGTATCGAGGGCTCGCTCGGCAGCGGCGCCGTGCCATTTAGGTGACCATACGACGCGTACACTCGCTGCAAGACACACGGGGCCATGAGCGCATGCAGCCGGGGCAGCGCCGACGTGGGAAAGATCGGCGACTGCACAACGGCGTCCATGCCTACCAGGCTGTTCACGTACGCGCGCTCGTCCTTGGCAGCGCCTTCGCCCGTTTGGCGCAACGATGCGAGCACATCCAGCACCGCGCGCGAGACGCTCGTATCAATCTCCATACCAGCTGGCTCGACGCTCCGCACATATATCGCAAAGATGGCCACTGCACGCGCATTCACATCAGCGTCCCAAAACGTGCGCGACGACGAAACGTGCAGCGCCTCAGTAAGCACGCTTTGCACCGTGGGCGCCATGTACACATGGCCTTCGCCGCATGACGCTACAAGCTCTTTTATGATGCCCAGCGTGATCATCAGCGTCGCTTTGGCTTTGTCGGTCGGCGCCGCTCGGAACGCGCGGCACTCGGCCACCGCGCGTACCGTGAGCAGCCGCCCCACCTTGATCAGCTTCGCGGGCTTGCTCTGGGCATAGTAGCACAAGCGCCCGAGCTCATTCGCATTAGGGCGGTACTCAGGCGCTGTACCTACGAGTGCCTTGGCAGCGGGGTAGCAATCTTCGAAGAGCTTCTGGTGATTCGCCTTCGGGATGCACAACATACCGCCGGTGGAGCACCCCAGGATGGAAATCTACGGCGCCGGTGAGCAGGGGCCGATCTGCCCCAACGTCCGCCACGTGCGCGGGGCACCTACCCCCGATGCAGCGAGACATCGGCGTGCCACGCGTACCAACGCGCGGCCCCCGTCACACTGGCAGATGCCAGGAAGGCCACGTCGAATACACGTCCAAAGACACGCTGAAACTCGGGGAGAGAGGCAAGTAGTGCGCTTTTGTCCATAGCTGTACTCGCCCCCGCATGCAGCTGGATGAGAGCCGCAAGCACGTAGATGCACAAGACCTGCGCGGTGAAGAGCACCAGCAACTGTGTGCTGATGCCCGTGGACACGGACTGGATCACCGAGGAGAGACCGCCGAGGATCCTACGCAGTCGCATGACGATAAGGCCACCCACCATGAGGAAACTAATCCGTGGAGACCAGGCAGCCACATCGACCTGCAGGCCCAGCCATCGCATGGCCTGCGCCAAACACGTAGAGACGAGGTCGCGTGTAGAGCTCAGTTCGTAGCCAAACACCAGCATATTCAACACACATTGCATGAGGCGCGCCATACAGTAGGCGGAGAAAAGGTAGCCACCTAGGAGCATCACGTACCCTGGCCATGTACGCACGTACTGCACACGCCGTTCTTGGGCCTCCTGATGCTCAAGATCTGAGCGCATGGCATTGGCCACAGCAGAGAGACCTGTGATCTCGCTCCGAAGTAGGGCCAACTCACGGTCCTTTTGGCTGCGGTACCACCACCGAGTCCACGAGGAGCGAGC
Organism: Malassezia equina; assembly: GCA_029542865.1. Taxonomy (NCBI): domain Eukaryota; kingdom Fungi; phylum Basidiomycota; class Malasseziomycetes; order Malasseziales; family Malasseziaceae; genus Malassezia; species Malassezia equina. Next base: position 76,775 of record CP119901.1, read on the forward strand.
GCCCCCTGCCTCCAGCTCTGCCTCGACGTCGTCAGCAGCTGCCCGCTTCATCTGGAGCTCTTTGACAGTGCGCTGGAAAGAGGTACGCGTCGCAGCGACGTCTTGCTCGCCCCAACGCCGCCGTCGCCGTATCATCAATTCATACGAGTCACCCATCGCACCGGCGGCCACGCTGCCGGATAGCACAGCAATGAGGGAGACGCCGATCATGGCTGTGCGTGCTAAAATCCCTCCCGACCATCCAGACGCGGTGGATGCCATCGCACTGGGCAACGGCACACGGAGGAAGGCCCAGCACCAGCCAACAAACAGCGATAGGCTGGCCACGGCGCGCGTCGTGACCCAGCGCCCTCGAGCGCCACCAAAGCACAAAAGTGCACTAGCACATAGCGGCAGCCATAGCACAATGCACAGGATCACGGCCGTGAGAGAGATGCGCCACTGCAGGAGCAACGTAGGGCCATGTAGGTATATATGCTCCAGAAGCACCAGAACAAACAGAATCAGACTTTCTTCCACGGCCACATAAAACAAAATGGAAGGCAAGGAGATGGACTGCACAAAGGATTGGTGAAGGAGCCGCGCGAGGCGCGCACTCTGTGGCACAGAGCGCGTCCGTGCGTGGGACACCGAGGGAAGCAGATGGATCTCATCTGGCGTCTCGGACTGTGACTCCAAAGACACATACCGCGCCTCTCCTATGAGCCACGGAAGTGCTCCATAGGCTCCCACAAATAAGACCAGGCGCAGGAGAAGCACGACCACGATCGTCCCACCCCGCCCTGGCATGGTGGTGTACGAACCTGTCACGTGCCATACACGACGCGGCGGCGTGTCACGTCGCGCCCCCCTTATGGACGCATCGACGCCGACAGTGCGTCCCCTCACGGGCGATGATTCCGCCCTTGATACGACACTAGGAGATCATACCACGTCACAAATGTCCATGTTTCCCAAGGCGGACGATTCGCTGCTCAGCAGCGTACTTTTACACAAGGAGCCGGCCCACACGCCCCAGGAGGGCCCTACGCCGCCCACGTCCAATGAAAGCGAGTCCCCAGAGCGCATTCAAGCACAGCTGGTGCAGCTGCAACAGCTCAACCGCATGTTTGAATCGTATGAGCGAGTGCTCCAATCCAGCTTGACACAGACGGAGGTACGTTGGACACGCTGATGCCCAGGCTTTTGCCCGTCGAATTAGCGAAACGGATGCGCTGTTAGATTCCTACACAACTATGATGATGCAGGCACAACGCCGCCGCCAGCTTTTGAACGACGAACACTGGCGAGGCGCTACGCAGGTACGTCCTGAACGGCTCACATGGCGCAGCAAGCAGCGGCAGAGCAGTCACAGCGGCAAGAACTGCGCCAGACCAAGTCCAAACACACAGAAGCAGGAGCGGAGACACGGGACAAGGCACGATTCACATCATCCATTCCTACACGGACGACTCACAGCCGCGCTCCGCCGAGCCGGCCTCGACCGACCTCGCGACCAGGCGCATCCTCATCCGCGTCCACGGACGCAGGCACAGGCGCCCAGGTTGGGAAGCGCGCCAGTGTGTCTCAGTCATCCCGCGCACGCACGCGCAACGATTCGTCGCTTCCAGTACGTGGCGGCCGTATGCCCCGGTAGCGCCTCCCACAAGCTACCCACTGTAGACGACCCCCGCGGCCCTTCGCCCGCATCACGTGTACGGAGCAACCGCGCACGGTCGGTTGGCCCGTGTGGCGAAGGTATCACATGATTGAGATGAGATCTAGCCCGCTACTTTCGTTGCGTCTTCCATGTCAACTACGCAAGGTAGGTCTATGGCGATATTTGATACCCAGCTCCGGCTATTCGCAGTCTTGAGCTGCTTGATGCACTGCATCGCGATGATCGAGCGGTGATTGCCTCCATCGTTCAACAGACGGATATGTCGACCCCCCGGCCCATGCTGGAATCGCCTTTGCACATGGCGGTACAGTGTGCTCAGCCAAGCACCATTGAATATGTGTTGTCTGAGCTCCAGGTACATCCCAATATGGCCGAGTCGGACTCTGGAAACACCCCACTTCACCTGGCGGTGTCCACGAATCGCGTTGAGGTGGCCCAACTGCTGCTGTCGCATCCAGCGATCAACGACACCCTGGAAAACAAGGAAGGGAAGACACCTGATCAGCTGGTGACATCCTATGAGATGATGCAGGTTCTGCAAAAGTCGCACCACGAGCTACGTGCGCAAATTCAGAAGCAACTGGAGGAGTTTGAGGCACAGGCGTCGCGCGGCGTGTCGGCCAGCGACGAAGAGACCAAGCTAGTGGAGCTGATCAGCCGCCCTCGAGTGACCCCTGTGGACCTGTCTGTGACCAGCAGTAGTACAGGAAAGGACGTGTTGCACACGGCCGTCAAGTTGAAAAGCACGAATCTCATCAAGGCGGCGATGGCCCATGGGGCTGACCCTTACGTGAAAGACGTGAATGGCTTGAGCGCAAATGACATGGCCAGTGACGAGCAGACGCGAGCTTTGCTTCGTCAGTTGGCCCACGCCGGCGTAGAGAACTCGCTGGCGCGTGAGCAGGCCCCTGTCTACCGCGGCTTTATGGCCAAGTGGACGAATTACGTGCACGGCTTCAAGATGCGCTGGTTTGTCTTGGAACATGGTGTGCTTTCGTACTACCGCGCCCCGGACGACGAAGGCCGACATGCCCGCGGCGTCATGCATCTGCGCTATGTGTCCATTGTGCCCGATCGGAAGGAGCGAAACCGCTTCGAGATCATTAGCAGCAAAGACAAGGATGCCATGCGCTGGTTCCTGCGCAGCAATGACGCGGCGGAGTGCTCGCGTTGGATTCAACTTTTGGAAAAGGCGCGCCAGTACTACTCCCTCGAAGAGGCCTCCGCCGGGCCGTCGCAAGCCGTCAAGGACTCAGGTGCTGCCCCCCACCTTGGCGTGGCTAGCACAAGCGAGGACGCGACCTCGCCTCGAAGCTCGTTCACCGGCATGGATGCCTTCCATGATGACGATGAGAGCGAGATCGGCAGCATCGATGAAACGGCCGCGGAGGGTGGCCCGGGTGCGATGCCCTACTCGGCCAACTTTAGCCGGGTTAACAACCTGATGAGTTTGCAATTTGAGGTCGCGTTGAAGCTGATCGATGAACTGGACAGTCATGCATCCAGTCAAGGCTCTGTGCCAACAGGACAAGCCGCGCCTACGACCGCCCATTCTCACGTCATCATCCCGACGACCTCGGTGAACGGACAGGCGGCGCAGCCTGTGGCAGTGGGTAGTGTGGCGGGCCAAGCTACTAGCACTGGTGATGCTAGCTCAAAAGCTCGGTCAGCGCTCCGCCAATCCCTGGAAGAACGCGCTCAGCTCTGGAAAGAATTCAGTGAAATGGTTCGCGAGCGTGAAGCGTACCTGATCAAGGAGCTCGAGCGGGCGAACCGCACTTGTCAGCTGTGGGAAGAGCAGATGACGGTGCTCGGTGGCCAACACAGTCAGTTGGAGAGCGACTTGCACGAGGCGGTTAATGAGAACAAGCTGATGCGCAGGGAGCGACGTCAGCTTGTGAGCCACATGCCCACCAGCGAAGAGCCGGAACCGATGAGCAACGAAGAAATGGCCAACAACACGAACGCTGGTATGAGCGGGGCCATAGGCGCTACCGCTGGTGCTGTGACTGCCACAGCAGGTGCGGCCGCGGGTATGGCAAGCTCCATGCTGTCCAAAGTTCTACCCTTCAAGCGCGATGCTCGTCAGGACAGTTTAGACGAGGAAGATGAGTTCTTTGACACGGTGGATTCGGACAACATTCCCAACCTCCATGTGGAAGGACCTCTTAGCCGGCAGGGCACGATGCACTCTGGCTTGGAAGCTCAGGATGCGCCGAAGGCTGAGAGCACGCCGCAGCCTGAGGCCAAGGAGGGCGCGCTGGGTGTGGCCGGTGGCCCAGTGGGACAAGAGTCACAAGCCTCCCAGAAGGAGGAGCCATCGCAGGAGACCGACTCTAGCGAGCAGGCGGAGGCGGCACCCGCCGAAACAGATTCCACCCACTTCCTCGAAGGTCCAGGCTATGAACCGTACAAGCGCCTCCGCCACAAGATGCCCATTGGCAAGGATGAGCGCCCTGTGATGTCGCTGTGGAGTATTCTCAAGAACAACATTGGCAAGGACTTGACCAAAATTTCGTTCCCTGTGGCCTTTAATGAGCCGACATCCATGCTTCAGCGTATGTCGGAGGATTTGGAGTTCGCCGAGTGCCTGGATGCGGCTGCTTTGCAGTCGGATCCGACGCGCCGTATCATGTATGTGGCGGCGTTTGCCATGTCAAACTACAGCTCGACGATCGGTCGTATTGCCAAGCCCTTCAACCCTATGCTGGGCGAGACGTTCGAATACATCAGCATGGATGGCCAGTACCGCTACATTAGCGAGCAGGTCAGCCACCACCCCCCGATTTCGGCCTGCTTCTGTGAGTCGCCTGGATGGGAGTACATGGGTTGTGTGGACGCCAAGTCGCGCTTCCTCGGTCGCTCGTTCGAGATCACCCCCACGGGTGTGGCTCACGCTCGCATCAAGGTGAAGCCTGAATGGGTGCCTGCGGCGAAGCGCGACTCGCTGCCTCGATCGCCCGACAATGATGGTCTGTTGATGGAGCACTACTCTTGGAACAAGGTGACAACGTCTGTGAGTGGATTCATTACAGGCTCCACCACCATTGACCACTTTGGTGACATGAACGTGGTGAACCATGTCTCAGGGGAAAAGTGCACACTGACGTTTATGCCTCGTGGATGGCGCAGCTCGAGTGCGTTTGAAATCAAGGGTCATGTCACGGACGCCAGCGGCAACAAAGTCTGGGACATTGCCGGTCGTTGGAACAGTCAATTGCTCGCTCGTCGCACGAACAGCCAGGGAGGTTTGAACCCTGATGCAAAGCACGGCGGCGCTGATCCTGTGGCTAGCTCCAAGAATGACAACGAGTATCTCCTGCTTTGGCGCAACAGCGTGAAGACGGATTCTCCGTTCAATTTGACTCCCTTTGCCATCACTCTCAACTCGAAGCCTGATGGTCTGGCCACGTGGTTGCCTCCGACGGACTGCCGTCTGCGTCCGGATCTGGCCGCTTTTGAGGTGGGCAAGTTTGACGACGCAGATCGTCTCAAGGTGGAGCTTGAGAACCTTCAGCGCTCGAGCCGCCGCAAGCGCGAGGAAGGTCAACTTCCTCCGCACAAGCCGCGTTGGTTCACCAAGACGACGGACCCTGATACGTCGGCGCCATTCTGGCAGCCCCACATGTCGAAGGACAGCTCCGGTCGTGAAACGATGGACTACTGGATTGAGCGTGAAAAGGTGGGATCGAAGCGCATGCACAGCGAGCCTGCTCAGTGGCAAGGCTGCGATCCCATCTTTGGCGATGCATCCCAAGAAAGCGCATAGACCTGTAGTCCTCCACATGACAAACCCGAGCGTGGCGCGGCCCCCCACCGGGACATCTGACTAAGCAGCAGGGAGGCATAGCAACGTCGACGGCTTTCGTTTCACGTCCCTACCTGCCGTGATGTCTGCCTTCCGCGCGACGCGCACGCTGTTGAACAAGCTCCCTGAGTCGCCTGACCTTTACCACTACGCGGAGGGACGTACTCCTTTCTGGCGCAAGGTCCGCAGCCTTCTCTCTCTCAACCCGTACGTACACAGAAAAGAGGGGCTAACGCTGCAGTGAGATCTCCTCGGGTCTCCCCCTTCCTCTGCTCGTATGTGGTCATCTTATGGTGCATTAACACACAGAACCGCTACCCTCAGCCTGCGTCGCGTCCTGAGAAGCCTGCCACTGTGCCGTCCAAGGGTATGTTCTTCGAGGTTGCTTGGAATTGAATGCTAACACTCGTGCCACGTTTGGCATACGAATCTACAGCTTCGGGTACGTACAACTATTCACTAACGGAAGACGTTGCGCAGAACCTGTACCACAACCGTGACTTCCGTCGCAAGTACCCTCAGACGGACGTCATTACACAGCAGTACCTCACGGAACTGCTCCTGGCGTCGCCGAACGAGGACGGTACCAAGAGGTACGTGTCACATTTGCGTGCATTGACACAATAGCCTGCCTGTGCCCGGCTCGGAGCAGTCGACGTCGCTGACCGTGCCCTCGGACCTGGCCTCGCCCACGGCTTTCACCCAGGTGCTCGAGCAGGTGCAAGTGGCGCCCGAGAACAAGTACTCGGCTACCAATATGCCGCCCAAGTTCCCGTCTACCAAGACGCACCATTTGATGAAGCTGCAGAAGGATGCTATTCCTCACGGCAAGCACGACTACTTCCCTGTGTACGTTGATCCTATATGATTCTCTAACAGATGCAGGGATAACTACGCGTAAATGTAGGCTTTGTAGGTCCTTATACAGGCAACCAGGGTCGTGCAACGAGTAGGTCGGCGGTGGTCCACGTGGCACGTGCTACGTCCGGATCCACCATGTTCAGGTAGGCTCGAGCGTGAGGAGGTAACATGTACAGCACACTCCAGCGGATCAACCTAGTCAGTGCATTTGCATTGAGTGTGATCTCAGTGGTCTTGGCTATCATTGCCTTGACAGGGTTCCAAATTGGGCAGCCTTCGTGCACCATGAAGATCAACAAGGCAGACATGTGCGTCTAGGTCGCTGACCACAGTGTATTTGGACGAGCGAAATGGCACGCCGATAGGCGCATGCAGCAGTTTGTTGAGACGAAGCTGGACCTTGATCTTGATCTGAATCCCTTGTTTAATTGGAACACCAAGCAGGTGTTTCTGAGTCTGACAGCATCCTACGAGTCTCCGCGTCGCGTACGTGTATGGATCCGTACTTATATGCAGGGCCAGAACGATGTTGTGATCTGGGATAAGATTGTGCGCAACAAGCAGGATGCAGTGATCCGTTTGCGGAACTTGCGCAACAAGTACGGTATGCGGGAGTATACGAAATCCTTCGAGTATGTACTACAGGTGACTCACCGTCAGCAATGTCACATCGGTGGACTACCGCGTCGAATGGAATGTGATGCCGTACGTCGGTATCATGCAGCGCGGCGCCACAGAGCGCTCAGAGCCGTTCATGCTGGTGCATAAAAAGACCTCGGGAGGTCAAACGCCCAAACTCATGACCTACTAAACACATAATGCAATAGGGTATGAATGCGTATTACAGGAACCATTCAGCTAAGCGCTGAAAAAAAGGTGCGCTTGCGCTTGGCACGGTTTTCTTCTTCCGCGGAGGCAGCCGCGGTCGCACCAGCCATCTTGGACGCAGGCAAAGCAGGGGCTGTATCTTCTTCGGAACTGTCAGAATCCGAGGAAGCCGAGCTCTCCGTATCACTCGATGCGTCCGAGTCCGCTGCCGACGTCACAGGCCCTAACATGGCCTCGATATCAGCGCTCGCTTCTGATGCACTCGCCGACACAATAGGGCTTTCCTGACGAGAAAGTGTGCGCCGAAGTGCTGATGGCCGGAGTTCAGACAGTTTGGTGAAACCGCTAGAAGGTCGCCGCGACGAAGCGTCTTGGGACGGTTGATCCGAAGCATCCATATACTGCGTCGAGGCCCGCTTCGGGGTACTCTCGGAAGGGGCAGAGGGTCGAGGGGAAGGTCCGTGGATGTGAGAGGGGGACATGGGCATGTGAGATTCAGGCTGCGAAAAGAAAGGCTCGGCACTGTCAAAGCTGGTAGACTCGTCCTGGCGACTGGTGTCCAGGCCGTTCCTAGTGAGTACACATGTATCTTGGGTCTCAGGCTGCGAAGAAGAAGCTAATTCCCTTTCATATCAAAGGGCAGTGTCAGTGATCATTCAATGACGGCGTACTCACGCATCGCATCATTCGCCGATGTTTCTTTGGCAATGAGTCCCATCAGAAGTTTCTGTTCCTCTCGTTCAGCTGCATTTTTTCGCTGTTTCTTCGCTTTGAGGTCATTCAAACGTTGCTGCATGGCAGCCGAGCCCTCTTCCACCAGGGCCTGGACAGCAGAAGAAGCAGCCGAGGCGTACTCCTCATTGCGGTGCTCGTTGATGATCGTGGTCTCATCAGCCGCGGCTGCAGGATCCGTGGTCGTATCGGCGGCGGCCGTGGTGCGGGAGGCCTTGTTCTGGCGAGCCTGCTCTTTCTCCAGCTTCTTGGCAGCCTGCTCAGCACGGAACACCTCCATCTCCGCTTTCGTCCGGCGATGACGACGCGGCTTCTCCGTCACAGACTCTTGCGACAAGGGAGGGAGTGTTTGCGAAGAAGGGGGGGCAGATTGAGACAAGGGCAAATCCTCGTCCGAGTCGTCATCCGAATCGGCCGTGGGGGGCGCAGCAACGGGAGCAGGCGCCTCCTGCGGAGGTTCGTTGTCCTTTTGCTTCTTTCCTTGGTCCTTGTCCGTGTCTTTTTCTGCCAGCTTCTTCTGCTTGCTCTTGCGGCCCGACTCCTTCGGTGTCGCATCAGTGGAGGCCGGTGCCTCTATCGCATCCGCAGCAGGGGCGTCGGTGGCAGTAGGCGCAGCGGCAGCCCCCGTAGGCTCAGGTGCCTGGGGTGCAGCGTAGGAGCCCTTTCCACGCGTGCCGCGGCGTGCGCGTGGCTTGGACGGCGTCTGAACGCTTCCATCGGTAGCCGGCTTGTAGGTGCCTACACTCGCCTCATCCAAATCCACATTCACAGTGACGACTGATTCGCGAGACGCGTACACTTGGAAAGCACGAAAGTCCTCTGCATCCTCAAGATCAATGTCCATGCCATCAGGTGCCGTATAAGAGAGTGACATGGGGGTTTGAGGGTGTACCTGATACTTATCACAGACCACTTTACGGGCCGTAGACAGGTTGAAGGTGCCTGATAAAGTAAGCGGCGTATAAACGTACCATCCAAAACACGGTTGAATCCTTTACCGAAAGAGGTCCTGAACGCTACAATGGTCTGCCACGCAGGTAAACGCAGATCCATGGCATGAGCGAAGCTCGAGTCAACAGTGTGGGGACCGCGCGCTTTGCGGCGCTTGGGTGTCGGCGTGTGGTTCTCCATAGCAGCCGCAACACTGGGTGGCTGTGACGGCGTCATGGAAAATACGTAAAGTCTCCTAGAAAACGGGCGTGTTCACAGGAAAAGGAACGGATGCAAGTGCACAAAACGGACCCTATGGCGACGTCGCACGGCACGCAGGGCATCAAGGCGCGCGAACGTACACGGGTATTATCACGTGATCGCGTCGGGCAGAGCGACGAAACCCACCCCAGGCACGGCGTGGGGGCGGGGCACGGTGGCTTCCACGAACAGTATGCGCTACTAAAAGTCGGTGGCACGACCTCCGAAAGTCCACTCGGATTTCCATCGCAGAGGGTCGGTCTTGGGGCCACCGATTTCGCCGGTCGTAGGGTTGACGTCGCCCTCAAATTCAGCGCCAGCCTTCTGGCGCGCATCGGGATGGGCATTCGACTCGTTGCCTTCCTTATCGATGTCAGCAAACGGTATCGTCTCTATTGAGTGAGTAGATAACACGCACTTTCTTTGTCGCGCACGAGCTTCTCAAACTCTTTCTGCTCCTCCTTCGGAAGGGGAATGGGCCCTGGGCGTGAAAAGGGTGCGTCCGACCGAGCAAGCACCGAGGACGTGAAAGTGCGGTGCAAGGAAGGCGCACGCTGCGCCGCGTACAGGGGGCGCGATAGCCGTAGCATGAAAGTCGGGGAAAGAAAGATCTCGAGAGAAGGCCTCCACTTGGGGGTTCGCTATCCAACACAACGAAGGGGCATGCTTTACCGCACGCGCTGAAGGGGGACTAGGGGGCGCACAGTGCGCGTTGATGGGCTAGGAGGGATGCCAGATGCACGCCCACGGTTAGGCGCAAGCGGACGGTGCATGGCACTGCGTGTCTCGGGCGGGCGCAGTAGCGAGGAGCGGCGGCGGCGGCGGGCATCGGCCCAAGGGGCACGCACAGCCACATTCTCTTGCCCCATAGCGCCGTCGTTTGTTCGTACGGTATTGGCTTCAGTCGTCTTCACAGGTCCAGGTACCAACGCGCTCGGCTCTGCGACGCCTGCGTCGGTGAGCCCGTCGTCTTGGAGAGACTCGAGCGGAATGCGAGTGACGCGCTTCAAGAAGGGGGATGGGCGCTCCTCCTCGCTGCACAGATGCCACTGTGGCTCCCGAGGAAGCTTGTTCAGGTCCATAGGCTCCGTGCGCGACAAAGGCAGGTTCACATCCTTCCCTGGGGCAGCTTTCAAAGGCAGCGATGTGCGTTTCGCACGCGGCGAGTGAACCATTGGTGCGTGGAAGCGGCGGGGCGAGCGCCACATGCACGACGCATCGCGCATCGAACAGTCGGAGACATCCGCCTCCGTGCGCCGCAAACGCGCGAGGGCGGAGGCGGCGGAGTGAACGCTCTTGGACGGGGCCAGGCAGGGCGGGATATCATCGTCGACCCATTCGTCGTCCGCGGCACCAGCCGGCGCCTCTGACTCGGGCTTGGGAGCCGAGGACCGGCGCAGGCGCGCACGGCTCGTAGAGGAGGACAGATCAAGTGCTTGGACCCGCGCAAGCAGCGCGTCCTTCTCCTCGAGTAAACGGCGTTGAACAGCAAGCTCGTTTTGCAGCTGCATCCGCTCCTGGTTCCACTGCACCCTCTCGTGACGATAGGATGCACATGCCTCCTCCCGCCGGCACAATTCGCGCTCGCGTTCATGCAGAGCGATTTCGCGTTCTTCCAAAGCGAGCGCTCGCGCGTCGGCGTGAGCGGCTGACGAAGAGGCTTGCGTTGCTTCACAAGCACGCTCGCGCTCGATGAGTGCAGCTTCACGAGCATCGAGAGCAAGCGCCTGCTGCTGCACACGCTCCTTCTCCTGCTGGACGGTCTTGTGCAGTTGCGCGAGTGCATGTGTGCGGCATGCAAGCTTGATCGGCTTCAACTGGAGGAGCTGGCGGGTGGTAGGCCGCCGCCGGTGATCGAGCTGCAACATGGTGTGCACCGCCTCCTGCAGGTCGCGTGAGTACTGCCGGGGCAGGGCAGGGACGAGGCCCTGCTTGATCTTGTGGGTCAGCTCCGCCTGATTCGATGCATCGAACGGCGGCGAGAGTGCACACAATTCGTACACAATGCAGCCGAGTGCCCACACGTCGGACTTGATATCGTAGGGCTGCCCCGTGGCCAATTCCGGGCTCATATAGTAGGGTGTGCCGACGTAGGTATTGGCGAACGCCTGTGAGGCGATCTGCTTGCTGAGGCCAAAATCTCCCAGCTTGACGTTTTGCTCCGCATCGAGGAACACATTCTCTGGCTTGAGATCGCGGTGCAAGATGGCCTGGCCCACGGGGCGTGCGCCCGGGGCGTGGCCAGGCACGGCACGGTAATGGCACGCCTCCAGTGCCGTGACCATTTGCGCGAAAAAGCCCCATACAGTCTCCTCAGGGAGATGCGTCTTGGACTTGCGGCACCGCTTGATCACGGAGCCCAGGTCGCCGCCCTCGCATAGCTCCATGACAATGTACAAAACGCCGTTCTCAGTATCGACGTAGCGCTCCTCGTAGCGCACCACATGATCGTGCTGTAGCGTGCGCAAAATGTTGACTTCTGATACGATATGCTTGCGGTCGCGCTCATTCATGCGCTCAAAGTTGAGTTCTTTGCGGGCAAAGAGGCGGCCGTCGGACTTGCGGCGCACCTTACGAATCAGGCCAAAAGTGCCACTACCGATGACGTCGAGGGCCTCGTCTACTGTGAGTGACAAATACGTACATCCTTCCAGCGCATGGGCTGCATGGCTTGGCGGACGCCGCGTCATGTCCGCAGGCGCTGTGCGCATGTTCCTGGGAGGACGAGCAACGGGTCTCCGCAGGCACGTTGTTCGCCCCTGTAGGTGTTACATGCACGTGGAGTTTAAAGTCCAGCGACCGGCCGCAGCGCGGCCCCGGAAAATGGAGGCGCCGTGCGTGACGGACCCCAACGCGCTCCTTTGCTGGCAAGACCCATGGATGAGTACTCGTGGCGTGAATGGTGGCGCTTTGCTGTGGAAGATGGGGGTATCGGCACCTGCATAGCTGCGCTCACTCGCGTCACGAATGAGAATGCAAATCGCCTCGCATTCCGCCAGGGCGAGTCCATTACGGTGCTCTACTGTGTGCTCAGGCCCGAGGACGCCGTGTACCCAGGCGGCCTGTTTCTTGGGTTCTGTGGGTACTCTATTGGGCTTTTTGATGGTAAGGAGGTTCATTCTATGACCCCGCTGCGGTCTACAGGCACGGTCGATGCCACCTTACCGAAAGCACAGCGCCCTTTTGCGCCTGTGCTCAAACTCACCTCGATTCACATACCGCCTGGGTGTCAGATTGTGCGCTTTGAGGAGCAGGCTGCACCTGCAGCGCCGCGTCCTAGCCATGCATCGGTGGCGCCTGCTAGTGAGCCGCCTGTGACGAGTGCGCCCAGCACCGACGATGTACGCCCTACCGAATTCTCGGCGGAGGGCGATATGGCCATTTCGGCGGCGATGCTTGCGCATCACCCCCTGGACATGTCGTATGGAGCGCGGCGCTCGTCGTCTGAGGAACGTGCGCGCGCAGGGCCCGCACCCCCGGTGATCGAAGAGCCCAGTATGGATGCGCAACGCTCTTCGCTGGACGAAAAGACAGAGGGGCGTTTGCGTGAGTCAACGTATTCGATTTATGATGCGTACTTTCGACCCAGCATGTACATGGACGATGACGACGAAGAGGACGAAGAGCCAAACCAAGAGACGACGGCTCGCCCTGTGCCGACTACGTCGACCTTGGTGGACAAGCCGCTGCCCAACCCGGATGCTCAAAGGGCGCTCAGTGATATAAGTCAAACTCCTACAGCGCCTGCGTCGACACCGAGCCGCGAAGCGCTGCTGACGGCGCTGGAAGGCGACCAGGATGACTCGATGATGCACCCACGTCCCATGGATACACTGATGCAGACCATGCCGCGTACGTCGGAGAACCGACTGCTGGACCAGGCGGATGAATCGACGCCCTCAGTGACGTGCGCACCGTCGGTACGCTCCGACGTGCCGGACGCGCGCTGGGCCGATACGTCCAGTCGCTGGCCCATGCCAGAGACGCCGGCCAGTGCGAGTCCGCCGCGCCAAAAGACGCCGTTCCGACCGGCAGGTCTGCCGAGCGGCCGCGAATCGCCATGGTCGACCAGCTCCATGCCCTCAGCGCCGGGCACACGCCCCGCCCCTTTGTCGTCGCCGCTGCAGCTGGGTAGTCCTGCGCCCTTGTCGGACACCACGCTGGTAGGCCGACCGATAAGCCCACGACGAATGCCGCCGCCATCCGAGCCGCTCTCGCGCCCGGCGCCCAGCCTCTTTGGCTCGCCGCAAAAGCGGGCTCAGGTGGATGTGTCGGAGCATGCGCTGCCGGAGCGTGCGCAGCTGTTTCAGCAGTGGAGTACGGTGCTGACGGAGCGCTCGTCGTCGTCGCGCACCCACAAGCATGCGCTGCAGCTCGTCCACGCAGGGGTGCCTGGTGCTCTGCGGGGCCGTGTGTGGCTGTACTTGTGTGAAAAGAAAATGCACCCCAAGCCGGATGCCTACGAGCATGTGTGGCGTGCATCACAAGAGTCGCTTGCGCACCCCGACAAGTATCCGTTTGCGCAGCTGATCGAGCAGGATCTCGATCAGTGCTTCCCCCTGAGCCAGCCATTTTCCGGACTGGGTGGCTCCACGCGCGACGATATCCGCCGCGTGTTGCATATGTATGCCTTCTACTACCCCGACGTGGGATACACCGAGGGCATGTGCCTGGTGGTGGGTGTGCTTCTCACGCACCTGCAGCTCGAAAACACATTCTGGCTGCTTGACACACTGGTGCGCAAGTATGAGCTGTTCCACTTGTATTCGGGCGATATGCACCAGCTGCAAGTCGACAACCTCGTCGTGGACGAGCTGGTGCGCATGGTCGATGCGCCGCTGCATCAGCGCCTGAAAGAGCTGCGTATCGAGCCGGTCATGTTTTTGCCAGGCTGGTTGCTGCCATTGTTTGTGCGCACCCTGCCCTGGGCCGCGCTGCTGCGCGTATGGGATATGTTCCTGTGCTACGGCTACCCGTTCCTTCTGCGCACAGCCGTGGCCGTGGTATGCCTCAACCGCCAGGCTGTGATGGGAGCGCAGCCGCTCGATCGCAGCCTGGCACTCCGCCAGCTCGTGTTTGTGCACCCCGCTCCGCTGACCGTCGACGGCGTGCTCAGCTGCGCACTCGAGCTGCCGGTGACCGACAAGGAGCTCAGCCGCATGCAGGCATCGGCAGAACGCCTTGTCGGCCCCTCTACGCGCCCATCGTACGCGATTGAGCGCCATGACCCGCGGCGCGAGCGCCTGCAGGGAAAACCCGTGACGAAAAAAACACTGCGAGTATTGATGGGGCGACCTAAGACGTCATAGACTTCGGAGAATGCGAACAGTTCTGTCAAAGCCACAGCTGGCGACGCGGTGGTCGGCCAGCACGGCCACACCTTTGATCACAGTGTTGCCGCCGCTGCGCCAAGCGGCCGCGGCGAGGGCCGCACCCGCGCGGCCTGACGCTGGCTCCGCCATCCCGCCATGGCAGCGCACACTCGCACGCTCCGTGCCATCGAGAGCCACGAGCCGCAGCACACCATCCTCGCCGGTGACCCATACGGCGTCGCCGCGCGGCATCCACGCATGCCGCGGACTCGCAAACGCTGAGACCGGCGCCGATGTCCACAACGTAGCGTGACGACGCGCCGAAAATAGTGGCATGAGCAAAATGCGCGGCAGGGTGGGTGAGGGGCCGTCCAGTCGATCGGACGTGCCCAGCTCGCCCGTTTGAGCGGCCACGTAGCGCCCCGACGGATGCAACGTCAGGTGGAGCTGCGGTGAGAGAAAGGCACGTACCAACGAGTAGCTGGTATGGGGATCATTCGGATCGGCATTCGTCCCATACTCCAAAACGGTCCAGTCAGGCGTACCGCCTATGCACGACGTAGGCAGAGCCACATAATGCAGCGTGGCCCGGTCGCGCGCTGTGTATACGAGCCAAGTACGCTCATCCTGCTCCCAAGGCGCCTCACAGGGCGTGGCCGGGCCGCGAACGAAAACAAGTGCCTCGGGGTTGGTGGCTAGTGCAAGGGTATGCATATGCGTGTACACAGGTGGCTCGTTGTGCACCTCGACAGCGTACAGGTGGATACGCTTGTCGTACCCGGCCGTGGCCATAAAGCGCCCATCGTCGCTGTGCAGTACGCGCACAACGAAACGGCTGTGATCGCGAAGCTCGTGAACCGGCCGGTCATGGCGCAGATCCCACTGCACCACACGGCCATCCATGCCGGCGGTGAGCACGTAGGTGGGGTGCTGAGGGTGCTGACTGAGATCTAGTACAGCCGCCTCATGGCCCATACGCCGTGGATGGCCTGGCATGCTTGGCTCAAGAATGCCGACCACGTCGCCACTCGACACGTCCACAAACACCACGCGCCGATCAGCACCGGTCGTCGCGACACAAGGCCCTTCGACGCCAGGGTACGTAGCAGGCGTCACAGATAAAATGTTCGACGTGTGCAAATGATCATACGTTGCTGCCAGTACATAGTCGACAGGCGATGCTGCCTCAACGAGCGCGCTGGCAGGGGCCTCCTCCAGCGTGGCATGCTGCATCGACTGCGTCATCGCATGCGACGCCGCGAGCTCGACAAGCGTGCGCAGATCGCGCGGCACTTGCTCATACGCACACGATGACGAAGCAGAGGTACGACCGCCCTCACGCTCAAAGGCCGCCAACGTGTCCGTATAGCCGTGCGTGCGCAAGAACGTGGCCACCACCGCCTCGCACACACCGTCGAGGTCCATGCGAAAAAGGGGCCCATTCTCCACACCGACCATTATGTCCGCCCCTCCGCTGGACGCCGGCGCGAAGAACCTGCTCGTGGACAAACTGCGGCAGCTGCCTGCGCGTACAACGCCAGCGCCAGCCCAAGCACCTACGGCACCAGGTCCTGTGGACCCGTTTGATGGTGCACGCGAGCCGGAGGTTGTACGTCATCCTACGTTCAGCGATGCACGGCCACGCAAACGCATTGTGACGCAGCGCCACTTGGACCACTTTCATCATGGGACGCTGTTTGCAGAGATCTTGGGTATGCTACGTGCGGGCAACGAAGCTGTGCGTGGCAAGAAGCTCACAGATCCTGTGGACGAGAGCGCCGAAGTGCAGGCGCTCATGGCGATTGTGGATCGCATCCGTGCGTTGGTGGACGAGACGCCGCGCGATACCGACTCGGCGTCCGTATCGCGCTTCGGCAACCCAGCCTTCCGCACGTTGCACGAAAAGATCTGCCATGCAGCGGATGGGTTGATGGAAGGCATCCCTGGGCTGGCAGGGCCTGAGCACGCTCGGGCGCGTCAGGAGCTTGCCGTGT
Organism: Malassezia equina; assembly: GCA_029542865.1. NCBI lineage: Eukaryota > Fungi > Basidiomycota > Malasseziomycetes > Malasseziales > Malasseziaceae > Malassezia > Malassezia equina. The sequence goes on from CP119901.1 coordinate 93,161, forward strand.
ACTTGCAAGAATCGTGGGGCAACGCCAAAAGGATTGACTATGGCAGTGGTATGGAGCTCAACTTTCTCTGTTGGTTGCTGTGTCTTGTCAAGTTGGGTATCTTGGATTTGAAGCGCGACGCACAATCGCTGGTCCTGCGCGTGTTCTGGAACTACATGCGGGTTATGCGCATCATCCAAGCCACATACTGGCTGGAGCCTGCGGGCAGCCATGGCGTTTGGGGTCTCGACGATTACCATTTTCTGCCCTTCCTCTGGGGGGCTGCGCAGCTGATGGATCATCCCTACTTGAGGCCCAAGTCCATCCATGACCCCGAGATCTTGGCGGAATGTGCGCCGGCGTACATGTACTTTTCCTGCATCCAATCGATCAATCTTGTGAAGACCGAGTCGCTGCGTTGGCACTCGCCCATGCTCGATGATATCTCTGGCGTGCGCACCTGGAACAAGGTCAATCAGGGTATGATCAAAATGTACCGCGCCGAAGTGCTGCTGAAATTGCCCATTGCACAGCACATTTTCTTTGGCGACTTGCTCAGCTTTGGCGCATGGGACGAGGACGATGGCCCTATTGTGGAAGACGAGCATGGCCACCGCTTTGCTGCGGATGATTGCCACTCGCATGGCCACGGTCATGGGGAAGGCCAAGCCGCTGGATGGGGCGACTGCTGCGGGATTCCCATCCCTAGCGTGTTTGCCGCCGCCGAACAAAAGGCCAGCGGTCGAGCCGTGCGCTGCATTCCTTTCGACTAATACACACTGCGTAGCATCCTACCAAGGGCTACAACAACAACATTAACAACTTACGCCAACTGGAGTTTCGAGGCAGCGCCACCATCTGGCGACACAGCCACACTGTCGTTGTTCACCAGGTTGGTCTGGTAAAAGTCGCCAGGGGCAGGGCGGCCGACAAACGTCAAGACGCGCGACTGGTCGTCGTATTCGAACGTCTGCGACATTTGCGAGCTGTCATCGCTCATCGAGCAGTCCTTGATTTCCAGGGGGGCATTGGGCTGGCCCAGGCTCGAGACCATCGCACACTCCTTCGTAGGCGCCGCCACGGGCGAGAGCAGACCGTAGTGCTTCGAGTCCGTAGAGTTGTAGCCCATCGTCTGCGAGTTGCACTCAATGAACACCATGTCGTCAGCCTTCTCCGAAATGTTTAGCGTGACGGGCATGCCAGTGAAGCTCAGAGGGCGGCCGTCCAGCTGCAGAGAACCGTTCGACTGGTAGTCAGTGCATTTAAGGCTGTTCACAATCTTGCTAACGGGGGGGGGGGCAGGCGCCGAAGCGGCCGCGTCAACAGGCGCAGGCGCAGGGGGCGGGGGGGCAGCTTTGTTCTGGGGCGCGGGGGTCGCCGCAGGGGGAGTGTCGGGGGAAGCGTTGGTACCCTCGACGGGGGCAGGCGCCGCCATAGCGACAGGGATAAGAGCCGCGAGGGCAATCGCACCGGCGACTCGAGGGAAGAACATAAGGAATTGGGGAAGTGGGAGGGCATGGGCGGTGGGTGCGTTGTATATATATATACGCGTGATACATCACATTGTATAGAAGCAAGTGACAAAAGGCGATGTAGTGGGGCTATGCATGCAGGGTTGCCACACGTAATTGGGGCTTGGCATCCGTTTGTAGAAATCGACTTCATTGTTGGCCCCTTGTTGCTATATTTATCAAACTTTAGTCAGTTCATCGGATGCGATAGGCGTGACGCTGTCCCTGTGTCGATCAGGTCTTCTACGGGCGGTGCTTACCGTAAAGAGTTGTCTTTATGCCCGTTGGCGATTTGGTCCAGCCATCCCTGACGGAGCAGGGCTTCTTGTTGCATGCGTTAAGAACCACGGCGCTTCGTGTAGATGGGCGCAAGTTCGGCCAAGCTCGCCCTGTCCGCATTGAGTTTGGCGACAGGCAAGGATGGTGCCAAGTGTCATTGGGGCATACCATGTACGTAGTAGGGCTGTATTCGACTGACTCTCAGCGTCGTAGCGTCTGTGGACGCCTCCTTGGGCCCACCGCGCGCCGAGCGCCCGTATGAGGGCCAATTGCAAGTCACGACAGATATCTCGCCCATGGCCGGCGTCGAATACGACGTGGGCGGTGTCGCAGGGGCGACAGAGTCGCGTGAACGTGAAGCTCTGTTTGATCGTCTTGTCGAACGGGCTGTGCGGCATACCGAAGCCGTTGACCGCGAGGCTTTGTGTGTCATAGCGGGCAAGGTTGTATGGCATGTTCATCTGACCGTCCATCTTCTGGCGGACCACGGTGCTCCTGTGGATGCGGCCGTGCTGGCCAGCATGGTGGCCTTACGCCATTTCCGTCGTTCCGACGTTTCTGTCGTGGACGGTGAAGTGGTGGTTCATTCATCGGACGAACGTGTTCCAGTGCCTTTGGCCTACCACCATCTGCCGTTTTGCGTGACGTTCGCCATGTTCATTTTGCGGCCTGAGACGGAGACAGAGCGCAGCTTGCTCATGGCACAGTCCCACACAGCCTCCGCAGACAGTCAGCCTGTGGATATGGAGCTGGAAAATGAAGGTCCCAAAGAATTGGATATACCTGTGGCACTACTGGACCCCTCTCTGATGGAGCAGACGCTCGCTCACTCGAGCATCTCGTTTGTGATGAACTCCCAACGAGAAGTTTGTGTGTTAGACAAAGCCGGCGGTGCATCGCTCCCCTACCAAGTCATTTTGGACCTTCTCAAAGACGCAGCTATGCGCGCCAAGGAGCTTACACAACTTGTCGACACCGCTTTGGCCGAGGACGCACGTACGCGCGTCGTAGCCGTAGCATAATGTTTGTCTCGTAGATACCAACACGTGGCTCCTCCACAATCTACCATGGCGCCCCTTGTCGACGAGGCCAGCGCGGGCACCGTGCGTGCAGCGCCTCCTCCATTGCTCGATAGGTTGAGCGATCCTTTGAGCATAGAACCGCCAAAAAAGGCACCATGCCCCTCTTTTCTTGAGACGTCCCAAGCTCGTCATTGGATGTTTAGCCGCGAGGAACTTCGCCAGATGCGGTCTCAGACGCATAGGCAGGCGACAGCCGCTCTTCAACAATATGTGACGGACAATGAACCAGAAACGTCTGTCGAAGTACTCTCTGAGGAAGATGAATTATCCATCATTCGGTTTTACCTACTTCGAATCGGGCGCCTGGTAAAGGCATTGGGACTTCCGTCTCTGGTCGAAGCGACGGCCATGACTCTTATGAAGCGATTCTATCTGCGGAATTCTTGCATGCAATTCCACCCGAAACTGATCATGTGCGTTATTACTACTTACCCCAGGCTCACTAGCATCTACCTCGCTTCCAAAGCAGAGAACTATCCGGTTCCACTCTCCCACTTTTGTGCTTTAGTGAACAAGAATGCGGCACCACGCCCCCCTGGCCAAGCACCATCGGCTGCTCGCGGTGATGTGACTGAACAAATTATTGGAGATCTTGAATTCGGCATGGTGCAGAGTCTGGACTTTGAATTGGCTGTCTATGGAGCTCATCGCGCCTTGTACGGTCTCATTCTTGATCTACAAACCATCGAGCCTTCGCTCACGCGCGATGACTGGCTGGCCATTGCGAGTGCTATACAATCGAACTTGCACCTTTCTCGTTTTTCTGATGCTGAATTTCTCTACGCGCCCTCTCAAATCGCACTCGCTTCGTGTTGGATCTCGTCGGCGCCGCGAGAAGGGAGCGAATCCCTGTCAGGAAAAACGCTTGCGGAGAAGTGGCTGGACAGCAAGGAGGCGTTGTCGAAGAAGCTCCAACAGACTCGCGTCATCAGCCAGGAAAATTGGAGCACGAAGCACCAGGCCCTGCGCCCTGTCCCGTCCCCGGGGGAAGACGACTCGCCAGTCACCCAAAAGCAAGAAAAGAATACCGATGAAGCACCTATTTCGGCAGAAAGCATCAAGCAAATTTTGGAAAAAGCGTCGCAGGAAATTCTCTCCGTGTCTATGCCACAACATGGCGAGTCTGAACCGCTTCGACCGTACGTGGACACGGACCACGTAAAGCAAATTGACCTGCATCTTCGTTCCAACCTAGTACTCTTTGAAAAAATGCAAAAGACAGTGTATGTTGTATGCACTAACTTCAGACATCGGAAACGTTCTGCTTCTGATGGACCTGAGAACACAAAGCGGGCTCGCATTGATACCCCAGCGTCGGATTCCGAGTAGCTCGCCCTTCGTAGATGCCTCTCCGCCCCAACCTCCACTTGGAGGACGTGCCTAGCCATGCCTATCGAGCGGCTGGACGAGGATGTGGTCAATCGGATCGCTGCAGGCGAAGTAAGCAGATGTTTCTCACCGTAGATCATACATCGTCCTTCGAATGCTCTTAAAGAGCTGCTCGAAAACAGCATAGATGCGGGTGCTACGCAAATCAAAATTGTGCTCAAGGAGGGAGGGCTCAAGTCGCTGCAAATCACCGACAATGGCAGCGGCATTTCCTACAGCGATCTACCACTCTTGTGCGAAAGATTTGCTACGTCCAAGCTGCGCAAGTTTGAGGATCTGTCGAATATGTCCACCTTTGGATTTCGTGGCGAGGCCTTGGCAAGTATTAGTTTCGTGTCTGCGTCCGTGCAAGTTGTCACGAAGACAGCTCAAGACGATTGTGCACACAGGTACGTGCCTTGGCTCACATAAGAACCGAATACTTTGCTGGTACGATGAAACATGCACCGAAACCATGTGCAGGACTCGTTGGCACTACGATCACTGCACAAGACTTGTTCTTCAATGCGCCTCAACGTCGGCGCGCTTTCAAGTCTCCTTCTGACGAATACAATCGAGCGTTAGATGTGGTATCCAAGTATGCATTACATTATGGTCCCAAAGGCATAAGCTTCTCGTGCAAAAAGGCCGATGCAGCGTCGATGGATCTCCAGACGCCTCAACACTCCGACGGCATGTTGCCCACCATCCAGCACATTTATGGCTCCGCCTTGGCGCGAGATCTCGTTGAGTTGAAAGAAATGACGGATACCATGCTTGGATTTACCGCCAGCGGCTGGATCAGTACGGCTAATTGGTCTTCTCGAAAAACGTCCTTCATTTGCTTCATCAACCATCGCCTGGTCGACTGTCCTCATCTCAAACAAGCTATGGAGTCCATGTATGCTTTGGCTTTACCCAAAGGTCGTCACCCCTGGATATATCTTTCCATCGATGTTGATCCTAAGCGAATTGATGTGAATGTTCATCCGACCAAACAAGAAGTCCATTTCTTGGACGAAGACGATATATTCGGAACAATTACGGCAGAGGCACAAAAGCTCCTTTCCTCGCATACATCGTGCCGCGTCTACTCGATGAGTCAGTCTCTTGGCAAGGTTGTTGCCCCTGACACGATTCAAATCACTCGTACGCGGCGTCAGGACCAAAAGTACGACCCACGTCATTTGGTCCGTGTTGGTCATCAAGTGCAGTCCTTGGACGGCATGCTAGCTTCATCCAACGCTCCCAAAGGGCAAAGCTCCGAGCGCATTCTCGAGAGTGACTGCCCTCTCACTAGTGTACAGGAGCTACGCTTGGAGTGCAAAGAGGACTATGACCCCCACCTTACTCACCTGCTCCAAAACCATACATTTGTGGGGGTTGTGGACCTTGAAAAAGGGTTAAGCTTGATCCAGTACAGCACACAACTCTACTTGGTGCATCATGCGGCGCTGATTGAGGAGTTTTGTTACCAACTTGCTCTAAGGCAATTCGGAGCGTATACCTGCGTGAAATTGAATCCACCTCCGAAATTAACGGATCTCATTGCGATTGGGTTTGATATGGAAGAAGCTGATGAAGAGAAAGCTTCCCTCACCTTGTCTCGCCAGCAAGTCGCCGAAAAAATCAGTCGCGTATTGCTGCAACGGGCGGACATGCTTCAAGACTACTTTGGCATCCACTTGGACAAGGACCAGGGCACTGTGTGTGCTGTACCCTCGCTCCTTCCTCAGCATGCATCTTTCGGGCTCATGCTAGAGCGTCTGCCCTCCTTCTTTTTCCGCTTAGGCCCCCAAGTGGATTGGTTTGATGAGAAGGGCTGTTTCTACACCCTGTGCCGAGAACTCGCTTACTGTCATGTACCGCCGAGCTCTGGCGTATATACCCCACAGGTTACTTCTTCTGCACGGGACAAGGAGGCCTGGACCATTCAACATGTGTGGTTTGCCAACATGCTTGGCTCCCGGGGCCGGTGTATTGTACCCAAGTTGCAGGCGCAAGATACTATTGTGCAGGTGGCTAGCCTGCCTGACTTATGTACGTACAAGGATCCAACTCACATCAGACCGCGTTTTTGAACGTTGCTAGTTGTATTCGATAGGGTATATGCTATGCACATTATTTCGAGGTGCCCACATCGAACACGCTAAGCAGAGCAAAGCAAGCGTAAAACAGTCCCACCGGGTAGGCGACCAAAAACCTTTGATTGTGCATGTTGAGAATGGAAACAAAGATGCCTGATGCAGATGTGCAACACCATAGAATGAACAAGGGCGAAATCACTAGGCCAAACATGCCGCTGCTGGTCAGTATATGCGGGACGCACTTTAGCTTGACAAATACATTGATGGCACTCAGGAGACAAAGAGGGAGCAGACAGTATCCGAGCACACTAGTCACTTTGGTGGCGTCAATGCCATCGTCCGACATCAAGTTCAACAATAAGTAGATCGAAATGACCCCCATCAACCCCACTCCATACACATAACCGAACTGTGACTTGCCCGACTGGGGTTAGCGTTCGATACATGCCAGAAGAAGAAGCATGCCAAACACGAAGCAAAATAGAAGAGGGCCAGCGAGATCGCAATCATCCATCATATGCGCGTCTTTCGGATGGTTAGGCGAGAACTTATGAAAGGGGTTCAAGACAGCCAGCGACTTTTCCCACACATGAGGCATATTGATGTCCAATTCTACAGTAAGGTTGACACACATACCTTCCATCAGAGTCGGCTCACCCGGCAGCCCGCCGGTGCCAAACGCTGACAAGCACTCGGCTGTCATGATCATGGGTGTTGAGGCGGCGCCCACACGGAGCGTCTTATATGCTGACTAATCAAAAAAGCGAGCACGTCCGCTTGGACGAAAATTTTGATAACCTATCGTTACTCGCTCAACATGCCGCAGAATGAGTATATTGAGGAGCATATCAAGCGCCACGGTAGGCGCCTTGATCATGAGGAGCGCATGAGGAAGCGCGAGGCACGAAGTGCTCACAGGGCCTCTGCTGTGGCCCAAAAGACGATCGGTCTGAAGGCCAAGATGCTGAACAAGAAGCGCCGTGCTGAGAAGGTCCAGATGAAGAAGACCATCAAACAGCACGAGGAGCGCGACGTGAAGAAGTCTGCTGCGCCTAGCCACCCAGAGACAGCGCTTCCTGCCTATCTGCTTGACCGTGAAGGTCAAAAAGATGCGAAGGCGTTGTCGAGCGCTGTCAAAGAGCGCAGGAAAGATAAGGCGGCGCGCTACTCTGTGCCCCTTCCCCAAGTGCGCGGGATTTCTGAGGATGAGGCATTCAAGGTGGTGAAGACTGGCAAGCGTAAACAGAACGGATGGAAGCGTATGGTCACCAAGGCTACGTTTGTTGGCGACAACTTCACTCGCAAGCCCCCGAAGCTGGAGCGCTTCATCCGACCCATGGGTCTCCGCTTCAAGAAGGCGCACATTACGCACCCTGACTTGAAGGCCACCTTCCAACTACCCATTATCGGTGTGAAGAAAAACCCGCAATCCCCTATGTACACGCAGCTGGGTGTGTTGACAAAGGGTACGATCATTGAGGTCAACGTATCCGACCTCGGTATGGTTACGTCGGGTGGCAAAGTGGTTTGGGGCAAATACGCTCAAATCACCAACAACCCTGAGAATGATGGATGTGTAAATGGCGTGCTATTGCTCTCGTCGTAGTCTGTACAATAGAATACATGAATCTCTCCTACACCTGCCCATCCATGCTGAGCTGCAGGGCAATGCGTAACTGCTCTTCCTCGCTTAGGGTATCAACATTGGCGGGCAGGGCGTTCATGGTATCGTCCGTAGCAGGCGCTGTTTCGTGGGCGGCGTTGTCCCTAGGCTCCACCAGCGTCTCTTTGTCATGCACCGGCGCAGCAGCTGTAGGCGCCTTGGGACGATTGCGTGGCATCGTTTTCTCTGCTTGAAACGGTTCGCGAAAAGCGCGCGCCAGATTTTTGGCCTTGATATCGCCCATACCCGGCAGCATGAGAAACTTTTCGGGCGGCTGCATGGCCAAATCGGCCAACGAAGAAAAGTTCGTAGAGAGCGTCCAGACATCTGTTTTGTTCACCCCGCGAATATTCGTGAGCACGGCCTGCATAACACTCATATAATCTTGCTTGGTCTTGCCACGGATCACGTCCGGCGGTTTTTGCTCAAATACTTTGTACATCTCCAGGTACCTGCCCGCCTCCTCCGCACTCCAGGCTACCAACATGACCATTCGATTAATAAGAGCAATTTTTGTCAATTCACGGATGGCAGGCTGATGATCGTTCTGGTGTGAGCCAATGTTCACGTACCACATCGCAAACGACCATGAGCACGCGAAGTGTATACATATGCGCCAGTTTCTGAATACGCATATGAATATATTCCGGATGAAGACGGTGATATCGCAGGCTAGGTGTAAGACTGCATGACATACCTCAAGAAGAGAACACCGCTAGAGAGACCGACTTGGTAGTCAGGCACAATGTCCGCATATTCCCAAGCAACGCCTTTGATATGCTGAAGAACGGGATTTCCGCGCTGACAGCTATTCACCAAAATAGAAGACGAGGATTGTGCTCCGCGCACAAGAGGATGCGGACGTCCTGCCGTCCCCGCCGAGCTGCCACGGTCACCCTCCGTGTCCGCGGGGGCCATGGTGGTGGGACCTCCACACATGTAGAGGCTTAGTCAACCCAGGTCAAGTGGCGTGGTTTCGTCCGAACCCCCCCGCGCGTGCGTGTGCACGCAGGGCCGAGTGGAGCTGAAGGCACTGCACAGCGTTTTCTTCACGACACATTGAGTAGCATGGCAGGGATTGCCTTGTGGCTTGTCGCCTTACTAGTATGTGCCGCCACACTGTTCTTCCTTCGCGGAACACTTTTTGGTGCATCTAAGAAGGTGGAAGAGGCGGTTGCCGATGATGACGGTGGCGCGAACTTCGTTGAGCGTCTGGTGAGTCAGAAGAAGCGACTTGCTATCTTCTTCGGCTCGCAGACGGGTACCGCAGAGGAGTATGCCATCCGTATTGCGCGCGAAGCCAAGTCCCGCTTCGGCACTTCGGCACTTGTTTTGGACCCCGAAAATGAGGAAATGGACAAGCTGGATCTCGTTCCCGAAGACTGCGTTGTGGTTTTTGTCATGGCCACCTACGGTGAGGGTGAGCCGACGGACAACGCTGCGGGTATGATGGAATTCCTCAAGTCGTCGGATGTGGCTTTTACCAACGGTGAGTCGCTTGACAACTTGCACTACGTGGCACTGGGTCTGGGTAACAGCACGTACGAGTACTTCAACGAGGCTATTCGTCAATTGGACAAGCGTCTGCAAGAGCTCGGTGCGCACCGCATTGGCGAGCGTGGCGAGGGCGATGACGAAAACAGCCTTGAGGAAGACTATCTGGCTTGGAAGGACCCCATGTTCGAGAAGCTGGCCGAGTACCTACAACTCGAGGAGGGTGCCACGGGCGACGTGAGCGACTTCCAGGTGACGGAACTGGAGCAAGTACCGGAGAAGGTCTTCCATGGTGAGTACCACAACCGCAGTCTCTTGGGCGTCAAGGGCAATCACGATGCGCGCAACCCGTATGCTGCGACGGTGGCCACCTCGCGTGAGCTGTTCGTGGAAGGTGTGGCATCGCGTACGTGTGTGCACATGGAGTTTGATCTGTCGGAATCGGGTATGACGTACCAGCACGGTGACCATTTGGGCGTGTGGCCGTCGAACCCCGAGCCGCAGGTGGAGCGCTTCTTGGCCGTGCTGGGTTTGTCGGAGAAGCGCAACCAGGCTATCCACATCAAGTCGCTGGACCCTACGCTTGCCAAGGTGCCTTTCCCTGTGCCGACGACGTACGAGGCTGTTATGCGCTACTATCTCGACATCAACGCTCACGCAAGCCGTCAGGCGATTGCCTCCTTCGCGCCGTTCGCCCCCAACGAATCGGCTCGTGCGGAGATGGAGCGTCTGGGCAAGGACCGCGACTACTTCCGCGTGAAGGTGACGGACTACGGGTACAAGCTGGGCCAGGTGCTCCAGATGGTGGCCGGTGACTCGCTGGCGGATGAGGACATTGGCAAAACGACGCCTTGGTCGATTCCGTTTGATCGTGTGATCTCGTCGATCCCCCGTCTTTCGCCCCGGTACTACTCGATTTCCAGCAGCCCGAAGCTGTCGCCCGACCGTGTGCACATTACGGTGGTGGGTCTGCGCTACACGCCGTCGGAAAGCTCCACCGATGTGTTTGGTCTTGCGTCGAACTTTGTCAGCTCTGTGAAAATGTCGTTGCACGACGAGGTACCTGCGCTGGGTGACCCTCGCTATGGCACGCCGACGTATCATTTGGACGGTCCCAAGGGCAAGTATAACATTGAAAAGGAGGATGGCAGCAAGGCCCTCAAGGTGCCCATCCACGTTCGTCGCTCCACGTTCCGTTTGCCAACATCGACCAAGGTCCCGATCATCATGGTGGGCCCCGGTACCGGTGTGGCGCCTTTCCGTTCCTTCATCCAGGAGCGTGTGGCGACCGCTCGCAAGGCCAAGGACAAGTTGGGCGAAAGTGCGCTGCAGGACTGGGCCGACTTGCGGCTGTACTATGGCTGCCGTCGTCGCCAGGAGGACTTTTTGTATTCGGACGAATGGCCCGAGTACGCAAAAGAGCTGGACGACAAGCTCAAATTGCGCCTTTCTTTCTCGCGTGAGGTCTTCAAACCGGATGGCTCGAAGCTCTATGTCCAGGACCTCATTTGGGAGGACCGGGACGCTTTGGCGGACGCCATCCTGAACAAGCGTGCCTACATTTACATCTGTGGTGAGGGCAAGGGCATGTGCCACGATGTCGAGGCTACGCTGTCGCGCATCTTGGGTGAGGCCAAGGGTGGCGACGAGGAGCTCGGCCGCGCTGAGCTCAAGGCACTGAAAGAACGTAACCGCATGATGCTAGACGTCTGGTCGTAAGCATTCAATGATCTGTACTATGTGACTTTGTAACCATGCATTTCCTAAGGTCATGAAGAGGCATCTTGGTCACTCTGCGTCTATAGGTATTTGTCCTTGCCCTACAACAACATCATATCACGGGTCCAACGGGTCCAACGGGTCCACCAGAAACACCTTGTCCCAGTTGGGGTAATACTCGATCAAAAACCTGTCGTCGACCGCCTTGACGTGGCCGAGCTTATAGCCCAAGTCACGCTCACCCGCATACATCAACGTGTTGTCGTACGCATAGTGCGGGCCACGCTGGAGAATGTACTGGTACTGATCCGAGCCTGTGATGATCAGGTAGGGCTTGTCCTTGGGAGCACCCATGCTATGCAACTGGCGGGCCGTGTTGCGCAGATTCGTTGTGGTGTGGCGCGAGTGAGGCTCCATGACAATGTACTTGTCGTCCACCTGATACTGCTGCTTTAGCCAGTGCCGCATTTCTGCCGACTCTGTGTAATGTGTCTTGGGAGGATGCACGGCCCCACCAGACGTGACAATAAAAGGCGCTTGGCCCTTGCGAAGCTCCGTGAGCGCCATACCCACACGCATCTTGCTCTGGGGCGACAGACGCTCGTTCTTCAGTTCAGGACCCATGCCCAGTACGACAATCGCCGCATAGGGGTACTTGCTCCAGTCCAGGCGTTGAGCGCGAGTCCTCGCTGCGTTGTTTTGCTTTTCGTTCAGGTCATAGAACCAAACGGCATTGTCCCTTTCATTCACTTCCAAGAGGTTGATCGCCGTGTGAACCACATCAAAAGGCGGTTGCGTGTTGCCGGAAAACGGGGAGGCAAGGTAGTCGGTGTACGCCCGCATGTGGTAGTTCCAGTCGGAGCCCGTCACATTGTACAGCATGTCATCTTCCGAGGAACGCGCCGACGATCCATTGCCATACACACCAATCATGTAGCGAATGGCTTTCACGTAACGAGGCCACACGTCCAGGAGCGACTGAGGCGCTTGGGCGTCGTTCAGCGCCTTGTTGAGTTTCTGCTCATCGCTGACCGTGAGGTTCAGGGCCTTGACATGGCAGATAGGCTGCTCCGTGCAATTGAAGGTGTTTGCAATACGCTTCTTGCGGTGTTCAGCGAGCTGCTTCATGGCCGGCTGCACATGTTCAGGCCACGAACCATTAACTTGCTCCCAGAAACGAACGAGCTCCGGGAACAAACGACGCGTCAAACGATCCTCCACTTGCGGGTGAGGTGCATCGTAGAGCGTCAGAGCCTGCACAAGCGATGCAAATGCAGAGAGAGCCACGACCAGGGCGATGCAGTGCATGGGGAGCGAATGCGTCTCGGGACCAAATCGGGGAGGCCGAGCTGCGACCCGGAACGTGCATGTGTTTATTTTGGATGTGGAGGGCAACTGTAGCGAGGCCCCTCAAGCCCCTGTCGCTGGGGGCAGGGCCGGCCGTCGTGCTCCTTCATTGGCAAGCTGATCCGCCATTTCATTCCCATAGGTACCATCGTGCCCCTTGACGAATTCAAAGGTGGGGCGCAGCTCGAGGCGGCCGATCGCCTGGTCAATTTGCAACAGCAAATCTTTGTTGCTCACATCTTCCCCATTGAGGCGTTTCCAATTATGGGAACGCCAAGTAGACATCCACTTTTCGATGCAGTTGATGGCATACTGACTGTCTGTCCATATACGGAGCGGCACAGAAGGATCGGGATGCATGCGCAATGCCACTAAAATGGCCGTCAGTTCAGCGCGGTTGTTCGTTTGCACTGGTCCTGCCAAGCGGCAGGCTTGGTTCAAGTGATGATAGCGCTCGTCGGCCCAGTACACTCCGTACCCTGCCGTTGATGACCCGGTGCCGTTGCCGAGCGAGGAGCCATCCGTGTACACATCTAGCGGATCTTTGTTGTGCTCGGCCTCCCATGCGTTCATACTTGCCTCGAGTTCCGGATCATAATGCATAGGGAGCGCGGTTCGCTTCCTCCTGGTCACCGTGGTAGGCTTCACGCGTTTGGCGGGAGGCGCAGGTGGGGACGACGGCCATCGTTTTTGGGGTACGGGTATCGTAGGATCTGGCGTGCGATCTTCGGTCATAATGACTCCCAAAACGAATTTCTCCGCCTCCTCCCGTTGAGTGAAAGAGCGAAAGCGCGCGCCTGGATAGCGATCCACCTGCTTCTTGCATTCATCCCAGGAGTCGTAGACGCCAGGCTGGCGGCCTATGTGCACAGCGTACACCTTTTTATTGGTCCGGTCCATGGTAAAATGTCTCATGGCACACCTATGCCAACGCGCCGCGGCCCGAATGATGATGAACACGGCGGGACGGCGTCCCTGAGCGCCAATGGTACGTCCTCTTTCAGAGCGTGGAGGTCTCACGGCCTGGTCACATGCGTGAGTATACACACCTCCATGATCATGCGCGTCGCGTCCGTGGCGCTCGAGCGTGTTTGCCCTCGCTCCCTTTGCCGGGCACGCGGATATGTCGCTGGGGTCACAGCGGCAGATTCCGCGTCTGCCTCTGCGCACCAAAAATGTATTCCCGGAAGCAGGTGCATCGAATGCCCTGTTGGGAGAAAAAACCACCTCGCTACAACGAGACGAGGCGGGTGTACTGGGCACGCCACCGAGAAAGCGTGCGGTGCCGCTGGAAGGCGTGCACGCGCGCAACGTGCCTGAACAGACTAGCAGCAAGCGTATGCGTATGCATCGTTCTGCGCTGGATCCTGCTGCGCGACGCTCTTCCACAGCGGTCTTGACGACGCGGCCCACAACGACGCGCATTGACAAGACGACGCGTGTTAGTCAAGAAGAGCAGTACCAGCGCGCTCAACAAAAGGCGCAGGCACAGCGAGAATGGAAAGTGGCTTTTGGACGAGCTTTTCCCAAGTTTGTATTTTACCTGGATGAGATGGACGAGGGGCTAAAGAAAACGCTCTCTGGCCAGATTGGGCAGCTGGGCGCGCGCGTAGACGAGTTCTTTTCGCGCGGTGTCACTCATGTTGTGTCGACGCGATCCATCCCCCCTCCTCGCGACGACAAGGAACGGGCCGTGAAAGAGGCGCGGCGGACGCACCCTGATCCGATCACCCCCCCTCGCATCCTCCGACCGACGGCCTCGCCGAGTGCCCCGCTGCACTCGGACCGCAATCCGTTGGACGAGCTGGCGCAGCCGCTGCCCGCGAGCGATGTGTTGTGCAAAGCCCAGCGCTTTGGCATGAAACTATGGCGCTTGGAAAAACTGCAAAACATCCTTCAGCTGCTCCTCGCCGACGATGGTCCCGCGGCCATGGGCCCGGAGCGGCAAGGTCTGTCCGAGATGCTGCTGCAGGAAAAGCTGCATGGTACCACAGAGCGCGATCCTCACGCTTTGCGCAGCGATGTACACTATTTCAGCAAGCACAGCTACTACGTGCTGGTGACGGATGCCACAGGGGAGCACCGACCTGTGACGATCGCCGAGTACGATCGCAGCGCGGCGTCGGAGGCCCCTGGTAGACCAGCGCCATGGCCGGTGTTGCATGGTGATGTCGAAGGCCGTGGGCTGTTTGTGTGGGTCGACCCCAAAGAGCGCCGGCGACTCGCCCAGCAGGCGCCCGCCGCCGCCTCGACGCATCACTCGCTTCGGCGCACGGCCTCGCTCAACTTGGCAGGTGCGCTGCGTGGCCCTAGTGCAACTGTGGTGGGACCACCAACGCCCACGCTGATGGCCTCGGACAACAGCTTGGCACTGGCGTCCACCGTGGCATCCACTACGTCCACGCAAGTGACGTCGCAGCACGCGGGGGCCCTGGGCCCTCATCCCGACAAGCGCCTGCTGGATCTGCACTTGCGCTTACATACCCCTGTGGATGTGCCTGCGCGCCCGACCGAGATGGCGCCTGGCTCGGTGGTGCAGCACATGCTGCACCTGGCCGAGGGTGGGGCTGATATGCCCTTGCGGCGCTCCCGGAGCACGGGCAGTGTGGCGCGTACGGCCTCCGCTGTGCCGCGTGTGCGTGAGAAGCGTCCGGGACACTGCGAAAACTGCCGGTGTCGCTACGACGACTTTGACGAGCACACGCGTAGCCGACGGCACCGCAAGTTTGCTCTGGATGAGAGCAACTTTGTTTCCATCGACGAGCTACTTCAGCGCGTACAGCGCGAGCCGTTGTATGCGCCATCCCACTGGGATGACTATACGGAGGCGCCCGCCGCTGGCAGCGACTTGACCGAAGCGGCTTCATACCCTACAAAGACATAGCAATCACCACCTTGGTTTCTACACTTTTTGGCCCAGCGCAGGCGCTTGGAGCTGTCCACGCGGGCGGCCCCGGCCGGCCTTGCGCCGATTGTCGCGCGCCTCCCCCGATTTGCCATCGTGGCTTGCGTGGTGCGACCGCGCGTCGTCGGTCTTGGAGTCGAGGATCCACTCGTTCTGCTCGAGCATGGCGTGTGCGCGGTCCGCGAGCGCGAGCGACAGCTGCTGCACACGTTGAAGCTCCATGCGGCGGAACAGGAGCATGGCCTCCGTCGGGTCAAGCGATGCCGCCAGCTCGTCGTTCCAGATCATGCGGCTCACAATCGAGCGTACCGTGTTTTCCGGTAGCTCGAACGTCTCGGCCAGGTGCGCCAGCGCCAGCGAATCGTAGTGAGACGCAAAGTTGAACAAATAGGTGCGAAGACCCTCCTCCTGGATATGCCGGGCGAGGCGCTCCAGCACCGCGTCCTTGTCAGCGAGCAGCTTCCAAATCTTGATCGACTGGACAAGCGCAATGCACGCCTTCCAATCGCCGTTTTGCAGCGCACGGCTGGCCTGCATAATATGGTCGCGCGTGTTCTCAGGCGGTCCTGAGAACACAAGCCGGTCCGTGTAGTCGAGCATGCGGCGGAACGGTCGCGAAATGACCTTCTTGCGCAGCTCGGGGTCGGCACCCGCGTAGGCCATATTGGGGACCTCCAGGAGCATGCTGGCCACCAAGTACACACACTCGAGCAGCTCCAAGTTGATGTGCATGTGGAAGGGCAGCTGGCGCTGGCGGTCGAGCTTCTCTTGCTCGGCGCTCACGGTGTTGTAGGCACTGCCTTTCGACACACCCTGCGCCAACAGCTCCTTGACGCGGCCGGTGGTGAAGATCTCCTGCAGCGCCGTGTGGCACTCGCGAATCAGGCCCACGCGGAAGGCACAGAGGCCCAGCTGCACCAGCACACGGTTGTACAAAATCTGCGTGTCGGCATCGGCCAGATGCACCGACTCCTGCAGGTGGCTCATCAGGAAGCGGTCGCGTGCCACATGGTAGTCGGCATGCAGAGCGTGGTGGTACACATGGCACAAGATCGCACGGGTGCGCTGGCGCTCGCCCGACTCTTCGCTGCCCTGGTACAAAAAGACACACAGGGCGTGCACCAGCTGCATGGGGCCATCAGAACGCTCGCGCACCTGCTCCAGCGCCGGGGTGATGCGAGACGCAGGGAGCTGCGGCTGCGCCTCGCGATTCGCAGCCTCGAGCGCGAGAATGATCACATCCTGCTTCGAGTAAATATGTTCGAGGCGGCGCATGACGCAGCGACGCAGCGGCTCGTCCACCATCGCCGCCACCTTCGGCGGCAGGCTTTGCGCCAACACCGTCTCAAAGTAGCTCTGCCCACGCACAATCGTTTGGTACAGCAGCTTTTCGTCACACAGACGCTCGACGTATTCCGTCGCATGAGGGTCAATGTGCTGCAAGCTCTTCGTAAACTCGTCATCCAAGCGGTCAATGAAAGACACCACACTGCCGCGCACAGGCACAAAGGCACCCTCGCCATTCTCGTTCGGCTTGCGCTCGACCTCGTCATCGTAGTCGTCCGTCTCTTCGAGGACCAGGTAGCAGAGGTTCTCAAACAGCACCTCGAGCAACAGGTTGAGCTCCTCCCGCGCCTGCTTCCACATGTCGATCGGCATATAGGCATTCGCCGATGTGCTGTAGTCAAAGCGGGCGGCCACCAGCGTGAGCAAAACGCGGATGCGCTGGTAGGGTGTCTGCGCCGAGCTGTACAGCTTCGAAAGAGTGGCAATCTGCTCACCACGGTCTGTGCTCTTACGTCCGCGGGCTTCCAGCACGGCTGTGAGACCCTTGAACAGGGCGTCCGAGGGAAGCGTCGCCTTGCCATCTTTCCCAATGGTCTGGAACTCCTCCTCGTTTACTTCCTCCGCCACAGGCGCCACGACAGGCACCGCCTCTTTCTTCTTTGGCAACAAGGAGGGCAAAGCAGGGGCCTGCTGGGCCGCCTGGACCTTGGCATCGTAGCCCTCGGGATCCTCCTTGTACTGGGCCAGCGCCGTCTCGTTCTCCTTGGCGACCTTCTTCAGCTTCGACTTCATGCCGTTCATCGCCTTGGCGTTCGGCGCCTTCATCTTCTTCGTCGCCTCCTTGTTGGCCAGCGAGGTGCTCAAGAACGACTCCAAGTCGGACAGACATTTGATAAACGACGTGGGAATCGTCTCGTTCAGCGTGCGCTGACGGTCGCAAAGACGCAGCATACCATCGAATTCTGCGGTCAGAATACAAGCACATACCCTTCGAAATGGTCGCCCAGTCGTCAATACGCTGAGCGTTCTCAATCGCATGGACAACACCCTCAAACTCGTCCAGACGCTTGTCCTTGGCGCTCTTGATCACCTTGCGCACCTCTTCTTCACTCTCACTGTCACTCGATGCATCGCGCATGAAACGAGACATGGGCTTGCGAGTCTGCTGCGGCTCGTCGTCGCTCTCATCCTCGTCGTCATCGCTGTCGTCGCTGTCATCGCTGTCATCGCTGTCATCGCTGTCGTCCTGGTTCTTCGTGCCCCACTTCGACTGCACCTGCTCCTCATCAGAGAGAAGCTCCTCTTCCTCCGAAGAGTCCGAGTCCGAGTCAGAAATGGCACGGAAGAATCGGCTCGACATGCTGGCTGTCGTCACGTCGACCTGGCTTCCCCTCCGCTGCGTTTTTCTTCTGCCTCACAGGGGCCACGTGAGTGAGGCACGTGAGCCCGCGCCCCGGGCACGGCCGGGCGCCAGCGAGGGTCGGCCGTACGTCGGTGGGTGCACATCCGGCCTTCTCTCACTGGACTATCATCATGGCCTCTCGCTTCGTGCCTCGCGTGTTCAACCAGGTATGTCCTTCTTTTTTTTTCTAGGAGCAGAATCACTGACACCCCAGACTCGTGGCTACGCCTCGCAGGCCGCTATCCGCCCCCCGATCCAGCTGGAGGGCCTCGCTGGTAGGTCGCCGTAAAACTAACACACACAGGCAAGTACGCCTCGGCTGCGTTTGTCTCGGCCCTTACGCGCGGTGAGAAGAACCTCGCGAAGCTCGAGTCGGACCTGAAGTACTTCAACGATGTGCTCAAGTCGGGTTCGCAGGACGCTACGAAGCTGCGCACCTTCCTGACCAACCCCACTGTGTCCGCCGAGGCGAGGAGCAAGACCATCTCGGACCTGCTCTCGTCGCAGAAGGGCGGTGCTGATGAGCTCACCAGGTGTGTACAATCAGTCTAACGCCAGCAACCTGTTCAGTGCTCTGTCGGAGAACGGCCGTCTTGGCCTCTCGGAGAAGGTCATTGAGGACTTTTTGCAGCTCACTAGCGCGCACCGTGGCGAAGTTATCATTACCGTCACCAGCGCGAAGGTATGTAAATGGCTTTCTCACCCCTAGCCCCTGGACAAGTCGGTGACCTCGCGCCTTGAGTCGGCTCTTAAGGGCTCGCAGTTCGCGACCACGGCCGGCGCCAAGAGCGTCAAGTTTAACTACAAGGTGAACGAGGCCCTCCAGGGCGGCTTCTCGGTCGACCTCGGTGACCGCTCGGTGGACCTGAGCGTGGCGAACCGTGTCAACAAGCTCAACGCTCTGCTGCGTGGTACGTGTGGACAATGTTTGGCTAACCTGCATAGAGTCGGTCTAAATGCGGATCTAGCGTTGATAGTAGCCATCGCGCGTACCTAGTCTGGCGTGCTCAAGCCGGGATGAGGCCTTGTGCATGGGTAGAGCGTACAGTGCGACAACCCTCGGATGGGCCGCGGTCGCGCATCTGCGCTCCACCCTACTGGCCCTGACCCCGGCATGAACGAGGCCCTTGTCTGGCATCAATACAAACATGAGAAAGAGGCGTGGATGGCCAATCAGGAGGGAAGCTCTGTCATACACATCAATATAGTAGGTGCCGTCTCCATTGTGAGCTATGCGCTGTACTTGTGTGTGGCTAAAGAGGTGTGGACCTGGCCGTATGCTTGGCTCTCCGAGTTCCTGCTGCTGATTGTGCCGCTCATGCTGGCCTGTACTGTGCTTGTACCTGATCCGTTATCACTCCTAGCAGGACTATCGATACCCGTATGCCTATGGATGCTGGCCCAGTACGTCCAAGGCTCTACAGCAGCCACCCCGCGCGTGTCTGTTGTGGACATGGACCAGGACGACCTTCCCAACGACGACAGAGATCTTCTCGTTGGTCAAGCCCTCTTAAACATGAATCTGACCCCGTCCAACTCACCCATTTTAAGGGAGAAGGCGCTGCCAGATATGTCGGAAGACGACCTGGCGTCACGTCGCATGTCCGTTTTCAGCCTGAAATCCTTGCCCTATATGGCCGCCAGTGTTAAGGAAGAGGGCACTGCGTCAACGAAATCGACACGATATTCGTTTCTGACAGTATACCGTGCATACCTGATGATTCTAACAGTCTACTGCATTTTAGCGGTGGATTTCCCTGTCTTTCCTCGTTTCTTTGCCAAATGCGAGACGTGGGGTACAAGTTTGGTATGTGGATGTGCCTGACATTCAGATGGATTTGGGTGTGGGCTCTTTTGTCTATTCTCAGGGCATCGTCTCTGTCAACGCCCATCACAAGCCTTGGTCTGTCGTCCTTACGCGCACAGGGCCGATGCTCGCTTTGGGGCTCGTTCGCCTACTTATGGTGAAAGGCACAGACTACCCTGAGCATGTGTCAGAATATGGTGTCCATTGGAACTTTTTTCTCACCATGTGTGTGGTGCAACTGTGCACAGATCTCTTACAGCGACTGGGTCCTAAAAAGGTGGATTGGATCCTGGTGGGAATTCTTGTGTCCCTAGGTCACCAAGTGGCACTATCCTTCTCCCCTCTTGGCGCATGGACAATCTCAGAGAAACGCGATCCTACCAGCTGGGTATCAATGAACAAAGAGGGGATTGTGAGCCTTCCAGGTACGCATACAATAGTCTCACTCACGATACAGGCTATGTGAGCATAGCCTTAGCTGGACTCGACATGGGAACAAAGTTGCGGACATTGTCCAAGTCGTATTTCCGTTCTGCGTTGGTTTGGCAGGCGGGTCTGGGCTGGCTGGGCTTAGCACTCCTTTACAATTATGGTATCATTACAAGCCGACGTATGGTGCGCAGACGAGCGCTAATGACAGGCCAACTTCTCTTATGTTTTCTGGTGCATCGCATTTAACGTCACATTTCTTTGGGGCTTCAAGACCATGGAGGACACGTTTGAGCAGGACTCTTTCATCCCTCCCCGCCTGCTAGACATGATCAATCGGCATTCACTATGGGTCTTCCTTCTGGTATGTTGTTTCGTTCTAAGACACAGGCCAATCTACTTACTGGTATCGTCAATCTCACTATCTACACAATGCATACCTCGGTCTCTGTTTCCATGATCATCCTTGTCGTCTATATGCTGCTGGTGTGTGGTCTGTGCCCCCGTTGGTTGAACCACGACCGACCCACGACGAAATAGCTTAGTCATCTACTTCACGACCATGTCCTTGATGCTCAAGCCCGCTTGGGCCCGCAGTGCGCGGATGCTTTGGGCAGCGGCTTCGTATCGCAGCACGCTGACCAGGCGCATGTACAGCATCAATGCGGAGGAATTTTTGGACAAGTTCGCTGAGAGCAACAAAACGTCGACGGAGCAGAAGCGTCAAGCTCAGATGAGCAAGTACAGTGAAAAGCTTCTTGCCAAAGCAAAAGAGTGCGTTGACAAACTAACAAAGACATGGAATGAGTAGCATTGAAGAGTTGGCTGAAAAACATAGGCTGGAGCAGAAAAAGGCGGCCGAGGATCGTCAACCCTTGGCCCACAAGGCTTCTGACGCGCAGCAACCATCCGTGGAAGACCGGGACGAGGCCCTGCGCCGTCGTCTGGAGGAACGCCGTATCCGCGAAGAGAAACGCAAGCTGGCTAATGAGGCAGACATTGCCAGCCCTGTCAAGCCTCTTTCTACCTTCATGAATTTGGACAAGACCCTGCAGGAATCGCCAGAAAACATTGGCAAACTTTGGACAGGTTATCATATCGCTAAGAACAAGCTGTCAGCGGTGATCCCAGCCACTACCTATCTTCACATGGTCGAAACCTCGCGTAAATCCCCTCAGTTTGTGGTTCCTCTTCCTCGCGCCATGAAGAGTGAAGGGGGGGAAGATGAGCTTGGTTATGAGATGCAGTTCTTGCAATGGACCATGCTAACGCCCCCCAAAACCACGTCGCCAAACGCGCCCCCTCCTACTGCTGTCATGTTTACACCACTGGCGGAGTATCAATTGCGTCAAGAATACGCTCAGCCCTCACTGGTTCTCACGCACTACACGGAGTTGATTGAATCCAAGGGCATTGTATTAATGCGGGGTGACATTACAGACAGTGAAGCCAGCAAGGACCAGTCCGAATCAAGGCCACTCATGACGCAGCAGGATGCTCAGATTCTCACTCTATGTTTGCAGCGATTCTATCACATCGACTGGGCTTTGGAAGGGCTTGATAACGATGAGGAGGCAGAACAACGACGTGCATTGTTGCGCGCCTTCCACGGAAAGCCTGAAAACTTTGACCTTAAAAAGCTCATTCAACTTTCGTTGCAGGTCTAATCCATTCTGGGTATAGGTGACGTAAATCCATCCACGGATGTGGAAGAACTTGCTTGCACAGGCGTAGCGACCAACGATATCCCGTTGGTACCCACTTGGAGACGCGGTGAAGTCGACATGGACGATGACACACTCGTAGGCCCAGAAAACACTGGCTCGGACGTTGACTTTCCTCGTTGTGCCCCAAGAGGGACAGGCACAAGACTAGCGGGTACAGATAACCTCCGAGGTCCCCGTTCCACCAAATGCGGCTTCATGGACATACTTGTTTCTCGATGAAACGTGAGACTGCGCGGGCTGGGTAGAACATGGAAAGGAACGTCATCGACGTCAGATCCTGACGATTCCATGTCTGTTTCCGTGGTCTTCTCTTTGGAGGACGTAGAATCATCCAATGGTGAATCGTCACTGTGAGCGTGCAGCAGCAATTTTTCAGCCACCAAAGCAAGTTCCTCCGCTTTGTCCATACCATGTCTCGATGGCGGAGCACTCATCGCTCCCACTTTGGGAGACCTCGCGGTGGAACGTGTGGTCGACCCACTGTGAGGGGCCGATCGTGCCTTGCTAAATGGCTTCTCAGGGAACGTTTGTGGTACTGGACATATTGGTTCTCCCACATCGAGGTGCTGACTGGCCCATACAGAACATGGGCCATGATCTTCATCCATGGAAGCACCAACATACGACCTTCCCGTCATTGCATCCACACTGCGACTTCGCCATTTCGTAAAATCAGAGAGACACTCTCTTGTCCTGTTGGGCTGTGCATTGGTACCTGGAAGCCAGGATTTCATGGTAGCAGACGGCCCATTGGGCCGGGCACACCCACGACGAGTATCGTCCACATGCACACTCTGACCCAAGGGTCGTTTGGCGCCATGGTCGCCGGAGATTCTGCGCAAGGACGTTGATGGTCTTCGTTGCTTTTCCTCTTGCGATTGATCGACAAATACAAGACTTCGGCGTGTCACCCCATTGGATGGGTCGGTAGACGTGTTCAACTTCGTGCCCTGTCCACCCTTGTTACCAAGAATACTAGACACCTTATCTTGCCGCTCGAAATGGAGTCGAACGGGTACGCGAGGAAAAGGGGTACCGCTAGACTCCTCAACTGGGTCACATGCGTCGTCCAATGATGGGTCCTCACGCATTGATTGATCGTCTCTCTCACTGCCAGCTTGACTTTCATTGTCAGAGTTGCAGTTTCCTTCGTTGTCATCATCCTCTGAGATACTACCAGTTTCATTGACGTCTGATTCATCTTCGCCCACATCGGTTGTATCTTCTCGATCACTTTCATCCGTCAAAAGAAGTTCACGTGGCGCAGGAGATTGGACAAAATTGCCAGATACCTTTTTGAGTGGCGGGACTTTATCAATGCGCTCACAAGCGGGGGAAAGACGGCCTCTTGGCTGACTCTGTGTCCGAACTCTGGGTGGCAATTCAGGTTCAACAATGGACGTTTTCAAAAGAAGTGGCTGATGTTCTTGAGCACATGTTGCATCTTGAAATTTTAAAGAACTTCCAGGATGTTTGTGGCTTTCTGAAGCGTTACGCAGGATGCTACCGGCAGTGTTCGCCGTCATGCCACCCAAGCAAAATACTGAATCAGATTTGTGGCTTGGCAATGCAGGTGTCAATGGCTGCCTCGAAGATGCATCTTGTTTAAATTTTGGCGATATGTTGTTGCTGTGCTCGTCCAAGATATGAGACATTGTCAAGGGCTGTGTGTCACAGACGCATGAGTCTGCAGCACTGTTGCAGCGTGCCTGCATATCACGAAAAACTGAGCCACCCACTTGATGGATAGAATCAAGAGAATGAATTTCACAATAGCAAGAAGGTATGAACAATTTCAGTGCATTGCACGATCGTTGGCAGGCTAGGACCAGTGGATGTCGTACGTGTCAACAGTCCCAATTTGACACGCAGGCCCTAATTTATGCGCGCGCATTCCAATATGGGTTCCCTCTTACATGAACAAACAGCACGTGACGCACTTTCCCAAATATCGTGCGCGTCCACACTGGTTCGCGATGCTACATTCTTTTACAATATAGGTAGATACTCTTAGATACAGGTCACTTGGGAGCCTGAGTAAATCGTACAATCATGATTGATGTATTGTCTGTGCTGAAGTTCTCCAGAGCATGCTTCAGTAGCATACTGGCGGCTTGTTGTGGTTCGGGAATCTTCGAAACGAAGTTGACAGCATCTTGGTCACTGACAACATCCCAAAGCTGAGGTCAATACATGTCAGATACATACACCATCACATGCAATGATCAGGAATTCATCCTCATCACAAAGATCAATACACGTAGTGAAAGGAGCACCAACAACAAACTCCTTCATAGAGAAGTCACCAAGGGAGCGCGTCACAGCAAGTACGCCTGATCATGAGATAAACAGTTTCACGTACCATTCACACGGTTATTTAATAGGAAACCTCCTTTTTCGGTAATGCGCTTGGACTCATGTTCATCTGTGCCTTTGTGATCATAAGTGAGCCGAATAGCCTTTCCACCACGGCAGAGGACTGTGCGAGCATCACCAACGTTCGCGGTGTATAGAACCCTTTTTTGAGAGCTTTCACCAGATTCGCAAGGTTCAGAGCGGATAAAGCTCATCACGGCCGTACACCCACTACGCACACCGGCTTTGGCAGATTCAGTCTCCAGTTGGTCATCAGCTTTTAGGAATACATTCTTCATCACTTCACGAACGTCCATATCAGGGCTCGTTTTGAGTTCATCCGAGAGAATTTCGCTCATGTTATCACGGCACCATTCCGCGGCGAATTTGCCGGCATGCCCATCAAAAATAGCGAAGTAACCTTGCCCGGGAACGTTGTTGAAATCATGTTGGTACACATGCGCATCCTCCATGGTACGTCTCCAGCGACCATTCCTGTCTGTGGCCACCCCCACATGGGAAGACCAGCCTAGGATCGGAGTGGAGCCAGCGTCCTGCATCTGCGTGGACGCAGTAGACTCTGCCTCAGTGGGGGCCGTGCTAGTTGACGCTGATGCGCCTTGATCAGACCTAAATGAATGTTAGTAAATGATCAAAGCGATGTTTGATGCCCCTATGCGGCATCATAGTAATCCACGTACCCCTCCTTTGTATCCATCTTCGCTGGCAGGTATAGGTGGCAGAAGCGGTGGTAACCTTGTACGCCTATGAAACCCAGAGAGGATCACGTGGCAGCTTAATCCAAGTTACGTCAGGGTCTTTTTACACATCATGCAAGCTAATTACAGTCTGCCTACGTGCGCAGATCAATGCCTCCTCGAATCGGAATTTACTTCTAACTGTTGTCAGTCTGCATGCAGCGTACCATTCGGAGGTAGATCCGAGCCACGTGAACGGCCCAAGTGACGGCAGGCATAGATATTGTGGTGGAGGGCGTAGAATCTTCCTCCTTAACGAACTCTTCTTCACCGTCCAAGTCCTCAAGTGGGGGGCTGGCGGGCGGGCTTTGGTGATGGTTTGGTCGCGGTTCAGGACCTTCTGACAAGGCTCCATCAAGTGCCGAAAGATCGTCATTAGATTCAGGATCAGATGGCAAACTAGAGCCATCATTGAAGTCGGAAGCCAGTCCATAGAAATCACTCGACGGGAGTACTGAGGGATGGGAAGGTGTATGATGGGAATTGTGACTTGATGATTCATCAGAAGAGTCTGAAAGTTCATGCTGTGATGCGGAAGGCACTGGACTGGATTCTCGGAACATCCAGCCAGCGTTCCGTAATTGATTCCATAGCCTGTGTCGATGCACTTTCGCCTTGGACTGTAACAGATGCAACCGCCTTTTCTGTCCAATTTCTCGGTAGCGAATAACATGATTGCGACCTTGAATATACTTGGGCGCCATTTTTATCGCATTTTCGAAATGCACTTTGGCCGATGTACGAGCCTGCACAGGAAAGTCAGCCGTAATGGAAATAGGAACGAAGGGGTTTGAAGAATCAGCCATGTTCAATGAGGTGAGGCGAGCAGATGCTGCATACAACGTCAAAAGTCCCAAATAAGTGTGCAACTGAGGGTTTTGTCGATGTGGGTATGTCGTTATAACACTGGTAAGTTCTTCGTAGGCTTTTTGATAGTTGCCACAAACAATCCACTCTCTAATGAGATACGGCAGCGTGAAGGGTCGGAGAATGGGTCGCGTGCGCGATACACGTTGGAGATACTGCAGCGCCGAGTCGTTTTCGCCGTCTGAGAGCGTCATTACTTGAAGTCCCCATTTCCATAGTTCCAAAGGTCTCCATTCCTGAGATTTCAAAAGGATTTGAAGACAGCGACAAGCGCGATCCATGTCGCGTCGAAGAAGCATTAGTTGCATTATGTCAAACAAGCGACGAATATGCAACTTCCTCTGATCTTGCAAAGCGTGTTGAGGGACTACACGATGATCCAAAGGATCCGTATGTGGTGTGTAGTACGATGGAGTTGGATTGGCATGTGTATACAGCACATCATATTCATCTTTGTACGCCAGAGGGGGGTGGAATAGCGCTGAGGGTTCCATCAGGGAATCCCCGGCGCCCCACTGGTGGAGGTAGCACGAAATGTGATTTTATTTCGTTGCACGTGGGTGTGCACGGTTGTTCGTGTCGGACGTGCCCGTCTCCCGCCATGAGCCCGCGGCATGCGGGAGGTGTGGACGAAAATACACCGTTGCTGACGCCCGTAGCGACCTCTCAGCAGAGCTCTGATCCTGCGTTTGTTCTTCGTCATGAATTCAAGGTTCATGACTACGCCCATCGGTTTGCACCCGCCCGCTATCTACTTAGTGTGTTCCAGCCAGGGACAGAAGGCTTGAGTGCATACGCTTCACAAAACCACCAAGTATGTGCTGCTGCGCTTATATGAGATTGATGATTCAGAATTTTTCGATATGGTGGTTCGCGTCAGAAATGCTATCAGGTCGGGTACAAACCCCCGCATGATATCTGTCGGAACGAGTGGCTCTTATTTTGTCTACGAGCAAAGTGACAATGGGCCTCGTATTGTTGGCGTTTTTAAGCCGATGGATGAAGAGCCCTATGGGAATTTGAAGTGCGTCATGCTACTCTAACTCAGTCCCAAACGAAAATTTTTGCGCAAGTATCTTTGGTGGGCGATGGGCAGACCTTGGTACGTCGGTAAAGACTCATTCTGAGTTTGATTCCCAATTTTTCTTATCTTTCTGAAGTCGGTGCTTCTTTCCTGGATGACCGACTAGCGCTCAATTTGGTTCCCAAGACGCGCTTAGTTGAACTGGTCAGCACGTCCTTTCATTACTTGTACAAAGATCGCAAGAATTGGGAACGATCCAATAAGCCGCTGCCGATCAAAGTAGGCTCACTTCAACAATTTCTCAATGGGTATGAGAATGCCAGTCGATTTTTTCAGCGATACACTCTTCCCGGCCGACCGAAAGCTTTAATGGAACGGGATCTAACGGAGGAACAGGAAGCTCATCGTCTTAGTCGTCGAAAGCAGGGTGCTCGTCTTCGTTTATGTTTCATTGCTTTGAAGCGCCTACTTTTATGCCGCTATGGACCGGGGCCGTACGGCAGTGACGAACCATTGGATGAGGAGGCGAATCCTCCTCACTACCACACGGAACCACCGACGTATCCGCGGTCAGAGATGAGACTACCTGGACCCGCTTTTCAATGGACAGAGGAAACGTTTCGTGATTTACGACTGGAGCTGGAAAAACTTATTTTGTTGGATATTTTAATGAGAAATACAGATCGTGGTCTGGACAATTTTATGATCAAGTACAACCCTTCACCAGCTGCGGGAGAACGGCGCATCACAATTGGAGCAATAGACAACAGTTTGTCATTCCCTCATCAACATCCACAAGGTCTCAGGGATTATCCTTTTGGTTGGCTGTATCTTCCTGCAGGGCTGATTGGGCAACCGTTCAGCGAAGAAACACGTCGGCTCTTTTTACCAAAACTCACGGATCCTGTCTGGTGGGCCGGTACGATTGAAGGTCTTCGACGCATTTTCAGCCGTGATATACATTTTAATGAGCGCATTTTCCAAAACCAGATGGATTTATTAAGAGGGCAAGGTTGGAACATTGTCCAGTCACTCCAGGCACCTCACGATGGGCCCATTGAGCTGTGTGCACGACAAAAAATCATGGTTCGAAGCACCGTTCAAATGATGAGCAATGCGGAGTTGTCTAAGCATACAGTCGTGGACTTGGTACAAGGCTCAATCTCTTTCTCGACCAGCGACAAACGGAGCATATCGACGAATCATACGTATGCAATACCACAGGCAACATCCATCTTGAGTGACAAACTTTCTGTCAGTTGCAGTAAGAGTCAACTTGTATCTTCCATGCCCACGTCAAGTATCCTATCGAGAAAAGCTTCGTGGGAAAGAGAACATGACAGGGCCATTGAAATTGTTGAACGTATGGAAAAGGCCACACGGGTGAACGTCGATAAGACGGGGGGGGACGAGGCAAGAATGGACCCGCGAGATCTTAGGGCATCACAACGCGTTCAACCTTTGGACCTAGCCGTAACCTCGAATGGTCTAACGCACCCAACACCTGTATTGGTAGAAAGTCTTGAACCTGTTACGCGACGAGCGTGGCTGTCGTCGTATTAATGTTCAACATCTCCCGTAATCGTTCACCAGGTTCATACTTTGCCTCTCGCATTTCTTTTAAAAGCTGATTCCAACGCTCGTCACTACACTTCCAGCATGTCCATATCATGGATGCATATGTGCGCCTCGTGGGAACTAGGTGAAGATGCTTCGCTTCTTCCAAAAGTTGGAATGCTTCCTCATAGCTGGTTTTTGTCAGGTGCAGGCGAATCATTCTTTCATAGCATATTGGAGACGGTGACACGTTTTTATTCTTGAGGGCAGACCAAGCTTTTAATCCAGCAGTCACATCTTGCGCATTTACACAACATAGAAGCCAAGCTTGATATGTGTCTGTGGTGGTGAAAGGCATTGTTAGGGCCAACATTTCAGAGATATGCACATCTTTTCGGTGGGCAGCAGCATAAATGAGAGCATTCCATACTTCTGAGGAAACAGACGTGCCTTTTAGCATCAATGCATCACAAGCTGTTCGAAGAGTTTCATCGTTGGACGAAACCATGGACGTTAAATGAGCCAAAATAGGTGGCTGGATGGGTATTTGTAATTCATAAAGTCGCGAAAGAATATCAAAGACATCGTCGTAGCGAGAAGCTTCAATATATGCGTCCATGGCAGGTACTAAAACCATCTCGTCAGGCTCCTTCATACTTTGAAACACTTGATCAACAAGTTTGTCATTGCCTGCACGTGAAGCAGTCAAAAGCACCTGGGCTGCAAGTCCATGATCCGGTTCAAGCTTACTTTGTAAAGTGGCGCGATCCCAGGACTGAGAAAGAGCAGGGGCGAAATCATGTTGAGCACAGGCACGTAATAGACGCATCCAGACGATCGCTGGGATCTTGCGTATTTGGTCCACTTGTTGTATAATATCCCAAGCAAGTCGAGGTTCTCGGGCATCTGAGCAACACTGTACAATACAAGTTAATGATTTATCGGTGAGAAGAATTCCGTATGCCCCCGCTGTCATAACGAGTAGCAACATGAATTCGAGATTTTGGGTACGAGCACAGTGCTCCAGCAAATGGGACACAGTGGCGGGTGACCAGTGGCGAACGAATTCATGAGGGATTATGCCTGATGTTAAAGGTTTTGTATTGCTTCCTCCTGGCAAATATGCGTATCTTTGCAAGACTTCATTGACACGAGCAATGTTGTTGGCTTTAACAGCCGCGTCTAGCGTCAAGTCTAGCATTTTCACGTCAATAGATACATGGCATGCACGAATATCATCTAATATAGCCATTGACTCTGCAACCATGCCTTTTTTTGCGAAAGCAGCTAAAAGATCAAGCCACACTGCACGTCGTTGGTCGGCCAGGGTTGTCATCACAGAGCGTGTATTAGGGCTTGAAAGAACAGTACGCTTGAAATTTGAAGCACGATTTAATGCATCCTCTAGAGATACTTTGGGTGTTAATGTACTACTGCTCCGTGACTGACAAGTCAAATAGACCTTCTGCACGCCGACTCGTGCCACAGAACGCATTCGCCGTGCGTCGTCAAGGCAAAGTGACAGGGTCAATGTGGAGGTACCTGGTCTTGGCCACCGTTGTGCTACATACAAGCCTTGACGCTTTACATGTACACCGTAGCTCTATGAAATTTACACGAATATGGCTGGGCTAAATATCGAGTCAGTGTTTTGTTAGCTCTTATCCACCGTGAATGGGCATCACAGTCCAATTACCGCCAGTAGGCGCAGCATCGCCTAGCATGGCGTTGACTTCATGTCCTGTAGCAGCACGGAAACAGGCAGAGCAGCAGGGAGTCACTATTTGATCCCAGCCCTTAAGTTTCATTTGATCGCCTTTCGGACACATAGCAGCATCTCCACCCATCACAGCCACCACAGCATCTCTCATACCATCACAGACATCACAGGGTACGCCGACTTTTTCGCCGCGCGTAACCAATTTTTTGGGGAGAATGTACTGGCGTGCAAGAGACGTTAGTGTCCAGCGTTGCAGATAGACAGTGCGTGGAAAAGACTCTAGCTTCTCATGCGGTGATAAGAGGCTAAGGTTAGATAAATGAAACGTACCGAATGGCGTCGATAGTCCAGATATGTTCACAGTCTCCCACATGAAGCAGCCAATACGGCTGATGAAAAGACAGGTTTGGAAGTGAAGAGAGTTTTGTGGATTCCAAGGTGGTGCCTCCATACTTGATGTGACCAAGAGGTGAGCCAGGGACGAAGGTGTGACTGAGTAGCGCCTTGACATAGCTGGGACATTTTGGATCTGCGTCGCAGGGTTCCACACAACCATAAATACAGTTGTCAATCATAACACATTTATCCGTCACAAGAGGGTCGGAGGAATACTTGGTATAAGAGGTTGCTTCAGTGAAACCTGCATCATCAGCACCAGTCCAATGGGTTACAGAGGCACTGGAAGCGGAATTGCCTTCCATTTCCTTAGGGATATCAGCATTGCGGCAGATGAATTCGTCTGTTAGATCTTTGAGTGTGTGTTCAGAAGAGCATTCTACTCTCTGAACAAGCTCAAGGTCTCCATCAATATCACATAGAGAAGGAGTCATAGGCAGTCGATCGGTGTCGGAGCCATCCAAACCACGCATTCGCCTTGTGATTGGCAAATGTCGCCTCATGTACATGGATATTTCCAATACGAAAGCATATCCACAAGAGGGAAAAGAAGGTGTTTGAATCATGGAAGAAAGACGTTGAGGCTATGTTAGTCATAGACACATACCTTGGCTTCTAAAGCGTTCTGGTCGCGCAACAGCGTCGGTTCTGCATACAAGTTGATGTGATCGTAGCTGGTCATGTCAGTTACAAAGACGTACCCATCAAAATGAAAGGCTGGTGGTACAGTCGGTAGTTCTCCTTCATCGGATCTTTGTAGCTGCCGTGATCGGATGGCCCAGGCTTGGTCGGCTGCACGGTCCAGGAACACTTTTTCCGGTGCCTGGTGCTTGGCAGATGAATTCATGAATCTAGCTTGAAGCTCATTTAGTTTTCCTGCATCTAGACTGACAGAGTACTTGATCTCTTTATCAAGTTTTTCGTATTCATTTTTAAGACCCTGAATGGTGAAAGGAATAGCATGTTCCTGTTCAAAGGCACTCGTGCGAGCCATGGAAACGACAGGTGAACAACTTCCTCCACTTCCTTGAGAACCTGGAACCATCGCCAGCCTACGTGCCATCGTGGCTATAGTTCTAGAGGTGCAAACACGTTCGAGCCTGGATCAGCTCTTGTTGAGACTACATTTTCATCAAGCAAAGATGAATTAGGAAAATCTACACATAGATACCAATAGAGTTGAACAAGGCAACAACGCCAATACCAGCGAGCACGCTACTCACAATGGCCACAGCAGGCTCCTTCATGCCGCCTCCGACACACCGAAGACTGAAAATAGTTAGCTAAGAAAGCATATTACCGTACGTTGAGAAATAGAAAGCCATAAGGAATGCTAGTGCCAGCGAAATGGCCGCAATCTGAGGAAGAAATTTAGTGGGTATGGCAGGCTCCCATACAGGCCATTCAGTGAACTCTTTCTAGATATATTAGTACACTCAGTCGTATTACATACCTGTACACGGTCGTAGAGCTCCATGGCCCCGCTCATGACGGTGAATAGAGGTGCAACGATCCGGTCGGGTGTCGACGGTACTTCGGCCGATGCCTCCACTATGCATCGAGGCACACAAGCCACCGATCGCGAGGGTGCGCAACGCCTTCCTGTGCTCGACCGTCTAGATTCATGTGGGCCATCACAGCCGCTGTAAAACAGGGTTTTGTTCGAGTAGAGCGTGCAGGAGAGGCATTAGTCGGTCATGTTGGGCCCCTCTTTGTTTCTATTTATGTTGTGCTAGTTGGAACAGGCATGTGGATTTTTTGTATGTGCCGACTGTCGCATGCACTAACCTTCAGTCGTTTGCATTCTTCCTCATCAAATGAACATACCTAAAGCGCTTCAAAATATTTTTCACACAAATTTACCTATTCCTATGATGTTAGCGCTTCCAGGGGCCCTCGTTACAAGCCTAGTCGAGGAGCCGGCAAGCATGTTGCGTTGTGTTGTTTCTACATTCATTCTTTTTTATATTGCCTTTATGATGATTTGGTCCTATTATATGGTATGCACTATTTCTCCTGGTACAGTCGTTGATGGACTTTCCAAAGCTTATCCGGAAAAACGTTTAGGGCCAGGAAGCACACTATGGTGGCGTCTTCGTTACCAGCAAGCGGCAGCGGCAACCGATATGACGACCAATAATTCTGATTCGCCGTTGCCGAAAAGCGAAACTGTTTGTGATAACTACCCGACCTCTATTGAGCAAGATTTGGCCATTCGATATCGGTTCTGCAAAAAGTGTCCGCCTGTTAGGTTGGAAACAGCACTTGCGCTTCTTCCGCCTGACCTGCGTTTGCATGAGAAGGTCAATCGGCGTCATCACTTCTTACAGAATCGTGCAAAAGAAGACAAAGCTGCTGATTCTGAGCAACGCCCAGCTCCAGAAGGTCTTTTTGATGATCAGGAAGACGAAGGACAAGCAGAAATCAGTGCTTGGCTGGGACCAGAGGAAGCACAGAAACTGGTCTTTCCTCCCAAGCCCGAGCGCGCTCATCATTGCCGCACGTGCAAGACGTGTGTATTAAAGTATGATCATCATTGCCCGTGGATCAATCAATGTGTGGGGTTTGGAAATGAGCGCTACTTCATCTTGTTCATGTTTTGGTTTGGTCTTGGCACCATGATT
Source organism: Malassezia equina (assembly GCA_029542865.1). Taxonomy (NCBI): domain Eukaryota; kingdom Fungi; phylum Basidiomycota; class Malasseziomycetes; order Malasseziales; family Malasseziaceae; genus Malassezia; species Malassezia equina. The sequence goes on from CP119901.1 coordinate 126,548, forward strand.
TTCTCTTATATGGGTTGGGGTCTTGCCTATCAGGCTTTCCGACACCCGAAGACATGGTCCTCAACTTGGGTTCATCGTATTTTGTATCTGGCTATATGGGCCAAGGCGCTCTTCATGGGGCTAGCCGTGATTGTTTTCGCCATGTGGCAAATGCATATGATTGCGCGTGGTGAAACCTCGGTCGAAAATCAGGATAATGGTGCGTATGAGATTATTGATGCAAAGGTCACTATGCTCGGAGTGCGAAGAAGCGACAACAAGTAAGCTTGTACAGACTCACCACAGTCGTTTGTCAACGTGTATTCTTTGGGATGGCTTCGAAATTTTCAGGTCTTTTTTAATGTGGGGCCTGGCATGACATACAGCTACTATACCCTGTTACTCCCTCTAAAAATTGAACCATACTCTGACGGTTGGCACTGGGCTAAGCGTCGGGGATTGGGTGGCAACCACGATGGAGTTGCACCTGGGGAGGAATTTACGGACGATGAGGGAGACACAATGGAGTGAAGTCATTCATGGTATGAAACATTGTCTGTCTCTATGGATATTGTCTAGTGTCCATGAGACGATGTACTTGTATAAACTGATGTGCTTAGGAAGGCAACAAATATTTACTCTCAATCGGTTCGCACAATCTTTTATGTTACAGGTTCTAAATCCTCTCACGCTCCTCCAAATAGTTTTTGGTGTCGCTTCCACTTTCAGTAGAGTCCACATGGACAATGGCCTCCTCATCCTGGGCTGGCTCCGCTTCAGTGATTTTCTCTTCCGAGGTGGCAAAGTCGCGACCCTGTCTCGGCTCCATCCCAAAGACGATGATGATAAGCAGGTATGCAGCCACACAACCCAGAAGAATGGCACTGACCGTGGCAGAGTCTTCGATCATCTTGGAGGGGTTGTGAGGATCCGGTGTTTTGATATTGTTGCCGCCTGTCGACTCAATCGTGGCCGAAGCGGAACTGGCCATGTTACCCAGCTGGTATGCAAGACCAGGGAACGTGGCTCGGAAGTTGGGAGGCGAAAGTTCGGACAAATAGATGGGCACAACACCCCAAGAGCCCTGAACACCAAATTGAACGAAAAAGGCGCCGGCTGCCAAACCACTGTACGAGTTCGGAAGAATCCAAGCGGGCACAACAACGCCAGCAAGGATAATGAAGAAAATCATGGCAATTCGACGGCCGGTGTACTGAGACAAGTACCCTGCAATGATACCTCCGACAATCGCGCCTGCATTCGAAATCATGGTGAGAGACGATGCATCGTCAGACGATCGACCCTTGACATTCTCAATCATCGTGGGATAGAGGTCCTGTGAGGAGTGACTGAAGAAGTTGAAACCAATCATCAAAAGAATACTAAAGATGCATTCAGGCCAGTACTTGGCCAGCATATGCCCCACATCTCTGAAAAAGGCACGCATAGGATTCTTGGATGACGGCTTGAGTTTGCGAAGACGCTGTTGTTCGCGGTAGTTGTCACCCTCGGGAAGAATGGCACGGAAAATACCTGCAGCAAAGGACAGACCTGTTCCCAAGTAGAACAGGTACTCCCAAGGGGCAATCCCGTTTGGCTTGACATTCTTGTTCACCCAGCCCAGGTTCACACCAGCAGCAATGAGATAGCCCATGGCATAACCTTGCTGGAAAATACCTGACATGACACCGCGGGCTGCCGGGTTCAAATCTTCCATGACTGTGGCGTTGGCCATACCCCAAATACCACCCATGGCAATACCAAAGACACAGCGGACGCCCAGGAAAGACGCAAGAGTTTTGCAATAGGCCGTGCTCAGAGAGAGTGCGCCCACAACAAACATATTGACGGTGAGCGTCCATCGGCGACCAAATCGATCCGACAAAACGCCAAGCGCCAAAGCACCAAACGAACGAAGAATCAAAGTAAGCATGATGGCATACGTGATTTGACTGTCCGTGTATTTGTTGTAGCCAATTTCCTGGTTAAAGTACCACGAATGCTCTTCACGCTCATGGAAACAGAGAAAAAGTCGTACGAGTCCATGATCCATGCAAAAATACCTACGAATGCGCGAATCCATTCCATAGGCGTAAGCATGGCAAAGATCTTGAGCGGATTGAGGGGGGCGCCACCGCGCATGCGGATGCGCTCCTGCTCATCAGGGAGATGAAAGAGACCGTGCGTGGGGTCTGCCAATTTCATCGTGGCTCTCTACCCGTGCAGGAATGAGAAAAATGGAAACGGCGCCGTCCCGCTTATATGACTCTCCCTCTATCATGTTGCCCTGAAACGGAATCTAAATAAAATGGAAGGCTATGTGCGCATGATGCTTATCACTGGCTGGCTCAAATGTGGGGTAAGGTTTTAGAATTCGTCCAGGAAAAGAGGTGATCGAACAAAAATAGCCACTTGATGCATCGGCACTCGTTCGACTGCATGCACAGGTCCGCTGCTGACATTGCGGGGATAGTTGCCTTCCGAATAACCGCATGGTCACTGGCTACGCAGCACTTGTGTGACGTGAGAATAAGCATCCTTTCTGCTAGTGCAGATTGGCGTCCATCATTGGGCCACATCATTTGTCAGAACGCTGCAATGTTACGTACGCTTTCGAACGACCCTGACGACTACTTGGTCGTCTGCCTCCACCGTGGAGGCAGTGACACTCACCACCATGGCTCATCGCCTGGCATGGGACTATATTCTTAAATTTATTATCATTGGTGATGCATCTGTGGGGAAATCCTCCCTCTTGGTGCGTTTGACAGAGGACCGCTTCCTCGTCCATTCAGATACGACTATCGGTATTGAGTTTGGATCGCATATAGTTACATTACCGAAAGGCGAGCGGTTAAAATTGCAAATCTGGGATACGGCAGGGAGTGAGCAATTTCGAAGTGTATGCTACCTCAACGAGACTGACGGCCTAGATCACCCGATCTTATTACAAGGGCGCAGCAGGCTGCCTTATCGTGTACGATGTGACGCAGCGCGAGACCTTTGACCACGTGGAAACGTGGCTACAGGACGTGCGAGAACAGGCCGATGAACATGCCATCATTGCGTTGGTTGGTAATATGGCCGATCTTCCCAGCACCGAGCGGAGAGTATCTACCGATGAAGGTGCCGCATGGGCTCACGAGCACGGGTAGGTTCCTGTCGCATATTTGACACCAGATTGCTCTTTTTTGAGACGAGCGCCAAGACGGGCCAGGTATGTCACTACGACTTACCCAGAATGTACCCACTGTGTTTGAGACAGTGGCCCAACACATTCTGGAGCAACTCCGTACCCAACGGCAAGAGACAGACCGTGACGACCGAGTCGACCTCTTTGCCCGCACATCTACATCATCGTGCTGTGGGTAGTATGGTATCTATGCAACAGTCTCAGGATCTGCTTGACGAGGCTCGACGCGCCAGTCGCCACCACTAGGACCACGGCGCCAGTCCCGTTCGTACGTGGAAGGCAACGTATCACCACGCTCGCGTGCCTCTGCCTCCATTCGCGCAAGACGTTCTTTCCAACCCAGGCGAAGATAGTCCGCCTTGGCCATCCGCTCGCGCCTACGCTCACGATTCTCCACGGCTAATTGTTGGTACAAGGAGCGCACAAGTTCAGGCGTAGCGTATCGCAAGTGCATAAAGTTGCACTGGCCTCCACGGTTGCATTCATTGGTCTCATTCTGACGGCAGCACGCCTCGCGAAAGTCTGTGACAGGCGAAAGCTCCGCAAACAAAGGCCGTTGGTTGTACCAGCGGGTGTTAAGGCCCTCGACGGCGCGCTCTGCGTCCTCCTCGGTCTCGTAGCGGGCGTAGACATTCCCGATCAGATGATCGCCCACGTTGTCACATACATGCATTTCCACGAGGTCGCCATATTTGCTCAGGCCGATGAAAAAGTCTGTGAAAAACTCGTCGAACTCGCGCTGGAGTTCCTCGTCCGACAGACGGCACTCGGCGTCGAGATGCTTGGGGTTCTGGTATACGTTGGAAAGCAGGATAGTGCGAGACCGCGTCGGCTCTACGTGACGGCGGGAACACCTGTCTCCGTGACGGCAAGCACCAATCTTAAAATAGAAAGAGCAATTTACCTTGTCCTGCTCGGTGCCATACTCTCGCGAGGGCAGCATGGTGGTACACGCGCAGGGTGGCGAAGACCAGGCGCAAGGACCACGTGGAACCACGTGACATGAAGAGGCCGAGGCGTGGCGCCCTGAGACCTGCTGTGGTCACGACGCGACGGCGCCGCAACAACGCAGACGTGTGCTGAGCCTATTCTGGGTACGCGCCTTTATCTATGACGGTGAGCCATAGAAAGCCGCGCCCATCTCAGTCGAACCAGGAGCGGTCAGGTACGTTGTACATATTTATTCGCAGCTGTGGCCGAGCCGGGCGTGCGATACCATTGCGACGTGTGCGGCGCCGATATCACACTAACAGTCCGTATCCGGTGCGCTGGGGGCTGCAAGGACTTTGATCTTTGCGGTACGTGCTTTTGCACGGGCTCGGAGATCGGCCAGCACAAGGCCTGGCATGATTATCGCGTGATCGAGCAGCATTGCACGCCTGTCTTCTGCCCCGACTGGGGTGTCGACGAGGAGCTGCTGCTCATTGATGGATGCCAAATCTACGGTGTCGGTAACTGGATGGATATTGCTGACCATATCGGCAACCGCACGAAGGAGGAAGTGGAACAACATTTTATGGACGTTTACATTGAAGGTCGGAATGGTTTGCCGTCCGGCGATGAGCGCGCTGCGCGCGCCGTCGAAGAGTGGCGCGAAGCGCATCCACTTGATCCCTCGTTTTGCGGCGAAGAACCCCTGCCCATTGTTGGCCCTGATCCTGACTTTACGACAGACAAGAGTGCAGAGACGTTCCAGCGCGAGCGTCGCGAGCGAATCGAACGTCTGCGGGCGGCCCAGGCGGCCTTCCAAGTACCCAAGCCCGGAAAGCCGTTAGTCTCTGGCCCAACTACGCACAGTGAACTGGCAGGCTTTATGCCAGGTCGTCTTGAGTTTGACCATGAGTATGAGCAGGATGCCGAGCAGCCGGTCAAGGACATGGAGTTTGGGCGCGTGTACTCGTTTGGTGGTGATTTAATGCCGACAGAAATGGAGGCGCTCGGTACAGGTGCTACGCAAGGCAAGCCACGCATGGAGAGCAGTGGTCGGGGTGGTCCCAAGCAAGTCGCGACACCACCGGAGGAACCGGAGGAAGAAACGTTCACGGATGCGCTCGAAGGCGAGCCCATGGCGGTGGATGAGGCCACGCCAGCTCCAGCCGCCGCAGCGTCTACCTCGGCGCCTGCGCCTCCTGCCGAGAATGAGGACGCCAAGGCCGAAGAGGCCACCGATGATCGTGCGCCCGATTGGGATGAGGACCCATTGGACTTGGAGTTGAAGCTGGCCGTGCTCGACATTTACAATGACCACTTGGATCGCCGTGCCTTTAAAAAGCGGTTCCTATTTGAGCGCAATATCATCGATTATCGCCGCCTTGTGGCGTCCGAGCGCCGACGACCGAAAGAAGAGCGTGACTTGCTCGCACGTATCAAGCACTTTGCCACGTTGCAAACCGCGGGCGACTTTGAGGAGTTGTTCCACAATCTGTGCTACGAAGAGGCACTGAAAAAGACCATTCGCCAGCTACAGCAGTACCGGCGCATGGGTATCACCACGTTTGCAGAGGCTGCACGCTACGATCACGAGTTGGCGGAGCGCACGAAGCGGCAGCTGGAGGCGGCCGAAGGCCACCTTTCTCTCCATGCAGCGTCGTCCACCGGTCGCTCGCGGCATCGCGAGCGCAGCCAGTCTGTGGCCGAGAAGGGCCCAGACGATGAGTTTGCGTTTGCCAGTGCGCCATCCATTCAGCTGCTCACGCGGGACGAGCAGCAGCTGTGCTCGGCGCTGCACATTCTACCACAGCCGTTTCTGGTGCTAAAAGCGGCGCTGCTTACCTACAGCTACGCGCATCACCGAGCGCTCACGCTGCAGCACTGCGAGCAGTTGTTTGCGATTGATCCCCGCAAGCTAGCGCATGTGTACGACTTTTTCCGGGACAAGGGCTACTTGCAAGCTGTGAACATGGCCAGCACCAGTCGGGCGGGCGCGTTCAGCGCTCCTGCGAGCGATCATGCAGCGTAAAGCAAAAGCGTTGGGATGTACCCTGTACTATAGCATTGTGCCTACGACGAAACAAAGGCGTACGCATTCTCAAACAAGCGGAACCAGGGGCTGCGACCACCCCATGCGATAGATTCGCGTTCGGGTGCCCAGCTGAGCGATGGCGTAGCGACGCAACGCTCGGGGTGCGGCATAAGAACGAGCACACGGCCGTGGGCCGCCGAGACACCGGCCACATTGGCGGTGGAGCCGTTGGGGTTGAGCGGGTAGCGATGGTCGGCGTAGCGCAATGCCACACCGCCCTGGGCGGCCAGCTTCTCGGCATCCTGCGGCGTTGGGAAGGCAGCGCGGCCCTCGGCATGCGCCACAGCGACGGGCAAGCAACTGTTCTCCATACCACGGAAGAAGATGCTGTTCGACTCGCCAATGACCACCTCAGTGAAGCGCGCCTCGTACCGACCACTCTCATTGGGCGAGAAGCGCGGCCAGTGCTCTGCCCCTTCGATCAGACCAGCGCAACCCAGCGTGCTGATCATTTGGCAGCCATTGCACACGCCCAACGCGAACGTCTTCTCGCGCGCAAAGAACTCGGTAAACTCGCGGCGCACACCCTCGTGCAGCAAAATCGAATGCGCCCAGCCGCGACCGGAGCCGAGCACGTCACCGTAGGAGAAACCACCGCACGCAGCCACACCCACAAACGCTTGCAGCGACACGTTTCCGCTGAGCAAATCGGACATGTGCACATCCACCGAGCAAAAGCCGGCGCGCGCAAAGGCCCAGGCCATTTCGACGTGACCATTCACGCCCTGCTCACGCAGAATGGCCACGCGAGGCTGCGAGGCAAGCGGGCGCTCAATCGTACCCTCATCCAACAACGCCGAGCTGGCGGGATCAAAGGTCAGCGCGTAGCGCAGCGCCGTAACACCCGCTGGCTCGTCAATCAGTGCATACTCCTGGCGCGCACATTCGGGGTTGTCACGCAGCGACTGCATTTGGAAGCTGGTGAACGCCCACGCTTTCTGCAGTGCAGCGCGCGTCGACACATACAGCTCTTCACCCTGGGCCAGGATGCGCACCGTCTCGTCCTGGCGAATGGAACCAACGACCACCACTGCATCGCCTGGCACACCCGCCGTCGTCAGCACCGAGTGCAGCGAGGGCAAGTCGGCTTCACGCACCTGGAGCACTGCACCCAGCTCTTCGTTGAACAAGGCAGCCACAGGCGTCGTGCGCAAGAGCTTCGACACGTCGACGTCCACACCGACACGACCGGCAAACGCCATCTCGGCGATCGCCGTGAAGAGACCACCATCGGAGCGGTCGTGGTACGCATGCACCAGCGGCTCGGCACGGCGCATACCGGCGGAGAGCTGCTTGAGCATGGACATGGCGTTGAAGAACGACTTGAGAAGAGCCGCGTCCTCGACGTCCGGCGCCGCATCACCCAGCTGGCGGAACACTTGGGCGAGGGCCGAGCCGCCCAAACGCTGCTGACCGCGTGCCAAGTCAATCAGCACCAGCGCGGAGGGCGCATCGAGGCGCTTCAGTTCAGGCGTCCACGTTTGCGACACATCGACGGTGGGCGCAAACGCGGTAATGATCGGGCTAAGCGGCGCGGTGACAGTGCGGCGCTCCTGGCCCTGGCCAGGCAGCCACGACATGCCCATCGACATGGAGTCCTTGCCCACAGGGATCGACACACCCAGCTTCGGGCACAGGTCCAGACCGATGGCTTGCACGGCATCGTACAGCGCAGCGCCATCGTGCTCGTAGCCGGCGGAGCACATCCAGTTGGCACTCAGCTTGACATGCTCCAGCGACTCGACGTACGCAGCGGCCAAATTGGTCAGACTCTCTGCCACGGCCATACGCGCGGAGGCTGCACCGCTGAGCAGCGACAGCGGCGTACGCTCACCGCACGCCATCGCCTCACCCGGGGCGCTATCGTCGAACGAGTAGGAGGTGCGTGTGACGGCGACATCGGCCACAGGCACTTGGTACGGGCCGACCATTTGGTCGCGCGCCACGAGACCCGTCACGCTGCGGTCGCCAATGGTAATGAGGAAGGCCTTGGAGCCGACGCTGGGCAGGTGCAGCACGCGGTCAATGGCCTCACCCAGGCGCGCCTCGGCGGCAGCAGCGGGCAGGTACGACTGCAGCTGCGCATCGAAGGGCACCACGCGGCGCTCCGCATGCGTCGCGCTGCGCTCCATCTTGGGAGGCTTCCCGAACAGCGTCGACATAGGCAAATCAATGCACGTCTCGTTGCGCAAGCGATCCGTGAGCACCAGGCGCGGCTCTTCCGTGGCGTAGCCGACCACAGCAATCGGGCAACGCTCGCGCGCTGCCACGGCGCGGAATGCGTCCAAATTCTCGGGGCGCACCGCCAGCACGTAGCGCTCCTGACTTTCGTTGCACCAGATGGCCAAGGGGCTCAGCGACGTGTTGCCCACCGGCACATCGCGCAGCTCGAAGCGCGCGCCGAGACCTGCATCGTGGACAATTTCCGGCAGCGCATTGCTCAGACCACCCGCACCCACATCGTGAATGCTCTCGATGGGGTTGACGGCGGCCGAGCAGCACGCATCAATCACCTCCTGGCAGCGACGCTGCATTTCAGGGTTCTCACGCGAGACACTGACAAAGTCGAGCGTCGAGCGCTCCGAGCCACCGCCGGCGACGGACGAGCTGGTACCACCGCCCAAGCCGATCAAATAGCCAGGACCGCCCATAACAAGCAGCGCATCGCCGGGCTTGATCTCGCCCTTGAACGTGTACGGAGGGCGCACATTGCCGAGACCACCTGCCAGCATGATCGGCTTGTGGTAGCCACGCAGCTCCAGACGATCCGTGTCCGTGGGCACCCTTTCGCACAGCGTGCGCCAGAAACCGGTCAGCGCAGGACGTCCAAACTCGTTGTTGAACGCAGCGGCACCAATCGGCGCATCGCGCATAATCTCCAGCGAGCTGGCCACATGCATGGGGTAGCCCACATCCTCCTCCCACGGCATCGGTGCGCCAGGCAGGTGCAAGTTGGACGTCATAAAGCCAGCGAGACCCGCCTTGGGCTTCGAGCCACGGCCGACCGCACCTTCGTCACGAATCTCACCACCGGAGCCCGTCGCGGCACCGGGGTACGGCGAGATGGCCGTGGGGTGGTTGTGCGTCTCGACCTTGGCCAAAATCGGAATCGGCTCACGGCGGCCCACATACACATGCGAAAGCGTCGAGCCGTCGTCGAGCGCCAGCGTATCCGGCGCAGGCAGGAAACGCAAACCCTCCGAGCCGTCCAGTACGGCGGCATTGTCCGAGTACGCACTGATCGTATGCTGCGGCGTGGTTTTGTGGGTGTGGCGGATCATGCTGAACAGCGACTGCGGCTGCACAGCATGATCGATGGTCCACGTCGCATTGAAGATCTTGTGACGGCAGTGCTCCGAGTTGACCTGCGCAAACATGAACAGTTCCACATCCGTGGGGTTGCGGCGCAAGGGCGCCTCGTCGCCCTGTCCACGCACGAACGCATCCACCAAATAGTTGATCTCATCCGGCGCAAGCGCCAGACCAAACTCCATGTTGGCAGCCTCCAAACGGGCGTGTGCCGCCTCCCAGTTGGTGTCTGTCGAGGAGGAGAGCAGCTCAATGGTGCGCAGCTCACCCGGCTCAGATGTGCCAAAGAGCTCCGGCGCACTCGTTTCAGGTGTGTTGCGCGAAATGGTTTGTGTCATGCGGTCATGCAAGAAGCTCTCAGCGCGCGCCAGCGCTTCGTCGCTCAGCGGCGCCGACACATCCAGCACGTACGCCATACCGCGCTCCAGGCGCGCTACCGTCTCATCCATACCACATATGTGCGAAATATCGGTGGCCTTGCTCGACCACGGCGTCGTGTTGCCGGCCCGGGGCAGGACGAAGAGGACGTCCTTGCCGGGCACAGAGGTGCCATTCAGCGCAGCTTGCACGGCGTCGCAAGTGCCTGTCAGCGCCACATAGTCACCATAGTCCAGCAGCTCATCGAGACGCGAGCGCGGCGCACTAGCCGAGTCGCGCAGCGTCGCCAGCGCCGCGTCCGACTGAGCAAGCACAAGGTGCAAGAACACACCATCGACGCGCGTAACCTCGGGCACAACATCCTGCACCTGCTCAAGCAGCTGCTGGCGCTTCGCAGCGAGGGAGATCGACGGGCCAAGAAGAGTAAGGCACGGGACCGACGTCGAGTCCATGACGAGGGAGCGACGAAAAGGCGCGGGTGGGACCGAAAAAAAGGACGCGCACGGCCGGCGATTTTTCCTCTGCTGACTCAGCACGACCATCATGGCGGACGACCCTCCCATCGTGTTCCGCAAGCGGGCGCGGGGCGGCGCACGCGACGTGCGCAAGCGCGAGCTGGACGCAGGCGCTGATGATACTAGCTCAGCTGTTGTCGATAAAAAGGCGCGTGTCGCTGAGAGCGAAGCGCCAGCAAGTTCGGTGGCGTCGCGCGCGCCGGACCGGTTTGGTGAGCGCTCCGTGCACGCCACCGAGCGGGCGAGTGGGTCTGCCGCCAATGACAATACCAACCAAAACGATGCTACGCGCAGTGCGAACGACTGGGATGTCGAGGAGGAGCTGCGGCACTTTCGTGAGGCGGCGCCTGCGGCCGATGGCACGTACCGCGGCCTGGCGAACTATGCCAAATATACCGAGACGCGTGACGACGGCGCCTCGGCCAAGTTCAAGGCCAAGGGCCCGATCAAGGCACCCGCGAATGTGCGCACCGTCACCGTGGTCGACTACCAGCCCGATGTGTGCAAAGACTACAAAGAGACAGGCTACTGTGGGTTTGGCGATACGTGCAAGTTCCTGCATGACCGCAGCGACTATTTGGCAGGGTGGCAAATGAATTCGGTCGGCGAGGCGGCCGATGCGCGTGCCGGGACGTTTGGGGCGGACATGGACGAGAGCGACGACGAAGAGATTCCGTTTGCGTGCCTGCTATGCCGCCAGCCTTTCACGGACCCGATTGTGACCAAGTGTGGCCACTACTTTTGTGCACGATGTGCGATTGCGCGCTTCGCCAAGACGCCCAAGTGCTTTGCGTGCGGCGCCAAAACAGAAGGGCTGTTCCAGTCCGCCACGCGCGTTCTTGAACGCATGCGCAAGCGGCAAGAAAGTCGCGCGGAGGCACGCGCAGAGCACCGACGCATGCATGGCATGGAGGATAATGCAAACGAGCTGCTGGACGGCGTCGTTGTCGAGTAGCTAGCGGTCGCGCGTACGGTGCTTGTACGCGCGCGGCGTCTCCAGCTTTCGACCCAAACTCCACATACCCAAGCGGCAGCGACGCGCGTGTTCTTCGGCGCGCTCCAACGCGGCGCGACCGTTGGGGGCCCGCAATAGCCAACGGCTGAGCCACCCCGCCGAGCCGTACGCAGCGCCTGCGCTGCGGTACACGGTGGCGAGGCCGCTGCGTACGAGCGCGAGCGATACGTTGGTGCGGCCCCAAAGGTACGGCCAGCGCCATACGTACGGCACACCGACCAGGCGCTGGTACTGATCAATGTGCGACATATCGACCCAGACAAGCCGCCCTTCGACGAGGCGGCGCAGCTCCGCCCGTGCTTCGTCAGCAAAGGGCTGGCCTTCGCGCCCAAAGTGCGCTGCCTCAGGGGCATCCGCGCCAGCGAGACGCACAGAAATCGTTTCGCGTCGCAGATCGCTCGCTTTGGTCGGCACGCGGTGCCAGAATGAACGAAGCAGCGGTATACCAGGTGTATGGTACAAACGGAATCCATCAGCATCGCCCACACTGCGTAAGTAGCTTGTACGTACCTGGTCACACGGCCTACGAGCATGCGTCGTGAGCGTAAAACGGCGGGGGTGATGTACGCCGCCGTGGGGATGCGGCGGAAAAAGCGCCACCACAAAAAGGCGCCGCCGCCCAGGGTCGTGATACTCAGCGCAGCCGCACCGAGGGGGTGGGAGGCCACTTGGATGAAGCAGCGCACCGGCCAAGGGAACGACTCGATCGGCGCCACTTCCACCACGGCATGGACAGGAAAAGCGCCTGAGGGCTCAGGGAGATCTTTGCGTGCCACTATTCGTAGCCAGTCGTCGCCTTGCCGTGTGCGTAGTTGCTCAATGTGCTCACGGAAAGCGCGCGTAGGCGATAATGCCTCCGACGACGGCGCTGCTGCACTACGCGACGGGCGCGGACGGGCACGACGAGTGGGCGTACGAGGACTGACAGGCACAACGCGGCGTACCGTGGCGGTAGGCACTTCCAGCTCCGCACACCGCGGCGGCCCAGCAGGAATGTGATGCGAGAGACGCTCAGCCAAACGACGGCGCTCCCAAAACGAAGGGGCCGCGTCGTCCAACAGCACACTGCGGTGCTCCAGCGCAAACTCGGCGAAGCAGGCCACACGCGCATCCGGCTCGGCCTGCAGTACGGGGTTGCCAGCGATCCATACGTGGGAGATGTGCGGGAGCGTGGCCAAGCGTCCCACTTCACGTGCATCCGCCACGAGATTGTCGCGCAAATCCAGCTGCGCGAGGCGATGAAGGCGCTCAACACCACATACGCTTTCCACGCGATTGTTACGCAAGTTGAGCACACGAATATGCGGCAGTGCTTGGTAGATGCCCAGCACGCTATCGATCATATTCTCGGCCACATTGAGCGACTGAAGACGCAAGGCGTCCTCCAAAGCGGGCGGTACGGCATTGAGCAAGTTGTGACTCACATCGAGGTGCTGGAGCGCGGGCAACGCAGCGATCGCGTCGGACGCCAAGAATGTGAGTTCGTTGTGCGGAAGTGCCACATGCCGCAGCGCATGCCAAGCCGCTGCAGGAAGCGTATCGCTGTGCGTATCACGGCGCACCAGGTCCACAAACACATGCGTCATATCCGGTACGCCTGTGTGCATGGCTGTGATATGCGTGAGCTGTACACACAAACGGTCCCACCCAACGATGGCCGCAGGTGCCACGCCTTCCAACGTGAGCTGTGTGAGTGATTTGAACGTGTGCAGCGGCGTAGCATGCACGCCCGGGAACTGCTCCAAGTCCGGTGCAGCCGTCGCAGGTGTGATGCGCAAGCGGCGAAGGCGCATGCACTGTGTGTGCAGGTAGCGGAACACGCGGTCGTAGTCGGGCGTTTCACTGGTGCCCCACCATGTCGAGAGGCTATGCAGCGTGTCCTGGAGGGAAAACACACTGCGCGTCTCGTCCAAGGCACGGGGCACGACCAGGCGTTGAGGGGCCACTTCAAGATCGAGGGGCCCCACATCGCGCCCAAGGCCCTCACAGCGCACAAGTAGGTAGTGCAGGTGCGATACACTGATTTGCAATGCGACCGTGGACGCGTCGCTGACGAGCGCCGCCTCATGGCGCCGCACCCAGCGAGCGAGGTCGGCGAACCAAGCCTCCATGCTGGTGGAGGGAGGACCGAGTAGGTCGGCCGGCGGCGTCGGCGGCAAGCGTCGCAGCGGGGCTTTTTCTTCGCCATTGTATGCTTTGGCGGCTAGGCGTGCTTCCTCGACGTGGCCGTATCCCAGCAACTTTACCTTCCTACCGACGCTGGACTGTGAGCAAGATGACTGAGAACCAGGCTGATGCAGGTGCTGTAAACCTGCTGGCGGACCCTGTGACGGGCGAAATGGTGAGCAAGAGCGAGCTGAAGCGCCGCCAGAAGCAGCGCCAAAAGGACGCTGATAAGGCCGAGAAGGCGGCTAAGGCGGAAGCGGCAGGGGCCGCGCCGGCCAAGGCGGGCTCGCAGCTGGCGGCTGAGGAGACGCTCACCCCCAACCAGTACTATGAGATGCGCCGCCGCGCGATCCAAACGCTGCGGGAGAGCCGCCAACCTGACCCGTACCCCCACAAGTTCCACGTCTCGCTGAGCTTGACCGACTTTATTTCGCGCTTCCAGAACCGCGTTGAGCCGGGTGCGCAGCTCGACGAGGTCGTGTCGGTGGCTGGTCGTCTGCACAACATGCGGGCGTCGGGCCAGAAGCTGCGCTTCTACGATCTGCACGGCGAGGGCGTCAAGATCCAGATTATGGCGCAGATGCAGGACCACCGCGAGGGCGACTTCTTCGCCGCGCACGACCTGCTGCGCCGTGGTGACGTGGTCGGTGTGAAGGGTGTGCCGGCCAAGACGAAGAAGGGGGAGCTGTCGATTGTGCCCCACGCCATTCAGCTCTTGGCGCCCAATCTGAAGATGCTGCCCAAGACCTCGGGTGGTGGCTTTACCGACCAGGAGCAGCGCTACCGCAAGCGCTACCTGGACCTGATCATGAACCCCCATGTGCGCAATGTCTTTGTGACGCGCGCGCGTACCATCCAGTACGTGCGTCGCTACCTCGACTCGCTCGGTTTCCTCGAGGTCGAGACGCCGATGATGAACCAGATCGCCGGTGGTGCGAGCGCCAAGCCCTTCATCACGCATCACAACGACCTGAAGATGGACCTGTTCATGCGTATTGCCCCGGAGCTGTACCTCAAGGAGCTCGTCGTGGGTGGTCTCGACCGTGTGTACGAGATTGGCCGTGTGTTCCGCAACGAGTCGATTGACCAGACGCACAACCCCGAGTTCACCACGTGTGAGTTCTATATGGCCTACGCGGACATGTACGACCTTATGGACATTACCGAGAGCATGATCTCGGGTCTCGTCAAGGCGGTCACCGGTGGCTACAAGGTGACGTACCACCCCGACGGCAAGGACGACCCCAATGGCCGCAAGATGGAGATTGACTTTTCCACGCCGTGGAAGCGCTTCGAGATGATTCCTGAACTGGAGAAGCAGCTCCAGGTCAAGTTCCCGCCGGCCGACCAGCTGCACACGGAAGAGACGCGCGTGTGGCTCAGTGAGCTGTGCGCCAAGCACAATGTCGAGTGCGGTGAGCCGCGCACGGCGAACCGCCTTATTGACAAGCTGGTCGGCGAGTGCATCGAGTCGCAGTGTGTCAACCCGTCGTTCATCATTGGCCATCCTCAGATCATGTCGCCGCTGGCCAAGCGCCACCGTGAGATCCCGGGTCTGTGCGAGCGCTTCGAGGCGTTCGTTGCCACGAAGGAGATTGCCAATGCCTACACCGAGCTGAACGACCCGTGGGTGCAGCGCGAGAACTTTGAGGAGCAGGCCCGCCAGAAGGAGGCCGGTGACGACGAGGCGCAGGGCGTCGACCACGTCTTCCTCGACGCTCTCGAGCACGGTCTCCCGCCGACCGGCGGCTGGGGTCTTGGTATCGATCGTTTGGTCATGTTCCTCACCGACTCTCACACCATCAAGGAGGTGCTGGCGTTCCCGGCGAACAAGCCTGAGCAGTAGAGCGCCACGCTAAGTAGTCCCGCACGTCACGCAGCCGTGCAATGAGCGTAGGATCAGCGCGTTGGCGCACTTGCAGCCACTGCAGCAACGATGTGACATCCTCGGCAGACGTCGTCGCACGCCACACATCCTCCCCGGCACATCGCACCACCAACGCTTCCGACCAGTGGCCCGAGAAGGGCGCATGTACCCCAGGCACGGATGCACCCATCTTTGTATCGTGCACCACCGGCAGCAGGTGCCAGTACTCATGGCCTTGCGCGTCACGGCCCAAGGGACCCGAGCGGGGCGTCAGGCGCCTCACTTGCACGTGTTCTTGCACCGTGGCCGTTAAGCGTCGGATCGCATGCTGGTCCGCCAGCGCTTGTTTCTAGATTAGTCACGAAGCGTACCTCTTGCTTCCAGGCGGCATACCGTGAGGATGCCATGGACGGTGCACGACGCTGGCACGCTCGCATCTCGGCGTCGCATGCTGCGTCCATCGATTGCGTACGGTGCCGTGCCGCTTTTTCCTCAGCAGGCGCACGATCCAGCACGGCTTGTACGAGCGTATGCAGCGGCGACTCAAAGGGCGCACTTTTGGTGGTCGTGGTGCTGAGCGCGTCGCACAGCTGCACAAGACATGCCACCTTGGCCTCCAAGTGCAGAGGCGCCGCCTCATCAGGCGTAGGCTCGCGCGTGCGGCACAACACATGACGCGCGCGTTCACGCACCTCTTCTTCACGCTGCCGCGCGGCACGCTCCGAGGCACGACGCGAGCGGCGTACGTGCCCCATATCCTCTTCGTCCATCGCTTCGCTTTCGTTCAACGCGGCCACCGCAGCCTCGAGACGTGCCGTACTGCGCGTACGTCGCGGCCCCAAATCCACAAGCGCGTCGCGGGGCGGCGGCGCGCTCCAAGGCGGGATCCCGGCGTTTACCTCCTCGAGCTCACACGCAGCGACAGGGTACTGTGCTGCGAGGGCCTGTGCGGCGGCCCAGGAGGCTGGCGCCATCGACCCATACTTGCGCAGCGCCTTGATCGTGTCGTTCGTGCGGCTCGTGGGCGTCCCATGCTCGAGTGTCGCGAGGTGCGCCAGAGGCACCATCAAACGCGCGAGAATCGCCGAGACAATCGCATCATCCCAAGCATGGATCGCATCGAGGCTCCGCGATGGCACTTGTAATGCCTCTGCATCGTCGAGAAAGGCCACATAGTCGTACAAATACAGCCGTGCGGCCACATTCGCGGGCGGTAGCGGTCCGTCGTACATGACCGGCAGCGTCGGCATCACGGCTGCCTGATGCTTAAGGCGGATGCGCGGCACCCGAGTACGACCAGCTGGCTCTGCGCCCAAATCTCCGTCTTTCTCCCACGATACTGTGTTAGTTTGGCATACACACGCTGTGTCTGTTGCATGCAGCCGCTCGGCAGACGCCAACGACGCGTGGCGCGAGACAGGTGGAGAAATGGAACCACGCTCGCTGCGGCCACACCGGCCTGGGGCACGTCGCACATGGGCCGCTCGCGCCGCCGCCGCGCGGTGATGGAAACGCGCGTGGTCGAGCGCGCGAATGTGCCATTTCCCGTGCAGGACACGGAGCCTGGTCCGCCCTTTGCTGGATCGGCCGCCCAACAGAGTCACCCCAGCACGCCCATGCTGGGTATGGATCCCGACGAGTATGCCATGCTGGGCGAGTCTGTGCCGCTTGCACGCTGGCTTTCGCGCGTAGTGCGTGGACGTGGGGCGATGGTGTGCACGGCTGGCGCCTTGAGTCATATTACCGAGGTGCTGACAGAGTCCACGCCATCGTTTCAATGCTGCTTCGACGCTCCCGACGGACTAGTACTCCCGCTAACGTTCGGTGGCCGGCATGCACCCGCGCTGCATCAGGCCCTTAAACGGCACGCAACGTCTTCACCCATCTACGTGTTTCTATCTGGCTACGGCGCAGAGCTTCAGCGCCTGCCCATCGAGGCACCACGCGTGGGCGTCGTGTGGGCCGAGCGCATCGCGCTGAAAGCGCTCGTGGAGACCGTGGATGCCAGTCCTCTCACGCTGTGGTTCGAGAGCGATCGTGCACGCCCTACCACTGTCATCATTCAGCCTGCTGAGCCGCTGAAGCTGACGCTGTGCAGCGACGCATGGTTCAGCTCGTATGCGGAGAATCCTGTCGACGAGGCGCCACCTACGTCGCCCCCAGATACCACGAAGACGCTCTCACCCAAACGACCTGCCGAGTGCGACCAGGTGATATATACCCCACTTGACGAGATCCAGGCCGGTCAGCTTGCCAATGTCATGGGTGTGCTGGTGGAGCCGCCGATCGTGCGCGGCACCGACAAAGGGGCGGATGCTATGGTGCGAGTGTACATTCGCGCGCCAACGCAGAAAGGCCCGGTCATACCAGCGAACCTGTTCGCCCGCCAACTCGACCGACTTCCTCACGCTGCGCGCGCGGGCGATGCGATCCTGCTTCGTCATGTTCAGTGCAAAGAGTTTTTAGGGCGCGTGGTTTGTGTCGGACCCGCTTTTCGGCCCTACTCTTGGGGCCTATGTTCGCAGGGCACCTATACACAGCTCGAAGGCACACACATCGGCCCAGAAGAGGCCGCGGCGCTTGCGCAACTGACGCAGTCGACCGAGCCGTCGGCACCGCAGGCGCCTTTGCCTGTCCCTCCTGCTCCTACGATGATTGCGGCGTTGCGTGCCGGGACCACGGCCGACCTGATCGTGGAACTGGTCGCCGTGCACTTGGGGCGGCACGTGCCTGATTTGTATGTCACGGACTATTCGCACAACGACGTGCTGCAGCAGAATGAAGAGCACCTGCAGCGCCGCTATGGGCGTGACGAGGCAAGCTGCCGTGGCCGCGTATTCCATGTGGGCTTATGGGGCGAGCAAGGTGCGCTGGCGCTCCGTTTGCATGCCGGCCAATTTGTGCGTCTTGGGCGCGTTCATGTGCGTGCACACGCCTGGCAAGGTCTGCTCGGTGCGATGGGCAGTCAAAGTCGCCCGAGCGATACGATCACGATCTTGGAGGAGCAAGACGTTCTGCTGGCGCCTCTCTTACAGCGTAGGCGTGCATGGATAAACCAGCGTGCGGTGCCTAAACGCAGTGCATCGCCTGTAGCTGCGCCGCCACCGGCCCGTGCGCGTGTACGCACGGCTGAACCGATCGCGCACGCTGACGCGGAGAGCAACGAGGCGGGTGCGCTTCCGCCTGCCTCCCTGTTCCCTGTCGCCGCGATGGAGCCAGTGCAGGCGCGGCGGTACGCTTTGGATTCCGATGACAGTGCGTAGCAACCATACTAAGGCGACAGAAATCGGTGTGCGAGAGATTCTCGACGGCGAGCTCCCCAGCGAGGCCGACCTGACCTGCTGTGTGCTGCGCGTTGTGCCTGACACGGACTGGCGCCGTTTGTGGTGCACACAGTGCCAAGTGTTGTACGTATGAACCATTGACAGTAGGCTTCCTCGCGACGACCAATTTTGTGTGCAGTGCGCCGACGAGGAGGGCACGCATGTACGTCCTGAGCTTGCTTTGGCGCTGGATGTATGCGATCCCCGCGACGCGCCACGCACGCAGCGCGGCGCGCAGCATGTGCCATCACTCACGCTCATGGTACGTGGTGATGTATCCGAGTCATTATTCCACTGCTCGGCACAGGCCTACCTACACAGCAGCGAGCAACGCGCCCAGGCGCACGAAGCGGCGCTCGCCCTCACCGCGGCGCCGGCCGCGCACGTCCTCCACATGCGAGTACGCTGGGCGTGCGGCGCATACGCCGTAGTGGAGTGTCGGACATAAGGGGTGGGCGTCCCCGCCCGGTCTGCATGTGGCGTTCATTGACACGGACCTTTCGCCCCCTCTTTAGTTCCCCTATGTCGACGAAGCTTCCTGGATCGAGCACGCAACAGGCCAGCGCGGATGGACGCTTCCATCGTCAGGATGCCTCCTTCCGTGATACGATTTCGAAGGGCGGCCGTTTTGAGCCGGAGAAGGGCCGCTACCACCTGATTGTGGCGGAGGCGTGCCCGTGGGCGCACCGAGTCATGCTAGTGCGCCTTCTCAAGAAGATGGATACGGTGCCGGATTTGCTGCCCGTCACGATTGTCGACTCGTTCCTCAGTCCGGAGGGATGGTGTGTGGGTTCGCGCGAGGTTGACCGCCCGTTTGTCAAAGGCACGGGCAACCACATTCCTGGCCATGAGAACAAGATGTTTTTGCGTGAGTTTTATCTCGAGGCCGATCCATCCTACCAGAAGCGCCCGACGGTGCCGGTGATTTGGGACAACAAGCTGAACACCATTGTGAACAATGAGTCGTCAGAGATCATCCGCTTCCTCGATACGGCGTTTGACGAGTTTTTGCCCAATGACGTGCGTGGGATCACGTACTACCCGAAGGAGCTGCGTTCGGAGATCGACGAGTTCCATTCGTGGGTGTATCCCTACATCAACAACGGTGTGTACCGCTCGGGCTTCGCAACGACGCCGGAGGCGTACGAAGAGGCTGTTGTGCCCCTGTTTGAGGCACTGGAGCGTGTGGACAAGCTGATTGGTGATAAGAAGTTCATCTTTGGCGATCGTCTTACCGAGGCAGACATTCGTCTGTTCACGACGATCGTGCGCTTTGACCCGGTGTATTATGGTCACTTTAAGTGCAACATCCAACAGATTCGCGGAGGGCATTACCCGCACCTGCACCGCTGGCTGCGCACGCTCTACTGGACAATTCCTGCCTTTAAGGACACGACCAACTTTGAGTCAATCAAGGCGCACTACTACAGCAGCCACACTCAGATTAACCCTACAAGCATTGTGCCCATCGGTCCGATCCCGCCGATCGAGCCTTTGGATTCGTAGTTAGGCGATGTAGTGTTGGTACTGTGCGATCATAGCCGCGGCCGAGCACGCTGCGTCAGTGCAACATACCTACTCGATACGACAATGGGGCTGATCGAGCCGGGCGCAAGCGCCAACGTGCCGAAGAAGAGCATCTCCGACACAAAGTGCACCTGCGCAATCACGAACGTGCCCAGGCACAGCATGTACGCACTGAGTTAGCACACATACACGTACCCATACTCGTGCATATGGTACGCAGCATACAGCCGCACCATCGCCGACGTCAAGTTCCATATGCCAAACAGGCGCGCGGCCAGCCCCGAGGCCTCCTTCTCACCCACTTTGGACGCATATACGCGGCGGCTGAACGCAGGGTTCACTAGATTCTGTAGTCCATTCAGTGTGGCGACAGCGCCCACGAGCAAGAGCCACTGAGCCAGGGGCGTGTCCGGGAGCCACGCACGCAGGTCGATCATAATGGGTGGAGGGTGGAAAGCGACCGATTTCCGTCCTCCACGCTGCGCGGTGCGTCGCCCTTCGCTCATCGCGATGGACGCGGGGCCTTCGTCGCCAGGCGCTAGCGTGGCCTATGTACCTGCGCCGATTCGCGAACCAGAAGGACTGGCCCCTTTTCATTTGAATGGCACGCAGGATATGCTCACACTCTTTGGGCTCATGCCCCTGTACGATTCAGCTGTGCGGCCGTACCTGCGACCGGAGCTGGGCGCTGACGCCACGGAGGCGGACAAGGCGGCCGCGCAAGCCAAGCGCACGCCCATGCCCAAGACATTTATGCACTATGTTGAGGGGCTGCCTGGCAAAGTGCGCCCGCCCAAGCGTTCCGGCTCAGCGCGGCATGCGCCGCCGAAAGAGCTGGAGAACATGCTCA
Source organism: Malassezia equina (assembly GCA_029542865.1). NCBI lineage: Eukaryota > Fungi > Basidiomycota > Malasseziomycetes > Malasseziales > Malasseziaceae > Malassezia > Malassezia equina. Next base: position 147,692 of record CP119901.1, read on the forward strand.
TGAAGCCTGAATATACCTACACACAGATCGTTCCCTTTGATCAGGATACGCTGGCCTCTGCCTTTACCGTCTCGCCATCCTCCGAGCCGATTCCCGGTGTGGACCTCTCGCTTCTGGAGGCAGATGAGCACGAGTCGCCAGCCGTCAAGAAGAACAAGCTGGGGCAGGCCGACAGGCCCGACGCGCCCAAAAAGCGCGTGGTGCTGATCAGTAGGAAGAAGCGTTTGTAGCATGTACACTATCATGAAAACACCTTGGAGCGACTCAATTCGCTCTCGTGGCCCTTGTACGTGTCGCGCTTCCGGCGCAGGTTCTCGGCCTGCAACACCTTGGTCTTGTACGCTTGGCCCTTGTCACGACGCATGGCCTGACGCACGGCGTTCGGCGAAATATACTCGGGGTTATCGAACAGCGTTGGGCCGCCAAAGCTGCCCTCAAAGACGCGAATGGGCGTCATGACCATACGAGGACCAATTTCCACGAGCGTCGGCTCGGTCGACACCGACTTGGGGTCCAGACCCTTGGCCTCCGCGGCCGCCACCGCGCCAGGGTCCTTCTCGATGATCTGGTAGTTGCGGAACCAGATTTTGTTGTCCAGAATACTGAACGTCAGGACATGATCGATGAAGGGCTTCGCACGACGCGCTGTACGCGGCACCGCAAAGATCTGCGTGAGCATCTCCTTGAGCAGACGCCAGTGCGGCGCCGCATCAAAGCCCTGGTCAAAGCTCAAAATGTGGCGCGAGCCCTTAAGACAGTTGCCGGTCATTTTCAACTCATCCATCGTGTGGATGTTCTGCACCTGCAGCTTGGCCGAGGGGCCGTTCGGCGTCTTGGACATCCATAGGTACAGATCCTCGTGGCGCCGTGCCTCAAAGTACAGGCAGTTCTGTGTGTCAGTCGCCTGAGTACGCACATTGCAGTTGTTGAGCTCCGCCAGCTCATTCAGCACAGACATGTCCGACTTGTTGTCCAGCTTGGAGTCTGCGTGTCAGTCGACAAGCACGCACCCTTCTTCGAATGAGGCAAAAGGGCCTCGACGTCGTTCACCAGGTGCCGCATGCGCGTCGTCACACCGCGGGAGGGGAGCACGAGGACACGTTGCTTGTTGCGCCGGACCTTGGTCTCAGCATTGTCTGCAACGTCGCCATGTCCACGCTTCTTGCTCGTAGACGCTTCGCGCTTCAGCGCTGCATTGTACACGGTCGACATGGCTACGAGGCGCAGGACGCTCAGCGCCACCATTTTTTGGCGAGCCACGTGACAATAGCGGCGGGGGCGTCGGGCGAGCGCGCCATGCCACGCCCTCCGTACGGCGTGTAGCGTGAGGCGGCCTAGGTAGTTTGTAGACATCAGGTAGCAGCTACACCATGCATACAAGATGGAGCGCAGGCTGACGTGGGGGACCCGTAGTCATCGCAGGCTCGTCGGCCTGGATGGCTGTTCGTGGAGGTTGTCATCTTTGCACCATGGCCGGTGGCGCAGCAAACTGGTTGCGCGCTCTTACGGGCGGCTCTGTGATTATTGGCGTAGGATATTTGTTGCTAAAGAGTAGGTAGTGCGTACGCTGACCCAAGCTGCAACGCCGAATGAGCAGGAGCTCTATGATGTGTGTGACGGACGTCTAACGTACAGAGCCTGTCTCCGGACTTGCGCCGCAAGGTGGATGCGCACCGTCGCGCCCATATCGATGCCGCGCGCGCGAATGAACTGAAACAGGAGCAGGAGCTTGTACGCACAACCTACTAACGCAGCTCGCCGCGCAGCAGGACACGGCCAAAGCTCGCTGGATCCAGTAAGGGTCACGAGGCTTGCACACAGTCTATAGAGTGCGCCCAAGGCGCCGTATATAGAGTGAGACGATATATTTTTTTGGATTCGCAAACTGCGAGGGGCATCAATGGCAGATACAGACACGGATCCAGCTCATCCCGGGCCGTGGGCCACAGGCATCGCAGGATCCCGGTGCGAGACGCACACTTTTACGAACGGGGCTTCTCCTTCTTCTCCTTAAAGAGGGCCGAGAGACCGACACCCGAGACCTTCACGACCTTGAAACGCACACCGGGAATATCACCCTTGGCCTTACCCTTACGACCGAAACCCTCAATGAGAACCTCGTCGTTCTCATCGACAAAGTTCAGACAACCGTCGAAGGGCACGAAGGCCGACACCTTCTTACCGTTCTTGATGAGCTGAACACGCACACACTTGCGGATAGCCGAGTTGGGCTGCTTGGCCTCGACACCGATCTTCTCAAGAACGATACCCTTGGCCTGCGACGAACCACCGGTGGGCGAGGTCTTGTAGAAGTTGCCCAGAGCACGCTTCTTGAAGTGAGCGTCGCTCCACTTGTTGTCGCGGCGGGTGGTCACCTGCTTGCGCGCTGTATAGAGACCCCTAGGCTTACCCATATTTGGTACCTGTGGTGTGAGTAAAGGAACGCAGCCACGTACCTGTGCTTTGGTTGAGGAGAGCGGCGGGCGGGCGACTGGCCCTCTTTTCCGCGAGCGCTCACACCACGTGACCCGCAAAACTATATTTCACACGTGACCCAACTGCGAAACCGGACGGCCCTGCGCAGGCTTCCTCCTCTCAAAGCATCGTCCTACGTCGTCATGCCTAAGATCTACAAGCCCGGTAAGGTTGCGTACGTATCATTCTTGTCGAGTAGGAGCTCACACATGACAGCGTTGTTCTCCAGGGCCGGCACGCTGGTAAGAAGGTAGGTTCAGCGCCAGGCGCTGCTCGCGATGCGAGCGAGTGGCGCCGCTTTGATGAGCAGGACAGGCTAATCGTCAGGTCGTCGTGATCAAGCAGCACGACGAGGGCAACAAGGAGCACGGCTTCCCCTTCGTGATTGCCGCCGGTATTGAGCGCTACCCACTCAAGGTGACCAAGTCGATGGGCGCCAAGAAGCTCGCTCGCCGCAGCAAGATCAAGCCTTTCATCAAGGTAGGTTAACGTGGATATTAACGTCAGGTCATCAACTACAACCACCTGTTCCCCACCCGTTACGCTCTGGAGCTCGAGGGCCTGAAGGGCACCGTCTCTGCGGACACGTTCAAGGAGGTGTCGCAGCGTGAGGAGGCCAAGAAGGCGATCAAGAAGCTCTTTGAGGAGCGCTACCAGAGCGGCAAGAACCGGTGGTTCTTCACTCCCCTGCGCGTACGTGTTTATGTCACTCACATGTCAGTTCTAAGTGCATGCTTGGTTTTCCCTTCTCGCTGTGTGCGGACACAGATAGCCTTGCCGCGTCGTGCGCATACGCGAGCACCAAAATAGCATACCGGTGATGCCACTGTCCCTATAGGAACAAGACGGGTGCGACGATACAACCGCTCGTCCTAGGACCGCCACGTGGTGCGTGGTCAGCCGATTCCCACCATGTCGGTGCATCAGGCTACCTGCACCGCGCCCGTGAACATTGCCGTGGTCAAGTACTGGGGCAAACGCGATACACGCCTTATTCTGCCTACCAATGACAGTTTGAGTGTGACGCTCGATCAGGACCATTTGCGTACCGTGACCACCGCACGCGCGGATGAGTCGTTTGGCTCCATTGACGCGGGATCGCTGCAGGACCGCCTCTGGCTGAACGGCAAGGAAGAGTCGATTCAGCCTGGCGGCCGCCTCGATGCCTGCCTGACAGAGCTGCGTCGCCTGCGTGCCGAGCGCGAGAAGGCCGACTCGTCGCTGCCCCCGCTCTCCCGCTGGGCTTTGCGCCTTTGCTCGGAAAACAACTTTCCCACAGCTGCTGGCCTCGCCTCGTCGGCGTCCGGCTTTGCTGCGCTGGCCGTGACCGTGGCTGAGCTGTATGGGCTGAGCGAGACTTTGTCGCGCTCTGGACTTTCCAAGATTGCGCGCCGCGGCAGTGGCTCGGCGTGCCGCTCGGTGTTTGGTGGCTTTGTCGCTTGGGACATGGGCCACCAAGATGATGGCGACGACTCGCTGGCCGTGCCCGTCGCTGAGCGCGAGCACTGGCCTGATCTGCACGTCCTGATCTGCGTCGTGAACGATGGCAAGAAAGGTACTTCGTCGACGAGCGGTATGCAGCGCACCGTCGAAACGTCGCCCCTGCTGCAGCACCGCATTGAGCAGGTGGTGCCGGAGCGTATGCGTCGCATGCGCGAGGCGATTCAGCAGCGCGACTTTGGCGCCTTTACGGACCTGACGACCGCTGACTCGAACAACTTCCATGCGTGCTGCCTCGATACGGCGCCGCCGATCTTTTACATGAACGACACCTCGCGTGCGATTGTGCAGGTGGTGGAAGAGCTGAACCGCGCCCGTCGGCAGGCAGGCGACGATCCTATGGCGGCGTACACGTTTGATGCCGGTCCCAATGCCGTGCTCTATGTGCGCGAGAAGGACATGCCAGCGGTCCTTCGCGTTGTGCGCCACTACTTCCCGGACGCCAGCTTCGATGATCCCTTCCACCTCCAGGCGAACGAGCCGGGTCTGCCGCCTCTGCCATCGAGCTTCCGCTCGGACATTGTGCCGGTGCACCCCAGCGGCAGTGTGCGCCGCCTCATCCACACACGCGTGGGCGACGGACCTCGTGTGCTAGAGCGTGGCTGTGGCGAAGCTTCGCTATTGAACGACCAGGGCTTGCCTCTTCGTAGCTAACTAGACAGGCGGAAGCAGCTTGTACTGCACAAGCACTTGCTCGATCGCGTTGCGTAGCGCATCATTGTCGATACCGCGTGTGCGAACACAACGTGCGTCGCTCGCCTTCTCACTCGGTGTATAGGCCTCGCGCTCCGTGGCAGGCACGAGGGGGTGCGCCGCGGCGTATTGCACCCATGGACCGCGCCACAACTCGCGCACAACGCCACGCAGCGTCATGCCATTGGTGCCGGGGATCGGACTGGTGCCTGCGAGACTGGCCAAGGGCCCTTTGTCGGAGCGGGCAGGCGGTGGATCGGTAATGAGCACGAACGTGTACATGGTCGGCGTCTGCATGTGTGTTAGGGTATACGTAGACGTGGAAAAGTTGTGAAACTTCTCGGCAGGACCGCCCAACTTGCGCACCATGTGGCGCAGCGAGTAGACCACACCGTAAATCAGCTTGGCTTCCTGGTCCAACGGCAAGAGGCGCGCATCGCCAATCTCCTCCGCCTCAGACTGCACACAGCGGCTGACACCCTCGAGCGCTTGACCGCACGCACGCTTGGGCACGTCTGCTTCCGGCTTCTCCGTGTCGACCTGCGCCCCGCCCACACGCTGCCACGTTGAGGAGATCGACGATGTAAAGGACGAAGCCGTACTGGCCGGCTCCTGCTGATGCAGGTGCGACCAGTCCTGGTAGTAGATCGCCTCGCAGTGGCGATCAAAGATCCAGAACGAGTACGCCTTTCTATTAGTGAGCCCTACGCACCCGGAGCGCCATGGTGGCTCGCGCTGCGACCCCGCCGGGGCGCCTGTCTCACGTGATGAACCCTCGCGGCGCGGCGGCTCCGCCAGGGCTCGCTCGCTATGCCCCTCTTCGCGGCGTGGGCGTGGGTAGGGGCGCTCGCGCTCGTGGCCCTGCGCGTGCAGGCATGGTACCTGCCTGGCAGTGCGCCCAACTCATTTATCGTGAATGACCCCGTGCCTGTGCAAGTGAATGCACTGCAGCCCATGGCCGGCGCCACACCAGTGCACGGCCTTGTGAGCTACGACTTTTACGACGAGCGCCTCGGTTTCTGCCGTCCTACGGACGGTGTCAAGGCGGAACATGGTGGTCTTGGTAGTGCGCTATTTGGTGACCGCATCTACAATAGCGCCGTGCAACTCCGCATGCTCGAAGCCAAGAGCTGCGCGGTGCTGTGCCAAACCCACGTCTCTGCGGAACAAGCGCGTTTCGTGAACGAGCGCATCCGCGAGCGCTACGCGGTCAACTGGATGGTGGACAGCTTGCCTGTGGTAGATATTGACATGACCAAGGGCGACGGATCGCTGCGCACCAACTCGATTGGGTTTGCGCTCGGTACCTTCCTCGACGCACGCGGCCATGTGCTACCGACGCCTGCGCTGTACAACCACTACGTTTTGAATGTGTCCTACCATGAGCGCACGCCCGGGGAGTACCGTGTGGTTGGCGTGAATGTACGCCCAATGTCCCTCGCTTCCGTGCCGCCGGACCAGGCGCCCGGTGCGACGCCCACTTGCGAGGCGCAGGCGCCCGTGTTCCTCTCTCCCAACGCGTCGACCACCGTGGCGTACACGTACACAGTGCATTGGACCAAGAGTGATACGCCATGGGCCACGCGCTGGGATGCGTACCTGCATGTGGTCGATGCGCGCATCCACTGGTACTCGCTGCTGAACTCGACGGCGATTGTGGCCCTATTGTGCATTCTCGTGGCGCTGATCATGGCGCGCGCCATGCGCCGTGACATTTACCGTTACAATGCGATTGATTTGGCGGAAGATATCCAGGAAGACTATGGGTGGAAGCTCGTTCATGGCGAAGTGTTCCGCGCGCCGTCGTCGCCTGTGCTGCTCAGTGTGTGTGCTGGCGCCGGTGCCCAGCTGGGCGTGATGGTGTGTGTGACGCTGGTGTTTGCGCTGCTGGGCTTTTTGAGCCCATCGAATCGCGGATCTCTTGGTACCATTCTTGTCGTGGCGTGGACGTTGCTGGGATCCGTGAGCGGTTTTGTCAGTGCCAAGGTGTATGCCAGCTTGGATGGCGAGCAGTGGCGACGCACCATGCTTCTCGCAGCGCTGCTCGTACCTACAGCGGTGTTTGGGCTGATCAACCTGCTCAATGTCGTGCTTGTTTTCAACCAGTCTGCAGGCGCTGTGCCGTTCGGCACGTTGTTGGCGCTCGCTGCCCTTTGGTTCCTTCTGCAGGTGCCCCTGTCGCTGGTGGGATCGTTCCTGGGCTTGCGCTCTGGCGGCCTAACCCATCCTGTGCGCGTGAACCAAATTCCGAGACAGATCCCGCCCATGCCATGGTACTTGCGTCTTTGGCCCTCGGCGTTGCTCGCAGGAATACTGCCGTTCGGCGCCGCCTGGCTCGAGCTGTTCTTCATTATGAACTCGCTGTTCGGCAACCGCGTGTACTATGCGTTTGGCTTCCTCACGCTCACTTTCCTCGTCACAGCTCTGACCACAGCCACTGTGTCGATTCTCTCGTGCTACTGCCAACTGTGTGCCGAGGACTACCGCTGGCACTGGCGCGCCTTCATTACGGGCGGCGCAAGCTCCTTGTGGCTCTTCCTCTACGGGACGTTCTTCGTGCTCGCGCGTTTAAACCTGCCTGACATGTCGAGCCAGATTCTCTTTTTCGGCTACCTCCTGCTGATCTCGTCGCTGGCATTCCTGTTGTTTGGCTTTATTGGCTTCGCCGCCTGCTACGCATGCGTGCGCCGTCTGTACCAGCACATTCGTGTAGACTAGCACGTGACACACGTCGGCTCGCCGCGACGCTCGTCTCCTCTCCTTCATGGCGCCCAAGCTCGATACCAGCGACCCGCATGTCGCGCGGCTCGTAGACCTGTTTGCGAGGATCTCACTTACGGGACAGCGATCCGCCGACACCATTAAGAACCCCAAGTACGCGCGCGCGCTGGAGCAGGTGATTGTGGCCTTGCACCTGGATGAGCAGGCGCTCGATGCCAAAACGGGCTCGATGGTCGTAATGGCCGCGTCCTCCGGGTGCGATCTGCCCGCGGACAAGCTCCAATACGTCGTGCAGCGCATTATCAACAAAGATTTGAAAACGACCGACCAAATTCAGACGGCGTGCCAGTATGTCGCGTCTGACTCCATCGACCTAAATGATACCGCAGCGTTTGACGCGCACTGCGGTGTAGGCGTACAAGTGTCGCCCGAAGCGTGCCGCGAAGCTGTTGTGCAGCACATGAATGTGCAGGAGCAGGCTCTGTCAGAGGCGGGCGGCTGGCCGAAAATGTCGGCGATCATGGGCGCTGTCCGAGTGGCGCCCGCGATGCGCTGGGCCAACGCCGGTGATATTAAGGCGGCGGTGGAAGCAGAGCTGACAGCCCGCTTTGGCCCGCGCACCAGTGCGCCGAAAAAGAAGGCAGCTGCGCCCAGTGCAGCGCCCAAGACCGAGAAGGCCAAGGACACGTCGGTGCGCCCCGACGCCATGTTCGAGGAGGGCTTCCTTGCCTCGCTACACAAGCCGGGCGGCAACCCCCAGAAGCACGAGTACTTGCGTGAGGCGCACTTGAAGGCGACCAACGGCTCCGTGGTCACACGTTTCCCCCCGGAGCCGAATGGCTACCTGCACATTGGTCACTCGAAGGCGATTGCGGTCAACTTTGGCTATGCGCGCTTCCACCAGGGACTGTGCTATTTGCGCTTTGACGACACGAACCCCGCTGCGGAGGAGGAAAAGTACTTTACCAGCATCCTCGAGACCGTTCGCTGGCTGGGCTTTGAGCCTTACAAGGTGACCTACTCGTCCGACTACTTTGACCGACTGTACGAGCTGGCCGTCGAGCTGATCCGCCGTAATCTCGCGTACGTCGACCACTCGACCGCGGATGAGATCCGCGAGGGCCGTGGTGGCCCTGAGAAGGGCGAGCGGAAAGAGAGCGCATGGCGCCACCGCCCCACGGCCGAGTCGCTGCAAGCGTTTGAGGACATGAAGCAGGGCAAGTACAAGCCCGGTGAGGCAACGCTGCGCATGAAGCAGGACATTCTGGGCAGCGGAAACCCTCAGATGTGGGATCTGATCGCGTACCGTGTGCTGGATGCGCCGCACCACCGCACTGGCACGACGTGGTGCATTTACCCCACGTACGACTTTACGCACTGCTTGGTCGACAGCTTCGAGAACATCTCGCACTCGCTGTGCACCACCGAGTTCATTTTGGCGCGCGAGTCGTATGAGTGGCTGTGTGATGCGTTGGACGTGTACAAGCCGCGCCAGTACGAGTATGGTCGCCTGTCCATTGAGGGCGCTGTGATGTCCAAGCGCAAGATGCTCAAGCTGGTCACCGGCGGCTACGTGGATGGCTGGGACGACCCCCGTATGTACACCCTCATTGGTCTTCGCCGTCGCGGCGTGCCGCCCGGCGCGATTTTGTCGTTTGTTAACCAGCTGGGCGTCACGACAAACAACTCGACGATCCAGATTAGCCGCTTTGACCAGTCGATGCGTCAGTATTTGGAGATGAACACGCCGCGACTGATGATGGTGGTAAAGCCGCTAAAGATTGTCATTGAGAACCTCGATAAGGACTTTTTCCTATCGATCGACAAGCCGCTGCACCCCAAGGTGCCGGCCATGGGCCATGTCACTGTGCCGTTCACCAACACCGTGTACATTGACGCGTCTGATTTCCGCCTGCAGGATACCAAGGACTACTTCCGCCTTGCTCCCGGCAAGACCGTGGGCCTGTACCAGGTGCCGCACCCGATCACCTGTACCGAGGTGCGCAAGAACGAGGCGGGCGACGTCACGGAGCTGGTGTGTCGCTACGAGTCGGGCCCTGATGCGCCCACGCCCAAGACCTACATTCAGTGGGTGGCGGAGCACGCGGCGTCGCGCAGCCCGGTGTGTGTGCGTGAGGTGCGCCTCTTCCACGCGCTGTTTACGTGTGAGAATCCGGCGGCGCAAGACAACTTTTTGGACCACATCAACCCGAACAGCCGCGAGGTGCTGCACGATGCCATGCTCGAGGTGGGCTTCTACGATGTGGCGCGTACCGCCCTCGAGCACGAGAAGAAAGCAGCCTTGGAGCGTGTTCAAGCCGCTGCCAAGCAGACCGAGGCCGCGCTGGGCAAGGAGCGCGCGCTGGAGGCGGAGCAAAGCGCGGCCCATGGCCTGCAGGCCACACACTCGGACACCATCGGCAAAGAGTGCGTTCGCTTCCAGGCCATGCGTGTAGGCTACTTTGCCGTGGACAAGGATAGCGCCATGTCGCTCTTTGGTGACGAGGCGCGCGGCAGCGCGGATGACCTCGTGCTCAACCGCATCGTGTCGCTCAAGGAGGATGTAGGCAAGGCCAAGTAGATCACGTGCGAACACCGCCAGGCATCGATGGGGCCCCGATCGCGACAGCGCCTCGCTGCCGCCGCCTCGCGTCGCCAGCCGTTAGAGCGTGGTGCCATGCCGCCCCCCTCGTTTGCCTCGCAGAGTATCTCGCAGATCAATGTACCGCGCGGCATCTCCCAACTGGCGAAAGAGGTCAAGCAGCAGGCAGAGAACTTTGTGCGCGCGCCCAGCTCGAATCAGCTTGAGGCGTGCCACGATGCGATTCATGCTTTGCTTGCGGACCCTCAAGTCGGCGTGGATGTCGCCGAAGGCAACTGGCTCCTCCATATAGATGCGGCCGTGGAGCGCAGCCAGGTGTGTCGCACTGTGGGGGAGCGCTTGAGCGCCGACCTCTTCGACCTATACTACCAAGCCAAAGTGCCCCCTGAGCAGCTTCGTGCCGGCATTCTTTCCATCCTCGAGGCGCTGGCGCTCTGCTTGGGTGCCAAACATATGATTCAGGACTGGTGGGATGTACTGATTGTGCCGTCGCTTGCCTCCTCAGCCCTGGGCGAGGCTGACATGGCGCGTGCCGTGCGACTCACTGTGTTCATGATGATGGACGTATCTCCCAGCGAATACGAGAAGCCAGACGCAAACGATGACAGTAACGAAGCCATGCATGTACCTTCGCCCGCGTGGCAGTTTACGCAAAGCGTGCTGGACATGTACATACAATCGGCGTACCTCTTGGAGATGGCCCAAGCCGCGGACGACGACGAGGAGCAGGAGCAGGAGGAGGCAGATACCTCCGTGAACAATACCATTCTGGCACAGCCGAGTCTCACGCGCTCCTTGTCCTCGGCTTTGGCACTCTTCGGATCCATACGCCCCTTGCCATTCCTGCACCATTTGGACGAAACTTTTGACAATTTATCCGCCCAGTCGACGATTCTGTCGCTCCTTGTACAATTTTTGCATGCGCACTCTATGCATGCCTATTTGATCATGTCGACGCATCTGTTGGACAAGCTTGTATCGACTTTGGAGACGACTGAGTCCACGCGTATTCTCGCACAGGGCGTGGCGTGCCTGCTCATGATTGTGCCCCACATTCCCATGTACCTCGTGCGCGATGGCGGCTTGGGTGTGGCGAACATGTTCCGCGTGTACGCACGCGCTATTTACACGCCGATGACCGAGCTGGATTCGCACACTCTGCCGAGCGCCACGTTGCTGTTCACGTTGCTGTATGGTCTTTTCCCACTCCACTTTCTTGCCTTCATCCGCGCGCCGGCTGCGACGCTGGAGGCGCTGGGCGATACGCGCCTGTGGGACGATTTGGTGAATGCCACGGTGCAAAGTCGCAGCCTGTCCCTCTTCCGGTGTCACCTTGTGCATCCCAATCTCGCCACGCATGACCGCGCTGCAGAGCTGAATCCCAAGACGTGGCAGAGTTCCGAGGCGTCCGACCGCTTAGCGCAGTGCAAGAGTTTGTACGTGCCGCAGCCGGATGGCCCTGGCCTCGATGCCCCCTCGCCGATGCTCGCGCCTGATGCGAAGGGCGGCACCACGTTCAGCGATGTGACAATGTTGCGCAATGAGCTTCGCTTTGAGCTGTATATGAAGGAGCAGCTGCTTATTCACATCGGGCGACTGCACCGCGACCGGATCACGGATGCAGCGAACGAAGCGGAGCAGCAGAATTTGCAGCATACGATTCGCGCGCTCCAGGCCCAACTTGCCACCCTGCAAACGCGTTTGGAGCGGCAGCGCAGCGAGGTGCAAGCAACCAGTGGGCGGCATGTGCAGTGGGAGCGCGAGTTGAACGCCAAACTCAGCACGTACCGGGACGAGCGGCGGCAGCGCACTGTGCTGGTACAGCAGCTAACACGGGATCTCGAGCAGAGCCAGCGAACCGTGGCCCAACAAGCGGAGCGCATTTCCCAGATGGGCGAGCGTTTATTTAACCTCGAGTCGGAGTTGCAGCTGGCTGCACCGCGTCTGGAACGCCTGCAAGGCTATGATGCGACGGTCCGCCAGCTCGGTCGTCGCCTTACGGAATGGGAGGATGGTATGGTGTTGATGCAAGCACAGCGGGAGGAAATGGACAAGCTGCTCATGCAATGGGAGGGCATGCAGCTTGCTGTGACGAACAGCGAGCGCAGTGCGCGCAAGCACAGTGAAGAAGCGTACCGCCTCGCACAAGATGTTGGACGTCTGCAATCTGAGCTGGTCACCACGCGTGCGCTCGCGGAGCGCCTACGTGCGCGGCTCGAAGAGGCGGCTCTTCCCGCGCAGCCTCGGGCGCCCCCGGTGGACCTGGCGGAGATGGAAGCTTTACGCGCGCGAAATACCCAGCTGGAGATGGAAATGCTCAATTTGCGTGCGACGCTCGACTTGCAGCGCACCAACAACCAGTCTCATGAGCCTCGCACTGAATGGGGTGTACCTGCCCCCCATGAAGTGGCGCTCTTCTCGCCCAACACACTGGCTGCGCGCGATCCTGTGTGGGAGGACGATGCGGTACCGCCGCTTTCCTTGGATGGAACGCCGGACGATATGTAGCTACGAACTACGCCTCTTCTTTGTCGTCGGTAGCTTGATCCAACAACGCGGTCCATCGCTTGACAAGCTCGCCCGCGCGCTCACGAAAGTGGAACTCGTCGTCACGAGGCACCTCGGGCAGCTGGTGAATCCGCTTCATCACCTTGCCGATCTTGGTCAGCCGCAGTTGGTCGACGGTCATATCTTCGTACGCCTCGACAATCTTGAAGGTCGCGTCCTGCGCGTCCATCTCGCTGGCCACAATCACACCGCCCTTGCTCAAAAAGACGCGCTGCAGCTTGTGTCGCCATTCCCGGACTTTGCGTGTAGCAGGGTCGAGCTCTTCCTCGGCGTGTTCCTTGTCCGGCTGCGGCTCGGTAGGCGCTTCGGTCTCAGGTTCAGGCTCTGCCGTTGATTCCGTGCGTGTGCGCTTGGCGCGCGAGTCCGCTTGCGTCGATGCGCGCTTGCGAGGGGCACGAGAACGCTCCTCCTCTTCATCGTCGTCGTCCTTGTCGTCTGCCTCGTCCTCTTCGTCCTCTTCGTCCTCCTCCTCGTCGTCGTCGTCCTCGCCATGCTCTTGAATCCAAGCTTCATGCTCCTTGACAATGCGGTTCTGCTCTTCATTCCACGCGATAGGGTCCTTGGCAATCTTGTACGCCTTGTGCAAGTCGGCCGACTTGCCTTTGGGGCGCGCAAGGAACGCATCAATATCCTCGGTGGTGAGCGGCGTCAAGTCGCGCGATGTCGCCCAGTGGCTATGTCAGTCAAACCAACGTACTAGTCAGCCGCAGGGAAGAAGCGAATCGTGTGCAAAGGGTTCTTGGACGCAGGGCGCTCCTCGCGCACGGCCTGCGGGACGTGCTCATCGTCGATGATCTGTGTGAGGAGAAACAACGTACGATACCAGGCCACGCCGGGAATCCTTTGATTTTGGCGAGTACGACATCGCCGACGTTGCTGAAAGGTGAGACGTGTGTACGTACAAGGAGCTGTTCGACATGATATCGTCCGGGGTTGCCGTGCGCGGCGACGACGACGACGGCTGCCATGGACATCACGTGACGACACATCGTCGGTGGCGCGTCGCTGGCGGCGGTCCGTGACGTCGAACGACCGGGGTCGTGCTGCGAGCTAGAACGACTGCGTTGGATGCACCAGCGAAGCTCCTCTGCTACAGACAACACATTTTCTGTTCAGCAGTATGAGCAACCGCGTGGTCTCGCTCACGTTCCGGCACATCATTGATGATGTGATCGCGAATGTGCGCCAGGACTTTGAGGATATGGGCATCGAGAAGGAGGTGCTTGAGGAGCTGCAGAGATCCTGGGAGGCAAAGCTCGTTGCCACACAGGTGACGGAGTTTGATGGCGCCGGCGCCGCGGGCCGTGCCTCGCAACTGTATACCGTGACACCCACAGCCCCGCTTTTGCGGCCTCTGACCGCGGTTCGCGATGGTAAAATCGAAGCCGCTATGCCCACAGCTGCTGTTGCTGCCGCCGCGGCTGCCGCCACTGGGGAGGCTAGCGCCGGCGCCCGTGGCACCGCCCTCAGTGCGCCCATCAAGAGCGAGCCCGAGGATGCGCTCGGCCAAAAGCGCAAGCGTGAGCTCGATGACGAAGGCCAGCGTGCGGACGACGCCGAGAAAGGTACTACCACGGAGAATTCCGAGAAAGACAAGGACGAGATTGGCAGTGATCTCGACGATTCGGATGACGACGATGCCGAGGGTACGGAAGATATGATACTTTGCCTCTACGATAAGGTGCAGCGCGTGAAGAACAAGTGGAAGTGTGTGTTGCGCGACGGCATCGCTTCCATTGGTGGTCGTGACTATTTGTTTTCCAAGTGCAATGGGTATGTACGACGGACGCTCACGGCAGGGAGTTTGAGTGGTAGCCGCACCGCCCGAGATAGCATCACGTGCATGCACCGCTACGTAGCTTTCCCCGTACGATGAAGGAGCCAGGAACGAACCTAGTGGCCCACATGCCGGCCTTTTTGCGCCGTGTGGCTACGTGGGATCATGGTGCGTATATACGACTTACCGTAGCACGTACACTGGTGCTTCTCGCCGTGTTGGTTCACTACGTGGGCCGATGGACTCGCCCTGTGCGAGCCGAGGGCCCGGGACCTGTGCTGCGCCGCCTGCGCCTGGCCATTCTTCGCGTAGGTATTTTTGACTGACGCAGCGTGTGTTTGCTTGGATGATGCTCATTCCCTCGAACCGCCGCCGCGTGGAGCGCGAGATGTCCGCGGCGGTGAGCGACATTGCGCACTCGCTCATCCCGCCTACCTCGGTGCCCGTGATGCGCGAGCTGCCTGCGCAGGGCCGCGACGACGTTTGGGTTATGGCGCAAGTCGATGCTCTGCAGCGCCTCGGTGGCCACGGCGAAGTGGACGGCCGTGAGGTGTACTTGGATGGACGCGTGTCCGGCACTGTGTACCATGGCGGTTCCCAGCTCAACCGCCTGCTCTCGGAGACGCTCGAGCGGTTTTTGCTAACGAATCCGCTGCACCCCGAGGTATTCCCGGGACTGCGCAAGATGGAGTCCGAGGTCGTTTCGATGGTCTTGCGCATGTATCATGCGCCTGAGCAGGCGGCAGGGACCACCACCTCGGGTGGCACCGAGTCGATCATGATGGCCTGCTTGGCCATGCGTGAGTGGGGCCGTGCTGAGCGTGGCATCACACACCCTGAAATGGTCATCCCTGCGAGCGCTCATGTGGCGTTCGACAAGGCCGGCCACTACTTTGGCATGACCGTGCGCCGTATCCCTGTGGATCCTACGACGCGCAAGGTGAATTTGAGTCTGATGCACCGCGCCATCAACCGCCACACAGTGTTGCTGGTGGGCAGCGCACCCAACTTCCCTGACGGTATCATCGATGATATTGTATCGATTGGTGCGCTTGCGCGTCGCTACCAGATTGGGTGCCACGTCGATTGCTGCCTCGGCTCGTTCCTCGTGCCCTTCCTCAGCGAAGCCGGCTTTGTCTCGGAACCGTTCGATTTCCGCGTGGATGGTGTCACGTCGATTTCGTGCGATACGCATAAGTACGGCTTCGCCCCCAAAGGCTCGTCCATCATCATGTACCGCTCCGAGTCGCTGCGCCGCTACCAGTACTTTGTATCGAGCGACTGGGTCGGTGGCGTGTACGCTTCGCCCACCCTCGCTGGCTCGCGCCCTGGTGCGCTGATCGCCGGTGCGTGGACGGCCATGATGAGTATGGGCCACGATGGCTACGTGCAAAGCTGTCGCGAGATTGTGGGTGCCGCCCAAACGATCGAGCGTCGCGTGCGGGAAGAGATTCCGGAGCTTCAAGTGCTCGGCAAGCCACTGGTGAGTGTGGTGGCATTCGCCAGTGCTGGCTCTGTGAACATCTACGACGTCGGCGACCAAATGAGCCGCCGCGGCTGGCACCTGAATGCCATTGGGGGCGACATCCCCGCCTTCCACATTGCGTGCACGCGCTTGACCGTGCCTGTGGTCGATACGTTTGTGCGTGACTTGAAGGAGAGTGTGGCCCAGTCGCGCACGCGCCCCTCCAAGTCGGGCACCATGGCGACTGTGTACGGTTTGCACTCCACGACGCCCGTGGCACCGATGCTTTTGAATGAAATGGCTGCGCGCTACATCGACACCATGTACAAAGTCGCTCCGCCGTAATTATTGCACTGAACGTGAGTAGGTCATACATACAATACAGAACTTGCACATCGCTCGTAGCAAAGGCCAGGCCACAGTGCGGGCACTTGCGCTGCCGCGTCTGGATACGCGCATTCACACACGCCTCGCAAAACGTATGCAGACACCGCGTAATGATCCGGTCGCGGTACCGCTCCTTGCAGGCAGAGCACCGCAACAACGTATTGAGGTACTCGAGGTGCGTCTCACTCTGCGACCCTTTGCGCCGGGGGCCCACAGCGGCCATCTCGGCCGCCCGTCGTCGGAGCCGCGCCACTTCGCGGTCCAGCGACGAAATGGTCTCTTCCGCGCGCTGTCGCGCGGCCGCTTCGTCGTTGGCCGTCGCGAGGTGCTGCGCCACATCCGCCTCGGCCGCGGCGCGCGCACGCTCCGCCTCGGAAAGTCGCCGCCGCAGCACCGACACGTCGCGGTCCGCCTCGGCCAACTTGCTTGCATGCGTTTGCACGCTGCGGCGGTACGCACTGACTTCTTTCTCCGCTTGCACAAGCTGCGCCTGCAGCCCTTTTTCCGTGTCCATGTACCGTTCAATCACTTTGGTTTGGCGCTCAGCGCTGCGTGCGAGCGCACGCTTCTCTGCCTCCAGCGCGTCCTTGGCACGCATTGCGGCAAAGTACTTGCTGTCCGCCTTGGACTTTTCCGTGGTGAGCCGTAACACTTTGTCCTCCAGCTTGGCCAGGCCCGCCATGCGCGTCTCCGCTTGCTTCTCCAGCTGGTCGTACGCAGCACTGAGCCGGTCCACCTCGTCGCACAGCGCCGCACTGGACGCACTGGCAGCCTGCAGCTGCAGCCGCAGCGAAGAGACATCGGCGTCACTGGGAGGCGCCGCAGCACCGGACGCCTCGACCGCTGCTGCATCGCCCCGTAGCGCAGCCAACTCGGTTTGCAAGCGCGTGGCCTTGGACTGCAACGCGGCCACCTGCTCTTCTTTTTGCGCCATGAGCGCCTTGGCCTCATCGACCTGGGTAAACTTGACACTCTCGCGCGCACGCCGCTCGAGCAACTCGGCGTTGAGGTCGTCACGCTGGCCCCGCAACCGCACAATATCCGCATCGCGCATGCGAATCTGCTTTTGCAGCTCATCACTGTGTGTGTTGGCCTGCGTGGTCGTTTGATGCTGGAATTCGAGGCGGAATTCGCGCATCTCGGCATTCTCGCGCTCCGCCGCCGCGGCCGCCTCACGCAGTCGCGCGGCTTCCTGCTGCAAGAATACCATCTCCGCTTGCACCGCATGGTACGCGGGATGCGACTGCACACGATCCGTCGGTAGCGACTGCAGCTGCTGCTGCAGCGCGGCAGCGCCTTGGCGCGCCTCCAGAAGCTCCTGCCGCACGTCTGTGAGGGCGCGCTCGCGTGTATGTGCGAGCTCCCGCAGCGTGGTCAACTCGTCTTGCGCGTCCACCAGCTCCTTGGCGGCGGCGGCGGCGCGTGACGCCGCTTCGTCGGTGTGGGGCGATGGCGCCTCGGTCTTCAGCGCGGCGTCCGATTGGGAGGCGCTCTCTACCGAGCTCGGCGCCGATACAGGCGCTGGCGACTCTGTCAAGGTGGCGGCAGCTTGCGTGCCTTGCGGATCCTCAACCTCGCGCACACTGCCACTTTGCAAACGATCCACACGCCGCTCCGCTACACGAAGAAGCTCTTGCAAGCGCTCTACGCGCTCCTGCGAGGTCTGCCATTGTTCCTGAGCCAGCTGCAGCGAATGCTGCAGCGAGCTGACCTCGCCTGCGAGGCCTGCGCATCGCTCCTGCAGCTGCGACGCGTCGTTCGCAGAAGTTGCCGCCGCGGTCGAGTGCTTGGCCAGGTGCGTGAGTACGCGTTCTAATAACGCTGACCGCGCCGCTAAGACGTCCGAGGGCGCGGGCGACGAGGGTCCCGGCGTCGTACTCAGCGGCTGCGCACGCGCGGCCGCCAGCTCCGCCTGCAGCGCTGGCTCGTCGACGGGCAGCACGCTGCACTGGTATGTCACCTGATCCCAGAACCGGCCGACGGCGAGCACACTCTCCTGCATACCACGAACGCGGCTCTCCAGTGCTTGTATATCCTGCCGCGCTCGTGCCGCCTCACGCTTGGCCTCACGCAGACCACGGTATATGGCCTCCTTACGGAATCGCTAAGGTCAGACTGTCTCCTACACACCTCGAGGCGTTGGTAGTCTGGACTTGCATCGTCCTCCTCTCCAATATCTACGTCGAGATGCACGCGCTTCGCCGCTGCGCTGCCCGCATCGACGAGCTCTCGCTTGCGCTCCATGCTCGCAGACGCGACAAGCGAAAACCGCGACGACCGCGGCGTTTCTAATCACGTGACACAAGCACCCGCTGCCCGGCGCCGCGCCGGACGGCGGCCACGAGCGTCTGGCATCGCGATGCGTGCTCGCTCCCTGCGTGCTGCCTCGCGTGTTTGGGCGCCTCGCGTGTGTACGCTCGTTCGACATGCTACATCGCAAGCACGCGCCATGGCGCCCTTTGCTGGTCCAGCGTCCGCGCTCGATCAGCTGACGACCTTGTTCCGCCCCGCGAGCCCATGGACGGTGCGCCTTCAGGAAGCGTCGCACGCAGCCACGACCCAGGAAGGGCAGCGCATTGCATTGGTAGGTGATGCGCGCTCGACACGCGCATTGATGCATGCTCTTCTTATGGAGCCACTCGATGCCAACGTCATGACCCATTTGCCCCCGCTGGAGCGCACGGGCGATCATGTGTTTCGCTACGGGCCGGGTGGCCACACAGACACCGAATGCACGCTGCCCCTCGCGTGGTTGCAGGGCATGGAGTGGCATGAGTGTGTTGGTACGTCGTCCATCCTAACATGCAGACCTCGATGACCGCGAGGCACTGATGACGCGCTTGTTGGCCTGCGACAAGGTGTGCTTCGTTGTCGATGCCCACTCGTTGGAGCGCCAGGATGGGGCGCTGGAACGCATCCTGTCGTATGTGGATGCGCTGGGCAACAAGCCTGGCACCACAATGCTCATCGATGCACACATCCCGCAGACGTATGGCCGAACGGCCGCTGCGGCTTGGGACCACGTCAAGGCGTTGGCACAGACGCGCCTCGCTGCGGCGCCGTGCGTACAGTTTGTCTCGTCGGACCTCGCCTTGCATGCCCGTGCGCTGCTCCCTCACGAAGGGTTCCACGAGTTTTCGCGGCACTTTCAAGCATCGCGCGTGGCTGCCCTGCACCATGCGCTATGCCAGCCAGTGCCTCCTACGCAACGTATACACTACGTCGCCCAGGCCGCGCTGGATGTGGCAACACGCGCAGAAAATGACGAGGCACTTCGCCTCGAGGCCGGCGCTGCCCTGGCCGAGGTGTTGCGAGCGCGCACAGAGCATGCCATTCACACACACACGCTGCGTCTGGCGCCGTCGCATGATGTGCCGCCGCATCAGCCTATGCTAGAGCGCAGCGGCAACCGCAGTCAGCGGCGCCGTAGTATGCTGGCCGACTCGCGCGAGACGGTACAGCATACACTCGCGCGCAGCTTTGCATGGTGGCGCCTTCCCTGGCGCGTGGATGAGCTGCGCCTCGCGCTCTCCTACGCAGTGGGCCGCAGCTTTGGCGTGCAAGAAGAAACGCGGCTGGCGTACGAGGCCGGTCGGCTCCGTGCCGAGGCGGCGCTGCAGGCGGACGCGGCGGTGCACACCCTCGACGAAGTGCATCGTCGCAGCCCTGTGGCGTTATCAAAACGTGGTGCTATGGCCGATGCGCCGCCGCTGGACTCGGCGGTGCTGCGCAATGCGGTTGCCTCGTTCGACGACCGCCAGATGGGTCCCCTGCTGCACGCACACTGCCTCTCGGAGCCGCTCGTGCGCCGACGGCAGCAGCTGCTCGCCCGCGGCGGGCCGCTGGACCGCTTGGCGAACAAGGCACAGCGCGCGGTGGCGGCCACCTATGTGGGTGTCGGCACGGCGTACACCGTCGCTGCTGTCGGCGCATTGGCCCACCATGTGCCGCACCCCGCCTTCGCACCCACGACCAAGCTGGGCGAAGCATGGGCCGCATCGCCGTGGGTGCCGGACATGGCGCTGCCGCCACTCACGTCGCTCGTCGAGATGGCCCCGTCGACCGCGGGCGGTCTGGCGCTGCTGGCCACGGCAGCCGGCGCATGGCTCCTGCAGGGCTCCTGGGCGCGTGCCAAGCGGGCGTTCTGGCGCGATTGGGACCGCACCGTCGAGGCGGTCGAGCGCGAGCAGCAGCAGACAGCAGAGACGGTGCTGCGCACCATGGTGATGGGCGCACCCGTGCATGTAACGCAGGCGTTGCGCCAGCAGGTTGAGGACCGCCGCGCTGCGCATGAAATGCGCCAAGCCACATTGCGGAACCTGCAAGCGCTTTTTTCGTCGCACACATAGATCAATCGTATCATGGCGCCCAGCGCCGAGTCTACCATGGCGCTATGCAAACGGTTTCGACTTGCGCTCATGAACTAATGTGAGTAACACAACACATACTGTTATAGTGTAGCAAACGCTCAATCAGGTCAACGTGCGTGAGCACCATACGACGGCAGCAGTAGCGGTGCAGCTGGAGCTCCGTGAGCGCCTCGCCTTCAGTGCGGCCATCAATGAGCAACGCGAGGTACGCGTCCCACTTGTCACCGACAACCTTGCCGCAGCTGAAGCAGCGAACAGGAATGATCTGTCGTTAGCTCACATCCATGCACGTACCATCGCAGGGACAGGCGGCGCGGTGACCAACGACGACGGACCCGGCGGCACAAAAAAAGTCAGACGGGGAAGTAAGCACCTGCCATACGTCCCAGGCGTCACGATTTGCTGGCACCGCGACCGCCTCTTCCTCTCCACCGTGGCTCGACGACGATGAGTGGATGTGAGTGAGACGTAGGGCGCTGACCTCAGTCCGTGTGTTGTCGCTTGTGCGACCCTTCATGTCGGTGCTGCCGGAGATCTCGGCACCTGAGCGCAAGGGTACGTTGCCTCTAGGCCCACTCACCCTACAGTGCCGTTCCAGCAGCGCGTCATGTGGACCGCGATTGTGCTTGCTATTTACCTGGTTTCCTCGCAGATTCCCCTGTACGGTATCATGTCCAGCGACAGCTCGGACCCGCTGTTCTGGATGCGTGTGATTCTTGCGTCGAACCGTGGTACGCTTATGGAGCTGGGTATCTCGCCCATCGTCACCTCCGGTATGATTATTCAACTGCTCGCCAGCGCCAACCTCGTGCAGGTGGACTTTAGCGTGCGCGAGGACCGCGCCTTGTATGGTGGCGCCCAAAAACTGTTTGCCCTGATCCTGTCGCTGGGTCAGGCCACTGTGTATGTGCTGACGGGTTTGTACGGCCCGCCCAGCGAGCTGGGCGCGGGTGTCTGTCTGCTGCTCATTCTGCAATTGGTTGTCGCTGGTCTCATTGTGATTCTTCTTGACGAGCTCCTGCAGAAGGGATACGGTCTGGGCTCGGGTATTTCGCTGTTCATTGCCACGAACATTTGTGAGACGATTATTTGGAAGGCCTTCTCACCCACGACCGTCAACACCGGTCGCGGTCCAGAGTTTGAGGGCGCGATTGTGGCCCTCTTCCACCTGCTGTTCACGTGGAACAACAAGTCGCGTGCGCTCAAGGAGGCCTTCTACCGCGAGCGTCTGCCCAACGTGTCGAACCTGGTGGCCACGCTTGTCGTGTTCCTCATCGTGATTTACCTGCAGGGATTCCGCATCGAGATTCCGATCAAGTCGACCAAGTTCCGTGGCCAGCAGGGCACCTTCCCTGTGAAGCTGTTCTACACCAGCAACATGCCCATTATGCTGGTCAGCGCTTTGACCTCGAACTTCTTCATTATCAGCCAGATGCTGGCCACTCGCTTCCCATCGAGCCTGCTTGTCAAGCTGCTGGGCACTTGGAACCCGATGGAGGACAGCCCTCAGCTTCATGCCGTGGGTGGCATTGCGTACTACCTCTCGCCGCCCACCAGCCTGGGTGCCGTGTTCCGTGACCCTGTGCACGCGCTCATTTACATTGCTTTCACGCTCACCTTCTGCGCCGTCTTCTCCAAGATCTGGATTGAGGTCTCGGGCAGCGGCCCGCGTGAGGTGGCCAAGCAGCTCAAGGACAGCCAGATGGTCATTGTGGGCCACCGCGATGCCAGCATGTACAAGGAACTCAAGCGTATCATTCCCACTGCTGCGGCCTTTGGTGGTGCTTTGATTGGCGCGCTTTCGTACGTATCTACTCCTTTTACTTACCCTAGCGTGGTGGCGGATCTCTCGGGTGCCCTTGGTTCCGGTACGGGTATTCTGCTCGCCGTGACGATCATCTACGTATGTATGCATATGACTGACATTAGTCCTACTTTGAGATGGGTATGAAGGAGTCGATGGGCATCGATGCCGGCCCTCTGTCTGACCTGGTCGGCTAAGTATTTCGTAGACACGCACCGCTTGGCTCGATGTCGTGCGTCGACCCCGTAGTGTCTTATGTAATCGCCACGAGGATGGCGCCATCGCTCCTCCCCTTTGGCTTTGCCACCGACTGTTGCTGCCACCAAGATTTGCTATCTCTTATGAGCTATACTGAGAATATGTCTTCAAGGTACGTACTGTGTCTATGCTCATAATCTAAAGTAATAGGAATACTTCGTCGATATCGTATCGCGCCGGCACGAGCCTGCCGGCGCGTTCGACTTTCCTGGACTCCATGGTAAAATGGTGGACCTGGTACGTATATGTGCCTAACAACCAAGACGTCACTTCTGAAGAAATTCCTGAACCTTCGGGATCAGGTCGGCGTGCGTCTGTGAGAGAGACAACGCCGCATACGAGCACAAGCTCGACCTTCCACGCTACTCCTTCCTCGGCCCACTGGGCTACGTCCCCCTCGGAGACGGATTCCTCGTCGCCTGTACCCACGTTCCCCATATCGCCCCCACCTTCGCCTCCTCTGACCAGTAGGCGCCTTCGCGAGCCCGAGCATACCCCGTCGCAACGATGGGCGCAAGTGCCCATGGCATCGACGTCCATTCGGTCAGCGCTCCAGCAGTCTGCACGCTTTACCGTGCCAAGCACACCCGAGGTCAGTCCCGCACAGCACGACGTGCACCACCACCCCAAAGCTACAGCAGAGGCCTTTTTGCGCCGCATTTTTGTGGACTGGCATACCAGCGGTGCGCTTCTCCAAGCGGAAGACGCTGGCATTGAGCTCGTCTGCCGTGGCTGGACAGGGGCGGTGGTACAAAAATGCGATTTATCGTATCGAGCCTCAACGGCTCCGTCCGGCATTCGATGTGCGAAAGACCGTTCTCTCTACGTTCTCATGCCGCGCTCATGCGACCGGTCTCAACTCCACGAACACATTCTTCGAATTTTGGAAACGGCATCCCACAGCGTATGTGCCGCCCGTGTGGTGGTCTGCTTGGAACGCGATCTTCCAGATTTATCATCTTTGATTCATGGATTTTGCTATGTCGGTGGCGAGGTCAGTTCGATGAGTGGCCAAAGGGATGCTTGGTCCCTGGCCACCCCCACAGCCTCGCTGGTCTTGGTCTCGATTCCCTTGTAAGCTAGCGTCCGATTTGTATAACGTAATATATATATACCGGTTGGGGGCCCGGCCCTGCTCCCTTGAAAGTGGGCGCAGCGTGGCTGGCACGCACCTACACTTTCATTGTGCCCCAGACTTTCCATCGTTTGGCACGATACGTTCAGCATGGCGGCTCTGTCACGATTGCGTCCCGCCCTTGAGCCCGCCAGAGTGGCGGCGCTGAACCGTCTTACCCAATTCGTACAGTTTTATGCCCGGCATTACAAAGGCATTCAGCGTGTGCTTCGTGTACTCTACATGATCATGCTGATTGTGGGTTTGGTGCACATGTTTATGCCGCGACGCAAGAGCCGCAAGATGAAGGAGAAGGAAGCAGCTGACATGAAAGAAGTTCAAAGCAGTGGTCAGACGCAGGATGTGCCCAAAAAGAGGGTGGCTATTGATGCTCTCTTTTATAAACGTCTCTGGCGTCTCTTGCGGATCGTGTTCCCTACGTGGAAATGCTCGCAATTTGGCTACCTCTTTGGACTTTCCATGTCTTTGCTTCTCCGCACTCTCATCTCTCTGTATGTGGCAGAGCTCGATGGCCGCATTGTGTCGTCGCTCGTTCGGGGTGACAAGAAAACCTTCTTCCTGCGTGTCGCTGCGTGGATGACCATTGCGGTACCGGCTGTACTCACCAACAGCTTCATTTCGTTCTTCGTGAACTCGTTAGCTCTTTCGATCCGCTCGCGCTTGACCGAGTTGATCCAGCACAAGTACCTTCAGAATTTGACGTTCTACAAGCTGACCAACTTGGACGACCGCATCCGCAATGCCGATCAACTTATCACAGTGGATGTGCAAAAGTTCAGTCGTGCTATTGCTTTGCTCTATGGGAACATTTTCATGCCGCTGATTGACACGCTGGTGTACAACTACCGTCTCAGTCAGACGGTGGGCGTGGAGCTGCTGAGTGTCACCACGCTGATCATTCGGGCCACCACACAGATGGTGAAGGTGCTCACGCCGCCCTTTGGTCAGTACGCGGCGACAGAACAGCAGCTGGAGGGTGAATACCGCTTTAACCATGCTCGTCTGCTGGAAAACGCCGAGGAAGTGGCCTTCTACCGTGGCCAGTTGAACGAGAAGCGCCAGATTGACCGCTCGTATTTCTCGTTGGTCAAGCATATTAACCGGATCTTCCACATCCGTATCGGTCACGGTATGATGGAAGAGGGTGTGATTAAATGGCTCTGGGGTGCCATTGGCTTGATCATTTGCTCAGGCCCCGTCTTTTTGAAGATTCCCAATATCTCGGGTGCTGCCCAGGGTGACAGCACCATGGGCTCGCGCACTGAGGTGTTTGTCACAAACCGTCGCTTGCTGCTCTCGTCCTCGGACGCTATGGGTCGCATCATGCAAAGCTACAAGGAAATGTCGGAGATCTCGGGTTACACGTCGCGCCTCACCGAGCTTTTGGAAGTCATGGAGGACCTTGATGCAGGTCGTACAAAGAAGCGCTTGGTCTCTTCCTCAGGACAAGATGCGATTGACCAAAAGAAGGATATCTTTTCTCGTCGTGGCGAGGTCATCCAAGACACAGACGAGGTCACGTTCGATGATGTGCCTATTGTATCCCCCAACGGTGATGTGCTGCTAGAAAAGTTGAGCTTCCATATCAAGCGCGGCCAGCACTTGCTTGTCATTGGTCCCAATGGCTGTGGTAAGAGCAGTATGTTCCGCATTCTCGGTGGCCTGTGGCCTGTGTATGGCGGCAAAGTGCTCAAGCCCTCCAACAAGGACTTCACCTATATTCCCCAGCGCCCCTACCTGTCTCTAGGTACCTTGCGCGACCAGGTTATCTACCCTGACACAGTGTCGGAAATGCACGCCAAAGGTGTATCGGACGAGGACCTGATTGAGATATTGAAACTGCTTCAAATCGACAACATCGTGGAACGCGAGGGTGGTTGGGATGTCATGCGGGAGTGGCGTGATTCCCTCAGTGGCGGCGACAAGCAGCGTATTGCCATGGCCCGCCTGTTTTACCACAAGCCCAAGTATGCTATTTTGGACGAGTGCACAAGCGCTGTGACACTGGAGGTCGAGCGAGTTATGTACGATCATGCCACAGAGCTGGGTATCACGATGTTGACTGTGTCTCACCGCCCCTCGCTGTGGAAGTACCATTCGCATGTGCTGCAGTATGATGGCCAAGGCGGTTATGTGTTTACGGAGCTGGACGCCGACCGTCGCCTCCAGCTGCAGGAAGAGAAGCAGCAGCTGGAGCAGAAGCTTCTACTGCTGCCCAAGTGGCAGGAGCGTCTCAAGCATCTCCGGGCGATTCATGAAGACATGGTGCGACATGGCCACAGTGTTGCGTCGGTCTCGGCGGCTCAAAAGGAGGTCTCGGCCCCTGCAGTCGAACCGTTAGCCCCTCAGCCTGTGGGCGAGCTGTCGGAGGAGCCTTCCGTGGCCAGCGAACAAGAGGCTGCGCCTGCTATTGACTTTGCCTCGATGGGTGCCCAAACGAGTGAGTAGTGTTCGCGACGTAGCGTTCGTACACGCTGTTGTAACTAGCCTAGCTGTGTCTCGCGCGCAGAGTCGCGGAGATGGCTATAAACTTAGTTCTGGGACAGAGCGTGCTGCAGGGCCGTGTAAACCTCGACCTCGATCTCAGCGGCCGCCTTCTCCTCAGCGGAGCCGTTGCCCGAAGCCACGCGCTGCGCATCAGCCAGACCCTGGCGAACAGCCTATGCATGTTAGTGGCAGGCCCAAGTACTACACATACCTCGGGCGAGAACTTGTCAATAGTGTAAGCCTCAATGGCGTTGATAGTGAGGCGGTTGTTGGGGTGGATGGTGGCGAAGCCGCTCGACACTGGAATGAGCGCACATGGTACATACCGAAGAACTTCTTGCTGGCGCCGCTCGACTCAATCACCTCCAGCAGACCGGGCCGGATCTGCTCAACGGTCGGCACGTGGGCCGAAAGGATACCAAGGTCACCGGTCACGGCGGGCACGTTCACCTGAGTCACCTCAACGTTGTCGTAGAACGCCTGGAGTCAGAACGTCGATCCATTTCACCTACCTGGTGGGGCACAACAAAGCTGAGCTTGAGCTTGTCACTAACGGCCTCAGCATAGCCACGACGAGCACCAGCAATGTTCGAGAGAAGAGGGCGGTAGCTCGAGGTGCGGAGCGTGCGCGAAGCCAGAGCAAACACCATCGTTTCTGGTCGGTGGAAAGCGCACGGCGCTGATGGAGCGAGCCAGTGTCTGCCCGGTCCGAAAGCCAGCGCACGCTCATCGGCCGAGTCCGGGACCTAACGACGCGTACCACGTGGCCCCTTGACACCTCCACACCTTCCATAAGGTCCATGCGCTAGGATGAGCCTGGTGTGTGGGCGATGCACCAAGCCCATACAACTGGCGGATGATCTTTCAGATAACGACAAAAATGGGTTGAATGATTTGGTACAAGAAATACATTCGTTAAACACCGAACTTAAGCCGCCCACTCTCGAAGAGACAAGCAATGCGTGGCCCCTGCCAGAATCAGCACGCAAGGCTGTTCAAGATCATGTCCGTGCCTCTAAAACATCAGATTCGCATACCAAGGATAACAAAGCACCGGTTTCATGGCTTCTTGACATGCCAACCATACCTAAACTTCAAATACAACATCCCCTCTGCCAAGAATGCGCACAGGTTTGCCTTGACCTCATGATTGCACGTGCGAATGAGGTCAAAGCGGAAATGGATACACTCACGTTAATGGAACGCGAGATGGAAAGACTTGCTCTAGTTGATGGAGACTTGGAGATGTCACAGGAGGATATGAACCGCTGGAGGCGCGAGCAAGACACTATCGCACACGAGATCGACAGTATGAATGCTGAAGTTCAACGCCTCAAGGAAACCCTGGAGTCATACGATCGAGATCATTCAGTACTCAAGAAACAACTGCAGTCTTTGGAGGCCGAAACAAGCGAGCTTGATAATGAGGAAGAGCAATTTTGGCATCGATATGAAGCGTTACAATCTGAAACGGAACAGCTTGCCTCTGACGAAGCAAGGGTTCGAGAACAAATTGAGAATGAAAAGATTCTATTGGAGTCTCTACAAGCGTCTGACGCATTCTTGGATGCGTTTTGTATTGAAGAAGATGCATCAGGTATGGGCACCATCAATGATTTGCGGTTAGGTCGGTTGATGCAACGAGGTCCGAAAACCGATCAAATCGAATGGACAGAAATCAACGCTGCTCTGGGTCAGGTTGCTTTGCTGCTTACTGTTCTAGAACGATTAATGAAATATACCTTCAAACAATACAAAGTGATTCCCCGTTGTTCGAATAGCTGCATCGAAACTACCGGCCCAGAGAAGGCTACATATGAACTCTATGGCACAAACGATTGGCAAATTGGAAGATTGCTTCATTCTAGAAGATTTGATCATGGTATGGCTGGGATCCTCGCTTGTGTCAAAGAGCTAGGTGACTACGCCCACTCAGTGGATTCTTCCTTTCAACTCCCTTACTTGTATGTGAAGATTGTCTGACTCTCAGAATTTCAAAAGACCGAATTCATGACACAAGCATTCGTTTACAATTCAGCCAGCCTGGAAGCTGGACGCGCGCATCCAAATACCTCTTACTCTCGTACGTGACGTCATGCTCACCCAAGACTCCGCGCGCTGTTGCAATGGGCCTTGGCACACCAAGCCACTCTGTAGTCACGTGATCTATCCTTCCTTCGCGCTTGAATTGTCGCCACGCAGCTAGAACAGCGGCCATCGTTGCGGGCTGTCGGCATAGATCCCTTCTAAAGAGAAGCGAGCATGCCGATTACTCAAACAGGACATCCCGGGCAAGATCACTCGCGTGACCCTTGCCCATGGGTAATCCTCAATGACTTCGGTGGTGCCTTTGCCATGGGTTGCATTGGTGGAACTATTTGGCACGGTATTAAGGGTGCGCGCAACTCGCCACGGGGTGAGCGCTTCCTCGGATCTGTATCAGCCATTAAGGCACGCGCCCCTGTTCTTGGTGGTAACTTTGGTGTTTGGGGTGGTCTCTTTACATCCTTCGATTGCACGGTCAAGTCGGTTCGCCAAAAAGAAGACCCGTGGAACGCCATCATCGCCGGCTTCTTTACCGGTTCCAGCTTGGCCATTCGCGGCGGTCCTAAGACTGCGTTCGGTGCTGGTGTCATGTGTGGTATCCTTCTTGGTGTCTTTGAGGGTGTTGGTGTGTTGATGCAGCGCCTTCTTGCCGAAGGTAACAAGCCTGTTGCGCCCATTATTCCTGATGCTCCGGGCGCACCGGCTGGTGGCCCTGCCAAGTAAATGACGTCGAACTTTATTCGCCCTGATGATAGGCGTTTCAAGTTCTCAGGCTTGTGCGAGCGCATAATATGACCATTGTGCTGCAGCGATTTGAATTGCTGGTTTCGGCAGCTGAATGTGCCTGGCTTTCATAGTGCCTTTCTCACCCACAATCCATACTGATCCGTCTTGGAGTAGAAGTAAGGATGTTTCGGCAGCACATGCAACTTCCAAGATATGTGGCAACTCATCACTTGCCTCGTCAATATCGATGGGTGTGGGACCAAAGAAAGGATCATCCTCATTCTGGATCCAGCCCCATAGATAGGCATCACCATCACTAGTCAAAGCGATCGAGTGTCGATAGCCGCAGCTGATAGATTTGATGCTGCTAGGAAAGCCTTCTTTCTTCGAAAAGAAGGTCATTTCGAGCAAGTGCCCTTCCTGTGTCGAACATTCCATATCACCTAGCTGTCCAAATCGATTGTCCCCCATCACATATATTGGAGAGGAGCTGTCTCTGGCTAGGAGGACGAAATGAGCACCGCCTGCTGTCACCTTGTCAAAGTAAGGGCAGTCATGGGGTTCTTGCTGATATAAAAGCTGGGCTTCTTGGCCAGAAACAAAACTTTCATGCGTTGGATACAAAAAGGCTTCGCCCAGATCTTTGTGAGTAGAAACAACGAACCTGTGATGGCAATGACTCGACCTGACATGTCCATAGCGGCATCGCGCCAGGTTTGGTTCGTCTGGGGTATGCCCTCTATTCCCACGCACAAATGTCCATTCTTGTCGATTATCGATTGCAATTCATCGCCTCCTAAAAGCGAACGAGGTGCTTTCCAGGCAACGGGATGTCGATTTGGTTCGGAAGTCCAATCATCGTCATCAATAGTGAGGCCATAATACAACGATTGTTGTTCAGTGGAGATGAAAATCTGAGATCCAGTCGTGCCAATGATAGTATCAGCATTGTCGATATATACGGGCTGCTCACATTTGGTGACTGTGAAGGGTTGCCGTAATTGGCCATGCAGGTTGGAGCCCCATCCGTACAGGTGCAGGGACATGTTGGTCTGAGCGAGCACATGAATCGGGGGACCCGATCTACTTCTTCCCACCATGCTGCAAGTTCGAGGTGGGTGTCGTGGTAGTCTCGTCTTCTTGAACAAACAACTTTTCAGAGCTTCTGCTACTCGTATTTATGCACGAAGCTACTCGGTCCTTCAGCTGTTGAACTCACGAGGCCTTGTGCAAGATATGACTTCTCGGGCTTTGAATGAGCACTTGGCTACCAAAAATGACCAAGGCGGGCTAGTGGAACGCACCATATACTCTGGTGTAGACCCAAGCGCTGAGAGTCTTCATGTAGGGAACTTGCTTCCCCTAATCACAATGTTGCATCTTGTTACGCATGGTCATCATGGTTTGATATTGGTACGTGCAACGAAACTTATGCAGATTGGTGGAGCCACAGGGGCCATTGGTGACCCGTCCGGTCGCTCTACGGAGCGATCCGCCCTCGACACGCAGCAGCTGGAAAAGAATGTATCCTCTATTCGATCTCAAATTTATCAATTCTTCCACAATGCGGTCGCCTACTTGCAACGCCGTGGGCGGATTCACGCGACACCTGCTCCCTTTTCTGCAACACGCAACAGTACGGAAGCTGAACCATTGTTTCTGGATACCATTGATCTAAAGCTAATCAACAATCTGGATTGGTTCCGTAATGTATCTGCGCTCCATTTTCTAGCAGAGGTGGGTCGCTTTGCTCGAGTAAATGAAATGATGGCACGCGAAAGGTGAGTCATAGTCACTTATGCCAGCGTCAAATCACGACTGTTCCCCACCGATGGGCATAGCTCGGGCATGTCCTTCACTGAGTTTTCCTACCAGCTTATGCAAGCGCACGACTTTAGTTTATTGCACAAAGAGAGAGAGTGCTCGGTGCAAGTGGGTGGTTCTGACCAAATGGGTAATATTATGGCTGGTATCGACCTTATTCGGCGCCAAAAGGCAGCACAGCATACCAAGAAAGCAGACAATAACATGCGAGAAGACCCTGCCTACGGTTTAACTTTGCCGTTGCTCACGACCTCGACGGGTGCCAAGTTTGGCAAGTCCGCGGGCAATGCAGTCTGGATTTCCCAAACAATGCTTTCGGACTTTGACTTTTACCAATACTTTGTGCGCAGCGCAGATGCAGATGTGGAACGCTATCTTTTCGCACTTACGCTCCTTTCCAAAGAAGAAATTCAAGAGATTCTTTCCAAGCATGCTGAAAACAAGGCCAAGCGATTTGCACAAGTGCGTCTGGCTGAGGAGATGACGGAGCTAGTCCGAGGTGAGGATGCCCTTCAGCGTGCCCGGCTAGCGACAGAGACATTGTTTGGTACCGACGTGCAATCTCTCACGCTGGAGCAAGTGGAGTTCGCGTTTAAGAACGACAACAGATTGGTGCGTGTGCCTCGAGAGAGCACCGACATTTTGCGCCTCGCCGCAGATGTTAAGCTGGTTTCATCACGAAGTACGTTCTAAATTCTCACCGCAGGCGAAGCACGTCGTCTCGTCCAACAGGGTGGTGGGCTGTATATCAACAATATTCCCGTGAAAGAAGTGAATGCGAAGCTGGAGAATTCGCATCTGCTCGACGGCCGATTTATCGTCATGCGGGCGGGCCGTACAAATCATAAAATCGTAGTATTTTCGCAGTAATGTAAAGTGAGCTATTCTGTCCCCTTAGCCGGGAAGAAGTAGGTTGTATCAGAGAAAGAGAGAGGTACTGTGGTACTCACGTCCCCCATCGAGCATGGTACCCCATGAGTCTATGAGTTCCCATAGCAATTAAACCCATGATCTTGGCGGCAATCGTCTAGTGGTTTAGGATCTCACCTTCCCATGGCCTTTGGCACGCGAATCGCGTGGAAGTAGGTGAGGACGGGAGTTCGAACCTCCCTTGTCGCAACTTTTTGATGTCGCTATAACTTGGCACTGGCTATCTGTGTACGCATCATAGACGAAAGTTCTTTCCCCTCGTCGTCATTGAGCTCGTCGCGTCGACCCATGAGTGTCATTCGTGATGTTGACGACCACTTTTGCAAAACAGAGTGTGCGGGTGCATTAGATGGGGCAGGCACCATGTGAAAGTGGACCTGGGTATCAGCGTAGACCAACCTACATGGTTCACAGTCTGTGCATATTCTTGATTGGAAGCCACTTGAAGTCCTGTGATCTGAAAGGCTGAGAGTAAGCATGGAACAGATACGTGCCTTTTTCCATAGCACGGGCCACATCCGTTAGGCCTTTTGCTATCGCAGCACTCTGAGTAGGATTCAATTCCGACAGGCGCGTCACATGGGCTTTGGGTATGATGAGAGTGTGGCCTGTGTAAGGAGACTCTCACGACGTACCTGTCCGAATGGGGAGAGTATCAAGAAATGCCATGTAATTGCCGGTTTCTGCCACGATGTAGGCAGGTTGCCTCCGAGCCACAATATCACAGAAAAGACATTCGTTTTCTGGGTCCAGCTCTTGCCGATGTTCGTCGTGCTTCCGCACTCGATCTAAAAAGTGCGATGTCATGAACGTGTCCCGGAACGCTGAAGCTGCCTGCAACGTGGAGTCCGACGCAGCTGACCTCCACCTCCATGTCGCCATGAGCCCCCGTGCTGCCCCGCCCCCTCTGTATCGACATAGCAGCCCTATTACGGAGGCCTATGGCTTTTCTCTGGCTACATTTGCCCTGGTTGTTTGGTTCATTTGGTCAGCATGGGCACTGAGTCCTGAATCGCTCTTACGATCTATCGGCATTGAGTGGTTTCCCAACCGGTAGGCACAAGACGTGAGCTGACCTTAGTGACTGGGCCTATTTACTACCTGCATGGAGCATCATGCTGTGCTTTTTTATCTATGCGGGATTCTTTTCTCTCAATTTGTTTCGAACGCCGCCGCTGGATTCAGTGGAGCTTGTCACAGGTGTGTGAGAGTTGTCTCACCACAGACCGTCGAGCTGTGCTTTATACCCAGCCTTTGAATGACCTCGGCCCTCATCCTTTGGGGCATCTCTCTGTGGCAGAGATGAGCGATGTAGGTGGGTCTCTGAGTGACGATGTATATGACATCTCGCCGGGCCTAGTGTCGCGCGTTAGGTACTTGTATAGCTAGCTATGTACTTTATTGCTCGCCCGCTTGGCACGGACAAACGCTGTGTCGGACACACGTCTACGTGGCTCTTGTGCAGCCTCGCTTTGTTTAGCAATGTAGTCGCCCAGCTCTTGAGCATGCCATGCAAGTGCGTTGCGACGGGCCTGCAAGTCTTTTTCCTCCTTGTACAAGAGCTCGAGACGCGTACGTAGACCCTCTAATTCTGTCTCCTTTTGCCCGTATTCATTCAACTTCTGAAGACCCTTCATTTGCTCTTCATGCTCCTCGTTGACCTTCGCTAGTTCTTTGAGTAAATTGGCCTGTTGCGTCCGTGCCTGGTATGCCTCTTCAAACCAAGCGATGCGATCCAGCTCATCAGAGAGTTCAGCATTCACCTGGAGCAGCGTGGCCATGCGCTCCTGAGTAGATTCGAGTTCTTTTTGTGCTTCCACGCGTTGGTCACGCTCGCTTTTGAGCACATGGAGCAAATGGTGATGTGCCGCTTCGGTCTCATGCAAACGCCCTGTGAGCCATGCAGATCGTTCCTGTTCGGTCTCCCACTGACTTTGAGAGCACAAAGCATTCATTTCAGAGATCATAGCATCGACCGATAGCAAGTCGCACTGATCCTGTAACTCTGCACAAATATACGAGGTATGCTCAGCACGTTCGTCCACATCCACGGCAGAGAGCGCAAGGGTCTGTTGTTCAGCTTGATGCAGCGCCTGCTCAAGGTTTGATTGCTCCAGCATAAGAGTAGATATCTGCGTCCGTTTCTGCTCAATGAGATCGGCTGCATACGACGCATGGGCCTCCTGCGCCGTAATACGATGCTGCAGTTGTGCGACTTGTTGCTTCAGCACCTGCTGGGTTTTGCGCATACTTTCCTTTTCCTGCAGATGTTGTGCGTGCATATGGACCATGCATTGCCACATATGCTCTACGCGCGCGTTCGTATGGTCGGAGACGAAAGCATAGTGAGTGTGCAAGTCTTCCAACGCTGTCTTTAGCTCCATGCATTTCGCTGCGTCTTGCGCTGCGTTCTCGCGCGCGATATTCAATTCCTCCTCCATAGTATCTCTGTCACGCTGAAGCATTGCGTGTTCGTCATGAAAATGCTGATGCTGCGAAGCCCGTTCTTTGTAGCGGGTGATCATATGCTCGAGCTTATCGACCTTATGTCAGTCATCGTGGCGTACCTGCGATTTGAGCTTGAGTTCCCGCTGACGTCCCAGTTCTGTGTTAAGCATTCCCACGTACGAATTTCCGTTTTTAAATCTTCCTTCTCGTTGAGTAGCATGTACTTGTCTTGACGCAGCTCTTTGAGACGCGCCTCGGCCACCTTGGTAACCTCATCCACGGTTTTGTGCCGTGGTAGTACGCCTGCCTCGCTCTTCGGTGTCGACGGCGCTATATTTTCCGCATTTGCTTCGCGTAGAATGCGCGATGTGCTAGGACGACCGCGGCGAGCTGCGACCGAGGATGGAGAGCAGTGTGAGACGCCCACCTGCGTCTTGAGCACAGGCAATCGCGATCCTGGCGTTTCGCTCACACACATCGATAATCTAGCCGGTGTGTAGGAAGTACGCCGCACGGGCGTTTCAGGTGGTCGCATCCCACCGCGGGCGTCCATGCCGGGTGGGCAACAGCAACACATCGCACCACCACCAACACTCGACGAGACACGCGTCGTTGCATCACGTGATGGTATCGATCCTCTATGGGAACTGCGCCTCGCGTCGTAGCACATGCGGCACGAGAACCGACGGTGCTGAGGTGACAGGCTCGAGTACGCGTGGTGTAGGCGCCGAGGTAGAACGTTTGCTGGGTCCGCTGCGCCGACGGTCGATGCCGCTGCGACCACCACGTCCCTGCTGCCACGAAGGCTCGTGACTGTACTCGTCCAGCAGACGCGCGCGTTTTTCTTGGACATCGCGCGGCAGCTGCGACACATCCACTTTGCCCGACTGGAAAAGAACACGAGAGTACTGAGAGGTAAGAGTGTAGTATACGTACGTGAGACGTTTCATCGTCCGAATTCTGTGCTGCGCGCTTGGGCGGCATCGAAGGTCGGCGTGCCCGTAGTTTAACGTGACGGGCGTCGTCCTCGTCCAACGACGGCTCAAGCGCATCGGGAGAAAGGGCACGTTCCCGCTGCCGGCGCAGAATCTCCGCACGTACAGTGTGAGCCGATACACGCTCGTCGCCAGAGCTTTCATCGCCCGCGTCCAAAAAGTCGTACTTGGCATGCTCGTCCGTCGCGTCGTGCGTCTCGGAATACATGCGCACAAACGCTTGTGCATCGTCGCGTGCAGCAAGAGCATCAAGGCCATCTCCTTCGACTTGACGTCGCTGGCTCTTGCGGAAGTGCGGTGCCTGCAAACGTCGTCGCAGCTCATCTTCGTCGGCGTCTTCGTCAAGGAGGTCCGCCAACAAATCGTCCTTGCCCCGTCGTCGGTGTCGCAAGAGACCCTTGGTGGCACGCTCGTGAAGAGCTTGCATCGCTGCATCATCCTCGTGACGATCCTGCATGTACCGCTGGCGTGCCGCTTCGTCCTTGGCATCAGCGTCTTCATCACTCTCATCGTCAAGCAGACTGGATAGATCGCCATCTGCGTCCGAGTCCTGGTCGCCTTCGTCGTCCGAGTCGGAATCATGGTCACTAAAGACACCTGCCAGACCACCGTGGCCTCCATGGTGATCCTCTTCGTCGGACTCTTCTGCCTCACCATACACAAACGCCGAGGTGGGCCGCGGGCGGGACCTCACACGCTCTTCCTTCGCAACCACGGGCTCCGCCTCCGCCTCCGACTCGCTGTTAGGCGCAGAATCGGGCCAGGCTTGGTCGGCCGGCTTGGTTTGCGTGAAGAATCCTTCCTCGTTCAAATACACCATACCGTCCGTGGGCGGCGCCTCGCGCGATACATCCCCGGCATTCTCGGCCAACGACGGATGCAAAGAGGGAAGCACATCCGGCGAAGGGGGGGCTTGGGCATCGGCCTGCTCGGCGCGCCGCAACGCGGCAAAAGCATCACCACTGGGTGCACGCGTGGGCGGTGGCATCGCTTCCTGGCTGCGCGTCACGGCGCCCGCGGGCGTCGCGTCAAAGAACTGGGTCATGCCGCCGACCGGCCCAGAGCGCCGCTCGTTCGCAAAAATGTCCAGGGACCCACTGCGCACGGGCTCCTGTGTGCCGGCCTCGAAGAATTGCGCGAGCACCGATTGATTCGAGTGTGTGCGTGGGAGAGGACTGTGCGAGCCTGTGCTGGCGGTAGGCGCGGCCGCATCCACAGCGGGTGTCGGTGCGAAAAAGGCACCCAGGTCTGGCGTTGGTAGCTCTGCCAACGGGGCCTGTAGCGACTCGGAGAGGCTCGGCGTCGAGGCATGGCTCAGCCGAGGCGCCGCCAGAGACACGTCACGCGGCGGTGGCACATTTTCCTTCTCGGAGCTGCGCGTACTCTGAGGGCTGCTAGCGGCACTGGATACAGGGCTTGGCGTCGGAGCACGCGCGGGCAACGCTGCTGGGTCCGGAGAAGCAGCTCGTGGCTCGGGGGCAGGCGCTGGCGCAGGGGTATGATGGTGCTTCTTCGCGTGAAGTTGCGCGTTTTGAGCATGAACTTTTTGGAGCAAAGTCGCATTGAGAGCATCCAGGCCCAGGACCGGCGGGACAGGCGCTCGTCGCGGAGGACTGGTAGGGTCTGCGCGCGCTGGCGACGTAGGCGGCAAAGTACCCGCGACTTTGTGAGCGGCAAGAGCAAAAGCATGACCCGCCGCATTCATCTGCTCGTCCGAGACAGGCGGCATGGACGGTGCTTGTGCATGAGGGGATCGGTACTCGTTCGTGGCGATGCGCCGACGCCGAGGCGTACGTGGATGCACAGCCAGGTGGGCCATCGCTGCATCTGCTGCCTGGCGATGGGCGTCGTGTGGTGGCGAGGCGCGGAAACGCACGCGCGGAGACCGAGGGGGACCTACGGTCACCACCTCGAGATCATCGTCACTCGCACTGTCATGCTCAGAACCGTGCGGAGCTGAGCGTGTTTGCTGCTGGATCCACGCCCATTTTTTGCGCGTATGTACATCGCCGGCCGGGGGCGACCGCAAAGGCAGCGTAGCGGAAGGCGCAGGCTTGGCATCAGGCGTGGATGACATCTCGACAGGGTCGCTAGAGTGCATGGCATGGTGGCTGGGCGAGGCGGCCGTCGTGTGCTGGATGTTACTAAGCAGCTCCGAGAGCTGGTATCGCTTCGGTTCCACGGTGGGAAGACTGGTACGGTGCTCACGACGTAGACGCGCCGTCATACTGTGCATCTCCCGCTCCTCCTTCTTCGAGAGGCCGCGAGAGCGTGGCCCAGGGGCGGGTGGCACGGCCGCGAGGTCGTCCGATACATCACTCTCCACATCATCCAGTGGCGCCGGCGACACAGGTGCTGGCGCAGGGGAAGGCCTGGATGCCTCTGGCGACGTACGCCGAGGTAAGGGCGCCGGAGCTTCGTCGTCGGAGCTCACCGCTGTGGCACGTTGCTGCGCCAATTCGCGCAGGCGTGCCATGCGCGCTTGACGCGCATCCTTCGGTGGCGAAGAGCGTGCGGGAGGCTCTTCGCTTTCTTCGTCGTCAGAAAAGAGGAAGAGAGGCGTAGCGCGTGGCGCGGCCGTGTTCTTCTGCATACGTGCAGCCAAGGTCTGCGGCGCAGCGTTCATCTCCGTATCTGACTCTGACTCGACGTCTGTCTCGAGGGAGTGTGTTTTGGGCATGGGCGCCATGGAAGGTACGCTGGTATCGTAGCTTGTGTCGTCGGTGGCTGTAGTGCCGTGGGCAAGAGATGTGCCGTGAGGAAAGAGGGGGGGCGACACCAGCTGGAACGATGGCGAGCTGCTCTCTAAAGACGACTCATCATGCACAGCCGTAGGGATATTGGAAGGTTCCCGCGGCCGTCCGTACACGACCGGAGGCATCGACCTGGACACGAGTGGCAGCGGGTCTGAACGGCGGCGCGCGGCGCGGCGCGGCGCGACGCGTGCCTTGCGGCGCGTGGAGATTTAGTCAGCTCCACATACAGGCAGGGCGCGCAGCCGGCGCGCTGGCCGTGTCGATACTACCAAGACGATAGACTATCTCCCTCGCGCGTGCCGTCCGCGGCGCGGTACGACTGCGCAAAGCCTTCGAGGCCCTGCTCAAGTGTAGCTGCATGAGCTTGCCCTTCGTTCGGATCGAGACCGTGCCACGTGCGCTCTCCGCGGCGGGCGAGAGCCGCGCTATCGAGCACCTTGGTCAGCTGCCCCGACGTGGGGTCGCGCACCGTCAGTTCGTGGGGCTGGATGGAGAGCGATGCTAAAGCTCGGCTTGTGCTTTGTTGCGTGTCTTGTACATTTGTTTCTTCTCCATAGCGCGTGCGCGAGACATAGGTGCCTGTAGCAAACGAGTAGTGAGGCCGGTCGTCGTCCTCGGTGGGCTCGTCCATGTTCATGCTCGTGGTATCTTGAAGGACCTTGCCGAAATCGAGCTCGTACGCACCCGTCCACGCCACTTCGTTGCCTCCGCGGGCCTGCACGGCCAGCACCATTTCCCAGGGCGTGACGATAGGACGCAGAAACCCGCGTGCATCCAGCAGCGAATTTTCCGCACAGGCCAGCAGCACAAACACATCAATCTCCTGGAAATTGGCCAGCTTGGCAGGGTTCAACTTGCCCACGCTAATGGTGTACACTTTGCGTCGAGATACAGGCGAGGTGAGCAAGCGGCGCAGCTGCTGCAGCAGAGGCAGGTATGCATGGATGCCCAATGTGCCAATGACCAGGCCCACGACCGAGGCGTCGCGCGCTTTTTGGATCGTGGCATAGCGCCGCATAAGAAGGCGGTTCGTCTGCCCTGTTTCCAAGCGCGCCCGTTGCCGCACAGGGTCGTACGAGGAGGTGGGATGACTCGGGCCCAGCGACAAGAGCAAATGTGTCAGCGCGCGCGACTCGCCGCCCAGGTACAGCACGGTCGACGAAGCCAACTCCGTGCCGGGCGGCCAGGGGATCTGTCGTGCACCCAAGGGCGAGGAGATGGTGGCCTCTGCACGAGTGTCCAAAGCAAAAGGCGCCTTGCGCGACGCACAATCACACGAGGCACACTTGCCACACGGCTTGTTCTCTTCGGTACTGGCACGGCGCGCAGAGAGCCTGGTATCAAAGTTGAGACCGCGCTCGATGCGCGACAGGACAAGAGGGATGGTATGCTCCCAATCGCGCTGCATGCGCGCATAAACAGCTTCGATGGTGTGTGCGTACGCCACATCGTACGTAAGAACGACCACTTGGCGATCGCGCAAATCGAGCTGCCTCGCTGCGTCGCGGAGTCCGGCCGCGGCTGCATCCACATCCAGCGGGCGCTTGGGGAACACGTAGAGCGCAGGGAGTCGTGCGGTGCTACTGTCAATATCTTTCCACGTACGGGCTCATACATGCGTGTCCATAGTGCACGACGGCATCCGCTTGCACATGCGCTGCTGCGACTTCATCCACACAGCAACTGCCGTAACTCGTGTCAGCGAGGATATACAGGGTAGGCGGCGTGGACGTCAACGCTTGTAGCGCCTTGTTCAACGCATGAAACACAGGCACCGAATCCACCAGGGCCTCGTCGGGGAACTGCAGCGCTACGCGCGCCAACGGGGGAGCGAGTGGCGTGCGCGTACCCGGCTGGAACACGAGGCGCTCTGCGGTGGCAGGAATGTCATACAGATCAACCACATGACTTCCAGAGGCGGCCGCCGTCGCCTCAACAGCGTGCGGGTCAAGCTCGACCCGATGCTCCAATATGGCCTGGTCGGCCGTGCTGAACGCCGCTGTGGCCATGACGAAAAGGCTACCCTCCACCCACGGTGGCTATATACCGGGCCAGCGCCAGGACATACTGCTCCGCAATGCTGGAGAAGTAAAATTCGTGCTCCGAATTGTGCGCGGCCACAAGATTGTGCGCGAGTTCATGCGCCACACTGAAATACACCGAGACCAGGGGGGCATCGAGGCGACCTGCCTGTACATCCGCGTCATGCCAGGCCAAGTAGTACCGCAAATTGAGAAAAATCGTGCCACCCCGGTTGAATGCGATCGAGGGGCCTTTTGTATCGCAGAACACGTTGAGGCAACGAGGATCGATACCGAAAATGGCACCGATGGGGCGGTAGACATGATGAATCAGGCGCTCGAGCGCGCCGGCATACTGCGTGAGAACGGTCGCAGGCTCCAAGTCGCGACTCACGAACACCTGCATATCGTAGATCTTGCCAGCCAGGCACAAATCCACGTCGAGGCCTGATACGTCACAGTACGTCGACGCAGCTTCGCGCACCTGCTGCGAGGACTGCGACTGGATCACGGGCGAGGCATCGGGGCGAGACGCTTGAATCGCCCGTTGTACATGCCGTTGAATATCGGTGGTGGGAGCCACGTACGAGTCGTCGGAAGCGATGCGCGTTGGGTTGGTCGGCTTGCCGGTGAAGCGCGCTTTCCACTGCTGCAAGAGCGAGCCGCCGAGGCTTGAAGTGCCGCTCATTGGTCCGGCTAGGGGAGGCGCTGGGCCTGGCGGGGCGACCGGCGCAGCAGGCGCCTCGGGCTGGGCTGGGGTCGTTGGCCCCGCTTGAGCATCCGGTTTGGCAGGAGCTGCAGCGCCTAGAGACGCGCTATGCTTCCCAGACCTACCCAATGGGGGTGGCACGTCGGGCTTGACAGGCTTCGACACTTTGGGGTACCCTTGGGCCAGCATGGCCTCACTGGCACGCTGCATATGAGCGTCCTGGAACGAGCGGAGCAGCTGATCAACATAGGCGGGCTGTGCGTCCGGGAACATTTGAAGCATTTGCTTGTGCCAGCTGTCCCAGGCAGGCTCGCTCTTGACAAGAGGCGCCGGCGCCGCAGAAGCTTGCGAGGGGCGCTGCTGTGCAAGAATCTTGTCCACATGGAAGCCCTTGCGTTTGAGACTCTTCAAGGGCGACGATAGTACCGTCATGAACAGCAACACTTCCTGCAACGGCTGCTTGGCGAGCATGGCCTTGGACAAGGCCAGCGCCACTTCAAACCAGTCAATGTCCATGTCCTGCGCCACATGAAGGACCCACTGTGCCCCTTGGTCCTGGGCCATGGCCGAGCACCGCTGGACATCTTTGCGCGTGTGGCCCTGGTGCTGGAGCACGCGCGTTTGCTGAAGACCAGGCAAGCTCACTTCGACCACAACGAGCGCCTTGCGCAGCCATGCAAGATCGCGAACGACCTCCTTTCGCTGGTATAGGAACAAGGGTGTGCGCTCCAACAACGTCTCGTGCACCATGCGAGTGCGAGGCGTATTCGATTGCACACGGCCAATGACGGCGAACGATTCCTGGACGAGGTGGCTCAGGTAGGGTGCGCCCAGCTTGGCGTACAAAGGCTCAAGGACTTCGTCATGGGGTGCCGCAAATATGTGCTCGCTGAACAGCATATGTGCATGGGCATCATCGACAATGACCAGATCGCTGGCGCGTCGCAGAGCATGTGCCTCGGTGGAAGAGGCCTCGTCGGAACGCGAGGACGTCTGAAGGCCAAGCAGGAACGGCGCAGACTTCATCGTCGATAAGAGCGCAGGTGGAAGCTCATGCATGCTCTGTGCAATGCGCCGTAGCATATCCACGTACGTATCGGGGCGCCGGCACAACTCGTAAAAGTGCGTTGGGTCGGCAAGCACTTTGCGCACAAGGTCCGGGACACTAGGCTCGTCACGAACGCCGCAAGTGCGCAAGAAGGCATTGGCCGTGGTGCCAAAGTCCACATACGCAAACACAGCTTGGTACTCGGGCGGCGCATGCGACGCACTTGCAAAGTAGCACTCCCGCGGCGCCGCATGGCGCGCTTGCTGCGATACAGGCACAAAGGGCGTGCGGGACAGCTGCTCCAACTCGGCGCCTGACAAAGTCCGCACGCCACTCAAAAATCCAAAGATGGTACGCGCCTGATCGGCCGTAGGAGGCGCCTTGGTCAATCGCTCGACCAGCTCAGCACCGCGAGGATGCGCTGGTAGCTGCAGTTGGACAGCATCCAGGGGCGCGACATCGGCCACGGGGAACTGCATCGAGGCTGCCGCCGTGTCTGTGTACACGCTCGTGGGCGGATACAGGGCGCCATCGCGCGCGGGGACAAACGCATACGGCGCCGCGGCCTCGAGGGAGTACACAGCGCCATACACGGAAAAGTGCTGCAAGAGGTAGGACAGGGCACTGGCACGAAGGTTTTGCGCCTCGGTGTGGGCCAACGGCGTGCCAAGCGGCTCGCCCGCCGCACGCGCCAACAGCAAAGACAGGGGCGGGTGTCGACGCAAGCCTAGATCCCATAGCAGTTTGGCCTCCTCGGAAGACGCCCGCCATGTGCGTCCTGGCCATTCGAGGATGGGAACATGGAGCTGGCGTAGTGCATCGCTAGGCTCGTACAGCTGCGACGCCTTGTGACGCGCATGATCGCCCTCGGCAGGAAAGATGGGCGTCTGAGCAAGGCGCTCCATCTCGCTCGCCGAGAGGTGCGGGCGCTGCTTGGCTAGGTAGGCCACCAAATCCATGTGCGACCAATCGCCCGCGGCCAGGAGGCGATCAAAGATGAGCTGAATCTCGACGTGACGGCGCACGCCAAGAGCTTCGAGCACCTTTTCAACAGGGCCTCGCACCGTCAGTGTAGGAAATGCCACCACAGGCAGGTCCTGAAACAGGGACACAGAGGCGAAGTAGGCCTCATAAGGGCGCTTCATCCCCGTACGCGTTGGTATACAGGGCAAAGGACGCAGCAACTGTACAATCTCCGTGGCTTGGGGCTTGGGAAGATGCCCCCAAGCCCATGCGAGTGTGCTCAGCACCGTTTCTGCCTGCGCGGCGCTTTGAGTGAGCCCGTGCGCTTCGCGCACGTCCGGGGCCGGCGAGCGATCGAGCTCGATCATGTACTGCACCCACGCCGCCACGGTCAATTCGCGCCAGCCAAATACGCGGCACAAATCTGCAGGCGCAAAAGGTCGCGATACGGCGAACACGAGGCACGTAGGGGGAAGAGGCACCGTGGGCGGTAGTTTGCCGGTGTGTAGTACCGTTTGCACATCGCTCAAGGCCTGAACACCGTCCTCAGTGGCAATCACCGCGGCCCGCACAAGTTGGCGTAGCAGAGATGGTTCGTACGAGGGATGCTCTGCCACGCGGCACCACCACTGGAGACACGCGATCATTTCGTCCGTGGCAAGAGGCCGGCGTGCAAGTTCGGCAAACACGTCGTCCATCGTGATATCTTGGACGAGGGAGCGCCGACGAAGCTGCAATACAAATACATCCGCCCCTTCGATGTGAGTAGGAGGAATCACAGGGATCTGACGACAAAAGTCGGCAAGCATGGCGCTGGGGAAGCGCACCGCCTCGGAAGAGCGCAAGCCTTCGGTGGACAATAGCGAAATGCACGGGCGCTGGCAGCAGGCAAAAAAGGCCTGCTCCAGTGCACTGGACACGCGCGCGGAGGGCGACGAGCGATGGAAAGAGAAGAAGCGCATCGTGTGCAACGCAGCCTCGTGCACAACCGCTTGCACGTCCTTGTCGTCGGACCACATCGCGCCTAGGCGCTGCATTTCATGCTCGTACACAGCGCGGGCGACGTAGCCACCGATCGCCAGCAGCTCCATATTCCATGCGGCACAGTACCTGTCGATAAAGTCCATTGACTCACGCTCAACAGTGGGAATAAAGCGCGCGGCCATATGACCCGCAAACGACGTCGTTTGGTGCGTTCGGAATCCAATAAAGACACGGCCTTGCACGTCGAGTTTCGGCATGACACCATCAAAAATCGCGCGAATGTGAGCATCTACACTAGCACCATCGGAAGGCACATCCAGGGCATCCAGTTCGTCTTTGCCCATGTAGATGATGTGTAGGGGTGTCGTGCGAGGCAAAGGTTTCTTTGTGCTGCGCTCAATCTCGCGCGAGAAGGAGCTGGATACGTGCACCTGTAGCTGCGCCGACATGACGCG
This sequence comes from Malassezia equina, assembly GCA_029542865.1. NCBI lineage: Eukaryota > Fungi > Basidiomycota > Malasseziomycetes > Malasseziales > Malasseziaceae > Malassezia > Malassezia equina. Next base: position 191,839 of record CP119901.1, read on the forward strand.
GAGGGGCAGCGTAGCAGGCACCGTGTCGATCTCTGCGACATCATCCGCCACAGGCTCCGTCACGACGCCAGGCTGACTAGGACGTTGGGACGGGCGGCCAAAAGCGCCAGCGAGCATACCAGCGATGCTCGCACCCGCGCCTGCTGTCTTGGAGAAGGCGGACGCAAGTGTTTGACGCAACGAGGATGACTCTTGCGCAGCAGCGGCCGCTGCCGCCTCGCGCAAGACCAGGCGCGCGACACGCGCGTGCAAACGCAAAGGACTCATTTGCAGGGTATGAGCGCGCAGCATACCTTCAGGGCTTGTGCTTTTCAGATGGCGGCATGGCACAAGTGCCATGGCCGTGCCTGTGCTCTTGTCCAGGGAGCACAGCAGCACATCGTCCAGGTACAGACGGACGGCGTGGACATGGTGTGTGAACGTGAGTGAAGTCATGAGGAATTGCGTGAGCGCTAAAGGCGACTCGGGGAACGGTGTCGGTTCACGCAAATCCATAAGGAAGGTCGTCCAAGGGGCGCCCGACGCCGACGGTGCTGTGGGCGGCGCAGGCGCACGACGCGTATAGAGGGCGTCGCCTTTCCAAAAGAAGCCCATAAGCTCGTCGCCACTAAGCACCATAGGCTCCTCACACACGCTAAATAGTGAGTAAAAGCCCACACCAAAGGCGCCAATACGATCGGGATCAGGATTGCCTTCCGCAATGCGCTAGGGTGAGGAAAGGATACGTACGCGTAAGCGGTGCCAGTCGTCGCCACTGAAAGGCTTGCCATTGTTGCGGAAGGTCCATTGTGTGAGTGGGGCCTTGGTATCGGGGACCGTGGTGCGACGCCGAGACGGCTCTTGGGCATGTGCCACCGTCGCGCTGGTGGCGAAGCGGAGCTCGCATTCCGTCGCACCTGCATCGTCGGCGTTCTGGAGCAGCTCACGGAATACGGTAAACTCTGCCGAGTATCGAGCGAGGATCTTGTCAATCAGCGCGCGCTGATTGACAGTGATTGCTTCCTCAGGGTGCCCGGACGCATTGAGTGCCTGCCGCGCGAGCGACGGCACATCCATGACGCGGAGCCCACACCGGGGGCGCGCGCATAGGCCACGTTGATCACGTGCATACTACGACTTAGCCTACAATGTCCTCGAGCCGGATCGCATTCACGTCGCGAGTCGTACAAAGGCTCGCGAGATCGGGGCGGCGCATGCTGCGGGTGAGAGAGAGAGACGTACAGCTCGAGTGATACACGCAGAATTTCCCATACACTGGAGCTCTGCGTGTCAGACGGGTCGCTGTCTTGCGATGCGTGTTGCAGATGGAGGGCGGTAAAGGCGTGCTCAGCCGCCTCCTGGTATTGCTGTGGTCAGTCACAAAGGGCTTACCTTCAAGTTGAGGCATGAAATGCTCAGGTTAAAGTGGCAGCGCGCAAAGTCGGGGCGCAGAGATAGGGCCTTGTGGTAGAATTGCAAACTGTCCTGCGAGCGTCCGGAGTTGCTTAGCGTCGCGCCTATGCGGTTGTACAAAATCCAGTCGTCAGGGCGCACGTTCAAGGCGGCGGTAAAACAGTCAACGGCCTTTTCGTACTCGCTAGAGGCGTTGAACAAAACGCCCAGCGCCACTTGGATATCCGCGTCGATGGATGTCGCACCGTTCGAGACACCCGCACGAGCCATGGCCATGAGCACCTGCGTCAGTTGCGTGTGCCGGCTCTTCGACTTCTGGTCGCCTGAGCGTTGATACCGGTGCACGATGCCGCGGTAGGTATCATTGACGTTGATCCAGCGCTCCAGCGCCTCCAGCGCCTCGTCACGTTCATTTTCGTTGGTATAGCTGACCGCCAGGGCAAGCCATGCATCTTTCAACTTCGGATCAATCTTGAGAGCCTTGTGCAAGGCAGCAATGGCCTGTTTTTCGCGCTCGTTCTCCTGCTGTCGCAGGCCGAGTGCGTACCACTTGGCGGCATCGCGCGGATCTGCTTGCACGGCCGCCTCATGCTCTAGCACCGAGTCAAACACGGTCGGCGCCTGCGTTGCGTGGTGAAGCGTGTCTGCGTACGGGTTGGCATCATGGAAGCGGTAGTCGGGTGTCGCATAGGGGAATGGCACCTGCACACGGTCCGCCACAGTCGGATGAACGCCGTCTTCCAGCGACTCGAACCCTTCCCAATCGCGTTGCAGCTTCTCCCATTCATTGTTCTGCGCGCCAGGCCGGCCACGGCCTTGCACACCGTCCCACGCACGACCAACAAAGTCTTCCGCATTCATCTCCTCTTCCCATTTTGTGTTGGCACCGCTCACATTCGTGTCCATAGACGTCCACTTGTTGTACTCGCGCGCAATAAGATCATCATCGTCCTGCGCGCGTAGATCCTGCGCCATAATCTCGTCATCCTCCCGCATGCGTGCGGCTACATCGCCGCCATCGCCCACAAACGTGTGGGCATGCTTGGGCTTTTCGCGCGCTGCGTCCTCCTCCATCCAAAATTCTTGGAGCTGCGATTGGGCGTCCGGATGCATTGTTTGGGGCTGACCGGTTTGGGAAGTTAGCATCGGAGCGGCTTGACGCAACATATCGTCTAGGTGTGCCTGCGTTGGCGGGCCTTCTGCCTCCTTGCCCTTGCCCTTATCGACAATGTCAGAGCCGCACACTTCCACCTGGCGGTCCCGCAACTTTTCCATGAGCCGGAGAAACTCGCTCTGCTTGAACTTGTCGCTCCGATCATGTTTCACGGCATCCAGCAAACGCTCAGCGGCCTCAGCTAGATCGTCTGCGGTCATGTGGTCAAGCTCCGAGGCCTGTTCGGCGGTCGCCACAGCGGGCGCCACAGCGGGTTGCTGCATGTCCACCGCGGTAAACGCCGAGTCCCACGACGATTGACTCACGTTTTCCAGCGCATCTGGCTTCGTCGCAGTCTGCATCCGAGGCGGCGCATGCGCCATCATCGGTGGCGGCATCGCCGGGAAGGGCCGCCGGAATTGCGTCAGTGGCGTGGCTGGACCTGCCGTAGCCTGTGCGGGACCTACAGGCGCGCTCCGTGGCGCATGCATGACGCTGGTACTTGTCTGAGTGCTCTGAGCAGGCATGGCGCCGGTACTCATAAAGTCCTGCGCCCACGCCGGAGCCGCACTGGAGCCACTCGCTCGGCCGCGCTCAAAGGATGCCTCCCACGCCGGTGGCGCTTGCCATGCGGACTGCGCCATAAGGGGTGGAAGCGCCTGACGTAACTCCTGTACCTGGAAGGGTGCAAGAGCCGTATCGCGTGTAAAGAACGCAGGATCGTCGGGACCCGCACGTTGCGTACGGAAGCCGTTGGGCCGCGAAGGGCCCATTTCGCTGCCCGGACGCAGCTGATCAAACTGGGCACCGCGGTCCTGACCGAACCGCTTTCCCAGCTGTTGCATGGGGTTTACGGGACCACATTCTGACGCACCACCCAGCATGTCCGGCAGCGACATCTTTCCTAAAAGAAGCGTGAGCGGGGTACAGCACGAGAGCTTGGTCGGTGGATGACTCGGCCGATGAGCAAGCTCCACAGCAGCTAGCAAGACGACTACGGCAGGGGCGGCGTCCACGTGAACTGCATGCGTGAGTCGGTCATACGTACGTATCGAACGGCGCCATCCGCGCCACCGCTAGCGATCGTGGTGGCGTCAAGCCACACGGCGCCGTAAGCGCCATTCGCATGCGCATTCTTGTACGCTGTATGTTTCATCGGCCGCTCCACCGACCACACGTAGATATGGGTATCGCTGCTGTTAGTGTAGCTAGAATACGAACAGAGAGGCGCTTACAGCGTACTTTCCGTCCAAGGACCAGTGGATGGAGTGAATGCGAGCGGTATGGAAGACCCAGTGCGAAAGTTGAAGGGTTTGCGTCGATACATTGTACACGAGGATCTTGCCGTTGCCTTCACCGACAGCCAGCAACGTGCCGTCGGGTGAAAAGGCCATGGCAGAAATAGCACTCCGGCCTCCATGAAGCGTGCCTTGACGCATCCATGGCCCAGACGGAGGGGCGGCGTACAGATGCACAGGGCCCGCCTCCGTGCCGAGTGCCACCATACGACCATCGCTTGTGGCAGCCATGGCCGTCGCGTTCGTGACTTGAAGGGATGCAAGCGTGTGGTGTGCTGCGCTAGGCCGAAGAATATCGATCCCTTGCTCCGTCAATACATAGGTATGAGACGGGCCCACATGTATGCCTCGTGGCTGCCCTGTGGTGCCTGTGGGCTCGCTGAGCTTACGGCCTTGTACCGTGCGCACGGCATCGTCCAACGAGGCCACGACCAGGCTATCGTTCGGGCCAGCGCTCATGGCGAGCAAGCCAGGTAGGCGCTCTTCCCGCGGTACTCGCTCCACGCCGCTAGGGCCGTAGAGATACACATGACCATCATGAGAGGCACTAGCCAACTTCGTGGCGCTGCTCGAAGGCACCGCAGCGAGGCTCGTAAGCCCCGAACTTGGACCGATGAGCGTGCTGACCACCTGGATCGTTTCCGCAGGTTGCAAGACGGTGAGAACGCCGCTAAAGCTTAGCGACACGATGTTGTCAGGGGTCCAGACCAGACCCACCTGCTGTGAATGCACCTTGTCCGACTCGTCAGAGCGCCACTCGTGCAGCAAAGCGCGGCGGGCCACATCCCATACACGCACACGGCCATCAGCGCTGGCAGAGGCGAGACAAGCAGAGTCTTGTGAATAGGCCACCGCAAAGATGGTACCGTCATGCGCAGGGCCCGTATGGAACTCGCCCTGGACGTCGCCACTCGTCCCGTCGTACAAGAACAGGCGGCCATCGGCGCCTGCAGAGACAAATGTCGCACCGTTTGGCGCATAGGCCACATCCTGGACAAACCCTGTGTGTGTTGACAGCGTACGGGCGTACTTGAACGGAACGCCTGTATAGAACAGCACTGTACCATCGTCCGAGCCCGTCACAGCCATGAAAGGGCGTTGAGCACGCACAGCCACCGCATTGACGGGCTTGCTGTGTCCATGAAGCTCTCCCACACTAGACCCTGTGTCGATATGAAAAGCGTGAGCGTACTTCTCACGACCCTCGCCCACGACCAGCACACGCTTGCTCTCGCCATCCCATACCAGATCGTGGATACGACCACCAAGTGCAGCCACCTCCAGCTTCAAGACCTGCTCCGTGCCGGCTACATCCCATATGCGCACCTTCCCGGATGCGTCGCCACTGGCCACGTAAAAGCCACTCGGACTCATACGCGCCACAGTGACAGGGTGCGTGTGCTGTGCGTACAGCACAGACTTGGTCTCATCGTGTAGATCCCGCAACACGACGGTGCGGCCTTGGGCATAGAGAATTCTATCGCCTTTTGGGCTCGCTCCGAGCTTGGTGCTCTGAGCACGAACGTTCGTGGGGTGGGGTGGGTACGTACAAGCCAGCGTCAACGACATTGTGGCACGGTGGACAGTGCACTGGCCACGTGGGACGCCAGGCCGTCGCACCGCGCGGGGTCCACGGCCGACGCAACACTGGCCCTCCACTTGACCATGCCGCGACACAGGGGCCTCCTTGAGGTGGCACATACATGCCAGAACGACGATCCCTGGGACGACTCTAGCTTGTATTCCTTTTGTTGCGATGGGGTACAGATTGGCTTTGTTACGCCTGCGGTGTGGGAAGTGCTGCGTGAGCAGGGCCCTGCTCAAAATTGGCCACTGGTCTTGCATACCGCGCAACATGCAGTGACGTTTACGGATGCATGCTGCTCGGTCGAACAGCGTACGCACGCAATGAATGCCATTGCTGAATGGATGCGAGACCAGCGCCTGTTCCCGGATCCTCTGGACGGTACGTGGTGACCACTAAGATTAGGCTGGCGGAACGAGCAGTATGCCATCTATGGGCCGGGCGATCGCCGCGCTCGCCCCGCATTCACACTCGAGCGATCAGCGTGTGCCCTATTCGGCTTGGCTACCTTTGGTGTGCACCTCACGGTACGTGATAAGGCATAGGGGCTCATTCACACAGGCCTATACCCCGGATGGACGAGTGTGGATCCCCAAGCGGTCGAGCACCAAGCCAACGTACGTTACACGCACTGATGATCGCAGATGGCCCGGCTACTATGACAACTCCGTGGCAGGGGGAATCACCGCTGGCGAAGGGCCCCTGGTCACCGTTGTGCGCGAGTGCGAGGAAGAGGCCGGCCTCTCGCCGTCGTTGGTGCGCTCGCACATCCAGGCGGCGGGCGTGCTGACCTACTTCTACAAAACCGAGAGCGGCTGGCGGCAGCCGGAAATGCAGTATGTGTACGACCTGCCCCTTCCGGCCGATGTGACGTTGGCACCGTCGGATGGAGAGGCAGAATCATTTGAGCTGCTAGACCGGGCGACCATTATGGAGCGCATGCTCCAAGGGACATTCAAGCCCAATTGCACTCTCGGTATGTAACAATCACTGACACACACAGTCCTCATGGACTTTTTCATTCGACATGGGTGGCTTACGGCGGACAACGAAAGCGACTACACGGCCTTGGCCTCGCTGCTGCACACGCCGCTGCGTATCCCTGTACCCTAGCTGAACAGCAATATTTTTGTATTTCAAGCAAGTGTGCTAGAAACCATACCATGCGTCATCATCCTAGCAGTGGGCATAGGTGCCATGGGCACAGTAAGAATGACGATACAGTAGCAACAAAACTCTTAGATCGAGAGCTTCGTGCGGCGCCAGTGGCGACGGTTCTTGTTGTACTGAATCTTGTTGTCGGTCTTCATGCGGAACCAGTTGGGGATGGAGCTACCATGTTAGGTGAAGACACATACCGGTTCTGGCGCGCGGCCTTGGCCAGCTTAACCTTGGTGCGGAACGTCTTCTGCGACGGCTAGAAAGTTAGCATGTCTCACACAATGCCACGTACCATATCGATAGAGACCAATGTAGGTGAGAGAGCAGGAGGGCGTTGAGAGGGAGTCCCTTCCTTCACATCACGTGTAAAACTACAGATCACGTGTGTAAAGGTGGAGGTTCGGTAGGGCCCTGGTAGGGCACCGGTAGGCACCGGCAGCGAGGGGGTCGCTTGTGGAGGATGCGCCTAGCACCAGCGGCGTCCACGCACGGCCCTCCTGACCCATCATGAGCGAGAGCTTTAAGCACCAAGCTGTGCCGGCTACCGACGTGTTTAAGCCTGATCTATTCAAGGGAAAGGTCGTGCTTGTAACTGGTGGTGGCTCAGGTATCTGCTATGGTATCACAGAGACGCTAATGAAGCTTGGCGCTAAGGCGGCTATCGTGGGTCGCAAGGCCGACCGCCTGCGTGAAGCTGCTGCCAAGCTGTCGCAAGACACTGGATCTGAGGCGATCGCTACGCCTGGTGATGTGCGTAAATTTGATGTGATGGAAGAGGTCGTCAAGCAAACTGTTGCCAAGTTCGGTAAGATCGACATGGTCATCTGTGGTGCCGCGGGCAACTTTATGGCGCCCCTCGTTGGACTGTCGCCCAATGCCTTCCGCACCGTGATCGAGATCGATCTGCTGGGTACCTACAACACTGTGCGGGCTACTGCGGCGGAAATCAAAAAGGCGCATGGCTCGTATGTTCACATCTCAGCGACGCTGCACTACTCGGGACTGCCCTGGCAGGCTGCGCCGTCGGCTGCCAAGGCAGGAATTGATGTACTATCGAATGTGATTGCGGTGGAATGGGGCCCATTGGGCGTGCGCAGCAACTGCGTGGCGCCGGGTCTGATCGCTGGCACAGAGGGCGCTGAGCGTCTTGTGCCCAAGGGCAGTGAGGATCTGGTCGATGGGTTTGTCCCCATGCAGCGCATTGGACAGCGCGCTGACATTGCGAATGCGTGTGTGTTCCTCTTCAGCGATGCTGCCAACTGGATCAACGGCCAAGTGATTGTACGTGACAACAGGAAAACTAACGTTGCAGGCTGTGGATGGTGGCCATATGCATTTCCGTGGCCCGTGGCTCCCGTACCCTGCCAGTTCGCTGGATCCGGCATCGTTCAAGAGCCTATTCCCTGGCCTGCGTTTGTAGATTGCGAAAGAAAGGCCTCCAAGGTAGAAAGTAAATCGGCTTTGCGTCCATGCTTCGGCAGACCGTAATGATCACACGCCTGTTTCAGCTCAGGTACCACTAGCTGCGCGTTAGCCATCTTGTACGTACCCGATCCAGCAAACGTTCACGGTGCATGCGCCGCAGTGTCTCGTCCAAAGACGCGTCAAAAGCGCTGTTTCTCGTCTCTGCGGTGCGTGTATCGGCCAATAAAGCCTCGTTCCATGCCCGAAGGGAGTTGCCAGATCGCTGTTGCGTAAGTCTCCTATACGCACCCGCTCAATCAGCGCATAATCCGGTACGATGGTGTCGTGGTACGCAGGCATAGGCTGCCCAAAAGCCTGCGCCATGAGCGTACCATAGTGGTGCTGGAGCACAGGATTGGGGAACACATCCGGGTTGAAAGGATCGCGCCGGTGAAAGCTTTCGATGACTTTGCTAGCGGCAGCCACTTCGTCACTGTTCGCGCTGAGGGACCCTGTGCGTGGGGGATCACGAATATCGTCGACATAGGGCATGGTGATAAGATGCATGCCAGGCGGATCACGTTGATGGCCCTCCGCGTCCAGTTCTTCGGCCTGTGGCAGCAGCACGGCGAAATGAGGGATGGCATTGTCCCGCGGAAGAAAAAGGCACAAGGCGATCTTGTTCTTAGATAACATGGACGTGAGAAGGGCGGAAAACACACGCTTGCTCCCGGGATGCTCCAGATCGGAGGGGTATAAGAAGTAGGCGTGCTTTATGTTCTCGTAAAAATGCAGGGTGGTACGGTCTTTAAAGCCAAGGAGCGATAGGCCCGGTAAGCACCCAAACTGCCGCAGTGCCTTAATTTCCTCGTTGGTGAAGCGGATCTGCGCTTCCGGTGAGTCGCTCTCACATAGCATAAAGACATGTTCCATGTCCTCGGGCTTTACCAGCTCGCCCGTCATGGTGCGGTGCATTTGCTGAACGCTGACAACTTCATACAGATCATTCGGGTCTTCGTTGCCATGCGACGACACACGCACGGGCAGCTCGCGTGTTGTCTCGGATACGAGACTGTAGGCTTTCACGTGGATGCGCCAGGCCGATTGCCCCGCCGGTTTCGGATGGTTGGCGTCGTCGGCCGCTGCCAGCTTCGACAGAGGCCCTAGATCGAAGAGCAAGTCAAACACCACGCGCTTGGGCATCTCGCGGCCGCCCATCTGCTCTTCCAGTTCGGCCCATTTGGTCGTCGAGTCCCACACCCGCTGCTTACTGCCATTCTGGTCTTGCAGCTGCCGAAGGCGCCAAGGACGCAAAGCATCGTCCACGAGGCCATCGTCGTACACACCCAGAATGTCTGCATAAAAGGTGTTGATGGAGAAAGGGTGCGTAGGCCGACCCATGAAAAACGGCTCCAAATCAATGCCGCGCCGAGAATAGTCCTGGCGTGAGACGGAAGCTCGTACCTTCATTTTGTCAATGCACGCCTTCTGCATGAGCTGCTTGCTGCTTCCTGGGTGAGGATTTGCTTGGTTCGTCACGAAAAATACGCGTCGCGTGCCTGCTTTGACCGAGGCGGTGAGTAGACGAAGCCCATTCGTAAATACATGCTCCATGGGCATTTGCGCACGGGCTGGCGTCAAGTCACCGCGTAGGTGCTGAGGATTTGTTTCTAACGCTGCACAGTGTTAGCGATGCTTAACGTACATTGAATCCATTGACGTAGCTGGAAGGTGACCGGTACATTGACTTGCTGTAAGGTGGCATACTCGACCGAGTGCGGCCAGAATCCATTCTTCGTCTCTGTCTTCATGCGCGATTCCGCCTGAGATCAGTGCAAAAAGCGTACCGTATTCCATAGCATGATGCCCACATGGTCTTTGGGCGCACTCACCAATTTCATTTCCATGAGGCGTAAAGCGGCGCGAAGCGCCGTCAAGAGTGGCGGCTCCTGCTCATCGTCGCTCTTTTCATGCATAGTTGCGCCGCAGTCGATAGCGAAAAGCACAGAGTCATGATGGTAATAATTCTTGCGTTATAGGATGATACATACTTCCCATGGCACGGCGTGGTGCGATTCGTCGTCGCCTGGCTCGTGCTCCATGGCCAGGTCGGTAGGACGTGGCGTGTTGGACAAGTGGAGGACCGGCGAGGAGTGCGCACGCGCCTCGTGGCATTTCGCGTCGCGCCGTTTGGTCACGCGCAACGACCGCGATGGACGCGCCGGTGCCTATGGAGCCGAACCTTGCGGCCGCAGTTGTGCCGGAAAGGGAGCCTACTGTCGTTATGGAAGATACAATTGTGCCAGAGGTGCCGGAGAATGTGACTACAGCGGAAGAAGCGCCCGTGCCCACGCCGGCACCTACGGGCGCGCGGAAAGTGTCGCGACCGGTCCAGCCTCCGCAAAAAGGCACGACCCTCTTCCCGATCGCGCGTGTGTCGAAGATTATCAAGGTATGTGTAAGTTTCATTGACGTTAGGCGGACAGTGCCGTGGACATTTGCAGCAAAGAAGCGACCTTTCTCATCAGTGCCGCCACCGTACGTACATTCTGACTGATGCCAGGAACTCTTTGTCAAAAAGTTTGCAGAGGAGGGATGCACGAATGCGCGACTGGATAAGCGTAAAATGGTGCGCTACGATGATATGGGTGAGTGTGGGCATGTATGCTGACGCGTCCAGCCAAAGCAGTGGCACAGAATGAATACCTGGATTTCCTACGAGAGATTGTTCCTACAGCCGTGCCCCTCTCCGTGGCCATGAAACAGCGAGAAGAGCGCATGAATGTGGACGCGAATCGCGACGATGCGGTGGGCCCTGAGCCCGAGGAGGCCGACGAGGAAGATGCCGTGATGGACGACTCGATGGTAGAGGAGCCACCGGTTGATACGAGCGCGTCTGACTGGCCAACGATGGAGGAGACGGACGAGGGGCTTGTTGAGGAGGCGGAGGCGCTCACGGACGGTCAAGGAACGGAGGCGCCTTTGGCCGAGCCCTAGACGAGGTAGAGAAAAAAACGACAACTACAGGGTTCGAACCTGTGCGGGCGGAGCCCATGAGATTGCGCCGATATGGGTTCAAGTCTCACCCATTAGACCACTCTGGCAAGTTGCCGATCGTTCCTCAGCGTGCTGAGGCGAGCAACTATAGCATGATGGCCTATGGGACGTAGGGGGGCCTTAGATCAACCCGTTGGCCTCGAGCAGCAGCACAATCGAGTGCGTAATCTCGGCAATGCTCTGCTGCGACGGGTCCACCTTGAGGTCGACGTCCTTGGGCTCCTCGTAGTGGTCGTCCACACCAGTGAAGCCCTTGATTTCACCGCGACGCGCCTTGGCATAGTTGCCGCGGCGGTCCGTCTTCTCGCAGTACTCCAGCGGCGTGGCCACGTGCACCAGGAAGAAGTTGCCCGAGCCACCGTTCTTCTGCACAGTCTCGCGCGCCATCGCACGCGAGTTCTCGTAGGGCGCGATCGGCGCAGCAATCACAGCGGCACCCGCACGAGTAAGCTCGCTGGCCACAAAGGCAATGCGCTGGATGTTGGTGTGACGGTCCTCGGGCGAGAAGCCAAGCTCCGACGACAGCTCCGAGCGCACCGTCTCACCCAGCAGAAGCGAGACGCTGCGACCGCCCTGCTCGTGCAGCTTCACCTGCAGAGCACGCGCAATCTGGTCCTTGCCCGAGTTGTAGAGACCCGTGAGGAACAGGGTAAAGCCCTGGCTCGTCTTCGGCGGGTAGCTCTCGCGCAGCGTCTTGACAACGCTCTCGTAGCTGAACCAGTCGGGAATCGGGGCACCGGTGCGCAAACGCTTGCGCAGCTCTGTGCCGCTGATGTCGAGCGTGCGAGTGCCGGGCTGCACCTCGTCCACGGGCTGGTACTCGTCCGAGTCAGGCAGGTAGGTCATCTGCTGGAAGGGCACCATCTCAATGCCCAGCTCATCCGTGTGCTTGCGCACAAGGTCCTGAGCATCGTACGGGCCGTAAAAGTCTTGGCCCTTGCTGTTCTTACCGGGGCCAGCGTGGTCACGACCCACGATAAAGTGCGAGACACCAAAGTTCTTGCGGATAATCGCGTGCCACAGGGCCTCGCGCGGACCAGCCATACGCATGGCCAGAGGCAGGAGCGCCAGCGTCGCCATACCCTTGGGGTAGCGGGGCATCAGGCTCGAGTACACGCGCACACGCGTGTAGTGGTCCACATCACCGGGCTTGGTCATACCCACCACGGGGTGAATTAGGATGTTGGCCTGCAGCTGGCGCGCAGCACGCACGGTGAGCTCGCGGTGCGCACGGTGCATCGGGTTGCGGGTCTGGAAGGCGACAACCTTGCGCCACGCGACCTTCTCAAAGTGGTGGCGCAGCTCCGCGGGCGTGAAGCGCAGCTCCACGTAGTCGTAGTACTGCGGCTTGCGAATGGCCTCGACCGTACCACCGACGTACACATCCTTCACCTGGGTGTAAAGGTAGGCCACGGCCGGGTGGGCCTTGTCGTCGGCACCGAGCACGAGCTCGGCCTCGCGCGAGCGGTTGACGTCGTGCAAATCCGACACAGTCAGGATCGCGATCGCATTGTCGTCGCGCGGGTCGCGCAGGGCGATGCGCGAGCCGGCCTGCAGGCCCAGAGAGCTGACCTGCTCCTTCGACACATCGAGGGTGATGGGCATGGGGAACAGGGTACCGTCAGCAAGACGCATGTTGGTCAAGCAGCCTTCGTAGTCAGCTTGACCCATGAAGCCCTCCAGCGGCGAGAAGCCACCGGTGATGATCAGCTCCAAATCACACAATTGGCGCTGAGAGTGTGAGCAAAGAGGAAAGAACTCACCTCGCTGAGAACGAGATCCGACAGTGAGTTCGCCTCCTCCTCAAGAGCAGCGGCCTTGGAGGCATCGCGAGCAAGCAGGTCCTTCAGCACACCACCGTGCGGGGGGTTCACCATGGTCTTTCGGAAGAGGAGTCTCGGTACGCCCGAGCGAGGCGATGGCGCAATCGGTCCGCAGTAGCTCCACATGCACGTGTCACGCGCCAAGGACACAAGGCTGGGAGAAAAAAGGATGGGCTAGGAAACTACTTAGTTCTTGATCACCGGCTTGGCAATCTCGACCGAGTTGGTCGCGCCGAGTGCGTGCTTGATCTCACCGTAGATACCGAACTGGAAGGCAGTCATAGTACCGACCATGACCAGACGAGTGGTCAGACCAGTGAAGAGACCCACGGGGCCGAGCTCCTTGGCGAACTTGAGCAGACGGCCACCGGTGGTCTCGCCGGGCAGGGCCTTGGTCTTGTTGACCTTCGACAGCAGGGTGTCAGCGGGCTGCGAGATGGTGGCAGCAGCGAAACCGGCAATCAGACCCGAGCCGAGGTTGAGCACGGTGGCCTCAGTCGACGACAGCTGCGACTTCTGCTTGCCGTACAGGCCGAGCAGACGCTCGAGCACAATCTCCATGGTGGCGAACTTGGCCATGTTGTAAGGCACCTGCTTGAACAGGATAGGACCGAAACCGGCGTAGAAGCCGCCAATACCCTCCTCACGGGCAATGCGAGCAAAGCCACCGATGAGACCGTTCGCGAACGTGGGCTGCGACACGAGACGGATACGGGTGGCCTCGAGAGGGCACAGCGCAATGTCGGCGAAGAACTCGGCGAGAGCCGAGGCGGCCAGGTACACGCTCATGCGGTTCTCCTGGGCGGTGGACATGCCAAGCTGGTCGACAATGAGCTTCTTGAACAGCTCGTAGCCACCGAACTTGAAACCACCCTGCAGGAAGTAACCCATGGCGGTCGGGCCGAGACCGGTGAGCAGGGCACCGGCACCCTCCGTCGCCACAATCTGGCGGAAGCTGCCAATCATACCCTTGTTGTACACAGTGGGCTCCAGCTGGATACGGGTCTTGACCACATCAATGGGGGTCATAGCACCGTGGGTGATACAGCAGCACAGAGCACCAGCGAGGGCGAAACGCGAGTACAGGTCCACGCCCGAAGGGGGGGCCTTCTCGACAATCGAGGGGACGGGGTAGGCGGCACCGACAAAGTTCTGAATGTACGACATGGCGACGGGACAAAATGTGGTGGTAAGGAAGCGGGCGAGTTCGGCGCCGTGTGTGCTGTCGGCACGGACCGCGACGCACGTGCCCGCAGGATGAACGTCGGTGATAGGGTCAACTACGGAACCAATCAGATGGGCGCTGCGTCCTCCCCCGGCCCCCCACGCGCCACGGTGGAGGACCATGGCGAGGCGGCCCCGGCGTCCAGGTCCGTGAGCAGCATTTGCAGCGCACGCTGCGAGTCAGGGCCGCCGAACGACTGCCGAACATAGTCCACCGTCAGGGCGCTCACCGCATTGCGGATACGCGTGATGATCTGGTTAAGAATGGGAAATAGCTCGGCATCTGTAGCGTCTTCACGCGATTCAACCGCGAGCAACTCGGGCATGCGCGCCACGCCACGCTGGACAATCACACTACGCTCCAAGCTGCCATTCTCCGCTGCAGGCAAATCCTCCTGCACAAAGCGCGAAAAGGCATCGGCGGGGTGGATGCCCGGGAAGCACCGGCGATTGCTTAGCGCCTCCAAGCGCAGGCACAGGTAGCCTAGCTGCTTGACCTGATTGAGCGCCAAAAGCGCCTGCGTCGGCTCAAACATGAGCAGCGCACCACTGGACGTGCGTGATCCAGCGAGATGGCTGTAACGCCCGCTCAGACTCTTCGGGTATACGAGCGATAGGCGTTCGGGCGACTCGATGCCTTTGAGGCGTCGCTCGCCCAAGGCAATGATGCCCAAACCGAGGCGCCGCAAGAGCACCACGTCACGGTCGCGGTCATCCGCGCTAGGCATGTCGGTGTTCTCTTCATCAGGCACCACCTCGGTACCGTGCATCTGGAACTGGCGCTCCAGCTCCTCGACCACGTCCTGACTCACCAAAATCTGACCGCCGTCGGCCGCCGCGCTGATCCGAGCGGCGCGATTGACCATCGGGCCAAAGTAGTCCATGCGGTTGTTCACAGGATCCACCTCGCACACGGGCCAGCCCCAGTGGATGCCCATACGCACACGCAGCCCACGGTACAACAGTGTGCCATCCTCGGCGTGCACCACCTTGGTCGTGGGCGTTTCCAAGATGGCTTGGGGCCAGTCCACGCTCATGAGGCGCATCTGTACGGTAAAGCACCACAGCAACGCAGACGCCACGGAGGAAAACGAGACCATGAAGGCGTCCCCTTCTGTCTTAGCCTCGTAGCCGCCAATGCTGCGCAGCTGACGACGCAAGAGCAGGTTGTGCAAGCGAATCGCAGCTTGCATACTAGGATTGGTCTCCCACAACAGCGTCGAGCTCTTAATGTCGGTGAAGACCAGCGCCACTTGTCCAATCGGCGGAAGCACTTCGCGATCGAGCCGCGCCAGCGTACTGTCCATGTCCATGCGCCCACGTCGTGTCTTTTTCGTGAGGCCAAGACCCGTTTGCGCGGCGCGCGCCGATTGAACGTGCACATTGAGGTTGTCATCAAAGAGGGCGCCCACGGTGAGCACCATGACACTAACGTGATTGGACGCGCCATAGGCGATCGCCGTGTCACGCAAACGGGAGGCAGCTACGCGCGGATTCTCGCGGTCCATGCGCGCAATGTCCACGGCCATTTGGTAGGACATGTAGCGCCACAGCTCCGCGTTGGCAATGATCAAGAACTCGTCCATGTCCTGCAGGGGCACACACACCACGGACGGTGTAGCGGTGACCACCGGCGTTAAATGATACGCACCAAGAGCGCGCGCCACCTCGAGCTTGTCGTTGACGCGCCCGTTGGGGGAGACCCATCCCTCGGCCGCGCGAATGCGCTGCGTTTCTTCGTGGTCAAGAGGACTGTGCTGGGTGCCCAGCACGGAGATATGGACGCCCCCGCGCGAGAGGACGGCCACTGATTGTCCCACATTGGCCACGTACAGCGTGCGGTGGCGCAGGTACACGAACAGCGCCGTAGCACTTGCGTGCCACAGGTGCGTGTCCGGTGTCGAGGAGGCGGTGTCCCAGCCCCAAAACACCTCCTGCGAGAGGTTCAGCTGCGTATTTAGCGTCGGATCGTCACGCTGCCGCTCAGTGGCATACGCATCGTGCGTCTGCAGCACATGCTCCGCGTACGTTTGGTTGAGGCGTAGGAACGTGCGCCGCAGGGCTGTCTCCACACCTTCGTCCGTATCTGCCTTCGGCACGCGAGCGAGCTCTTTCGCAAGCACCGATTCACAGTGCTGCCGAATAAAGCGGCTGATGCGCGACGCCGCTGCGGTGGATGGCGAGTGGCCCTCAATCAAACCGAGCAGCGCCTCCGTATCGGTGCTGCGGAACTGCGGCACCACCAAATCAAACACATGGAACGAGTGGAGATGCCCGATCGCGTCGGCCATAGCATACGGCATGTCATTGACCTGCGCCAGCGTGGTGCGAATGCGGCGCTGATCGTTCTCGTCGGGGAGCGGCTGGTGCGTCATGGTGACTTCCATCAGGCCAAGCAGGCGCAGGTGGTGCAGGCAGTTAAAGTCCGCAATGTTCCTCTCACGCCCATCGACGTCGGCCAGCTTCGGCCGGATCTCAAAGCGCTGGTTGCCCGACAAGTTGAGGTAGCGCAGCTCGGGGTTGGCATTCCAGTTCCAGTCGTAGTTCCAATTGGCAATGTTGTACTTGAGGATATTGTCGCCGGCGTCAATAGCGTGCAGATGCTTGGCACGCCCCAGCTCGGCAGGCAGCGAGTGCAGTCGGTTGCCGTTGAGGAACAGCACACGGAGCCGCGTGAGATGCACCAGGTCCTCCCCTGGCAGCGTACTCAAAGCGTTGCCGCTCAAGTACAGTTCGCGCAGCGCACGTAGGTCTCGTAGCGCCCCTGTAGGCACTTCGTATATCTCGTTCATGGACAAATTCAGCACCTCGAGGCGCGGGAGGCGCGGAAGCACGGCAAACACATCGTCCGTCAAACGATTGTCAGCCGCCCGCAGGTGCGCCAGCGCGCGCGGCACGTCGGTGGCAGGGGGTATCGGGAGCCCATCCAATAGATTGGAGCTCACATTCAGCTCTTGCAGTGCGCGACACGCCCAGAGCGACGCCGGCAGCGCTCGTACATTGTTGTTGTGCAAATCGAGCCGCACCAGCGCACGCAATGCGCCGATCGAGTCGGGCACGCCGGTGAGTGCATTTGCCGCACAGCTCAGCACCTCGAGCTCTGTGAGCGCCTCGAGCGAAGGCAGCGCGCCCAGCTGATTGCCATCCAGCACAAGGTGCGTCAATGCCGGCACCGAGCTCAGCAGACTAGTCGGCAGCGTGCCAAGACTGGCGTGCGACAAGTCGAGGCGCGTGAGAGCACTCGCAGCCGGTGCTTGGAGCGCAGCGCGGCTCAGTGGATTGTGCGCCAGCTCCAGCTGCGTGAGTGTGGCACCGAGCGCGCTGTCAATGCTGGTAATGCCATTGTGTGTAGCCAGCAGGCGCTCCAGCTTGGGCAACGCTGGCACATCATCGATCGACTGGAGCGTCATGTGCCGCAGATCCAACACACGCAGGGAGACGAGGCCGCGCATCTCCGCCGGCAGGTGGCTCAGCCGGTTGCCCGCCAGGACCAGACGAACGAGCTTGGTCAGTTGGCCCAGCTCGGGCGGCAGTGTTCGGATAGTATTGAACGAGAGGTCCAAATCCGTTAGGTTCGGCATCGCACACAGCACGTCAGGGAACGTGTCAAAGCGGTTGTTGGACAAATTCACATACTCCAAAAACGCCATACCCGCCATGTACGACGGCAACGAGGACAATCGGTTGTTGGTCACGCGCAGCACACGTAGCTGCGGTAGTTCATCGAGGCGGATGTGCTCCAGATCCAGCAGCCGATTCGAACCGACGTCCATCTGGGTAAGCGAGGGGATGGCGCACACACTGGCCGGCACGCGCTTGAGCGCCAGCGAGGCGAGGCGCAAAATCCGAAGGGATGTGAGCTGCTGCGCAAAGTCCAGAGGCAGGTCCACGAGCGGGTTCATCGATAAGTCCAAGCTCACGATGCACGACCCTGTGCGGTACACCGGCACGGGAATCAGCGTGAGGTGCATCGCTTGCAAGTTCAAGTGCTTGTACGTTTGTTCCTGCTCCACAGGCAGCGTGGGGAAACGGTCGGCCCGATACACAAAGCGCAGCAAGCAGCTCAAATCCTGGCGCCCTAGCTCATCGAGATCGTCCGCTTCCGTGTAGCCCGCCTGCAGCATGCGCCGCCGGAGAATGCGCGCAGGGCGCTCGGTGGCTGTGAGCGGCCGGTCGGTGCCCCGCTCGTAGAGGAACAGGCGGTAGCCCTGCGGGTCCGCCATCTTTACATGTCGTCCCAAGGCGTACACCATCTCTGCTGCGGTGCTATCGCGCGCGCACGAGAGCAGGACGTAGGTGTCATTGGGCTGGTACACGCGCAGAAAGGTCCGGCCTTGCAGCATCGACATGTCCATGTCAGCCGTGCTGAGGGTGAGCGGCGCAGGAGGCACTTCGTCCGCACTCAGCGGCGACTCGATCCGCTCCAGGGGCTCTGACGATTCGCGGCTACCACTCGGCCACCCACGCAGAAAGAAGAGGTGGGGCGTCCGCCGACGGCGCCCTGGGGCGGTCTTTTTGGGGCTGTCCGCCAACTCGAAATCATGCCCATGGTCGTGTGTGTGTTCATGATCAAGCTTGGACGCTCGCCAAAAGAAGCGTGAGCCGCGACGAGACTCTGTGAGCGGGTACACAGTGCACTTGTGGCAGACGGGCGGCGCCGCACGCACCTTAATCGAGTCCGGCTCCGGCTCGAAAATAAAAATGCTCGATTGAAGGGATGAGTCGTTGCTATCGCCCTCGGCGGGGAGTGGATCACTGGTAGTGCTCAGCGCAGGTATCAGGGGCGGCTCGATGTCCATAGGCCGCGCGTCGTCGTCGTCAGCGTACTCACTGCCCACATTCTTCATCACCTCCTGCTCGTTGTCGCGCGACAAAACGGCCCAGCTGGGTGGCGCCGTCCACGCCGACGGGCGCGGTGGCGATACAGCCTCGGTCTGGGGCAGCAGGAGAGGAGGCGCAGGGCGCGGACTGCTCGAGCGCCGCTCGTCCAACGACGGCTCCATCAAGCTCACACTCGCGCGCAAAGAAACCGAGCCGGGAAGTGAGGTCGATGGCGAGTACTCATCCAACGAGGGCGACGGGGGCCGGGGCGAGAAGGACAAGCTTCTGGACGCGCGGCGCGACGAGTCCTCGGAGCGGAGAGGGTGGGGCGACATGGCACGAGAGCCCTCGCTGAGCGCGTACGGCGTCACAGGCGGCAGGGGGGCGCTGCCCGTACTGCTCGTGCTCATGCGGCCATTCGATGGCCCCAGAGGCAACGACGACGGGTCATGGGGCAGCAACCGCGATGTGTCGACAATGTCATCAATGTTGTCCATATTCGTATCGAGCTTGACGCCCTGGATCGACCCTGGCGGCGAGTGCGCTGATTCACGCGAGCGAATCACGCTCAGTGGCTCCAGCAGGCCAAGAGGCCGTGCTTCCGCGTCGGCACTCGTGCCGCGAACGGGGCTGTGCTGAGAGCGACGTCGCATCGTGCTGCGAGACGTCCGCACGACATCGCTGCGGCTGTGATTCCGGCCCAGATCTTCCTGCAACGAGCGAAATGGAATCCAACGACGGCCCTCTTGGGTGCGGGTGCCATGACGCGATGTGTTGGAACGGAATAGGTGGAGCGGATTCAAGCTGCGGCGCCCGGGGGGAGGGGTGGCGGGTGGCGTGGTGTCCACCTCTTCGTTGGCCCACGGCGACACGGCATGGGCCACCTGCACATCCTCTTTCTTGAGCTGATTCACATGCTGATCGATGATGCCATGAGGCGCGCGCCGAGACGACGAGGCGGTCGACACCGACGATGCGTCGTCCATGGCGACGCCACCGATCGCGGGCGAGAAGTGGAGGTAGACGCAAAACACGCGGTGCACCGCCGCCCGGGCTTGCCGTCTGTGTGCCTGCCGTGGCGATGAGCACCACAGGCGGGGAGGGCAGCCCGCCCGCCTACAAGTATGTGGGACTGGTACGTTTTGTATACTTATTCGCAGGCTTTGGCCGTAGGGAGCGGGATATTTATTGGCTCCTCGTTTGTGTTTAAAAAAAAAGGCCTGCTCGCCGCGCAGCGCAAGTACGCGGTGGCGGCAGGGGAGGCGCATGCGTACCTCAAGAGTCCGCTGTGGTGGACAGGTATGATCATTATGATTCTGGGTGAAGTGCTCAACTTTGTGGCGTACATGTTTGCGGACGCTGTGCTGGTCACGCCGATGGGCGCCTTGTCCGTGGTGGTATGCGCGGTGCTCTCTGCCATCTTCCTGAAGGAGCACCTTACGCTCTTTGGCAAGGTGGGGTGCTTCTTGTGCATTGTCGGCTCTGTGATCATTGCGATCAATGCGCCGGAGGAAAAAGTCGGCGGGGACATTCGCTCGTACGAACACTTGTTTATCGCGCCGGGCTTTCTTGTGTGGCTAGGCTTGTGTGTGGTGACGGCCCTCGTACTGGTGTTTCTCGTCGCGCCGCGGTACGGCAAAAAGAACATGCTGGTGTATATTACGGTGTGCAGTGTGATTGGCGGCCTCAGTGTGAGTGTGACGTCGGGGCTGGGCTCCGCGATCATCCTGTCGATCCGCGGAGACAACCAGTTCACCTATTGGTTCACCTATTTCCTCCTTGGCTTTGTCATTGTCACGCTGCTGGTGGAAATCAACTATTTGAACAAGGCGCTGGAGCTGTTCAACACGGCGGCTGTGACGCCGACCTACTACGTCCTGTTCACCGCAGCAACGATCATTACCTCGGTCATCCTGTCCAAGGGACTGCATGCGAGCCCCGTGGCGATTGTGACCATTGTGTTCGGCTTCTTGACCATTTGTGCAGGGATCACGCTTTTGCAGCTCAGCAAGATGGACCCCACGGAGCTGGAACACCAGGGCCTCGATCGCAAGTCGTCCATGCTTCTCAGCGTCATGGAGATGGGCCACGAGCTCGAGAAGGAGCACGAGCTCACGCAGATCGAAGACCCGGGCGTGGACACGATCCGAGGCGGGATGGGCATCGTCGGCAGCCTCATGCGCGCACGCACGGTGCGCCGCGCTGCGTCGCATCAGGAGCGCCCCGACAACTCGCTCGAGCCGCTGACGACCCACGCACTCGGGCACGATATGCCGCGGTACCAGCTGTACGACCGGCCCCTCACATTTTCGCCCGACGCCGACCACCATGTCAAGTTTACCGACGGCGCCACAGAGCCGCACGGACACCATGGCGGCGATACCGACCTGAGCGGCATGCGCACATCGCCTGTAACACACTCTTTGGTCCCTATTCTCGAGAATGGGCGCGCGAAAAGCCAGCGCTGCTTTACCCCCTCTACGATGGGCCTCGATGGCGATGTGGGCGCACGGCCGCCGTCGGAGGACCACTCGGCCCCGGCGTACGCGCTTGATCTGCCACCGATCTGGGGCGCTGATGGGTGGGAAGGTGACGACGACAAGTTGGCCTCGCCCACGGGCATTGTCGATGAATACTGCGACCTGTCCGAGGAGCCTATCGAGCTGCGCCCTGTGCCGCTCGGTTCGCGCTCGCGCAGCCTCCAAAAGGCGCCAAGCGCCCTAACCAAGTTTCGCTTCTGCAAGAGTTCCCGCGACCGCCCACCCGCCGCGCCGTCCAGCCCGGCCTGGGGCGCAGGCGCGTTCCTGCGGAGTGCGCCCGAGGCGTATGCGCCGGCGCCCTCTGCCTCGGACCAAGACGGGCTGTCGGCGCCGGCGCCGCCACCGTCGCACATCTAGTCATCTGTTTCTATAGTATGCAATTCTTCTACAAGGCCGTCTTCTTGGAGAGAGAGCCCAGCTCGCCGTGCTCGTACTTGTATCGCTGTGGGTAAGTCATGGATACGCACGAGAAGGCGCAGACACTGCACACCTTGGGCGGTCGCATTGGTCAGGTGGCACGCAAACAGCAGCAGGTTGCGTGGCTGCACGCGCAAAGCAAAGCGCATAAACACACACGAATAGAGGAACAGTGTCGGCGTCATGGTCGACGAGATCAACGTCTCATCCTTCTTCAGATCCGCGATAGCAGCGAGCGGCAGGCCCCAGTTGGCCACGGGACCCCAGAAGTGTGTGGACTGGTGTCAATCAGTGATCCTTACAAAGAAGTACTCGCGCGCAGCAGGCGAGCGCAGCCACGAAAAGAACGACGACGACATCACCGCACTACGACGAGACAGGCGGCCGTGGCGCTCGGGCTCGATCCAGTGCATAAATCCACAAATGACCTACAATGAGATTCATGATATAGTGTCTACAAAGTTAGGCGCGCTTGGTGCTGGGGCCAGCCTTGAGCACCTCGAGGTCCACCTGGTTCTCATACTTGGCAAAGGCGTCCGAGAACATACCCGCCAGCTTCTTCAGCTCGGCCTGGAAGGCAACATGGTCCGACCACGCCTTCGAGGGGTCCAGCAGCTCCGACGGCACCTGGTTCACCGCCTTCGGCACCTGCAGGTCAAACACACCCGGCGCAAACACCTCAAACTCGGCCTTGGCGAGCGAGCCATCGTGGATCGCGTCGAGGATGGCACGAGTGTACTTGAGCGGGCAGCGGCGGCCCACACCAAACTTGCCACCGGTCCAACCCGTGTTGATCAGCCAGGCGTTGCACTTGACGCTGTGCATGCGCTCGGCCAGCATGGTGGCGTAGCGCTGAGGAGGTAGCACAATGAAGGGCTGGCCATAGCAGGTCGAGAAGGTGGGCGAGGGCTCCACCACACCGTCCTCGGTACCGGGCGTCTTGGACGTGTAACCAGCAATAAAGTGGTACTGCGCCTGCTCCGACGTCAGTTTCGACACCGGCGGCAGCACACCGTAGGCATCGCAAGTGAGCATGATCACGTTCGACGGCTGCACGTCCGCAATGCAGGGGATCTTGGCGTGCGGGATATAGTTGATCGGGTAGGCGCAGCGGGTGTTTTCCGTGATCGAAGCGTCGTCATAGTCGGGCTCGCGCGTGTTCTTGTCAAACGTGACATTCTCCAAAATCGAGCCAAAGCGGATCGCGTTGAAGATTTCAGGCTCCTTCTCGGCGCTCAGGCCAATGCACTTGGCGTAGCAGCCACCCTCGATGTTGAACACACCGTGGTCCGACCACACGTGCTCGTCGTCACCAATGAGCATACGCGAGGGGTCCGCCGACAGCGTCGTCTTACCGGTACCCGAGAGACCGAAGAACAGTGACACGTCACCGTCCTCGCCCTGGTTCGCCGACGAGTGCAGCGACAGCTGGCCGAACTTGACGGGCATCAGGTAGTGCATGACCGAGAAGATACCCTTCTTCATCTCACCAGCGTACTCGGTACCCAGAATGACCATCTCGTGACGCTTAAAGTTGATCTCCACCGAGGTCGACGAGGTCATACCCGTGGTGAAACGGTTGGCAGGGAACTGACCCGCGTTGTAGATGGTGAAGTCGGGCTCACCAAAGTTCTCCAGCTCCTCACGAGTAGGGCGGATGAGCATGTTGTGCATGAACAGGGCGTGGTAGGCACGCGCGCAGATGACACGGACCTTGATGCGGTAGCGAGGGTCCCAGCCGGCAAAGCCATCGAACACGTAAATGTCCTCACGAGTGTTCAGGTAGTCGATGGCACGCTCACGGTTGATCTCGAACGTGTGCTCGTCCAGCTTGATGTTCACAGGACCCCACCAAATGTGGTCCTTCGAGGTGTCCTCGTACACAATACGCTTGTCCTTGGGGCTACGACCCGTCTTCTTACCCGAGAAGTTGATCAGGGCACCGCTGGAAGAGATCACGGCACCTTCCTTACGGATGGCCTCTTCGTACAGCTCGGCCACCGGCATGTTGCGCTTCAGGGACACGCGGTCCATGTCGAAACCAGCGTCCGAGAACATGGTAATGTCCATACCCAGGAGGGGGTTGAACGACTCACTTTGATTAGGGAGCTCATCGTGGTGGTTGCCGGGCGAAGTCATGGTGAAAGATGAAGAAAGGGTCGGCCAGCGTACCGTGCCTTTATATATACCATGCTAACGGCTGTCGAGTGGCGATCTTGCATCGGCTCGCCGGGGCGCTCCGGCCACAGAAGCCGGACGCAAGGCTGAGGTGCAGATCGACACATGGCGGCAGCGACACGATTTGTTGCCCAACCCCACAAAATCGGGTAAAGTCGGGAAGAAATCCCCGCACCGCAGCTTGCTTACGCCCAGCAAACTCGGTTGCAGGCACGCTTTGTGGGTGGCACGCGCACAGGCCGCCCAGGTCCGGGGTTCGGCCGAAGATTAGTCATGCTACACAAAGGGCGAGCAGATTTCTCGCTCAGCTGCACGTCGTTCGTCGCCCGCAGCAGACGACACTCGGACGCCGGTCGATGCGGCTTCTTACACACAACCTATTGGCGTGCCACGCCAAGGGCTGTGGCTCCTCGTCGAACAATTTCCCTTTGAAGCTCCAGAATGTCCAGTTGGAGCTCATTGAGGCAGAATACAACGAGACCTTTTTGAAAGGCTTCCTGCCCAAGCTCGCTTGGCCTGCGTTTGTCTCGACTGCGCGTGATGTACGTGCTTCCTTTGCACTGACCAAAGCTGGGTGACACTTCCCTGCCTTTGCAGACGCCGAATTTCCTCGAACAAGTGCCAGATGAGGCGTTCCTCCAAGCATTGCATCATGTCCTTTTGCAGGTATGTGCATACTTCTCACGCCTCAGCTACATGTTGTAGAAGGAGAGATGGTCTGCCCCAACTGTTCTCATATCTATCCGATTCGGAGTGGCATTCCTAACATGCTCTTGGCCGAGCATGAGATCCCCAAGTAGCTTTCTGCTTCACGTGATGTAGTCCTCAGGCGGAGACGAAAAAGGGGCCAATTGTTCATACAGGATGGGTACGACCTCTACATAATCGGCAGGAAATTGCCTACCACAAAGCCCGGCAGCTCAAAAGGGTCACGCTTGATCGTGAAGCACCAAGTACATGGAATTGATTTGCCAGAAGGTGACATTAGAACACACTTGGTCATGACCGATTGGGACGTGTTTTCGAAGGCGTGACTAGCAAACAACTCCCAGTAGTTCAACACAGATTCTTTGTCCATAAACTGGTAGATGTACTTGCCCATCAGATCCTCCTTGGACCATTGAGTAAGCATACAGAATTCGGTCCCGACAAGAGAAATCTCACAGGTTCGCCGCCACACGACCGTAGGCGTGCCGGATAAAGAAATCAGCTTTTCAAACTCCAAAATGGTCCGCTGAAAGGCACGCTCCACAAAGATTTCATCCTCTTCACTCAACGGCATCTGCAAGGCGATCAAAGAAGGGCGGTATATAGCGAGAGCGCGCACAATGCGCAGAACGTCGGCCTTGTCATACTTCTGCGTGGCGTACTTGAGCAAAATGTGGTAGCCTTCCGTGTACCGAAAAGGCTCGGTCTTGTCCCGGTACACTTTGGCCACACGCTGCTTCCATAAAACCTCTGCTGCTGGATCCTGCTCAGGGCGACTACTATGCCCACGTCGGATACCTGCTTCTTGCGTGGGCATCGGTGGCGCCATCACCAGATCTTTTTCAAGGGGGGATGGATTCACACCCGCATGACCCAGCAATTGCACGCCCTGTCCCCCGGGAAAGGAGGATGGCATGGTACCAAATTCGTTGGAATGCTGTCCCATCATGGCCTGCCGCATGGGTGGCTGCTGGACATTCCAGCTAGAAGCTCCCATTACGTCCTCACCTGTATGAACATTGTTAACATGGGTATAGCTGTCCATCAGGTCCATGGCCGGTACGGACGGTGCGTCCGGCGAGTCACCGTTCAATTTCGCATTGTCCACATCATGCAGCATGGACGATAGAATGGAGCTCTCCAACGACGTAGAGTCGAAGCCCAAGGCCGAACTTGCGTCGAACGAAGGAGGCAGCGGGCCACTCCCTACCCGGTTCACGGCACCCGACTCTTGGTGCAAATAGCCGGCTGGTGAGCCCTGGTCATACAATGCTGTCACAGGATTGTGGTGAGAAAACCCAGCACTGGCTGGGCCATGCACAGCCATCTTATTCGGCACACCCCCGAATACATCATGTGGCTGAACGGACGTTTCACGGGCGATAGGACGTGGCATGCTGGAAGCTGGGCTCGTCAGCGTGGAAGAACGTACGCATTTCATCTTCCTCCAAAAGGTACTTGGCCTTTTTGCGGTAACCATCCACACATTGATCCGCGAGGCCCTTTCGGATACATCGCTGGCATGGCCGCGCTGTTTGTAAGAGGCCTATACGTACAATCATCGCACGTCAAATGCGCCTTCTGACAATGGTAGCAAGCACGACTCGCTTTTTTTCTTCGCGAGGGGCGCGCTGGTGTTTTTGCGGCAGGGTCAGCATCCGCGGCCGTCCCTATCTTCGGATCCGTATTCGGCTTGGCTTCCGATGTGCTAGCGGCTGGAGCCTCAGATATACCTCCTTTTATTTCATCTGTCATGAACATTCAGATCGTGCTGGTAGAACACCAAACACTTGATCAACCCGCTCGGGGGGTATGCCTGGCCTAGTGCGGGGTCGCGAAGCGAGGGATGAAATGAAAGAGCTCTTTATGCAGGGCTCTTTGGAATTCTTGGCTACCTGGGAATTACACACAGCGGCCCGCTCAAGGTTTCCCTGCCATCGACGGTAGACCACCGGCATGGATGGTTTCTAGGGCTATGCGACGGAAGATAGGTCGTATGATATCTTTACCGACTATGTGGTACCATGAGGATAGTAGCAAGATCGCGCAAGCCAACATACATGCACTTTCCACCCGGTCAGTGGATAGAAAATAGGTCCGGAAGGGCGGGCTTTCAGCGACAGAGGCACCATAGAGGCATGAAACAGTCGTCCATACTCTCAAAGCATGCCTACCGGCTTCTTACACCCAACATCCCATCAAGTCA
Source organism: Malassezia equina (assembly GCA_029542865.1). Classification (NCBI taxonomy): domain Eukaryota; kingdom Fungi; phylum Basidiomycota; class Malasseziomycetes; order Malasseziales; family Malasseziaceae; genus Malassezia; species Malassezia equina. Next base: position 218,806 of record CP119901.1, read on the forward strand.
GTGCGCGCCATGGCTAGATGGCTTCTTGCCGAATTTCTCCCAAACGCAGTAGACCACAAACGCGCTCACACCCAGCGTAAGGCCCGGGAACATGTGGCGAAAGTAGAAGCCATGAGAAAAGATGGGGTGCTTGCGCCAAGCCTCACGCTTCGCCCAGGGGTCACGGTAGAGCTGAGTCATAGTGAGAGGGTCTGTTCAGCAAAAATAGTCATGTAAGAACAAAGAATGTCATTTCATTGCCATGAAGCATGCCATCGTGTTAGAGCACTGCGCCAGCAGCGGCTATTCTGACGTACCGTGCACAGAGTGTCGCTACCGTTCAGTGGCAGGGAAGCTACATCGGCGACGAGCCGACCCATCCACCCACTCACGTGACCGACGCGTGCACCGCGGTTGAGGGGCGCGCCAGGACTTGCTTCGAGCCGACCCACCGTTCATTTACGCGGGCTTATCTGCGCCTTGGTTGTCTTTGACGGAGGAAGATCGCCATGTCAGGCAGCATGCGTCCAAAGAGGCAGAGGAGTACTCCTCAGTACATCAAGGAAGAGGACTCTGACGAAGATGTTCCTTTGAGCTTGCAAGCGTCTGCAGACGACTCCGATTCCGACGTGCCCGTCAGCCAGCAGATCCAACGCAGGGGCACCATGAAAGACAACGACTCGGAGAGCGAAGAGGATGATCAAGAGGAGGAGGAGGATGATGAAGAAAGCGACGATGAAGATGACGTGCCTCTGTCAGGCAAGAAGCGCAAGTCACCATCGCGTTCGAAGCAAAAGCAGAGTCAATCCAAGACGGACATTGAAGGTGGTGGGGAGCAGCGCTGGAACACCCTAGTTCACAAAGGGCCAAAGTTTCCCGAGCCATATTCTTCTCTTCCCAAGGATGTAATGTTACGCTATGATGGTACGTGCACGACACCGTAACAGTACAGGCCACAGTGTGCCCTTGCCTCCCGAGTCAGAGGAGGTGGCCATGTTTTACGCAGTCAAACTTGAAACACAGCATGCATCAAATCCGATTTTCAACAAAAACTTCTTTGAGGATTTCCAAAGCTATTTGAAACGCTATCCACCCAAAGATGGGACGAAGATTACCAAATTCGAAAAGTTGGATTTCCGTGACATGTTCAACTACTGGCGCTCTCTGAAAGAGGCCGAGGCAGACAGAAAGAAGAGCATGGCACCTTCTGCCCGAAAGGCCGAGCTCGCAGCCCGCAAAGAAGCCGACAATCAATACAAGTTGTGCTTGGTCGATGGTACACCTCAAAAGGCAGGGAATGTGACGGTGGAACCACCAGGTCTGTTTCTTGGACGTGGTGCTCATCCCAAAGCTGGTCGTGTCAAGACTCGTATTCTTCCAGAGCAAATCACCATCAATCATAGCGCCGATCATCCACCACCTGCCCCGCCCGCCGGTCACAAATGGGGGGAAGTTGTGGAGCGAAAAGACGTGACTTGGCTTGCTCTCTGGCGCGAAAACATCAACGGAAGCTTCAAGTATGTTTTTCTTGATGCGTCAAGCAACTTCAAGACCGAGTCCGACCGCGAGAAATTCGAGAAGGCACGTCGACTCGATGCCTGTGTTAAGCAGGTTCGATCTGACGTTTTGAAGAATCTTACATCGAAAGATCGCGTGGACCGCATGGTGGCAACCATTGTGTGGCTCATCGACAACTTCTCTCTTCGTGCTGGCAATGAAAAGGGTGAGGATGAAGCAGAAACTTATGGCGTATGCTCTCTTCGATGCGGGCACGCTACGTTGGTACCACCCAACCAGCTCAATCTGTCTTTCCTGGGCAAAGATTCTATGAAGTTTGAAGAGACTCTCACGATTAACAACACCGATGTCTACAAAAATATTGCCATGTTTTTGAAGACAGATGGAACGAAGGTCAACGGCGTATTGCAGAAGAAAGGCCCTGATGATCCTATCTTTGCTGCCCCGAAAGTACGGGGGGAAAAGATGACACCGCTGCCACCGGATGTCGTCAATCAATTCCTGGGAAAATACATGAAAGGTTTGAGTGCAAAAGTATTCCGTACCTACAATGCTTCGGCCACATTCCAGGGTCTACTTGATCACACAGAAGATTGGCTGGCTGCTCGTCCCACTGCTCAAGAGCGCGAGATCAACCCGGCTAATCTTCGGATCGCCTATAATGAGGCGAACCGCCAAGTGGCCATTCTTTGTAACCATCAAAAAACAATCAACCATGTCACCCTCGGCAAATCCTTGGATCGCACAAGAGATAAAATTTACGGTCTCAAGTATGATATTTACAAAGAGCAACAAAAGTTGCTTACCTTCCACAAAGCTGCTGACTTAAAGAAGGACTACTTACCCAAAGACCATCCGTTTGCGAAACAATGGGCTCTAATCCTAAAGGAACCTGACTTGGATAAGTCACGGATTCAGGAACACGAAGAGAACATGATTCAGGCTAAAAAGGCACGGATGCTTTCGGCTTTTGAGCGACAGGAATCAGAACGTCGGTACCAGGAAGAGCAGCGCAAGTCCACAGCAAAGAAGATCAAGGACGAAGTAGAGGATATCAAGATATCAAAAATATCAACCAAGGCTGAACTTGACGCAGAGCTGAAGAAGGTCGATGGCCATTTGAAGATGCTAGAACGCGAGCGAAAGTCCAACAAATCTGAGGCTACTTCATGCAATGTTCCTTCTGTGGCCAGAAAAATTTTGAGCAAGTACGAGGCCATCAAGAAGCAAGAGGCAGAACTCTTGAATAAGCACAATACAAGTGATGTTTCGCTGGGAACATCAAAAATGAACTACATTGACCCACGTATTACCGTTGCTTGGTTAAAGAAGTGGGACAAGAAATTACAGAGTCTGACGCCGAAAAATCCAAAGAAAGGCCCCACAGACTCAGGTACTACCAATAAAAAAGTGAAAAAAGAGCCGATCAAATCCGACTCTGCTGCTGCAAGCGAAAAGATGGAGCTCGATTTGGAGGTCATGAACATTGGTCAATTCTTTCCCATGACCTTACAAAAGAAGTTCAAATGGGCATCCTTTGATGACAATAACAGCCCACTTTCACCGAACTGGACGTTTGTGAAGAATGCTGACCAGAAAATGCGCAAATTAAGTAGTGCAGAGCGTAAATAAGATAGGGCATCTAAATTAGGGAAAGCTTCCTAGGTTCCGACGAGGGGCCTGGCGCTCTAGGATGGGTAACAGACTAAGTTAATCCGTGTACAATGTTACGGCAGCGAAAGGCAAGATGGCCGAGCGGTCTAAGGCGCAACGTTAAGGTTTCCTTAATTCATAAGCTTCCAGCTTCCGTTGTCTTCGGGCGTGGGTTCGAATCCCACTCTTGTCACACTTTTTGGTCGCATTGTTTTACTAAGCGTCTTGGGTGCACCACCGTGAGCCTCCTCAAGATGTCTGCTGGCGCCTTTTCTTACTTTAGACCCTATTAGAGGACCTATTTACTCGTGATGCTGTTCTTTTTGATCATCGACCGGCGTTGAAAATGGATCGCCATAAACGATCCCATCAAAATCAATTGCATGACAGAAATCGCAATGATCATAGATATAGGAGTCTGATGGAACAAATTTCATCGAAATTAATTTTGTTGAACCTTCTTCCAGCGGTTTGATGGCGCGGTAGACGTAGGGTACATGCGTGACGTTAGAGTCTCCCGAATCATGTTCTTGAATGACAGAGCGGCGTCTAGAAAGGTCTTCTTCTTCGCTCGACTCGCTATCATACTGCCGTTCAAGAGTCACGGTTTTCTTTCTCTTTCCACTGCGTCGAACACTCGGTTCCATATCAGCAGCAGACTCTGATGAATCAGACTCATAGGTGTGATTTTCACCGGCGTTATGCTCACGATCTGATGATCCGATAGACTTGTGAGATCTGTCATGCTGCGATTTGCGTTTCGCACGCCTCTGTCGATCTTCCTCCTCCGAGTCACTGCTTGAGCCATCCAAGTCTGCCGACTGTGATGACATTTGGCTGGGCAAGACAGGGATTTTTTCCACTTCATTGTCGTATATCAGTAAATCCAACAAAGCGACCACATGTTCCGGCTCCAATTCAGTGTCTGTGAGTCGTGCTCCTTTCAGATATCGATAAACACTGTGAGCGGTAGGCAGATTCTGTGTCTGTGACGCTGGGTATAAAGCCGAAGATCTCCCGTCTTTGGGCCATGTTTTAGCCTGAATAAATCGCAAACAGGCCATAGAAAGCTCGTGAATAAAGCCTGTATCAAGTTCATTGTCCGTATACCATGGTCCGCCGGACAGTTCGATAGACGGTGTCAGGTCATATAACATATAGATTTTCCGGGTAGGAAACTTGACAGATTTCACAGACTTGACAAGTTGCTTCTGCTCAAGGAGACGAAGACATCTAGTCATGACTGTTTGATGAAGGTTGGTGCGCGCTTTGATCAACTTTGTCCAAATGCCTTCATTTTTGGCTTCTTTGATGTGATTGTAAATGATCAGCTCATTCGAATCCATCGCTCCCAGAATACTGGCCTCCCCCTTCGATACAGCGACATATTGGATCCCACTGGGTCCTTTTTGAGCGTTGAACAGGTTTTTTTTGAGCAAGCCGTTGATGGCAAGAAGTTGTTCCTCAATGGGGACATCGGCAAATCGCGTTTCTAGCTCATTTCCAGTCAAAGTGTTACCTTCAGATGCCAATGCGGCCGTATGGATCCGCTTCTCGAGCGGTGTGAGCCCCCGCGAGTCCTGCGAAGCTTTCACCGGCATGAGGGGGTACAAAATCCGTGATGCATGGGAGATTATACTGCCGCAGTGCTTAGTCAGCATTCAACTATCTACAAGATTATATATTAGGTAGTATCGTGGTTCACCGATTCTGACATGTACTTCAAAAGGTGTTTCTGATATCTTGTATCAAATGATACATGTAGACAAAATCCCCTAAATCTCCATAATATACTTGAACTATTGCGTATGGTGAACTTATCCCGTGGTTTCAGTTCTACTAAGCAGATCGTGATGTCATAGCCTGTCTTTGCACGAAATTATGTCGCTGAATCTATGCACTTGTGCATACGAAATCGTTGTTGGGCTCAGGGTCCATGGGCTTTTTGTCCAGACGTCCATAGTCTATTGATGCCCCTTCGCGACTCAGTTAACTTCAGACGGGCCATGATCCCGCTCATGTGCCCATACTTCCCCCTGGCAGCTCGCCATGTTATCTCATTCGTTGTGTTATTTTAAGCGCACTTTATCGCAACCATTCATTAGCGAGCTTGCCCGCAGCTAAATTTTAGTCATGCAGCCGGGGAGCGGCTGCCAGAGTTAATTTTTACTTTAGTTACAAATCTTGAATGCTAGGGTTCCCAATTTCCATTCAGGGCGCAGGTTTCGGTTTGCGTAATCATGTAATGATTTTTTTTACTGGACTATCTTCCACATGTGGTTGGATTCTTTTGATTCAAATTGCCTAATGCAATCAACCCTATGCATCTTCTTCCTGAAAGCATACAGTAGCCCAATCAAATTACGCTCCATCCTGTGAAATGATTTCAGATGGGGCCAAGCTGAGTCGATCCGGTTTGGATCTCGCCGGGTTATTTTGTTAACCAGAGTGGACAATGATAGCTGCAATAGAGCGAACTTTTCTCCCTTCCATATACCTGTGTAGCTTAAACAGCTCCCAGTATCCTTCCCTGGCTTCAACAAGGACTAGGTTGCTATGGTTCAGAAGGAGCTGATCCTAGTTGAGCCGGTGGTGGATCCGGCTAATGGCACGTACCGGGATGAGAAGGAACAGATTTCTATCGCTCCCATTTCCTCCGACGAGCCCCAAGAGCCTCACAAGGCGTTTGTCAAAGACTCGTATCCCGAATATGTACCCGTCCCCGTGCTAGGCAGGAACTCTCCTGCCGATGACTTGATCTCTCTGGCTAGTGGCTCGAGCATCGGAAGCTCGGAGATCGGCACGGAATTTAGTATTGAGCTCGAAACAAAGCGCCCGAACGTTTTCCAAAGGCTCCATGCCAAATACAAGGCTTCCAAGCTATCGGTCTATGGTGCATGGACCAAGGAGAACTTGCAATATGTGTATGCTCTGCTTATCATTTTCGGCATTCCTCTTGGTGTCTGTTACGCCATTCCTCAAGTCGCTCTTCGTGTCATTTTCTGGATCAGTTCCGGCTCGCTTTTCCTGACCACGCTGTGGCTGGTTATTGAGTCGCTGGGCTCCTTTCCGCACTGGTACTACATTCATAAACTTCATCGCGAAGCCGGCACGGATGACTTGCCCAAGGATATCGCAGCCATTATCTCTGCCTACCTTCCGAACGAGATCGATACGATTGAAGACTGTATTCGTGCTGTTATGAGTGTGGATCTGCCAGAAGGAACGCAATTCCGCATTCTCGTTGCTCACAATGGCGGTAAGCCCGAGCAAGTCAAGTACTTGCGCAGTATCATTGCTAGTTTGGAGCCGCCTCCAGGCGTCATCGTGCAAGATCATAATGTTTTGTCGTCAACTTCCAAGGCGCACAATGTGAATTCCGCCATTGATTACTTCGCCGAAATGACACCGCCTGAAGTTGTTGTCATGTATGACGCAGACCATCACCCGGCCAAGCATTCCGTCATTCATGCCCTTCAGACCCTCAAGTATCGCAAGGCTGACCTTGTACAAGGTCGCTGTGTCGTTTCTCGTGGATCTACCAACATTGCCGCCGAGTTTGACCAAATTTATGCTGTTAACCATGCTGGTGGTGCATTTGTGCGTGGTTTCGGTATCTTTGGTGGTAGCAATGGTTTCTGGAAGTTCGAACTGCTTCAACGCATCAAGATGGATGACACGATGCTTACGGAGGATGTGGATTCAGGTTTCCGTGCCCTGGCAAGTGGTGCTAGGATTGAGTTCGATCCCACTGTGACGTCCCACGAAGAATCGCCCAGTGATCTAAAGGGTCTCATGAAGCAGCGTGTGCGTTGGTCGCAGGGCTGGAGTCAAGTCGGCACGCGTCAGTTGCGGCTACTGATTAATCCTCGGATGTCGCTCTATCGTCGTTTCATGGTGTTCCTCATGCTTCATTGGCGTGAGCTGTTTTACTACCTCACCCCGTGGATTCTGGGTGCTTGTATTTACTCATATGCCCGTGATCATATGTTCGCTTGGTACCTATTCCCCGTTACCGGTTTCATGGCGGCTCAGGGCCCTGTGTTGGCTCTGATCGGAGCTTGGCATGTGCGGCACGAGACCCATCCTGACTTGAACTGGAAGGCGTACCTCAAGTACCTGTTGATCTCTCCCTTCTACGAGATGTTCAAGAACATGATCTGCTTGATGGCGCACTACCGTAACGTTTTGGGTCTCACGAAGTGGAACGTTACTGCTCGTAAGAAGGTGGCTGGTGCTCCCGAAAAGAAGCTCGACCTTGTCGACGAGGAAGTGGCTATTCCCACTTTGTCCTACGATCAAGACGAGCAGCCGCTGGACGACACCGACTCCCAGGATGGCGATGTGGAGGAAGACCTGATGCCTACGCACGTCCCACCTGCGGCCCCTCCGCCATCGTATGCGTTTGCCAGTGGCCTGAACCAGCAACCCTCTGACACTACTCATGTTCATAATACAGGGGACAATCTGGACCAGCTTGAACGTGGCGACTTGGAATCCGGCATGGGCGACCACGCTGTGACAGGCTCTACCCTTCATGCCAGCGAACCGAAAGCTCCAAGCTCTACTGCTCATGAACTGGGCTACTTGGCGCCTACCACCGAAAGTGAGCGTGAACTGACATTCTCCAACTCGGACATGACTATTGTCCCTGTCCAAGAACCAATGATTTAATCCAAGGGGCTTCTTATTATATATATATATGTGGCATATTGTGAGACACATTGCGTTCAGGTAACACTGTTGCCATTGAACTAGGTCTTTATATCCCATAATCATAGTTACCTGAATGCACATGTTGTCGATTCTAAACATTCATAATATCATCTCATGTAGTCATGTGAATATATTTGTCCATTTTGTGCAAGACCCTACATGAAATTTCGTTACACGGGCTCATAGCCTGCTCGCCCTGTCCCCCCTCCCGTAGAGGACTGGTGTAGTGTTCTTTGGACATGGCGGAATGCATCTTGTACGAAGTAAGGTACTTCGCGCCAGAAATCACGATGAGGAAGCAGGTCCCATCCAGTGGATCCATAGTGAGTGTAATTGTGCCAAACACCGATACCCAAATAGAGTACGACCAAGATAATGATCACCCAAAACAGGGACGAAAGAAAACCACGCCTTTTTCGGTACTGACGTGGTAGATATGTAGGGCATTCGTCTGGCATTTCCAGGATCACTTGCAAGTTTCCGTCTGAATGCGCCCTAAGGCTCAAACGACTAGGCGATGCCATCCTGGTCGAGCAAAAGACGTTGACGACCGTGGACTGTAAAATATTGGACCAGCTTGATCCTCTTAAAGTCAGTATCGGCTTTCCATACGAGATACTTGTATAGGAAACGTCTGCTTGCCGGCTACCAGCGGCGGAAATGGCGGTAGGGATGACTTGTTCCACTCTTTCACTTGTTCCCCGACGATTCTTCACAATTTTACACACATGCGTATTTTCGGGACACTGATCCGAAGGATCAATCGAGGTATCCAATGCTAGGGGCTCACAAAGATTCATAAGCACGGTCGTAATCGTCGTGGATGGCGGGGTCTCTTCTTCCACAGTCACATTCAGAGGCCCGTTGGCAAACACAGCGCTCAAGTCAAAAGGCCGACCGCCCACCCATTGAATATTCTTACAATCGAGGGGCTGTCCACGCGCGAATCCTATATTCACCGTCAAGAACAAGAGCAGCCAGCCAACGATAGGGGGCTGCATGCTGATCGACCCGACGACGGTCACCAAGTGGAGGGAAGAGGGGGCATTGACTACTCTATCCATACAGGCCGCTAATTCTCAGGAATGCGGAAGAAGGTGATCTCTTGTTGCTTGAAATATCGGCGATTTTCCTCATCAATCAAGACCAGGTTGAGGTAGTAGCGAGTGCTAAATTTCTTATTCACATCTCGGAAGGTGGGCGTCAGCTCGAAACCGCCCAGGAAGAGTCGGATCGGGATGATTTCTCCACGCACCGGGGCTCCATCCATGATTTCGAATTTGGTGATCGTCTCCGATTCATTGTACTGATTTGGCGCAGATCCTGTCGTCTCGCGCCGTATGATCGAGAGTTCCATATGCTTGATCTTGATGCGAACAAGCAAGAAGTAAATTTTGCCGACAATGACATCTTTTAAATGGTACTTCGACTTGTTGTATTCAAATTCAATGTGAAGGCAGTCCTCAATACCCACCTCCATCTTAATGGCATTGTTCGATTCCGCAGGCAGACGGAACGAATGGACCCACAAATCGCGTTCACGCACGACATCTGACATTCGGCGACCAATGGTGACTCGGAGATAATATCTCAACTTGACATTGATCCCGCTATAGCTCTCGTACAGCTTCTCCACGTTGTTGAATGCAAAGGGCAACGATTCACTGTCGCGAATTTCTCCAGGGCCTGCTAGCTCCTGGACCAAGGACAAGAATTCGTAATGATTTCCTCGATCATAGAAGAGTTCTGTCATAAGTCAGGTATGACGCACCAATCGATCCGATAAACTCAATCTTAATCCCATCGTGCAATAGTTTCTTTGCATTTCGAGGGTGAATCACCACCTGTCAGGTTAGAGTCACTCGTTGTCCTACGCACGGTCCCCGCCAATGTCTCGCCATCGAAATAGACAGGACAAGTTTCCTTGGATGAGCTGTCCGTCTTTATTTCGACCGTTTTCCTATCATGTTCGTCATCCAAACGGATATCGATGTCGATCGGAGACGAGAAGCTAAATAGCGACGTCATCCGAGACCCGCGTCCACAAGCAGCTTGGCTGGGGCAAGGCTATCGTCACTCGCGCACGTATCTCCTCATACGCATAATTCCTAGGAGGGGTCTATAAGTACATGTACGAGGTCCTTGAGTGCCCAGGCTGTCTCATGTATTACTGCATTTCGGCAGCCCGACGGAGATGCAGAATACCACCAAACACCGTCATTAGCTCTGCACGAGCTTCCCACAAAGGCAGAATTCCCACAGCCATGATACTCCAGCAGAGCCAAACCAGACCCAAGTAGGTCCATGCTCCCAAACCAGCCGCTGTCCACGTACGTGCTGAGGTGGCAATGGCTGGAACAATAATGACAAGAAGAACGGAGCAAATGATTGCAATGAAAGAGACGCGTTTCACCGTAAATTCAATCACGGCGGGATCCAGGCCCGCAGCGCGAACGTACTCGATGTTATCTACACCCGCATCGCGCTGGTGCGTGTACGTTTCGACGACAGGCTTTCCGCCAGCCAGCTCGGCATCGACTTGTTGCTTCTCATCCAAGGGCGCAGGCTCCGTGGAGTTTGTGGGAATGCGTTCCATGAGAGCATCCGCCGGGGCATTGAATGCGCGCGTGTCAGCGAAGGTGTAGTTTTGAGGCCAGATGAGACTCCAAACAATCGTGATGATGGCAGAGACGAGCAGGGAGACGAGGTTTCCTGCCACGAGAGGATACTGTTCGCCGGTGGTGTCCACCGTGACGGAGTGGTACAAGGTTCCCGCGGTAACGAGCCAGGTCATGATACCCAAGATGCATCCCACGACCATACCCACAACGCAGCCCATGGAGTTGGTCTTCTTCCACACAAGCGAGCCAAAGATGGGGAAGACGGCCGGTGCCACGGCAATACCCATCATGGTATACAACCAGCCAAGACCAATGCCTGCGTAGTTCCAAATGAGACCGAAGATGGCCATGACCAAGGCCCACAAGAGCACAGCACCGTGGGTGATCCACTGGACATGTTGTCCCTTGGGGTTCGGGTGAATGTACACCTTCCAGATATCGAAGGTCAGCACGGACGAGACGGCAATTTGCTGCGCCGAGGTGGCCGATGTCACCGCCAAAAAGAGCAGGATGAGAACGGCCGCCGCTCCACCCTTTCCAGCAATAGCCACAGCCACCGAGGGCGCAGGCAAGCCAGCCGTAACCTGCGAATCGCTCAAAACCGCCATGCTTGGATCTTGCTGGGTAAGCGCGCGCGCCGCCAAGCCCATGGTGGTACCGAAAACGAAGGGAATAGGGAACCAAGCACTGCCACCGAGCATGAAGCCACGAGCGGCGGTGGTCGGCAGCGATGCAATCGAACGTTGGTGATAGGACTGATCACAGAAAACAGTAGCAAGGTTACCACAGATGTTGATAATGCCGAACAAGAGACCTTTCTGCGAGCGAAGTGTCAGGTACGAGCCCGCCGCATTTCCTTCCACCGGGCTGATCTCCGCCGCGCGGTTTAACAGCTCCACCATCTTGCCCAGGCTGCCAATTTTTCCGTTGCCCGTCCAAATGCTGAAGAAGAAGTAAATAATCACCACAAAGAGACCCAATGTGTGTGTGTAGTCTGCAATAAAAGTTGCGCGCAAACCTCCGGTCACAGTGTATACGGCCACACTTGTGGGGATGAGAAAAATGCCAGCCAGGATATGCAGACCCGTCAAGTCTTTCACGACGGCAGCACCACCCAGCACGAGCTGCGACGATACAAGTAGATTGGTGACGAGAGCAAACACCATAAAGACAGCATGCACTTTCTTGCCGTGTCTGATGCGAATGACTTCGAGGAAGGTTGAGCAAAAGGGTGCACAACTCTTAATTTTACAGGCCATAATCGCACACAATAGAATTTGCAGTGTGGCACCAGCGGCATACCAATACGCACCAGAGACACCAAACGTGTACGTAGTAGCGGCACTTTGAAGCAGGGTGGCAGCCCATGTCCAGGCAGACACAATACCTGCCGCCACCAGTCCTGGCTTGACGGAGCGTGAAGCTGAGTTGAACTCTTCCACAGACTTGGTGTTGTGTTCCGTGAACCTATTTTGTAGGAACGTAATGAACATCATCAGGCCTGCGAACGCAAAGCCAAGGCCCACGACCACAGCCCATCCGACACCTACACCAAGCACTTGGGCTGGATTTTCACCCATATCGAGAAGAATGGAAGTACCGTGTGTCTGTGATACCTGCTCGCTTTATCAACATCTCCGCTTATCGCAACGGCACGCGCCCGGCCCCCCGAAGGGGGTCCCAGCCTAGCCTTATCTATGACTGGGAGGTCAGCTGCTTGACGAATATGAAAAGCGCGGGCGTTCATTGGCTTGACAAAAATACGATGAGTAAACCGTGCAAGGCGCGTAAGATCCCCACCGCACCTGTCCTCGAGATGGGGGCATGGGATTGGCCTCGTGTCGCCTACGATAGATTGCCTACGCGTGTGCATAACGGGGAAAGTAGCCCTTGGGTCCCAGGGCCACTTGGCCGTTTTGAAAGCCGATAGGTGCACGGTTATCAGGTAGGAGTTCATTTACGTGCCACGTTACGAATTTTCAATCCGCGTGGTGCGATCTGGGCTTGCCAAGCCTCGCTGGACGGTGGACCCACCCTGGCCACGCACTTGATCGTGTGCACGCATCAGGGACGTGGTGGGGAAAGTGCGTACCAGGACGCCTTCGCCCGGACGCACTTGCCATCCATCTGCCCCTCTTCCTCGTATTCGCCTCAAAAGGTCTTGTCCTTTCTAGATAGAGACACAGCTATGGTACAGAGCCCTGTCGAGCACACAGGACATACAAAGCAGGAGGCACGCGACTCTGCCTTAGCGACCGCCACGGAAGCCACCGCGACCGCCACGAGGGGCACCGCGGCCACCGAAACCGCCGCCGCGACCACCAAAGCCACCGCCACGGCCGCCGAAACCGCCGCCGCGACCGCCAAAGCCACCGCCACGGCCTCCGCCACGACCGCCAAAGCCGCCACGACCGCCACGACCGCCTGGACCACTCCGTGCACCGCCAGGGCCACCACGACCCGCCGGGCGCTTCTTGGGGCCTTTGACCACCGACTTGGGCTTCGGCAGGAAACGCTCAATGGGCAGCATACGGTCTGAGGCAATGAACACCGGGTCCTCCGCTTTGAAGGAACCGGCCACCACACCAGGCTCTGTCTTCACCGTAAAGTAGACCTCATTAATCGGACCCAAAATCTCATCCACCTTGCCGATCTGTGTTTTGTTTTCCAAGAAAATCGGAGCGTTAAAGTAGGGCACATGCTTGGGGTCGGTACCTGAGCAGAACATCTCGCCTTCGACCGCATGCACGAACTTGCCGAACGGGATAATGCTAGCAGGTGGACCCACATTCGACATTCCACCGCGACCGCCGCGACCACTAAAGCCGCCGCCGCGACCACCGCCGCGACCACCACGGAACATCTTGACCAAACGTCGAGAGGGTCCGCGCTGGCGTGGACACAAAAAAGAAAAATCACGTGATTGAACTACGAGGCGCCTGCCGAGGGCGCAGCGGCCGGCGCGGCCGCTGCGCCCTGCGTGCTCTTCGCACTGGCCAGGTCGGCACGCAGCTGTTGGCCCAGCTCCATGTACTCAGGGAGCACTTCTGGATTCAGCAGAGTCGCCTGATTGATGGTACTAATTGGAGCACCGTTGATGACTGTTGTTAGTGAGCTTTATAGAAACGTACGTTTTTTCACCGGCACCTCGACGCGCTTTCCATTCAACGTCTTGGGGCAGCCACCCACACGACGAATGTAAGCAGGAACATGTCGGGCACTGCGCTGCTTGCGAATAAGAGCTTTCACGCTGGATACCATCGTGTCCCAGTCTGCCTCCTCAGGCACGACCAGGAACAGGACCACCACTTCATCGTCCTTGGCAGGCGTTTTCAAGGCCACAACCAATGAGTCCGTGATCTGGGCCAACGGAGAATTCTCCGACGTGGCCTCGGAGCTCTCTAGCACTTCGTAGATTTCCGCGCTGCCAAAGCGGATACCACTGGGGTTCAGAATCCCGTCCGAGCGACCGAGCATAATCAGGCCGCCGTGGGGGGAGCGCATGACCAAGTCGCCGTGGTACCACACGCCTGGGTACTGGGTATAGTAGCTGTCACGGTAGCGTTCATTCGGTTGGTGCCAAAATCCGAGCGGCTGAGCGGGGAAAGGCTTCTTGCACACCAGATCGCCTTCCACCATATCCGGCTGGGATTGGCCCTGGTCGTCGAATACGTCGACATCCATGCCCAGGCCCAGGCACTGGAGCTCACCGGCATAGACGGGCAGGCTGACATTGTGGTCGGCAAAGAGCGAGCAAAGGTCTGTACCGCCCGTAATGCTGCCCACCATCACTGGGCGGCCGACCAGCTTCTCCGCATACAGATACAGCTCTGCACGCAATGGCGAGCCCGTCGACAAAATCATGCGCACTTTCAGCTTGTCATGCAACTCTGTGGGCACGTAATTGCGGCGCTCAATGAGTGACAAATACGCCGCCGATGTTCCGAACACGGTAATGCCCAGCTGCGCAGCGCGCTCCCAAAGAATGCCTGTGGGGAAGGCCGGCGATCCATCGTACAGGACCAAGGAGCCACCGCTTAGCAAGGCGCCCACCAGCCAGTTCCACATCATCCAACCTGTGGTGGTGTGCTGGAAAAAGACATCCTCGCGCGTCAAGCCGCCGTGCAGCAGATGCTCCTTGCCAAACTGGATCAACATACCGCCCGCACGGTGTGTGATCGCCTTGGGTTTTCCGGTGGTGCCTGACGAGAACAGGATCCACAACGGGTGGTTAAAGTCGAGCTGCTCGTACTCGATAACGTCATTGCCTTCGCCACTGGCAAGGAAGTCCGACCACAAGTGGCGCTGAAGATCCCCATCCTGCTCCGAAGACTCCACGCCCGTTTTGCGTTGGTCCTTCTCGGGGTGCGAGCCACCGTACGGCACCACAATCACATGCTCCAACACCGATTCGGACGCATGCAGACGAGGGCGCTTTGTCTGACGCTCTCCATCGGTCGACTCGGTCTCCGGGGCAGGTTCAGGGCGATCTGCCAACAGGCCGGCGATCGTCGAGTTGAGCTTTTCGATGTGGTCATGCAGCTTGCCATTGTACAACACGGCATTCACACTGAACAAGACACGAGGGCGCACCGTGCGCAAACGCTCCAATACACCAGCCGTACCAAAGTCGGGGGCCACACTGGTCCATACCGCACCAATCGCACTGGAGGCGAGGAACGCAATGAGGTTTTCGGGCGAGTTGCTCGAGTAGCTGGCCACTGTGTCTCCAGGCTTCACGCCCAACTTCCTTAGTGCACGTGTGGCACAGGCGACATGGCGGCGCAGCTCCTTGTACGTCATGCGACGCGTATCGTCTTCGCGTTCTGTACAGGCATGGAGGGCCACGTCATCGTCACGACCGTTCTTGAGCAGGTTTTCAGCCACGTTCAAACGCGCGCCAACAAACCATTCAGCAGGAGGAAACATCTGCGCATTCTCGGGGATGACTTCCACGGCAGGCTGACTGGCGACGATCTCCATTTCGTCCCACACGGCCTGCCAAAAGGGGCCCGTATGCGTGATGCTCCATTTGTGCAGTGCAGCGTAGTCTTGGAGATCAAGTCCATGCTCTTTGTTCACACGCTCACGGAATGCATCCATGCGCGTTTTCCCCTCCGGGGGCGTCCATACTTTCCGGCCCTGCACCGACGCTGTCGACATACTCGTCCTAGGCACGTCGATCGGCGCGAGGGTCGGCTCTTCGGTTATCACGTGATATAGGATGCGCCGCACCGCGGCGCCCGCGCTGCCCGTGCAGGGCGGGGATGCGGGATCGACTTACCTTGCTAGGCCAGCGCACACCACTCATGTATTTGTGGACCATTGTATGACAAAAAGCATGTCCAAAAACGATCTGTTTTACAGCCATGTGGATTCGCCATCGCCTCCGCGACTGTTGCCGCCCAAGCGCCAGGGCCTGGGGCCCGACCCTCCACGCCAACCGAGTTCCTGGGCGGTGAATCGGCCCGTGCGTCCTGCGCATACCAAGAAGCCATCGTTTGGGCGCATGTCGTTGGATGAGCGCGAGATGGAGACACAGCGTATTCGTGCCGAGCAAAATATCGATATCCGTGTGTTTCTCGAGCGCGCCTTTAAGCTCGGAGAAGGACGAAACTCTGAGGTGTACTTGGGTGCGTATGCGCCGCGCATGGCCAGCCAAGCTACCGACTCGATCCCATGGGAGCTCTGTGCTATAAAAAGGCTCCAGGTCGACCGCGAGTCTCAGCTAGCCGGTCTGGAGGAGGCTTTTGCTCTGCGCCGCCTCGGCCATCACCCGCACATTGTGCGCCTGCTGGGTGTTTTGGACGAAGTCGAATTTCGTGCGCAGTATGCGCTGGGAGATGTCCAAGCACACGAGGATCCACCACATTTGCTGATTGTGTTGGAATATCTGCCCTTCTCCCTGGCCTCGTTCGTCCGACGTCAGCCGACGGCGGTCACGTTGCCCCAATGGCTCACATGGGCCCTACAGCTCACCAGCACCATTGAGTGGCTCCATCAGCGGGGCTGCGTTCATGGTGACATTAAGCAGGAAAATGTGTTACTGACGCCCCACTTGACGGTGAAATTGTGCGACTTTTCGTCGGTGCTCTTTTCCAATGCTTCGTCACCGGCCACCGATACGTACTCGGTCGGCACGCCTGCTTTCCGCGCGCCTGAACTATTCAACACAACATCTTGGTCGCCGTCTGAAGAGGCAGGCCTTGCGCATCCAGCGCTGTCATATACCCTGGACATTTTCAGTCTGGGTGTGCTGCTGTATACGCTCGCCACAGGCGTGGAGCCCAATCACCGTGTGACCAGTATCATGGCCATGCGCCAACGGCAAAACGTTTTTTTCAGCAGTGAGGAGGGCGATCGCATTGAGCGTATACACATGGGCTGCGATGCGCAGCCCTTGACGACCTCGCCGGTATCTTCCATGACGTCCAGCCCTAGCCGAGAATCGCGCTCGTCGTCCATGCATGAAACGGATGCATTGCCCTCGTATGTCGTGGATCGACTTTTGGACCCGAGTCCTTTCCCGAAAGGGATCCTGGCTGCACGCACACCGCGTGACAGAGCATGGTCGGGTACGACCTCCGTGCCACCTTCGCACCAGAGGGTTCCACTTATGCGGGCCGCCTCGATTCACACTACTGGCAAAGCCGAAACAACGGCCAAGGTGCATGGGACGTCGTCATCGAATTCGCCCTCGGGGGGATTGCGACGCGCACGCACGGTACAACAACCGGGCCAGCGCGCGAGAACGGATGGCTTGACGCCGCCACGCGAAGCGACAATGTCTTGGACGCACGTCCATACCCTGCCTATGCAAGAACTTCAGGATGCTCTGCCGAATCTTAGCGCTTCAATAAGCTTGGATGAAAGACCGTACGCGGACGGCGCTCCTGCCTTGATCATGCCAGGGGGCGATCGCTTGCCGGACGAGCTACGCGATTTGATCCAGTGCATGGTGGAGCCCCAACCAGAGGCGCGCCCTACGACCAAAAGGATCATCGAGACGCTCCAAAAGCATATCGATTTTTTATTTGACGCCCATCCTGCTCACATACCCTCCGCGTCCTCGCCCACGTAGCTTCGCGACGTGCTGTACCATAGCCCTTGTACTCTAGTGAAAGACACGTGACCTCTCATCGTCTTCGCGGCGCGGTCATGGTGCATGGCCCTGGTCCACCATGTACCTGCTGGGCGCGTACTTGCCTGACCACAAGCTTGTGCGCGTATGTACCATCATATTGACCACAGATTGCGTTGACAAATTTCTACGGTATCTCTTACGATACCGCACGCCGCATATGTGCCCGTATCCAGGTGCATGAGCGTGCCACGGTGGGCTCGCTCACCGAGGCGCAGGTCACTGAACTGTCCGCCTACCTCTCGTCACCCAGTTTGATTCCGGCGCGGTCTGCCTCGCCGACGCGGGCGAATGTGGATGGCCCCGCGCCGCAGGCCCCCGCTGTGGACAATGCTGCTGACCTGCCGCCCTCCCAGCGGCCGAACTCGGCGACCGACCCTCTTCGCTCCATTCGCATTGAGGGTGACTTGCGTCGGGAGATGCTGGCGAATATTGCGCACCACCGCTCGATCGGCTCGTATGTGGGCCGTCGGCATGCGGGTGGCTTCCCTGTGCGTGGTCAGCGCACGCAGCGCAATGCTTTGACGGCTCGCCGTCTGAACCGCCTGGAGCGCCGGCAGTTCTCGACGGGATCATTGGTAGATACCTTGCGCCCTCTGGCGCGTGCACGCTTTGCCTAGGAACTAAAAAGATGGGCGTTTCTGTGTCATGCGGCTATCGAGAGGAAAGGGCAGGATGGGGGCCTCTTAGAACAGGTCCTAGGCGTCAGTACACCGCCACGCACCTCCAGCGTAAGCTGTTTGGCAACATCCGTGTTGTTCACCATGTCGAGAAATTCATAAAAGTCAATTTTTCCGTCGCCATTCTTGTCGGCCTCCATGATCGTCTTGTCCACAATCTGCTGAAGCTGCTGGTCTTTTAAGTTGCCACCGACCATCATCTTGAGCACAATGAACAGCTCTCCATTTGAGATGAAGCCATCCCGGTCCATATCGTAGACCTTGAATACAACTGCTTATGAGCTCCTTATACATACACTGTAGCTTTTCCTCGCGGCTGCCTAGGCTCGTAAAGACACTGAGACCATGCACAAACTCTTGGAAATCCACGGTGCCACCGCCACTGGCGTCAGTTATAAACACGAACTCTGCATCAAAGATCGATATGAGCCGCTGTGCCAGCGGATTGTTGGCGATCGCAGGCACCTGCAAGAACTCGTCGCGGTCGAGGGAGCCAGATCCGTCGCGGTCGAGCTTCAGAAATCGCTTCTTGAGGCGCTGGATCTCCTGTGCGGAGACTTGGAATTAGTTTTGGGACCTACAATGCGTGTTTTGCTCCATATCATTGAGCAGCTGCGACCCCTGTTGCCCCATCGCGGCGTACACGGATCGAGGGAGGACCGCGGGGGTGGGGCGTGGCAGCTTCGATCACGTGGGCGATCAGGCGAGGCGCTGACGCCAGCCAGGCGCGACGCTGCGGTGCTTCACCTGTCTCCATGGACGCCGTCGACGTGGCGCAGCTGAAGAAAGGGGAGGTCGACCTCGGCGTATGTATCGACGTGCTTATACCAGACATCCATCATGGCCGTCGCCTTTGATGGCGGTGTCGTGATTGGCGCCGACTCCCGCACAACGATGGGCTCTTATATTGTACGTGCTCATGCATGCTCATGACAGGCGAACCGCGTTACCGACAAGCTGACGCACCTCTCGGACCGCATCTACTGCTGCCGATCAGGATCGGCGGCCGATACACAGGCGCTGGCGGATGTGGTGACATATCATCTGCAGCTCTACAGCGTGATGCAAGAGCAGCCACCGCCCACGTCCGTGGCCGCGAACCTGTTCCAGGAACTTATTTACCAGAACAAAGATCGACTCACCGCCGGCATTATTGTGGCTGGCTGGGACAAGCAACATGGCGGCCGTGTCTTCAATGTGCCTCTCGGCGGCGGCGTCTTTGAGCAGCCATGGGCGATTGGCGGCTCAGGTTCCGCGTATATCTATGGTTACTGCGATGCCACCTGGCGCGAGGGATGGTCCAAAGAGCAAACGCTTGAGTTTGTGCGGAATGGTACGTGCATGTTTCTAATGTCAGCGCTCAGCCTTGCTATGCGCCGCGATGGGTCGTCCGGTGGCACCATTCGTCTGGCCGTCATTACCGAAGAGGGCGTCGAGCGCCACTTTGTGCCAGGTGACAAGCTCCCTGTGCTCGCTGCGAAAGATGTATAGTGCTACTAAAAGTACGCATTGATATCATAGGCTTCTCCAGGCGCCGGTGCGCGACGCTTGGGCGGCACTGGGGCGGGCCGAGACGCCTTGGACGGGCGAGGCGCCTCCTTTGTGGGCTTGGCTATTTTGGGCGCACGTTCCATCATCGGGGCCTTGGAGCGCTTCTTGGAAGGCCGTGGCACGGGGATCGGCTCTTCATCGAGGTCGTCCTCCTCATCAAGGTCCTCCTCGTCGTCCTCCTCATCGTCCTCGTCTTCCTCCTCATCGTCGAGGTCATCGTCCTCCTCATCAAGGTCCTCCTCGTCGTCCTCCTCATCGTCGAGGTCATCGTCCTCCTCATCGTCCTCGTCTTCCTCCTCAAGATCATCTGGAGTAGGAGCAAAGACAAGCACATCCTCATCGTAAGGTGCCTTCTCCAATGCCTTGAGACGGAGTTCTTTTGACGCCCAGGCCTGACGCCACTCCTTCCGCGGCTGCACCGCATCCATAGCCTGGATCATCCGCTCGATGTCCGCCCACAGCTTCTTATCTTGACTCGAGCCATTGGCTTGCACAGCCTTGGCCTTGCTCTGCGGCATCGCATAGTACCCCAGACCGCCGTGCGCCCAATCACGCAGCAATAGACGGGCTGCGCCCACCGTATCGGGCATGCCCATACGCTTCAAGCGGCCCACGGAGCGTGCCACGCCAACCAGGAACTGCTCCGTATCAGCCATGGCCTTGGCCTCCGTCTGCCGCTCGAGCTCACGCAGTGCCTCGTCATCCGGCATGTCATCGGCCAACGTTGCACGCTCCGGCACAAACGATCCAAACGCCGGCGTACCATAGGCCATCATCAGGTCCACAGGATGGGCCACACGCGGAAGCAATGTGCGCACCAGGGCCACAGGGTCCTTGAATCGCTGCACCTGCCCCTGATTCCGCATAAGCATCCACAGGAGCTTGGTCTGTGTCTCGGAGCGACTCAGCTCCTCGTCCTCTTCCTCGTCACCCATGGAGATCGGTGCAGCCGACCGAACGAGGCTTGGCGAGTCGTACACCTGTACATCCTCAAGAGCATCTTGCAGTGCAGCGGCCAGGGCCGACTTGCCCACATTCTCGAGGCCAAGCACGGCTATAGCACCCTTGCTCACCGATGGCAGGTGCGCAGCGAGAGCATCCACACCCGCCGGCTCCGCCTCCGGACGCACACTGGTCGGGAACACAGAAAAACCGGCACGTCGCAGATCGTACACCCAGCCTGTGAGCACCTCCGACGGCACTAGATCCGCCTTGGCCAGGGCCAGCGCCAATGAAGGGCTCTTCTTCGAGCGCAGCTGCTTTTCCAGCCATGTCCGGCGGAAACTCGAAGGGTCTCGCGCATCCAGCACATACACCACCGCTTTGATCTCGCTTCCAGGCGCCACAACATCCTTAAAAGGCTGAAGGAGTGTGGGTGCAGGCGGCCGCGCCAGTGGCGTAGCGGGGGCCGGCTCAGGCGCGACTTCGTCGTCATCCTCTTCCTCTTCTTCTTCATGGCGCTTCTCCTTCGCAAGCATGCGCTGCTCCGCTGCCAAACGACGGCGCTCTTCCATCTCATTCAGCAGTTCCTCCTTGTACGGGAACAGGTTCGGGATACCAGGGTCCTCCTTCTTGGACTTGCGCTGAGGGTTGCGCCGTGCCTCACGACGCTGCTTCCGCCCATGCTCTTGTACTTTCTTATGGATCTTGGCACGCTGCTTCAGCGTCATGCGCTTGGACGCGCGCTTCTTCACCCGCACCATGATGCACGTCGCTAGCCTGTCGCTCGCTCGCTGCCTTTTTTTTCTTGCCACGTGGCCTGTCCGTGCGCCATGACCACGCTGACCACGGTCCTAGCCGCGCCAGAGGGGCGGTACGTCGCGACGGCCCAAGAAGGCGATGTGTCATGGCACGTATACGTCGCATGGGAATCCTCTAAGCTCATAAGGAAGCGTACACGCTGGTGGCATGCAGCAGCTTCGTGGGACGCGTCACTCGCCGAGGCCATGCAGCGCGCCTGGCACGGGCGTCGTCTGCATGTGGACCTGCTGGACTACGACACGCCCGATGAAGAGCCCATGTCCCTTTCTATGGACGAGTCGTGCATGCTGACCGTACGTGTGCCACTACTCTTACGCAGATTCATACCGAGCAAGGTGAGCACGCCCTCACTTTGTTGCCCTGCTGTGCTCAAGAGGCCGCTCAAGCCAGTGTGCCCTTGCTGGCCGAGGTACGCTATTTTTCTAATTCAGCTCTCTCTCATGCTTACTGCGTCGATCGATGCAGCACATACGCGGCAGGCTGCCATGGAGCAGGCCCTTCAGGCCGCGCAAGCCTCGTTGGACGCTGAACGCGTCAAGTACCGCGAGGTACGCCTGCGCACTAACGCAGCTCCTGGCCGCCGATCGCGTTGCGCGAGCGTCGTATTCTTCGCCCTCGCTCACACATCCTGGACGCCTTCGGTACGTACGCGCCACTAATGTAGACGTCATACGGATCTAGGAGGCTTTGAAGGGGATTAACACTACGAGGCCGCTGCCGCACGCAAGCGCTCCAGCTCCGTCTCCAGCTCGTCTTCGCGAAAGATCCGCGACTCGACAAGAGACTCCAGCTCTGCTATCTCCTTGGTAAAGTGCGCATGCTCTTCGGCCTTTTCGCGCTCGAGGTGCACGATACGCGCCTCCAACGACCGCACCACCTCCAGGTCCACGCCCCCTGGCGATGCAGGCACACCGGTGCCGACATGCGGCGTACGAGGACCTTCGCGCAACGCTTCGGTATCGGCGCGCTCACGCTCCAGCGTTGCACGGCATTCATCACGCTCCGCACACAGCGTTTGTGCCTGTGCCTCGGCGTCGCGCGCACGCGTCTCCCACTGTGCCACATCGGTGCGCAGCTGCTTTATCTCGGCGAGTGTGCGCTCCGTCGAGGCCGCCTGCGCACGTGCATGCGCTTCGTTGGCCTGCTCGAGCGCCGTTTTGGCGTCGGCCAGCTCGGCCTCCAGCGTCTCGATTTTGGTGTGCAGGTGCGCTAGCTGCTCCTTGAGGTTGGCATTGTCAATGTCCGCGGCGCTGGGGCCGGACGTGTCGTTGGTCGCGCGCTCCTGCGCCTCGGTCCACTTCTGCTCCAGCACCTGCGCCCGATCGGCACGCGTTTGCAATGTCGCAATTCGATCCGTCAAATCCGTACGTTCACGCGCCCAGGCGGTCATCATCTGCTCGACCTTGGCCTGCAGCAGTATCAACGCTTGTGCATCGTCGGACTCGGTATCGCGCGGCTGTGCAGCATGCTCTGCACGAATTTGCGCGGCAGCCAAGGCCGCTTCCAGCTCCGCAATGCGCTCGGCATGTTGCGCACTCTGACGCTCCAATGCATCGTGCACATCCGCTGCCACGGTGGCTGTTTCGAGTGCCTCGTTCAGTTGGCGCTGCAGCTCCACTGTTTGCCGCTCGAGCGCTGAGCGCCGCCGTGCCTCGTCCTCCAACTCGAGACGCTTGATTTCTTCCCATTCTTGCTCACGCTGCTGCGCTGCCTGCCGCGATTCAGTACGCTGGCGCTCCCAGTCAGTTAGCTGGCGCCGCACATCGGCAAGCTCATCACATAGACGCTCGTACTCGGCGGTCGGCACACCGGTTTCGTCGACGTTCCCAGAGGAGACGCTCGGCGGAAGGGCCAGCTGTTCCAGCAGGTCCTGATGCGCCTCTCTGGGCGCAGAGGCCGTGTCATCCCAGGAAAGAATGTCGTCGCGCTGTGGCAAGACCCGCGCTGCACTTGCGGGACGCCGCGGCGCGGCGGAGGAGGCCGGACGACCTGGCGTCGGCATACGGCGCGGCACCTGCGGCGTTGCCCACGCTGGGGTAGCACGTACAGGGCGCGCGGGACCCCCCAGACTGCGTCGTGGTGTGGCGCGTGGCGTCGAAGCCGGCAATGGCACGCCACTCTGGCGCCGCCGCAGGCGCTCACTGCTG
This sequence comes from Malassezia equina, assembly GCA_029542865.1. Taxonomy (NCBI): domain Eukaryota; kingdom Fungi; phylum Basidiomycota; class Malasseziomycetes; order Malasseziales; family Malasseziaceae; genus Malassezia; species Malassezia equina. Next base: position 242,573 of record CP119901.1, read on the forward strand.
GGCGTAGGCGGCGCATCGCGCTCGCGACCGTCAGCGCGGCTATGACGCCCTGACAGCGAGGAAAGAGGGCTCTCCGTCGCACTAGTAGGCCGCACAGATGGCAGTGCCACGAGCTTGGCCGCGGGGCCAAACACACCATTGTTGGGCGACGTCGCAAAATATTGCACCCTGGCATCAGTTTGTGGTACGCACCCTTGAATAGTACCGTCATTTTTTCCCTGTCCATAAGAAAGACCTGTTAGTTCCAATCCTGCAAAGAGGCCGTCGCGCCCATGCACGGGGCCCAGGTAACGCAGGACGCCCGTCAGATCCGTGCCTTCGAACGATACAGCGTCACCCACTTCCAGGCCACGGTCACGGCGTGCAGGCGTCGTGGCACCCGCGCGCGATGGAGTACGCGCACGCATACTCGGTGTACGGGTGGGTGTGCCTGCCATGGCAGAGCGCCGCACGGGCGTCGCCACTGCGCCGTCCATCGCTCGCGCCGCCGAAGCACAGCCGCGCGTGGCGCGCGCGGTGTGTGTTGGTCAGCACGTGACACTGGTTCGCCGCGTCCACCATGTCCGACGCGCCGCCGTCGTTCGCGAATGCAGCGGAGGAGGCGCGGCATTGGCGCGAACAGGTCGAACAGATGCGCTCCGCGCTGCAGGAGGCAGAAAAAGGCCTCCAGGAGTTTATGGAGAGTAGCAAGGAGCTCGAGGCGGAAATGGAGGCGGATATGACCGCGGCACAAAAGCGCGCTGACGCGCTTGCCGCGGAGAACGAGCAATTGCGGGCGGATGTGGATGAGTGGCGGGTAGGTATATTCCACTGACTATAAGCAAAAGCACCAGTCGTCGCTGTCGGAGCATAGTGCAACGATGGCCGACTTGCACAAGGAGCTCTCCAGCCTGCGTGAGACGCACGCTATGTACAAAAGCAAGCTGCGTGATATGGAGCTGGACAATGACGCTTTAGAGAATGCGGAGCGGTACGTTGCATGCGCTGATACAGAATGATTCAATCGTCGCTGAGTGATATGGAGCTCCGCTACAACAAGGTCATGGAGCGCACTGCGATCCTCGAGACGGAGCTGGAGGACAAGGGCCGAATCGAGGCGGACAACCAGCGCCTCAAAGATGAGCTTCGCGAAGTGCGTGAAGAGCTCTTTGCTGTGCAACGACAATCAGCCAAGACCATGCCTTCTGCACCGGCACAGAGCACTTATACAGACAGCGCCGCCGCTGCACCGCTCAGCTCGGCTGATGACGAACTGACATTGGACGACCTCGTGGTGCATCGCCGCGGTGTGCCGGCCCCTGCTGCACCAGCGCATACCCTGGAGCGCCTGCGCGAGCATATGCAGCAGCTGCAGCATCGCTTGCAGCGCGCTCAGGCATTGCCCACGACGGACAAGCCACAACGGCGATGGCAGCGTAGCTCGCTACCGCGCCCACGTTCCAGCTTGTCGGCCAGCAGCAGCGGTATCCCTCCCTCGCCAGCGTGGCGTGCACCGACGCCCAGTTATGCCGCGTCGCCCCAACGTCCTGAGACCCCGGGCGAGTTGCACAAGTCGAAAAGTGCGCTTCCTGTCCCTGTGGGCGGCTTATCCCACAGCGCGTCGCGAAGTGCGCGACCCGCGTCGCGCCTCGCCAACGAGTTGCAGTCGCCCGTGGGCCCTACGCCGTTTGAGTTTATGGAGTTTGATCCGGCCACCTCGCCTATTGCAGCCACGCGCCAAGGTGGCCTGGCGCGGCGACGGAGCTTGGGGCCGAGCCACTTGCCTCATCCAGGCACGCGGTCACGACCCAGCTCGGCATTGCGTGAGCGTACGTCGCCGACAAAGCCACGTGCGGCATCGCCGGTGCCTTCGCCTACCAAACGCACGGCGCCTGTACGGCCATGGCGGTAATCATCCTATGGAGCTCGACTTACATACATAGGCAGCACGTTGTGCCGCTCATCGTGCAACGGCGTTCCATGGTACCGCGGCGCCTGCGCGTACGGATCGTTCATTGTATCAGCGGCGTCGTGCGTAGATCCAAACGGCATACTGTACGTGGCAGCCGCAGGCGACAAACCGTGCGTCGGCTGACGAGCGTTGTGCTCCGTGCGCCCATCATGCACCACCACCGAAAAGCCTGAGGGCGCGGAAGGCGGTGCGTACATGGGCGCCGCCAAATTCGCAGCTTGCGCAGCCGCCGCGGGCCCTTCCGATACAGAGGCCAGTGGCGTGCCTGCTGGGCTCCACGCCCACGCTGCATCGTGCTCGTGCGATACCGGCGCTGAGCCAGAGGCGGATGCCGATGCTGTGGCGTAGACAGGCAGCGATGCACCGCCGGGGTAGGCCTCTCGATCGTACACGTGATGCGACGTGTCCGCAGGCGGGGATCCCACAATGGTGTGACTGGGTGCACCGGCGTTGTACGCTCGTGAGCCAGGTGGCGATATGTACGAGGCACGCTTGTTGCCTTGAGCTCGCGCGTATGGCTGGGTCACCGCGTACGGGTCTTCAGGCACCGTATCCTGGTACATGGCCTGCGACGCGACGGCGGCGGCTGCGGCGGCGGCGGCTGCACTGGTCGACACCGGCTTGCTCGGAAACGTGTGCGGTGGGACCCATGGCTGCGTGAATGGCTCGCCCGTAATAAAGGGATGCTGTTTCGCCTGCTGGGGCGTCCAGCGCTCCAGAGGGTTGAGATTCAGCAAACCAGCCACAAAATCGGTGAACGCTGCGCGGTTGGCCATCTCTTTCTCAGTATCGGCCGCACGCCCACTACGCCGTGGCATGGGCGTCAGCCGGATAATCTCGGGCAGGGTGGTGCCGGGGAAGTACTGCTTGCTCACCTGCTCCTGGACACGGTGCTCACGCGAGTACTGATCCATGGGCTTGAGCTGGTATGTGGGGCACCCGTACGAGTCCGTATGCACATTAAAGAACTCGCGTGTCTGGCGGCCGCGCTCCAGCATAAACGCTGGCGGCAGCCCGAGCATGTGGACGATACGACTCACTTGGTTGTACTCGGACGTGCCGGGGAAGATGGGCAGGCCCAGGAACAGCTCCGCAGCAATGCAGCCCAGCGACCACATGTCGATCGAAGCCGTGTACGGCAGACCAAGAAGCACCTCAGGGGAACGGTAGAACCGGCTCTGAATATAGGTATACACCGTTTGTTCCTCATGGCACGCCGAGCCAAAGTCCACGAGCTTGATCGAAGGCGCCTGCAACGTGCGCAACAAAATGTTCTCAGGCTTTAAATCACAGTGGATCAGCCGTGCATCCTTGAGCACCACCAGCGCGTCGAGCAGCTGCGCGATGAACACACGCACAAGGCTCGTGCTCAAACCACGGAACGAGTTTTGCTTGATAAGCTCGTACAAATTGGACGATAGCAGCTCAAACACCAGGCACAGGTGTTTATGGTGGATAAACGTGTCTTGCAGCCGCAAAATATTGTGCCGGTCATCGGGGTCCCAGTGCTGGTTCAGCGTTTCGAGAATGGTTACTTCCATCATACTCTGGTTAAAGTAGGCCGGCTTGTTCTTGATCACTTTTACAGCCACGATTTCGTGCGTGGTCATGTTCTGACACTTGACCACCTGTCCAAAGGTGCCTTGGCCCAGCACGTCTAGGATCAGGTACCGATGCCCATCCTCACTTCCCAAATAATCGTTCACGTACAAGATATAGTCACTGTCCTCGTTATCGTGCCCATCATTGTACATAGGCTTACTCGGCTTGGTGAGCACTCGTCGCGGGTTGAACGCCAGTTCGTACACAAACGCGGGGTTCACCATGTGATACGTATGGTGCAGGTACGACGTGAGCGCTTTTAGCGGACTCACGAGGCCTCCTGCTGGATCCGCCCGACGCTGCTTGTCGCACAAAGCACGAATATCCGTCATCGGTCGCAAGTCGTCGAGCGACTGGACCTGCCAGAACCCCTCGAATTGCGGCTGCCCTGGGCGCTTCATGCGCACTTGCGTTGATGCGGTCGTAGATGTTGTGCTGGACGCCGTCTCGCGCCCTTGCACCACCTCCGTCATCGACGTCGATTCGATGGAGCTGCTGCTGCTCGAGCTCACCGGCGACGGGGTGCGCGACGACGACGACGATGTCGATATAAGCACCAGGGACTTACGCAGAGGAGGGCGTGAGGCATACAAGTCGGCCTCCATCGCAGGCTGCGTTAGCCTGCGCGCAGTACTAGTCCGTCTTTCGTCCCTTGGGCGGGCTTCCGCCACCGCCACCGACTCGGCGCGCTCCTGGAGCGCCGCGGGGTCATCACTCACATGGCTCAGAAACGAAGAACTGTCTCCGTTCGAATCGTCGGCCCAGGGGCCATCTCGCCCTGACGCCCCTATACCGTGTCCACCTCGTTCCATGCTCCCGCGGCGGCGGGCGCTGCTCCCTCGGTGGAGTGGGTCGGAGCACCGGGTGCCGCACCGCGCGCACGGCGGGGCTGTATCAGCTTATCTAATCCTACGGCAGGGCAATGTACTTGTGCAGACGCTCGGGGATCGCGTCCAGCAGCTTCTTGCTCTCGAGCCATTGACGGCTGAACAGGCGCGTCTGGTAGCGCGCGGCACCATCGCAGATGATCGTAGCCACCTTGCTTCCCTTACCGAGCTTTTCGGCCATGCGCTGAGCTGCGACAATATTCAGCGCCGACGAGGCGCCAATGTACAGGCCCTCTTCATCCAGCATGCGGTACACCATAGCAATGCTCGCCTCATCCTCAATATGCAGACTGTTGTCCAACAGGTCAACGTCCGGGCGCAAGTTCGAGGTGACGCGTCCTTGACCGATACCCTCGGTGATCGAGCCGGTGCCGGTGCGTGCCAGTTCGGCCCCCTTCGTCTGCACGTAGCCGTGCAGCACGGAGCCTGGTGGGTCAGCGAGCCAGCATTGCACCTGGCCGTTGGACTTCTCCTTCAGGTAGCGCGTGATACCAGCGAGCGTACCACCCGTGCCCGTCGCACAGATGAAGCCGTCCAGGCCGGTGCTGCGCGTCTGCGCCCAGATCTCGGGGCCCGTCGTAAGAATATGGGCCTCGCGGTTCGCCACGTTGTCGAACTGGTTCGTCCACACCGCATTCTCCAGCTGCTCGGCGTGGCGAGCAGCCTGGTGGTTGTAATTTTGCGGGTTGTCAAACGGCACCGCAGGCACAGGGTACACCTCGGCACCCAGCATGCGCAGCAAGTTGATCTTCTCCTCCGACTGCGTGTTGGGCATGTAGATCACGCAGCGGTAGCCACGCGCACGGCACACATGCGCCAGACCAATACCCGTGTTGCCCGCGGTACCTTCCACCACCGTGCCACCCGGCTTCAAAAGACCCTTCTTCTCTGCATCCAGCACGATGTACAGAGCGGCACGGTCCTTGACACTACCGCCCGGACCCATGAATTCGGCCTTGCCGTACACATCCGAGCCGATCGCATCACTGATCGAGTTGATGCGGATCAACGGCGTGTTGCCGATAGCGCCACACAGACCCGACACGGGTTCCGTAGCATTCGCAGAGACACTAGCAAAGGTGCGCGCAACACGAGGCAGAGCCGTCGGCAGGGCGCGGGGCAGCGACCGAAGGACGGACATGGTCCGAAGAGGGGAAGCACGTGATACTACCTGTCCATACACTATGGGAGCCACAGCTGCTTGTGTGAGGGGCGCTTCTCGGCACACGTACCTCCATAAATGCGGGCACATCCATACGGACCAAGCTCGCATGATCTGTGAGCAAAGATAAGATCTGTGCTCGGCGCTCGGGCGTCAATTGTCCTTCCAGGTGCTTGGCCAGTTTCTGTTGGATCAGCGGCACGGCTTCCTGGCGGCGGCGCGCATGTCCCACGGGCTGTTCGAGTGAGTAAGTCGTACATACATAGTCGAGGGCGACCTCGTCGATCGCTGTTCCATCGTTCAGCAGGAGGGAGACGGCATTGCCGATTGAGCGCTTGTCCGGCTCGTAGTACTCGCGGGTGTACTGAGGCTCTTCCTCCACACGCGTCTTGGCACGCAGCGCATCGATGCGCGCATCGGCGGCGGCCTCGTCCGTGTAGTCGCATGGCTCCAAGGCGCCTTTGATCAGGGGCACAGCGACCATGTACTGGATACAATGATCGCGGTCCGCATAGTTGTTGAGGGTGCCTTGCTTGCTAATGATGCGAATAGCTGCTTCCTGCGTGCGGATGCGAATGCTTTGGATGTCGTCACTGGTCTTGCCACGGCGCTGCAGCTGTTTGTGCAGCTCTACAGCCGCTTCCACAGCTGTCTGTGCGTGAAACTCTGCCGGCACCAACTTGAACAGCACATTCTCCATCACATAGGAAGTGTATGGGCGCTGAAACGCAAAGGGACGTCCCTGGAACAAGACATCGTAAAAGCCCCATGTCTTGGCCGTGAGGACCGAATTGTAGCCACCTTCGCCACGCTGAACAAGCAAGGCCAAGTGGACCGCCCGCGCACAGGCATCGCCGGCCGCCCATGACTTGCGCGAGCCTGCGTTGGGCGCATGACGATACGTCCGCAGCGGCTGTCCGTCGACCCACGCGTGCGATATCGCATCCACCGTCTGATCGCGGCTCAAGCCCAGCATATGCGATACCACAGCGGTGCTAGCCACCTTGACCAAAACGACATGATCGAGGCCCACGCGATTGAAGCTGTTCAGAATGGCCAGGTTGCCCTGGATCTCATGTGCCTTGATGGCGGCTGTCAGCACATGTTGCACGGTCAGTGGTGCCTTTCCCTGCGCCTGATTCGTGCGCGATAACCAGTCTGCCACGGCCAAGATCGCACCAAGATTGTCCGAGGGATGGCCCCACTCGGCTGCGAGCCACGTATCGTTGAAATCGAGCCAGCGGATGAGCGCGCCGATATTCAAGGCACCGCGGATTGGATCCAATACATGCGAGGTACCAATCACGCGTGTGCCATGCGGCACGACCGTGCCTTCGACCACGGGGCCACACAGCGCGCGTGCGGCGGGAAACCGCAGCGCTTCCATCGCGCAGCCCAGCGAGTCGAGGAGGCACAGACGCGCCGTATCGTAGGCTACGTCCGAGTCAATGCGGTAGTTGTGCACATAATCTGCGATCTCCTGCATGACATGGTCTGGAGGCGGGCGCACATTGTCTTCGCCGTGACCCACACCTGGGGCCTGCGTCGCTGGCATGATGGTACCAGGGAAGTGCACGGGGCGTGGGGTCATGGCACGTGATGCTGTCGGGTATCCTATGGGCGTGGCAGCCAGCCAGCTGACCTACGTCTCGGCGGGCGGTGGCCGTGGGTCGCTAGCGCTTTCGTTCTCCGGCGCGACAAGGCGGCGCTTGCGACGCTGGTCATCGGCCTCGTCCGACTCGGCCCGTGAACGCTGCGTGCTGGATGATGCCTCCTTCGCTCGCTGCTGTGCTTTCTTTTTCTTTTCGCGTTTAGCACGGTTCTTGCTCGTTTTCGCTTCATCCAATTGCGCCTGTGCGTCGCGCTTGGCATCAAAGGCTGCCTGCGCTTGCATCTATGGTTAGTGTGTAGAAACGTACCCGATCCGCCTCCGCCTGCATCGCCTGAATACGATCCGACTCAAAGCGGCGCATCATCTTGTACATGTGAAAGGCACCGCTTCCCACAGCGGCGGTGCTACCTTGCACATGCTTCACCATCTCCGGTGGAGCGTGAGCCTTCCATTGCTCTGGCATTTCAGGGGGAAGGGCCATGCCTTTTTTCGGATCCTCATACATCTCTTTGATTTTCTCGGCCTGTTGCTCCGCTGGCGTTAGGTTGCGCTTTACGCGCGGCTTGGGCGCTGTGTCGCCCTCCATGGAGTCGCGGTTGTGAGCGCGTGGTGGAACGAGCGGGGGCGAACGTGGAGGCCCACGTCACGTGCGTTCCACGTCGTCCCACCACGATCATGGTACGTGGGCCGCTGCCCTGACACGCAGCCGTCGGCCAAAGATATCCGCACTCGGAACGAGCGCTTCGCCAAGAAGGCGCGCGAGACACAGAATTTGCGCCATGCCAAGGGTGCCAACCGTCGTGGTCTGTTGCACGAGCACAAGGACGTGGAGCCGAAGACGTCCCGGTGGGTGCAGTACCTGGCCATTTTTGTGCTGCTGCTCCTGGGCGGTGGATGTATGTATACAAACAGCTCACACCAAGTCATTATGGAGATGCTATTCTTGTTTATGCGCTCATCAGGTAGTGCGTAACTACCAAGGCACCAGGGCGTTATCGTCACGGGGCCGCTGAGGCCCACGGTTCACGGCCTGTCGCAGCTCGTTCATAGCGGCGCTTACCGCCTCTTCCACACGTACACGCCCGCTCATGACCCCTGATAAAATTTGTGAGGCATTCGCGGGCCGAGGCCCACGCGCCTGGGGTGCATGCGCCGGAAGACTCTCATGGATCGGACGCATCCAGTGGGCAGCTGCGCCCGTGTTGGGCAACGTGCCTTGAAACAAATCGGCGCTCTGCGTCAAGCTCTCGGGTGCAGCATCTTCCAGCTGCAGGAGAGAGGGCTCCTCAGCGACGGAGCGCTCAGGCGCTTTCACGCCCAATGTGCGTTTGTTCGGTACCCAGGTGGGATCGCGCGCCGCGGCGGGCGGAGTCGGCGCCGCAGAAGCTCGTGGTGGTGGGGCCGACTGTAGTGCCACGTTCTCTCTCTGTGCCTCTTGCCACTCGAGCAAGTCGTCCAGGCCCGAGTCGCCCATTGGCCCTGTGGGTATGCCGCGCGCTGGGCGTGCACGCTCACCTGCAAAAAATTTCAGTTCGTCCGTCTCAACACTGGTAAGCTGCCACTCGCTGTCCGTACAGGGCGCTTCAACGTCGTGAGAGGCTTGCATAGCATGCAGCGAGCCATCGGCATAACGCTGCATGGTCTGGCTAGGCGCATGCGCCGGTCGCCATCGGCAGCTCGCGAGGGGGATATATAGCTGCTCACGCATTTGGACGGCATCGCCCGGCCACAACTTGTTACTGCGGCGCACAATGTGGGCATCGGCGCCATACCGTAGTGCAATGCCCTCGAGTGTATCGCTCGGCGCGACTGCATGCACGAGAACATCGACGCGGCCTGTAGGAGCGGGTGCCGGGGCAGCAGGGGCTCTCGGCCCTCGCTGGGTTGTGCGGGAGGGGCCAGGTTGCGCCACCGATCCAGGCCGGCCCTGACTGGGCGATGGAGTAGCCGATTTGAGCCCCAGCCAGTCTTCCAACCGATCCCAGGCATCGCCCGTGTACGAGTGCTTGTGGCCTTTGGTATGGCCAGCATCCCATTGCAACGGACGTACGGCCTCCGATGCAACGGGCGGTAGATGGGGGGCGGAGGAGGTACCTACACTCCATATCTCTGTACCAGGCGCTGTCCCTTCTTGCTTTCTGCGCTGTGTCAATGTGCCGCGTGAGCTGGACGCCCAGCGGACCGCATCGCGCGGCGACGGGGCCGCCATAATGGTCGCCTGTCGGAGCACGGCGCGCGTCGGCGATGCTATGCATGACCCGATTTCCCGATATCCTATATGCTGGGCTAGTTGGGCGTCGGGCTCGACATGGGCGAGCGACTGGAGCCTTGCAGCAGCTGCTCAAACAGGCCGTTGGCCGACTCATCACTGCGCATGTGCAGCATGTAGACGATGCCTGTGAGGCGGCCCATATCAGATAGCTCCACCGCCACGCCTGTTTTCCCGACGCGCTCCACGGCCACAGGGAGTACAATGGACGAAATGATGACCTTCTTGTCGTTCTCCACCACCAGCTGGTTGGCTTGGGAGGGCATCAAATGGTACAAACGAAGGCGCGCTGAGCCTAGCGAGCGCCACTGCGCGTAGCTTTGTTTCAAAAAGACCTTGCAACGCATTTGCGCGCATAAATTAAACGATTGTTCTTCATGATGCATCACGGCCTTGGCCGCCGATGCATCGACTTCCTCATCGCACATCCAGTCGGTCGACCGCCGATTGGCAGCAGATTTGACCATCTCCGATGGAAGCGCAGGTGTGCTGGTGCCCGGCTTGCGAGCGGTTTCGGCGCTCGCCTGAGCCGGGCCACTGGCAGGCAAGCCCTTGGGCGGGCGTACGGCCGAGGAGCCATGTGGCCTAAAGCCGGCCAAGGCCTGCTCTGTCGCACTGCCCAACGAGCGCGAGAGCGAGGAGGGCACAAATGGCGCACTCGAATGACTCTCCTCCCCGCGCGAGCCATTGGTCAGGTCTGGCGAGTCCAAAGGCCGCCCGACAATACGAGGGAACGACTCTTGTGACGCCACAGAGCTGGCCCGCGTGAGCGCCTCGGTGGACACGGGCGACCCCACTCGCCCCGCATCCTGCTCCGCTAGAGGCACCAACGGCAATGTCTCGTTCGTAGAAGACTTGGGCAGCAACAAGGGCGGCAAACTAGGACGTCCTTGCGACGGCACCGGGCTCGAAGGACCTGCACTGCCCGGCGCAAATGGCGGTAGTGGGGGCGGTCTGGCGCCCGCTGACGATGGCGGAGGCGGAGCGCCCACCGGCGGCCCAAGCGGCAACGGCTGCATCAACTTTTGCAGCGGCACAGACGATGGCGGCGGCTGCGCCGACACCGGAGTGGGGCGCACCGGCGGCCGAGCCGCTCGGGGCGTCAGACCCGGCACGGGCCCGGGCGTCGTTGCAGGTGCAGGCCCGGCACTCGGTGTGCCCTGCGGCGGCGGTCGCATCGGCGCGGCGCCAGGTGGGCCATTCATCGGGAAGGGACCTGGCGGCGGCGAGCTGATCATCATCGGCGCACGAACGGGCGGAGGCACGTCAGGCGATTGCGGCACACCCGCTACGGGCCGAGCACTAGGCCCAGCAGCAGCAGGACGGCTCGACTCGTTGCTCGCGCGCGGCCGCTGGGGCGAGCGGTTCTGGAAGCCAAACTGCTTGCATGCTTGAAGCTCACGCACCCACTGCGCCTTGCGCTCCACCGAGGGCAGCGACAGGATCAGCTCTACCCGCTTCATGATGGAGAGCCGAATTTCCACGGGATTCGGCCCTCCCATAAGGTCCATGTCCACAAATCGACCGGAAAGGGGCGGGAACATGAGCTGAATGTCTTGCGTTGGCGGAGGCAGCGCCTGCGGCGCCAAGTCCTCGCCTACCAGCAGCAAATCCGTCAAGAGCACCAGACGTGCGCGCTCATACACACGCTCCTTGTTGCCAGACGACAAAAGTCGTAGCCGCACACTATCGTTGATGCGCAGCTGGCGTTGGAAGGGCAATGTGGGCGGCGCCATCTGCAGGCGGCAGTGCTTGGGTTCCAGCGTGAAAATGTCCACGGTCTTGGTCGAGTTAATGCGGTCCTGGAGCTGGGTCAGCGACTGTCTCTCAATCGACTGTGTGATGCTGGTTGGTGTCACCGACGGCCCACCAGCGTGCTGCATCCCGGGCGCCAGTCCAGCTACGCGCTGCGCCGGCGGGCTCCCTGGCATAGCGTGCGCCGAGGGCGACATGGGAGCGCTCCTAGAAGGCGCGCCCATCATCGGCGCAGCAGGGCCAGGCGGTCTCGCGACAGGCGGCGGTATAGGCGCACGTTGTGCAGGCGCCGGCGGCGGGGCCTGGTGAAGCGTCCCATAACTTGGCGGCGGCCCACCAGTATGGGCCAACGAAGGCGTGCCTGTAGGCGGACCGGGGCGCAGGCTGGGCGCAGTCGTCTTGCATTGCTGTGCGCGCTCCACGAGAATGTCGAGCTTCTTATTAGCGTTGGCAAGGAGCTCGTGATCGGAGCGTCCGGGCTGCGTGCTGCGCAAAAGACGACTGTACAGCTTCTTGTAAAAGCGAAGACGAGCCAGAGGCAGCTCAAAAAAGTCGTCGAGGGTCCACGTCGGCTCGGCCGCCGATCTCGGCAGTTCCTTGGACAATTGCGCCAGGATGCCTTTCAGCTCCGTATTCGCCTGCACTGACGGCAATTCATTCAGGCGCGACACAAACGTGTTGAGATACTGCGAGTAGGACGGCTGCAGTTTGTCGACCCAGTGCATGAGCAAGTTGCCGAGGCCTTTCGGCGACGCTGGGTTCGGCCCAATCTCCTGGAGGGCGCGTAAAAACTCCGAGTTCGTCCGGAGCACCAGTTCCAAGCTGCGAAACATGGTGTCCACTTCCTTCGGCGGAAAGTTATTGGGATTCCAGGCCGCCGCGACGCGACGAATGGCCTGGCTCATTTCGTGAACGTACCGCACCTCTGTGGCGATCAGCTCGCCCAGAGGATTGGTGCGTTTGCGCTGGAGGCCTGTATCGGCACTTCCTGGCGCATTTGGACCGGGTTGTGGCATGCTGGGCGCGGTGACACCGTTCCCTGGTCCATCCACGGTCATAGTCTTGCCAGAAGATCTACGCGGTCGCAAGGTGGCCCATCGGCACACGCGGCGCGCACCTATGCAGCCCTCCTTTGGATATCACGTGACGCACAACCTATCACGTCGACCGATTTGTATGTACGAGAGACCCCCCGCGTCTCGACGATTCGCGTGCATGGGCCCCCGATAGCTCGTCTATGTGCTGGCCGAGGCGGGTGCACTGAGCAGACGCAGCAGCTGCTCGACCTCCCATGCACCACTCCAGTAGCGCACGGTGCATTGCACACCGCCCTCTTCCAAAATCCGCTTCGACAGGCCGCGGTTGCGGCGCACGAACGCCGCGTCGTTTTTGCCCAGCCGCAGGATCGGGCAAAAGTCGTTGCCGCCGTCGCCCACGTAGACAATGCGTTGATAGTGGGAGCTAGCGTGCCGCGCACGGTAGGCATCCAGTTCGTCGCCTGCATGTGAGCTAACTCGACGTACCCTTGCACATGTTGGCACTGCATCCAACTCGGCACGAGTGCTGCGGCCCGTCGGGCGAAATGCGACGCGACAGACGCAAAAGGCCGTTGGGCTCCCAGTGCGCAGGATTGGTGACAATCTCCTTGAACAGAGGAGGTTCCGTGAGGCCTTTGCTCTGCGTTGTCAGACACGCGTTACGTACCGGCAAAATTGTTTGAATGTACACTTCGTTCGAGTTGGACAGCAGGAAAAAGTCGGTATGCGGGTGAGACGTTTGCAGCGTGCGCACGCCACGGATCATGGCAGGATGCTACGGTAAGTGCGGCATACGTACCATGGGCATGGACCGCAGCGCGTCCTCGATCGCCTCGCGCGAGTGTCCCTCCTTGTGCAGCTCCTCGAGCAGGTAGGCGCTTTGATTAGATGCGTATACGTACCACATATCCGTGAACTGCATCGTAGGCTTCTTCTGTACAAACTCGATACGCAGACGCGGCGAGAGCACCTCGTGGACCCATCGATCCGTGTCCTGGTCGGCCAACGACCAGTCAAAATCGAACACGACTAGCTGCGAGGATACCTCCGGCAGCGGAGCAAAGTCCAGCGGCGGATCTTCCAGCACAATCGAGTGTACAGCCAAGTCACGTTGGTCCACCATGAAGAGCTCGGCTTGCGTCGTACGACGGTCGCTGGCCGGTCGAGGAGGCACGCGCTGACTCATCATGACGATGTACGACTGGGCGACCCCGCTGTGCCTGCACGTCGCTTCGTGAGCCGCCATGGCGCTCGATCTGGATGCATGTATTGAGAAGCTGCTCAACAAGCAGCTTCTCGTAGACACCATTATTAAGGAGGTGTGCGAGAAGACAAAGGAGCTGCTCATGTCCGAGAGCAACGTTGTACATATTCGTGCGCCCGTCACGGTCGTTGGGGACATCCACGGGTAGGTGGCCTTTTCTAACGTGCTTAGCCAGTTTCACGACCTTTTGGAAATCTTTCGCATTGGCGGCGATGCACCCAACACCAACTACTTGTTCCTTGGTACGTGATGACCCGTGCTCATGCCAGGCGACTATGTGGACCGAGGCTTGTTTTCCGTCGAGACCATTTCCTTGCTGACATGCCTCAAATTGCGGTACCCGCACCGTGTCCAATTGGTCCGAGGCAACCACGAAAGCCGTGCGGTGACGCAAACGTACGGATTCTATGCCGAGTGTATGCACAAGTACCCTGACTCAAACGTGTGGCAGTACTTTACCGACATGTTTGATTTTCTTACGCTGTCGGTGGTCATTGACGACCGCATCTTTTGTGTGCATGGCGGCTTATCCCCATCGGTGCACTACATTGACCAGGTCAAGGTGCTGGACCGCTTCCGCGAGATCCCGCACGAAGGGCCTATTGCCGATCTCGTGTGGTCGGATCCGGACCCGGACAAGGAAGAGTTTGCCATCTCGCCGCGCGGCGCCGGCTACACGTTTGGTGCATCGGTCGTGCGGCACTTTCTTGCGTCCAACCAAATGGACCACATTTTGCGTGCGCATCAACTGTGTATGGAAGGCTACAATGTGCTTTACGACAACTTGCTCAGCACTGTTTGGTCTGCGCCCAACTACTGCTACCGCTGTGGCAACCTTGCTTCCATCCTCGAGGTCGGTCCGGACGGTACACGCCACTTTAATACGTTCGAGGCCGCGCCCGAAAACGAGCACGATGGGCCGCTGCAAGCTGCGCACGCACGCAACGAGACGATTGAATACTTCCTCTAATGATACCCTATTGTACAAAGTCGTTGTCCAAGGCTGCTTGCGTGTTGGGCAACGGCAGGCCCTGTGCCTGCATCATACGCTCTACCACCATACCCGCATGCTGCAGTGCATGCACGTCGCCACCGTTCGGCACAGCGCCGTGCGGGTGGGCCGACAAGCGCCGCCATAGCGTCAGGTGCGTCCACGCATTCGGCTCGACGTCCCACTGCTTATAGAGCTGCAACACATACCAAGCGCCTTGCCAATCATTGGTGGCTAGCATGGCGTCCAGCGCCGCGTTCAACACCAGGGTGCCTTTCGTGCAAAGGTACTTGTGCGCGGCGGCCGCAGACGACTTGACCCGATCTTGGCACAGGCGCAGCACGGCGCGAGGCGAGCCCACCATGACGGCAAGGGGGTGAGAAGCAGGAAACAATGGGCATGGCAATCGCTCCTCGGTCTCCGGCTGCGAACCATAAATTTGGCGCGCTTGTGTGGCATACAGCGTGAACAGCACAGGTATGGTCGAGATGTGCACCCGGAAGCCCGCATAGGCTTTGCTCTGTGCCGCCAGGGGCGCCTCTCGCGTACGATGGACCACATGGGCCGGACCATTTTCTAGTAAGCACGCCTCTGTGGCCAGGGCCACGGCACGCGGTAGCCTACCGCACCCAGCCTCAAAGCTCGCGAGGAGATTCAGCATCGACACACCGGGGATGACTTGGTCCTGACGCACCAGCGCAAGAATCTCATACAGACAGGCTGTCTTGAAAGGTGCATCCAGGTCCGTGGCCCGCGCATGCAGGGACGCTTGCTCGTGCGGGGACAGATGCAAAAACAGCTGGCGCAGGTGGGTGGACATGGAGAGCGCGTGCATGAGCGTGAGGTACGGCGACGCAGTAGGCTTGGGCCCTGCTATCTCAGAGAGCGACGCAACGTCCCGCACCTTGGTGAGCAAGCGAAAACGTTCCAGCCAGATACGTGCGCCCACCATGTGGCCCGCCAAGATGCGTGCGCGGATCAAGGCATTCCACACGTCTGGATGCCGCGTCCATACAGCGTGGAGCGGCACGTCATGGGGCATGTACGCAGCGCTTGTATATCGCCGCAGCCAGGCCAGGTGCCGGGGGTCATGCTGCCTTGCCACGTCTCGCGCCGTCAACGAGGCACCAAGACGCAGGGATATTTGTGCGAGCATGTTCTCGCCACGCTGTGGCTCCTTGGCGCGCCCATACGCATACACCAAAGCCGCGAGCACACTGGATGTATAGGGCGCTGGCGCGCGCGCAACGATATCGGCCGCTAGGACGTCGAGCATGGGTACAAGGGCTGTGCTGTCAATCGAGCGCGCCAGTGTGGCAATGAGGCTGCTCAGCGCATCAAAAGGCAGAGATATGCGTGCCTCTGCGCAATGATCGTACAAGGTCGCTAGGGCTAGCGCAGGATGCGCCGGTCCGTCCGGCCCCGCGACCCAGCGCGTGGATGTGCGTTGGCCGAGGCGCTGAATGCCGTGCCGCAGGGTATGTAAGAGGAGGGCATCATTCTTCGCACATACACACTGTGCTGGTGCATGTGTCATCTCACAAAGAACGTGCGAAGCGCGCGCAAGCTGGTGCCTGGACAGCAGGGTCCGCGCGAGATGAGCCATCATCGCTACAGGATGGGGCGTCGTTTCGTGTAGATGAGCGAAATAGGCCATGCCTACCACCAAATACGATTGAAGCGCTCTTCTTGACGGTACTCGCGCCGGCCGCGCAGGCAGGAGCAGGCGCGCCGCTCGCGCCATACGCTGCGCGCCCTGCGCTGCCGCCATGCTCGGTGGCGTCGAAGAGGTGGAGGATCCACGTGATGCAGAAAAAACGTTGCGGCCCTGGGCGGTCGGACGCTTTTCGTGCGTGGTGATGGCGAAGGAGATTGACTTTCTCGCGTCGGATGACGACGTCGAGCTTGCGCCTACCCCCCGTCGCTCTACATCCAATGCCAAGGCACACGAGGATGAAGACGATGATGCCGCTTTCATTGCGGCCGCTGCGCAGAAGCACAACGTCAAAGCAGGTATGCAGGTGGCGAAGCAGGCGAGCAAAGGCAAGAACAAGACGCCCATGGCCAGTGGCATCGTGAGTGGTGGCGGTAGCTTTCAGAGCATGGGTCTTCACCCATCGCTGCTGCGTGCTCTCTTGCTGCGTGGCTTTACGACGCCGACGCCCATTCAGCGGCGTGCGATCCCCGCGATTCTTGCGCAGCCCCCCCAGGACGTGGTGGGCATGGCTCGCACGGGTTCCGGTAAGACGCTCTCGTACATGGTGCCGCTCATTCAGCGCTTGCGTGGTCGTCACTCGACGACCTTCGGTGTCAAGTCGGTGATTCTGTGCCCCTCGCGTGAGCTCGCTTTGCAGATCCTCAAGGTGGGCAAGGATTTGGCGCGGGGCTGGCGCTCCGAGGACGATGCGCAGCGCGAAGCCATTCGGTGGGCTCTTGTCGTTGGTGGTGAAGGTTTGGATGAACAATTCGCCATGATGACCGCGAACCCTGATGTGGTGATTGCGACGCCTGGTCGTTTGCTGCACTTGGTCGTGGAGATGAATTTGGACTTGAAGGCCGTGGAGTATGTCGTGTTTGATGAAGCCGACCGCCTGTTCGAGATGGGGTTTGCCGACCAGCTGGAGGAACTGCTTCGCCGTCTTCCCTCGACGCGTCAGACCTTGTTGTTTAGTGCCACGCTGCCGAAGTCGCTCGTGGAATTTGCTCGCGCGGGCCTGGAAGCGAATCCCAAGCTGATCCGTTTGGACGCCGATAGCAAGATCAGCCCGGATTTGCGCATGGCCTTTTTCAGCGTCAAACCTTCGGAAAAAGATGCTGCGCTGCTTCAGCTGGTACGGCAGGTGATCCAGGTACCCACCGGCGAGCCTGTGCCCGCTGACACGGACAGCAAGAAACGCAAGCGCGTGAACCCTGTCGACCAGCTGCGGCCATACCAGACGATCATCTTTTGTGCCACCAAGCACCACGTCGAGTATCTGTTGCTGATGCTGACGACAATGGGCTATGCATGCTCGCACATTTACTCGTCGCTCGATCAGGCAGCCCGGAGCATTGAGATGAACAAATTCCGCGCTGGTCGCACCTCGCTGCTGATCGTCACCGATTTGGCGGCGCGTGGTATTGACCTGCCGGTGCTGGAGCATGTGATCAACTACGACTTCCCGCCCCAGGCGCGTATCTTTGTGCACCGTGTCGGCCGTACCGCCCGCGCAGGACGCCGTGGATGGGCATGGAGTTTGTGCACGCACGCGGAGCTGCCGAACCTGTGTGATTTGCAACTGTTCCTGGGTCGCCCGCTGGTATCCTCGCACACACTCCAAGGTGAGGCAGCGCACGACTTGCACGCGAATTTGGTGCTGGGCACGTTCCCCCGTGACGCGCTGGACTTGGAGAGCGAGTCGATTCGGCATGCCATGCACGAATCTTCGTCCACGGCGACCGCGTACGAGGGCCTGCTGCAAGTCGTTCAGCGGGCGCACCGCATGTATGTGCGCTCACAGCCCAAGGCCAGTGCGGAAAGCCACCGCCGTGCCAAGGACATGCTCAAGGCAGCGGAACGCAGCGCACTTACCGGCGGCACCGAGGGCTGGGCCCTCGCGGGTCATCCATTGGAGGCCGCCGGCGTTCATGATGTGTTACGTCGTCCGGATGTATACCAATTGGCCACCAGCGAAGACGTCAAGCGCCGTCGCACGCACGACGACCCACTTGCTGGTGCGCGCGCTGCCTTGCTGGCCAAGGTGAATGCGTTCCGTCCAGGCGAGACCGTGTTGGAGATCGGTGCGCGAGGCCCCAACATGCCACTAGCGCGCTTGATGCAGGACCGACGGCGCACACTCGATGCCAAGCAGCAGCGTGCGCGTGCGATTGAAGCGGCGAAGCGTGGTGATTCCGAGCTTCCCACCGACGACGACATGGATGCGTCGATGATGTCTGCTGCCTCGGCGCCGGTGGATGAGGCGGACGAGTCGGAGATTGCCTCTGTGTTTGATACGCGCACCCATTTCCGTGACCCGAGCGTGTACCTCGACTATGAGCAGCGCGGCGCGGCGGAGGAGCGCGGCTACTCGTTGCAAGGCACCTCGTTCACAGAGCAGGCCAAGCATGTCAGTGTGGACATGGCCGGCGACGATGTGGGACCTGGTGCGCCGAACCAGCGACCCAATCAACGCCGCTGGGATACGAAGAAGAAGAAGTTTATCCAGGGCGATGGCACAGGCTCCGACAACCAAAAGCTCATTCGCTCGGAAACGGGTCTCAAGTTGCCGGCAAGCTACCGCTCCGGACGCTTTGACGCGTGGCGCAAGGAGCAGCAGGTGGAATTGCCGCATGTGGGCGAAGAGGAGAGTTCCATGGCGGCCTCGGCCCGCCGCATTGCTGCGCGTGTGAACCAGCAGGGCGGCCCGCGCCACCGTGGCTTCCACCACACGCAGACCAAGGCGCCCAAGCCGCTGGACAAGCTGCAGTACGACTACCAGAAGAAGCGCAAGGCCCGCGAGCGCAAAGGTCTTTCGCCGCACGCCTCGCACACACCGCACAACGAGCTCAAGAGTGCTCAGCAGATCCACCGCGCGCGTGAGCGGCAAGCCAAGCGCAAGGCGAAGAATGCGCGTCCTTCCAAGAAACGTAGTAAGTAGTCTATGGCAGTTGCAACGTCGTTGCGAGCGTCTGCAAAATCTCCGTTGCCTCCTCCGTACGTAGCACCACAGCCGGGCACCGCAGTGCCAACGACAAGGTATCGTTGGCCTCGACACTCACATCGACATGCACGGCATGCGGCACGACAAACTGGGCGCCGGGCCATGCATCCATGGTGGATGAGGGCACCATAGGTGGCGTGTGCGCCAAGCGAGGCAAGGTGAGCGAGGGGCATGGCTGTAGTGCGTCCGAGGCACTAGCCGCGTGCGCACCGCTGAGAATGTTGAGCGTCGTATTGCACAGCGGCATGGCAGGTCGCTGGATCGCTTCAAAGATCTGCTCTAGCGATGCCTGCTCCAACGGTACACGCTCTGCTAGCACCCTAGCCATATGCTGTGCCATGGCACGTAGCGAGGCTTTTAGTGGCACCATGGTAGGAAGCAGGTTGAGGCACGGAATCGCACGTTGGGCCACATGCTCCATGGGGACGGAGCGAGCGGCGTGGTACAGCCAAAAGACGGGGGTCGATGCACCGGTATACTGGTGCAGGACATATGCCCATGCCGCAGCTACCAGCGCCGGGAGACTGGCTTGTTGCTCCGCCACAGCTGCACGTAGGCGCTGCACACCTCGCACGGCATGCACATGATGCACGAATGTAAAGGCGTCGCCCACAGGCATATCCATCGCGCCCAGCATGCACGGCGACACTGTGCGTAGCTCACTCCAATGCTGTGCGATCGCCGAGCGATCTGGCGTATGCGCGACAAGGTCCGAGAGACCTGCTTCTGCTGAGGGCGCACGACCCTCGTATATCGCCACGAGATCGTCTAGCAGCAGCGGCAAGGACCATGCGTCGTACATGGGATGGAACATGTGAAGCACGAGGAAGGCCTTGTCTGCAGTCGGTACCAGATCGGCGGCCACCCAAGGCTGCGCCTCCGCCGAAAGCTGTGCACGCTCATTTAACGTGGCTTGCACAGCCTCCTGGGGCGCCAAGGCTGGAGGATGCACCTGCAAAGGCTGCATCGTTGGTACCACAGCTTGCCATGCGCGCCCTTCCACACATACAAAGAGGGTGCGCAGGATCGGATGCCGCCGTTGCAGCTGCTCCCATGCGAAACGCCACCGCTCTCCGTTTTGGAGGCGCGTTTCGTAGACAAAGGCGAACCATCCAAGTCGGTACCCAGATTGGACCCACTGACGCAAGTGCATGGCCTGGCCAGCCGTCACAGGGTGCACCTCCTCCAGAGGACCGCGCACAGCGGCGCGCACCGACTGTGCCCCTTCACTGGGGTGGTCGTTCGAGGGGGTGTAAGCGAGCGACGCCGCACGCTTTCGCTCGGCCCACGCAGCTGCGACACCTCGGGGCGTGCCAGCGGCCAAGTCGCTGACTTGCAAGTCCCAATGCTGCGCACGAGCGCGCGCCACCACTTGGATGGCAGCAATGGAATCGAGGCCCAACGCGAGCAGCGGCGTATCTGCCTCCACCTCCTCCACAGGTACGTGCGCGAGCTCCGCCAGCAGCACCCGCAGCGGCTCGAATAGCTCCGCAGGCGCCGTGGCCACGGGCGCGGTGGGACGCCGCACTGCCTTGTCCCACGTGAGCGTGTCGGAGGGCGTGAGCATGGCTTGCATGATATCCTCCATACGCGCGAGCAGCTGCGTAAGCCCGACTGCATCGCGGAACGAGACGCGACTGCGAGCCACGAGCGTCCACTGCGTCGAGGTTTGTACCACCTCCACATTCAACGCGTACTGCGCTTCGTCGTCGCTCGGCCATGACACTGGCGTCAAGTGCGACCAAGCGAACGTGTTGTCGTGACGCTGTACATCCAGCAGAGCATCAATCAAGGGCGCCGGCGACGTGTGGGTGCGCTGGTGAGCTCGTGTAATCGCACGCAGCGGCGCATGACGATGAAGACGCGACGCATCAATCTGGGCTTGCAGCGCCTGCAGTTGCGGGCCCACACGGGCATCCTGAAGCTGAACACGCGTAGGCACCGTGTTGAGGATAGGGCCCAGCACATTTACGCCACCATCGACGTCGCTGCGCAGACTGAGCACCTGCCCAAAGCACACATCCGCGGAGCCTGTGCACTCCGCGAGCACATACGCAAAAGCCAGTGTGGCAAACGCATGCGTTGACACGCTGAGACTCTGACACACACGCTCCACGGTGGCACTCGTAAGCTTTGTGGTGCGCTCGACCGTGCATGCCTTGTGCTCGCCCCCTGGCGGCCCCAGCCAGGTGGGGACGTACCCAGCGAGCGTCCGGAGCCAGTACGGCACATGCGGCTCACCACTCACAAGGTGTGGCACCACCGAGGAAAAGGGTGGGCGCGCAGGCACGGCATGACCATCCAGCGCCTTGTCCAAATCCTCCAGCACTTCGCCCATGGTGTGCGCATCGTACAACGCATGATGCATGGTAAGAATCATGCGTGTGCCATGCGCCATCGGCAGCAGGTCTAGCGCATGGGGCTGTGCAGCATGGTACGAGGCGCGCGCTGCCACACAGATTGTCTCCCACGCAGCCTGGGCCGAGTGCGTCCGAATGACGGGCGTGTGCGTGGCACTGGTCACTTGCACCCACGGCACCACTGGGTGCTCGTTTGCGACAAAGTGTGTGCGTAGCAGAGCATGCTGCGCTACAAGAGAACGCCAAGCTTGTTCCACCGCGCATGGCGCCTTGTCCACGTCCCATACATGCGTATGCACATACAACGCACCTTCGCTCGTGGCCCATTGCGCTAGCATACCGGCCTGCAGCGGTGTGCATGGCAGCGCGTTGGGATCTTGCAGCACCTCGGCCCCGGCCTCGCACAGGGCTTGATACGCTTGTGCATCCTCATCCACTGCATTCATAGGCACCTCATCCAGCGCGCGCGCGAGGCGCGCAGGAGTAGCGTGCTGAAGCAACGCACTTACCGTGAGCCGCACGTTTTGGTCACGCAGTGCTTTCACCAGCCGAATGGCCGAGAGCGAGTCAAAGCCTAGGGCATAGAACGAAGCATCGCGATCCAAATCCTCATAGCGCTGACCGCCCACCTTGGCAATCACACGCAGCACCATTTGTTCGCGCTCGGTGAGCGGCGCAGTGGAGCGCGGCGCCCGCAGCCTACTAGGGTCGAGCGTCGCATACCATGCAGCCAGTCGCTTTGTATCCACCTTGTTGTTGGGCGTGAGGGGTAGCGGGCCTGTGAGCACGATGGTGTGCGCTGGTACCATGTACGGCGCCAAACGCAGCCGGGCCTGTTCGATGCACGTCGCGGCACGTTGCTGCGCCTGTGCATCCGTGCGCATGTCGAGCTCCCTGGCCTGGGATGGCGCCGAGGACAATGCCAAGAAAGCCACGAGCTGGCGCGATGGGTGCGATGGGTGCTGCAAGTACTGCACACACGCATCGGCCACACCCTCTTCCACGGCCAACTCATGCGCAATTTCTTCCAGCTCTACACGCTGGCCATTGACCTTGACTTGGCCACGCGATACACGGCCCAAACACTCGATGCGACCATCCCATAGCATTCGGCCACGATCTCCTGTGCGGTACACACGCTGGCCGTGCAGCGTGGGAAATTGCGTCGATGTGAGCTCCGGCGCGCTTACATAGCCGTCGGCGACTTGAGGGCCGCCGACCACAATCTCGCCCACGGTGCCGCGGTACGCCACATCATCGCCTTGCAGAATATACACGGTGGATGTAGGGTACGCCTCGCCCACGACCGATCGGCGCGTGTGTGCATCGACAAAGCCTAGTGTATTGCCAATGGTGCCTTCCGTGGGTCCATAGGCATTGATCAGGCGCCGAGGCGGCGTGCCCCACGCACGTACCACGCGCTCATCAATCACGTCGCCGCCGCTCATGAGCCATTCCAACGGGGGCACATGATCTGGGCGGACCAACGCAGCGAGCGCCGCTGGTAGATCGGCCATGGTAATGCGCAAGCGCCGGAAAGCCCGCTCCAAATCGGTGAGCAGCACGTCTTTCGGCGCACTAGCCATACCAAACCCAAGACTGAGTGGCAGGCATACCTCAAACAGTGAGACGTCAAAGCCAGGCGACGCCAGTTGCAGCAGTCGCGAAGTAGGCGAATGAGGCAGCATGGCCTCCCAGGAGACGATCGCTGCAGCGAGCGCTCGGTGCGATACTTGCACACCTTTGGGCTTGCCTGTGGAGCCGGAGGTGAAGAGAATGTACGCAGGCACATCCAACGAGGCTGTGCAGGGAAGAGGCTCGCACGGCTGCTGCAAGTCCTTGAGCGTGCGAACGGGCAAGCGCACCTCCGGCCACGGCGCCGTGGATACGAGCAAGCCAGGCCCCACCGTATCGATCATGTACGCCAGTCGCTCCATGGGCAGCGTCGGGTCCAGTGGCACGTAGGTCTTTTGCGCTTTCCATGTGGCCAACAGCACCACATACAGATCGATAGAGCGAGGCAGGTGCACATACACAGCCGCTCCTTCACAAGCGGCAAGGTGGTAGGCATACTGACTGGACCAGCGGTCCAATTCGGCGTACGTGAGTGTCTGCGCCACAAACGGCTCCATGGACGTGGCAAACGTGATGGCCTCCGCCTCGGGCCGCGCTTGTGCATGCTTGGCAAAGCGGGCAAGGAACGCATCGGCCGGCACAGGCTGCCTGGGCCTCTCGTGCACCACGGAGCGAAGTGCGAGGTCCGTGCGGGGCTCTTGAACACAGGCGCGCAATTCATTCTCCAGCTGCTCGACCAGAAGCTGCACTTGCTCTTGGGCGAGGCGGTCGGGCGCGTACGTCACATCGAACACTAGCGTATCATCCGGTGCCACCGAAACTTGCAGTGCCAGTGGAAAGTCCGAGGCCATCGTATCGTGCACAGCACGCACGCCTTGGGGGTACACAAATGGCGTCGAAGGCAGGAACGAAAACAGCGCTTCAAACAGCGTTGTTTCCATATGCAAAGCATGGGCCACATCGGTCAAGTGCACAAACGGATGTGCGATGGCCGCCGTAAGCTGCTGGTGGGCATCATGGAGATCACGACCTGTCCATCGGAACGGCACGGTGGAAATGCACGGGCCATGTGCATGAGCATGGTCCGTCGCCGCCAAACGACCACTGAGAACCACCCCGAGGGTCGCTTCCGTCTCGCCCGTATACAGCGCGAACAGCGCGGCAAACTCGTGCAGAAGAAGAGCGGGCAGCGTGGCATTGTGCGCTTGCGCATACGCTGTAAGTTGCGCGGCCGATACGCGGGCGCCGTACGATAGCGATACGCTCGGGACAGGCTCGCTGTAGCGACCGGTGACAATAGACACGGGCGTGCGTACCATACCCTCAAGGACGCGCGCATAGTGCACAGCGTTGTCTTTTGTCGTACGGGCTGCGAAGCGCGCCACGTCCGCAAATGTATCAGGCACCATGGCACCATCCACGGCGGCCATAAGTAGGGCAAGCGAGGCTGCGTCGTACACGGCATGATGCATGCTCAGGCACAGCACATCGTCAAAGAGCGTCAAGCGCACGGGCGGGCACGATGCAACGCGCTGCAGCATATCGTCGGCCATCTGGTCCAGGGCGTCTTGAGAGCAGGGCGCATGCACATGCGACTCGATACGAGGGAGCGTAGGCAAGACACGCTGCACCGCTTCCGCATGTATCTCAAACACGGTGCGGTAGATGCGGAAGCGCGCGAGTGTATCGCGCCAGCGCTGCACATACGCCCATCGAATCGCTTCGTCGTGAGCCTCGAGCGTGAGCTTCACATGATTGATGTATAGACGCTTGGCAGGCTCCGCGAGCGACCGGGCCAGCGTGGCCCACTGCAGCGGAAGGCACGGCATCGAATCTGTCGTCTCGATGGTCGGTGCATGCTCCATGCTAGAAGCCGCGCCCAGGAAGCCAGCGAGCGTCGGCTGCGTGAGCAACGTAGGCAGGCTCACTACCACGCCGGCTTCAGCGAGCGCTTGCGCCAGGCGCACGGCCCGCATACTGTCTAGGCCCAGCCCAAAGAGGTCGGTATGAAGGCCCACATACTCGACACCCAGCACCTGCTGAACGACGCGCGCCGCTGTGCATGCCTCGGGCGTCGTAGGCGGCGCATCGTCGAGAGCCGCCATGTCCGGCGCATAGCGCGCGTACACATCGGCCAGCGCGCGTGCATCGAGCTTGCCGCTCACACGTGCGAGTGGCAAGGCACGCAAAGGCAGCACGACACTGGGCACCATGTACGAGGGCAAATGCGCACGGGCATACGCACGGATCGCTGTCACATCCGCCTCGGCGGCCCACACAGCCGGCCCCGCACGCGTGGTGGGCGCCACAAACGCGACCAAGTGTGGCTGTGTGTGCTGGGCGTGCGTAAGTAGGCGAACGGCCACCTGCGCAGCGCCAGCTGCGCGCAACACTGATTCAACCTCGCCCAATTCCACACGTGCCCCGCGCACCTTGACTTGATCGTGGCCCAAGCGGCCGAGGTACTCCACCTCGCCCTTAGGCGTCATACGCGCGACATCGCCGGTGGCGTAGGCGCGCTGCGTGCCCCAGGCAAAGAAGGCGGCCTCGTTGGCATGCACATACCCCAGGCCGACATGCGTACCAACGATGGCAAGCTCGCCTGGCTCGCCCAGCATGGCGGCCGTATCGCGTGATCGCAGGATGACAAACTGGTTGCCCGGGAAGGCGCGCCCAATGTTCGAAGTCAGCGAGTGAGCATGCACGCGCGTGCAGGATATACCGATCGTGGCTTCCGTGGGACCGTAGGCATTGAGCAGCGGCACGGAGGAGGCGCCCCAGTCATCCACGATATCGTTCGCCAGCTTTTCGCCACCGACGACGAGCACCCGCAGATGCGGCACATCACTCGGGCGCACACGTCGCCCTTGTGTGTAGAAGAGCGAGGGAACCACACACGCATGCGTCACTTGGGCATCTGCCATCGCTGCGCCAAGGTCTGCCAGCAGTGCCGCCCGAGGCATGGTCACGATCCTGCTCCCACTCTGCAACGCCAAGAAGCACTCGAGGAGGTGCACATCGAATGCCTCGGCGGAGCGCGCAAGGAATCGCGAATCCTGCAACGTGCCAGGCTGCGCAGCGTCAAACACATCGCGGAAATTGTCCACAGCGTACGCCAGATTCGCGTGCGAAAGGAGGCACCCTTTGGGCTGCCCTGTCGACCCGGAGGTGTACAGCACATACGCCGGATCCTCCGGAGCCACATCGCGATGGCCTGGCGCATGACGTGCGAGATCCCCGGGGTAGTGTACAGTCACTGTGACTGCCCAGGTGGGATCATGATCGTCGGTGATCACACACACCGCCCCACTATCGTGCAGCAGCTGCGTTTTGCGGGCGTCAGGCAGCGACTCGTCCAAGGGCAAATACACCAAACCGGCTTGCAAGAGGCCGAGCAGCACGACATACGTGTCCAAGCTGCGACGCAAGGCCACCGCCACAACGCTCTTGGGGGCATAGGCCAAAAGCGCGCCTGCCGTACTGTCGCTTTGGGCCTGCAAAGCCGCATACGTAAGGGTATGCACCGACGAGGCCGGCACACCGTCGCGCATCTCGACAGCGATCGCATCGGGCGTCGTAGCCGCATGATGCGCGACCCACGCAGCGACATTCACGTACGTAAGCGTGGTCGGTGGCGCACAGGGCGCCACGGCCAGCAACGACGACGGCATAGGCAGCGCAGACAACGGCGTGTCAATACGGTGCGTGTACGCCTCCAGCAACGCATCCATTTGCGCCAGCATTTGGTGTGCATACGCCGGCGATACATGCGAGTCGAGCGCATTGAGTGCCAGCCCCAGCTGCTCGCCTTCTATACGCATCTCCAGCGCCAGGCCATGTTCCACATGCACACCTTGATCGTGGGCGTGAGGCAAATCTAGCACCGTGCCTGGCGCTTGCGCCTCGGGCATCTCCAACACAAACAGGCTGTGGAACAAGGGCTGCTCCGGCGGGCATGCAACGAGAGAGCGCACATGCGCCAGTGGCACGGGCGGCTTGTCCAGGAGCGGCGCGTACGTACGAAGCCAGTGCGCCACAAATGCAGACACCGTGTCGTTCGTCGCCATGGAATACGCCACGGGCAGCGTCGACAAAAGGGGGCCACCAAGACGCGCATACGATGCATGCCGGCCACGCAGCGATACAACGTCGCCTAGCAACACCGCGTTGGTGTTAAGGTACGCACACAGGACGCGCGCCCAAGCGGCCTGGGCCACAGGACGAACAGACGCACCGAGTTGCGCGGCCGTGCGCTCCAACGCGCTCCAAGACGTGGTGGCCGTGCGCACATACCTTTGAAGCGTGTTCGTAGGCGACGCACGCGTCTCGCGTAATGCAGGCCAAGGCATGTGGTCCCACGATGCTTGCAAAGCCTCGGCCCAGTGTGCCAGCAAGGCACGCTCCCTCTCCGACTCGGGCGATGGCAGCAAGTCGGGCAACGCAAGCGACCACGACTCCATCGGCCAAGGTGCGTCGATGTACTGCAAGAGTGTATCCAAACGCTCCGCCAAGAGCGCCAAAGTCGGCTCATCGTACAACGCATGATGCAGTACCAGTGTCACGCTCTGTGGGCTGCATGCACCGAACCATAGCGGCTGCCCCGACGTGCATGGTGGCCGATAGGCCTGCAGTGACGTCCACGCATCGTCGGTATACGTATGCACCACAGGCAAACACGAAGGATGCACCACAGCGGCATAGACTGGCGCGTAGGGCGACGTGGATGTGGTCGCCACTGGGACAAAGCCGATGCGTAAGCAGTCCATCTCTTGGGCGAGGTGCTGCAACGCTAGCTCCAGCTGCGTTTGGGTAACAGGGGTGCGTGTGGGCCATGACCGGTACAGCCAGTATCGTGCAGGATCGAGGCTCGTTTCCAGAAGCATGCCCTGCTGCAAAGGCGTCGCAGGGAGCACTTGCACGGCGTCACCGAAGCGCGCTACGATATCCGAACGACACGATGCCATCCATGCATCGATCAAGCTCTGAGCACATGCCGCACGATCGTCCGCAGGTTTCGCCTGGTCGATGGCACACACGAGCTTGGCGAGCGTATCATGCTTGGCAAAGTCGGCAGCACTCACGGGCCAGCCATCGCTAACGAGGTGGGCGGACAGTGCCATGGCCCGCACCGAGTTGAGTCCCAGCAGCGGAAACGAGAGGTGCGCAGCGCCAGGCGCACGCAGCTCGGGCAGCTGCGCGCACAACGCCATGGCCAAGGGATGCTGGAGGAGCGTGGTGGCATCCGCCGCCGGACCCGCCACCAACGCTTCCCACGCGGCCAGGTCCAACGCGTCATACGCCGCTTTCACCGCGCGGCGGTCGATTTTGGCACTCGAAGTGCGGGGAAAGGTGTGCAGAATGACAAAGTGCAACGGCACCATGTACGCAGGAAGCATTGCAGCCACGTTGTTTCGCAGCTCACGCGCGAGGCTCGCGGCCTCTGCATCAATGCGAACCAGCGGCGCGTCCTGCACGTCGCTAGCAGGAGCCACGGCGAAGGCCACGATACTGGGCGGCTCCGACGGATCCTGCGCCGGCATCGCTACTGTATCGGCATCCCGCACAAGCTCTGAGGCCGTCTTGACTGCGGCATTGATTTCCAAAAGCTCAATGCGCACACCATTGATCTTGACCTGATCGTCGTTGCGGCCGAGGTACTCAAGTTGACCGTCCCACAGGTAGCGCGCAAGATCGCCCGTGTGGTACAAACGTCCGAGAGTAGGGTGGTCCACAAACTTGGCCGCAGTCTTATCAGGCTCGCCCATGTACCCCCGAGCAAGCTGCGGACCACCCAGCAGCAGTTCGCCAATGGCGCCGCGGGGCACAATACTGCCTTGGTCGTCCATAAGCACACACAAAGCATCCACAAAGGGCACACCAATGTTGTGTGCCTTGACCTCATCCTCCCCGGGAATCTCGCGTGCGGTGAGCGACAGCGTGGCTTCAGCCGGGCCATAAATGTTCACCACGCGGCACCCCTGACTCCATTCGTCGGCCACCACCTGCGATAGTTTTTCGCCGCCATTGATCATCACACGCATCGTGGGTATGGCGCGACGCGGTACCATGGCTGAGACGGCCGGGGTGAACAGTGTGTGTGTGACAGCCAGAGCTTGCGCCACCTCGACGAGACGCGTCAGTAGCAGCTCCAAGGATGCAAAGCACACGGTCCCACTGTGGCCCCACGTGTAAAAGATATCAAAGATGGACAAATCAAACACATAGGCAGCAAACTGCAGGTACCGCAAATCGCCCGGTCGCCCCTCTGGCAGGTCCGTCGGCACCGCATCCTGCAAGGCCCGCATGGCCTGCACGGCCGCTTCGTGCTCAATGCCCACGGCCTTGGGCAAGCCGGTGGTCCCACTCGTCCAGATTTGGTAGGCGAGTTGCTTCGGCGAGGCACGCGCGGCTGTGCGAACGGGCGTGGCCACATCGGGAATGCGATCGTCCAGCGAGGCCACGCGGATGTTGGGAGGGCAGATGTCTTGCACCAAAGTGGCGGTGGCTTGCGTCGTTAGCACCAAGCGCGCACGCGACTTTTCCATCAGCGCCGTTTGCCGCGCCGCCGGCCAACTAGGGTCGATCGGGCACCAAGCGGCGCCGGCTTTGAGAATGCCCAAGAGACTCGCATACATGTCGAAGCATTTCGGTACACACAACGTCACAATTTGATCTTCATCTCCAGGAGCCGCATAGCCCACGCCATGCGACCACACAAGACGTGCAATGGCATCGGAACGCGCGTCGAGCTCCGCGTACGTCCAAGTGTCGATGCGGAGTGGCGACACCGACGTGCAGCACACCAAGGCAGGGGCTGTGGGCATGGCACGCGCACGCCGACAGAATTGGTCTTCGAGGCGCTCATGCGCTACGCCACGAGGCATATCTGTATCGAGGTAGGTAGGTGGGGGTGTGCTGAGAGCTTGCAGCGCCTCGGGCAGGGCCATGGGATCGGTGCCGCGTACGAGCGCGGTCAGCACAGCGTCCACCTGACGCAGCTGCAGGTCTGCGGAGCCTGCCACATGCACCTCAGGTGTCGCGAGGAGAGTAAGGCCGAGGTGCGCGTCTTGGCCGCGGTGCGCCACGAGCGCGACGCTCACCTCAGGCCCAAGCACGCGCGTAGCGAATGCACAGGCTTCCGGGCCTTTTTCTTGCAGCGCATCCACAAAGACCATCGGGCCTTGGACGCGAGAGGCGGGCGAGGTGTGCCACGCCTGCTCGATCGCCTCGATCACCGCGTGCGCGTCGTGCATATCGCACACGCTCGGACCAAGTCGGAGTGCGGTACTTTGCTCCATGGTATCGATTGCATCCAACGCGAGCACCTCGAGCTCATGCGCCATGTACCTGTACGCCACCGTGGCCCAGGCAGCAGCCAGGACGCTGCACACAGCGACCTTCGCCGCCTGGGCTTGTGCGTGGAGGGCAGCTGCAGCGACGGTGGTCTCCATCGATGCACGGCCCATGGTGCCGCTGCGCGCAAAGGCCTCGCGCGAGCGCGCACGGAGGCGCAGGCCCGTTACATCAGGAAACGGCGCACGCTCCATACTAGGTGTGCGACCCGTAGGAGAGGAGGACACACCACAGCCTGGGGCCAGCCCCAGAAGGTACACGGATCGTGATGGGTTGTCGGCCGAAGACACGGTCGTCGATCTAATCTGATGAAAGGACGGCAAATGAACGGTGGAACAAACGCGCCAAGCCTTGCGCTTGCACTGGCCCTCCTGCTGGCTCTTCTAGCAGGCGGTGCTCGTTGCTCGCTGCTTGCTTGTCCTGTCGAATGACAGAGGCATCGAGGCGGTCGTCATGGTCGCCCCATGCGTGGCTCGCGCGTATCCAGCGAGGTCTGCCCTCGATGAGCTACGTGCGTCTGTTTCGCGACCTGTCGAACGCAGAAGTCGTGGCCCTCGTTGTGGGCTCAATTGCTGCCATTGCGGCGGGTGTACCGCTACCCATCATTGGTGTCTTGTTCGGCAAAATGGTCAACGGATTTAATGAGCAGGCCTGTGTGGCTCACAGCCTCGCCCCGCCGGACCCTTTGCAGCAGGCCGCCTTTTTAGACGCAGTGCGTCATCACGTCGTGCAGATCATCGTGGTGGCTGCCGTGAACTTTGCCCTGATTTGGATCTATACAAGCTGCTGGTCGTTCCTGGGTGAGCGCATCGTGCGTCGTCTGCGCGAGCGCTATGTGCAGGCGCTCTTGTCGCAGGATATGAGTTACTTTGACATGCTGCCGCCTGGCGAGATTAGTACGCGGCTCGGCGAGAACTTGATTGCGGTGCAGAATGGCACAAGCGAGAAGGTGGGCATCCTGTTGTCAAGCGTCGCTTACTTTGTCGCAAGTTATGTTACGGCCTTCCTGTTGCTCCCTGTCCTTGCTGCTCAGCTGATCTCGCTGGTACCGGCATTTTTGTTGGTATCGCTGGTGGGCGCTCATTTCGTGTCGCGCTACACGACGCGCATGTCGACGCACCTTAGCGATGCATCGAGCATTGCCACCGAAGCGCTGCAAAACTTGCCTGTCGTCCAAGCGTTCCAAGCGCAAAAACCACTCGGTCAGCTGCTTCACGCACATTTGCGACTTGTGCGCCGCAGTGGAATGTACCGCGCTTTGTCGGCGGCGACCATGCTTGGGTGCCTCTTCTTTGTGGCCTACTCTGCCAACGCCCTTGCTTTTCATTCCGGCAGTCGCATGGTCTCAGACCGCATGCGCTCCAATACAGACAATGTGTCCAACACCGTGGGACATGTGTATACTGTTATTTTCCTTCTTTTGGACGCTTCGTTTGTCGTCGGACAAATCTCGCCGTACCTCCAAACGTTCTCGGCGGCGGGCGGTGCGGGGGCGCAGCTACTGCGTACCATTCAGCTGCCAACACCCATCAATGCCTTGTCCGACCAAGGCCTCGTTCCCCACACCGGTGACAAGCCACTTGGCTTTCGCTTTGAGAATGTGAGTTTGGCGTATCCTGCGCGCCCGGAGGCCACGGTGTTGCGGCATCTCACGCTCGATATCGAGCCGGGCCAACGGATCGGACTTTGTGGGTTTAGCGGAAGTGGGAAAAGCACCATTGTTTCGCTGCTGCCCCGCTTTTACGAGCCCACACAGGGTATGATTACGCTGGACGACGGCACGCCCATTCATACGCTCCAGGTAAGCTGGCTCCGCTCGCAAATGGGCCTGGTGGGTCAGGAACCAGTGTTGTTCGACTGCACCATCTTGGAAAACATTGCGCATGGACTTTTGGGAAGTCCTGCGATGGCGCACCTGTTTGACGCAATTCGCTGGCTGGCCCAATATGCGTTGGACCGTGCTAGTATGCCCACAGACTGGCTGGATCACAGCCCCGCGCATCTGCGTCCAGCGTTGGACGAGGTGGTGGAGCGATGCGAGGAAGCCGCGCGGCTCTCGTATGCCCACGATTTTATCGTGCGCCTCCCCCAGGGATATGTCACGCGGGTCGGCGATGGCGGTCGCTCGCTCAGTGGTGGTCAAAAGCAGCGCATTGCGTTAGCGCGCGCTGTGGTTAAGAAACCGCGTGTGCTTATACTCGATGAGGCCACAGCCGCGCTCGACTCGCACAGCGAAATGGCGGTGCAGGCGGCGTTTGACCGCGTGTCCGAAAATTGCACCACCATTGCAATTGCGCACCGTCTCTCGACCATCCGCGACTACGACAAGATTGTCGTCATGGCAAACGGTGAGGTGCTCGAGCAGGGAACGCACACCGAGCTGCTTCGCCGTCAAGGGCACTATGCGAAGCTGGTGCGCGCGCAGTCGGAGCACGAGCCTGGCGACGCTTTGGAGCTCGATGCGGAGAGCGAGCCATCTTCCAAGGACACACAAGGGTCTGTGGCGCCTGAGCCTGAGACCGACAAGCTACAGGGGCGGCTGCCTGTGCCGCTGCCGGCGCAGCCCATTGTGCCGCCTCCGAATCTCGGTGTGCCAGGGCCCAAGGACGAGGGGGTTAAGGCCCCCGTCATGTCCTGCTCACGTGCGCTGGGTCGCCTCCTGTCCATGGCGCTAGGGCCGTGGCCGTACGCTTTGCTGGGTGTGTGTGCATCGGCCGTGATTGGCGGGGCTTTTTCGGGGGAGGCAGTGTTGTTCGGCCATGTGATTGAGGCGCTGAACCCTTGCAAGACGCCCGAGCAAGTGGAGTCGCGCTCCGATTTGTTTGCCCTGTTCTTCTTTGTGCTGGCCTTGATTGAGCTGGTGGCGTACTTTGCCAGTGGAGCCTCGTTTGGGTTTGTCTCTGAATGGCTTCTCATACAGCTCCGGCATCGACTGTTCTCTGTTTTGGTGGCGCGTCCCATGTCTTGGTATGAGAAAGAAAAAACGTCACCAGGTACGCTCATGGCGAATTTGAGCACCGACACCAGTCATCTGGGTGGTCTCACAGGGACCGTGATCGGCACGATTGTGAGCATTTTCGTCAATTTGGTCGCGGGCATCACCCTGGCGCATATTGTGGCATGGCGTATTGCCGTGGTGATTCTTGCCACGGTGCCGATTCTGGTGGCCGCTGGCTACCTGCGTCTCAAGGTGATTGCCGACTTTCAAAAGCGCCACGAGACGGCCTACGCTCAGTCGACGGCCCTGGCCGTCGAGGCTGTCTCGTCTATGCGCACAGTGGCCGCACTGGGTCGCGAGCGGGACGTGCTCCAGCTGTTTAGGTACAGTCTTGAGCGTCCCTATCGCGAGAGCATGCGGCATTTGGTCGTGGGCAACATGTTCCTGGCCCTCTCACTGAGCATCTCGTACTTTATTTACGGCTTTGCGTACTGGTGGGGCTCCAAGAACGTGGCGGAGCAGCGGTACAGCCAAGTGGCCTTTTTTACTGTGCTACCGGCGCTGCTCTTCTCGGCGCAGTCGTCGGGGCAGCTTCTGGCCTTTGCGCCAGACTTTACCAAGGCGCAAGTCTCAGCCTCGAACATTTTCTCGTTGCTGGACCGCGCCGAGTCGCCAGCGCCGCGTTCGTGGCATGAGCGCGCAGCACCGAAGGATGAGGAGGCCGAAAAGGCGCCCTGTCCCATGGCACCTGGGCCGCTGCCCGTTACCTTTGATCACGTTCGATTCACCTACACGAATCGCGACACGCCGGCGCTGGATGGCATTGATCTACATATCCCTGCGGGTGCTTTCGCCGCGTTTATCGGCTCCAGCGGCTCGGGCAAGAGCACAGCCATGAGCCTGATTGAAAACTTTTATACGCCCTCGCATGGCACGGTCCGTGTGGGTGGCCATGCCACGACATCGATTTCCCCCCACACGCTGCGAAGTGCCATGGCCATTGTGCCCCAGGAGGCCATGCTGTTCCGTGGCTCGATCGAGTTCAATGTGGCGCTGGGCCTAGAAGACCCACTCACCGTGCCGGCTGTGCGTGCCCAGTTGAAGCATGGATCCCTGGCGGACAAGCCGCTGAAAACGGCGGTGGATCCACGCGTTGTGGCTGCGTGTGAGGCGGCGCATGTCCACAGCACGATTGAGGCCCTGCCTGATCAGTACGGCACCGATATTGGCACCGGCGGTAGCCAGCTGAGCGGGGGCCAAAAGCAGCGTGTGGCCATTGCCCGGGCGCTGGTGCGGCAGCCCAAGCTACTCCTGCTGGACGAGTCCACCTCCGCCATGGACGCGGCCAGTGAGCAGGCGTTCCAAGAGACGCTCCACCAGGTACGTATACCGTTCTCACTTCTCAGCTTCATGCATCTCGTACTTGTACTATTATTGCTATTGCTCATCGGATGCGCACGATCCGCACCGCCGATATCATCTTCTTGTTTGACCACGGGCGAATTATAGCGCGTGGTACACACGCTGAGCTCATGCAATCCTGCTCGCAGTACCAAGCCATGATTTCGCACCAGTCGCTGCAGTCCTGCCGACCCTAGGTGGAGTCGGACAGCAGGTACTGCCGGTAGATCGGGTTGTGCGTCTCTTCCTCGTAGGCATACCCCAACGTTTCCAGAAATTGATTCAGCTTGTCGTTCGACTCGGGCGGCACTTGAAGCGCGGCCAACACGCGCGCCACGTCGCCACCTTCGGCGCGGTAGTGGAACAGGGAAATGTTCCAGCCGGCATCGATGCTGACGAGGAAGTGCTGCAAGGCGCCAGGCCGTTCAGGGAACTGGAAGCGGAACAATCGCTCGTTGGGCACAGGCTCACGGCCACCGATCAAGTAGCGTGCATGCGACTTGACCAGCTCGTTGTCGCTGATATCCACAGCATGCATGCCGGCCTTGTTCAGGCCCTCTAGAATGCCCTTTAATTCCAGTTCACGCACCGTAGGGCCGTCCGCCGGCGGCAGGGCACTGGAGACAATTGGGTTGACTTCTGAGGCGGGAATGCTGCCATTGAGCAGGAACGACGTCAATATCTGCGCCTGCTTCGTGCCATTGTGGCGGTACGAAAACTCTGTGACATCACGGGGGTACAAGTGCTCATTGAGCTTGAGGAAGCTGCCGGGCTGGTCGGGGATCGTCACGGACATGATGGCCTCCCGCTTCTCGCCCAAACCTGCGCGCTCCGACACGAAACGCAAACGATCAAAGTTCATGTTGGCACCGCTGACCACCGCCACGTAGCGTTGCCCGGTAGCTCTAGCGCCTTGGGTGGCCACATAGCGCTTGAGCCCAGCCAGGGCCAGCGCACCAGCCGGCTCTGTGACAGCGCGGGTATCTTCAAACACATCGCGGATCGCCGCGCAAATTTCATCGTTCGATACACGTACCATGCCATCCACGAGGCCATTGCACAAGCGGAAGCACTCGTCACCGACCAAACGTACAGCAGTACCGTCGCTGAACAGGCCCACTTCCGGAATCTCGACGCGGTGCCCCTGCTCCATACTCTGTGTCATGGCATCGGCATCAAACGTCTCCACGCCAATGACCTTGACGTGCGGCGGCGCTACGCGTTTGATGTACGCGGCTACACCGGCCAAAAGGCCACCGCCGCCCACAGCGCAGAACACCGCGCTGACTTTCTCCATATCGGTCTGACTGCAGATCTCCGCGCCAATCGTGCCCTGTCCTGCAATCACTTGGGGGTGGTCAAACGGGGGCACCATCGTCAGGCCGTACGCCTCGGCCAGGCGCATGGACTCTTTTTTGGCTTCATCAAAGTTGGCACCATGGAACACGACCTTGGCGCCCAAGCGCTGTACATTTTCCCACTTGATACGGGGCGTGCCTCGCGGCATGACAATCGTGCAAGGAATCGACAGCTGCGCGCCGGCCATGGCCACACCCTGTGCGTGATTGCCGGCACTGCATGCGACGACGCCCTTCCACTTGCGCGTTTCGTCCAGCTGGCGCATCATATTGTAAGCGCCACGTAGCTTGAAGCTAAACACTGGCTGCATATCCTCGCGCTTCAGAAGCACGTCGCATCCAAGGCGCGCCGATAGGTGTGTGGCCGCCGTGAGAGACGTCTGACGAGCGAGATCGTACAGATGCGCGCCCAAAATCATGCGCAAGTAGTCGGGCGAGCCATCGGAAAGACGTTGATGGGGTTTCAGCTCCTCGTACAATTTCTTAGATACATCACTGCTTGGCTTTTCAAAGGGCTGGTGCACATACACCGCCGGCGCCCGTGGCGTCGTGTCCATGATCGAAGGAGTCACATCGGTTGGTGCACTTCCACGTGATGTTATCGAGGACGGGGGTCGGCGCAAAAAGTCTAACCTCCACCAGTCGCCATGGGCAAGCGTGGCGGACGGCGAGGACCTACGGGTGCACCGATCGGGCGCCCCGTCGACGCCCATCGAGTGCGGGATCTGCCCTTCCGCCGTGGTGGGCGTGGCCGTGTGGCGTGTGCAAAGCAATCGAACGCCGACTTGCTCCAGCTTGATCGGGTCGACGATGTGGGCCATGAAGACTCGGCTGCCGCGCAGGAGGCGGCGCGCGAAGCGCGCCTGCGCCTCTCCAGGCTGACAGAAAAGGACAACAGCGCCAAAATGTTTATGAAGGAGCTTCGTAAGGTATTGGAGCATGCGGATGTTTTGTTGGAGGTCCTGGATGTGCGTGACCCACTGGGGTGCCGGTACGTATAGTGCGACTAACAACAGGGCGTATGCCATAGAGCAGGAGGCGCAGCGCCTCGGTAAAAAGGTGGTGTTGATCTTGAACAAGATTGATCTGGTTCCTGCGTCCAATACGCGGGCTTGGCTCGAGTATTTGCGCAAAGAGTTTCCGACGCTGCCCTTCAAGGCATCGACACAGCAGCAGCGACACCATCTCGGACAGAACCATGGGGCTATGTGGAAGTCGCAGGGCGGCGACGAGCAGGTGGTGGGTGGCGCCGAGGCGGTCGGCACACGCGCCATTCTCCAGCTCATCAAGAACTATTCCCGGAATTTGAATTTAAAGTCCAGTATCACCGTCGGTACGATCGGTGCACCCAATGTGGGAAAGAGCAGTTTGATCAACTCGCTGAAGCGCTCGCGTGTGTGTGGTGTGGCATCAACGCCCGGTCATACGAAGGTGGTGCAAGGAATTATGCTGGATCGGCACGTTCGTCTCCTGGACAGCCCTGGTATTGTGTTTTCCGACGCGAATGCGCCGCCAGGTGCGACGTCGGAGGAAATTGCGGCGGCTGCGCAGGCAGCTATGTTGCGCAACGTGCTCAAAGTCGAACTAGTAGAAGATCCTCAGGAGCCTGTGCAAGCCATTCTTCACCGCATGGACCCTAAGTACCTTGCGGACGTGTACGATATACCCGAACTGCCGACGCGCGACGTGCAAGACTTTTTACTGCGTGTGGCCTACCAAAAAGGGCGACTCTCTCGTGGCGCTGTGCCGGACCTCGATGGCACAGCTCGCTCTGTGTTGCATGATTGGAATACCGGCAAGATCAAGTACCAGACAGAGCCGCCAGCGAAGCATCCCAGCCTTGTCAAGCCGACACAGCCTGTGGAGGCAGCGCCCGCGAACGATGGATCTGCCATGATTCTGTCTGGCTTTAGTGAGGAATTCGACTTGGCAGGTCTGCTGGGCGAAGCGGATGCCGAGGCGCTAGGTGGTGATGGGCGCTATTCGCCGCCGCCGCCGGAACCAGCGCCTGTGCCTGCAGCGAGTGCTATGGACACGGGGGCGGGTGTGGACGATATTACAGATTCGACCCTGGGCAAGCGCGATCGTGATGATAGCGACTCGGACGACGATCTACCGTCGTACCGCACGCGCCGTTCGTCTGCCTGGGACGTCCTTGCTGTGGAAGGCGACGACGAGGAGGACGAAGTACCTCCTGCCACGAGTGCGCCACCGAAAAAAGGGGCGCCCAAGCCCATGTTTACGGAGGCAGAAAGCGAAGGCATGGCACCGTCGCGTGGCAAGGAGCGGCGCAAGGCCCGGAAAGAAAAGAAACGTCGTCAGGGCCTGGTACAGACTATAAATACCTTGATGGACCTGGATGCGGGTACGCCGCCCGATGCACCGGCCCCTGGATCGGACGAGGAAGAACTCTAGTTACTGCGCGCGTGGCTTTTTGGCGTTGTCCGCGTCCTCCGAAGGCGTGACTTTGCGCTTGGTCGCCGCCTCCTCCTTGGTGGCCTGTCCCGTAAGTTTTGCGTAGATAGCCCGCAACTTTTCCGGCTCGACCTTCTTCGGCCAGAAGAACGACGAAAAGGCCCACAAATGGTCGTACCATTTGTCCTGTCGTGCCTTGGGCAAATGTGCAAATTTGGTCGCAATGACATGGTCGATATGCGTGCCAATGGCCGAGAGACACTCTTTCAGTGTCGCGATTTTGCGGTCGCGCTCCAAATGCTCCGTGTCGTCCTTGAGCGTTTTCAGCTGGCGCTTGCATGGGCGCATGATTTCCTTGCACTCGAGCTCGTCCATACTGGCATACCCATCGTCGTCCGACTCATCGGACGAGTACTGCGCGGCGCTACGCTTGCTCTTCTCAGAACGGTTCACAGGCGCGCGCGGCTTCTTCCGTGGCTTTTCCTTCTCGTCGCTGTGGCTGGCCGAGACGGACTCGCGCAGCGTCTTGAGCAGGTAATCGGCACGGCGCACAAGATGAATGGCATTGGGAATGGGTCGCGACTTGCCGGCGCCTGTCTTGTGCTTCGTCTCCTCCTTGGGCGCATCGGTCTCCTCGTCTTTGGTCTCGTTGGTGCGCTTGCCTTCCTCCAGGAAAAAGCGGCCTTGCAGTCCCAACGAGGTATCTGCTTCAATCTGCTCCCACGATCCAAAGCCGTAGCGCCAAACACCCACCAGCAAGCGCGAGTCCTCCAAGTGGCCCCACTCACAGTGCCAGTTGAGTGTCGCTTTGAGATTTTCCACGGGAAACCGCCACTGCAACGGGTCCTCCAGCGCTTCGAGCGTTTCGGCGAGCAGGTGCAGCTCATGGTGCCGGATCAGAAGCGTCTCTGCATTGATATTGGAAATGCCGCGGTAGTTGATCAGTACAGCGCGCTGACGCAGCGCCGAGGTGATTTCCTCGCCACGCTCCTGCATTCCGCGAAGGAAAGCTTGATGTTCAGCGAGCTTTTCCTCCGCCAGAGCCACCAACTCGTTCGACGCTTGCATGAGCACCGTCCGGTTCTTGTCTTGCAGCTTGCCTTCGCTGACAATCACATCGTAGCGGTAGCGAAGATCGCCCCAGCGCTGGATTCCACGCAGCAACACACGGAGGTCGCGCTCCTTGAGTTCCAGAGAGCGTTGGCCTGAGGTTTTGCGCACGACCTTGCTCTTGGACTTGGTCTCTGTCATACCCTCTTCAGCGGCCACATTGGCCGTCGCCTCGCTGGACGCAACAGCAGCGCGGCGGCGCGACGAGCTGGCAGCCATGGCGCTTTCAACGGCACGCTCACGCTCCTCCTCTTCCGCCTTTAGACGGTCTTCCACAGGAATGATATCGTCCCAGCTCACGTCGTCCGCCTTAAAGTCCTGGACTTGTGCAAACTGCTGAAGGAAAGCTTGGCCACCTGATGAAGCCGTGTTGCTGTCGGCCTCGGTATCGCGAGCTTCGGCGTGCTGCAGAATCTCGTCCAGATCCATTTCGTCCAGCTTCTTTTGCTGACCGTCCTCGTCGCCCTTAAACATGCTCTGTGCACCAAATTTCAAAATCGCACCCAGTTCTTCGCGGCTAAAGTTCTGGTTTGACTTGTTGAGCGACTTGGGTGCAAAGTTGGTGCCAGAAGTATCCATCTGATGAATGATTGCATACTCCAACACCATTTTTTGCTTGGCCCGCTCTAGCACATCCTCTTCGACAGTGCCTTTGGTCAAGAAAC
The DNA here is from genome assembly GCA_029542865.1 of Malassezia equina. NCBI lineage: Eukaryota > Fungi > Basidiomycota > Malasseziomycetes > Malasseziales > Malasseziaceae > Malassezia > Malassezia equina. The sequence goes on from CP119901.1 coordinate 282,978, forward strand.
GAAAGACGCTCACGTGGAATTTCGAATTAAGGCGATGCGCGCGCGACATGGCCTGCAAGTCGTTTTGGGGGTTCCAATCGCTGTCGAAAATGATCACCGTGTCGGCAGTCTCCAGGTTGATACCCAGACCACCGGCGCGCGTCGAGAGCAAGAAGCAAAAGTCAGGCGAGTTGGGTGCATTGAAATGGTCAATCGCCCGCTTTCGCGTGTCGGAGGAGACCGTACCGTCAAGTCGCTGGTGCACATAGCCGCGCAACGACAAGTAATCGGACAAGATATCGAGCATGCGCACCATCTGGCTAAAGATCAGTACGCGGTGCCCATCGGCCTTGAGACGCGCCAAAAGCTTCTCTAGCAAGACCATTTTGCCGCTGTGCATAATCAAGCCCTTGAGTGTCTCTTCGCGGTTCTGGCTCGGTGGCTCTGCCCCGTCAAAGAGGTACGGGTGGTTCGACGCTTTTTTCAGCTCAATGGCAATGTTGAGCAGCGAAAACTGCGTCGTATTGTTCCCGCTGAGCAGCGAGTAGTTTCGCGTGAGAATGGCCTTGTACATGCGCTGCTGCATCGCACTCATTTCCACACGCAAAATCTGCTCCGATTTGGTCGGCAACTCCTTGACCACATCACGCTTGAGTCGACGAAGCATGACATTTTCCAAGCGTTCGTGCAGCTCCTGAATTTTTGACTGGTCCACGTTGGCAATGTCAAAGTCGGTTTCCAAATCAAATTGGTCAGGGCGCAAAAAGTGCAGCAAAGCGCTCAGCTCGCGTACATTGTTTTGGAGCGGCGTACCAGTGATCAGCAGCTTTCCTGCACAGTGGAACGAGCTGAGCGCCTCGTACAGCTGCGACTCGGCGTTTTTCAAACGATGCGCCTCGTCGACAGCAAGGAACTGCCACTTGATAGGCTGCAGCTCTGCACGGTCCTTGAGAATGAACTCGTACGTAGTCAGCAGCACATTCATGCGAATTTTGCGCGGCGGACCAAACTCGTACTGACGAATCACTTCACGGCTGTGCGAGTTGCCGGTATACGACACAACATTCATATCAGGTGCCCAATGCTCAAACTGCTGCTGCCACGATGGTAGGGTGGACAGCGGCACGACCACCAAGAAGGGGCCGTACTGGTAGCACGAATGGAACAAATACGACAAGAAAGACACCGTTTGCACCGTCTTACCAAGACCCATCTCGTCGGCCAAAATGCCATTGTCGCCGTGGCTCCATAGGTACGCAAGCCAATTCAGACCGGTCATCTGAAAGTCTTTCAGCGTGCCATGCGCCCCAATGTACTTGGGCTGCTCGGTCATGCGCACGTACGGCGGGCGCCCACGACTAAAGACTTCGCTCCGAGCGGGCACCGTCACCGAGGTGGCACGCGCCAGGAACGCATCAATCTGGGCGCGGCCAATCGGTGCCACATCGTTCTCGGATTCCCAGGAGGCGTTGTCGTACCCGAGATCCTTCCATTTGCACAGGTACGCCGTATGCGTGTACGGCACCTCCTTCGTGGGTGTCTCATCGCGCTGCGCAATGACACGCTCCACGGTACGGTACGTCTCGAGCAACTCGCGCTGGCGCTCGCGTTGGATTTGCAGCGTCTCTAGATCTTCGCGCGTGGCCTCGGGATCTGTAGCAATGTCGTGCATCGGCTGCCAGACCGACTTGATATAGTTCGTCACACGCTTGAAGCCAGGGAACCGCTTCAAAAACTCGTACAGCTCATGCGTGTCGTGCAGGTGGGAATAGCCCTTCCACTTGATCACAAACCGCATATTTTCGGTGGGTATATCGTCAGGGTCGTCCAGATGCGCCTCATCGCGCTCGTGGCCGAACACGCCTTCAATCTGGTCGACCGCGACCTCTTCCACATCCATGACCTGCTCGTCAACATGGTCCTCAAATGGATCTTCCTCGTCCATGTCATGGTAGTCATCTGCATAGTTGGCAACGCGCCCGCCTGTGCGACTGGACATGCGCACGGCCATGCCCCACTCAGACTCGGGCTTTTTCGCGGGCCGGCGGCGCAGACCGCCAAAGTCTCCATCGGCATCGTCGTCGTCGCTAGCCAGTGCATCGTCACTCACGACGGCATCGTCATCGCTTGGCGCAGGCTCATCCCCACTCGCGTCGTCCGTCACGTACTGCGTAAGTGCCTGGAAACCTACCGATTTCCGCGTCGGAGCACGACCCTGGTTGTGAGAAGAAAAAAACGTACCGATCGCCGAAGGCCATACAGGTCAGGATTAGCCTCTGCATCCATAATTTCAGGCCGGAAAGCGCGGCCCACGCGTGGCCCCGACTCGGAAAGAGCATGGGGCTGCTCGTGCGTCTGAGGCTCGGGCACCGTCGCTAGGGGTGCGGCGGGTGCATCGAGGCCGAAGCCTTCTGCGTTTGTGACGGCTGCCTGTCAACATCAACATAGCGTACCAGACATGCTACGCTACGGCGCCCAGCAATCTCTTTCGACACGATCCGGAGCGGTGGCAGAAAGCGTTCGCGGAATTCCACCAGCCTTTCCATGAAACCACGTGCTTCCTGTCGAGATCGCCATCGGCTAGCGCTTGTCGCCACCAGCCAACCAGTCACGCGCACGACACTCCACACGCCGGCCTGCGGACCCTCTCGGCTCGACGTCCGACCATGGCCACGCACCTCACGGCTTGCACTACCCGTGTCCGTAGCTCTTGTACCAGGAAAAATCTACGACGGCAACTTCCAGGCATGCTTCGTACCTGCATACCGGCCCCCCTCGGAGGCAGCCTGGCAGCATGACCACGACTATAGGCTTACGTGATCGAGCCCTCCACGGCCGGGACGTGCACCGCGATGGGTCGGATCGACCCTTGCCAGCATGGTACGTGGCGTGGTGCTGACCACAGTCGAATACGCTCCGACCCTACTTGGAGTGTGTGCGCTCCAGTCTCACGGCGGCGCTCACAATTGAGAACTTTGCGTCCCAGGTCGTGGAGCGGCACAACATTCCCGAGGTCGAGGCCCAAACCACCGCCGAGGCCGTTTTGGTGCCGCTCACAGTGAGCCGCAATGAGCACGAGCATGTGCTGATTGAGCCTTCGGTCAACAGTGTCCGTTTAAGTATCAAGATCAAGCAAGCGGATGAGATTGAGCAGATTTTGTGCCACAAGTTCACGCGTTTCCTGATGCAGCGTGCGGACAACTTTGTCATCCTGCGGCGCAAGCCCATGCCCGGCTACGATATCTCGTTCTTGATATCCAATGCACACACGGAGACCTTGCTGAAGCACAAGCTCGTGGACTTTATCATCCAGTTTATGGAGGAAGTGGACAAGGAAATCAGCGAGATGAAGCTCAGTCTGAATGCGCGAGCGCGTATCGTGGCCGAGTCCTATCTGAGTGTGGTATGTGTGGAACGACTAACGTATAGTTTTAAAACTGGGTATCAATGTCGGGCACGCTTCGAGGCCGGCGACACGGACGAGCGTCGCCGCCTCGTGAGTGGCGGCACCGCAGGGTATCGAGACAAAGCATCGTCGCCATCGCCATAGGACTGCTCAGAGAGGAGCCATGGCGGGGCACCATGTTGTATAGAAGGCATAGGTTCACGCGTTTTTTGGGCGTGTAAGTGGGACAGCAGGCCTGTGCGGTCCAGCAAGGGACGAGACCAGGGATCGCGCATCGGTAGTACGGGCGGATCCGTGGCGTCCAGCTGCATCCAAGGCGAGGGCGTCGTGGGCGCATAGTCATAGCGGGTCAGGCACGGCATCGAGCGAGCTGCACCATCGGCGAGCGACGTGGTCGATGGCATACGCTGCGCTCGCTGGTACAGCCATGTGTCCACGGTCGTCGTCGGCAAAGCCGACAGGACACGCACAGCCACGGCGGCCTCCCAGGATCCCTCCTGCTCGATGAGGCAAGCAAGCACATCCGTCCACGATGTGGCCGTCATGGTGCATCGCAGTAGGCACAGCACAGCCGAGAGCCATTCGTAGCGAGACACTTGCGAGGCCAGACCGGGCAACGCCGTCACTGCCAGCGCAGCTGTCTCGGCATCGCAAGGGATCTGATCGCTTGTCCATGCTTGGACAAAGGAAGCCAGGGCCCGGATCGAGGGCCCAGGCGTGTCGCTCTGCGCGATCGATATGAGCAGCATCGAGGTAAAGTGACTGACGATCGACATAGGCAAATCCCAACGCAGCAAAAGCTCCATAGGAGCGCGACCCGTCGCTCCAGGCATGCGTACATAGGCCTGAAGCGACTCTTTCGCCCTCGCATCCTGGTCCAGCTGAATACGCACATCCAAAGCGGCTAGCGCGCCTTCCAGGGCATCGTCCAAGCGCAAGGACCAGCTAGGCCCAGGCGCACTCGACGAGTCGTGTATAATAGATCCCATGCAGCGATACGCCGCGCCGCGGTGCTCGGGCGACAAAGCTTGCAAGCCTTGCCACACGGCATCGGGCCGGCTCAGCCACAAGGCGCGGAGTTGAGGGTTGTGTGGCTGCAATAACCGAGGCCATTCTGCGTTCGAAGGCGCCTGGCTGACGTCGAGCGCGTACAGCAACGGCACAAAGCCATCCCCGAACCCCAAGCTTCCTCGCAATAAAGTCAAATCGTACCAGCACGCATAGCCCATCGCATCCATGGAGCAGGGGCTTCCCGGTGCCGTATAGGTGAATAGTAGCGCGTGCAACAGGGCAATGCATGCCTGCCAGCCCACATGGGTAGGGCCGGCAGTGCGCAAAAAGGGACACAAAACTTTTTGCAGGAGAAGGTCGCCATCGAGGTAGCCAAAGCGAATCAAAGAAAGCAAAAGCGTCGCCCAGGCAGGCTCGGCCACCTGCCGCTCCCATGCGGCGCGAATCCAGTGGTGTGTCACCTCGTCTAGACACACACCGGCTGTGCCTGCGAGGGAGGCAACGCACGTCAGAAGAGCGTCCGAAGCCAAATGACCGTCTGCTAGGAGATCAAGAGCTTGCGTGCACAACAGTGAGGCAGCCTCATCGAGGGGCACAGCAGCAATGAGAGCGGTGCATGCATCGTCCCACGCATCACCGGGTGTAAGAAGCACATGCACCGCTTCCGTGGCCAGAGAGAGGGGGGCAAGGGCGCTAGGCAGCGGCGCTTGTGGCATCGGCGCGTACCTCGCCACCGATTCGTCCAGGTCCGACAACGCAGTGAGCGCATGCCGTGCGAGAGCCAGCGTCATGCCACGCCCGGTGGCTGGCACAACCCGCTTTATGCCAGGCAGGAGCGGTGCCTCGGCCAGTGCGTAGGGCGCGATAAGATTAGCCAACGACGACGTCTTATCGAGCGCCTCCCAAACGCGCGCGTGGGCGGCGATGGTATGGCAAATGGAGACGACGCACATGAGATTGTGTCCATCAAGCAGAGCGCATACAAGTTTGGAGAGCGCTTCCATGGCATGCAACGTCGTCAGGAGAGTGGCAGCCAGAGCAAAGCGGTTGGGATGGATGCCTGAGACGTCGCTCAGCAAGGACGGGAGCAAAAACTTGGTAACGATGCGATCTTGGACATAGGGCGATGCACTCCATAGGTGGGGTAAGCGCTGATGCAGCTGGAAGGCATCCAAAAGGTCCGTCGTCGCAGTCGGCTGGCTCCAGACCGCCATAGAGGACACGCTGGGCGAGCTGGGCACGCTCAGGGGGGCAGGCGGCAACATGGGCGAGCTGGCACTGGAGGACAGGGTGCTGGGTATGGGCGGCAAAGCTTCGTCCCACTCAAACAGACGACGCAACTCGCGAATGGCGCGGCGCTCTGTGGCCTCTTCGTACGACTCGGATGTACGCGCGCCATAAATCACAAAGCGACGCTGTTGCAGCAACGATGCTGATGCATGGGGCACAGGAATGCTGCGAAGCAGACGAATGGGCACCGTCGTAGCGTGTCGTGACGTCTTTAGCTCGCCTGTCGCCCGCACAGCACCACGCGCCATGAGCCGCTGCAGGAGCGCGGCATAGCTGAACAGCTCTTTTTGAGCGAGCAGCCCAAAAAGGCGCGCAGCCATAGGCACTTGGAGGCGGTATTTGGGCGCCATATCATCCAAGGAGTCGAGCCATTGGAGCATGGCATCGCCCAAAGAGAAGGGCGTCCATGGACAGGGCAAAAAGCGGCCATCCGGCAGGGTGAGTCGCTGCGCCTGGCATTCATCCAGTAGTTGCACCAGAGAGGAGGCCACAAAAATGCGGTGGTGGCCTTGTCGATCTTCCGTGCAGGCCCAGTAGAGCAGCAAACAGAGGCGGTGCTGCGCCATTGGGGCCGAGGCATGCCGCGGGAGAAAGTACTCGGCAAAGAGCGACGTAGTTTGGGTCCCGTGATCCAGCAAGGACAGGACCACGGCATCCTCGTCCTCCGTCGTGGGTTCTAGGAAAGGCGCGAGCGCTGCTTGTAAGAGCTGGGCCTGGTTTTGCAGGCGCTCGGGCACGTTCAAGGCGCTCAACATCGAAAGAGGCAAGGCCGTGCACAGCAGAGGGGCTGCTTGTGCACAGTCCAAAAAATGAAGACGCGCCTGCTGACCCAGCCAGGATGCTTCGTCGGCCAAGTCGCCCAGAGCACGGAGCAACGCCGTTCCCAGCGCCGCATGGTGTAGGATAGCAGGTGTGTGTACGACAACCCATTGCAATAAGCAAGCACGCACGCCGCCATGGACCTGGGTGAGCTGCGTGATCATCCAGCGATACAGCGAGTAAGGCTCCATCAGGGCCTCGTGCACCATGCGATCGAGAAGGGCCGTCGCATAACTCCAGTGGGCGGCCCAGGTGGTCGGTTCGCGCAGCGAGGCCATGAGCTCACTCATCCACTGCAGCACACGCCGCGTCCAATCCCGCGTGTACTTTGGCACATCTGCGTGCGGCGTATCAAGCTCCAAGGCGCCGATCATGCGAATGAGCCAAAGGGCCCGAGACAGGGGCACAGATCGTGCTGAAGGCGAGCCAGGGAGCGAGCCGTGCAAGAGCATGTCGAGGAGACGAGCGCCACGAAATCCATGGGGTATGCGCTCGGCCAGTTGATAGAGCGGTACGTGCGGGTCCGCGAGCTGACGCACATACTCACGTAGCTTGGCGTCGTTCAGCGTGACGCGCGGTGGCAGGGGCGTAGGAGCGTCGACAATCTGTGCACCGCTGCGCCTATGATCTCGGACGCGCTCAAATAAGTTGCCTAGCAGCTCTAGCACATCCGGTTCCATGAACCGATCGAGCATGTGCGTCTGCATACACGCCGTCTCACTCGGCACGAGCGCGGGCAAAGGCGCGCCATGCAGCAACGCCTGATCCGATGGGGGCGTCGTATCGCGTAATTTTCGTAGGCCAGGGATCCCCAAAGCTTGATCAATATGGTGAAAGGCGGGGCGCCATCGCGGCGGCTCAAGCTCGTACGGCACAGGCGCCCGTGCGGCGCCGCCGCCCTGAGACATGTGGAGTGGACACCATGCACGAGGGGCAACGAGGTCATGATAGTCACGTGATATTCGCCCGGCCCCGCCCAACGCTCTTCGTCTTCGAGCCTACGCACTTGACGCGACGGTTCAGCGTGCGTTCCTGGCACCTAGTCTTGAATTCCCTGCGCAGGGCTTATTGTACGAGACCTGCAGTGATGTCCGCGACCAAATCGGCAGCGCCGACAGCAGGCCCTATCAAGCTTGAAAACACGGCGAAGCGTGACTTTCTGCGCTCGCTCGAGTCACAGTACCAGCAGGAGTGGCAGCAGGCTCAACTGTTCGCTGTGGATAGCCCTGTGAACGATGAGGAGATGCGTACCATGTCTCCGGAGGAGGTGCGGGCCAAGTACCCCAAGTTCTTCGCTACGATCCCGTATGCGTACATGAACGGCAGTCTGCATTTGGGTCATGCCTTCACGCTCTCCAAGGTCGAGTTTGCCACGGGGTATGAGCGCATGTGCGGTAAGCGTGCGCTGTTCCCCTGGGCGTTCCACTGCACGGGTATGCCCATTCGTGCTGCGGCGGACAAGCTGATCCGCGAGATTGAGCTCTTCGGCGAGGACTTTAGCGGCTTCGAGGCGCAAGAAGCGCAAGAGGCGCAGCCCAAGGAAGAGCAAGGCTCCCAGCGTGTGGACAAGGCGACAAAAGGCAAGCTGGCGGGCAAGTCGACGGGTCTCAAGTACCAGTTCCAGATCATGGAGAACAGTGGTGTGCCGCGCGATGAGATTAAGAAGTTTGCCGACCCGACGCACTGGCTGCGCTACTTCCCCCCGATCGCCAAGCGTGACTGCAACGACTTTGGTCTGCGCATTGACTGGCGTCGCGCGTTTTTGACCACGGATGTGAACCCGTACTACGACTCGTTTGTGCGCTGGCAGATCAACAAGCTGCGCAAGATGGACAAGATCAAGTTCGGTGAGCGCTACACCATCTTCTCGCCCAAGGATGACCAGCCGTGCATGGACCACGACCGCTCCGATGGCGAGGGTCTGGGTCCGCAGGAGTACACGGGTTTGAAGATGGAGGTGGTGCAGTGGGGTGCCGAGGCCGCGCCGCTGCTCGATGAGAAGCTGCAGGGCAAGAAGGTGTACCTGATTGCTGCCACGCTGCGTCCCGAGACGATGTACGGCCAAACGAACTGCTACGTGGGCCCCAAGATCGAGTATGGTGCGTACAAGATCAACGACACGGATGTGTTTGTGTGCACGGAGCGTGCTGCGCGCAACTTTGCGTACCAGGGCATTGTCGACGAGCGTGGCCGTGTTGAGTGCCTGGCGCAGGTGCCTGGCTCGGCGCTGGTCGGTACGCAGGTGCAAGCCCCGCTGGCCGTCCACGAGACGGTGTATGTGGTGCCGATGGACACAGTGCTTGCGACCAAGGGTACGGGTGTGGTGACGTGTGTGCCGAGTGACTCGCCGGACGACTATGCCATGCTCATGGAGCTGCGCAAGAAGGCCGAGTTTTACAAGGTCGACCCCCAGTGGGTGGCCAAGGAGCCTGTGCCGATCGTCCAGGCGCCTGGCTACAGTACTATGATGGCCGCCGACCTGGTGAAGCAGCTCAAGATCCAGAGCCCCAAGGACAAGAACTTGCTGGCGGAGGCCAAAGAAATTGCCTACAAGCAGGGCTTCTACCACGGTGAGATGCTGCAGGGCGACTTTAAGGGTGAGCCCGTCCAGGAGGCGAAGAACAAGGTGCAGAAGCAGATGATCGATGCCAAGCTGGCGTTTGCGTATGCTGAGCCCGAGGGCAAGATCACGAGCCGCAGCGGTGACGACTGTATTGTGGCGCTGTGCGACCAGTGGTACCTGGACTACGGTGAGGCTACGTGGAAGGCGCAAGCACAGAAGCTGCTGGCGCAGATGAACACGTTCCAGCCCGAGACGCGCCACTCATTTGAGGGTGTGCTCAGCTGGCTGCACCAGTGGGCGTGCGCGCGCTCGTACGGTCTTGGCTCGAAGCTGCCGTGGGACCCGCAGTTCTTGGTCGAGAGTCTGAGTGACTCGACGATCTACATGTCGTACTACACCGTGGCGCATCTGCTGCAAGGCGGCGTCGAGGACGGCAGCCAGGTCGGCCCGCTGGGCATCAAGGCCGAGGAGCTGACCGACGAGCTGTGGGACTACATTCTCGGCTCGGGTGCCTTCCCCACCGATTCGAGTGTGCCGCAGGAGAAGGCGGAGGTCCTTCGCCGCGAGTTCCTGTACTTCTACCCGATGGACCTGCGCTCGTCGGGCAAGGATTTGATCAACAACCATTTGACGTTCTGCATCTACAACCACGCCGCCTTGTTCCCTGAGGCACTGTGGCCGCGTGCGATGCGCGCCAACGGCCACCTGATGCTCAACGGTGCCAAGATGTCGAAGAGCACGGGCAACTCGCTGTCGCTGCGCCAGGCCGTCGACAAGTTCGGTGCGGACGCTACGCGTGTCAGTCTGGCTGATGCGGGTGACGGTATTGAGGACGCCAACTTTGAGGAGAAGACGGCCAACGCCAACATTCTGCGTATCCACACGCTGATTGACTGGTGTGCGGACATGCTGCAGCAGATCCGCGAGAACAAGCTGCGTACCGGCGCGCTGGACTCGTTCTGGGACAAGACGCTGGACAATGAAATCAATGTGGCCATTGTCGCGACCAAGGACGCATACGAGCGTGCGGCCTACAAGGAAGCATCGAAGATTGGCTTTTACGAATTCCAAACGGCGCGCGATTTGTACCGTGAGGCCACGGCAGACGTTGGTATGCACGCGGACCTGGTGCGCCGCTGGATCGAGACGCAAGCGCTGCTCATTGCGCCCATTGCGCCGCACTTTGCCGAGCACGTGTGGAAGTCGATTCTGGGTCACGACACGTCCGTGCACGATGCGCGCTTCCCCACTCCGACGCAGCCGGAGGATGTGGCGATGACTGCCGCGTCGCACTACGTGCGCGGTACGATCAAGACGATCCGTGACGCAGAGATTGCCGTGACGCGTCGCAAGTCCAAGGGCCCTGCCGCCCCGGCCAAGTACGACGAGCGCAAGCCGAAGGAGGTGTCGATCTTTGTCGCGGACGCCTTCCCTGCTTGGCAAGACACTTGTGTGAACGCGGTGCAGAAGCACTACGACAGCGCTACCGGCCAGGTGAACGATGCCAAGGTGCGCGAGGAAGTCGCCGCTGCGGGTCTACTGAAGGACAAAAAGGCGATGCCGTTCGTCATGGCGTTCAAAAAGCGCATTGCCGAGTTTGGCCCCGAGATGGCCTTTAACCGTCAGCTGCCGTTTGACGAAACCGCAACGCTGAAGGCCGCCACGGGCTACCTGAAAAAGACGCTGAACTTCCGCGACGTGCACATCGCCAGTGCCAAGGACGCGCTGGCGCGCGCCGATGAGCTCCAAGGCCTACGTGGCTTTGATAAGCAGGTGGTCGAGAACGCCGAGCCAGGTACGCCGTCGTTCGCGTTCTACAATGTCGAGTAATTACGTAGGCATGCACTGATGACCTCCTCGCAGCTGGCGCTCATGCGCCCTGCAGGACCTCCACTTGACGCGTGGTACGCGACTGGATTGGTGCAGCACGGCACCCCAGCGTCGGCGAGCGGGGGGGGGACGAAGGGGCTAGAAAAATGGGCATCCCAGCACGACCTTTCCACGTTGTTCGCACGGGGAATGGGAGCCACGTCGGGGACGGGCCGCAGCATGGCGCTGCTGGCCTTCATGCTCCTAGGTTCTTCGTTTATCTTGCAGCTTATAAACTCCTTGTCCGTGCCGATCATCCACGGACTGAGTTTTCTGGATTTTACCCTTGTGTCCCAAGGCAGCCATGGCGCGTTCTACTTTGGCATTTGGGGCTGGTGCTCGCAGCAAACAGGGCATAGAATGGCGTGCCGTCGCACGGGCCCTGGCGACTATGACGCCTTTCTAGGCAGCTTGCAGAAAACGCTGTCATTGCGCTCGGTGCTGTACGAAGATCCGTTCTTGGGCCATGTATCGCAGGCGCTCGTTTTGCAGCCCATTGCAGCAGGCTTCACGGGTCTGGCCGCCGGCGCAGCATTGCTGGCCGTGTGCACCAATTCGTTTCTGTGGGTCTTGGCGGCCTTGTGGGCGGCAGCGCTCACCATCGCCACGCTCGTTGTGGAATTGGTGCTATTTATCCATGCTAGGGACCAATTCAACGACTTGTTCCAGCAGATCGGCTCGTTTGACTCGTACGGCGTGAGCCTCGGAAAAGGCAACTGGCTGCAGGTCGCAGCGACCGCCGCTGCGGTGATCGGCGCGGCGGTGGCGCTCGTGGCGTTCATTACCAACCACAAGACAGCCGGCGACGCGCCCCATACGCCTGTGACGCCCCTGCCCATGGCGTCCGCGCCGGTCTCGTACAATCCACGCACGCCCACGCCGTTGCCGCCGCCAGCGCCAATGACGCACCATGGGCCCGTGTATGTCGCGCCCCAGCCCGCATACGACACGGCCATGCAGCCTATGATTGACTCGACAGGGATGGGCCGCGCTTACGAGACCGATGCGCCGTACGATCACGCAGCAACGCCCATGCCCAATCGCTATTCGCAGCTGTACCACGAGCGAGACGCTGGCAGCCGCCCTGGAGAGCGCATGCGTGTGGACAACGAGGAGCGCGTGAGCCGCCACCGCAGCGCGGGGCACCGCCACTCAGCGCACCGCAGTGAGGGACATCGTCACAGCCGCCACTTGAGTGACAAGAGCTTGAGGGCCGATGTGCCTACGCGCTACAGCTACGAATACGACTACGACTACGATGCGTTCCCTGCGCGTCGCTTGAGCTCGGAGTATGGCGGCTCTGCCCATGTGCGGCACCGCAGCACTAGCACGCATTATGGCCGTGATCGCAAGCGCACGTATGCCGACCGGGGCTCGCGCTTGTACCCTGACGACGTGTATGAAACAGCACCGCGAGGCACAGCCAACGATGAGGCACGTTGGCGACGACTGAGCAATGATTAATGCCCCTACTTTCTTTTAGTGATACCCCGTAGCGCCCATTAGCGCCCCTTGGTTGTTCTCCTCCACAATATGGCGCCGCTCCGAGCGTGCGTAGGATGCGCACGGCCGCTGTGGGCGCGCTCTTTGTCCACGGCGCCGCGTACGCCCCACCTGACGCTATTTACCGGTACGCACTGCTCGTTGTGCGATGATATGAAAGAGGTGCTGGACGAAGTGCGCGCCACAACACCGTTCACACTATCTCTCTACAATATTCGGGATGACGATGCCCCGAACGTACATTACTGGCGGCGCAAGTACCAGTACGATATTCCCGTATTGCATGTACGCTGGGGCGAGGCACAATCGCCGGAGGACTATGGTACAGGCACGTGTGTTCTACTTATGCAGAATTGGTGCGGCACCGCACCGAGGCCGATGCCCTGTCCCAGGCGCTGCAGCGCGCCCGCCGCGCAGAATCACGTGTCGAATCGTCTACGTAACTAGCCACCCTGCACCGAGCCGTAGCCCGCCGGGCAGCTGCGACCGAGCGCCGAGGAGGCACTGCGCATGTAGCACACCTTCGCCTCGTGGCACGCCTTGGTGTTGCACTGGGGCGAGCGAGGGCTGTTGCGGCCCTGGTACACCTGGTGCAGTTCAATGAGCTCAGGACGCTGCTCCATCTCGTCGGTGAGGGCGGCCCAGAACGAGGCGTTGAGCGAGGCGTTCTTGGGCCACATGCCGCCCTGGTCAAGCTTCACGGGCGCGGCGTACGTGCCGGCGGCCTGGCTCGCGGAGAAGTTGCTGTACGTCTCGCGCGCCTTGTACAGCAGGTTCCACACAGGGCCGTTCTTGCGCAGCTGCTCGGCATCCTGCAGCTGGGTGTAGTACTGCAGGTAGTCCATCACCTCGTACGTCTCCGGGTCCACCTCATACACACGCAGCGAGGGGTTGACGTTCGTCAGCGGCGTCACGGACGGGCCAATGAACGCCATCGCACGCGCATCCTCCGTCTTGCGGCTCACCGACGACGAGTTGCCGTTGCTCGACTCGTACCACACTTGGAACTCGTCCTCGTGCGTGTGGCCAAAGAAGATGTGCGCAATCGTGTGGCTGTAGCGCGAGACAATCTGGTACAGCAAGTTGGTTGGCACATCGACACCGTCGCCACCGTTCCAGCCCGACAAGACGTGCGCAACCATCCACACGCGCTCGTTGGCATCCTCCGCGGCCTGCAGCTCGTCCGTGAAGAAGCGCAGCATGCCACTCACGTCGGGGTTCGACAGGTCCAGGAACGTCATGGGGTTGCCGCTGTACCAAAAGTCACTGTTCAGCGCAATCACACGCAGACCTTGGCGGGGCGAGATCGAGTAGGCGCCGTAGTGCGAGCGGATCGTCTCTGCGGTCTTGTTGTTGCCCCAGCCGTTGCTCTTCACGAGCGCGGCCACATTGTCCCAGTCCCAGCTGAGCTGGTCACCACGGCCATCCGGCAGCGAGTGCGGCGCAAACAGGTCGGCTGGCGACGAGTCGTGGTTTCCCAGCGCCACCACCATGGTCGTGTTGCCCAGGTGGCGGTGGAACATGTCGTACAGCGACTGCTCCGAGTACGTCACCAGGTCCTGCGAGATGTGCCAGTCGGCGTCGTGCGTCGTCAGGTCACCCGTGTACAGCGCCAAGTCCAGCGGCTCGTCCTTCTGCAGGTACGACAGGCCCTCCATCGCCGCGGCAATCATCGACCACGGCGTGTCACACTGGTAGTAGCCCCAGTAGCCAGCCGGGTGCGAAATGTTCTGCTTGGGCAGCGAGCCCGGCGCAAAGGTGGCATGGCTCCACAGCGTCGAGTTGAAGCTGTCCGAGCGGCAGCACTGACCGCTGTCACAGCCGCCCTCGGCACCCACAAGGTAGCGAGCGTCCACGTGGAAGTCGGAGCCGTGGAACACGCGCAGCGGCTTGTCGCGCTTGGGACCGACTTTCTTGCTACGCTCAACGACGTGGGCAGGAGGCTTCGTCTGGCCCTTGAACCATTCATTCAAAAAGGCTTGCGACAAGGGCTCCATCTTGGGGTACTCACACGAGCCGCCATCGATAAAGTTGGCGCACAGCCAGCCGGGCGTAGGCGAGCCTTCTGTCAAGTTTGCATAGCTCAGCAGCTGCGTGTACGGGCCGCCCCACTGGGTCAGGCCAAACGTGCCGGTGCACGCTTCGTTCACGGTGGGCGACGAGGCGTACTTGTACTTCTTGCACAGCTCGATCATCAGGTCGGGCACCACCTCAGGCTTCGCCCACGCCAGGCGCTGGCCCAGGCGCAAAGCCTCGTGGCAGCGCTGGCACGTACTGGTCGAGTTGTTCTCGAGAATGTCCGTCAAGTTCTTCAGCGCCTCCTTGCGGAACGAGGGGCGGTGGGCGAGCGGCGCGGCGCTGGGCGAGGGCTTGGGAAGCACGCCCTCACCATGAGGCGCGTGCTTGGGCAGCTTCATCGGGTTGTTGAGCTTGTCCGAGTAGGCACCGCCGCCCACACGCGTGATGTGTGGGCGCGGCTCCGCCTCCTGCGACTTGGGCATATAGTCCATCGACGGGAACTCTGACGTGGGGAACGCCTTGGGCGCCGTGTATACGCCCGAGATAAGTGGGTGTACCGTGTCAATCGACGGCGCCGCCGACGAGCTGCCGGCCTGCGCAGGCCAGCACACGACCAGGGCGTACACAGCGGCGGAGAAAAACACAGCCGCCTTCACCATCTTGTAGAGCGTAGTGCGTCGACGGGATGGAGCAGTGGGAGGGAACGAGGACGTTTGATGAGACGGACCACAGGTAAGAGGCTCGCACTCAATGTCCAGGCCCATAGCACGGGACAAGCGGCCTCATATACCGTCTTCGAGCCCGCAAGATAGGGCGCCCCGCGGAGCCGGTGGCCTTGCCTTTCACATGTGACCAATCAGCGCGCCCGCCCCGTTCACGTGCACAACGTACTGGCACACGACGCCTGCCTGCAACGAGCTTATACGATTCTACAAAATTGCGGTGCTACGAACGAAGAAAGAGAATTAGCCACGGCCCATGGTCGAGTAGGAGTCGGAGCACTTGTGGCCGAGCGAGGCAGAGCCCGCACGCATGTAGCAAATGTTGTTCACCACACAGGCCTTGGACGTGCAAGTGGAGGCCATCGGGTTGTTACCCGTCTGCACCTCCGAGAACGTCTTGACCAGCTCAGG
Organism: Malassezia equina; assembly: GCA_029542865.1. NCBI lineage: Eukaryota > Fungi > Basidiomycota > Malasseziomycetes > Malasseziales > Malasseziaceae > Malassezia > Malassezia equina. Next base: position 298,570 of record CP119901.1, read on the forward strand.
GCGCTGCTCCATCTCGTCGGTGAGAGCAGCCCAGAAGGTACCGTTGAGCGGCGCGTTCTTGGGCCAGCGGTTGTTGTTCAGCGCCACACCTGCACGGTAGGTATGGGACTTGACACTGGCGTGGAAGTCACCGTACAGCTCGCGTGCCGTGTAGAGCTTGCGCCAGACGGGACCGTGGTTCTTGTTCTCCTTGACCAGCGCCTCAAACTCGGGGATCGGGGTGTAGTATTGGTCGAACTCCATGATTTCGTAGGTCTCAGGGTGAACGTGGTACACACGGAACTCGGGGTTCAGGTTCGTGTACGGCGTGATCGAGGGCGCCACGTAGGCGACCGATACGGCGTGCTCGGTCAATTGCGAGGTGGACTTCGACTCACCGTTGTCGTTGAAGTAGAACACCTCGAACTGGTCCTCATGCGTGTGGCCGAAGAAGACGGCGGCCAGAGTGTGAGGAGCAAAGCGGCTGACAATCTGGTAGAACAGGTTGCTAGGGCGGTCGAGCGCCTCCTTACCGTCCCAACCGGACAGCACGTGGCCGATGATCCATACACGCTCGTGGTTCTTCTCGGCCTCGATCAGCTCGTCGGTGAGGAAGCGGAGCATGCCACTGTTGTCGGGGTTGGACGAGTGGATGTAGTTGTACATATTGACGCAGTACCAAAAGTCGGTGTTCAGCGAGATGACACGCAGGTTCTTCAGGGGCTTCACCGAGAAAGCACCGTGGTGCTTGTGGATGTCGTTCACGTTCTCCTGATCAATCCACTCACGGTTCTTCCACAGCGTCGAGACGTAGTCGAGGTCCCAGTCCCACTTGTACGAGGTACCATCGGGCAGAGGGGCAGCGGGGGCCATAACGTTCTCAGGGTTAGTGTCGTGGTTACCGAGCGTGGGCACGAACGGCGTGTTCTTCAGGTAGCTCTTGATCATGTCGTAGATCGACTGCTCCGAGTACTTGACAAAGTCGCGCGAGTAGCGGTACAGATCGTCGTGGGCCACCAGGTCACCAGTGAAGATCGTCATATCGTAGCCATTGTCACCACCCACCGCACGGAGGGCCTCCATCGAGTTGGCCAGCAGCGACCACGGGGTGTCACAGCGCGAAGCACCCCAGTAGTTCGCCGGGGCAGCAATCTGGTCGGGCTGGAGCTGGCCGTGCACAAACTGACCGTGGTACACAGAGCTGTTGTAGCTGTTGATACGGCAGCACTGCACCGTCGCACCCCAGCTGCACTCACTCTCACCACCCACAAAGTAACGACCGTCCAGGTGCAGGTCGGTAATGTGCGAGATACGCAGCTTCTTCGACGCATCGTAGCCCTCACCGTACGCACGCTCACGTAGCTGCTTCCAGTGGTCCACGACGTGCTGCGGGGGGTGGCGCTGGCCACGGAACCAGTCGTTCAGGAAGCTGTCCGACAGAGTCTCCGTAGGGAAGTCGCAAATGTTCAGCTTGGGGATCTGTGCACAAATCGTCTGCGCATCCGGCGCATCACCAGTGAAGTTGGCGTACGAAAGCACCTGCGTGATCGAACCACCGTACACGTTCTTCGCGAGAGTACGCTTGCACTCCTGCTTCCAGCCAAGCGCGCCAAAGATGTTGAGCGACTCACAGATCGACGACATCAGGTCTGGCACAAGATCGGGGTCCGCGCGGGCAATACGCTGCAGCGAGTGCAGCGCCGTGCGGCATATGTTGCACAGAGGCGCATCCGACGCCTTGTCCTTGCGGAACAGCTGACCGAACAGCTCCCACACCTCGTGAATCACCTGGTCGAGGTCCTCGCACTGCTCCGTCGGCGAGGGCATCAGCACCTCATTGGCAGGCGGCGAGGTAGGCAGGTGGTAGGGGTTGTTCAGCAAGTCGGGGAACTGGCCACCGGTCTCGCGCGTAACCACAGGACGCGGCTCCTGCTCCATCTTCTTAGGCATGTAGTACATCGAAGGGAACAGGCTCGTGGGGAACGACTTGGAGCCGGTGTACACGGGCTCACCAGACGTCGTGTTCACAGCAGCAGCGCTGCCGGCCAGAACGGCAGCCGCCGCATAAAAGAGCGTAGAGCACTTCATTGAGGAAGGTAGGGGCAAACACACAACGGCGCCCTGGATAAGTAGCGTCACGCGACTAGTAAACGAACGGCACACGACACCTCCCCTTCACAAAAGGAACCAACCGTGTAAGTAGATCCATCTGTCAACATGCCCATCTTCACACGTGCGTGCAAGGGACATGTTCAGTCACACGACCGACCCGAAACCTGCGCGGCAGGTTCGGCCTTGGGCCGCGGTCGCACTGCGCATGTAGCATACGTTGGCCTTCCGGCAGTCTTGGTCTGTGCACACGTTGGCTCGCGAGCTTTGACGGCTCTGAAGACGCGAAAATGTGGAGAGAAGGGCAGGCCGTGCCTCCATTTCGTCTGTGAGCGCAGCCCAGAACGTCGCGTTCAGGGGCACATTCTGCGGCCATCGCGTGCCATGCTCCAGGGCCACGTGCGCCGAGTACTGATGGTCGTGGACACTCGCGTGCAAGTCGCCGTAGGTGTCACGTGCACTGTACAGGTGGTGCCACACAGGTCCGTGCACCGATGTAGCAAAGGTGTCCACGTCCGCATAGTACTGGTCCCAATCATAGATGTCGTACGTGTGAGGATCCACGTAGTACACGCGGAACGACGGGTTCACGTTGGATTCCGGTGTCACACTAGGTGCATTCAGTGCGATCGTCGCGGCCCCAGACGTATGGCGCGGCGCGTCTGCAGAGCGCCCGGACTCGGCTCGGTAAAAGACGGAAAAGTGGTCTTGGTGCGTGTGGCCAAAGAAGATGGCCGCGATCGTGTGAGGTGCAAAGCGGCTCACGATCTGGTAGAATAAGTTGCTCGGCTTCTCCAGCGACTGCGAGCCGTCCCAGCCCGTGGCTACGTGGCCCAGAATCCACACGCGCTCCCCGCGCTTCTCGGCCTCAAACAGCTCGTCGGTGAGGAAGCGGAGCATGCCACTCATATCGGGGTTCGTCGAGTGGATATAGTTGAACACATTCACAAAGTACCAAAAGTCTGAGTTCATCGAGATGATGCGCAAGCCTGAACGGGGCGAGACGGAGAAGCCACCGTAGTGCGTGCGCACATCCTGCTCGCCGTGCGCATCAAGCCAGCCGAGCGAGCGCCAGAGGCGTGCCAAGTAGTCCGAGTCCCAGTCAAACTGGTGTCCACGCCCATCCGGCAGGCTGTGCGGCGCGTAAAAGTTCTCCGGCGATGTTTCGTGGTTGCCAAGCGTGGAAAAGAGGGGTGTGCGTCCAAGAATGCCTTTCAGCGCGCCAAAGAGCGCCTGTGCCGAGTATTGAATTAGATCATGGGAATAGCGGAACAGGTCATCGTGCAGCGTCAAATCACCCGTGAATAACGCCAACTCATAGCCACGCTCGCCGCTGACATGACGTATGGCCTCCAAGGCATTGCCGATGAGCGACCAGGGCGCATCGCATGTGTAGTTGCCCCAGTAGCCCGCTGGCGCCGAAATGTTGGCGCGAGGTACCGTGCCGTGCGTGATGGGCTTAGAGTACAGGGCACTGTTCGCACTGATGGAGTGGCAGCAGTAGCGCGTCTCGCCAAACGTACAATTGCTCTCGCTGCCGACCATGTAACGACCGTCCACATGCAGGTCCGAGATGTGCAGGACGGGAAGAAGGGATGACTCGCTAAAGTGCGCTTGCGCATGCGCCTGCTTGGCATGCCAACGATCGAGCGTGGACTGAGAAGGCGCGCGCGATCCGTGGAACCAATCGTTGAGGAACGCCTCGGACAAGTTTTCGGACGGGCGCTCACAGAACGTGGCGGCCGCACATACGAGCGTGGCATCGGGCGCCTCGCCGGAGAAGTTGCCGTAGCTCATGACTTGCGTAATAGGACCACCGTACATCGCACGATCAAACGTCAAAGCGCATTGATCGCTCAGGGCCGTGGCGCCAAAGAGATTCAGGGTGCGGCACACACCGGTGAGCACGTCAGGCACGAGCTCAGGACTCGTATGAGCCAGCGTCTGGAGCGTGCTGAGACCTGTGCGGCATACATTGCAAAGAAACGACGAGTTTCCGCCGCGCACGAGCTGGTGCGCCGAGTTGAGCACGTCGTGGATCAGCGTCTTGACCTGTTGTGTGCCATGCAGCGGCGCCGGGAGGACAGCCTCGGAGGCTGGTGCATGACTCGGCAATGTCATGGGGTTATTCAGCGCATCAGGGAACCATCCGCCTCCGAGCCTGGCGACGGCAGGGCGCGGCTCGGCGGTGGGTTGGGAGGGCATATAGTACATGGACGAGAACAAATTCGTGGGGAAGCTAGTGCCTGGCGTAACGGGCGTGCCTTTGGACCACGCATTCGAGACGGTTAGCATACACGCCCATGCTATCACACACACGAGGAGCGCGCGCGGCATCGTGGAAAGGGTGTCAGGTACGCGCCGCCCGCGCGCCGTGTTAGGCGAGAGGACCGCGCGGTTCACGTGGACGCATCGCGAAGCGTGGAGGCCGACCAGGCACGCGCGGCCTTCCTCCACCGATGGACGTGCGGCGGCGTCCCTGGCTGACCGTGCAACCTAGCGTCGCGGCGGTGCTACGTGATGTGCAGGCGCAATGTGTAGACACGGAGGATGTGTGGGTGAGCGCGTATTCTGCGTCAAAGAGTGTTCACGGCAGCTTGACGTGCGAGCGCAAGGGCTCATTGGGCACGCTGCGTGCGCGTAGCGACGCCACCGTGTGGCAGGTCCAAGCGACGGCCCAGCCGGACGTATGGGACGTGAAAGTGCAAGGCGACGTCGAGATGACGGCGCAGGTGCATGTGCCGCGCGTGCAGCATACATGGGAAGCTGGATCGCACGCTCCCACGCGCCTGGCCATGAGTGAGCAGCGATGGGCGATCGGTGGCGCAGAAGGGCAGCTCTATACGGGGGTGTGGCCAGGCGGTGCAGAGGCCCCCAGTGTGCCTCCGGTTTCGTGTGAGGGCCACGCGAGCGACTTGACGAGTGTGCGCTTCTTCCCCAGTGGCGAGGTGCTTGTATCGACATCGCTCGATATGCGCGCGCGGATTTTCTCGGCGATCGATGGGTCCTGCCCCCGCACGTTCCAGGGGCATACGCGCGCGATTACAGGCAGTGCGATTTTGGGACGTGGACGCCATATTGCTACCGGCAGTCTGGATCAGACGGTGCGTGTATGGGACGTCGGCCGCGGCGCCACGGTGCAGCAGTGGACGCGGGAAGCGCCGGTGACGGCGCTCGAGGCGTGCGGCGCTACAGCCTCGACGCCCGAGGCACCGATCGGCGCGCTACTCGCAGGTGGCCAGCAAGCCGTGCACGCATGGGATGTGCGTGAGGCGCCTAGCGAAGCGTGGGCGTTGGCGCTGCCTCCGAACAGCGGCCCTGTGTCGGCGATGTGGGCGCACGAGTTTGGTGTGCTCGTGGGCACGCACCAAGGTGTGGTGGCCGTGTGGGATGTGCGTGCGCCCACCACGCCGCTAGAGGCATGGACACGGAGCCAGGCAGGCATCACGGATGTGTATATGGACGCCCAAGGCGCGCTCGTAGCTACGAGCGATGGCCTGCCGTGTGCCGTGTCTCTGGGCACAGAGGCCCACCGGATCAAAGAGTTCGTGGGCTGGGATGCGTCGCCCACCAGTGCGGTGCGTCGCGATGCACAGGGGCACATGATCGTGGCGGGGCATGGTGCTTGGGCATGGTATGCATAGCTATGGGTATCGGGCATGAGTACGACGCCGCGTGGGTGTGGTCATGGTGCGCCACGGCGGCAAAACATGGGGGGCAGCCAAGCGGGACTCGCCCGTAGGGCCGTGAAGATCGACATCGGGTACCAGGAAGGTGAGCACCAAGGCCGGCAGCTGCATGAGCAAAGAGAGGAGGCACAGCTGGCGCATCACATCGACCCATGCGCGCGCAATGTCGGTGCGCTCCGGCGAGCCGAGTGGGTACGCCAAGGTGGCATGAAGACTGCCTTGGATCTCGAGCCGCTGCGCTGTGTCCATGCTCGGCAAATAGGTCTGCAAAGCGCGAGGCAAAGCGGCTGTCACGGCGGCGCTCGCGAGGGCCGAGCCAAGCGCGGCGCCGAGTTCGGTCGTAAGTAGCTCAAACGCGGTGATGACCGGTACTTCATGGGGCTCCACGGCGACCTGGGCGCCGACCTGCGTGGTGAGCGCCAACGCACCGCCGCCGAGGCCTTGGAGCACTTGGCACGTGAGCAAAGCGAGCGCGGTATGACCGAGCGAGCGGTAGCGCAGCATCAGGGCAACGCCGGCGAGGCGGACCACGTAGCCCACCACGAGGTATCGTTTCAAGCGGCGCGTATAAGCCATGAAGCAACCGACAACGACGCCGGTGATCGTCGATGTGACGTTCTGTGCGGTGACAAAGTAGGCGGTGCGCGCCGAGTCCCAATCCTTGAGCACCTGGACAAAAGGCGCCAAGTACGTCCAGCTCAGATAAAAGCCGGCAAAGTCCAACGCAGCAATGATACAGAGTGCCACCACGGTAAAGTGGTGCATGGCCGCGCGCGGAAGCAGCGGCGTGGATGTGTACGATTCCCACCACAGAAACAAGGGCAGCAGAGCGAGTCCGATTAGCACTTCGTACCGGACGAGCTGCGATGCATCCGTCAGTGCCTGGGGGCCGTGTAGCGACAAGGGAAGCAGCAGCAGCGTGAGCGAGACGGAAAGCAGCAATGTGCCTACCACATCCATCTCACAGAGCACGTCGCGCGCGCGGCGCGGCGGTGGGGCATGCTTCCGGCGCATGCGATGGGCGCGGCGATGGCCCACAATGAGGAGAAGGAGGAGGGGCAGAGCCGCCAGCGGCACAATCACCGTCCAAAGCGCCAGGCCGAGGCGCCAGCCACCGGCGCGCAGTGTGATATCGACCCAAGGGCCGGCCAACGCAAAGTTGAGGAGGTATGGCAGGTTGACGAGGCCGATGAGGAAGCCGCGCCACTGCACGGACGAGGTATCTGCAATGATAATCGACTGGAGCACACCTACGCCGGTGGCCCCGAGCGATTGGACAATGGCACCGATGGCGAGGTGCAGGAACGTCGAGGCGCGCGCCATGAGCGCATAGCCTAGCGCGTATAAAGCCACCACCATGGCCAACGTCCATACGCGACCCGCCAAATCGGCCACCTTGGCCAGAGGCAGTTTGGAGATGGCACGAACAAGCTGCTGCACGATCATGATGGTGCCTATGCTGGACAGCGCGCCAAACTCGCTGCACGCATCGTTGAGGTATAAATTGAACGACATAGAGTCGAGCGATACGGCGAGTGCCAGTAGGAACACGGCCACGTAGAGCTGAAGCAGCGTGCGTGTGTGTTCGCGCGCCTGGGTATGCATCGCTTGGAGCGACACCAGCGGTGTTTCTTCGACCACCGCATCAATGTGCTGACTCCACGATAGCATCGTCTCGTGCGTAGGTATGGCGGCCGGTGCACTCGCCGCGCGCACAGGCTCAGGTGGCGCGCCATAGGACGACGCAGGGCCCAGCATCGCGGACGTGCGGCTACGAGCGGCGAGGCGCTATCAGATAGCCAGCCTGTGATCACATGACTATACATCCGCGTCGTCGTCGTCGTCGACGCGCGCGGCACGCGGCACCCGAGGGCGGCGGCGCTGCGCATCGGCCGCGACGAGCGCATCAATGGCCTGGAGTACATGCTGGACGTTCTCAGCGCCGCCCAGCACCTTGACAATGTGTGCGGGGTCCGCATCGGCGAGGTCCGCGGCATTCGCAGGCGCTTCCAGCTCGGCATATTCGCGCCAGTGGGGCAAAACGATTTGCACGCCGTGCTCCTGCTGCCACGGGCTGTGGCGCCGACCACCGCGCGCAACGAGTTGGCCATGCACGCGCGGCGGCGCCACAGCGCCGTGCACCACGCGCTCAGACAAAGCACGCGCTTCGTTCTGCAGCAGCTCGGCAATGCGCTGAGCCACAGCTTGCTCGGCCCGCACGGTGACCGTGTTGCTGTGGTCGCGCGCGAAGCGCACCATCTGCGCCTGCGCACGCGGCTCGGTGGGGCCACCCGCACGCACAATGAGATCGCGCAAGTGCTGGCCGCCCTGGCCGATGAGCTGCGCGTGGAACTGCGACGGGATATCGAGCTGCAGCTCCGCCTCGCGCTCCACGTCCGCGACAATGGCCTGGATCGCCGTGCGCACCGCCTCAATGGCCGCGCGCGAGCCACGCAGGCGCAGAATGGCGTGCCCACTCGCGTCCGCCTCGCGCTCCACGTCAATGTCGGCGCCCGTCTCGAGACGCAGCTGGTTGATGGTGGCGCCACCGCGACCCAAGATGCGCGCCACCGCACGCTGCGGCACGGGCAGCTCCTCCGCCTGGTTGCGCTCCTGCTCGTAGGCAAGCAGCTCGAGCAGCTCGGCCTGGGCCTCGGCCACACCGCGCTTGCCGCCACGCACGCTCACTTCGTCCGCAGCTTGCGCTTCGTCGTCGCCACGGGGGAACAAAATGCGCACGCCGTACTTGTCCTGCAGACGCGAGACGTACTTGCCGCCGGGGCCAATCAGGGCGCCATGCATGTCCGACGGCACACGCAAACGCACCGTGGTCTCGTCGGCGAGGCGCTGGACTTGCGCGTTGAGACGCGCCTTGGCCTCGGCCACACATTCCTTGCGGCCCGTGAGCACAATCGGCACCGTTTTGGCGCGCGTCTTGTCGTCGGCATCAGGGAAGTCTACGCGCACGCCCAGCTCGTCACGCAGCTTGGCCACCGCCGCACCGCCACGGCCAATCAGGCGGGGCACATACACGCCAGGCACATGTAGCTCGTCCACAAAGCTGTTCTCGATGCTGTCCTGCTCGGCGTCGGCGGCCAGCTGCTGCAGACGCGCCACCACACGCTCGACAGCGGCAGGCGCACCACGCACTACGACCGAGTCGTCGGTGCGCGGTCCCACATCGGCAGGCGCCGTGCCTTGGCGGCCAAGCACCACATGCATACGGTCTTCGCCCATCAAGGCATTCAGTACCGTGCGGTCAGGACCCAGGATCTTGCTGTGGTACTGCGCAGGAATCGACAAGTGCTCTGTACGCAGGTTGGCGACCGACGCCGCAGCGGTGGTCAGCTCCTGGAGCACGGCCTCCAGCGCAGCAGCGCGCTCAGCCTCGGCACCGCGGTGCACCAGCAGCACGTCGGAGCGACCCGAGTGCTCGGGTGGCACAAGCACATCGACGCCACGCGCCTCGTAGCCCTTAAGGAGCTGATGGCGCTTGCCCACGACCAGGGGGTGGGCCAAGGGATCCAACTCGGTGACACGCAGCGCGCTCGGACCCAGCGGGCGCACCAGCTGCTCCAGCTCGCGGTGCACGCGCGCCACAGCCTCCTCGTCCTCGCCAACAACATCCACATGGGCGCGCCCAGCATCGAGGGCGGCTACCGTGGGAAGAAAGACTTGCACGCCGTCGGCACGCGGCGCCTTGCCGCTGAGCCACTGCACCAAGTAGCGCGCGTGCTGCTTATCCGCCTCGGGGTGCAGCGCGCCCACATCGACGACCTTGACAGTGATGGCATTCGCGCGCTCCAGCGCCGCGGTTAAGGCGAGTGGGAGCTGTGTCTGAGGGCCACGGATCGTGACACACTCCGACGCGTCGTGCGTGGGCGGCAGCTCAATGCTGCACCGCGTCGCAGCGAGAATGTCTGCGGCACTATCGCCCACCAGGCACGTGTGCTGCCGCTTGGGGATCGTGAGCGAAAGCGTGTGGAACGTGGCGCGCATATCGCGCACCTGCGCCTCGATCGCATCGACAACGGCGCCGACCGACGCGCGCTCGCCATGCACAAGGATCGGCGCATCGCGGCGGTGCGGCGGCGGGACCTTGATCGTTACCTCGCCGCGTCCCTCGTTCGCCATGAGCGCCTCGAGCCGCGCGCCACGGGCACCGGCGAGGAAGGGGTAGAATTCCGGCTCAATGTGCGCGAGGCGCTGCGACAGCTTGGATGTGCGCTCGGCGATCATGGCCTGGATCATGGCCTGAGCCTCGTTGGCGTGAATCTCGTCGCCCTCAATGGTAATCTCCATCTGCTCACCCAGCAGCGGATCGTCCACCTCGTCCACGGGCGCGTCCGCGGTGCGCGGCGGCACATGAATACGCACGCCGGTTTGCTCCGTGATGCTCTTTATGTGCTTGCCGCCCGCGCCAATGACATGCGCACGCAGCGACGCGGGGACTAGCACCGTGGTGGTGATGCGGCGCGCCAGCTGGACGGTAAGCTCCTTCTTCGCGAGCTGTACGGCTGCCTCGTTAGCTCCCTTGAAGATAAAGGTGGTGTTGCCGGTCTTGCGGGTGGTGCTCGCCTCAATCTTCACCGTGGGGCACTTGGCCTGCACCTTGGGCAGCACCGTGTTCAGTTTCGCCAGCTGCTCGTCCGAGAGGCGCAGCGACACGGTCGCTTGGTGCATAACACGTTGAATCACCGGCACAGGGCTCACCCACGCGGTCGGCGCACGCTGCGTGCGCACCGCTGAGGCGCCCAGCGTCGGGAAGGCATCTTCCGATGACATATCCGGCTTCGCCTCGCAACGCGGCTTAGAGGGCGCAGGCGCCGCACTCACGGGCTCTCCCAGGCTCGGGAATGGGTCCGCCATAGGCGTAGAAGCTTCGCCAGCGTCTTGCATGGTGACTGGTAGTGAGGAGACCCGCGCAGTGGAATCGACGAGACGTGAGAAGACAGCCGCGTGGCGCTTGCTCGGGCGAGCGCTGCGCCGCCGCGGATGGTGCCAGCAGGGCCCACGTGGTTTTGTCAGCATCCTGCAGCGCGCTGAGCCACGCTCAGATCAAGCGCCCTCCTGGACGCGGCGGGGCACGCCGATGGCGTGGAGCGCAGCACGTCGTGTGCTCGTTTTTGTCCTGGTAGCCTGGTGCTGTATGGCCCAGGCGGCCACGTCCATCGATACGACCAATCGAACGCTCTTCTCCCGGAACACGGCATACTGCGCGGTGCCTGGACCCGTTTATGTATCTGCCCTGAATCTCAAGTACGATGGGAACAAGGAGGAATTCAGCTTTTCCGTGGAAGTGGCATCCACGGAAAGCAAGGCAAACTTGGACGTCTCCCTCACACTGTATGTGTATGGCCAAAATTTTGTCGAGATGAACATCAACTTGTGCAGCCTTCTGAATGGGGCTTTGTGCCCGATTCCTTCGTACAACTTTACCGGCAGTGGGACGGTGCCTGTGCCGTCCAGCTTTTCGAGCAAGGTACCAGAGATTGCTTTTATTGTACCGGATATCGATGCACTGGCCGTGCTCGAACTGAGTGACCATACCACCCATGCTCAGATGGGCTGCGCGCAGCTCTCTCTCGTCAACAGCCGCACCGTGGAGCTCACCGAGATGGCATGGGGTACCGGCGCCTTTGCCATAGCAGCTGCGATAGCATCTGGCTTGACGACCGCTTGGACAGATTCGCTCTCCGCGCTGCAATGGCGCGTCGTCGATGTGGTGACAACCATGCAGAACGTCGCGTGGGTGTCTATGCTCACCATCATTGTGCCGCGTGTCGTACACGCTTTTTCGCTCTGCTTCGGATGGGTTGTGGGCTTGTTGAAGATTGAGCCTATCCAAACGTCCATCCACAACACACGCTTGGCGACTGGCAGCAACGACGTGCAACTCATGTTCGGTGGGCTCATGGAAGCGGAGTACAGTCGCTTTGCCAACTACTACCCAGCCGAAGTGCTGAACTCGAACCAGAGTGCCAAGCTGGGTACCGTGAATGGCCTCCCGCATCTAGGCGGCATGCTATCAAAGCGCCAACTGTACGCGCCCAATACGGGGCCCGGTGGCGAAAGGGAGCCTGGCGCGACGGGCGCGGACGTCGTGTGGGCGCTCCCTATGGATGCTTTTACGCAGGCAGGTGCTTTTTTTTACCTCGAATCCATGCCGATTTCGCCCTACGGCGCCTTTCTCACCGTCGCTGTGTCGTGGCTGCTGGTGCTCGCGGTGGTACTTGGATGTGGTCTTTTGCTAATCCCGTTGAGTGTGTACCGCTACGGCGCACCATTTCCAGCGGCCGTTCGACATGGCTACCTCACATGGCTGCGTCCGATGCTGTTGCGCGTACTGGAGTGTGCGTCGCCGCCGCTCGTCACATTTGCGCTCTTCCAGTGGGTGCATGGCGATGGATGGGTGCCGCATTTGGCCGCAGCGCTTATGTGCGCTGCACTGCTTTTCTTCTGGGTCACCTTGTGGCTTCAGCAGCGGGAGCAGGTGCGTCTTCATGGGTCGTACGCATTATCTTACAAGAAAACATCGCCGTACCGCGGCGATTCCGCGGCGATCCACTATGGTTCGATATCGCACCCGTACCGCCCACGGTACTGGTGGTTCTGGACCGTGATGCTTCTCTGTGCATTTCTGCGTGCGTGCTTTGTGGCCATTCCTCAAAAGAACGACTATGGGATGCGGCAGTCGGTGGGCTTGCTCGCTGTCGATGTGCTGCTGCTCGTAGCGCTCCTTGTGTGCCGCCCGGGGTGCGATAAGAAAGGCAATATGGTCATGATCGTCATGGCCCTCTTCCGCATCGTAACGTGGGCCTTGTGCGTGGTACTTACCACCACCATGAATATATGGGGCATTCCCCGGGCCGTGCTGGGTTTGGTCGTTTTGGCCGTGCTGGCTCTGGCCATTCTATTTCTCTTTTTTGTATTTGTATGGGACATTGCTACAGCCCTCTTATCACCGCGCCAGCGCTGGTCGAAGCGTTATGCCGAAAAAGAAGACGAGGACATGGCTGCCGACACAGCATCGCCTCCAGCCGAGCACAAGGAGGTTACGTCCGGCGCCGCAACCACGCCATAAGCCCGCATGGCCGCCCAGGCCTCGTCTGTGGTGGCTGGATCGACACCTGCCACGCAGTCTTGTAGAACCACGGTATGAAAGCCAAATTTAGCCGCGTCGATCGCTGTAGCACGCACACAATAGTCGGTGGCGAGGCCCGCTATCACCACGGTATGGATAGGCGGGGAGGCGCGATGCAAAAGAGCTGCCAGCTCGGTAAACTGCAAGTACTGGTCCGCGGCAAAGGCTGAGTAGCAGTCCCATCGAGGATCGCGGCCTTTGTGCACATAATGGACGGGCGTTTTACATGCATCGAGCGCCTGCTGCAGCATAGGGTCCAGGGCCGCCCCAGGCGTAGTAGCTACGCAGTGGACGGGCCACATGCGCTGGGACAGCGTGCGACCTGGCTCGAACGGGTGTGGAATGTCCCGCAGCTCAAATGGCTCAGCGCCGTGCGTCGATGCGAACGATGTGTGGTTCGGCGGGTGAGCGTCCTGTGTCGCGACAATGAGATCCCATGACTGTTGCTTCACGAGCTCGTACAGGCGTGGGACGATAGAAGGCGCGCCAGGTACAGCCACTACCATGTCAAGGAGCAAAACGTACAAGAGCCTCGCACAAAGTCGTGCTGCACATCAATCAGCAACAGCGCGGTGCCCGGGCCCATAGTGGGTGGGTGGGTGTGGGCTAGCAAAAAATCGACGAGAACAGGATTCGAACCTGTGCGGTCAGAGACCAAACGCTTACCGCCGAATCGGCGTAGAATAGGACATTCTAGGCGTTCCCGATAACCACTCCGGCACCTCGCCTATACTGCCAAGTTGGGACACATAGGCGCTATCTAACGATCGTTGTAGCGTGACGTCGATCGTGGTCAGCACGTTGCCCTCGCTTGTTTCCCGCTCGTTGCATCGCCGTCGTGTACCCTTGTGAATGCGGACGCATACACCACGGACATGGATAGGCGCTTGCCGCCACCGTGTCGCGAGGGTAGCGTACCCACAGGCGGCCGTCGTCATGACCGCCCTACCCCCACGGGCCACCGTTGGGCGCCCCATTTTGATACCCAGGGACATGGCCTCGCAGGCGGGGCCACTTCAACGCATGTACCACCGCGAGAGCTATGGCATCCAATCGTCCATGTTTGTGTTTAATGCAGCGGCGTACGGCATTCCCAAGCCGCGCGCGAACCGACCGCCACAGCGCAAGACCGAGACGTCTCGTCCATCGCGCACACGGGCCATGTTGGCGCCGCTGGCCGACTTTCTCATGGGCAGCCCCGCAGATCCAGCCACGTCGTCACGCCTTCCAGAGCCGGAGGAGAGCGACGATGAGCCGCAGCTGCCTTCGTCGCTGTCCTATCTACACGGCAAGGGCCTGCAATCCACCATCCGGTACCATGGCCGGATCGTCAAGACGCGGCTGCAGAGCAGCCAGGTCGGCGAGGATGCCTACTTTCTAAAGAATGACGCACTAGGGATTGCTGATGGTGTTGGTGGATGGGCATCCAACGCGCATGCAGACCCCGCGTTGTTTTCACGTCTGCTCATGCACTTTTGCCACGACGAGCTAAGCAAGCTCGACGAGCAGCAGCTCCGCGCATGGGACCGCGATACGAGCGAGGCGCTCACTGAGTGGTTCAACTGCGACCCTGTGGAAATTATGCAGACGGCGTGGGAGCGCTGCGTGCGGGCATCGAAGCGCGAGGGCATTTTGGGCAGTGCCACGGCGCTCCTGGCCGTGCTGCGTGGCGATGAGCTGCGTGTGGCCAATATGGGCGACTGTGTGCTCGTACTCATTCGCGACAAGGAGCTGATCTTTCGCAGTGCCGAGCAGCAGCACAGTTTCAACTACCCTGTGCAGCTTGGCATGATGGATGCCACCGTGGAGAGTGTGACTTTGGCGAGTGCCCTGTGCATGCATCGCGACGGCACGATCCCTGACGGCGCCGATGATCTGGATCTGCCAGATGTGAACGAGAAGATGAGCCGCTATATCCACTCGTACGATGCGTGTCCCGACGATCCGCACTACGACAGTCCACGGCGCGATGCGGGTCTTTGGGGTCTCAAAGTGCAGCCAGGCGACGTGGTCCTGATGGCAAGTGATGGCCTATTTGACAATTTGTTTGATGATGACATCCTGGAGACTGTGTTAGACGTGCTCGACGGCCGCTCGGGTGCCGAGCTTGAGCACGACCCTGACCTGCCCCATGCCATGGCCCGCGCGCTTTGTGAGCGGGCGCGCAATATTATGGAAGATCTGCGCGGTATTATAAGTCCGTTTCAACATCAAGCTAATGAGGAGGGAATTTACTATGTCGGTGGTAAAAACGATGACGTGACTGTGCTCGCCGGCGTCGTCACCGAGCATCACGACGAGCCGTACGACATGGATGCCCACGAGGGGGAGCGGCCTCGAACCGACGCGTATGGGATGACCTGGTAGGCACGTGTTTATATACCTAATAGCCATGTAACATGTTTTCTGCAGGGCCGGCGCGCTGGCGGCCGACGGACCCCGGCGCGGATCGTCGGCGCCCGCGAACAGCATGGCTGTGGAATGGAGCACGGCGAGGATGGGCGAGAAAGAAGCCTCGTCCAGCCGCCTCACGCTCGATGAGCTGCGCAGTTCGCGCATATCTCAGTGCAGGGATGAGCAGAAGTACGTTACGCCCACTGACCTTAGCACGCTCGTTGAAGCGCATCGCGCCGAGCTGCGACATTTGCTCTTCCTCCTGCAGGCTAGCGAGCGCGATCCTGCTAGCGCTGGGCAGGTTTCAACACAGAGTCCCGCTGTGGATGAGACGGATCCTGCCGTCAACACACACTCGTTGCCCCATGGCACGTCCGACCTGGCGCAGCGCGTCGCCGCCGCCGCACAAGCGCTCCGAGCGCAAGCAGCGACGTGTGCCCAGCCTGATCACGAGGCCAGCGCCTCCGAAACCATGTCCGAGTCGAGGCAGGCGCCCAAGATGCGGCCGTCGCGCAGCACGACGCGTCTGCCGCCGTCGCCGATGCCGTGGCCCGCGATGGAGTACGAGCAGGCGCTCCCGAGCCCAGTAGCGCCTCTGGCTTTGCAGGCTCTCGCGCCCAACCCCTTGTCGGTGACGTATGCGTCGTCATTGCGTCCATTGCCATCGGATCCTACGCGGCGAGTCACGGGCATTGGCATGGGCGGCGGCTCCGTTCATCACCGCACGCGTCGCGCGCCGAAAGGCGCGGTGCCCGGCAAGCCCGGCTCGAAGAATACGTCCGCGCCGGATCTCACGCGTTGGACTGTGCGTGTGCGTGCAGCATCGAGTGCCAGTCTGGTGCGCAAGGCGAACAAGTGCCTGCTCACCCGCGACTGGAAAGTGGCATTCACGGAGCAAAAGTTTATCAAGGCCATGGCCCGGATTGACGAGCTGAAGCAGGCGGGCCACTGGAGTTTTCGCCAGCCGAAGCGCAGTCGTGGGCCGGTAGAGCGCAAGACACACTGGGACTTTTTGCTCGAGGAAATGCGCTGGCTCCAAACCGACTTTCGAGAAGAGCGCAAGTGGAAGCTGGCGATGGCCTACGAGCTAGCGCATCAGGTGGCCCAGTGGCACCGTGCTACGCCTGAGGAGCGTGCAGCCTTGTGTGTGCAGCGAGGCGCACGCCGTGCCTGGGCTATGGAGCTGGACGACGAGGCGGTACCGGAGGATGCGCCGCACATGGAGCTGGAGGGGCCGGCATTGGATGTCGAAGCCAACGAGGAGGGGGCAGAGGCGCCTGTGAAGGAGGAGGCCAAGGAACCTGGGCAAAACGAGGCTCCTGCCGAGGCCGACGCTGAGGCCGATGGCGAGGCGGAGGCCGATGGCGAGGCGGAGGCCGATGGCGAAGGTGAGGCTGATGAACTCGCAGCGAGCAAAACGGACGCGGACGAGGAGCCGCGCACGGAGCCTACGCTGACGCTGACCGAGCCAGAGACGCCTGCGGCGTCGGCGCCGCTACGGAAGGAGGCGGATCAGCAAGTGACGCTGGCCGATAAGCTACCACTCGCACTCATGACAGCCATTCGCGCGCCGGTCTTTGGGCTGGATACGACGGCTACCAGCGTATCGCCGTGGGCGCTCCTGCAGAATCTGGACCCTCAAACGAGTCATGCCTTGACACAGCTGGATGCCACGCTGGATGCCAAGGACCTCGATTTTGGGCGCCTCTTCCCCGAGCTTCCGCAATATGCTCCGCCTGTCGCCACGCCGGAGGATGGCACGGTGCCGAAACGGCGTGACGAAGTGGCTGGGGCGTCCATGTCGCGCCTCGTGCATGTGTCTCGCCTGCTGGACGCGAAACCTGCGCTGGTGAGCACGCTCGATCCTGCGAATCACCGCGCCAATGGCCAGTGGCTTAGCGTGAGTGATCATACGCTGAATGCGGCTGAGTATGCGGAGCCGACCGGTCCAGGCGCCCCGAGTGGCTTATCGCCGTGGGCCGTGCAGCCAGGCTCGATGCTGTTTGCGCGCAAGGCAGGCAAGCCACCGCGCGAGCATGCGTCGCCAATAGGTACACCTGCCGCGCCAGCTAACCCTGAAGCGCGTATTGCGCAGCTCTCGTGGACAGCCGAGGATGATGCATTTGTGCAGGCGCTCGCCAAGCGGTACCAGGAGCACTGGGCGCTCATTGCCGACATTTTCAATTCCACACGATGGATTCGTACCGCAGAGCGGCGCACGGCCTGGGACTGCTATGAGCGATGCAAGTGGCTCGCCGACGAGCAGCGGGAGCAGCGGTCGGAAGGCAAGGATGCTCGG
The DNA here is from genome assembly GCA_029542865.1 of Malassezia equina. Taxonomy (NCBI): domain Eukaryota; kingdom Fungi; phylum Basidiomycota; class Malasseziomycetes; order Malasseziales; family Malasseziaceae; genus Malassezia; species Malassezia equina. The sequence continues at coordinate 316,184 of CP119901.1, forward strand.
AAGCACCGCCAGCACCTGCTGGAGATTATGCGCAAGACGGCCAAGCGGCGAGAGCAGGCGCAGCGGCAGGCGGCCGCCGCCGCTACCGCGAATGCCAATACAAAGCGGGCCGCGCTGGGCGCGCACGATACGCATGCCCAGGCCAAAGCCATGGCTACACCGACGCCCCAGGCACTGAGCCTGCTCAAGGCGGAGCGTGATCAAGCGGCGCTGCGCCAGTTCTTTGAGCAGCAGCGGGCTTCGCAACTGGCGTTTGCTCAGCAGGCTCAACAAGCTCAGCAGCAGACGCCAGGGCAGGGGCAGGGGCAGGCCGCTCCAGCATCCCAACGACGGCCAATCGTGCAAACGCAGGCCCAGGCGGCAGAGGAGCAGCGCAAAGCGCCGGTCGTCACAGCGACGCCGCCGCCGGCCAAGTCGCCGGCTGGCGGTACGCCACGGGCATCGCAAGTGTCGCTGCCTCGGCCCAGCCCCCCGGCGCAAGGCTCGCCCTCGCCTGTGCCGACACAGTCGTACTTTGCGGCCCTCGCGGCCAACCAGGGACTCGGCGGCTCGAAGCCCGCCTCCAATGTGGCCGCCGCCGCCGCCGCCGCAGCGGCGGCCAATGCCGGTATGCCGGGCGGCTTGCCATTTGTGCGAGCGGGCCAGCCGTTCTTTCCTTTGGACGTGACCAAATCGCCCGCCTTGGCCGGCGCCAATGCGAGTCCGGGTGCGGGCGCCGCCGCAGTGCCCGGTGCTAACGGCGCTGCTACGGCCCCAGCTCCGCGACCTCCGCAGCCGATTGTCATTGCAGCCTCGCCGCAATCGCAGGCATTGCGTATGGGCCGCCCGCCTGGAGCGATGGAAGCGCGGCCCATGGGCTTTACGGAGGCGAATGCCAATGCAGGCTCGCCTTCACTAGCGTTCGCGGCGCCGTCCGTGGGTCTACAAACGATGCCGGCCAATGCGGGCGCCGCCGGTGTGCGGCCGGCCGCAGGGGGTCCCATGAGCGGTAGTCCTGCGCCCCATGCTGCGCCGCCGAATCTGCATGCGCTGCAGCAGCAGTTGGCCATGACCCTGGCCGCCTCGCACCTGAGTCAGGAGCAGATCAACGGACTAGCTGTGCAGCTGTACAAGCAGGCCCAGGCGCAGCAGCAGCAGCAACGCCAGGCACAGACGCAAGCGCAAGCGGGGCCTGGCACGCCAAGTGGTGGCGCTACGGCTCATGCGCCCAGTCCGTTGAGTGGGCAGGTACCGCCTGCGGGCAGCACAGGCGCCGCGGACGGCCCCCATGGGCCCATCGCGCGCTATCCCACGCAGAACCGCGGACTTTCAGGAGGGGCGCCGGGTGCGCCTGGATCGTAGTCTATACAGTACATAAAAGCAGGACGAGCATGGTGCCCAGTACATACACGCGCGAAATCGACAAGGCCGCGGCGCCCGAGGCCGGCTCGGAGAACGCTTGGATGCCGGCCTTGGCATTGAGGCTCTCGACAAAGGCGTCGCCACACACCTGCTTGGCCTGCTCGTAGATGGCCTGCTGCGACTGGAGCACCGACGAAGATTCGAGGCCGAGCGCGTACGGCGCGGACAGCTCAAAGCGGATGTATGAGGCAAGCACATGAGTCGTGCATTCGGAGCAAAGGGTGTCTTTGGGGGACGAGCCGGAGAGGAAGAAAAAGACTTGCTGCGGCTGCAGCGTCGGCAGTCCTGACACATTGGTGGCCAAGCGGGACGCGCGAGGGATCGTGGGCAAAACGCGTTCCCAGTAGGCGTCGCTTTCGACGTCGTTGTCATCCACGTTGGGCACGCCGCGGCGGTACAGCTGCACCATGTCCGAGTTGGCATTCGTGGCCATACTCGGCGCGAGTGCGGACAAGCAGTAGTCGCCCTGCTGGTTCTTGGTGCAGATGGCGTCGCGGAACGGAATAAAAATGTACAAGTATTCGTAGAGCTGGACGACTTGGGACTGGCCGGCCTCCAGTTCATCGGCGCACTGGTCCCAGAACTGCGAGATGAACTGGCGTACGAGTGGGCGGTCGCACCCGTCGTTGGCTGCGCAGAGCCCTTGCAATGCACTGTTCATGCTCGTTGGCTGTGTGCCCTGCGACGAGGTGGCAAACGCGTTGGTCGCGTTGATCAGTGGCTGCGTGCACTGATCGAATACGCTGTCCTCATCCAGCTGCGTTAGCAGCGTATAGCATGACGAGGAGATGTCTGTAGGAATCATGGTGAGTACCGGCATCGCCGTGGCATTCACGGCGGCTTGCACCGCCAGCGGCGCGAGCCCCGCGAGCGCGAGCCACCATGGCACAAGTCCCATCTGGCTCAGAGAAGCGCTGGGGGGAACGAACGATCGTCGCCCCAGGCTGCAGCCCTGGGCGGCATGCATGGGGTCCTATGCAGTACCCTCTACGGTGTAGCCAATCGCACGGTCGAGCACACCGAGCAAATGCAGCATCGAGGCCTGGTCCTCCACCGCCAGCGGCTCGAAGGCCACAAGGCCAAAGTCTTCCACCAGCTCACCGAGCACGGCGCACATGCGCGCGAGGCGCGGCTGCGTCTCGGCGAGGTGGTCCGACAGATAGCTCAGGTCCTGGACCTCTGTATAGTAGTCAAGCGGGAAGGCTGCGTGTGAGGGCATGACGCGTACCGAGCTGCTCCTGCTGCTCGTCGTCGAGCAAATCCATTTTGCTCAGCACATTGACGTGAGGAAGCTCTAGCATGAGCATCGCGCGCAGCGCCAGCATGAGAAGGGCCACGTAGCGTGAAGGATCGGTAATGTGCGTCGCATCGGAGAGGTGCACGGCGACCAGCTGGCGTCAGCAGCGCCTACGTACCCGCCAGTCCTGCTTCTGCAGCCGCTCGAGAATGCGCGTGAGGCTGGGATGATTGGTCGTTAGCTCGACTTGCCCAGGCAGGTCGAAAATCACATAGTCATGCTCGAGGGCAGCCAGGCGCGTCTCGAGCCAGTCGAGATTGTGCTCTAGGTACTCCATGCAGTAGAGCATCGCGCCATTCGGCCCAAGTTGGAGCTCCTCCATGACATCCCGCACGGAAATGAGCTCGGAGAGCGATATAGCACAGGGGTATGGCACGGTATCGTTCGCAGGATCCAAATTCACAATGTGCACACCCCGCTCCAGCGCTGTGAGAAACTGGTGCATGCCATGGCTGCTGTGAGCCACAGCGCAGACGTACCAATACGTGGTCTTTCCCGAGCCGGGTGGCCCAATCTGCGCGTGAGTGGCGCCTACGTACAACGAGCTGCCCGTACCGGACCATAGCGACGGTGTGGAGGACAAAGGCGCTCGGCGAGGCGCGTGGCGACAGGGCACAGCGTCGATTCACTACGGACCTTACTTGGTGTGCATGATACGCAGCTTGCCAGGCGAGTGCTTAAAGTTCTCGGCGTAGCTCTTAATGGGGATGCGCGCCTTGTGAGGCTCCTGGACGAAAAAGTTCCAGCCCTGCTTCTCGCAAAAGTGGATGGCGTCCTCCTTCGTGTCGAACTTCATCGATAGGGCCTGCTGGCTATCGGAGCTGGGGTAAGCAGGGAGTACGTACGTGCTGGCCCAGCCCATGAGCGGGCTCTCCCAGCGGCCGGAGCCCTGGAGAATGTCAAAGTCGACGCGCCAGTCCTTGGTGCCGGCCTTGCCGGACATGGTCGCGGGCTTGGCAGGCTGATAAATGCGCACGGAACGCTGATGAAGCGATTCTGCATGTTAGATAGGGGACGTACCAGGCGCATCGCTCACGAGCGACACCGGCGCCGGGTCACCGATCCGGCTCACCTGCTCGTCGACCAGGTCACGCTTTGCGTTGCTCTGGCTCGCCGGCACAGGCGCATCGGCACTCTTGAGCACGCGCGCACTCGATGACATGGCGCGTGCGCTGGGGGCACGCACGGCCAGCATAGAACGACGCAGAAGGCCACTCATCGTGATGGGACGTGGGAGCGGCGCCCGCTACGACAGAGCGGCGCGGGCAGTGCGTCACGTGATGCTGCTGCCCTCCGGGCTGCCTCCTACGGCGGTCCAGGGAGGACGAGGGCCTCTCGCCATGCGAAAGATAGGTAGAGCGATGGTGTGTGGCATTTTGGTCGTGGGAGAGGGAGGGAGAGAAGAAGTGTACAAAAATCTACCTTACGCTACGGGGAATCGATTTTCTGCGTGTAAGTGCCGTTCTAGCATACGCCCGGGCCTCAGTGTGATAAAAAGGGTTCCTCAGAGACATGCTCGGATAATGTGGATAAGATACACAAGCATCCTGGGCCGGGCGTGTGACGCGACGTACCATGCGAGACGTAGGTGAAAAAGAGGCAGCGCCGCGGCTTGCTCCACATAAAAATCGGTCTATTTGCCGCGCTGGCGCCACGCCTGTCTTTCTTGCATCATGGTCGTGGTTCTGCCTGGCGACGAGATCCGCGATGCGGCGCCGTCCATGGCACAGACCAAACTAGGCCCAGGCATGTTGCCAACGCCCTCAGATAATGAGCAGGGCGCTGTATCCTTTACGCCCATCCGTGCCGGTGCGTTGGGTCATGTTGAGAAGGCCGAGCGCTCTCGTGCGGGGCCAGCGCCCCCTGTGCACGCATGGTACGTCGACGGCCTGCAGCGGCGGTATGTGCCCGCGGCCGGTGACCGTGTTATTGGGCAAGTGACGAATCGCGGTATGGAGTCGTACACCGTGACGCTGTTTTCGGCGCACAGCGCTACGCTGCCCGTCCTCGCCTTTGAAGGCGCGACACGGCGCAACCGACCCAATTTGGAGGTGGGCGCGCTGGTCTATGCGCGCGTCGTACGTGCCGAGTCGTGGACCGAGCCGGAGATCAGCTGCGTGGACGCTGTCACGGGCAAAGCCGAGGGCCTGGGCGAGCTGAAGAGCGCGGAGCCGGACACGGCCATGGTATGGCCCGTGGCCTGCTCGCTCGCGCAGAGCCTCTTGCGCCCTCAGCACCCATTATTGAAGCATGTGGCCGCGCACTTTTCGTTCGAGGCGGCTGTGGGCGTGAATGGTCTCGTGTGGATTCGCACGGCCTCACCAGAGCACGCCGTGGCGATGGGCCGCGTGCTGGCGGCCGCGGACGATACGCTGCGCGCCCCCTCGACGCGATCGCCCGGGGAGCCTGTGCCCAGTCCACACACCCTGCACAAACGGGTCGCGGTGCGTGGCGATTTGCCATCCGCTGAGATTGCGCGACTTGTGCGTCTTGCATAGCTATATACCAGTAGCCTAGGGGCGGCGCTGCCCGAGGGCCACGCCAAACATGCTGCCAAACTTTTTCCAGTCGGGCAACGAGAGCGCTGCGGTGGCGCTCGATGGCGTACTGGGCCGGTTCGGCGACGAGGTATCGTGCGACTCGTCGCGCCGCTCGCCGAGCTCCGGCAGCGCATACACGTCCGCATTCGGGTCGAGCTGCAGCGACGACAGCGTGGATGTCGTCGGCAGCGCGTCCGGCGCGCGATCAATCGCGGCGAGGAACGCCTCCACCCATGGGGTCTGATCGGGGCGCCGCAAGCCGCGCAGATCGAGCAGCTTTTGGAAGTTGGGGAGCGCCTGGTCTTGCACATGCTCGCGGTACGCTGCGACCATGGCCGTGGGCTCTTCGGGGCCTGCCAACACGCGCAAAATTGGCTCAATTTTGGCGATAGAGCGGTCGACAAGGCGCGCGTACGATGCCTGCATCGCCTGCGATGCGCCACCGGCGTCCCAGGTGCGGCCCGGCGCCGAAAAGTGCGGTAGCTCATGCAGCATCGTACGAACGTGCTGTACATCCGCGAGCCACTGGGCCGCGGCGCGCGCACGCACGGGACGCAGACGCACGATCGTCTGGAGCAGGCGCGTGGTGACAAGTGTCACAGCCTTATCGCACCACGAACGCACATACCGCTTGTTCTCGACGTGGTGCCGCACCACCACGGCCACGCTCTCGAGGCCACTTGCGAGCAGGTCAACCCAGGGCGACTTGTCGTCCACATGCTCGCGCTGCGTCCAGGGCACCTCTGGGCGCAATAGCGCCTGGAACGCGCCGTCCAGCGACGTGCTGAGCCCACGCACGAGGGCCTGCAGAGCCGCTGCGGCCACACTGAGAAACGCGTCTCTTTCCGCGTCGAGCACGCAGGGTGGTGCATCGCCGGCCCCTTCGAGCGCCCGCAGCTTTTCAGTGACGCGCTGCGCCAGCTGTGTGCATGTGGTACTGCCATAGTCGGCCGTATTCAACACGGTGCACAGCTCGAGCGTATCGCGCGATTGCTGCGCCACGGGCAGGAGCACATCCATGGCGTAGCGCTTGAGCCACTTGGCATACACGTGGGCGAGCTCGCGCACCGGCGCATGCGGACCCAGCTGCGCGCACCGCTCGAGCGTTTGGCGGTAAAAGGTGACCAGGTCTGTGGACGAGGCCAGCACACGCACCGGCTCGTCACACAGGTTCGGCTCTGTGGGTTCGCGCGAGGCAGCCACGGCGGTAGCCGCTGCGCTGCTGCCGCCAGGCGCCGGTGTATGCTGGGCCAGCATGTCGGCCAAATGCTTGTCCTGTGCCTCGACAAACACGCCGAGGTAGGGCGCAAACGCATCCGAGAGGCGGCGCGCGCCCACCACGCGTGTCCACGGCTCATTGTACTGCCGTGCGACTTGCGCCTCAAACTCTTGGGTAGCATGTAGGGCATGGAGCAGCATGTCCACATGCAGCCGAGGCTGCTCGCGCACTAGCGTACTGCGCAAATCTTCGAACGTCAGCTCTGCAAACAGGGCCAGGAGGCGGCGATCGACGTGCCACGCCGGCAAAAACGCCGGGGCATGCTCCTCCGAATAGGTGCGCAACAGCCGGCGAATCCACGCGTAGCGCCGCGCCACATTGTCCAGTTGCCCCGCCTCGTCCACGGCGCGGAACACGCGGCGGTACTCGCGCAGCTGGCGCGTGCAATAGGTATCCAGCAAAGCATCGCGGACGTCGGCGCCAAGCGCCTCGACGACCAGCGCAGCATCAGGGAGCGCCGATTCGCGCGCATCCCAGCGTGCACGAGGTGCCTGGAATGCCTGCTCGTACTCTGCGAGCACCATCGTACGCAGGCGCTCGTGCATGCGCTCCATCTTGGCGCGCTGTTCCAGCACATAGGGCACACGATCAAACGGCACAAAGTAGTCGAGAAGGGCCTGGACGGCCTGCAGCGCCGACGCTGCCTCGCGGAACTGATGACTGTCGCATAGCTGCTCCAGTTGGAATGTGCTGCGCACGAGCATCTGTAGTCGCCGTAGCGTCACAATGGATTGGGCGACGTGGCGCTTGGCCATATCGAGCCACCGGATATCCGCGGTGATCTCACCTACACTGGCCTCAGCACGACTGGCATGGGTCTCTAGGGTGTCGAGCGCCTCCAAGAGCGCATGGGCTGCGGGCTCCTGCGCGGCCAAAGGCGCCGCGCTTTGTGCCAGACGCTCGCGCAGCTGTGTGGCGCGCTCGCGATTTTCGGCCAGCGCAGCTTGGATGCGCGCCTGCGCGCTCTGTACATGCCCCTGTTCGATGCCGCCCGCCTCGGTGAGGAGGCGGTCGACCTGCGCAGGCACGTCGCACGGGCGCTCGGGCGTGGCCATCGCGCCTCGCGTGGCAGGGGCGGCCGGCGGCGCGGACGGCCACCGTACCTGCCACGTGCGCCGCGGGACGCAACGTGACGGCATATTTCCTGACCCCCACACGCGGAGGGCCCCGGGCGCTCACGACTCCGCTCGCCACGATGGACATTGGAAAGTGCGTAACCAAACGCGTGCTGACGCCAGGAAAAAAGACTCGGATCTGACGGCGCCTACGCCGCAGAACACGCCGCTGAGCAACGCACCTATTGAGCGTCAGCCGCTAGCCCGCCCCGCGGTGTCTACGATTGGTGAGGAGGAGGAGGGCGCGGCCGACGCATCTGCGGCGGCGGTCGCTGGCCTGCCGAACGCGGCGCTGACGGGCATGATCCAGGACCGTTTGTCGACGCTCGTTGGCCGCTCCTCGGGCTACATTGAGTCGCTGCCCGACGAGGTGCGCCGCCGCGTGGAGGGTCTCAAAGGCCTCAACGTGGAGCACCAGAAGCTCGAGGCCGAGTTCCAGCGTGAGCTGTTGGCGCTGGAGAAGGCATTTGCTGAGCGCTACGAGCCTTTGTACGCGCGCCGCCGCGAGATTGTGCTGGGCGCTGTGGAGCCGACCGCCGCGGAGGTCGAGGCTGGTGAGGCGGTTGACCCGGTGGACGACGAGGACGAGGACGAGGACGACGAGGAGGACGAGGCGCCGCGCGAGAAGGCGCGCTCGCTCGCCAACATCTCGATCAAGACTGATGCGCCGAAGGGTGTGCCGGAGTTCTGGCTCACTGCCCTGAAGAACCACGTGGCGCTCTCGGAGCTGATCACGGAGCGTGATGAGGGTGCGCTGCGCCACCTCACTGATGTGCGCCTGCGCTACCTTGACAGCAACAATGATGCGGCGCCGGGTCAGGCGCAGCAGGGCTTCCAGCTGCTGTTTGTCTTTGCCAAGAACGAGTACTTCACGAACGAGGTACTGACCAAGACCTACTTTTACCAGGACCAAGTCGGCTTCTCGGGCGATTTGGTGTACGACCACGCGGAAGGCACCGAAATCTCGTGGACCTCTGCGGAGAACGACCTGACGCACCGTGTCGAGACGAAGAAGCAGCGCAACAAGAACACAAACGAGACGCGCACTGTCAAGCGCCTCGTCCCCACCGACTCGTTCTTCCACTTCTTCTCGCCGCCTGTCCCACCGAGCGACGACGACGATGCGGATGAGGAGGAGCTGGACGCGCTGGAGGAGCGTTTGGAGCTCGACTACCAGGTGGGCGAGGACCTCAAGGACCGCATCATTCCCCACGCCATCGACTTTTTCACGGGCAAGGCCCTGCAGGTGGAAAATGCGGACGAGTGGGACGACGAAGATGCGTTGGACGAGTACGATGATGACGATGACGATGAGGACGACGACGATGCGCCGCCCGCGCGTCAGGATCCCCAAGAATGCAAGCAGCAGTAACTACATAGGTATTTCGTCGTTTGACTCCGCGCCCGCGCGGCCTGCCTTGGCATGCACTGGAGAGCATCCTCAGTAGTAGGCATCGGCGCCCGTGTACGTGCGCTTCGGCACGGAGTGGGGGGCCGACGCGGCTATGCTGGGCGACACAAGGTCCACCGAAAACGCACAGCGCGGCTCAAACGACTTGGCAAAGAGCGCCGGACGCCCTTCCGGCGTCCATTGCGGCACTTCTTGCTGCGCAGGGACGCGATGAAAGGTGACGGTCTCGTTGGTTTTCGTATAGGCGCTGAGCCAGCGCGAGACACTCGCATGCTCCAGCGCCATGCGCTCCTCGGTTGTGCGGAAACGCACCGCGCCACCGCGCCGTGCACCACGCAGGGCGTCCAGCGCCGTGCGGGGAACAAGCGCCTGCAGCAGCTCCAGCGCGGTGCGTAGGTAGGCCATGCCCCACCCCATATCGTTTGACTGCTCGCCGGAATCGATCCCCAGCCACTTGTAGGCCAGCGCCTGGTGCCACTGCGCCTCGCGGTGCATGTACCGCAGCGCGCTGAGTGTCGTATCGGGTGACCGTGGGTCCCGTTTGACCTTAAGCAAGGTCGCTTGGAGCTTGACTCGAGGCGCCGATGGCGCGCGCACACCCTGGCTCAAGAGCGCATGCGCTTCATGGTACAACGAGGAGGTGTGTAGGTGCAGCTTGGCGAGCAAACTCGGCGAAGGATGGCCTGCAGGCAGCGGTGGGCCGGGCGTGAGTGTATCGGTGGCCTGGGCGAGCGCTGGCGCCTGTAGCTTGCGGATGGCCAACGCATGCGCATCCGCCAAAGCCGTGCGAGAAAGCGCTTGTAAGCCGCTGGTCGTGAGCTCGAGAGCGCGCGACGCTGGCGCCATACGCTCAAACACAGGCAGCACATGGGTCGCTGCATAATCCAGCACGCCACTCGCACGGCTCAGCAGGTCGGTGGCCACTTTTAAACGTTCATCGCGTGCGCGGCGCTCTGCTGTGCTTACACTGGGATCCACCTCGTACGCGCCAAGCGCATCGACCATGGCCACGGCCTCGTTGCTCAGGGCCGTCCCATACAGCACATGCATCGCACTGAGTTCGCCCGCGAGACTGGTCACCTGCGTTTGTGTATGGGGCGCCAAAATAGAGCGCCATGTAAAGGTAGGCTCGTGCTGCAAGAGGATCGCATCTTTCAAGACGCCGTCGTACAGGGCTTGGGCGTATGGAAGGTAGTCGCTCACAGCCTGTGTGTCAGTCATAGAGTGCCTACCTGGACGAGGCGGAGCGGCTCTACAGGTGGATCCTGACGCAGCAGCAGCTCCAACGTAGCGCGAAGCTGCGTCGCCTGCATGATCTCTGCCTGTAATGTATCGGACAGGACCAGCTGCGCGAACGATAGCGCGCTGGTCCGTGGCGGGGTATACAGGAACATGGCTCGGTAGCGAGAGGCGCTCCACTTAGGTGGGCCGAGGACGCCGCTCGTCGACGGCCCCCCACCAGGCGCACACGGCCAGGCATGCAGCCAGTCCTCCTTGTCAGGACGTGGCGCATGACGGCACGCATCTATAGAAAGGCGGACAGGTGTTGCGACCACGGCTGAAAACAATCACAGTCGCGCTCGCAAACAGGCCGAATCGGGTCCAATTTGGGCAAGTACCGACCTATACCTAGTGGTGGGCGTTCTTGTGGTGCTCTGCGTGTGAGATGGAAATACATACTGAGGTGACCGTTGTACTCGAGCGTGTAGCCGAAGAGCATCAGAGCGGCAATGGTAGCCACCAGGGGCTTGCCGCTGGCGTTCTTGCCGTCAAAGTACTTGGCCTTGATGCCAGTAGCACGCTTCTCAGGCTCGGCACCCTTGGGGAGGGCCTTGTAGAAGTCCACCACAGCGTCGGTGTTGCTGCCTGTGCTGCCACCGCCAACGCTCTTGGGCGTGGCAATCTTGGGGGGGATCGGCAGGTTCGAGGCGTAGCGCACCTGCTGGCCAGCCACGCGCACGGCACGGGCGGCGTTCGTCGAGGGCGAGAAGGCACGGGCAAACATGATCGTCGTCGACTACGAGGAGGGAGGGTGGAGCGCGCAGACCCGGCGCGCTGGCGCCCGCTACGGGGCCCGCCGGCTGCATCACGTGATGACCCAGTGCGCTGCGCCGCCGCCGGCGCTCTTCCAGGCGAGGATCGAACTATTGGCATCAAGCTGTGCAATTTTGAGCTAGTACTAGCTAGGCGACCGTTAGTGGAGCTTCTTGCCGGCACGCGCCAGGTGCGTGGCGTGCTCCACGTAGGGCGTCGAGGGCACCGGCACCTCCTGCCAGAGGTTCGGCGTGAGCACCGCGTAGGTCTTCGACACGGCCTCGAAGGTAGCCTTCAGGAAGTTGCCCATAGTGGCGGTCTGACCCTTCGACTGCGTGTACACGTCCTCGATACCAGCGAGCTGGAGCAGGCGCTTGGGCGCCGGCGAGGCCACAATACCCGTACCACGGGGAGCGGGGACGAGACGGCACATAACCGAGGCCGTCTTACCCGACACCTTGGTCGGCACGGTGTGCGGCATACCGAGGGCGCTACCCCAGTAGCCACGGCGGACAGGGATGATCGAGAGCTTGGCCATGATGATGGCACCACGGATGGCGGTAGCCACCTCCTTGGCGCACTTCACACCCAGACCGAGGTGACCGTCCGAGTCACCAATGGCCACGAAAGCCTTGAAGCGGGTGCGCTGACCGGCACGGGTCTGCTTCTGGACGGGCGTAATCTTCATCACCTCGTCCGTCAGCTTGGGCAGGAGCATGTCCACAATCTGGTACTCCTTGATGGGGAGCGAGAACAGGTAGATCTCCTCCATCGACTTGATCTTTCCGTCCTTGACGAGACGACCGAGCGAGGTAACAGGCACTGTCGTTAGCAAAAGGGATACGCACCCCACTCCTCCTTCTCATCCTTGCGCGCACCGCGACGACCGCGGCCACGACCACGGTCACGTCCAAAGCCACCACGTCCACGCTCAGACATCTTGCTAAAAAGTGTTAGTAGTTATTCTTCAAAAGGGACGGGGCACACCGGCGGTGGCCTCTACCGATACGCACCTTGTTCGTTGAGGGAGTCCAAGCTGCCAGTTCTCAGCCGTGTGGGAAAATCCACTCGCCTTCTTCGCCGCCGCGCTCGCGCGCGCACGCGAGCCCCCTCGCCGCAGTACTATATTACACGTGACCAACTACCTCATTCGGCCGACACCCCCCTTCTGCACCGCGGCGCGGCGCTCATTCTTCTTCACACGCACCTTTCTGGAGTAGGTACGTCGCGCGGTGCCTGACCTGTAGGATCCACCATGGCCGACAAGCACCCTGCCGTCTTGAACCCCACGCCCGAGGACATCAGCCTCATGCTCGCTGCTCAGACCCACATCGGTACTAAGAACTGCGAGAAGGCTATGCTTCCTTACGTCCACAAGCGCCGTGCGGACGGTATCCACCTGATCAACATCGGCAAGACCTGGGAGAAGCTCGTGCTCGCCGCCCGTATCCTGGCGACCGTTGAGAACCCCGCTGACATTTGCGTGATCTCGAGCCGCACCTACGGTCACCGTGCCGTGCTCAAGTTCGCTGCCAACACTGGCGCCACCGCCATTGCCGGCCGCTTCACCCCCGGTTCGTTCACCAACTACATCACCCGCTCGTTCAAGGAGCCCCGAGTGATCGTGGTGACTGACCCTCGCGTTGACCACCAGGCCATCCGCGAGTCGTCGTACGTGAACATCCCCGTGATTGCTCTCTGCGACACCGACGCTCCTCTGCGTCACGTCGATGTGGCCATCCCTGCCAACAACAAGGGTCGCCACTCGATTGGTCTCATGTGGTGGCTGCTCTGCCGTGAGTTCCTCCGTCTGCGTGGCATTGTGCCCCGCACCCCCAACGGCTGGAACGTCATGGTCGACATGTTCTTCTACCGCGACCCTGAGGAGATTGAGCGTGAGCAGGCTGAGGCTGCCCTTGCCAAGCAGGCTGCCGCTGCCAACGCCATCCAGGACGCTGGTATTGAGTCGGTCGACTTTGCCATTGAGGGCGCTGGTGCCGGTGGCGTGAACCCCTCGATCGCCGCCAACCTCGCCGCTGGCCACGAGCAGGTCGACTGGAGTGCGGAGGCTGCCCAGGACTGGGCTGCTGACACGGGCGCTGCTGCGCCTGCCACCTCGAGCTGGGACTAAATGCATGCGCTCGTCGCCGCCTGACCCTGTCTCCCAAAAATACGCGTTGTCTGGCCTCTTGCGTTCGGCTCCGTTTGGAGAATCTCCCACTGGCGGGAGATGCGTGAGAGCCCATATTCCGAGCTTTTCTTGCGTTCATACTGTCGTAGGAATCGACTGCCAGTGCAACTGTCTCTGATTTGTAGGGCTGCCCCTTTGTGCCTCCCTCCACTCGTGCCATGCACGACGCTCCGCCGTCGCGACGTCCGGCGCCCGGTGTGTCGCGTGCGTTTGCCGACGATGAGTCGGACATTGTACCTATGCCCGTGCGCAAGCAGCCGAGGCATGGCCCCTTGTCCTCGCTAGTCGCACAAATGCAGCAGCAGGAGCTTAAGGCGTCAGAAACGGCGCTTGCGTCTTCCTCCGCGCGCCAAGGTGTGCCGTCGCCATCCATCGTCACTACGGATACCTCAACTCGACTTTGCGTGCACAATATACCACCGTTGGCTCATCAACGATCCCTAGGCCTGTTTTTCGCTGAGTGGGGCGCTGTGGCCGAGGTGGAACTTGGCACCGCCTCACAGGACCGCACAGGGTACGTCACATTCATGGATCGCGCGGACGCGGAACGCGCGCGTTCCCAAGCGCAAGGTCGTTCCTGGGGCGCCTCGCGACTGCAACTTTCCTGGGCACACGCTGTGGCTCTCCCAGCCGTGCCGGCGTTCCCTGCGCGTGATGCGCCTCGCGTTCGACGGCAGATGGTGTACCGGCACCGCGGAGAGCATGCGAGACCTGCGGCTGAGCCAGACGTCGATGCATCGTTTGAGGACGAGGGCTATGCATCTTTGTATTCTACCGACTCGGAAGAGGCCTCCGAAACGGAAGCCTCGACCACGCTCGGCCCTATTGCGGCCCAGCGCTTTAAAGCAATGCTGCGTAGCTTGACCTTGCGTCGGGAGCGCATTGCACGCTGCATGATGCTGGCCCTCGACCATGCCTCGTCCGCCGATACCCTAGCGGCCATTTTGGCCCGCTCGCTTCAGATGGCCTCCACGCCGATCCCGCGCAAATTGGCACGGCTGTATGTGGTCTCGGACATCCTATGCAACGGTGCTGCGCCGGTCCCTGGTGCCTGGAAGTACCGCGATGCTTTCCAGCGTCATTTACCGTCGATCTTTGCCCATCTTGGTGCGACAGTGCGCGCGTGCCCAGGGCGTATGACCGCCGAAAAAGTGCGAGGGCCGATTCTGTCGGTGTTGGATGTGTGGGACACCTGGCTTTTATACCCTGCCGCCTTCCTAAACGAGCTGCGCAATGAGGTCATGGGTTCCTGTACAGAATCCTACTATACAACTACCAGCCAAAGCGAAGCTGGTCGCGCGTGAACACAGGCGGCTTCCAGTGTAGATGCTCGGGGTGAATTCGCCGGCGCTTTTTCTTCATTTGGCGCTCGTGCTTCTCGATGATGGCATCGGAGAGGACGAGGTAGTGCTTGCCTTGGTACTGCTTGAGCATATTCAGTGCCTGGCACGTTTGTAGCACATCTGCATGCAAGATCGATGTCTTGGTCGCAATCTCGTCAATGCTAATGTCCTCGTCGGTCTTGAGCAACAGCTCGACGATGGTCTCGGACCAGTACGCGCGGTAGCCCAGCAATCCCAAATCGGACAGAGGCTTTTCAGGGCTACCCAGCTTGTTCTCTCGCTTTGAAAGCTCGTACGAGAACTCAATGAGCAGACGACCGAAACCGCTGCGCTGGTGCTGCGGCAGTGTGAGAATACACGCCACGTTGTATCCTTCCGCACTCTCCTTCTCCTTGGAAAAGTAGCCGATCAAGTGGCACCCCGTGTTGTCGCGCTGGCACATGACATAGTACAGGAAAGGGTCCACGTCGTAGTACAGCGTCTTGTGGTCCAGGAAGCACTTGCTCAGCAAACACAAATTGCGGCACCATGTTTTTTGACGGCGCCCATCAATTTCAAAGAAACTAATGTCGTCACACCGGTAGATCTCATTGCCGGGTGGGTGCAGCATCTTGCACTTGTGCCGATGGCGCTTGAGCATAAAATCGGACGGATAGTACGATAAACACATCTCGCACACGTACAAGCAGTCAATGTAGGCATACTCCATCGGGTAGGGACTGAAGTACCATGCCTCGATCTGATGCTTGCCCATTTGGAGCATGTTCAAATTCTTCACACGCGATACCTCACTCGCGCACTGCGTCATGGAGCCGGATGTGCGCAGCTTTTCAACCTCCTTCTCCTTGCTAAAAGTTTCCTCCTCCTTCAGGTCCTCGAGACTGGCACTCGGCGACGTACCAGGCGTCGGTGTCCCGGGTGTCGGTGTCGGCGTCTGCACAGCACGTACACCTTGCACCACTTTGCGCTTGGTATGCTTGTTTGTGGCCGGGTCTGGCGGCTTGGGCCATTCCATCTCGCGTGTGAGGATCAGCCTCGCGGAGGGAACCCATTCATCGAGACGCTTGTTAAAGTCACAGTAGTGCACATAAAAGTCGAGCTCCGGCTCCTTTTCATCGATCTTATCATCACCACGCTCATGCATCGCTTGTAGCATGTGCAAGCGATTCTGGCGCCGCTCCCGGGTGGACAACACCTCGGCCAGTCGTTGCTCGACTTCGCCATTGTCGGGATTCGTCTTTTCCACAAATAGCTTGGCACCGACTTGGATATCCTTTAGCGTATATTCACCGCCAGCACTCTTACGTGCCGGCTCCGACCCCTGCTTATCGGCCGCATTCGCCCTCGGCGCCATCCTAGGCCGTCGCGGCGTACAACGACAACGCCACTGCTTTTGAAGAGAGTCACGTGACGTAAAGTGTCGTCGAGCGCGCGGTCGTCCCCAGGCTCGGTGGCGACCATGTCGAACCAGGAGCTGGACGAGGTCCAGCGCCTGCAGGCCGCACGACAGGCCAACAAGGGCGGCATTGGTTTCGGAAGTACGACAGGTGACGACGAAACCTACGGCGCGCGCACATCGCGCTCGTCGTATGTGGATTCGCTGCCGACCGACCGCACCAGCTACGGTGACGCTAGTGACGACGATGACGACGACATGGGCGCTGCGCAACGGCGCGCAAACCCCCTTGATGCGTTCTCTGCACCGCAGCACTTATTGAATGAGTTTGCGGACGACTCTTTTGATCCCCTCGCGGACCGCGTGGCCCAGCGCCAAATTGCTGCGCGGCAGTCCGACTACCACAACCGGCGCTTCCAGCGTGATCTGGGCCCCGACAGCCGGCGCGACCCCTTCTCCGGAGAAGGTGCGCAAGAGGACGAGGGGTACGGTGAGGCTATGCGCCGCGCGAACCTAGAGCGCGAAGAGCAACGGATTCGTCGCATTATTGAAGACAAGGAGCGCGAGGCCGAGCAGGGTGGCAACGACGATGCAGACGCCAAGGAGCGTGATTTGACCCCCCCTGCGACGCCGCGCGTGGAACGCAAGCGCCGCTGGGATGTGGCGCCCGACGATGCGCCGCCTGCTGCCGAAGAAACGAAGAAGCGTTCGCGATGGGACGAAGCGCCCACGGACGAGGCGACCAAGAAGCGCTCACGTTGGGACGAGGCGCCTGCTGCCGAGGCGAGTGCGCCCCGCAATCCGCGTGTGCGATACATGTCGGATGCCGAGCTGGACGCGTTGCTACCGAGCGAAGGGTACATCATTGTGGAGCCACCGCCGGACTATGCGCCCGTTCGAACGGGCGCGCACAAGCTAACTTCTGCGCCTGAAGGGGAAGAAGGCTTTACGATGCACGAGTCGTCCACGCTGGGATCGATGGCCGACGATATCGTGGCGGATCTGCCGACGGATGTGCCAGGTGTCGGTCAACTTGCCTTTATGAAGCCTGAAGACCAAAAGTATTTTGGCAAAGTGCTTCAAGAAGACGACGAAGAGGAACGTCTCTCTCGGGCCGAGGCCAAGGAGCGCGAAATCATGCGTCTGCTGCTCAAGATCAAGAACGGTACGCCGCAGCTGCGGAAGCAGGCGTTGCGGCAGATTGCCGATGGCGCACGGGACTTTGGCCCGGGTCCTCTGTTCGACAAGATTTTGCCGCTGCTCATGGAGCGCACGCTGGAGGACCACGAACGACACCTTCTAGTCAAGGTCATTGACCGCGTGCTGTACAAGCTGGATGACCTCGTGCGGCCGTACGTCCACCGCATTTTGGTGGTGATTGAGCCTTTGCTCATTGACGAGGACTACTATGTGCGTATTGAGGGTCGCGAAATCATTAGCAACTTGGCCAAAGCCGCAGGCCTGGCGCACATGATCAGCACCATGCGCCCCGACATTGACCATGCGGACGAGTACGTGCGGAATACGACTGCGCGTGCCTTGGCCGTGGTGGCGTCAGCGCTAGGTATTCCGGCCATTCTCCCCTTTTTGCGCGCCGTGTGCCGCTCCAAGAAGAGCTGGCAGGCGCGGCACACGGCGATCCGTGTGGTACAGCAGATGGCGATCATGATGGGCTGTGCTGTGCTGCCGCATCTCAAGGGGCTGATCGACTGTATCGGCCAAGGCCTCGAGGACGAGCAGCAAAAGGTCAAGACCATGACCGCACTGGCTCTATCCGCGCTAGCAGAGGCCTCGGCGCCGTACGGTATTGAAAGCTTTGAAAATGTGCTCAAGCCGCTATGGGTGGGCATCCGGCAGCACCGTGGTAAGGGTCTCGCTGCGTTCCTGAAGGCCATTGGCTTTATTATCCCGCTGATGGACTCGGACAGCACCCTGTACTTTGTCAAGGAGGTAACCCCCACGCTGATCCGCGAGTTCCAGAGTGCCGATGATGATATGCGGCGCATTGTCCTGCGTGTTGTGCGGCAGGCGGCAGCCACGGATGGTGTCACTGGCACATTCTTGCGGTCCGAGCTGGTGCCCGACTATTTCAAGCACTTTTGGGTGCGTCGCATGGCGCTCGACCGCCGAAACTACAAGGAGGTGGTGGAGTCGACCCGGGCGCTGGCCGAGAAGGTGGGCGTCAGTGAGGTCATCGGCCGCCTCGTCCACTTTTTGAAGGACGACAGTGAGCCGTTCCGCCGTATGGCCATGGATACCATTCAGCAGGTCGTCGGTACGCTGGGCACCGCGGACATCGACGAGCGCCTCGAGGTGCAGCTTGTGGACGGCATGATGTATGCGTTCCAGGAGCAATCGGTGGAAGACTCGGTGATGCTCGACGGTGCGGGTACGATTGCCAATGCGCTTGGCATGCGAATCAAGCCGTACCTGATGCAGATTGTCTCGACGATTTTGTGGCGACTCAACAACAAGAATGCGAGCACGCGGCAACAGGCAGCGGACCTCACGACCAAGCTGGCGGTCGTCATCAAGCAGTGTGGGGAAGACTCGCTGCTATCGAACCTCGGTGTGGTTTTGTTTGAGCAGCTGGGTGAAGAGTTCCCCGAGGCACTCGCGTCGATCATTGCGGCGGAAGCTGCGATTGCCAATGTGGTGGGTATGACGCAGATGAACCCGCCTGTGAAGGACCTGCTGCCGCGCATGACACCCATCTTGCGCAACCGCCACGAGCGCGTGCAAGAGGCGAGTATCAATTTAATTGGGCGTATCGCGGATCGTGGTGCCGAGTTTGTCAGTGCGCGTGAGTGGATGCGTATCTGCTTCGAGCTGCTGGACCTGCTCAAGGCGCACAAGAAGGCGGTGCGGCGTGCGGCGATCAATAGCTTTGGCTACATTGCCAAGGCGATTGGACCGCAGGATGTGCTGCAGGTGCTGCTCACGAACCTGCGTGTGCAGGAGCGCCAAAGCCGTGTGTGTTCTACGGTGGCCATTGCCATCGTGGCCGAGACCTGTGGCCCTTTCACCTGCTTGCCGGCCATTTTGAACGAGTACCGCACGCCCGAGCTGAACGTGAAGCATGGGTGTCTCAAGGCGCTCAGCTGGGTGTTTGAGTACATTGGCGAGATGAGCAAGGACTATGTGTACAGTGTGGTGACACTGCTCGACGATGCGTTCACGGACCGCGATGTGGTGCATCGCCAGACAGCCGCAAGTATTGTCAAGCACCTGGCGCTGGGCACGGCCGGCCTGGGCAAGGAAGATGCGATGCAGCACCTGCTCAATTTGGTGTGGCCGAACATCTTTGAGACGTCGCCCCACGTGATCAATGCGGTGATGGACGCGGTGGAAGCGCTGCGTGTCTCGCTGGGCCCCGGCGTGATTCTGTACCATACCCTGCAGGGTCTCTTCCACCCCGCGCGCAAAGTGCGTGAGGCGTATGTGCGCATGTACAACACCAACTATGTGGGCGCTCAAGACGCGCTTGTGGCTTATTACCCGTCGCTCGTGGACCACGACGACGAGCGCAACGACTATGCGCGGCACGATCTAGGCATGTTTGTGTAGCTATTCCTCGTCCCAGTCGTTCGCGACCTCGTGGCTCTCTTGGTCCGCTTCATCGGCGTGTGCCTCCGCCATATCCACATCGTTCACAGCTGGGCTCTTGGCCTCTTCCGCATCGGCGGCCGGGCCAAGCACGCCATCCATGGCCTGTAGCGTGTAGTCCAGCATGGCACTTTCGACCAGCATGCGATCCACTCGCGCATAGTGCCGTTCCGTGTACGGCAGAAGCGCCTCGAGCATCGAAGCGATGGACACATAGCCCTCCTTCTTCGCTTGGCGTGCCTCGTCAAACGCCTCTAGCAACGTATCCGCCTCCCACTGCCGCACCACCGCATGCAGGACCAGCTGTGCCGTGGCCGAGGTACGCGCTGACGTATTCCAGTCGCGCACATAGCCGAGCAGCTGCACGACCTGGGAGCGCGGCAGCTCCGCAATGATTTGGTCGACCGCTTCCAGACCCGTGATGCTGCCAAGCTCCGCATCCGTAGAGCGCTTGACGCCCAGTGCATCGGCCAACAAGCGGTCCATCGATTCAATCGCATCGTTGTCAGGGCGTGATGCAGCCACCTGCGTGAACAGCTGCAGAAGGCGACGCGGCTGGTTCAGCTGGAATGCCAATGCAATGGCGTTGCGGTAGTCCTTGAGGACGAGCAAATTCGAAAAGGCCTGCTCACGCTCTGTGGCCTCCTTGGCCGCAGCGGCCTTCTCGGACTCCACGACAGCGGTGGTGTCGTTCCACACGGTAATCATACTGTCCGCTGCACCACTGACGATCTGCAACGGCGCATCGGCTGTCTCTGGGCGCACGGCCAGCGCCCAAATCTTGTCTTCGTGGGCATCGATCGTGGCGGCACACTCTTCGTCGCGCACATTCCACACCTTGACAAGACCATCGCTACCCGAGGAGGCAATTTGCGCACCACTTGGCAAAAAGCGCAAACGCAACACGCTGCCCGTGTGTCCTTCAAACACACGCACACAGCTAAAGTCTTTCAAGCTCCACAAACGCACCGTTTGGTCGCTGGAGGCGGTGGCAAACGCCTGCTCCACCGGCGAGAACTGCACCGACCACACGCCGCGCTTGTGGCCCTTGCACGCGGCCAGCGGCTCCAAGCTGGCCGCGGCCTTGTGCTGGTTTGCCTTGGAAGGCGCCTGGTAATGCACGCGGAACACACGGGCTGTACGGTCCTGCGAGCCGGAGACGAGGAGGCCGTTGTTCGGCGACAGGTCAATCGCATTGATGTCCTTCTCGTGGATCTTGAGTGTGAGCAACGAGGACAGCTTCGCTTGCCGACTGTCCTGCGAGAGCGTGGTGAGATCCCACACCTTCACGGTGCGGTCCTGACTAGCGGTCACCAGGAACGGCGTGCCCCCATCGCCCAGGCTCTGACGCGCGAATGCCACACTTCCCACACTTTCAGCGTGGCCTTCACACACGCCTAGGCACACCCAACCATCGCGCGCATTCGAGATGCGCGTCCAGACGCGGGCCGTGCGGTCTTTCGAGCCACTGGCCAACCATGCACGGTCCGGCGACTTATCGAGGCTCAGCACCATGTCTCGGTGGCCATCGACCAGCACCACATCATGATCTTGGGTATCGAGCTTGTACAGTCGCAGTTGGGTATTGTTGGAGGCCACAGCCAGTGTATCGTCACCGACAAGCGCCACATCGACAATTTCATCATTGTAGCCGACGAGCTGGCGCTCTAGCACCAGTATGTTCTCTTCCAGCACATAGTAGGCCATATCCTGCGTCGCAGACACTGTCACAATCGCACCGCACGACGGGGCGTACAGGGCATCTGTCAAGCCATGCAACTGATCGTCCTCTTCTTCCGGCACCAGGACTTGCGTCTTGTGCACCTCTTCGCCCGTACGCACGTCCCAGAGGCGCAGCAAGCCTTGCGAACCCGCTGTGTAGAACAAACACGAAGAGGCGTCGCCCACAAAGCCGAGCGCCTCGATGCGCTCCTGTGCCAGCACAATGTCGCGGCGGTGCCAGCGATGTTCCTTCCAGTCCCAGAACACAAGCGTTTGATCACGCGCACCACTGACAATCGTGCGGCCGCCTGGCGCCACACCAATGGCACGCACGACACCTGCGTGTGCGCTCAGCACGGCACTGGGCTTCGACGCGCCTTGGCCCGAGACTTGTAGGTCCCATACACGCACCTTACCATCCACACAACCTGTAATAAGCTGGATGGTACGCGCAGAGGAGCCTGGCTGGCGCGTTTGCACATTCCAGCATAAGGCACTGATGACACCGCCATGCCCACGGAACACATGCGTGCAAAAACCGCCGGCCAAGTCCCATACCTTGACGGAGCCATCGGCACTACCTGTGGCAAGAAGGCTCGATGTGGGGTCGGTGGCCATGAGCGCCACAGGCGCCTCGTGGGCCTTGGCAATCGTGCGAACCAAAGTCATATCTGGCCGCTTGTAAATTTTGAGGGCCAAAGTGCGCGACGCTGTCACCAGATACGCATCGTCCTTGGTCATCGTGAGACTATTGATGTCCTCACCATCCTAAAGTGAGTAAGAATCACGTACGCCAGTGATGGTGTGCAGAATGCGCGAGGTACGGGCCTCAACCATATGCACCTCGGAGCCAAAGGTCGTGGCCAAATGTGTGCCATCTGAGGTCACAGCCACTGCACCTCCCGAGTAAAATGGCACAAGAGAGTCGCCTTTGGCAAAAGATGTCCGCAGACGGGGCCGCGCAACCGGTCCATTGTGCGAGGCTGCCATGGCGACGGCGGCGTATCGGCCTGTGCTCAGAAAAAAGTGGGCGAGGGCGTGACCTTTTTGACCTTCTTACGTAAGGCCCCGAGAGCGTCGGAGCTCGGCGAGCCAGCGCCAACGGCCCGGTTCACCGCCGCGCGACAGAGAAGTTTCTGCTGTGACGCCAATCTACGTAGACATGATTACACACGCTCCTTGTTGGGCTGGATATCCGACGCATCGAGCTGCGAGCCAATAGGGATGCTGCGCTGAGGGTACTGGTCCAGAGCACTGCGCGTCAGTCGTCGATACGTACGCAGGGAACTTGAAGCGGTGCGCCGGGGGCTTCTGCGCATCCTGGAAGAGCAGCTGGGACTCAGCCTTCTTCATCGACCAATCGAGGTGCTTGCGGTTCTCCTCCTGCACCTTCTCGACGGGCACATAGAGCGACTCGATCAGCTCCGTCAGGTAGGGCTTCTTCTCTTCACCCTCCTTCTTGGCCGGGCGCACACGGACGGCCACAATACCACCGACCAGGGCCAGCAGAGCATATTTCCAGAGCGACGAGTTGAAACCTACTGTCAGTGGTCAAGAACCTACCCTCCGAAGGGTACTGAGCGGTCTGCTCCGCCGACGTCGGGGCGGGCGCAGCACGCACTACCCTCGACATGTGCAGACTACGCGAAACACCCTGGGTGCGCAAAGCAGCCGAAGAGGGCCAGGCAAGAGCGCGCGAAAGGCGAGCCGGGGTCACCATGATCGTCGTCAGCAAAGGTCTGAACAGCGACGGAGACGGCAGCGTCGCCCGCCGCCGCGCCCATATCACGTGACACAAACCCGCGCGCGCGCGCCGTGGGTGAGAGCTCCGCGCGTTGCTGCGATGCGCCGCGCGAGGGCGGCCCTGCTGGCCATCGTGTGGGCCTGCTGCGCGCTAAACCTCCATGCCTGGGAGTCTATGAGACGTGCAGGACAACGCTATGGTGCACATACACTTCATGTGGCTCGTCCAGCGCCCGGGCTGTCTCGCCCACCGCCTGCCACCCCTATGGTGACATGGTGGCACGACCACCCTATCGTGGCCGAGCAGGGGCGCCTCCTTTTCTACGATGGAAACCATACCGAAGCACTTCCGCATCTCAGCTCTGTGAAACATATAACGGCACTTTATACCCAGGATGATACCCTCTTTGTGGGCCATACTCACGGCGTGCACACACTCGACTTGCGGAGCCGCCACTGGGGCCATTCAGTTGCGGTGGCAAATGTGTCCGCCATTGCCTTTGTGCCAGATACCCCTCTTTTTGCCATTGCTGCACAGGCGCCTGGTCGGTGCTCGCCTCTATGCTCATGGGACGTCTATGGGGGTACTTTGCATCGACTGGGCCAATGGCAGAATGGCTCTGTCACAGCTCTCAGCGCCAATCGCACGCACCTCTGGGCTGTGGGCTCGTTGTCATGGAACGGGAACAATCGCCGTGTGACTGTATATACTCGGGGCCGGTGGGACACGGTCAACGACGACGCCTTGCCGTGTGTGCCTCACGCTGTATCGGCCTATGGACCGTATGTGGCGACACAGTGCCCGGACACCCAAGTGTTCCGCTACGCCGAGGGATTTGCACCCGTGCCTGTACCTGCAGATACCCGCCTCACCCACTTGTATGCCTATGCGGGCGAGGACGCAGGACCTGTGGTGCTAGCCGCGGGTACCTTGCCGCATGCCCATGGCACAGCACCCTTTGCGCAACTGCACGAGGGCACATGGCATGCACTTACCTCGTACGTGGGCCCACGGAAACTGCGTCCCGTGCTTGGTGTGGGCGCCGTGGTAGGCGTCTCGTTGGCATTGGGTTTAGGCACTACGTTTGCTCTGGTGATTCTCTCCATGGCTGCCACATTGATGGTTCAGGTGCTACGGCTTGCTCCGTCCACGGCGACACGGAGCAGGTGATCAAGTGGCGTTTTGGACGCGCCGCGCGTGTGCGGGCCATGCTTCGAGGGCAAGTCGACCTACTATGCGCCGTGCCTCGACATAATGCGAGGCCTCGAGCTGGGTACGATGGAGCACTGCCACCAGATTGTCGTGCTGACGCCAGTGGCGCAGCACGCGTGCAAACGCAAACCAGCCTAGCCATTCCACGCACCGACGCTTTAGCTGGAACTGGGCGCCTGGCGCTGCAACGCGTGTATGCACACGCAATAAGGGCCATGCGCTCTGCACGGCATGCGCAATGACGCGCAAGACATGCGGTGGGTGTGCATAGGGCAGGTGGCGCAGCCACACATGCAGCTTCGCAGCCGCCAACACGAAGGATTCGAGCAAGTTGGTATAGGCGCCTGATATGGTGTTGAGTGCGGTATCCGTGAAAATGGCCATTGTGCGTTGCCGCACAAGACGAATCAGCATGGCTCCCAGGCCGCCACGGCGCACGGAGAGTGTGTCGCCCATATGGAAGGGGTATCTTTGGGTATCCGAGGCAATACCAAGTGTGCAAGGATGAATTTGTACGCCACACCAGGGGAATGGAGCCTGCGCTGCAATGCGTGGTACCACATAGCCATGAGGCAGTAGCATATCAAAGTTGACCAGACACTTGTGGGGAGCAATGTGGCACCCATGCTGAGGAAAGCCGCGGTACAGTGCCAGGCACATAGTACGAGCTCGCTCTAAGCTGGGCGACACGAACAAATAGTCATCGGTGAGTCGTAGCAAACAGTCAGCGGGATCGAGCGGGAGGTACGTGCGCTCTGCATCAGCTAGCAGCAAATTGCACAACAGACTGGAGAGAATCGAGCCTTGGGGGATGCCTCTCCTTTGTCGATACAATACAGGGCCCAAACGGACCAAGCTCCGTGTAATGTGGGCTTCGACACGCTCAAGAATCTCCGATGCTTGCTCGACAGGGTATGTGACGCCGTCCATGAGTACCACATGGTGCCAAGTGGTTGCCTGAGCCCGCATGCTCGGCACAAAACTGGGATAGTGTGCGTCAGGCCACGCACGGCGGCTTGTGACACGCCATACATGCCGATCCGTGGTGTGGACGTGCGTATATCGTTGCACGACGTAGGATGTTTCTTTTGGTAGCAGGGCACGTACCACTTTGAGAAGCTGATTGTGGTCTAGTGAGTCAAAAGCGGCGCGAATATCTGCGCGCACCATATAGAGGCGCGGCAGCTTTGAGTGTGTCGCGAGCAAGTCGTCCTTGTAAGCTTTCAGGCGCATATACAGGCCCTTCATACTGCCCACCGCCGCGCCAAGCCGCTCCGGCTGCCGAGCGGCCTCGTACGAGAGCACATCAAAGGCACTCTGCAGCTGCGCGTTCATGGAGCGCCCGATGCCAGGCACGCGACGCCGCAGATTGATGATCGGGCGCACCGTGGTTTCTTTGGGCACCAGGCGCACTGTGGCGTACGGTACCGATGCATGGACAGGCTCTTCCACCCGCTCGAACAGCTCGGCACGCAAGCGCTCCAAAAGTGGCCGGCTGACTTGCACCCACACATCCTGACGGAAGTACAGTACACGCTGCCGAAAGGCGGCCGTGTCTGTGGCATAGAACGTCGTGCGAAGTAGAGGGATAATGAGCTGAACAAACAGCCACCAGAGCCATTCGCACAGCCGGCGTTGCACCCAGTGTGGATCAGGGTGTGCCAGCCACACACAATCGCGCGTGCGAAAGCCTTGCAATACATCAAAAAGCGATACACGCTCGTACCTTCGCGCTTGAATGAGGCGCTTTACGCCGCGGCATACAACACGTCGGTTGTGGACACTGCCAAAGAAGTCGAAGGGCACAACATGGTGCAGTACTAAGCGAACGAACCAGCTAACGCGGCCTGCCGACGTAGCATACTTGAAGAAACGGGGCTCGGTCGCCATGCGCGACACCGGCGCAGGTGCCAGCGATGGATCTGCTTGTGTACTAGCATTGGGCCACGGCGCCACAGCAGCCTCCGGCCCAGCAAACTGTGTCGCCAGCCGGCTCCGCCGCTCACGCGCCGCACGACCGCGTGGGAGGGCGCTAGGACAACACAGCTCCAAAGCCCGGTCATACCGAAACTTGGCATGACGCTGCAGCATAGCTGTGACCAAATATGCCACCGTTTGTAGGTGCTTGGGCCACCGTCGCACACGCTTTGGTACACGTGGTTCCCAAGCATAACCCTGTCCAAAGGCCTGCGGGAACATGCTCTGGACAAGGCGGGCGACATGCATACGACGCTCATGATGCGTAGAGGGCGTGGTTCGATACAAAGGATGGTCGGGCGGAAGACCCAAGCATACGCCGCGCCTGGCGACAATATGCGGTCGCGCGTAGAATAGCATCGAACGTGGCAAGTAGATATGCTGTGCAGGCACGGTGAGGCTTGCCACACGCGCCGGGCGTAGTATTTTCCCAAGGTCCTTGTCTCGACGTGGCTGGCGCTCGGAGAGGGGCACACCCCACATCTGCACGTACGTGTCATGCGCCTGAGCGTCTAGCGGAAGGAAGAAGCTGCTGTGCAGCAAGAGATTGGCAAATGTAGGCAAACCCAGTCGCTCCAATAATAAATGCCATACTGTGCTCAATAGTAAAGATGTCAAGATGGTATTAGGATGGGTGTTCGTCCATCGCTCTCGCGCCGATGAAATGCCAGGCGTGGGTTTGTACCCCAATAGTAAAACGTCCGAGCGCTTGGATGCTTGGATTTCGGCCTGGACATACTCCATCACACGCACGATACGCGGAGTACTAGAAGGTTCCGAGTTGATGCGTGCCAATTCGTACGGCACCTCATCGGCCACTTGATTTGTGCTCCATGCGTCGTCCAGGCCTATAAGCCCATCGAGCATGCTACGCCATTCACCCTCCACTGCTGGCGGCACAGCCTGCCACAGCGTCGCATTGCGTTCATGCGGTACAATCCGTGACAAATACTCACGCATGGAAATCACATCGCCATAATACAAGGGTAGCAGGTCCTGGGCCACAGGACTCTCGCTCATCGTCACATGTGTATGGCTACCTATGCCCTGCCTATCGGCGAGGGACTATGCACGGTCCAACCACGTGGCTCGCTCTTACACCGACTGACTGTGAGACGCAACTGGACGTACCTCGACACCGGCGTACTCGCTAGACACAGGCGGCTCAATGAACGCTGCATGTCCAAGAATAATGAGGGCGCTGCTTCCAACCAGCCAAAAGATCAAGGCAAATGGCTCAGCGAACCACAGCAGCACCAGGCCTACATGTCAGTGCATATAAACGTACCGACAGCGAGTAGGATGGCATAGAGACTTTTTTGCGTCACAACGTGGTTGCCAACTTGCATGGGCTCAGGGGCTAGCAATTAGAAGTTGTCATAGCACGTACCAAAGCGATTGATGGCGGCAAACCCTCCGACCAGTACCACAACAGCCACCAGCAGCAGCAAGTCCGTGAACCTGACATCAGACATACACCACGTACAGCCCATAGACGGAGAGCAGCGCAATCACAACCGCATAGTTTCCTGAAAAGTGGCGAGTATTGTACGTGATGCGCTAAGGTAAGTCGCTCATCACGTACCTGGATGGCCTCGTTGGTGTCACGCGGCACACTGATCCGGTGGTAGTCGAAGAATTCTCCGAACGGGCGCACATTCGAGAGCCTTGTTTCCCGGAAACCCTTCACGCGATCCACGACTAGCCATAAGTCTTCATTGCTGTACGTACGTTGCATCGCATACTCCTTCACCTGGTTCGCCATGTTCGCTGGGGACCCCCGGCTGCATTGGCGACGGACGCGTTTGGTTATCACGTGACACCCTGCCCCACGATGGATCGCGCCACGCATACGGCGAAGCACAGACATGCTGGAGCAAGGCCCGGGGGGACTCGTATTCAAACTGGTGGTGATATCCATCACCGTTTTCATCCAACTTGTTATCGCTATTGGTATCGTTTTACCAGTAACCAATTCGCTTACACGCCTTCGAGCCAACTATCTTCCACGAGCGGTATCGCTCGATAGCGTCATGGAGGACGGTCGTGGCGCAGAACCCGAACGTACCAATATCTTCACACGCCTTTTTCCTAAGAGGACGGAAAGATCCAGCAAGATTGGACCTGTAATCCCAGGATTATGGGCTATGATGCAGCGGATCCGGCGCATTGAAGGCTTGCGTGGGCTGTTCAAGGGCGCCACACCAATGTGTCTCTTCATGATTGTAACCCTTCTATTTGTGGCTTCCCGAGTTGACTTTTCTTATTTGAGCTCAGGACATCTGAAGCCGTCCATGCAAAGTCATCCTTTTGGCGACTTTGTATTCAGTATCTTGCTTTATTTGGCGGTGTTCCCATTCGAGTTGCTTATGCGGCGCACCATGACACGACCTGATTTTGTGAGCTGGTTCCGTCCACGTACAGCATTGAGGCAGGTGCTTTCCCCTGAGGAGCTTCTACACCCATGGCGATTGTACCTGATTCCCGGTCTGGTACCCGCCGTGCTTCTCCGCAATGTCGTTCTGGTTCGCCTCACATTGTTGGTGCGCCACGGGCTTGTACCTGCTTTTGATCGTCTGAAGAATGTTGCCCCCGCTGATCCCAAAGATGATGTGTTTGAAGGACCTACCTCTGCGTTATACCAGGTCAGCATCATTGGGATGTTGACATTCTTGCTTTGGGTGGGCATCATCGCTTGCATTTGCACAGTTCTTGATTGTGTGCTTGTTCGACTCATGGTTCAATATGACCAAGCTACCACAATTTCTGGACCTGCACCACACAATCATCAGGCTCATGTGGATGTAGAACCTACTTCTGCCACTGAACAGCAACTAACACAAGAGCCCGTACTTTCTCTGCGGCATTGCCACCAAGCTGATGATAATGCTTTGAACTACTTTGGTACATCCCAAGTCGAGCCTTACGTTGGTCTTGTCGACTGCATTCAAAAAATGTACAGGGAAGAAGGCCCAGAGAGTCTTTTCCGTGGTATGCTGTACACTATCCTAGGATTTGCTTTAGTTGTATTTTCCTCGGAGGCCTAATATCTGCTAGGCTAAAAGTCAAAATAAATCATGACGAGACTGTGAACGATTTGGACATGGCCCCTGCACGGCCACTCGTGTAACCGAGCGCCGGGAAAGTTCCGAACAGAGCCATCTTATCCCCACACCGATTTTTTTTATTTCATATAAATGAAGGGGTTGAAACTTGATTCTGAACAAAACCCCTCACTATGGAAGTCCCCGCACTGAACCCATTGCTCATTGACATTTTGGCACCGGCTCTACTGGTCCTGGCACTTTTGAGCATGTGTATTCGCCTCATCAAGGTGCGGCGCAAGCGGTGCATAGAACGTTCAGCCGTTGTCTCTATATCTGTGGCGTACGAAGACACACGCAACCTCTTGCAGCCAACTTGGGAGCCAGATATTGAAGCACTAGGACCACTCCTTTCCCCATGGCTCCAAGCCCGAACATCTTGCATCGGAATAGAGCCACTTGTTGAAAATGGGGAGCTGTGCTCACGTCCTACCATGCATGGCGACATAGAAGCGTCATTTAAAGTCACACATGAAGATGAAGCTAGTAACTGCTGAGCAACGATTGCATGAGCTTTTGTATCTAAAGCTATGGGGTTGAATGTTCACCTTCTTCATCTTAAATATGTTATCATTTCCACCGATTTGATCATTTCATATTCACTATTGCTAAACAATGAAAGAAGTATGGACGTCCCAAACTAGTGTGCCTAGGGAGACATGTCGAGTTCGATTGGACAAGGTTATGGCTTGGATGCAGGTACCGATTAAGTAAGCAGTGCATTGACCACATACATGTTTTCA
The DNA here is from genome assembly GCA_029542865.1 of Malassezia equina. Taxonomy (NCBI): domain Eukaryota; kingdom Fungi; phylum Basidiomycota; class Malasseziomycetes; order Malasseziales; family Malasseziaceae; genus Malassezia; species Malassezia equina. Next base: position 346,299 of record CP119901.1, read on the forward strand.
TCCTATTCACCAATACACATACATACCATTCTATGAAAGCACGCCGAGGCAAGCTAGTGCAGAAATGAGAGCAGTGCGACGAAGACTATCCCATCCTTCTTCATCCTTCATCTTCCTCGCACAATCCAAAATTCCTTTGTAGGGCTCCAAGAATGGAGAGTTGAAGTAGTTCCACCCAGGATGTTCTTCTCCAAAACAGGGTCGAAGCGATACAATCGGCTCTTTATCACCCATTTGCTCGATATCAATACCCTGTATCTCATTTGAGCTCGTCTTCTCCCAGTAAGACTTTCCAGTCCGCTGTGTCATTAGACGGACGGTCACACAATCCAGTACTGTGACGATTGGCACCATCACGAACAACCATGCCAAAAAGAGGACACCTCCAAGGACTTGAAACCAAACATTGTTCGGTGACATAATGTTTGGATCGTTTGTCATAAAAATTAGCCCTCGAAGAAAGATACTTCTGAGAAGATTGGCAAAAGGTCGAATCAAGAACCATCTCGAGAACACGGCGAGGAACGCCCCAGGAATAGTATAAAGACGCCAAGGCCGTCCATATTCAGCTTCACTCATAACTTTCTTCAGTGACTCCCCGAATCTGAACCAGTTTAGTTTCACTGGGTGCACAATAGCCCGTGACTGTATTACAATGATGGGGAAAGTAATTAGTAGACCTAATATGTCAGGTACCCCAAAGTCCAAAACTTTTGTTTTGGTATCCGACATGAGCTTCCTCAACAGTAGTAATGACAATGCGCTAGCAATGGAGAATACAGTGATAACAAATACCATCAAGATGACCAAAACAGTGCTTCTGAATAAGCCTTTCCAACCCTCAAGTCGCTTAATTCGACTGAAGAATGACATAGTTGACTTTTCTTGAGTCCCAGACTTTGGAACAACATCTTTGTAGAAATAGAATCCCCAAAGGAAACCCCAAAACGTTGCTGAAGGGACGGGTCCCAGACTCTGATCATTTAGATGAACCACTTTGGGGGAATAATTGGCACGGGCAGCAGTAATAACCACTTGAATTGGCACAAAGATGCAGATACAGATTAGCATGATGGGAATAAAACATATTGAAGCTATCAGGACCAAAACTGAATTTTCAAACCCAATTTCCAATGAAGGCCCCATGATGCGGATCTTAAAAGTGGAATGGCAAGTCCTAATTACGGAGGCTAACGGACCAACTTGCAACCGGAACCTTATCTCCACCAACACGTGATACAGAGCATTTGGGCCCCTGTGCACAGACATCGTAGCTTGGATGCGCATCTCGATTCCTTCTCTGCCTCAAACGAAACATTTAGACCCTACTGTCTCGACGATTGACGATGCAGCAAAAATAATTAGTTTGTTTCTCAGGACAAATAAGCGGATATTAGTTCTAACAGGTACGTGAAAGATGCTAACAACTAGGAGCTGGCGTCTCGGTGGACAGTGGAATTTCATCCTATCGTGGTGCCAATGGGCTCTACAGTTCGTATAATATACTAAAATCCAGTGAACAAAGGGTACAGGCCCATATTCTATCATGAATTCATCAATTCGGGGCAATTGGGTGAAGAAAAGCGCCGACGGTACTGGGCGCATTCCTACTTAGGCTATCCCCCTCTTCGTTTGGCCGAGCCCAACACAACCCATAAAGTGTTGGCCAAACTTCAGCTCGAAGGACGCGTGAAAAATATTATTACGCAGGTATGTCTAAATACTATTCATCCAGAACGTGGATCGACTCCATCATGTGGCAGCGCAGCGCCTCTCGAATAGTAACCCACCCATCTTGGAACTCCATGGATCCTTGAGCGAAATTCGATGCGTTTCTAAGGGAAGTAATCCAAGCAAAGATAAAAAGTGGTGGGACAATCCTCATACTGAATCCTTCGGACTCGTTGATCGATACTACCCGACACCTGCTGCCAAAACCGACGCAGGACATGGGTGTGGTTTTGTCTTTTCAAGAGATGCGTTACAAGATCGGCTCACATCCATAAATCCAGACTGGTACGAATGGTCCGAACGTTTGAGAAATGAGCCTCAACTATCTTTACGCCGTAATCCTGACGGTGATGTACAGCTTGAAGGAGTGTCCTATGACACATTTTCATACCCCGCCTGCCCCAACTGCGGAGGCATCATTAAACCAGATGTTGTTTTCTTTGGCGAAAATGTTCGAAAGTCGATTCGGGAGCAAGCACAACATTGGGTGGATGACTGCGATGCTCTATTTCTTGTTGGGACGACTGTCGCTACCTATTCAGCATATCGACTCGTTCGTGATGTGAAGGATGCAGGCAAGCCAATCGTATTGTTGAATCGTGGACCAACTCGCGTAGATCCTCTGGTTGACATTCGCATCGGACTAGATAGCGCCAGTGTTCTATCAAAATTGCAATGAAATGTATTATGATTTTGACTGTTTTAGCTGAGCAATTCGCTGAGGGTAAGCACATAACAATAGACATACCGCGCGTCGTTCCTCCCGGAGTTTATTAAGCTGTGCCATCTTTTCTTCTTTTGACAAAGTAGGGACCGTCGGCGCATCTTGTGCAGCTTTCGTGCTGGGTGGGGCTGCAGAGATTAGTGGGGCACTCGTCGGTACAGCCGGAGGTGCCTTGGTCGAGGTCAAAGGCGGTTTGCTGGTAGCCGGCTTATTAACAGAAGCAGCCACTCTAGTTGTGTTACTGGGCGATACAGTGGTACCACTGGACCTAGAAGCTCCAATGCTAGTGGGTGGGGGTACGGGGGGCATAACAGGCTTGGTATCGTTAATCTTGGATACAACTTTCGGCTTGGGTTCTTTGTTTGCATTTAGAATAGCATGCGAGACCTGCTCGCCCTTGGATTTCTTTTCATTTAAAGATATGCCACGGCTTGCATGCAACGGCACTGCTGGTGGGGGAGATAGTTCTTGTGCTTCAGTCGTATCAGGAGTATGAGTGATTTCATTTTGCAGTCCCAAAGTCACTTGTGTAGCCAGGTTCTCATCCTCCTCAATTTGTGCCATAGCCCAGTCTGTCAAAGCAGTAGCGGCGCTTCCTGCGGTGGCCGATAAAAATGCAGAGAAGGCCGACTTTTTCGTGGTCTTGGACTGGGTGTTCTGGGCCTGCGGCTCAACTACGCCTGTGTGGTTAGGCGCGATGGCTGGCATTTCTGTGGTCACCGACGATAGGCTTTCAGTGTATGTCGTCACTTTGTCCAGATACAGCTGCAAAACTTCAAGGGCCTTATCGCGAACCTCGCCATTTGCGTCAACAAGGCAAGGTGAGAGCGCGGGGATGACACTTTTGGCGGATACTTCACCATCAAAATTATCGGCGTTATCCTCGAATGCAGCGATACCAAAGAGTCGAATTTGATCATAAGTGTCACGTAAACTATAACCAAAGGCAGGGATCAGGACATCTGCCTTGGTCGATGCACGCAAGCGGTGACTCAGTTGGGACAAAATTTTGGTCGTCTGGAGACGGATAGCAGGTCGCACATCCTTTTGCAGCTTGGCCAATTCGCGAAGTAATTCATTATTTAGGATTCGTTCATTAAATTTGGGAAAGAAAAGCGCCACACATTCCAGAGCAGCTGAGCGAATAGGATCCAGAGGGGAATGAAAAGATTTTAAGAGCAAGGGCCAAAACTTTGCAGAGACAACAGAATCACTCAAGTGCGCTGAATACATTTGTGCATGCGTCAAGAGGGTATGCAACATCGCGCGGTCCTGCGTTGCAAAGGCCCCAATGATCGGATCTCCAAGAAGGCGCATCCAACTAGCCGAATCCATTTTTTGACCAATCTTCAGCATAACAGGAAGTAATTGATGTGTTGAAAACTCCATATCCTCAGGTCGATACCCTTGCTGGTAACGAAATGCTTCGATAAGAACTGGTAAGACTTTGAATTGTTCAAATACAGGCGCCAAATGACCTTGCTGTGCCAGAACTTGGTGCAAAATACCAGTTTTCGCGTCTTGGTCAGCGATTCGGAATTCCTCTAGAAGTGTTTCAACTTCGTATAGGACATTGGTGGCCAGGAATCCTCCAGGTTGTGTACCGAGTCGGACCAATTCACTCACAGCAAGACGCTTATTGACCTCTGGATGAACCATGCGTTTAAGCAACGGATAGAGTGGTGCGGGAATTCGGCCCACTGCAAAGTTTGGTAGAGTAGAGGGCACTTTTCCATTGAATGCTTCAATGGCAAGCAAGCAAAAGGCATAAGAATCAACGGTGTGGATCGGGTACTCCTGAGCCACCCTCCATCCACCTTGCGAGACTTCCGGTGGGGCATAGGCATTCGATTTGGGAGGGAGGCCGCCCCATTTTAGGACTAGTGGATCTGGCTCGGATGGACTGCTGAGAATCTCCAAGCCACCAAGGAGCCATTCTTCTGACGACGAAAGGAAGATGCTTCCTGGGTGAACATTGCCATGGATCGAGTTTGTTTGATCATGAAGAAAAGCTAAAGCTTTTGCCACATGTCCGAGACCCCAGGCAATCCACGACGGTGTTGAGGACTCTCGACCCTTGCCCTGGGATAAGGCCGCGAGCCTGTTGACCAGCGGCTCAACGTGTTCCACCACTAGGTAGATAGCACCTTGACTCTCAGCCACCTCCAAAAATTTGACCAAGTAAGGGTGTCTGATGGATCGAATCTTCTTAACTGCATTCTGGGCCATGGCAATTTGCTCACGAGATGCCCGTGTTTGGTCCAACATAAAGATGCTCACAGGAGAGCTGTCATTCTGTTATGAGTAGTGGATGACATACACGACTTTTGCCTTCAAATAGCTTCCATATACTCTGACCATAATACGAATCCACTTCCAATCCTATCTCGTAATTCGAGAGTGGTCCCGCACCCTTGGTCAGTGCAGAGGACAACGACCGCAAGTAGTCCATCACGGAGGTGGAGTGGTAAGGGACACCGTGCCAAAGTATCAGGTGGAGGTTTCATTCCATCGCCGACACGATGACCAACGGTGGCATTGAGGGCGTGCCGATGGAGCAATTGCTCCAGGAGCTGCCCTTAGAGGATTCCAATCTAGTGCCACTGAATGTGTTGGTTGAAAGATTGTCGAACTTAGCGTACCAAACCATCCAAAGTCTTGCTGACACGCTGCCATCTTTGACTAGCCATGCAAAGCGAGCCAAAATCTTCTCAACAGCAATCGAGTTGCGCAAGATCTTTGTGAAGCTTCTGGTAATTGTCCGCTGGTCCAAGGATGTTGAAATGTTGAACAGGGCACGAAATGTAGTCGGGCTGCTCGTTGAACAGCAATGGGCGCATGAAGATGTCTTCTCAGGACTCACCCAGGTCCGCAAAATCCTACCGAATGCCCGTATATTTGACGCAGACTTGGTTACCGCTATTGATGTACTCAGGACAGGAACATATACGCGCCTTCCAAAGGCTATTAAAGACAGCACAGTCCCACGAGAGCCTATGTCCGACTCTGAAGCGTTGGATGTGATGTTGCAGTTGGATAAGGTTTTGCAGGAGCGACTTGCATGTGCGGAGTTAGCCCCTTTGGGTCTCTATCTATCGAAGATTGAGAGCGGTAAAGCTTATTTTGAAGCTCCAGGACTCTATAATATCTGCCTTACAACTAGCGGTCCCGCTGACGATGATCGTTGGTGGCTGTTGGAATTCTCGTTTAAGGACCAAGTCGCAGACTCGGAAAATTTGGATTCAATACTTACAGAGCCATACCTGGATCACATTTACAGTACTTCCGACTCGATCTTGGGTCAAACTACAACGTCTGATGACCATCGACTTGCCCTAACGAGACTACATGAGTTCTTGGAGCAAGAGTCTTTACAAAGACAACTCCATATCATCCATCACCAACTTGAAAACATGTCACGCTTTAATTGGGGGTCACACATTCGCTATGTGCTCAACACGGAGTCTCGTTCTCTGGAAATTTTCTACTGGACGTCACAATCGGTTGGAGCGACTAAGAAGACAGAAAAAAGTCTCCTTCAGGGACATTTGACACTTGCATTGAAAACGAAAGAGCGGATTGGCAAAGACAAAATTGTATCAGAGATTCTTTCTGGCTCAGACGTAATTACCAAGTCGAGTTCCATCGAAGTGAAGTGGTCGACAGATGACCGGATACAATCTTATCTCACTCCAGAAGAGCGCAACATCCAATTGGTGAATCTAGATGCGGAAGAGCTGGTACTTTTCACGATTCAGAGACACTCGATGGCACTTCTGAAGTTCTTCCAAGAGAAAATCTCTTCGCACAGTGGTCTTAGCGCTGGCCCTTCGACCATTTGCACTCTGCGAATGCATGCAGGATGTAAATATGAGCCCCGAAATTTGCTTCAATTGCATATCACAGAGTTCGTCAAGATTATCTTTTTTGTGTCTGTCATATCAGGAAAACTCGGACTGAAGATGCTCGAGGACATTGAAGGTGTGAATGGACTTGCTCTGTCTTTGAGTCAATCCCATGACGTATCCTTACTTCGTTTGGCAGACCAGCTCAATGCCAATATATCGCAAGTAACGGAACTCTTATTCTCTTACCGACTCCAATGTTTAAGAACGGATGTGCAGGCCCAAGCCTCGTGGTTGGGGCTTCCTTATCTGACTTCTGTCATCCTGGGACCTGGCGAATTGAAAAAGCTGGGCATTTCGGATGGTCATCCATTGCTTTTTCTGCCTCTATTCGTCATGTCTGACTACTACTTGATGTTGTATTTTGTCCCTGGACGCCCATTAAGTATGGCACTGGTATCCATTATGACCCAAAACGACGAAGGAAAATCTATGCAAACGATAAACTCTGTGAAGTGGCTTGACAAGGATCAACTTTCTCAATACTCAGTAACTGGGGTGGACCTGGTCCATGTGCCTAAACGAAATGCACCCGAGGCATCCATAACAGCGTCAAGATACGAGGGAATTCAGTCCAAAGAGCTTGAACTAGCGTTGCATTATTGCGTTGCTACTGTGGTCTATTCTCACCTCGAGGAGCAATTCCGATTGAAGCTCATCCCTTTCGTTTTGGTGGGAGCGACAACAAATGTTTCTGCACCGCCTGAAGCGAGCGTTGATCCTCTACTCCCAGGTCTTTGCATACATGCCAAGGAGCTGTTGGGTTCCTGTGCGGATCTAGCAAGCCCGAATATTTCGCTGCAAATATGTGACTGGTGGCTACCAGCACAACGTCGGGTCGAAATAAGCATGAAATTAAAACTAAGTGTGGCACTTGATGAAGGAGATATACAGCTGTTCGAAGGGGCCATGCTCAATTTGAGCACGGGCGTGCTCAGGTTTACCTGCAAAGATTTGACCATGGTGCTTGATACTCTTTATCAATATTGGGATCAAGCTGCCCGAATGTGCCTTTTAATCAACTCCATATCGAAGCATTCTGGGGAGAGGATGTCTTTATCACTCAAGTCTGTGGGTTACGAGCACATAAGGTTCTTGTACGAACCTACCAACAAAGAGACTCAAAAAGCTCGTCTGAGTGCCACTGTTACATTTAATGGCCCTAACCAGCCGCACCATCAACGCTTCTGTCTAGATTTTGGTGTGGAGTCAAATGATAACGGCAATGAGACTCGTGAGCGAAATCCTCACAGTCTAATAGCTACTGTGTTGGGACGCTTTCTGAATTCTATGGCGAAAGAAAAGATGGATATGTGGCTTTCACTGTTTGAGGTATGTTGTCATGCTAACAGTCAGATATTAGAGGTCACTCTTCCTGTGCTTCAGATATTGGAACCTCTGTACTATGAAGCGTTAACAAACCCAGCTTGCCCTGATGTTGAGATTCGGAACCATGATTGGTTCAAGCTCAATTTTGCAGAAAGCCGCGGGTTGGATGTGCGGATCCTTTCGCATGACAGGATCATGCTTACTGACTCATCCAAAGAAATATGTCAAACGCAGCAGCAGGAAGGCCTAAAAGCTAGCAAAACCAAGGACTTGCACACTGTATGGACACAACTCCAACAGCAGTTTTCCCTCCACTTGCCCAACAAACCACGGCGAGGTGCAAGTCGCAGCGACACCGAATCTCCACATCAAACAAATCAAACCGTCATTTTTCTGACCAAAGAAAACCAGATATATCTTTCAAAAATTATAGATGAACTAAAGTAGATGTGACTCTATATTTAAATTTATAAAAACAAAAAATCTATTTTAAAATAAATAACTAAAAATAAATTCAACAGGAATATTATTGCGCTGATTAATAAAATGTATAAAATATAAATATTTATTCAATATATTTAATAACTTTGGCGGGATTTCCGACAGCGACACAATTTTCTGGAATCGATTTTGTTACGACACTTCCAGCACCCTTTAATATTAAATAAATAATAACGTACGATGGTGGAATTTTTTCCAATAGAGATGCCGGCCCTGGAATATTAAAATTTTCTTTTTTGTAAATTTACTCACAAAAGTGTCGTATTTCCTCCGCTTATTGTTAATATAATTTCATAATAATTAACGTACATCCAACAATTATTTCCAATTTTAATTGGCAAAGCTCTTTCAAGTACCTCCTGTCGTTCGGCCGGGTCAATTGAGTGGGTGGCCGCGTAGACATGGACACTGCTGTTAGCATCTAGGATGCGACATACTTTGGGCCAAATAGCACCCCATCCCCAATTGTAACTTCGGCACAGTCTAGAATTGTAGCATTAAAGTTTGCATAAAATGCACCTTCAAACTTAATGTTGTACCCATAATCACTTCAAAGTCAGCATTTCCGCCTGATACATACCAATAAAACGGGGGCTCGATGTCAATCTTGCTGCTCTGCTCCTGAGAGAGGTGGCACAACTTAGCCATGATGCCACGCCTTTCTGGACCGAATGAATCGGCGTGCTCGAGATCCTCGTCATTTGTGGGAAGTGCTGGGGGGGGCGCTTGATTGTAAGCGTGCATTAGTTGACGAGCTAGTAGTCGATCACGGATTAATTGCTTGTCAAGGGGATTGTAAGGCAATCCTCTGATCATCTGAATAGTCAGTTATATCCGTCCAGCAATGGCGAACAGCATACCTTTTCCTTTTCAGAAAACGATGCAGATTGACCCCCATACAGACGATCGATTTCAGCGTACCGAGCCTCGGCCATTATTTTATCACTTGTTTTTCAAATATAGCAATGAATAGAGACCTTCTCCGAGTACCACCAGGTGATAACTAGGGCAGTCGAATGCACGCGCACATCGAGATGACCGCGTCAATGACGTGTAAATGGGCTGTGGAGGTATTCTCTCTATTGATAAGCTAATTGCATGCCCGCAGTAAGGCTTGGTAGGGCCTCAGTACATCTTTCACGGAGGCAGTACGAGCGGCGGTCAAAGCTGAAAGAGGCACTTGAGGGTCTTCTCGGATCCCTTGTGGAATGTCCTTAGAAATCTCATCTTTTAGATCAGCATGGCTCATCAAGTCACTCAGTGACTGCACAATTTGTGTAATTGGTTCTTTGCAGGCTTTCAAAAGCTCAGAAATATTCTAGAAATGTTAGTGCGTGGTCAAGACATACGATGTTCTTTTCTTCCTCAAAGCACTCCAAAAACCGAATACCCTGTATGGTTAGATTAGGGTACATACCTCAATACCGATCCATGCTGCATGTAGTGAATCGAACAACGAGAGAGACTGGGTAATGGCCGACGAAATGTCTAGTAGAGTTAAATGATACTCTTGACTTACTCGTTAAAAAGAGGCAGAGAGCCTCTAACAAATTGTCTCCGGCATTGACAGCACGAGCGAAGGTCACTAGCTCACCTTCAGGACGGGTCAACTGAAAAGTGTGAGTCAAGTCGATTTTGCATACCTGATCAGTTGGAGAGGGCTCTTGCATAGGCAACTTGAGCACCGGCGCGATCACCTCAAGCATAGATTTTATCCAGTTGACCTGAAAGGTAAGATTTTCAAACATACACCTCGCATTGGTCCACAAGAGGTGGCCTTTTCAACGACCTCCTGTTGCTTTTGGCACACAAAAGAAAGAAGACGATTATCACGCTGGTCACTGGTGCGCCCGGCTGGTCATTAGTATGTTTCAACACACCATTCACAATGTCAATGATCTTCTGAACAGTTACTTGTGCCGAGTTGTACTCTGAATCAACCAAATCTTGATTGACAAGTTTGCTGCGCACCATATCCAGTTGTAAAACAAGCTTGGCGCAAGAATGTTGTAGACAATCATTGAATTCACACAAATCGGAGACTTGCGAAAACTTACCATTGGAGAAAGCCCGGCCCAGAGCTTCTGGCACTTCATAAGCACTGTGCTCATAGAATTCTTTCATTCGGCCCTCCCATACATTGGCAATATCAGCTGCATGGGAGCCGCCAAACGACGCATTTCGATCCATCACGTAATGCGACACAGTATCCAGTTGCACTGCTTTCAAACCAAGTGCTTCGTAATGCTGGACGGCTAACTTAAGACATCCAAGACGAAGTAGAAGGCGAATCAATAGCAGGCGCAGACGGTATGCACGCTTGCTTTCTTGGCAGCCATGAATTGCGATTACAGCCGCAGTGCTCAAGGCCTCCGGACCTGTGGCAGAAGCCTCCATAGCCGAAAGTAAAGCCAGATCGTCACCAGGATGCATCTCCGTGTCAGGCACATCAAGTTGCTGAAGTGCTTGCGCGTGATCATGCAACAAGGAAACACTAATCGCTCTTGCCGTCTCGGAGTCTGACTGGAAGAAACGAGAGAGTTTGGCTGCATTCACTTTACGAGCAATGTTGGATTCTGTTGAGAAATCAGAGATGTCGTGCGCCCATTCCAACAAAGACGCGCGATCTGCTTCGGGATAATGAGCTAGAAAAGGTCGGATATCCTCGAAGCAGGAGGGCTTAGAGATGAAGGTGACCAAGTACTTGCGCACGAGATCAGCAAAGAGCAAGTCACAAGGCTTGCTAAGACCATTGTCATGCGACACGCGAAATAGTTCCAATACACCCAGGAAAGAGCCACGATCCTTCCATTGATCTTGTTCTGCTGCCTTAATGATCAAATCAACGTCGTCTTGGTTCATAGACCCATTCGCCACTTGACCCATGGTACGGATACATTCGGAAAGAACAGCCCAGTTGCGGTCGCCTTGCGCGATACGAGAACGACAATCACGAAGAACACTCTCATTGTCTTCAAGGGCTTTCCAACATTCGCGAAGTTGGAACTGGATGGTCAAACTATTGTTGACAAGTGATCTGCAATGAGGCTGCTCGATGATTTTAAGGGCTTCCTGCAAGCGATCTTTACCTTGAAGCAAAAAGAAAGACAAATAAAGAGAAAGTGTCTCCTCCGAAAAGCCTGTATCTTCCAATTCCTGTTCTTGGAACAGGCGGAAAGCCACCTCTAAGGCCAACTTGGAGCCGGGGGGTTGAAGGCGCTGGGAATGCAAGACAGCCACCTGGATATAGCGCCAAAAATCTTTTTTCTCCTTCAAAGTACGGAAGCGTTTGAGAAGCAGCTGTAGAGCTCGCTGAAACATCTTGTTCTTGACCAAGCATAGAAGCGCACCTTCAGCGAGTTCCTCGTCATTTGGATGAGCCTGACTTGCAGATAGATATAGTTCTGCAAGCTGCTGTGTACGTCCTAGCGATGGAAGCACCAATTCCAATGGCATAATCACACTCAAGTTCACCTTTTGAGAAAGCACCTTCTCCGCTTCCTGACCTGCCTGCTCCTTGTCACCTAGTCGGAAAAGAGCATATGACTTGAGAGCACTTGCGAGAGGGAAAGGACCAGCTTGAAGAAGCGCATCTGCCTTTTTCACAGCGAGCGAAAAATTCCTAGACTCGATGGCATTGTATATGTCCATGCAACGGTATTGATCCAGCACATTCCCTTTCGAAGTCCCCATGGTGGATCGTTGCACGGCTGTTGTTCCTCCACATGACCTGAGCGCGTTGAGACACACCTTGCCTCTGCAACGTGCATGGCACCTCGAGCAGCGGGCCCTTGGCCCTCTGTGGCCAGTCCGGATGTATTTACAAGAGAGAATGCGGGTACTTCCATGCCCTCAAGTCCTGTGGCTTGGCCTAGATCACCCACGCTCCAAGTAGCTGGTCAAACGAACACTGAAGAGCCGGTGTCGATGCATGCACCATTGTTTTTTCCTAGTTCTTCACCGCCCGAACCGCCTTCCAAGCGGCTTCGTGGTATCAACACGAATGATAAAACGTCTAACAAAGAAGCGCGCGTGCAAGCTCTGGCCGAGCGTCAGCGATGGCGCGAGGCGAATCGCACGCGGCACAGAAAATCGGACACGATGCGTGATCTCATTGTGCAATGGGATACAAGCTTATTTGCTCCGAACACGGGACTACTTCACAAGGTTCATCATGTCATACATGAGCGACTCACAGCAGAGGCGGTGACCATTGAGCCACGCGAACCCACTCTAGCAGACCAATTGCACCCTGACCGATTCGGCACGGTGCGATTCAAGCGCAAAGTACGCTCTCGCTACGACCCTGTGCAAAAGTGGTGGGAACCATTGGATGAAGAAATATGTATCTCAGAGCCAACACTTGTCATGGTTGCCGCTGGTGAGCAAATTCTTGGCGCTGTAGAAGACGGGTCACTGGCTGATCGAATCCAGACGAATGTGCCAGACCATCCACAGACGCAACGTCTGCTCCTCATGATTGGGCTGGATGCCCACCTACGTCATTTGCGAAGTCAGGCTAACCGTGCCTTTGCGGCAGGTGTGCGACAGCAAATACAGGGGCAAGGTACAGTCCCCGTGGCAATTCCCCATGATCAAGCGAGTGGTAAAATCGAACGGGCGCTATTACAGCTACAGCTGCGGCATCGATGCCATGTGGTCCGGGCCGTGACGGTGGAAGAAGCAGCCGAGTGGCTCTACGCCATTGCCAGCGACGTTTCATTCCGTCCGTATAAGTATGTTCCTTTAGCTGACCCAGGCTCTTGCAGTCTGTGCCTATGGCGCGTCGCTCGACCAAGACATCGACTGACTCGAAAGAAATTTACCGCGCCATGCTGGAGGAGATTGTACGTGCAAATGTACTCACTCAGCCGCGATGTACGCCACATGTATCGTCAGCGATTGTGCATCGGTACCCTACGCTGCGGTCCTTGCTAGATGCCTTTGAAGCATGTGCCGCCAACGAAGCTCCACAACTACTGGCCCGGCTGGTTTGCGATGGTCGCACGCAGCGGGCTTTAGGTCCGCAGCTATCTCGACGTATGTGCAAAAAGTTAACGGCAGGTATCTATGCGACTTTTTCTTGTCGAGACGCCAAATCAACCATCGAGTAGTGGGACCACACGACGATGTCGCCACGGCGATGGACCTCTGGATGGAACACCGAATTCCAAAACCGCGCCGTCTCCCGATACCCTTGGGCTGTAAGTACGTCGGCCATGGATGTAGTGTGATCATTTGTATCTAGTAGTGACGAGAACATGACCAAGTGTGAGGGCCACGGGTGTCGCCAACCGAGATCGTACGTGGCATGGGCATGCGGCAAGCCCGTCGAGGAGGGTACGGAGAAATGAGAGCGCTCCATGGGTGGGAACGATAAATCCACCGTTGTGGTAAAGCGTGTCCGCATATACTGCAGCGGATCCGCAAAGAAAAAGTCCGACTGATCCCAGTACCCTGTCAAATGAGGCTGGGGTGGTGGGGGGCATGCGAGGAACCAGGCACGACCGTCATCGCCGCCTGAGCCCCATGGAAAGACATGCATGTGGCTCTGCCAGGGTGTGGAGTGGCACGGCATAAGAAAGCCCACAGTAGAAGACGTTTTCGACGATGTAGCCACATGGTGCAAGTGAGTAGTGACACGGACTTGTGCATGAGCATGGAAGGCGGCCAAATACACGAAGAAAGGTAGCTGCACATACACCCATGTGCGCATCCACGAGGGCAAGGCCAGGAATGCCGTGGAAAGGGAGGATGGGTTCAAGGGACGACGCTTGGCCAAGCCAAGGGCCGCGATCAAGTGGAACCACGGCACCAGCGGCTGCAAGAACCGCACTTCTTTGTGAGCGAGCAACGAAAATACAACCACAGTCCATGCACACATCCCCAGCAGTGTGCGAACCTGCGCAGACACCGCCTTTTCAAATGTCATTTTGATGCCTTGGAAAAAATAAAGGGGAAGATGGATCGAGAGGATAACTGGGATACCCAAGGTGATGTACCAGTGCCAGGCATATACACCATAAAACGAAGAGACGCTGTGAACCACATTCTGGAGGAAAAAGCGCAGTGGTGCTAGCGTCCAAATGCCAAAGTAGAGATAGTCGGCGCAGGCTCCCAGACCTAGCACGATAGGTGCCATCCACAATGGTTCACGCACGACGCGCCAGAAACTGTAAGCATCGGTGCGAGCATCCCAAAGTAATTTGAGGCCGAGAAAAGACCACATCACCAGACTTGTAGGACGTATAAGCACGGAGACGAAGGCGGCCAAGAGTGCCAGGCGGTAGCCGTTACGTGCTGAGCGCGAGTTCAGGCGCTGTACATCGGCCGCACACAAGGGCCATACAGAGAGGGCCATACTGCAGAGGGCCGCTTCCAGCGTATTAGAAAAAGTGCGTGTAGCTGTAAACATCCAATATAGTGACGTCATGTGCAAAACAGCCTGGTGTGAGTGCAGGAGGGAGCGTACCCAGAACCAAGCGACGCGGGAGCCGGCGATCCGCTGGACGAGGCTGAAAGCGCATGCGTCGCCGACGGCAGTAATAAGGGCCTGTTGTAACGCGGGAGCCGTGGTCTGATATAAGTGCATGCGACATACCAAGATAAATGTGTAGGAGTCGAGACCACAAGCCTTCAAAAGAGCATACAATGGCACGAACGAGGCAGGATGCACGATGCTACGAATGGGTATGTGGCCCGTCCACTCCCATGTGCGGTATCCATACCCAAATACGATACCGTGCGCGATCTCTAGCGATTGCCAGTGCTCATCAGGCTGGAACAAGGTCCGGCTCGTGGCGAGCGCGCAGAGCACATGCGCCCAGCACCACGCACGGAGCATGGCTCAGGCAACTCCACAGGAAATGCGCGGCCGACCTGCCTCGCGTGGTATGACTAAAGGTGACGGGTCGGTGCCGTGGCATTCACGCTCGTCTCCGACGACGATGGAAAGCGGCCTGGCAGGAGACCCGCCTGCGTCGCAAGTGAATGAGGCAAATACACCGGCTATTCAGTTCACAGCTGCGCAGGAAGGGGCACACCCTGCAAATCCTAGGGGGCCAAGCCAGGGGGCAGCACCCGTGCCCCGTGGCCTAGCCGGGATCAATGCCCGCACGCGGGAAATGGCCACGGCGAAACTGCCGCCGAGTCTGCGTGCGAAGCTAGAAGAGGTGCGTCATTTTCTTACTCATGTCTAGAATGCACGGCGCTCGGCCAACGCTGTACCTGGGCCAGCAGGCGTGATGGGTCATGGGGACAAGCTCAACTCGGCAATGCTGATGCCGAAAGGTCCCCCCGCCATGCCAGCGGCCTCCGCGGCCGCGCGCGCACGACCGCCTCCGATGCCTCAGGTGTGTTCGCAGCGCATGCGTCCGAATCTACGCCTGAGTGACATGGGTCTGACTGTGCCTGGTCAGACAGGTGGTGCGCCAAAACGGCCCGGTGGACGGCCGAACTTGAAACTGGGTATGATGTCCGGGGCGCCAGCGCCCACGTCTGCGTTCGGTACATTCAGTGAGATTGTGTATGTGGCTCTCCACTAACGACAGGGACCCCTCTGGTCGTCTGATTTTCGATGGCAAAGCCGTGCTGCATGCATCGGGTGTGGAGTTCAAGAACGGCACGTCGTTTAACATCAATATGGACGAGCTGGAGCTGCTGGAGCCATTGGGCCACGGTAACTACGGTACAGTGACGCGCGTTCGGCATACACGTACCAAAGTGGAAATGGCCATGAAAGAAATTCGTCTGGAGCTGGACGAGGCCAAGTTGAATGCCATTATCATGGAGCTGGATATTCTGCACCGAGCCATGGCGCCGCAGATTGTCGAGTTCTATGGCGCGTTCTTTGTGGAGTCGTGCGTGTACTACTGCATGGAGTTTATGAACTATGGCAGTCTTGATAAGCTCTGCGCGGGTCGTCACTGTGTGGTGCCGAATGAGGTGCTGGCGAATATTGCGCTAAACACGGTCAAGGGTCTGCACTTCCTCAAAGATGAGCTGCAGATTATCCACCGTGACGTGAAGCCGAGCAATATGCTTATCAACTCCAAGGGCGAGGTCAAGCTGTGCGACTTTGGTGTGTCGGGCCAGCTGGAAAAGAGTCTTGCCAAAACAAACATCGGGTGCCAGAGTTACATGGCACCTGAGCGCATCACGGGCCATGGCCGCAATGTCACCACTTACACCGTTGCCTCGGATGTGTGGTCATTGGGTATCTCGCTCGTCGAGATTGCTGTGGGCTCGTATCCCTACCCGCCAGAAACCTTTACGAATATGTTTGCCCAGTTGCAAGCGATCGTGGAAGGCGAGGCGCCGCAGCTACCGCATCCATCTACCACCCCTATCACTATCACTACGCCGCAGGGTAACAATGTGGAGCTCGAGCTCGGCACTTGTGAGTACTCGGACGCCGCGCGCGACTTTATTGCGCAGTGTCTCCGCAAAAAACCAGACGATCGCCCCAACTACGCATCCCTGCTGGAGCACGAGTTTGTCGCGCACGCCAGCCAGGTTGATATGGCCGCATGGGTCAACGACGCCTATGCTCATCGTCGGGTCCTCTCCGACAAGGACGCTGCGGCCCCCTCTGCCCATTCTTCATCCGCATGATTGCCTCCATACTTCATATCTAAACTACATATTGAGCGACCACTCCATGCGCCCGGCCGCCTCATCGTCGGCGCCCGAGTCTGCTGCGCGTAGATTGTGAGCTTCGTCCAAAGCAAGCAGCTTGAAAGAGCTGGACATTTTGGCGAGTACATCGTCGTAATAGTGTTCCGACAATGGCGCTTCCGATGCGCGCGGGCGCGCCAAAGACGCTGGTGGCATCGGTCTTGGCGCAGCGGCCGCACGCGGGACGCGAGTATCGATCATAGCCACCAAATCCAGGACATCGTCCGCGGACGATGGCGTATGGGATGGCGACTGCGACTGCGACGGACGTGGGAGCGCAAAGGCCGGCGATGGCGATGGGCCCGCAAATACCCGCGAGGGCCCCGGACTAGCACCGCCCAGGGTATGCGATGGCGACGCAGCTGCGGCCCAGTCCTGGTGGCGCCGACGCTCGGAACGTTGCGACCAGCTGCCCGTGGGCGCTGTATCGTCCGTCAGCCCCGCCGACTGTGACATTTCGCGCTGGCGATAGCTGAGCTGCCGAGAGTACCGCTCGATGCGTTGCGGCCGCGATCGAGGCATGGCGTCGTCGGGCTGTGGCGAGTCGCTGAGGCGCGGTCGCGACAGGGGACTCGCACCTTGCATATGCGTGTCAAAGCTGCCGACGTGCATCGGTGGCGTGCGCAAGGAGCGCAAGGAGCTTGGCGATGCGTGACTCCGCGCCGGGCTGGAAAACAACGTACGCAGAGCACCTGGCTCGGCTGCATACAGAGCGGACGAGCCGAGGGCCTCTATCCCCACGTGGGGCATCCTGCTAGGACCGGGGCTGTCCGCTGTGCCACCCAAGCTATTGGGCGGCAGCGCGCGACGGAAGCGCGAGGCAGCTAGTGAGGGGCTCGTGGACAGACTGTTGGTGCGTGGGCGCCTCATATCGAGAGCGTGGCGCGAGGTGCCGTCCTGTGCGAGCATGGCCTGGAACAGGGGCGACGCGGCGCCAGGGCTGGCGCTAAGACTCGAGGGCCCCGCACTCGTAGGGGCGCGGGCATTGGCGGGCAGACGTGCACTGCGATACTCGAGCACAACGTCGTGAATATCGCAGTAATCGATGCCGAATGCCAACGCGCCGAGGGGCGTCTGGATGGGTGCCATAGCCCACGTTGTTGCGGGCATTGCGAGTGGTGGGGCTTCGGTGCGTACCTGCACATGAAGGGCCAGTTGTGCGCTCGCACCGTGCGCTTTTTGGAGGCGATGAGCCAGGCGCCCCGCTGGGAGGAGCCGCGCCATGGAGAAGAGGGTGCGGAAGTGCACAATGGCCTGCTTGTACACGGCCGGAAGGCGTTCCGCGTGATGAGCATCCTGCAGCTGCAAGTCCAAGCGCCAGCGCTCCAAGACAATCTCCTTCGTGGGAGCAGCACTGAGGCGTTGCGTCCCCGTACTGGTATGGGCACACACTTCATAGGCATCGTCCACATCGGCGGTCTGCAGGCACACATCCACGACGAGCGGCGGCGGGCATGTGGCCTTGGATAGAGTACGCCACGGGCGCAAGGTCGGGCGCAAAGGCTCACACTCTGGGAGCTCGAGCGAAAACCACTTGTTGGGGCGTCCGCGGCTCTCAGCGGCGCCAGGGACCGTGACTCGACTTTCATGCACCATGGCCACTGTCTTGGCAAAAAAGTGATAGAGCACCGTATCGAGTTTAGAGGCGCCCCGTTCCGCGGCATCGCGTGCCGCCGCGGACGTGGGCGCAGACATGGTACGTAGTTGTCCGTGCGGCAAACGCCCACGTCACCGCTGCGCTGCTGGGGCGGCTTTGTGGAGCGCACGCACCGCCGGCGCACCCGTGCGGAGAATCACGTGGACACCGCCGCCGACCCCGCTACGACGACCCTGCTGCGCCAACCATGCCGCCGGTGTGGAAGGCGTACGAGTCCTTTCTTCTCTCGAATGCGTCGCAGATCACAGCGGTCGAGTCATCGCTGCGCAGTATCACCTATATTTTGCCGGGACGCTTCAAAGATGCAGAGCTTGCCGGTGAGGCGATTTATGCGGCCGTGCAGGTACTGAGTATGTACCATGACTCGGTGCTGTGCCAGATCGTGTACGCCCACGCTGGACGCGAGTCGTCCAAGGTGGGTGCGGGTGCGAAGGCGCCCTCCCTCGGTGCGGACATGCCAAAAATGTCGCTGCATGCGCGTTACACGGCGTACTGGCGCACCGCCAGCACGCGGTACCGGCGGGTCGCCACATTGCTCATGGGGATTGAGGCCATGCAGCTGCTCGCTGAGATGCTCGCGCGCCGTCAACTGGGAAAGAAGCGCGCGTGGGACGTGGTCGTGGCGATCGAGGTCATCAAGGCATGGGCGCGCTTTTCTCTGGTGCGCGCCTCGCAGCAGCGCCCGGTGGTTACGCCGCCGCTGCCGCAGCGCGAGTTTGATCCCGCGCTGCTGGAAAAAGCACAGCGTACACGTGTGGCGCTCTCGTGGCGCGGCGCACGTACAGGCTGCGTGCGTCGCTCGCTGGCGGCCATGACGAGCCACGACGTGTATGAGCAGCTGCTCTCGCATACACTCACAGAGCAAGATGTGTCGCCACCGCCCATGCTCGTACGTGCCTTTGCCTCCAAGCTGGGGCGCCTCGCGGAGAGTGTGTGGATTTTGCGCCCGGTGCTCTATGTGCTGATGCTGCGGCACTATGGCGCGCGCGACGCGCGCCCTTTCTCGGTATCGCTCGCGCTCGAGCTGCTTGCGCGCCTGCTTCGGCGACACGCGCTCGTACCGCGCGGAAAGGAGGCAGCTGCGACGCCGCCGCCGCCCTCCTCCATCTCGCTGCTGCTTACCATGCTCGGCGTAGAAAACTCGTTCCTCGACTGGCTCGCGAGCACGTTGCGTGGGCAGCCGCGTTACCCATCGCTCAAGCCGATCAGCGCCGTGGAAGGCGACGAATGGAGCTCGCGAGACCGGGCGCTGTGGTGGTACCTGCTTCGGGGCCCCGTGTGGTATGGCTGGACCCGCCCCAAGGTGGCGAAACTCGTGGCGAGCATGGAGAAGCGCCGCATCGTCGGCGTGCTGGGCAGCATCGTCGGCGAGTATTTGCCGTTGGTCGACGAGTACTACTACTACTCATCTGTGTAGAGGGCCACCACACGTTGCCAATTCGCCGTGTCCTTCCATGTCTCTGTCCGAAATAGACCGCCGCACGCCGCACGCAGAATGCGTTCCACAGCGGGCGCTTGACCAGCGCCGACTTCCACTACGGCAAAAGGCAGCGCTGCATCGCGCGGCGGCCCCATATAGCCAAGGGGCAGCAGCTCCGCGAGCCGTCGGTAGTAGTCCAGACCATCCTCGTTCCACGTGTCGCCCACCAAGGCCCGGCGCGATTCGTACGCACGCACCGACACATCCAACGTCGCGTGCGCGTGTGCGGCAATGTAGGGCGGATTGCACACCAGCATATCGTACGTCCCGAGCTGAGATACCACTGTCGATGCATACAGATCCAGCGACTGCACGGCCACACGCGCAGGATCGCAAGAGGCACGCGCACGATTCGCCTCACACAGTGCGAGGGCCGCGGGGTCATTGTCCGCCAAGGTCACGCGTACCTCGCGATGGTCGCGCAATGCATGTGCCAATACAAGACCAATGCACCCAGTGCCTGCGCACAGGTCCACAATGTGCATAGGGCGCGGCACACGTTGCAAGCTCGCTTGGAGCGCCGCAGCCACGCGCAACGCCCACGACTCGGTTTCCGGCCGTGGGATAAGCACAGGGGCGCGTACTTGTATATCAAGTGGTCCAAAAGGCTGCGTTCCAAGCACATACGCGATCGGCTCATCGCGCGCAAGGCGGGCAAGCATGTCCGCGACCTGCTGCGTGGCGCGCGGGGGCAGAGGGGCGTGAGGATCGAGGCGGTGCTGACGCCGCACATCGTCCAGGACCCACCGTGCCTCGTTCCAGCATACATTCGCCTCACGCCCGGCCGCCCGCAAGGCCTGCGCCACGCCTGCGATCGACGAGAGGTCCACACGCGCGCGCGCCACGAAGCGAGTCGCGTTCATGCGACCGGCGGTCGGAGTGACACCTCCACCTGCGCAGAGCGCTACGGGCGATCGAGCTACGAGGCGCGGGCGGTGGAAGGCTGTGCCAGCGCGCGCGCGGCCTTGCCCAGAGCCCAGATGGTAAAGCTGAACTTGTAGTTCGGGTACGAAATCGCGCCTGAGTCAGTACAACATACGCACAGTTGCTGCGTTAGTCACATGTACGTACTGGTTAAAGATGCCCTCGATGTGCTCCTGCGCCCACGAGCCATCGGGGCGCTGGCGCGCCATGATCAGAGCAACGCCGCGCTCTATCGGTGCCGTATCCGGGTACTGTGCGTGCAGAAGAGCGATAATAGCCCATGCCGTCTGTACGACCTGCGAGGGCGATTGGACATACTCGTGCGTCTCGCACGACTTGTAACTCTCGCCCCAACCGCCATCGTCGCGCTGCTTGGAGAGGAGGAACGCACACGCGCGGCGCACAGGCTCACTGTTGGCATAGGTGAGACCTGCGTGCTGGAGACTCTCCAGCGCAAACATGGCCGCATACGTAAAGCAAATAGCCCACGAGCCATACCATGAGCCGTCGGCGCGCTGCACGCGCAATATATACTGCACGGCGCGCTGCACCACCGCGTCAATGTCCGCACTGCGGTAGCTGTCGTACTTCTGGAACATGCGCAAGCCCGACACGACAGACGTAGTGCATTCGGGGTAGGCATATTCCACCATAATGTTGCCAAACACCTCGGCAGGGTTCAGCCACTCGGTCAGCGCAGGCCCATTGATCGTTTCGTAGGAGGCATAGCCGCCGTTCCCATTCTGCATCGTGAGCAGCAAGTCGATCGTATCGTGCAAACGGCGCGCATCCATGGGACGCCCCAGGTCGGTGCCACTGGCTTCTTGTAGCATCAGCACACCCTTGAGGCCCTCGGCCGTGCAGTCGCTCACGGTGTAGCCTTGTTCGCGCGTACTAAAAGGCCAGGCACCCTTGGTCGCAAAGCGGTACGCAGACCGGTAAAAGCGTGGGTTCTCACGGATCTGGCACGCATCGAGCCACTGCAGAAGGCGCGCGCCCACATCATGAAACGCCGGCTCACGCGACAGTCCAGATTCACACAGGGCCTGCGCCATGAACGAGGCGTCCCACAATTGGCTGCCGTTCGTCCCTGTCATCATCAGGCCTTCGCTGCTCATCCACGCAAAGTCCTTCAGCTTTTCGCGGTGCAGTGCCATGGCCTCGCTGTCTGGCCCATCAACGAGCCAGCGCACAATCATATTGAGCATTTTGTTCACGGGTCCCAGGCACTGGTGGCCCGTGTTGATGTCCTCCTTGACAATCAGCTCGTACGCACGTTGCATGCCGGCACGGCGCAGCCACGGCACATGCAGGCGCTCATAGTGGCCTAGCATGTAGAACAAAGCATCCACCGTGCGCGTGTGAGGCGCATAGAGATCCGCCTCGGCCACATGATTCCGCTGCGCACGCCACACGATCTGGTCGTAGGGCTGCGTGTACAGCTCGGTGCGCAGAACGGCAATCAGCGGATCCATAGGCGCTGCGAACCGGCGCCCATACAGGTAGCCCATCGGAAGGTATACCATACGCGTGTGGACCCACCATCGCCACGGGTGAATCGGCACCCAGTCGGGCAAAAGCCACAGCTCCGGTGGAATCGGGTTGAGGCCGTCCCAGTCGTACACGTTCAGCACGGCAAGCCACAGCTTGCCCCAGCTGGGTATGGCTGTGGCGCCGCCCAGGCGGTGCAGCGTCGCACGCGCTCGTACCATCATCGGATGCGTGGCCGGCACACCAATGAGGCGCAGCACCGTGTAGTTGAGCGCGGTGCCAAACACGGTCGAGTGGCCCTCGATGTGGATGCCCCAGCCGCCATCCTTGGGGTGACGCCGGTTCCACAGGTACCGCGCAATCTCGATGCGCCATGGCTCGGGAATGGGCGTTTGTGTGACATACATACCGATCACCAAACCAGGCAGGAGGAACATGGGACCGCCGTACTCGCCAGCAAAGTGCCCATCGCTCGATTGCAGATGCTGATAGAACTGCAGGCCATGCCGCGCAGCCTCCATGGGCGTCGAAGCGCGCGGAAGCGTCGGCACACCCTGGCGTCAGCGCAGCGCACGTACCATATCGAGGCCGAGCCAGTACTTGTCCTCGGGCGTCTGGGGCCATGCACGGATGTCCTCGTCCGTTTCCAAATAGTGCCATACGTGGCGCCCTCCATCAGAGACGCGGAGGCGCCAGCGGCGCAGATCCGTGGTGCCCAGAGGCGGCGCGTCGCTCATGCTAGGGACGAAGTGGCGCCGCCTCACGCCACGACTCCACACCTTCCACGTGGTCGCAGCCCACCACCGACGCCGCGACGATGGTACGTGCTACGGCCTCACATGAAAGTCTGCCCTCTTCCACTTTCAGTCGCTGCTGCTCGTGGTTCTCCTGCTCATCTGCACATGCACCTATGTGCGTGCGGCAGCGCCAGCGCTCGTGGATCGGAACAAGAAGGGGTACGTTCATAGAACGCTCACGCAGCTTCTTTGGCGTGTTTTTCAAAGCGGCACGCATAGGTACGCCCTGCATTCACTCACGCAGGCGAACGACTGTCCCCCTATTGTTCTATAGCGTGCCTGATCATGGCCATCTACATCCTCACATAGCCAACGACCTGGTGCTGATGTGTGGAGGACGGTGACGCGTCGGACTTGCGGTCATGTCGCAGGATCATCCGCTGCACCGCGCGTGCCTGGATGGTGTGTAGACGCTACTTACGTCAGGGCACCTGAGCCGCGTGCAAGAGCTCCTGGAAACAGACGATGGGCGTGCTAGTCTCACGCTCGCCGACGCAGATGGACGCCAGCCGCTGCACTGGGCGGCTACAAGCGACGAGAAGCGCGACATTGTTGAGGCGCTCCTAGGCGCAGGCAACGTGGACATCAATGCGCCAGATGCCAGTGGGTGGACGCCTCTGATGATTGCGTCGTCGGCGGGTGCGCGCCGCCTCGTACAAACGCTGCTCCAACGGTACGTGACGTGCGCTGACGCCAGGGGCGCGGATGTGCATGCCAGCAACCACAAACACATTACAGCACTGCACTATGCGAGCAGTAAAAACCATCCCGGCATTGTGCATGAGCTCTTGGAGTATGGTGCTGATGTGAATGCGTTGGATGGTGCGAAGCAGCGGCCTATGTACGTTGACGCCACTCACGCAGCCACCGCGCGGCGTCCGCCGGTCATGACGCGATTGTGCGCCTGTTGTTGCGCCCACCACCACGTCTCGATGGCCAAGCGCATGCCAAGACGCGTGTCAAGTACGTTGCATGTACTCACGCAGCCCTGCGGATCGTCTTGGCAATACGCCGCTGCACCTCGCTATCGACTCGGCGCATGCAAAGACCGCCGCCGTGCTCATCGATGTGGGCGGCGCAGACCGCCAACGCCCGAATGCGGATGGTGTGCTGCCCGAGGAGATGGACGGCGTGGGTGGTCTCGAACAGAAACGCGTGCGCGAGTTCCTCACGCAGTCGTTTGGACCACTGTAGGTTGGTATCTAGCTAAAAAAGGCGACGGCGACGGCCCAGGCCGGGGGCCCCACTGGAGAGGCCAGGCGGATAGTGGCCTGGGCGCTCCTGTGCGAGCTTGTAACGACGGTACGCCTCGTACAGATGCACAGGCTGAATCGGACCACTCTCCTGGCGCTCCCGTTGCACGGCGCGTGCCTGCTCGACCATCTCGCCGACAAACACTTTGCCCACACCACTGGCTGCCATAACAATGTGCTGATTGACCGATTGCGAGAGCACATGATTGACCAACTTGCGCACACTGCCCTTGTTCAGCGTGCCGCGACGCGAGGCCATGTGGCGCTCCAGCTGATCTTCGTCCATCAGGTGGGATAAAAGACTGTGTGAAATAGCTGTACGTACCCCATGTTCCGCTGCTGCGTCGCATAGATGGTCTGCTGGCGCGTAAACTCGTCCTCAGCGAGCGCATCGCCTTCCGCGCCATCCGACTCGGCGTCGTCGTCGTCCTGCTCACTCGCATCGTCCTTGCGCGTGTCTGCATCTGCATCGACGCGCGACACAGAGCGACGCAAAGCATCGGCACTGGGTGCATGCGCAGAGGCCGACCGCTCGCGCGTGGTCCCGCGCGGCGCATCGCTCTTGCGTTTCTTGCCCTTTTTCTGGGTGTTCCAATCGACCAGTTCCTCGTCGACTTCGTCCAGCATGTCATCGGCACCCGTGGCACCCGGACTGGCGGACGCGGATACCCGCTCCATCGGTGCCGCGTCCGACTTGCGGGCGCGCTTCTTGGAGCCCGCCGCGACGTCCATCGTCGACGCGTCCCTAGCGGCGGGGGCGCCGGGGTCGGGGCTTTGTCACGTGCAAAAGGGCCCCTTTTGCGGCCCCGTCGCGGCGTTGCACTCTGTATTGCCACGATGAGCTCCGAGGTCCTGACGCACCCCCGCATTATCGACGGCTGGTTCCACGAGGTAAGCCGCCAGTGGCCTGGTCAGGCCATGAGCCTGAAGGTGCGCCGTATCCTGCACGTTGAGCAGAGCCAGTACCAGGACGTGCTCGTGTTTGAGAGCGAGACGTACGGCAATGTGCTGGTGCTCGACGGTGCGATCCAGTGCACCGAGCGCGACGAGTTTTCGTACCAGGAGATGATTGCGCACCTCCCGATCAACTCGCACCCCAACCCCCGCCGCGTGCTTGTGATTGGCGGTGGTGATGGTGGTGTGCTGCGTGAGATTGTCAAGCACGACGCTGTGGAAGAGGCTGTGCTGTGCGACATTGACGAGGCTGTGCCGCGTGTCTCCAAGACATACTTGCCCAAGATGGCCGAGGGTCTCGACCATCCCAAGTCGACGGTGATCATCGGCGACGGTTTCGCCTTCCTCAAGGACCCGAAGAACAAGGGTGCCTTTGATGTGATCATCACCGACTCGTCGGACCCCGACGGCCCGGCCGAGGTGCTGTTCCAAAAGTCGTACTTTGAGCTGCTGCGCGAGGCTCTGCGCCCCGGCGGTCACATCTCGACGCAGGCCGAGAGCGTGTGGCTGCACCTGGGTCTCATTCGCCAGCTCACGCAGTCGACGCGCGAGCTGTTCCCTGTCGCCGACTACGCGTACACGCTGATTCCCACCTATCCCTGCGGTCAGATCGGCTTTGTCGTGTGCTCGCTCGATGCGCAGCGCAACGTGCGCGAGCCGCTGCGCACGGTGCCCAACTGCCGCTACTACAACAACGACATTCACCGTGCCGCGTTCGTTCTGCCCGAATTTGCAAACCGCGTCGTCGCTCACGGCGAGCCTGCGCCCGGCCCTGTTGTGGCCACCGGCACCGGTGAGGTGGTGCGTGCGCGCGAGCCGAAGAAGGTGCTCGTGCTCGGCTCGGGCTACGTCGCTGGCCCTGCGGTCGAGTACCTGCTGCGCACGCCCGAGTACACTGTGACGATTGGCTCGGCGCGCAATGCGGCGAAGCTGGGCGAGCAGTTCCCTCGCGCGCAGACGATGCAGGTGGATGTGAAGGACCCCGCCTCGCTGAGCCAGGCAGTGCAGCAGCATGACCTGATCATCTCGCTGGTCCCCTACATCTACCACGTGGATGTGATCAAGGCGGCGTGCGAGCACAAGAAGGATGTGGTCACTACTTCGTACGTCTCTGACGCCATCCGCGCGCTCGAACCCGAGATCAAGGCGGCTGGCATCACCGTGTTCAACGAGATTGGTCTGGACCCGGGTCTGGACCACCTGTACGCGGTCAAGGCGATCCATGACATCCACGAGGCGGGCGGCCAGGTGCAGTCGTTCCTGTCGTACTGCGGTGGTCTGCCGGCGCCCGAGGCCGCGACGAACCCGCTGGGCTACAAGTTCTCGTGGTCGTCGCGGGGTGTGCTGCTGGCCCTGCGCAACACGGCCAAGTTCATCCAGAACAACGAGGCGAAGAGCGTGAGCGGTCTGGACCTGATGGCGGCCGCCAAGCCGTACTACATCATGCCCTCGTTTGCGTTTGTGGCCTACCCCAACCGCGACTCGACGCCGTTCCGTGAGTGGTACGGTATCCCGGAGGCGGAGGAGTGCATCCGCGGCACGCTGCGCTACCAGGGCTTCCCTGAGTTTGTGCTGGCGCTCGTACGCCTCGGCTTCTTGGACGAGACCGCGCAGCCGTGGCTCTCGACGTCGGGCCTGACCTGGGCGCAGCTGACGGCGCGCCTGGTCGGCACGGAGAAGACGGACGAGGCCTCGCTGGTGGTCGCCGTGCTCGCCCACTGCTCGTTCAAGGACGACGACGAGGCGGACCGCGTGCTGCGCGGTATGCGCTGGCTCGGCCTGTTCAGTAACACCCCGGTTGAGGTGGGTGGTTTGCCGGAGCAGCGCGCCCAGGGCCAGGGCAACCTCCTTGACACGCTGTGCGTGAATTTGGAGGGCAAGTGTGCGTACGGCCCGAGCGAGCGTGACATGGTCACGCTGCAGCACAAGTTCCGCATCCTCACCAAGGAGGGCGAGACGAAGACGCTCACTTCGACGCTGCTCGACTACGGTGCGCCAAACGGCTGGTCGTCCATGGCGAAGCTGGTGGGTCTGCCGTGCGCGGTGACCACCAAGCTGCTGCTCGACGGCCACCCAGCGATCAAGAAGGCCGGTATTCTCGCCCCCTACTCGATCGACATCACCGAGCCGATCCGCCTGGAGCTTGTCAAGGAGGGCATTGCGCTCACCGAAGCGTACGTATAGATGCAGTAGGCACGTGATCAACGCGTGGACGCGTGGCGATGGAGGCGTGTGTGGTGCGCGTCAGCCCGGGTGGGCGCGGAACCGGCTCTTGCCCCTTGTCCGCGATCGTCTCGTGAACGGAGAATCATGCGTGAGATTGTGCATCTGCAGACCGGCCAGTGTGGTAACCAGGTCGGTACCAAGTTCTGGGAGGTGCTCTCCGACGAGCACGGTATTGATGGAAGCGGCAACTACGTGGGCACGTCGCCGCTCCAACTAGAGCGGATCAACGTGTACTACAACGAGGCGGCGGATAACAAGTACGTGCCGCGTGCTGTGCTCGTGGATCTGGAGCCTGGCACGATGGACTCGATCCGCTCGAGTGCGCTGGGCAGCCTTTTCCGCCCTGACAACTTTGTGTTTGGCCAGAGCGGTGCCGGCAACAACTGGGCCAAGGGCCACTACACAGAGGGTGCCGAGCTCGTCGACTCGGTCATGGACGTCGTCCGTAAGGAGGCGGAGAACTGTGACATGCTGCAGGGTTTCCAGATTACGCACTCGCTTGGTGGTGGCACCGGTGCGGGTATGGGTACGCTGCTCATTTCCAAGATCCGTGAGGAGTACCCTGACCGTATGATGGCCACGTTCTCCGTCATGCCGTCGCCCAAGGTGTCGGACACGGTCGTGGAGCCGTACAACGCCACGCTCTCGGTGCACCAGCTGGTGGAGAACTCTGACGAGACGTTCTGCATTGACAACGAGGCGCTGTACGACATTTGCTTCCGCACGCTGAAGCTCAAGACGCCTAACTATGATGACCTGAACCAGCTCGTGTCGCTCGTCATGTCGGGTATCACGACGTGCCTGCGTTTCCCTGGTCAGCTGAACTCGGATTTGCGTAAGCTCGCGGTGAACATGGTGCCCTTCCCCCGTCTGCACTTTTTCATGGTCGGCTTTGCGCCACTCACGGCCCAGGGCAGCCAGCAGTACCGCGCCGTCACGGTGCCGGAGCTCACCTCGCAGATGTTTGATGCGAAGAACATGATGGCCGCGTCGGACCCCCGCATGGGCCGCTACCTGACCGTGGCCGCGTACTTCCGTGGTAAGCTGTCTATGAAGGAGGTCGAGGACCAGATGCAGGCCGTGCAGACCAAGAACTCGTCGTACTTTGTCGAGTGGATCCCGAACAATGTGCAGACGGCACACTGCGACATTGCGCCGCGCGGCCTCAAGATGTCCGTCACGTTCATCGGCAACAACACGGCGATTCAGGAGCTGTTCAAGCGCGTGTCGCACCAGTTCCAGGCCATGTTCCGTCGCAAGGCTTTCCTTCACTGGTACACGGGCGAGGGTATGGACGAGATGGAGTTTACCGAGGCCGAGTCGAACCTGGCCGACCTCATCAGCGAATACCAACAGTACCAGGAGGCCACGGCCGACGACGACCTCGAGGAGTACGATGGGTACGAGGGCGAAGAGGTCTACGAGGACGAGATGTAAGGCCTGGCCTTGTAGCGTATAGTTTGATTGGTTGCTGGCCGACCGTGTCGTGCCGCCTGGCCCCGCCCCTTTTTCCCGGCCCCAACAATGTGTGCGCTAACCGTCCCCTGGGTGGTGTTCTATCACGTGGACGTCGCCGCGGCACGGGCCGCCGACCGCCGACGCTTGCGCTCCACACATTGAGGCCGTTCGACCGCATGTTCAAGGCGAACAAGGGGCCCCATTACGCCCGCGAGCTGCATAATGCACGCCTTCGTGGCCTTGCGTTTTGGCATACAGATGCCACGCCCCAGGGGCCGGCTGAGCGTGGCACTGGTCCCCAGCCTGCCGCTGATACCAGTGCGAGCGTAGCGCCATCGTCCGGCACCGCCGCCTCGGATGCATTTCATACCCTGCTCCGCAAGTTTAGCAAGCACAACCCCCAGTCGTCCTTGACGGCGCGCATCGCAATTATTGAGTACGACCTCCAGCGCCAAATGACCGACTTTCTCCACGCACAGGGCTTCCACGATGCCTCGCACGCCAACGATGGCCCCGGCCACGTAGTGCTGCCCCCAGCCATGGACGCGCAGGCAGCGTCTGCAAGCAAGGTGCAGGAGCTTGTCACAGAGTTGCAGTCGCTCGCTCGTACCACTAAGGGCGGCACCTACGATGCCACCGCATGCGTCACGCTGTCCGCCCTGGGCCTGTTCCTCCTGGACCGTGATGAGGAGGTGACCCAGCTCATTACACACACGCAGCTCCTACAGATGGACCCCGTCACGGGCGCCTCGGGCCAAGAGCATCATGTCGCGCTAGCGATGATGGGCGCCGCCGTGTACGGTATGGCGCAGGAGCGCTCTGGCACCGACCTCGAAGCGGCCCTCTCCGCGTACAATTACGCCATTCGTTTGCATGAGCGTGTGCGTGGTAGTGCCTCGACCAAGGAAGCAACACGCACCATGCCTTTTGTCGATGAAATGGAGCGCTGGGTCGAGACGGCGTTGTACCGTTGGGTGCTCCTCACATGGCAGCTGCGCGGCACACAGGCCGGCCTTGGGGCGCTGCGTGTGTACAAGGCGCACGAAGCACGCTGGCCTTCGTGGTTCCGTATGACGCAGCGCCAAGTGCTGCACTCGCTGCACGCGGAGCAGCCACACCAGCAGCAGAGCGCGGTGCCCCGCTCGACTGCGGTGAGCGCTACCACGTCGCAGGACATGGTCGGCACTCGCACCACCTCAACGCGTCGCCCGCACGGTGCCATGCCTAGCCATTCTGCGCCCGTGTCCTGGTCCGCCGAGTACGCCAAGCTCAAGGCGAGTGCATCGCAGCTCGTACGCGCTTCCTCGTCGTTCCCGCATGTGAACGAGTCAAATGCACAGGCGGAGCGTCTTGCCGAGCAGCTCGTCGAGAGCTGGCGTCGCGACAGCGCGCACGATGCCCAGGGCGCCGATGACGTCGTGCAGTTGTTGTATGGGTTTACACATGTCACCTTCCGCTCGCCCACCATATTGCGTCTTCTTGTGCACATGCTGGTGGCCGCTGAGGCGTACGCGGAAGCAGGCGCCCTCGTGCCAAAGTACCGCACGCTCATTGAGACTACGTGGGAAGCCTCCGGCCGCCCTGCGCAGCGCGACACGTCGGGTGTACGTGCCTTGGACGGCCCGGTGGAATACATCGATACGCTCTTGCTGGGCACCATGGTGCATTTGCGATACTTGCATAGGCCCAAGGAAGCGCTGGACCTTACCAATGTACTGCAGGCGCTTGTGCAGGAGGCCCAGGAGGCGGTGCCCTCCGACGTTGCCGCGCGTGTGTGGCGCGTGGGCGCGGAAGTGCGCGCCTCGCTTGTGCCCACCGTCATGCCCACGGAGCGTGCTACGTATTTGAGCGATGCACAGCAGGCGCTCGAGAAGGCGGTCGCGCTGGACGACCAGGCTGCCGAGTCGTTCTTTGCCCTGGGCTATGTGCATGCGCTGGCACGTCATGTCGACGCTGCTATGGAGGCCGTGCGCCGCGCTATTGAGTTGGAGCCGGCGTGGATCGAGGCGTGGCACCTGCTTGTGCTACTCATTACCGCGCAGAAGGACTTTGCCGGTGCGCGGCGCCTGGCCGCCGAGGCGCTCTCGCGTATCGAGGCGGACGAGGAGGCCGACAAGATACCCGCGGGCGAGGCGCCGCGCCCGCCTGCGCCTGTGCGGACGCAGCTGGTATCGCTAGACTACCCGCCTACGCCGTTTGAACGCGCGTACACGTATATGCGCCTACTTATGACGCACAACACACTCATTGAGCTTACCGAGGGCGTGCCTAGCGCGCTCGAAGACCAGCGTGATCTGTTCACGGCGTACCAGGTGCATGTGGCCCCTCTCGCGACGGTGCCTACCACCTCCAGCAGCGATATGGCCACGCGTGCGCCCGAGTTTGTGCAGCCCAGCGCCGCTGAGCTCGCCGCGTCGCCGGCCGAGGCACGTATCGCCTTCCGTGCGCGCTTTGCCACGCGCCTCCTGCAGAGCCTATGGCTCCAGAGCGCCGCATCCTTCCGCCGTGGCGACGATCTTGTCCAAGCGCGGAGCGCGATCGCCGAAGCCGAGCAGCTCGACACGCGCTTCGCCGACGTATGGGTCCAGCTCGCCCTGTGGTGCCGTGCGTCGGGGCCGCCGGTGGAGTCGGCTATCACGTGCCTCTACAAAGCGCTCGCGTGTGAGACCGACCATGTGGCCGCCAGTGTGCACTTGGCGCGTGTGCTGCTGGACGCGTCCGAAACGCTTCCACTGCGTGCTTCGCATGCAGCGTCCCTGGCGTCAGTGGCGTCCGCGCCTGAGAGTGCCGATGCGCTGATGGAGCTTGCGCTCGTGGATGCACAAGGGCCCGTGGGCCTGGCGAGTGCCGAGGCGCGTGCCCGTGCGAGTGCGAGCCGCTCGCTCGGATCCGCGGACATGCCTTTGTCCCTACCGGATGTGGTGCCAGCGTTCCAGTGGCGCACCGATGCGACCTTGTCGACGGCGGGTCTGGCAGAAGGCCTGCTGCGCACGGCCACACTCGGTCATGGGTGGGACGTGCCGGAAGCGTGGCATACGCTCGCGCAGCTGGCCCAGCGCACGGGTCGCCCCCAGAATGTGCAGCGCCGCACACTGCTCGAGGCACTGCGCCTGGAGGCCTCGCGCCCCGTGCGTGCCTGGCACGAGGCCCAGCGCTTAGGACTCCCGTAGCTCTCACGTGATTGCCCCCGAGCCGGCGGTCGGTCGGCCAGGTGGGTGGTCGCGCCGTTGCTGCAGCCCAGAAGCTGCGTGCGGGAGTGCGCTATGACAGAGCTGGCGGGCGGCAGCGATAGTGGCGGCAGCCGTCACGGCAGCATTTCGTCGTCCGTGGCACGGCGCACGCACCGTCGTGATCACGCACACCACGTTCATTCACATCATCATCATCATCACAAGACCCATGGCACGCACCATCACCGCACCGGCAAGGAGCCGAAAATGATCGGGAACTATGTCCTGCATCAGACACTTGGTTCCGGCACATTCGGTAAGGTCAAACTAGCGACGCATGCGCTCACCGGGCATCGTGTGGCCGTCAAAATTATCAACAAGCGCAAGATCTCGTCGATGGATATTGGCGGACGCATTAAGAAGGAGATCCAGTTTTTGCGTTTGCTACGCCATCCTCATATTATCAAGCTGTACGAGGTAATTACGACGCCCTCCGACATTATCATGGTCATGGAGTACGCCGCCGGCGAGTTGTTCCAGTACATTGTCGAGCATGGCCGTCTGCCGGAGAGCGAGGCCCGGCGCTTTTTTCAGCAGATTGTCACGGCGACGGATTTATGCCACAAGCACAAGGTCGCGCACCGTGATCTAAAGCCAGAGAACTTGTTGCTCGACGAGTTTTACAACGTCAAGATTGCCGACTTTGGCCTGTCCAACTTTATGGCCGATGGCGACTTTTTGAAAACGAGCTGCGGAAGTCCGAACTATGCGGCTCCGGAGGTCATTTCTGGCCGCTTGTACTCGGGCCCCGAAGTCGATGTATGGAGCTGCGGCGTGATTCTCTATGTCATGTTGTGCGGTCGTCTGCCTTTTGACGACGATTATGTCCCGTCCCTCTTTACCAAGATCAACAGTACGTATTTTTTGACTCACCAAACAGAGGGGATCTACACCCTGCCATCCCATCTATCCACCGAGACCAAGGAGCTGCTCTCGCGCATGCTCGTCGTGGACCCTGTGAAGCGTATCACCATATCAGAGATCCGGCAGCTCCCCTGGTTTAACGTGGACCTTCCCTCGTACTTGCGGCCGTTCCCCGTGACGCCCAGTGTGGAAGACAAGCAGTTCCAGCTGTCCGCCGCGCCTGTCATGGACGACACGCTGAGCAGTCATCCCTTCTTGCATGCCCCATCGACGTCGGTGCAAGCCACGCCGGACCCGTCGATGGTCTCGCCTGATTTGGGCGTGATTGATCCCTACGTGCTCGAAGAGCTGATGGGCAAGGTGGAAGGCCTCTCGCGTGGCCAGGTGCTGGATATGCTGCGTGCGCCTGAGACGAACCAAATCAAAGTGGCGTACCACCTATGTCAGGACTACCACGAGACGCTGGCCATGGCAACGAGCCTGCTACGCGAGCTGGAGCTGGGCGAGGAAGCGGCTTCCAGCACGACCAGCCTCTCCCAGTCGCCGTCCACCGGCACCGAAGGTGGTGATACCGCTCCCTCTCGACCCCGCGTGCGCCGTGCATCGACGCGTCCATCGCTTCCGACGGTCGGTACATCGCCTATGCACTACCATGCATTGATCAAGCGCTCCGGTGCCACGACCGACTTGACACATGCGGATGATCCCGATTCGCGTTCCCGCTCGCGGCGGCCATCCACGTCGTCGCGCAAAGCCGTGGACGAGGACTTGAAGACGCGTGTGAGCGAGCTCATTGCCTCTGTGGAAGACGAGGCGTTGGAGGGCTCGGATCTGGACGACCCTGGCCTCGACGAGAGTGATGTGTCGGACGACGAAACGGATGCATCGTCGACCATGTCGGATGTGGACGAGGAGTATGCCAGCTTTGATATGGTCGACGACCCGATGCTAGACGACGCTGGCGAGACACTCACGCTGCAAGACTCGTACATGCGTCGTCGTGTGCACCTGGCCGTGCTGGAGACGAGCTTGCCCGCCGCGCAGCGCGCCTTATACCCCTCGGGCCGCGCCTCGGGCGGGCAAGGCGCCACGGCCGCCGTGGAACCGCGGCCCTCTGTGCCGCCGACGCTGGCGCTGGCGGGACAGGAAAGCGGTACTACCTCCGGCAAATCGAACAGTCGGCGTGCGCGCTCACAGTGGCACTTTGGTATTCGGAGCCGAAGCCACCCGATGGAAATCATGCTGGTGCTCTACCGTACCATGGAAGCGCTCGGCATGGAATGGTGCCCCAAGACACCGCTGCCGCCCATTGCCCGTGGTCTGGACCAGATGACCACGGACGAGCGGCAGCAGGTGCTTGATGCGCTGAACGAGGACATCTTCTACGCGCAGACCCAGTGCCATCTGTACCACCACAAGGTCCGCCTGGATCTGCAACTGTACAAGGCGGATGCCAACTCGTACCTCGTTGACTTTCGGCATGTGGGCTATGCACTCGTGCCAGAAGCCGACGGCGATACCACATCCTCCCCCGCGGCCGGCGCGCTGCAGTGCGACGTGCCCAACCCCTTTCTCTTCTTCGATGCCGTCTTCCGCTTGATTGTCGAGTTGGCGGGCGCCTAATAGAATCACGTGGTAGGAGCCCGTCTCGCGCCGGTCACGTCCGGGCGCCCCATCGTTATGCCTGCGTCGCCGTCCGCCGCTGAATCGCAGCCCCTTCTGCCTTCGGGACAGGGCGCTTCGACGAAGACCGTTGCGCAGTCGTTCCAATGGCTGCTCTTCTCCTCTAAGATCAATGCTTTTCTGGTGTTTGTGCCGCTGGGTCTGCTTGCCGAGTGGCTGCACTGGGGCCCGCTCGCTGTGTTCACGCTCAACTTTTTGGCGATTGTGCCCCTGGCCAAGCTGCTAGGTGATGCGACGGAGCAAGTGTCGCTGCGTCTTGGTGCTACGCTCGGTGGTCTTCTCAACGCCACGTTCGGCAACGCCGTCGAGCTGATTGTCGGTGTGGTGGCCCTGCTGCAGGGCCAGCTCCGCATTGTGCAGATGTCGCTCGCGGGCTCGATCTTGTCGAATTTGCTGCTTGTGCTTGGTTTCAGCTTCTTTGCGGGTGGTCTCTTCCGTCCGGAGAACGCCTTTGCGCAGACGGCCGCGCAGGCCTCCGGCTCGATCATGACGCTCGGCTGCTTCACGATGGTGCTTCCGGCGGCCTACTGGGGTGCTGTGAACGGTGGTGGCACCAAGGAGATGGTCCTCAACGCGTTCAAGCAGCCGATCGACGTGGAGCCCGACTTTGATGCGACGCGCGGTCTCCTGTTCATTTCGCGGGGCACCGCCGTAATTTTGCTGCTGATCTACGTCGGCTACCTCGTCTTCCAGCTGCGCACGCACTCGTTCCTGTACGAGGACGAGGAGGGAGACGGGGAGGAGACCGAGCAGATGTCGCCGCGCTCGGCGATTGTGGCGCTGCTGCTCATCACGCTCGTCACCTCGTTCAACGCCGACTACCTCGTCTCGGCCATTGACGACGTGGCGAACAACTACCACATCTCGAAGGTGTTCATTGGTACGATTCTTTTGCCGATCGTCGGTAACGCGGCGGAGCACGTCACCTCTGTGTTCATGGCCGCGAAGAACAAGATGGAAATTGCGCTCAGTGTGGCGATTGGCTCCTCGGTGCAGATCTGTTTGGGTATGGTGCCTGTGCTGGTCATTGTTGGCTGGATGGTCGGTCAGCCTTTGTCGCTGTACTTCCACGACTTTGAGACGATTACGCTGGTCATCTCTGTGCTTCTCGTCAACAGCCTGATCCAGGACGGCAAGAGCAACTACTTGGAGGGCGCTCTGCTCCTGGCGCTCTACTTTGTCATTGCCCTGTCGTTCTGGGTACAGCCCCTCTAGTCTCGTATATACAAAACTACATCGCAAACGGGTTCGACGCCGGCTTGGGCGAGTCAAACGCCGTCTGACCCAGCGCCGCCGCTTGCCCCGTGCGCTGCTGCAGCATTGGGTTGAGCCGCATGGCACTGTGGCCCAGACGCATATCGCCCGTGTTGCCGAATGTATCGACACCATCGCCGGAGGCCAGCAACCGATCCAGCTCGGCGTGCTTCTCGCTCAGCTTCACGCGCGGCGGTCCACTGGGCTTGGGCGCCGGTGCCGGCTCCTCGGGACCATCGAGGTTGATCAGGGTATCGGTCGGCTCAGGGGCAGGCTGGGGGGCAGGCTGGGGGGCAGGCGCAGGCGTCGACGAGGCCGTTGACGCTTGCAGCCACGGGTTGTTCGAGCCAAAGTTTGTGGGCTGCGGCATTAACGGCTGCGGCTGCTGTGTCATCATGTACTGGTACTGCTGCGCCGCCTGCTGCAGGGCCATCTGCCGCTGGTACTCTTGCTGCTGCAGGTACTGCTGCTGAAGCATCTCCTGCTGTTGCATCTGTGCTTGGAAAAAAGGGTTGAAGCCCGTGGCTTGCACCGGGAGGAACGACGTGTACTGCGGCTGCAGCGCACCATACGTCGGCTCCGACTCCTGATCCAGGTTGATCAAGTTGTCCTTCTTCTTGCGCTTCTCCTCCTCCTCACGCGAGAGGGCGAGCGCACGTTCCATATCCGCATCTTGCTGCGCATTGCGACGCCGGCGCTCGTCCTCTTCGGCGGCCATGCGGCGCGACTCTTCCAGCGCCTGCTCCAGCTCGCGATCCTCGGCTGTTTGCCGGCTCTGCTGCTGCTGCCGGCGGCGACGACCGGCCTCGTCAGAAAAGTCGTCCGGATCGCGATTCGAATTCTCGATATCGTAGCGATGACGCCGCCGCTGACGCATCTTGGCCTCATCGAGCAGGAGCGCGGTAATGTCCTTGGCTTTTTGGCGCACATTGATGCCCTGGTCCACACTCGCATCGTCAATGTACTGAAACTCTTTGAGCGTCTTGACAATGTAGATATTGTCGTGGAAGTAGTTCCATACACTCTCACTCCCCGAGTGCAGCAAGTAGTCCAGCACTGATAAGGCCTTGAACACATGACGCCAGTTCTTGCCTTTGTCGTTCAAGCGCTTATCGAGAATCTCCATCATCTCAATAAAGTCCGTCCTGCCATTAGCCACTCATACGTACGGATTGTGACTCAGCTGAGCAAGCTCCGCCATTTGGGTCCCGCTCGGCCCCCATGGATCGTTGGACGTGGCATCACGCACTTTGATCTGGGTGTCTGTGTAACCCTTCAAATAGTTCTTTCCTACACGAACAGCCGACTTGGATAGATTCTGCAGCGACATTGCAGCAAGCAATGCCTCAGGTCGGCGGGCGTAGGCGTGCCACGGACGAGTGGGGGTCGCCGCCGCCGCCGCCGCCGCGGGCGGGGCTATGAACGGTCCACAGCATCACGTGAGCGAACACGCTCGCCCTTGGTCGACGTCCGCGGCACGTCGAGGCGCTCTCCAACGAACCGGCATGTCCAGTACTTTACATTACCGAGCCGCGACCAGCGGCTAACCACTATATAGAATCATACACACAAGTCATTACGCACTCTCCGGGAGCGCCGTCGCAGGCGACTCTGGCGCCTGCATCGACACCTGCGCCTTCTCAGTCACGGCTTCCGTGTCCGGTGCATGTCGCATCTCCCACGGCCGCTCGCCCATCTCGAGATCTACAGGCTGGTGCGCTTCCCTATGCGCATAGTGGGGAATGGCATACGCCTCCTCACCAACCTGAGCAATGTCCGTACCGATCAATTCGTCTTTCTCGTCCACGCGGAAGTGGCAGTAGGGGATGTTGTCGATGAGGAATAAAAGGATCAAGGTAAGCACAAACGACCAGCCAAAGCCCGAAACCGAGTCGGCCAGCTGGTAGCCGAGCTGGACGTAGTGGTGGTTGATCCAGCCAGAGCCATCCGACGGATCACTGCCGTCAAAGCTGGCGACGCGGCCATCCGCAAACAGCGCGGTAAGGATGTTGCCCGTAATACCACCAATAGCGTGCGCCGCAAAGATATCGAGCGCGTCATCGTAGCCCAGCAAGTTCTTCAGACTCGTGGCAAAGTTGCAGGCCGTGGCGCCCACCACACCAAACACCAGCGCCGACGGCGTACCGACGTAGCCGGAGGCGGGCGTAATCGCAACCAGGCCCGAGATCACACCAGAGCAGAAACCCACGGCCGACCACTTCTTCTCAAGGCGGTAGTCCCAGAGCATCCAAGTAAGGCCACCCACGCACGCCGCAATGTGTGTCACCATAAAGGCCTGCGCCGCACGCAGGTTGGCACCGATACCCGAGCCACCGTTGAAGCCGAACCAGCCGAACCAGAGCATGGTCGTACCCAGAATCACATGGGGCACATTGTGAGGACGGTACGCCAGCGCTTCGGTGCCGTAACCGTGGCGGCGGCCCAAGAAGACGGAGATGACCAGCGCGGCAGTGCCTGAGCTAATGTGCACGGGCGTGCCACCCGCAAAGTCGATGCCACCCAAATTGTAGCCCCACCCGTTGCTGTTCCACGTCCAGTAGGCCAGCGGGTTGTACACGATCGTGCACCAGCAAAAGAAGAAGAGAAGCACAGGGCCGATCCGCGCGCGGTCCGCAAAGGCGCCACAGGCAATGGCCGGCGTCAGCGCCGCAAACATCATTTGGAAGAGGCAGTAGACTAGCTGCGGAATATTTTCACCGCCCGTCGATACGCCGATATCGACGTTGATCAGGCCAAAGTGGTCCAAGTTGCCGATAAAGGGTCCACCCGTCTCGCTGAACGCCAGAGAAAAGCCCCAAAAGAACCACTCAAACGACGCCACCGCCGATACCATCATCGTAAGGATCAGCACAGTCAATGCATTCTTGCAGCGCAGCAAACCCGAATAAAAGAAGCCCACACCGGGAATCATCAAGAAGACGAGGCCAGCGGCCACGAGCACCCACGCAATGTTGCCGAGGTTGTACACAACAAGCCCATCCTCCGTCATGATGGCCATGTCATTCGATGACGTTGAGTTAAAGACCACCATAATGCGCTACAATGGACAGAAACCGAGTCAGGATCGTGGTCGGTATCGAAGAGCGCGCCAAGATTGCAAAAAAAGGAAACGCTGGAGTGCCGCGTACAGACTGCATGGTGCAGCTGATAAGCCTCGTCGTCCGATAAACCTGCAGCGGCCACGTGGAGGAACGGCGCGCTTGCCCAGCGACGAGCCAAGACCATGCAGGGGGACGGCGCTGATACGCAGAACGCCGCTCGCCCCGCCAAGCGTGCGCGCAAGGAAGCGACACAGCGCCTGAGTGAGCGTGATGTGGGCCTCCTCGAGTATATCCACCCAGACTGGCGACCGCTCCACGCGATCCTCAAGCAGCGCTACACCGATTTTCTCGTGCATGAAATTGACCTAGCAGGCCAGGTCACCCATATCACCTCGCTCGAACCGCCATCGAAGTTGTACGCGGCGCCCACGGAGGAGAAGGCAGGGCAATGGGACGACCTGACGCCGTACTTTGATGCCGTCGAGGCTCTCCAGGCGCTGGCAGCCGACGAAAAAGCGGCGCCTGTCCACTCGCGCGCGCTCCCCGACAAGGCCGACCGTGCGCGTGTGCACCAGCTTGTGCGCGAGCTCGCTGGCACGGCGCTCATGTCGGAGGCTACTACGCTCGACGACGGCACGCCGGCCATCCGCGTGGCACGACGTACGGCCGATCACCGCTCTCGTCCCCGCGACGATCCACGCTCCGAGGCGGTAGCGGCCCCGCCGTACATTCACTTTACTTTGCAAAAGACAAATCGAGACAGTCAAGAGGCGCTCCAGTGGCTTGCGCGGTTCCTCAAGCTGGATAGCCGTGGACGTGCCAGTGCCGCGAATCAGCTGAGCGTAGCAGGCACCAAAGACAAGCGTGCTGTGACAGTGCAGCGGGTCGCTTTGCAGCGCGGACGGCGTACGGCGCTCGAGGTATGGAACATGGTCAACCACATTGGCCAGCCTGTCTCCAGTGCGCGTGGCGAGACGCGGCGGCGCACGCGCGAATTAGCGGTGACAACGCGCGCCGAGCGCGGACTGCGCATTGCGCACCTGGCCTATGCCTCGGCGCCGCTCCAGCTGGGCGATTTGCAAGGCAACCAGTTCACCATTACCTTGCGTGATGTGCGCTGGGCCGACGAAAGTGCGTCGGATGTGCCTGTGCTCTCTGCCACGCTCAAAGAGCAGGTCGCGCAAATGGAGCAACATGGCTTCCTCAACTACTTTGGCATGCAGCGTTTCGGTACGGGCCAAGTATCGACGCATGCCGTGGGCCTGGCGGTACTACGAGGCGACTACGCCGAGGCCATACGCCTAGTGCTGCAGCCGCCACCCGACGAGGCGGCGGCAGAGGCCGACGACCATGCACCGCCGGCCGTAGCGGCGGTGCGGGCGGCGCAAATAGCGGTCTCCCAGCGCGACTACCGCGAGGCGTACCGGCTGTACCCCAAGACATGTGTGGCGGAGCGGGCCGTGCTGGAAAAGATGAGTGCACCACATTGGTCGCCCAACGATGCGCTGGGCGCGTTTCAAAACATCCCGCGGTCCCTGCGCCTGATGTATGTGCATGCGTACCAATCGTACTTGTGGAATCGTTTGGTATCGGAGCGTGTAAGGCGGCACGGCGCGCGTGCTCCTGTCGCCGGCGATCTCATTGAGAAGGACGGCACGCACCATGTGCTTACCGCCGAGGAGGCAGCACAAGCGTCGATGGAGCAAGTGGTGATGCCCATGCCCGGGGCCGAGGTGCACCTGCCCGAAGGCTGGCTCGCCGATCTGTACACAGCGATGCTGCAAGCGGATGGCCTCACGCCCATGTCTCTCGCATCGTCGCGGCAGCCCGAGTACCGCTTGAAAGGCGCGTACCGACGCATGGTCCAGAAACCTACCGGGATGACGTGCTCGTTCCTGCGATACGAGGACCCGGATGCGCCGCTGTGTGCTACGGATGAGGATGCGCTGCTGGCTACCGAGGCGCTACCGACGCATACGGATGCAGCGCCGTACCTTGCGCTTCAGCTGGTATTCCAGCTGCCTCCGTCGTCGTATGCCACCGTGCTCCTGCGGGAGCTGCTGCGTACCGATACGAGTGCGCATGCCCACAAGGCGCTCACGAAGCAGGCGCAGGATGCCCACTCGGCGGCCTAGCACGAGCACGTACTGGAAGCCTCGTTCCATGCGTCGTGGAGCGAAATGGCACGCGCATTCGGTGCCCCGCCCGGAATGCGGTCGCCAGGTCGTCGCACGCCGGGTGCGACGGCGTCCCATAAAGCAGGCGTAGATACAATCTGTGTGAGTCGCTTGTACGTACTTGGCGCACGAGCTCGGCAAAGGCATCGTCCACGCCGGAACCGGCCTTGGCACTGCACTCGACAAACAGGCACTCGTTGGCAGCGGCAAACTCGGCACCCTGCTCCGGCGTGATGACGCGCTCGGTGGTGCAATCCACCTTGTTCCCCACTAGGAGGCGAAGCGGCGGCACAGCGCCCTGGAATGTGTGGAGCTCCTTCAGCCACAACGGGAGCTCCTCGAACGAGCGGGCCTCGGTGACATCATACACCAAAATGACGCCCTGTGCACCGCGGTAGTAGCTACTCGTCAGTGTGCGATAGCGTTCCTGCCCGGCCGTATCCCAAATACTGAGCTTGCACCACTTGCCGTCGACGCACAGACTCTGCATCTTAAAGTCGACGCCAATGGTCGCCGCAGCGTCGTCCTCTAGGAATACATCTTCGGTATATCGTCGCACTAGCGCCGACTTGCCGACGCCTGAGGAGCCGATCAGCAGGATTTTGAGCGTCGGCAGCTCCGCCGTCGTCGTCGGCTCGGCCATGCCGCGGAACGTCGGGGGAGACAAGTGGAGGTGAACGGTCGCCGCCCGCGTCTTCCTGCGACGATGGCTGGCAGCGAGGGGCCTACGCGTGCGCAGATGTCTGCGCGCGCCTACAAGAAACTCGTGTTCCATGCGGCCAAGTACCCGGCGTATACGTGTGTGGGCGTGCTTGTGGGCACCACAGATGGCCACTACGACGTGCAGGATCTGGTGCCACTTGCGCACCATTGGGCGACGCTGAGCCCCATGACCGAGGCAGGCCTCGCATTGGTGCGTAGCTTGTACTTACCCTAGGTGGAAGCGCATCTCTCTGCGTCGTCCCGCAAGATGATCGGCGTGTACGAGA
Organism: Malassezia equina; assembly: GCA_029542865.1. NCBI lineage: Eukaryota > Fungi > Basidiomycota > Malasseziomycetes > Malasseziales > Malasseziaceae > Malassezia > Malassezia equina. The sequence goes on from CP119901.1 coordinate 388,664, forward strand.
TTCCAGAACGCCTCGAGCAGAAGAACGTTTCGCCCACAACGACCGCGCTCGCGGACAAGCTCGCCAAGAAGCTGGGTTTGTCGCCCTTGGTCCTCTTTGTACGTATGCCATTCTTACGCAGGTGCATGGGGACAAGCTACTCGAGTCGCCTGAGAAAGCGCTCTTGGCATCTGCGCGCCAGACCATGCGCGTCAGCGTACCGGACTCGGCCACGCTCGTGCCGCAGCTCGAGAAAGATGTAGATAGCGGCAAGTGGGCCGCGCTCGCTGACTGGGACGACCATCTCGAGAACACGACGCTCGACTGGCTCGACAATGCCCCGGTCGCGTAGCGATCGCCCACCTCCACTCCTCGTCATGCTCCCCTCTTCGGTGCGGCGCTTCGCTGCGACGTGCGTAGCGCGTACGCCGCCGCTGCGCCTCGCGATTGTGGGTGCAGGTCCAAGCGGCTTTTACGCAGCTGCGCGTGTCCTGCAAAAATTTGACGCGGGGCACGGCACGGGCGCCGGTGGCGTTGAAGTGCACATGTATGAGCGACTGCCCACCCCCTTCGGGCTCGTGCGCTATGGCGTCGCACCTGACCACCCCGAGGTCCGCGTACGTTGCTCGACTAACACAGAACGTGGAGCACAAGTTTGATCAGGTCGCACAGGACCCACGCTTTACGTTCCTGGGCAATGTGCGAGTCACATCGGACGACGCGCCCCGCACCCCGCCGACCGAGCAGATATCGCTGCGCGAGCTGGCGCCGTACTACACACATATCCTCTTTGCGTACGGTGCCAGTGATGCACGCGCACTCCATGTGCCGGGCAGCGCAGGCGAGTTGGACCGCGTGTACAGCGCGCTGGACTTTGTGCAGTGGTACAATGGGCACCCCGATGCGCATGCCGCCGGCGCTAAACTGAACGAGATGGATGGCGCACGCATACAGAATGTGGCGGTGGTAGGCGCTGGAAATGTGGCCTTGGACGTGGCACGCATCCTTCTGCGCCAGTGCCACTCCGCCCCTGACGCCCAGCGTTTGTCCGACACGGATGTGCCGCAAGTCGTGCTGGAGCGCCTGCGTTCGTGGGATGTCAAGCATGTGGGCCTCTTTGTGCGACGCGGCGCTGCCGAGCTGGCATTCACGAACAAGGAGCTACGCGAGATGCTGGCGCTGCCGCATGTGGCCATGCAGCCATTGGATCCCGCACTGCTGGACGCTGCATTGGCGCATGTCGCTCAGAGCACGGATGCGGGCACCAAGCGCGCCAAGACGCGCCTTCTCCAGCAGCTGCAAAAAGGCAGTCGATGCGCCTATACACCCACACATACGCCGACGTGGGGCGTCCATCTGCACCGTGCGCCACGCGCCTTTGTGGGCCAGGATGCAAACGGTGTGACGCAGGCCCACTGGGATATCACGGACGTCATCGATGGGCGTGCGCAGGCCACAGGGGCTACGGAAACAACGCCGGTGGACTTGGTGGTCGCGAGTGTCGGCTACCGATCGCGCCCGCTGGAGGGCGAGCGCAGTGCTTTGCCCTTTGACACGGAGCACCACAGGGTCCCGAACGAGCAGCATCGCGTCGTGGCATCGCAGTCTACGGTCCCTGGCATGTATGTGTCTGGCTGGCTCGCTACGGGCCCTGTGGGCGTGATTGCATCGACGATGATGGACGCCTTTGCGGCGGCGGACGCGATTGTCACCGACTGGGCGCAGAAACGCCCCACTTTCTGTGCGTCGGTGGGCCAGGCCGAGGCACTGCGTCGCGAGCCAGAAGCCCTCACAGGCCGGCGTGTCGTGCGGTACCACGACTGGCTCCAGATCGATGCCGCGGAGCGTGCGCGGGGCGCACAGTGGGGCAAGCGCCGCGAAAAGTTCCTGTCGGTCGAGGATATGCTCGACGTGGTATCGTAGTCTACTGTACACCGGGCAACGGCCGGAAGAGCACCTGGATGGTATAGGTCTTGTTCACAGGGTCCCAGTGGCTCCACGTAGCCGGCTCATCGCGCTGCTCGGGCCACGGCACCCCTGGGACGGTGAGTGTGTGGGAGCGATCAATTTCGCGGGATTGCAGCTTGAACGCAATCGTCTCGTACGGCTCGGCGGCCACGAGCAAGTACTGCCACGCGCGGTTTGGTGCTTCCCTGCGCTGCTCAAAACTGCTCATGAAGCGGTGCAGCGGAAGCACTTCCGCTTTGATTTCAGGCAAGTGCACCTCAAACAGCAGCCCCACGCGGCCACTCGTGCTGAGGCGATGCTGCCGCGCCGCCTCGTCCTCCTCGCCCTCGGCCGGAGGAAGAAGAGGCTCTCGAATCTTGGTGATCTTGTAGCCAGGGCGTCCAATCTTCACAAACGACTTTTTCGGCATCTCCGGCGCTGGCGCCAAAAGCGCTGTGGTCGCCTTGGCATCCACGTCGTTCGAGCGCGCTTCAAGGGCGGCACGGCGCTGCAAATTGGTTTGGTGCTTCTTTCCCTGGGTATGCGAGAGGTACGAGCCCTCGTTCGCATGCATCGTCAGGCACAAGCGGCACTCGATCGTGCCAAGATGGTTGCGCAGGATGTACGGGTCCTTGCTCAGGTCAATCGTCTCCATCGCGAGACGGCGCAACCGCTCACGACGATCTATCGCCGCCTCATCGGCGCTCGCAATGCCCGCACCCTTGTTGCCCGCGCGGTTCTGATAGTCTGGGGTCAGCGCTCGCGTACGCACCCATCGAGCCAGCCGGCGGCGCGCAGCGTCGGTGGGCGCCGTCGTGCGCGACGCTGCGAAGATGCATCACGTGATGTCGGCCGAGCAACGCGCGAGGCGCGCGTGCCGTAGGGGCTACCGCCGGGCTGTTTGTCTACCTCACCGAGCGAGTATGGCGGCCGTCGACGGGATGACGACCATGACGACCACAACGACCGAGCCGATCGGTACGTATGCTCTGTTATCACTAACATCAAGGTATCTCGAACCTGCCGAATCAGGTGGGTACCATTCCACTAACCGCAGCGACACCGCATTGCGTCGCGCACGCCAGCGAACTTTACGCTGATGGTCGTGGGTGAGAGCGGTACCGGTAAGACGACGCGTACGTATTATCGACTTATGCAGTCATCAACACGCTGTTCCGCACGGACCTGGCGCCGGGGATGGACTACCACCAGCGCTTCACGGCGCAGCTCGACAAGACCGTGGAGGTCGATGTGATCCGCGCGGAGCTCGAGGAGAAGCAGTTCCGCGTCAACCTCACGGTCATTGACACGCCCGGCTTTGGCGACTATGTGAACAACCGCGACTGCTGGGCGCCGCTCGTGGACTTTATTGACGACCAGCACGAGTCGTACATGCGCCAGGAGCAGCAGCCAGAGCGCAAGAACATCCGTGATCCGCGTGTGCACGCATGCCTGTACTTTATTGCGCCGACGGGCCACACCCTCAAGCCGCTGGACATTGAGGTGATGAAGCGTTTGTCCTCGCGCGTGAATTTGATTCCCGTCGTGGCCAAGGCCGATACGCTCACGCCGAACGACCTGGCGCAGTTCAAGGAGCGCATTCGCGAAGTCATTCACACGCACAACATCCGCGTGTTTGCGCCACCGCTCGATGCGATCGACGAGGCGAGTGCTGAGCACGCACGCTCGCTCATGGCGTCGATGCCGTTCAGCATTATTGGCAGCACGAAGGACGTGCGGACGCGCGACGGCCGCACGGTGCGTGGTCGTGAGTATGTGTGGGGTGTGGCCGAAGTCGAGAACGAGAACCACTGCGACTTTAAGAAGCTTCGCTCGCTGCTGATCCGCACGCACATGCTGGACCTCATCTCGAACACCGAGGAGCTGCACTATGAAACCTACCGCCAGGCGCAAATGGAGACGCGCAAGTACGGCGAGCCGAAGGTGAAGAAGGTGGAAAACCCCCGTTTCAAGGAGGAGGAAGAGGCTTTGCGGCGCAAGTTCACCGATCAGGTCAAGCTGGAGGAGGGCCGCTTCCGCCAGTGGGAGCAGCACTTGATTGCCGAGCGTGACCGCTTGAACAAGGACTTGGAGATGACCCACGGCGCTATCAAGCAGCTGGAGGCGGAGATCGAGTCCATGCAGATGTGCGCGCGCGCGCAGAGGAGGTGAGCGGCCGCGCCGCACTCTGACTGGATCAGAGCCGCCGCTACTCGTCCAGCTCCTGCGCCAGCTGCGACTCCCGTAGAAGTAAATCTTCCTCTAGCTCCAATTCCAAGGCCATGGTAGCCGCTTCTGCATCATCTTGACACCATAGCTCCGCCTCATGGTCCACAGGCGCCGGCGCCGGCGCCGGCGGCGCAGCAGCTTGGGCAGCAGGCGCGGCTCGGGCGGCAGGTGCGACGCGCGCGTCCGACCGCTCCGAACTGCCTCGCGACCGCTTCGTGCCCATATGCGCGACGACCTCGGCGTGTCGATGCAAGTCGTCTGCACGCAGCGGCACCGTAGGCACGGGCATACGCAGCACGTCGCGCGCATACTGCCGGTCGTACAAGCAGTTCCTGCGGTCAGGCACAAAAGTACGCACCCCAAAAGACGCCCAAACGTCTTGAGACCGCGCTTGATCGAGTCGGTAATGGCTTCCTTCTTGCACTGCGGTGAGAGAGCTTTGCCTACCTTTTCCAGGGCCGCATGCTTACCGCGTGCGCCTTCGACATGGCCGTATCCGACATCTTCATGGTACGTTCCATCGCGCAGTGTGATGCGCACAATCGCACTCACACCACACTGGCACTTGCCTGTCTCGGGATGCACGTCCAGCTGCGGTCAGCGCACGCAACGCACGTAATCGACGTCCAAGCTCACCACACTGGTGGACCAACCGTTGAACCCAAAGATCTCGTTCGCTAGATCAATTGCTTTCCATCCCTCGAGATACGTGAGCTTGGGACCGCCGCCTGGACCAGGCCGCTGACTCAAGTACTCAGGACCAAGCCGCTGCTGCAACTTGGCCTGCAGGGTGGCTAGACGCGTCGCGGTCCAGAGCGTGAGGCCTGTCTCGAGGTCCCGCTCCTCGAGCTCCGAACGCGCGGCCGTCGACACGCCTCCATGCCCTGCGGGGAAATAGTCGTTCGTATAGGCGGGTAGAGCATGCGAATGCAGCGCACTAGCGTGGCCCCCCGACCCCGACATGCTGCGGCGCAGCGCGTCGTACGGCGCCCAGACGCGACGCACGACGTGCCTATCACGTGCATCTACGAGAGCTTGACATACAAGATGAAGAGCACGAGCACAGTTATAGCGCCGATGCTGAGCGTAAGTATGGGTATACGTACGGCGCATACTTGCGGATCATGGCATCCACATTGATCTTGCGCGCTGCGCGGCGGTACTTGAGCGACTCATCGCGCAGACTCGAGGACATCGACGACATGTCTAGGCGGGGTCAGTGCAGCGCGTACGTACGGTCCAAGCTGTCACCACGCCATAGCAAATCCTCCATATTCTTCGTCATGATCTTTTGGACATCCTGCAAGTCCTCGTTGAGTCGGTCCAAGTGCGACCCAGCGGCCGTCTCCGCCGTGCGTGAGTCCGCATAGAGGCGCTTGGTGCGTTGCATGAACGTGTCAAACGCCACAAATGCATAGGGGCGCAACGTCGGCTGCGCTACTTGGCGTCCATAGCTCAGGCTAAACTCGCGCGCCAGCTCGTCCAGGTACGAGAACGCAAGCTTGCGGGGGTACGACCGGTCGGTGATGGTCAGGTATACCACGGACGCAGGATCACTCGGTGGCGGTTGGATCAGGTAGCTGCATAAGTTTTTTCCACACGTACTGCATCGACAACGACCCTGTATCGATACTACATCTGGTCTCAGACTGGGGCGTAATTTTCCGGAAAATGATCTTGGATTGCTGCTTGCATTGCGTGAGCTCAGGACTCTGGTCCTCATCCACACTTTGTGCGAGTGGCAGCGAGTCGGACACACGCGCAACTTGGGTAGAGCGAACCATCGAGCGGCGCACCAGGACAAAGGGCAAGGGGAGGCGGCCGAATGTGGAGAAGAGCGACACACACATGCAGCCACGTGGGAACGCCGCGCCGCGCAGGCGTGTGGAGGTGCGCGCCGCCGCCGCCCATCTCCCGTGGGCGACGATGGGCGACCTGGCGACCCAGCCCGCTGGCGACTATGCGTCGGCGTCTCGCATTATCCTGGATTTGCGTGGTATTTGCTTTGTCATTGACAGAGAAACGCTTATGAGTTTACCAGAATCGATCCTGCTCTGTCTATTCCCGAATGGGCTCATGCTCCCCGACCCGGCGGACGAGTCGAACGAAGGCGGGGAGGAGGGGCAGGTCGTGTATGTGGACGTACGTATCGCCTGTCTGACAACGTTAGTCCGATGCACAGTGCCTTCAGTTTGTTCTTACCTTCTTCCGGCGCGCGCAAGAATACTTTTACGGCACGGATACCACGCCAGGCATTTATCAAGGGCCTGGCCTGAACCCCAACTACTTTGACATGGCCGACCCTATGGCGAATGGGTTTGGACAGTCATTTCACCTGCCCCTCTTCCACAAGCAGGCGGTGATTGTTCTGCGGGAAGAGCTCGAGTACTTTACCATCCCGCCCGCCTCGATGAAGACGACGCCTGTGCCTCCGTCGGCGAACCCGAATGTGCCGCCGCCCGTGGCGCCTGAGCTGACCAAGCTGAAGGATGCGTGTGGTGATACACTGCTCTTGCGGCGTCACATTTTCACGGCGCTGCAGCGCAATGTCAACAAAGAGAACAACCTGGCCGAGCAGCACCTGATTGATATGCTGTGTATGAGCGGCTTTGAGCCGGACGATCTTTGGGGCTACCGTGCGCGAGAGCCTTCACGCTGTGGCATCATTAGCACGGCACTTGTGCTGCTCAAAACCGGCGTCACGCACGCAGGCGAGCTGCCCGGCGGCCGCCCATCGAATGCGCCCCTCCCGCCGCGCCCGATTGGCGTGCAGCGCCAAGGCATCGACATGGAGAAGGGCATCCCACCCACGATGCTCGCTGACACGGGCGACATGGGCGACTGGGTGGACGACGGGCAGGGCGGCGTCCTGCGTGTGAATCAGCAGCAGCTATCTACCACGCAAAAGTTGCTGCTATTTTGGCGCAAGCCAGCGGTACGTACACGCCTACAACTGACAGCCAGCGAAAGTGCTGGTGGGACGGCATGGACATTGTGGTCCCCAGCGCACAGCGTCGCTCCGAGCGACGTACCGTCGCGCCCGCGGCCCTAGCGGCCATGTCGCCGCAAGAGCGTGCGTGGCTCGAACAGGGCCAGGGCATGCTCGTGCGGGTGTGGGTCCGACGCGTATGGACGCTCGAAGTCAGCTTGGTGCGTAGTTCTCACGACGAGGCTAACTGGCAGATTTGATACCCTAGTTGCTTTCCATAAATAGCCACCAAGGCCGTTGGCTATAGGTAGTACTGTACCAGTTGCGTGATTCATGAAATCGCGCCTATCTAGGGCACCGAGGGGCGGACAGGCCGCTGGGTGGTCAGAAAAGAAACTCACGCCCCCTGCGTCGGGTGGCCCGCCGGGCGCCCGCATAGCAGGGCGGGGGCCCGATTGGTCTGCTGCCGCACGCTCCCCTCCACAAAGGCTAATTCTGACAAACCAAGGCCGTAGGGGTCGCCCACGATGGCGGCTGGACCAACGAGATCCCGTCGGCTGCGGCTGGAGGTGCGGCGACCGCCTGACGCCTATTGGGGGTCGTCGGCCGCACCGAGAGAATTAAAAGGATCGCGGGTCGCAAGACGCCTCCTTACCCCCCATGGCCCCCCTCTCCGTTGCTACTCGAGGAACTGGAGGGGCAGGTGGACCTGGAGCTCGGCCCATGGTTCGGCGACGTTTCACAGAGGCAGCAGCACAAAACTTCTGCTTGCCTGATACCTTCTGTGGGTCGCCGACCGAGATGGCCTCGACGCCGCTGCCCAACTCGAGCGCCGCGAAAAACGAGGCCTTTCCAAAGACACCTCCTGTGCCTATTCGTCAGAGCTCGGCACCCGCGGCCACCACGATGGAGCGAAGCTATTCGCTGCCCGTGGCCACGCAGCGGGAGTTTGAGTCGCAGTGGCAGAGTGTCGCGCAGCGTACGAGCCGCATGGACTCCCTGTCGAGCCTGCCGGAACGCCGCAGCGTGGCGCCACCACAGACGCTCTGTCTTTCTGAAGACACCACTTGTACATATTCGTCTCTGGTATCTTCTTCGCAGGAGTCAGCTGAAGAGTCGGCTGTGCTTTGCAACTCGCTGGACTGCTGGTGGTCCTACGGGTGGCCGAGTTGCGGCAACGGCACGGCGATTGTATCGCCTGTGCGTGCGACCCACACGCCGTTGACGCCCCCCTCGCTCGAGGATGAAACAGAGTCGCTTGCCGACTCTGTGCAGTCGCATTCGCGGAAACACGTTTCCTGGATGCTGACCAGCCTGGAAAATGAGCTGAGTGCTTTGCGCTCGTGCAAAACGCCGCCGCCGACCACGGACGACAAGTTTGGTCACAATTACGCTAGGGAGACCAGCAAGCCGGCAAAGGAGGATGGCGCAACGTCCCCGGTGGACGTGCAGCCATGGCCGTGTATGCCTGCATCCTCGCTCTCCGAGTCCATGTCGAAGCACGCATGGACACTAGCAGCGGCTACGCAAAAGCGCTTCTTCCCGCCCATTACCTGTGAAACAAGCTGTGCGTGGACGCCAGCCATGACTGCGAAAAGCATGGGCATGCCGGAGCCCCTGTCCTTTTATATACACCCGGACCATGTGCAATAGACGTATGAGAGAATGATCCCTCTGTAGATGCCACCTATGAGTTATTCTTTCGACGAACGCAAAATCTCATCGGCCATGGCCCGAACGGCCTGCTCGCTCGTCGTCACATCCGACGCGGCCTCCTGCATGTGCTGGCCCACGCCCAAGGGGTAGCGGCGGAACAGCTGCACCTTGGAAGCCACGCCGGCCATTTCATGGTGGCGCAAAAACTGCAGCCATCGGTCAATCGTGGCATCGCTCGCATCGTAAATCTTGATCGAACGACGGTGAATGCGCCGCCAAAAGTTCTCTTGCGACTTTTTGTGCACAAAGGGACCACGCGGCACCGTCCACAGCGACGTGCGGATCGGCAGCGTGGCAATACCGCCCGTGGGGATCTGCATAGCATGGGCCACACGCAGCGCAAAGTCCGCAAAAAAGTCCAGCTCAAACGTCTTTTTGTTGTACGAGGTGAGCTGCAGCGTCGCAACGTGGATATCATGCGTCCGCGGCGGCGACTGGACGTCAGGCAAAAGGCGCTCGGCGGCCGGCGCAGCGGGCGCCGTCGACACAGACGACGTTGAGGCAGAGGTAGAAGCAGGCGCAGACGCAATTCCTTTCTCCGCCCCCAGCTGTGCTGCGCGCTCCGTCGAGCTAAACGCGCGTCTCAGCAGCGTGCCCGAGGTCATCAAGCAGGAGGAACGGGGGAGGGGGAGCGCTGGGAAGAAGACGACCTATAGGATTATGTAAGAACGTCGGTCGCCCCGCCCCGCTTAGGCGGCCGTCACCGCGGGGGCCAGCATGGCCAACGGATCCGCCTGTATGGCCGCGGGAGCGCGTGCAGACGTAGAGTCGGCGTGGGAGAAGGAGGAAGTGTCCTGATTCTTTGCTGGCAACGGCGCCGACGCCGACGTAGCGGCGTCCGAGGAGCGCAACTCGCCCTCGTCCGCAGGCGGATCGGCCGACTCGTTCAAGTGCTTGCCGGGCACAGGGCCCGCCGTGCCCCTCGGTCCCATCGGCGGGTCAGGGTTCGTCGGGGTAGGTTTCGATCGCTTATGCCCATTTTCCTCGCCAACGCCAGTCACCGTAACACTCGGCATGCCCGCCTCACGAGCAAGACGCGCTTTTTTCCTGCGTTCGTACGCCTCGCGCACCGTTTCGCGAATCACACGCACAGAGCGGCTGCCCTCTTCCACATTGGCCATAGCGGTACGCAGAAGCGCGCGAACTTGGTCCGCCGTCCAAATGAGGTTGTACGAGGTGCTGTAGTGGGCCGTCGTAGGATCAAAGCCAGGCTGGGCGGCATTGGGAAGCAGCGGGCAGTACACGAAGTTGATATCAGGATCACGGCCCTCGACCGGCCCATTCTTGTGACGCCAGCCATCGAGGCGCTGTGCATACTTGTGCTCGTACTGCAGGCGCATACACTCCGCCTCATCCTCCAAGTCGCGCTGCATCGCCGAGGGGGACAGCGATGGGCGCTGTGCTGCGGCGGCCGCCTCAGCCTTGGCCGTGGAGCTGACTTCCACATCCGGCTCGTCGCCCCGAGGGCGCGGACGAATGTCAATGTGGAACTCGCGGCCAAACTCGTGCAAACGCTCGAGCGCAGCCCCCGTCTTGACGTCCGACGACGCATCGAACGAAATGATCACATCAGCCTCGCGCTCTTCACGCGCCAGGACATGGTTCGGCAGGTTGTTCGAAAGGCCACTGTCCATGAGACGAAGTCGGCGCGTGTGCTCCCACTTCCACTGGCGCGTGTGGGTAGGCATACCCATATCATCGTCTTCATGCGCCACATCCAGCTCCTCCATGGGCGCCATAAACGTCTCGGGATCGTGCTCCATCATGGACGTCGATACGGACGCATCGCTGCCGCGCCGCGGGCGCAGCGTGTGCTCCAAAGAGAATTCCGGTAGACGCGGAAGCTGAGTGAAGAACGTATTGATTGGAGCGGCAGGGCGCACCTTGTCGTCATCGGCCGCCGGCAAAGGGGCCGCGGACGCCGGTGGCACCGGCGGCGGCGGTGGCTGTAGCTTGGTCTGTGACGGTGGCTCTGACTTTGATGAGAATTGGGATGGTGGCGGCGGCGGCGACGAGCGCGTCACAGCCGGCGGCGGTGGGCTCACAGAGGGGCTGGCGCCGTCCATATCAATGACCACATCGTCCATGCCACGCCCATAGAAGGGATTCGGCTCATCGGCCGCACGAATCGGGTTGCCCCAGCGCTTCTCCCACTGCTTCATCTTCACAAAGTTGTTCACCCAGCTAAGTAGCGTCGACATGACCGTGCCTTGCGGAATGGAAGCAAGCATAGTCGTAATGTACGCCGTCAGAGGGCCCGCCGGAGCACCGGTACACTGACCCACAATGGTCGCCAGCATCTGCTCGGGGGCGCGGTGCGTCGAACGGCCATTCTCAAATGTGCGGCCGTACGCCCATGTGGGGATCCATGCACCAATGCTGCGGCATCCGAGCTCAAGGGGCGAGATTTCGTACCAGTCGTAACCACTGCCCACGAGCGGAGGACCCTCTTGCGACGGACCAGGCGCTGGCGCATCCCCCACCGGGTACGGCCGCCAGACGCGACGCACACCTGTGAGGATGGGAATGGGATGCAGTCCTTCGGACAAGCGCGTGCGCTCCCACACCTTGGACCACTGGAACGACTTGCGGCTAAGGCCCTCACTCGGCTCGTACTTGGCCCAAAGCGAATGCTCGTGAAGCGACGGCTCCTTGTTGGCTCGTGGCCCATTGTACGAGTAGTCTGTACCGAACAGGGCAAGAGGACGGGGCAAGAATTGGTACGAAAGGACCAGCGTCGCATAAAAGTCCATGATGCGGCAGTGCAGCTTCTTGTTGCGGGACTTGCGCAGGAGAGGGCCCAACAAGTAGTAGATACCGCGCGACGAACGCGCTACACGGTCCATCGCCTGCAGACTCATTGGATGCGCCTCCTCATGCGCCATCGCGAGGAGGTGCGCAATCAGTACGTCTGTCGAGCACTGTGCAATGGTGTAGTACGCCGCAAGCGTCCAGCATGAGCCGCTCACCGCCGAGCACCATGTCGTACACTGCCACAAACCCGTGTTCTCTGCCTCCTTGAGGAAGCCCGCGTAGCCAAACATGGCACGGTACCCACCGCCGGAGCCGCCTATGGCAATCAGCGGCACATCGTCGGGGTGCACATACTCGTCTTCAGGCAGCTGGAGGAAGTGGGCCAGCGCATTCGTGCCTTCCGATGACATGAGGCGCCGTCGCTGATCGATCGCCGACCGCTCATCGGCGTGCAGGTCGGAGGAGCACCGCACCTGCGCGTCCCACTCCAATTCGGGAAACGTGTCCACATCCTGGTCGTCCACAGCCACGAGGCGCCGCAAGTGCGACATGTCGTGCCAACGTAAACGCCAGCGCTCGAGCATCGGGATGCGCGGCAGGCGCACGGGCGGCGGCAGCGATAGGGGAATCTGGGGCGGCGGAAACAGGAACGGAAAGCGACGCTCCTGCCACCAGGCACCGAGCGAGTGCATGCCCGTGGGCGTTTGACCCTCCGTCCCTTCACCACGGTTCTCACGCCGCGTTGCACTGGCCAGCAAGGCCTGCATTCGGCCCCACGACGACATGCCATGCCCGCCCTCGGTCGATTCGTACCAGGTCCATGGGCCATTGGCATTCAGTCGCGAAGACAGCGGTCGCGCCGCAAACAGCGTCACTAACGTACATATCAGATAGCACTTGAGAAATAAATAGCTCGGGGACGAGCGGATCTTGTGCACCAGACCCATCGCCGCAGCGCCCGCCGAGCCAAAGGGCGTAGCGACCTGAGCGGTAGCAGCGCGCACCGCGACGCCCCTGCCACGTGGCACACGTGCTAAAAACCCAAGGCGTGCATGTGCCACGGCAGGTCCTCGTCCTCGTGGTCCGTGCGAGCGTCCACATCGCCTTGCGCAAGCACGTGGTGCAAACGCGCGAGGGCGAGGCGGTACGACTCGGGCGACGCGCCCGGCACGGAGACCATCGTCGAGGTCAGCGAGAAGCTCGTCACAGTGGTTGAGGTCTCCAAATCAGCCATACCTGCCTCCTTCGCGGCTGCCTCGCGCTCCGCTTCCGCCTCGGCGGCTGCCTTAGCAGCGGCGCCCGTTGGCACACGGCCCACATCGCCCGGTGCAGGCGCTAGCTGCGCCTCGTACTTGGCCAGATTCGTAGCTGCGGCGCTAGAATCTGCCTCCAGCACACACGCCTGGGCAGCGCGCACACGCGCCTGGGCCACTCGGACCGTCTCGCCCAGCTCGTTGGTGTAGGCGTATAATGCCTTTTCACGCGCTTTGGAGATGCGAATTTCATTCTGAAGAAACGAGACGGCATGCTGTCCGTCAGAAAAGTGGCGCTCGATCGCTTTTTGCAGGCCAGTGCCGTCCAGGGAATTCGCGCGCTTGCCGGGCAGGTGGGACAAATCGATCAGGTCCACCGTGGGTGCATGATGCACTAGCGCTTGGCGCATACGTGCTTTTGCCATCCATGTGTAAAAGTCGCCCAGCTCGCTCTTGGCCCGCAGTAAAAGGGGCGTCGCCATCTTGGTCATCTTGGATACACTCGCAGGCAACAAGCGGTCTCGGCTGTCGTTCGCATGGCCCAGCCGGATCGATAGCTGAAGCACGTCGCGAAGAACTTGTTGGGCTTTGTTCAGCCGAGTTTCCGCTTCCAGCAGGGCCACACGCGCGCGTTTCTCGCGCTGCGCCTCGAGGGGTACCAACCGTTGCATGAGCATCAGCACATCGACCTCCTGCGCAAGCCGATCAAGCACGGGCTGGGAGGCATCACGGGGAAAGAGCTTCTGACCGATGGTTTCCAACTGCGCCGCAAGCGACTGGGCCTCGATCTGCTGCCGTACAAGGTCCGTGCGCAATGTCTCCAGGCGCTGGTGCTCCTTCTTCGCCTGATCAAGTCGATGCGACGACTGTGCCGCTTCTTCGGCACTCGACGTGGCTTTTTTAAGTGTTTCGACCCATCGGGCATGCCGTCGTGAGCCCTTGGGTGCAAGTCGGGTAAGCAGCTGCTTCCCTACACGCTCCTGCTCACGCTGCTGTGTGGCGCTGCGATGAGCATGCATACACGTACGCCAGATTTCGTAGTCGCGTCTCTGTGGCTGTACGCGACTGAATCACGCCCATCATTCGTCCAAGCTGCTGTTTCGTGGCTTCCAGTCGCTCAGGCATATTCTCCAACGCGTTCCATTGATCTGGTGTCAACATGGTGTATACGTACGGTAGAGCCGGAGAAACTGTATCAGAACCTTGTACGTACCTCGTCCTTCTCCTCTTTTGTGGGCGCGCCTGGCCCTAGCGTCGCAGTAGACGACAGCGATAGGGTACCGGCCGGCGCCCGCGGCCCCGGTCCAGGGAGCATGACGCCGGTGGGCCTGAAAGTGGAGGAAGGCGTCGGTCGCCGACGCTGCCTTTTGACGAGCATGGACGACGGCACGGCCCACACCGAGGGCGTCGATGGGGGTACCGTGTATCGGTACCAGCAAGAGATTGCTCAGATGGTGTGTACAAGTCGCTGACCAGGCAGATGTTCGTGTCGACCGAGATCGATAACCCGGATCCCCGTGTGACACGCCTGATTGAGGACATTGTGCGGAACCAAGTGATTGAGATGGTACGAGCCCTTGTCTGACACGCAGATTATCCAGTCACGACAGCTCGCACAGCGGCGGCAGTCCAAGTACCTTGCGCCCGAAGATCTCATCTTTCTCATTCGCTACGATCGGGCCAAAGTCAACCGTTTGCGCACCTACTTGAGCTGGAAAGATGTGCGCAAGAATGCCAAGGATAGTGGCGGTGACTCCGCCGGACCGGGCGGTGGTGGTGCAGATGGCGATGGTATAGACGAGGCGGGTGATGATAGCCCACTGCGTGTGAACAAGCGCAAGATGCGCCTGCCCTGGGACCTCGGGTCCGTGTTCAGCGACTTTCCGCGCGTGGCCGGCGCACCCACGGAAGATGCCGACGAGGACGACGAGGATACCATCGAGACAAATGAGGACTCGCTGCGCCGGCTCAAGGCAGCAGACGAGACGACACGGCGAATGACGCGCGATGAATATGTGTTCTACTCCGAGTGCCGGCAGGCCTCCTTTACATTCCGCAAGGCGAAGCGATTCCGCGAGTTTATCCACGCAAACATGTACTTGGACGTGAAGCCCAGCGACGATACCATCGATATTTTAGGCTTCCTGGCCTTTGAGGTTGTGCATGAATTATGTACGCGTGCTATGCAAATCAAGCTGGACTGGGACGCGCGCGCGCAGGCCGTGCGTGCACGGCAGCAAAACGCCGATGACAGCTCACTGGATCGAGAGGCGCAGTGCACTCTGTTCAGCTTTCCGCCCAATATCGAGTCGCCTCTTGAGGCATGGCACGTTCGCGAGGCATTCACCGCGCTCCAGCGCGAGCACAAATTTATGGAATTGGGGCGCGGCACGGCGGGTCCGGCCGGCGGACTCCGCCGCACACAAGTGTTTGTCATTTAGGGGGGCTCCGCGGCCTCGTACCGCCGCCGCGCTGTTTCGCGCCCTTGTGCCTGGTATCGCGCGTGCGATGCACCCTGTGCGTACGTCTCGGCATCCAGCATGCCAGTACTGCCAAGACCTGCGCGCCCCGTGGCCACGCGCGGCACAATCGGAGCTTGGCGGGGCATCGCCGCGCCGCTGTCTTGAGCCATCTTGGCCAGCAGTTGATAGCCCACATGACTGGTGTCTAGCGGCGCCGAAGGCGCGGAAGTGGCGGGCGCTGAAGGCGCCGAACACGTAGATGGAAGCGGTGGTGGCGCTTGTTGGGACTGCTTGGTGCGTCGTCGCGCCGCACGGTCGCGGTACGCTGACGCCGTTCGTGGCGCCAGTTCGGTGGAGTGGGCCGAGGGTGGAAAATAGGCCTTTTTAAGTTGGTGCAAGCGCTTGCGCCCATCTGCCTGGACTTGGTGCCGGCCCGCGCTAAGAGGATACGTGGTCGGCCCATGGGACGCTGCTGCTGTACTGGACGGCTTTCCAGCCGTAGGTGCCAACGAAATTTCATTGAGCCCATCGGAGCTAATGGCACACCTGTCACACACGTCCCAAGCGCTACCATGGAGGTGCACTTCGAACACCGAGCACTGCATGCCAATACGTAGGAGGTTATAATGCTGCAATTCATACGGTCGGCTGGCATGCTTAGGTTGAGAGAGGCGCTCAAATGACGAGTCAGGTAGCGCAGCAAGCTCGCTAGGCGTCGTAGGCTGGTCACGGCGGCACACATATGTGCCGTGCGTAGAGCCTGTATCCGACACAGAGTAGCGAACAGGTGCGCGCGACGTGGAATAAATGTTGGCATGATGCTTGCTGACCTCCATGGACGGTAGACGCAGTCTTGGCGTGAAGGTCTTGTCGCGACCAATGCTCACACCACCGTGGCGCCCATCGACGATCGCCACGACTTGGCTACGTGGCAGCACATCTGACGATACTTTCACGAGTCGCAGAAATGGATGTGCATCGTGGGCTTCCTGCGCTTCCGAGGATACGGCATGTGCCTCCATGGGGCCAAAGGGAGGCGCACGCAACAGACGCGTGGGTGTCCCTCCCTCCCCTCGGCACAATCCAATTATATACGTCTGCCGGACCTCCCCGGCAAGGCAAGGTGCCGGAGTGGTTAACGGGTTCGCCTCGAATCTTATCATTCGACGCCGAGTACGGCGGCCAGCGAATGGGCTCTGCCCGCACAGGTTCGAATCCTGTTCTTGTCGGTTCTTTTTACGCACGTACCTTGCCCAGGTCGTAACGTCATAGTAGCACAATTCTGCTCGAGCCAAAGCATAGGGCAAGGTGCCGGAGTGGTTAACGGGTTCGCCTCGAATCTATCATTCGACGCCGAGTACGGCGGTCAGCGAATGGGCTCTGCCCGCACAGGTTCGAGTCCTGTTCTTGTCGTTTTTTTGCGCCTCTGATGACTGGATGGCATTTTTGGAATTTCTCACCGCCGTCTTCCTCCGCGACGCGGCTTGCTCGTGCAACGTCCTTCTTCATGCGAGCTGTGCGTGTGATCCGCCCTGCCTTGCGCTCACGCGGGCCTCTGGTGCCGACGCCCAGGGCGGCGCCTGCCATGCGTTCTGTCGCAACGACTGCCTGCGCTACCGGCGTGCTGGCCCGTCATGCACGTCCTGCGGCGGCGCGCCTTGCGCCTCTGGCGGCCCTCCCGCTGCGCCGTACCTATGCTACGGCCTCCGACCTGCCGCTCGCCACCGACGTACAAGCGAGTGAGGCCGATGTGGCGCGCCTTTTGCGTCAGCGCAACGTTGGTATTAGCGCGCACATCGATAGTGGCAAGACCACTTTGACGGAGCGTGTGCTCTACTACACTGGCCGCATCAAAGACATCCACGAGGTGCGTGGCCGTGACGAGGTCGGTGCCAAGATGGACAGCATGGACCTGGAGCGTGAGAAGGGTATCACGATTCAGTCGGCTGCAACCTACTGTAACTGGAAGGCCACGCCGCCGACCGAGCGCAGCAACATGACCGGCGACGGTGCCGACGAGTCGGACTCGACGGCGCGCAAGGAGGACTTCCACATTAATATTATTGACACGCCTGGGCACGTCGACTTTACGATCGAGGTCGAGCGCGCGCTGCGTGTATTAGATGGTGCTGTCCTCGTGTTGTGTGCCGTGTCGGGTGTTCAGTCGCAAACCATGACCGTGGACCGCCAGATGCGCCGCTACTCGGTGCCTCGTCTCTCTTTCATCAACAAGATGGACCGCGCTGGCGCGAACCCGTGGCGTGTGATCGAGCAGATTCGCACCAAGCTGCGCATGCCGGCCGCAGCGCTGCAGGTGCCGATTGGCGCCGAGGACCAATTTGCCGGTGTGGTCGACCTGGTGCGCTGGAAGGCCGTGTTCAACGAGGGCACCAAGGGCAACCTCGTGCGGGAGAGCGACGAGATTCCCGCCGAGGTCCTGGAGCTTGCGCAGGCCAAGCGCCAGGAACTGATCGAGCAGCTCTCCGATGTCGACGATGAGATGGCCGAGATCTTCCTCGAGGAGCGTGAGCCGACGATTGAAGAGCTGGCTGCCGCCCTGCGCCGTGCGACTGTGACGTGCCGCTTCTCGCCCGTGTTCCTCGGTACGGCGATCAAGAATAAGGGTGTGCAGGCTTTGCTGGACGGTATGTGTGCGTACCTGCCCAACCCCATGGAAGTGCCAGCGATCGCCAACGACATGAATGTCGCCAAGAAGGTCGCTGCGCAGGCAAGCGAGGCCGGTGAGGACACGAGTGCCGTGCAGGCCGCTGCCCAGTCGGACTCGGAGGTGCGTCTCGTGCCGGCGACCGAGGCGCCGCTCGTAGGTCTTGCTTTCAAGCTGGAGGAGAGCCGCTTCGGCCAGCTGACATACATGCGTGTGTACCAAGGCACGCTGCGCCGCGGCAGCATCATCTTCAACTCGCGCACCGGCAAGAAGGTCAAGGTGCCCCGCCTTGTTCGTATGCACTCGAACGATATGGAGGATGTACAGGAGATTGGCCCTGGTGAGATTTGTGCCATGTTCGGTGTGGAATGCTCGTCGGGTGACACGTTCACGGACGGTAGCACGGCGCTGTCCATGTCGGCGATGTACGTGCCGGAGCCTGTTATTTCGCTGTCGCTTTCGCCTGAAGGCAAGGACGCCAGCGCCAACTTCTCACGCGCGCTGAACCGCTTCCAGAAGGAGGACCCGACGTTCCGCGTGCACGTCGATGCCGAATCGGGCGAGACGATCATTTCGGGTATGGGTGAGCTGCACCTGGAGATTTACGTGGAGCGTATGCGCCGTGAGTACAATGTGCCATGCAAGACGGGAAAGCCGCGCGTGGCGTTCCGCGAGACGATCATGCAGCCGGCCAAGTTCAACTACACGCACAAGAAGCAGACGGGTGGTGCCGGTCAGTTCGGTCGTGTGATTGGTTACATTGAACCGATGCGCCTCGACGAGGAGACGGGCAAGGACACCGCGTTCGAGAACAGCGTGGTGGGTGGCAACATTCCTAGCGGCTACATTCCTGCTTGTGAAAAGGGCTTCAACGATGCACTCGAGAAGGGCGCACTCGCTGGCTACCCCGTGTGTGGTGTGCGCATGGTGCTTGAGGACGGTGCGGCGCACAGCGTCGACTCGAGTGAGTTGGCGTTCCGTCTTGCAACGGTCACGGCATTCCGTGAGGCGTTCCGCGCTGCGGGTCCCACGATCTTGGAACCAAAAATGTCGGTCGAAGTCATTGCGCCTGTGGAGTTCCAAGGCGCTGTGATTGGTGCGCTGAATCAGCGCAAGGGTACCATTGAGGACACGGAAGTGCGTGAAGACGACTTTACGATCACGGCCGAGGTCTCGTTGAACGACATGTTTGGTTTCTCGAGCCAGCTGCGTGGTCTTACGCAGGGCAAGGGTGAGTTCTCTATGGAGTACAAGAAGCACGAACCTGTGATGCCCAATGTGCAGGCTGACATGGAGGCGGCGTACCGTAAGAGCCTGGAGAAGAAGTAGTTACTGTGACTTTTGTAGCACACGGTCAATGGCGCTCAAACGCTCCGGCAACGTTGGGCTAAAGCTAGAGGCACTGTACAGCGGGTCAACGTGCATCGTTGGTAGACTGTATAAGTGCCTCGTACATACTTGTGGATCTGCAACTTGATCAACGCACGCTTCAGTAGGGCAGCGTGCGTTTCTTCCTCTGTATCTGACTCTGTGGGTGTCAGACCAAGGCGGGACAATGTGGCGGCGAAGCTGCGTTAGTTAGGAAGACGTACCGATCGGCCTGGAACACCGAGTGGCGAGACAGCACCCCAAATGCAAACGTCCATAGAGTGGTTGTCGGTTCGAACAACATACACACAAACCCAAACCCAACCGTCAAGGGCAGGTAGGGCACGCGCACCACGGCATTTGTGCCACCAAATCCAAACGCACGGAAGAGCGCCGTATTATTATAGAAAAGCGTGAAAATACACAGCAAGAGCAAATGGTGAAACACTGCAGCCAACTCCAACTTGATCGGGTGCGAATAGAACCAGCTTGCAATATCTTGAGCAAGGAGCACTTCAATTTCTGGAACACTAAACTGCTTTAGGAACATGTTGGAGAGGATGATACGCTTGCTACCACCTGGAACGACTCTGTCATGAAAGTAGCCGTTTGCGTGACATGTGAGCTGATGTTCATCAGCCACATACACGTTCTTTAGTGGGAAGTGCAGCTGTGAAGTAAGCGCCATGATGCGGTCGCGCAGCTGGCCCTCAGGCAGTGGCGTCAACTCATAGAAAAACGGCTGGACCAGCTTGGGATAAATCACCGACTCGACAAATCTGGTGAGAACGTAGCCTAGCTCTGCAGACGCCACAAATGAATCACCACACCAACGAACAACAAAGACACTGAGAGCATAGAGCGGCGCAAAAATCATGGAGTTTAGCACTGAAATTTTCACCATACGTGCCAGGAGCATGAGCCATGTCATTGTGTTGAAGCCATGGCGATCGTCCACGACAAATTGCATGTATGCAAGTGTGATCGTATTCACTGGTACCATGACCAGTGATGAGAACGTCGCGTGTACAGCAGTTGTCATTGTCTCGTTTGGCGTCATGCCCAAGCGGCGTAGCAGCGCCATGGACGCTGCCCATATATGCGCATCGCCGTTGAAAATAATCATGAGCATCCTCATCATGAATTCATTAAACTTTTCCAAAAATTCTGAGTGAGCCATATCGCGCCCATATTGCTGGCTTTGAGAAAGTCCTCATGGCTCACATGCCCTTCAAGTACCTTGGGCGGTGTTGTGTGGAGCTATCAGGTACAAAATTTAGCACAGGACGAGCCATTACTGCGACTTGCGCAGCGCCGCTTGCACACGGTCGATCGCACTCCAGCGCTCCGGCAGCGTGGGATGGCTGTGATGGTACGCGCTGTACAGCGGGTCATGATGCATGGTCGACAAGCTGCGTTAGTCATTCGTACATACTTGTGAATCTGCAACTTGACGAGCGCACGCTTCAAAAGGTCCGGGTAGGATTCTTCCTCGTCCGCCTTCTCGCGCAGCTTTTCGACCCAGTCCTGCACCGTCGCGTCCGGTGCTTGCTCTGTCGGACCCCGCTCGGTCAACCAGCGGCGCGCCTCGCTCTCGGCGGGCGTCGGGCCAGGTCGGCTTAATGTCACGGCAAAGCTGCGTCAGTTACAAAAACGTACCGATCGGCCTGGTACTCAAAGCGGCGGATGAGCGCATGGAAGCCAAATTGCACGATCGCATCCGTGGGCTTCAGCACCATGTTGAACAGCTCAAAGCCAACAAGCACTGGTAGGTACGACACACGCGCCACGGCGTGTGAGCCGCTAAATCCAAACGCCCGGAAGAGCGATGAATTCTTGAAGAAGAGTGTAAACACACTTAGCGTGAGCGTCAATTGCAGCACCGAGACGGTCATCATCTTGGCAGGGTGCGAGTACGACCAGTGGCCCAGCTCATGCGCAAGAACCGCCTCAATTTCCGCCGTACTCGACTGCTCAATTAGTGTATCGAAGAGCACAATGTGCTTGCCACCACCTGGCACGATACCGTAAAAGTACGCGTTCGAGTGACCACTGCGCCGACTCCCATCAATCACGTACAGATGCTTCAGCGGGAAACGCAGCTGTGTGGCGAGCGCCGTGACACGATCGCGCAACTGACCCTCCGGCAGCGGCGTCAGCCTGTTGAAGAGCGGCTGGATCACCGTAGGATAGACCACCGATCCAAAGAGGATGACCACAATGAAGAACAGCACCGCATACGCCACAAACGCATCACCCGCCCAGCGAACCACCATGACAAAGAGGGCACAGAGCGGCGCACCCAGAAGCGCATTCAGTGCTTCCTGCTTCACTGTGTCTGCTAGGAACGTAGGCCACGTCAGCTTGTTAAAACCGTGACGCTCCTCCACGACAAAGTGGCTGTACGCGCTCGTAGCCATCGACAGTGGGAGCGCCACGAGTGATGAGACGATCATGTACACGGCCGTGGTCATCGGCTCCCTCGGCGTCATTCCCAGACGGTTCAGCAGCGCGGTGGATGCCACCCACATATGCGCATGCCCATTGTACACAACCATAAGTAGCATCATCGCATGTGAGAGAGCATTTGCCACGAAGCCAAAGCGCGCCTTGTCGCGCCCATACCGCTGGCTCTTGAGAAAGTCTTCGTGGCTCACATGCTCCACGACCGCCTTGGGCGGTGTCGTGAGACTGTACAGGCGGTATTGCCGCATCATCACGTACGTCTCGAAGAGGTATACAACCCATAGCAGCGCCAGAACCACTCGCTTCCACGGGATGGCATCCGTATCCAGGTACGTCTCAGCCGCGTGGATGGCGGCGGTAGCACGACTCAGTACGTGTGTCATGGTCGCAGGACGTGACACGTCGGCGGCTATGTGGAGGTGCTACTACCAGAACCCATCGTCGTCGTCAATGCCACGCGCGCCTTGGCTGGCTACCGCCTGCGCGCGGTACATGCTAGCAACCTGTTCAGGCGACGTAGATGCCTCGGGTGTCTTGTCATCACGGATGCCTGGGTAAGTTGTAAGTACGTACGTAGAAAGCGGGGGAATCGCAGGGAAATACCACGCGCATCAATCAGGCCACGCGCCGCTGTATACACAGGGCTCAGCGATAGGTCGGCGGCGAGGACCTCCCATACAATGCGCGGCTCGAAATAGACCTTTTGTTAGTAGGCTATACGTACGTCCGGCTTGGCCTCGCCCACATCATAGTACCCTTTCTTCTGATGAATCTCGAGCGCTTGGAGCGTCGCGTGATGCGACGCAAGGTCCGCTTCCGAGAACCCTGTACCGATCTTGCAAATACTCTGGTACGTCTCGCTATCCTCGTCGTCTGTGTCAGTATCAGTCACGTACAACATGCCAGCAAATAGGCGCCATATACGTTTGTGCGCTTGCCTTTGCCATAGTACCCTCCAATCACCACCAGGTCCAAGCTATCGCCTGTGCCGGACAGGTAGTCCTTCTTCAGCTTGAGCCAGTTAATCGAGCGCCGGCTTGGTTCGTACGTCGCATCACCGCCTTGGAGCATCTTGACCATGAGTCCCTCACACCCTTGGGCAATGCTCTCGTCCAAAAACGTTTGGATCTCCTCGGTCGTTGTGCAGTCGCGGTGTGTGGCATAGTCGAATTCGTCACGTACAGGCCGGAAATGAGCCTGAAGTAGCTCTCGACGGCGCTCCAGCGTCTCGTGCAGCAATGGCTGCCCATTCAAGTACAGCAGATCAAAGCCAAACAATTTCACGGCCACTTGCACATCCTCCGCCTTGACATCCTTGCGCTTGCGTCGACTCAGCTCTTGGAACGGCAAAAGACGACCTTCCGCCTCAGACGATGTCATATCAGCCTTTTGCCATGCCACAGCCTCTGCGTCCAGTACGAAGCTGTTTACCTCATCTGTTACGCAGTGCGGGATCTGCGCCATGAGGTCGGGGTATTTCACGCTCATGTCTTCCGAGTTGCGACTAAAGACACACACTCTCCGCTGCCCATCAGGGCCCTGAAAGCCATGCACCTGTGCACGCTCACCATCGTACTTGAACTCACACGTAAAAGCCTGCCCTTCGAATCGGTCCAGCACTTCACCAATGGCTTTCGTAGGCTTGGCTAACATAGGCTTCAGGGGAATGCCCGGTGTCAGTTTGAGCGTGGCGCGTGCACCTGCCACACCATGTTCCAGCAGTGCAGGCACGAGCAGGTCGTACGACGGCAGTTCACTAAAGATGGCCTTGACGGTATGCACACCTTCCTCCAACTGCGCGGCCAATTCCTCGTCGTCTTTTCGCTGGGCTTGGGGCCCCATCTCAGCCAGCATCACGGCTTGAGCCATGGCCATGAGCACCGTCTTTTCCGCGAGGCCAATCCGCAACTTGCCTTCCAAGCTGCGGATCAGGTACTTGCTTTCATCGCCGGAGCACGCCGCAAGCAATCGCTTGATAATACCGAGCTTCTTGTCCTGGGACTTGGCTCCCGCTGCGGCTGCAATCTCTTTGAGCTGCTTAAACACCGAGGGCACAGTGAGGCTCTGCACGCGGAACATCGTAGGCTGGTGCTTCTTGGATGCCGTGGCCACGAGTCCCAAGTCGCCCTTGGCTTCCAGGTCTTTTTTGATCCGAGCGATCTCGCGCCCTGTGCTCTGCGCAATGGCTTTGATCAGCAAGCCCTCACCAATCCCCAGCTCCAAACCTTCATAGTCCGGGCACAGTCGGTTGATACACAGGTATACGGCATACAACAGGTTCTCGCTCGCCACGACCAACGGCTCGTCGTCATGGCGACTTTGCAAAATCACCTGCACGAACAAGTTGGTGACCAACTGCAGAATCTCCAGTCGCTTCGTCGTGGCCTCGACCTTGGCAAACACATCCACCAGCATAGAATAGGGAATGGCTGCCTTGGCCTTGGGCACCGGCTTCGCGGCCAGTGTCTCAGCCACAGCGACCGCGGCCTGTGCAGCCTCCTTCTCGGATCCTGCCGCCTCGGCTGGCGGCTCTGTCTGTTCAGGTTCAGCACGCGCTCGCTTGGTCGGCGGCTCGCCTGCGAGCAGACTTTCCAAAGTCGCCTGCTTCCTCGCCATCGCGCGACGTGTCGTATCGCGCAGGGTCTCGCGAGGCACGCTCCACCCACGTGACGCGTCGCCGCACGACACGTCGCGATAAACACATTCTCGCGGTGGCGACGGCGGCATGCGCATCGAAGAACTCATCATTGATGGGTTCAAGAGGTGCGTAAACTTTATCTGACTCGCAGCTACCCCGTCCGCACACATGTTCGCGGGTTTGATCCCAGTTTTAATGCCATCACAGGTTTGAATGGCAGTGGTAAGAGTAACATTCTCGATGCCATCTGCTTTGTGCTAGGTCTCACGAACTTGTCGTCTGTGCGCGCTTCCAACATCCAAGATCTGATTTACAAGCGTGGTCAGGCTGGTGTGACCAAGGCATCGGTGACGATTGTGTTTGATAACAGCGACACGGAGCGCTCCCCCGTGGCGTTTGAGAACTGTGCCTCGATCACGGTGACGCGCCAGATTGCCATGGGTGGCACGTCCAAGTACCTGATCAATGGCCACAAGGCAACACAGCAGGCCGTGCAAAACTTATTTCAGAGCGTGCAGCTGAACGTGAACAACCCCAACTTCCTTATCATGCAGGGTAAAATCACCAAGGTGTTGAACATGAAGCCCGCCGAGATCTTGGCGATGATCGAAGAGGCCACAGGTACACGCATGTTTGAGGAGCGCAAGGAACGCGCGTTCCGCACGATGGCCAAGAAAGACCAAAAAGTCCGAGAAATTACGACCTTGCTGGACGAGGAAATCCGCCCGAAGCTCGACAAGTTGCGCGAAGAGAAGCGCGCCTTTCTCGAGTACCAAAAGGCCACCACCGAGTTGGAGCGCTTGCTTCGCTTGGCCAAGGCGCACGAATGGCAGACCCTGCAAACGCAGCTCGAGACGCGTGAACGCACAGGCGTTCAACGCACGCGCGAGCGGCTGACTTCGACCGAGGCGGACATGCAAGCATGGAAAGGGCACATGCGCAGCCTGCAGGAGGAGATGGAAGGGCTGGAGCGCCGTCGTGCGGCCAAGCTGGGCAGCAAGCACACCAGTCTCCTGGATGAGGCCAAAGCTTTGAACCATGAACTGGTCGAGGCTACGGCCCAGCAGGCATTCCGACAATCGGCACACGAAGAAGAGGCACAGCGCGTTCAGAGTGAAGAGGCAGCGCTTGAAGCAGCTGAAGCTGAACTGGCTACTCACAAGGCCAGTTTTCTCGAGCTGGATAGCTCGTTCCAAACCTTTAAAAGTGACGTCGATCGTGCGGGCGCCGAGCTTGGCGAGCAAGAGGCGCTCCTTCAGACGCTGCTCACAGGTATGGCGTCGGGCGATCAAGATACCCAGGGAGGTTTCCAGGGCCAGTTGGCCAGGGCGAAAGAGCGCGAATCAGCGGCACGCTCAGAGATCGAGCAGGCACATGCACGGATCCAGCACATGGAGCGCGAATGCCACGCCAAAGAGCCGCAGCTCCAGCGCGAGCAGGCCAATGGCCAAAAGCTTGTACAGCAATGGCACGATGCACAGCGTGCTGCAGAGAAGGCGCGTGCAGCCCTTGACGCGCAAGATTGGGACGAGGCACGTTATACCTCTTTGCAAGCAGAGCGCCAGCAGCTGCAGACCAAAGTCACGGAGCTAACGGCCCAGCGCGATGCCATGCAGGAGCGCTTGCCCGCCGCTCTGCAGTTCCGCTACGAGAAGCCGTCGCGCGACTTTGATGCCACCAAGGTCAAAGGTCTTGTGGCGAGCCTTGTGCGTCTCGATGCCGCCCACCTCTCCTATGCCACGGCGCTGGAAACGTGCGCGGGAGGGCGTTTGTACAGCGTGGTTGTGCAAGATGAGCAGGTGGGTGCACAACTGCTCGCACACGGTCAACTCAAGAAGCGTGTCACGCTCATTCCGCTCACCAAGATTCAGGCGCATGTGGCACCCGCCGCCAAGGTTGCTGCGGCGCAGGCGCTGGCGCCAGGGCAGGTGGACTTGGCCCTCTCTTTGATTGGGTATGAAAAAGAGGTGGCGCAGGCGCTCGAGTACGTCTTTGGCTCGACCCTTGTGTGCAAGGACGCGGCTACGGCCAAGAAGGTTACGTTTGACCAGGCAGTGCGCATGAAGAGCGTCACACTGGAAGGCGATGTGTACGATCCTGCTGGTACACTGAGTGGTGGTAGCTCGTCGGGTGCGCAGAGCAGTGTGCTGCTGCGTATGCACGAGCTGGCCGTGCTCATGGACCAGATTCAGGAGAGTACCGCGGCACTTGAAGCCACCGAGGCGACGTGGCGTCAGATGCAGAAGGAGCAGCGCAGCGTGGCTCAGTTGCAGTCCGAGTATGAGCGCAAATCGCACCAGGCGACCCTCTTGCAGCAGCAGGTGGAACACAGCCGCGCTGCCACCTTGGAAGCGGAACTGACAGCCACGCGTGCGCGCATGGAGGAGCTCCGTGCAAGCGTTGTCGAGGCAGAAGCGCGTGCGAAGGAAGCTGCTGCACAGGCAGGGCAACTGGAGCGCGATATCTCGGAGCTGAGCACGGACAAAGACGGCAAAGTGGCGCGTGTGCGCGAGGCCTGCCGCACCCAAAAGGCGCAGCATACGCAGCGCGTGTCGGAGCTCAAAAAGCAGCAAGCGGCGCTGCGCACGGCGGAACTGGAGGTGGGCCAACGAGAGATGGACGCCGATGCTGCGCGTGAGCGACTGAACGAGGCTCGGCAGGCTTTGACGCAGGCCGCTTCCGACTTGGCCGCTGGGGTTGAAGCCTTGGCGTCGCTTCGGGAACGGGTGGCTGAGAAAGAGGCCGCGGTGGCGGAGGAGCAAGCGTCGCTGAAGACCTTTAGTGAAGACCATGCGGCTCTGCAAAAAGCCCTCGGCGACAAAAAGCATGCCATTGGCGAGGCGGAATTGACCATCAAGCATGCGCAGCGCGAGTTGGAGCAGCATGAAAGTGAATGTGAGACTTTGCGCGCGTCTGTGGCTACGCTGGAGTCGACATACCCATGGATTGTTGAGGAGTGTGCGCAGTTTGGTCAGCCGGGCTCGGCGTACGAATTTGAGAAGCACAACATGCGTGATGTGAAGCAATTGTGCCGGCAGTTGGAGGAGCAGCAGAGCGGACTGAAGCGCAAGGTGAATCCGCGCGTGATGAACATGATCGACAATGTGGAAAAGAAAGATGCGAGTTTGCAGCACATGCTTTCGACCGTTTTGCGTGACAAAAACAAGATCGAGCAGACCATTGCCGAGCTGGATCGGTACAAGAAGGATGCTCTGCAGACGACCTTTGAGCAGGTGAGCCGCGACTTTGGTGCGATCTTTGGCGAGCTACTACCTGGCAATTATGCCGCGCTGCAGCCACCCGAGGGCATGGATGTGACGCAGGGTCTGGAAGTGCGCGTGCGTTTGGGCCAGACGTGGAAGCAGAGTCTGACGGAGCTGAGTGGTGGTCAGCGCTCCCTCATTGCACTATCGCTAATTATGTCGCTACTCCAGTTCAACCCTGCACCTATGTACATTCTCGACGAGGTGGATGCGGCGCTGGACCTGTCACATACGCAGCACATTGGCCACTTGTTCCGCACGCGCTTCAAAGGCTCACAGTTCATTGTGGTGTCACTCAAAGAGGGTCTATTTTCCAATGCCAATGTGCTGTTCCGCGCGCGCTTCCGCGACGGTACCAGTGTGGTGGAGCGTATTGCTCAAAAGAGCGCAGATACCGACAAAGACAGCCGTGCGCGACGGCCGCTTGCAGCGAGCCAGCGCGGTGCGCCACGTGTCGCTAGTGGTTCGGTCGCGGTGCCATAGAACGGGTGGACCCGGGTTAGCTGTGTAATTATTTGCTGACCAAGCATACACTGTGACGTTGGATCAAGCTACTCCGCCAGTGAACTTTTCCGTTTGAACCTTCCCCCTTTTCGACAGGATGGTTTTCTCACCGCTCCTTTGTGAGGCGCTGCCTGGCACCTCTACATCACCAGAGCCTGCTAAAGGTGCTTCCAAGATTGATGTCCTTGTACGTTGTGCCCGTCACTCTCACACTCTAGCTATATACGCCCAGTGGCCCTAGCGCCGCACTGGCTTCGACACTTGGCGATCTTGAAGCTCTCTCACAAAAGGCATCGAGCTCGGTTCAGTACTCGAAGAAGAATATGACGGGATCTGATCTGACTCTTCACAAACTGTCCATCACGGATGCAGGCCGCACGCCCCCCTCTAACTCGGCAGTGCCGCCGGCGCCGGCGCCGGCGCGCAGCGGCTTTATGGCGACGCTCAACAAATTTGGCGAGTCCACGTATAACTTTGTGTTGGGTGGTGTGGCAGGGTCTGTTGGTGCTACGCTCGTGTACCCGATCGACCTTGTGAAGACTCGTATGCAGAACCAGCGCTCGAACGTGGTCGGTGAGGCGCTGATGTACAAAAACAGCCTGGACTGTGCGAAAAAAGTACTTCAAAACGAGGGCTTCCTTGGATTTTACTCGGGTCTTGTGCCTCAGCTGTTGGGTGTAGCGCCGGAGAAGGCTATCAAGCTGACGATGAACGACCTCGTCCGCTCGCTCACCAAAGACAAGAATGGTCAAGTGCCTATTCCCGCCGAAATTCTCGCAGGCGCTGTCGCCGGTGCCTCGCAGGTCGTCTTTACCAATCCTTTGGAGATTGTCAAGATCCGTCTGCAGATGCAGGGCGAGGCCTCCGCGGACCCTTCGCAGGTGAAGAAGGGCGCCCTGTCCATCATTCGCCGTCTGGGTCTGCTGGGTCTGTACCGGGGTGCGGGCGCGTGCCTTCTTCGCGACATTCCCTTTAGTGCGATCTACTTCCCCATTTACGCGCATTTGAAAAAGGACGTGTTTGGCGAGGCGCCCGGCGTCAAACTCACCTTTGGTCAGCTCATCTCCGCGGCGTCCATCGCGGGTATTCCCGCTGCGTTCCTCACGACGCCCGCCGATGTGATCAAAACGCGTCTCCAGGTCGAGGCCCGCAAGGGTCAGGCCACCTACAAGGGCCTGCTCGATTGTGCCGCGCAAATCCTCAGCAAGGAGTCCCCCACCGCTTTCTTCAAGGGCTCGCTGGCGCGTGTTTTGCGCTCGAGCCCCCAGTTCGGTGCGACTCTGGTGACGTACGAGTATTTGAAGACGTTCATTCCGTCACCGTTCACTTCCAAGCCCTTGCCGGAGATTGTCCACTCGGAAGAGTACCACGCTACACAAAGTGCTCTTCAGCTCTTGACCACGGCTCACAAGCTAAGCCACCTGCCATAGGCTATGTATCAATTACGCAAGACGGTATCTTTGGCGGCTGTCTTTATCTACGATGCACTTAGAAGCCCATGCCGCCCATGCCACCCATGCCGCCCATGCCGCCCATACCAGGGGCCGGGGCCGGCTTCTCCTCCGGCGCCTCCACAATGCAGCACTCCGAGGTGGTCAGCAGCGAGGCCACACCGGCGGCGTCCTGCAGAGCCGTGCGCACCACCTTGAGCGGGTCCAGCACACCTGCCGCAATCAGGTCCTTGTACTCGCCCACGCTGGCGTCGTAGCCAAAGCCAAACTCGCCAGGGTTCTCCAAAAGCTTGCCGACGACCACCGAGCCTTCCTCGCCAGCGTTCTCCACAATCTGGCGAGCGGGGCGGGTCAGGGCCGCCTTGATGATCGACACACCGAGCTGCTGGTCAAAGTTGCTGGTCTGGATGGCATCCAAAGCCTTGCTGGCCTTGAGCAGGGCCACACCACCACCGGGGACAATGCCCTCTTCGACGGCCGCGCGGGTAGCGCACAGGGCATCGTCGTAGCGGTCCTTCTTCTCGCCGACCTCGACCTCGGACGAGCCACCGACACGGATCACGGCCACACCGCCGCTCAGCTTGGCGAGACGCTCCTGCAGCTTCGTGCGGTCGTACTCCGAGGTAGAGGGGTCATTCATGACCGAGCGGATCTGCTCGCAGCGGGCGGTGATGGCGTCCTTGTTGCCCTCCCCGTTGAGGAAGATGGTGTCCTCCTTGGTCACGGTCACGCTGCCCGTGGTGCCCAGCATGTCGGGCGTGGCCTTCTCGAGCTTCACGTCGAGCTCGTCCGAGAACACCTGGCCGCCAGTGAGGATGGCCAGGTCGCCCAGGATGCTCTTGCGGTTGTCACCAAAGCCAGGGGCCTTGACCGCGCACACCTGCAGCTGACCACGCAGCTTGTTGAGAATGCACGCCGCCAGCGCCTCACCGTCAAAGTCCTCAGCAATGATCAGCAAGGGGCGGCGCATCTGCACGGCAGCCTCCAGCGAGGGCAGAATGTCCTGCAGCGCCGAAATCTTCTTCTCGCTCAGCAAAATGAGCGGCTTCTCAAACTCGCACTTCTGCGTCTTGACGTCAGTAATGAAGTAGGGCGAGATGTAGCCGCGGTCGAAGCGCATGCCCTCGGTGATCTCAATCTCGTCCTCCAGGGTCTTGCCCTCCTTGACGGTAATGACACCCTCCTTGCCGACCTTCTCCATGGCGGTGGCAATGAGCGAGCCGACGTGGTGGTCGCCGTTCGCCGAAATCGTCGCGACCTGCGCAATCTCCTCCGACGTGGTCACCTCGCGCTTGTGGCTCTCCAGGAACTTGATCACCTCATCCACGGCCGACTGGCAGCCACGGCGCAGGTCCATCGGGTTGCAGCCTGCCGCCACGTTCTTCACACCCTCAGCATAGATGGCGCGCGCAAGCACGGTAGCCGTGGTGGTACCGTCACCAGCCACCTCGTTCGTCTTGCTCGCGACGTCCTGCACCAGGCGCGCACCCAGGTTCTCGTAACGGTCCTTGAGCTCAATGGCCTTGGCCACCGTCACGCCGTCCTTGGTGATCTTGGGACCACCAAAGGGCTGCTCAATGATGACGTTGCGACCCTTGGGACCCAGCGTGACGCTCACAGCGTTGGCCAGCAGGTTCACACCGTTGAGCATAGCAGCGCGGCCCTCGTTCGAGAACTTCACGTCCTTGTGGGCGAACACAGCCGCCGAGGTCGACAGCGCGCGCGTGTTCAGCACGCGCGGCATACGCGATGTCGCAGGAGCACGCAACATGGACATGGTCGAGCCAGATGTAGTAGGGGAAAGTGCGTGGGACACTGGTCGCTACTATATGCAAGCGCCCAGGAAGCCGGCAGAAGATCCTAGAAGATTTGCCACCGCAGCCTACTAGGACCACGTCCTAGCCACTCACCGTGCGTCCCCGCTTCGCACATGCGCAACGTGGAAGACAACGGAAGCACATGGAAATGATTTCGTTTCGGCCGATGCAGCTTGGCCAGGCGTCGTTCGAGTACAAGACCCTGGTGGGGCACCGCACAGCATTGTCTAGGTCCAGCACCGTATATACCATGGTATGTTTTCGCGAAGTAACGCATAGTCGGCTTCTTCGATTCGCAGCATTAAGTCTGTTGTGCCCCTGCTTGACCGCGTCCTTGTTCAGCGCTTCAAGCCCGAGACCAAGACCGCTTCGGGCATCTTCCTGCCCTCGTCGTCGAGCCAGTCGCCCCTCCCTGAGGCGTCGGTGATTGCTGCTGGCCCCGGTGCCACGGACAAGGACGGCAAGCTGGTTCCCACGAGCGTTCAGCCGGGTGACAAGGTGCTGCTTCCCTCGTGGGGTGGCAACTCGATTAAGGTCGGCGAAGAGGTACGTGTGCCAGACACTTACGTGACAGGAGTACCTCTTGATTCGCGACTCGGAGATCCTTGCGAAAATCAACGAGTAGATAGTTTGCGTTCCTATGAAGACGTCTTTCTACGGGGATATCGTACAATGGCCTTTTCCAGGCCTGGCGCCACGAGGCGCTACACAGAGATGGGCTTGATCTTGAAATGCAGCGAGATCAAGCTGAAAATCAGACACTGCGCATTGGTGTTGACTGTACGCACCTTAAGGTCTTGTACCAAATAGTACATGACGCGCAGACCTTCGGGGTCGTCGCTGTTTTGCACTTCCACGAGCGAGCCCAGCTTCGCGGTCTTCTGTCAACTGGAGTAGACATACCTCGAAGGATATATGCTCTTTGCCGAGCCGAATTTCGAGCTCCTGACGGCCCACCACATTTTTCTTGGGCCACTTAGCATCGTCCTCCCTGTCATGTAAGCGTTTGGCCACGTACTTTAAGATTTCACTCTCTTCCACAATACGCTTCAGCTCTTGCACCATAAGCGGACTGATCCACACTACTGTCAGTAAAACAGAGACGCACTCTCTTTACGAATCAGCGAGTCATTGCGGTAGTTGCTGTTGTTCGCATAGCGGAGACGACCACGGTCATACTCAAATTCAAGAAACTCATGCCCATGGCGTCCTTGATGCCCGGTGCTACGTGTGAGATTTCGGTGTGCACGTACTAGTACCGCACATAAAACTCCGACATGGCCGCCGTTCGCCGTCGTGCTGCGGTGGAGAGGCGACGTCGTCGGCTTGACCTCCACTGCACCACGTGGACGGGCGAAGGTGCCTGACTCGGGCTCACTCTGCGCCTTCGTGCGTTGTGTGCAGGCCGCCTTTCCACCGCGCCGACGACCCTCGCTGCGCTGCGTTTGCCGCACTGTTCCGAGACGACTCCGCCGCATCCACCTATTCGTATGGTGGAGGTTGGGCGTAGGCCTTCCATGCGTCGGCGCGCTTCTCGGGAGCCGTTTTCCGGATCCAGATCGGGCACCGGTCTGTCCGGGGACGCATTTCTGCACGACACATCTGCGCCTGTGCCCCAGCGCTTCGCACCAGCGTCTGTGAACAATTCACTGGGTCTTTCTTTGACGGAGCTGCCGCCGCCTTATTCGGCGGTCGCCGAGGAGGCGCGAAGGTTGACCAGTTTCTCGTCCACCGATCAAAGCGACGCCGGTCAAGATACGGCGTCCATCTCGTCGTTGGATGTGCTTGCCTCCGAAGATGAATCCATTCATCACGGTGAACGGTTGGCCCGCATGAAACGATTCAGATCTACACCTCAGCTCCCAAGGTTATCGCATGCCTCAGGCGCTGTCGCTCACGATGAGGGACATCGCACGCCCCGCCTTCACAATCATCCTTCATCCCATGGATTGCCGAGTCCGATAATGAAAGAGTGTGAGGCCATGGAACCTTTAGAACCACTCCCTCGCGCATTCGAGGTATTGTTGCACTCCCTGCGTCTTTTTGCCGTTGTGCCAGGTCTGGCAGGTACCTTGCTTTTGTTGCACCACGCCTTTGCTGAGGCAAGAAACAGGCACTGGCTACGTACAGACTATGTCTCGCAGCATCCCAGTGCGTTGGAGTACGTGGTATGCTCCTTGTGGAGTGTCTGCACGGCCTTTCATGCGCTTTCGCTCATGACGCTGCTCCTTCGACGGTGGCTTATTTACTACACGCTGCTTCCGTCTCTGATCCGACTGGTGACGTTCCAGTCTATTTGTTGGTCGCTGGTGCGGCTCATCATACACTTCTTTGGCCCTTTGCAGCCGTTGGCTCCATGGGTGCTCATATCCACGTTTACGTCGTTTTTCGAAGTCTTTGCACGCTGGCTCACAAGCAGCATCAACAATTCGGACACAGCATCACGCCGTCGCGACACTGTACAATCTGACCAAAATGAGACAGGCTTGTCTGACCTTGATGGACCTCTGCCTGTGGACCATGAGGACTACGAGACGCTTCCTCAGCCATGGCTTTGGCAACTCAATCGGCAGGACCGATTCCGCATGTACCGAGAACAAAGTGTGCGTCTGGTGCGCGCCTTTATGGGTGGCCCAGAGGATGTTCATACGTCGGATTCCGAGTGGGAGTCGTCCGACAAGACGCTCATGTCTTCCAACGATCGACTACCGGAGGCCGACTCAACCTTTTCACTGATGGAAATGGAGCGATGGCGTCGGCGCGTGCATGAGCGGCGCCAATGGAAGCATCGTTCTCGTGCGCAGCGCCGTTGCACGCCGAAGCGGTCTCGCATCTCTGCGTTTTTCCAAAATTACCGAGCTGCGCACATTCGTTCCCGGCGCGTGTTCCACTGGGAGGTGGCCATGTGGCGGAATATCATGCCGATTGGGTTGCTGGGCTACCTATCTCTGTGGATTCTTCTACTAGAGTTCACGGTGACACGATATGTGCAGCGTGCATAGCAGCCAATGGATACCCTTCTACACCTCTTGTTAGTGAGACCATGGACCGCGATCTTTTGTTTCGCAGGCGCTCTGCGGCGAGTCATGGCCACACTTGCAGCGACCACCCAGATGTGCGGGCCAGTTCTCCATGTCCACATATTGGCTGATGATCGGTAGGTAGTCCGAGCCGCAAATGTGGATCTTCTCCGCGGTTTGCGCAGGCAGCCAACCTTTGATGCAGGCCCAAGCTGTGCTGAAGAGGAAGGGGGCGTTAATGATATGTACACGTCCAGAGAGTTCGGGGAAATTGTTATCGAGGATGGCCAAAAGCTCTTGCAGTTTGTTCTTCATCGTCCAAAATTGGCCCAGTCCTAGGCCCTGTACGTTCAAAATCATATAGTTGTCATCGACATTGTGACCTTGCATTTTGGTACACGCATAGTACCGTCTCCGCACGGCGTGCTCCAGCGTCACAGCAAAGTTTTGAATGATCCGGTCTGGCGTCGTGACGGAGAACACCTTTTCGGCGTCCAAGCCCGACAAATCCTGAATGAAGATCGGACGGCCGGTCGTGTCGGTTTTGTGGAAGTACATGCGCCAGCCATGCTTCGCGACGTCATCGCGTTCCGTGAACCGAAACTCGGAGTATAAACGGTCCAAGTCAATGCTCTTCTTCCATTGCTCTGCACGCAAATACATTTCGCGCGATGCATTCACGTCAAAGTTGCGCGCTCGTAGGAAGCGAAGCAGCTGCGCTTCTTGATAGTGGGGCGGGTTGTGCAGCGATATCACGCCCGCTTCTTCCAGCTGCTTCGACATGATGTCGAGGGCCTTTTGCTGGTCGGGCGTGAGGTTGCCTTGGTGGCCAGGCGGCGTGGCATAGGCCTGACGGGAGGGCGTGGTCATGTTGGAATTTCGTCGAGACGACCGTCCTGAGCCGCCTGACTTTTCACCGCCGCTTGGAACGGCCAAGCCTCCAAAGATGTTGGCAAAACCCCTTCGAGGCGTACTACTTTCTTCAGCAGGGGGCATGGAGGTGGGCACAGGTGCGAAGAGGGCTTCACGCACGAGCTGCACAGGGAACGTTATCGAGGGTGGGGCGCTTGGTCACGTGTCGCGTTGTCCTGGCGGGGCGTGGGACCCCGCCGCTGCGCCCCATTGGCGGCTGCGGAGCAGCGGACTGCGGCCGTGCGTCGGAGGGCATGGGGCAGGCCGACGTGCGCCGTGCAGCGGCGCTTCCTGTACTACCGCGCGAAGTATTGGAGCATGTGATTGCCTACTTAGCCATACCTGCATCTGAGGGCGACTGGCCTGCGACGCAGACCTTGATGCGGCTCAGTGCCGTATGCAGGTTGGTGCGCCATTGGGCTTTGACAGCTCTGTACGATGTCCTGGTGCTTCCCCGACATGTGCGCGAGTTCCGTCGTTGGTACGCGCGCATGCGTGAAGCCAAGCCCCCCATACCCTGCGTAGGCTATGTGCGTGCGCTATTTGTGGGCATTGACGATGTACGTCCACAACACTCACACAGATCACGCGTTTGACGCAAGCGTCGGCCGGTTGGGAGGCCGAGCTGCTTCGACTGTTGCACTACTGTGGCTCCACCATCGAATACTTGTCGTTATGGCACACTGAATCGCGCGCTTTGCTCCGAGACGCAGCTCAAGTCAGCGGACAACATACCCATGCGGCTTGGGCGGTGGGCGAAGCTACTATGGCCGACACGGAGGACGTGGACGAGGAAGAGGCACAGGCGCCGCCCGCTGATCATGACATGCCGCGCTGGCTGCAGGATGAGCTGGCCCGCGCCCCCGCCGAGGCTGTCGCACGACAGCACTTGGCGCACTTTCCCCTCGTACCTCGCGCGCTGCCGAAGCCAGCTGCGTGGCGCCAGCGTCCGCGGGCGCGTCTGTGTACACCGCGGTGTTTAAGCTTGGTGATGTACTACCCTTTTTATGAAAATGAACGTCCGGAACTCTTTGCTCGCATGGTCCTTTGGTCGCGTGTGGAAGAGCTGGATGTCTTTGTGCCGATGGAGCCCCAAAAAACGCTGCGACTGCTGGCGCAGCTGGGACATACCCCCCTGTGGCGCCTACGCATCTCTGCGCCGCACGCCACCATTGCCATTGAGTCGTTAAGCGACCGCTGGTCGAATGCGAGCGATGTGCTATTGGCGCTCGTGTCACACCCCGACTTGGAGAGGGCGCTGGTCAACGAACTTCGCGGCCGTGCGACCGACGATGCACATGTGCTAGAAGCCGCGTGTTTGCGGTTCTTGGCAGGCGAGTCTATTCCCGTGGTCTCCGATTCTTTACACGAGGTGCGGCACTGGCAGGCCCTGTTGCGTGTACGACTCACCGTCACCCAAAAAAACCAAGCGGTGTGGGGCAAGCTGCGGCACCGGCTGTGGGACTTTCGCGAGCGTACACAGTATCAACGACCTGGCGCCTGGGGCGAATTGTTGCGCGACTAAGGGTCTACATGAGCGAGCTTGCCATTTGGCTCAAAGCCGCTCCCTGCTCCGGGTAGTCCTTGATAAATTGAAGCTGAGCGCGCGACGCAAACTCGTATGTGATCGCGTTGACAAGCTCAGGCTCCGTGCGGGCCACGTCAGATGAGCGGCGGAAGTACTCGATCGCCTCGGGGATCTTGCTCTGCTGCAAGCTCAGCTGCGCCAGCGTGGCAATGGCCACGTCGCAGTCGGGGTCGATCTGCAGCGCCTCGCGGCACAGCTCCTCGGCGCCGTTCAGGTCCTGCTTCCACTGGAAGAGGACGAGCGCCTTGTTGATCATCGCGAGCACATTCCTCGAGTTCCTCTTGCGCTCCAGCTCAATGCTCTTGTCAAAGTGGGCGAGCGCATCTTCGTGGCGCTGCTGGTCGAGCAACAGCTCACCGTAGTAGTTGTGCGCCTCCGGCGCATTGTCAAACGCCTTGAGGATGCGACGGAAAGCAGCCGTGCTTTTCGCAATGTTGCCCAGCTTGTAGTTGGCCACCGCGTGCTGCACCTGCGAGTAAATGAACGAGTCGTCGAGCGTCGTGGACTTTTCATAGTCGCTGATCGCCGCATCAAACTCGCCCAGAATGAAGTGCACCTGGCCACGGTGGTAGTAAATGTCAGGGTCGTTGGGGTTGATGGCCACTGCACGCTCAAAGTCGTGGAACGCGGCGTCCTTGTCGCCCAGTTCCATGTGCACACTGGCCTTCTTCACCCACGCCTGCACCAAGTCGGGGCACAGCTCCGTGCACTTGTCCAAGTCGCTCAACGACTGGTTCGTCTGGCCCATGACGAAGTAGAACGTGCCAGAGAGGTTGTGCGCCGCCGCCTGCAGCTCCTTGGTCGAGAGACCCTGCTGCAGCGCCTCACCCACGAGCGTGAGCGCATGGGGGTAGTTGCGTGCCTCGACTGCCTGGAAGGCCGCCTTCAGCGTCTGGTCCCCTTGCGGCGCATCGTCGGAAATGGCCGGCGGTGCTTTGGGGCGGAACGCCTCGATATAGGCCGTGACAAACGTGGGGCTCGGCAGGCGCGGCTCGCGCGTGCTCAGAATGAGCTTGGCCTTGCCAGACGCGAGCTTCTTGAGCACGCGCTCCACGCTGGCCGTGGCACCAGCGTCGCGGAAGTGGCCCAGGATGGCCACCGCAGTAAAGTCGGTCAGACTTTGCTCCATGTGCGCGCGCGCCTTGTCGCCCGCCTCACCCGGCGCATCGCACGACTCACCGAGCTGCTCCGAGGCCACAGCGCGGCGGTTGAGCGCCTTGATATACGTGCGCTCGAGCTTGAGCGCCTCGTTGCAGTCGTCGACCACCTTGCTAGGCTGGCCCATGTTGGAGTAGCACGCCGCGCGGTTGCTGTAGAACACAGCCGAGGGGGACGCACCGATCGCCTTGGTGTAGTGCTCGATGGCCTCTTCGTACTTCTTGTTCGAGTAGGCCTTGTTCCCCAGGTTCTTCAGGTGCTGCGCCACGGACTCCTTCTTCTCCTGCGGGAGGCGCTGCAGCTCTGCCACACTCAAAGCAGCGAGCTGCTCATCGCTCGCATCGTCCAGAATGGGGCCACCGCTCGTGGCAGTAGACTTGGCCTTCTTGGACTTTTTCGCGCGCTTCTTCTTGGAGGCTGAGCTGGGGCCTTTGGCGTCGGATGTCGGGCGAGGCTTTGACGAGCTGGTCGACAGGTACAACAGACCAGCCGCACTGAGAGCCGTCGCAGTAGCGGCCACTGCCGCCACGGCAAAGCGGTTGTCCTGGACCCAGCGGACCAGGCTGTTCGCGGATGCGTTCGTTGCCATGATGGGAGGACGCCTGTTCGCCCGCCGCGCGAAGACGGCCCATATCACGTGACACCGGGCAAGGGTCTCGCCGCGGGGGGCGCCGGGGTGCGATTGTAGCATGTCGGAGGAAACGGTGCCCAAGCCCGAGGTGGCGCCTGAGCAACTGAACATCAAGGTGAAGGATGCTGAAGGCAACGAAGTATTTTTCAAGGTGAAGCGTACCACCAAGCTCGCGAAGCTGAAGCGCGCCTATGCCGAGCGTATGGGCAAGCCTGAAAACAGCGTGCGGTTTATTTTCGACGGCCAGCGTGTGGGCGACGATGACACGGCTGAATCGGTGCGTAAAGAAATCATTAACAAATAGCTGGATATGAACGACCAAGACGAGATCGATGCTATGATCGAGCAGCTGGGCGGTGCGCCCCGCTGCTAAGTTAGAAGACCTGAGAGAGCACCTGGTCCATTTTGTCGCCACCCGGCGCAGGTGCGCGGTAGGGCCCTTGTTGCTCGCGCTGGTCCCGCACATCGCGGTACACGGGCGCACGCTGCTGGTAGGTATGCGTCGGAGGCGCCTCGCTCTGGGGCGCCTCGCCTCGTCGGAGGCGCTTGGCCTCCTTTTCGCGCTGAATGCGCGACCGCTCGACCTTTTTGAGGTAGTCGCGCTGCTCGTGGGCCGACTGCGACAATTCCATCCGTAGCCGTGCCGCATGACTCGCTCGCTCGTGCGCTGCTTGTTAGATACGATGAACGTACACATCTGTTCCATCAGCATGGGCCACCGGAACCCCTGGAGGTATTTCATGGTCCACACATCGTCTTTCCATCGATTGACGACACCTGCACCCGACTGCGACTTGCGCGACGAGTGCGAGGCGCCACCGAGAGCACCAATCGGCTGCGCATTCAGCATCTCGGCGGCGGTACGCGCCACCTTTTTCGACAGGAACTCGATCCACCCCTCGGAAAAGTGCGACGCCCGCTTCTTTTTGCCCGTAGCGCCTGTGTCTTTGGGCTGCAAATAGATCCGACCTACCTCGCCAAACTGCGAGAAAATGTGGCGCACCTTGGCAGGCGTCATACCCGGCGGGATGCGACTCACATACACGATCCCACGCTTTTGCTGCTTCTTGTGAAACTCTTGCAGCGCCTCCGGCGTGAGCTCCGGGAGAAGGTTTTGCTCTGTCTCTTCTTCCTCCAACTCTACATCCTCTTCGGTAGGCACCTCCTCCTCATGTGGGCGTTTCACTCGCTCGCGCCGCTCCGCGTCGCTTACGACCATGGTCGGTGGCAGCGTGTGGAGTCCACGTGATACTTTTTTTGGGCACAGCGATTGCGTCCTTCTTCCCCATGGCGGTGTCGTACTATGACGAGATTGAGCTGGAGGACATGGAGTTTGACGAAGGCAAGCAGGCCTTTACGTACCCATGTCCGTGTGGCGACAAATTCGAAATCACACTCGAGCAGCTAAAGAATGAGGAGGATATTGCGCGGTGTCCCAGCTGCACGCTCCTCATCCGCGTCATCTACGATCCTCTCGACTTTGTCTAATGTGTCTTGCTACTTTCTACAGGGGAAATTCACCTGGCAAGCTAGTGTCGGCCGGATCACTATCGACCGACTCTGATACCACGGGCTTGGAAACTCGACGCTCCCTCAGCGCAATGGTGCTGCCACTCCGAGGCGCCTGCGCCTGCGCCACCGGCTTCTCTGTGTCGTGTGCGTTCACGTCACTAGGGATTGGTGCACTGGGCGCAGGCTCTGGCGCTTTAGGCGCAGGCTCAGGCGCCTCAAGCACAGGCTCTTGGGCCTCGGATACAAGCTCAGGCGCCTCGGATACAGGCCCTGCCACTTTAGGCGCAGGCTCTGGCACCTCAGAGACAGGCTCTTGAGCCTCGGGTGCAGGCTCCGCTGCCACCGGCGTAATCTTGGTCGACATGCGCGCAGGCTCCGCCACCTCAGGCGCAGGCTCCGCCACTGCCACTGGCTTGGGCTCCTCCGTGTGTACAGCACCCTGATGGATCAAAGACGATCCCTCCAAATGGCGGGGCACGAGCTCAGCGAGCTCAGCGAGCGGCGTCGATGCGGCCTTGTCCGTATGCGTTCGAGGCGCTAGCGACAAAGAGGGCGCCGCGTCCGTATGACCGTTCACGGTCATATGACTCACATCCTCGACGGACGCCACTGCCGGCATGGACGCCGCAGAAGGCTTGGACGGCAATGGCATCGCTGGCACCTCCTGCGGCATGGTGGGTCGTCGGCTGAAGCCTGCGAGGAAGGGGTTGTGCGACGAAGCATCCTGCTGTAGCACCTCGTCTTTCGGCGTCGAGGCACGTGGCGGCCCAGCGCCGCGGCTCGGCGACGAGATGGCTTCCATGGACGTATCCGTCCGTAGACTAATACGCGACACGGTCGAGGTAAGACTCGTACGCATCGTAGGAATCACATCCACGTCGTCCTCGTCGTCTGGCACAGAAGGTGGTGGCTCACGCAGCTCCTGCACCGAGGTATCCGGCTCGGTATCCGGCACCTCCGACACAGGCACGCGCGTAGGCGGCGAAGGCGGATCCCGCACAACCGGCAGCTTGTCCATCCGCGGCGAGCGCGTGACCGAGGCAGGCGGCACGGATGTACGCGAACGATCTGGCGACTCGGCCAAGGCAGGAGCTGTGCCTGTGGATGTCACCGCCGGCCAAGGGCCCGAGGCACTGCGCATCAGGTACGGAGGAAGCCCCGCGGCATGGGCCACGGACCACGGCGCACTGGGGCGCAAGGGCTGTGCACGGTCCGGCGTCACTTCGGGCAAGTCGAGCGTACGGAACGTCGGCGTTTGCGCGGCAGGCACCGATGTAGCCTCGTCCTCCTCAGCCCATACGTCATAAGCGTGCGTGTAATGCGTGCCGGTCGACTGCGTCTCCACCGCGGACGTATCGCGGCCATCCGGCTCGTTCGTGGATTGATACTCGGGAATGTCCGGTAGCTCGGCGTCCAAAGCGCCGGTGGTACGCAGGCCCAGTCCTTGCGTTGCCGTACCACGTTCCGACTCGGCAGGCGTCTCGCCTTCTGACTCATTGAGCGTGCGCGAACTCGAGCTGGGAAGGAGCTGCGCATGCGAGTCGGTGGTGCCATGGGCCAGGGAACGAGTCACATCGTCTTCGCTGCGCTCCGAGATACGGCTCAAGCGGTACGGCGGTCGTTCCACCTCCTCTAAGCCCATAGGAAGCGCAGGCGCTGGTCGTGGCGCTTCCGTGTCGGACATACCGGGCCCTGAGCTGCGCGCATCGTCAAACTCCGACGCTGTGCTCTCCGGCGACGATAGGTACGCAGCCGCCGAGCTGCTGAACGAGGCAGACACAGGCTTTGTCCATGACATGGGCGGCGCCACAGGACTCGCTGTACTGGCACTGGGGACGGGTGACACCGCAGTTTGCATGGCAGGCGACGCAGCCCATCCCCATCCGCCAGGCAGGTGGGCCGAAGAGCCGGCGCCCACGGCAGGACTGCTACTGCCGTAGCTGGACGCTGGGCTGTACGGCAACGACATGGCTGGGCTCGACATAGCGCTGAGCGAGGTCCCAGGCGGCGACAAGGCCCGCTCCGATGGCATAGTGCGCTGCATCTCGGCGGGACGCGACGCCGGCGCGCTTCCTGCCTCGGTAGGGGGCACGGGTGGCAGCTCGGCATTCTTCCCGCCCTTCTTACGCTCAAACGAGGGGCGGGGCACCAAGCGCACACCGCTTAGGGCCTCTGGCTGACTACCAGGGCCTGGCTCGGCGGCCGAGCGGAGTGACAGCGGCTGAGGACCGGATGCAAGAAGGGGCGACGTCTCTGGCGAGGACAAGTGAATCGGCGACGACTTGGCGAGCGGTGGCAGCGTTTGCAGCGGCAACGCAGGGAACGGCTCCATAGGCGGCGATCCTGGTGCAGGTGCTTGGGTGGGCATCTCTCGCGGGGCGTCGGTGGGCACGTTGCTGGGCACCTCCGAAGGACGATCGCGCATCTCGTCGATTGGTACGTCCCTAGGCACCTCGGCAGGGGCATGGCTCAGCATGTTAGCTGGGATCTCCATTGGCGGCTCTGAAGGTACCTCGCCTAGCATCGGACTGGCCTCGACAGGTGCCTCGGCGGGAAGGGCCTCGACAGGTGCCTCGGCGGGAAGGGCCTCGACAGGTGCCTCGGCGGGAAGGGCCTCGACAGGTGCCTCGGCGGGAAGGGCCTCGACAGGTGCCTCGGCGGGAAGGGCCTCGACAGGTGCCTCGGCGGGAAGGGCCTCGACAGGTGCCTCGGCGGGAAGGGCCTCGACAGATGCCTCGGCGGGAGGGGCCTCGACCGGTGCCTCGGCGGGAAGGGCCTCGAACGGTGCCTCGGCGGGAGGGGCCTCGAACGGTGCCTCGGCGGGAGGGGCCTCGACAGGCGCCTCGGCCAACGTCGCCGCTGGAGGAGGGGCCTCGGCAGGCACCGAAGGAGGCACCTCCGCCACATGCTGCGTCTTGGGAGGCTCGCGCGAGGCATGCTGCGCAAACCGTGCAAACCCATTACGCAGACGCGGCGACGATGCCTCGGTCGGCTCGTCCGTATCGCCCGATACACTGCGCATCGAACGAAGACTCTGCTTGCCTTTGAGGAGCCACTGCGAGGAACGCTTGCGGATCCCCGAAAGAATGCGCGGCACGCGCTCTGGCGTCTCGCCTTCGGCCTCTGTCGAGGACATACGCGGCGAGAACGGCATCCGCATCATGCGGGGACTGTCGGACGAGCGTGGCGAGCCCAGCGACGACAAGATCCGCTGAATGGATCGCTTCTTGTTCAGCGGCGGCTCCTCGGGCTGGGGCTGCGTAGGCGCGGCCGCTGGCGCTGGTGCCAGCTCGGGCGGGGGTACGGACGGGGATGCTTGCGCACTTGCTTCCGCTGCCTTGGCCTGCAGACCGGGCGGCACCGACTTGCGATTCGGGCGAGGACGCGAGCCATCGGGACTGGGCGCCCCAGGCCGTCCGTCGTGCGCCTTGGGAGGGATCGTGCGGGGAGGCAGCACCGTCGCATGCTTGGCCGGCTCGGGACGAGGGCCCGGCACAGGCACTGTGTAGCTCGGTGTGGCTTGGCTGGGCACAGGCACCTCCTCCTCCTTGGGCGCCGGGGCAGGCGGCGGCGGATTCACAGGCGCGCTAGGCTCTGTAGACGCTAGCGCCACCTTGGCATCCGGCGGGAAGCGGTACAGTACCGCTACGATCGACTCGGGCGCCTCACCGGCCCGTACCATACGGAACTGGTTCAGCTTGCGAAG
Organism: Malassezia equina; assembly: GCA_029542865.1. NCBI lineage: Eukaryota > Fungi > Basidiomycota > Malasseziomycetes > Malasseziales > Malasseziaceae > Malassezia > Malassezia equina. The sequence goes on from CP119901.1 coordinate 432,632, forward strand.
CATGGGGCGCGAGCGACGTGCAGGGCTCAGCGACACGTTCAATGCCTCTCGGTACGAGGCAGGCACCACTTCTTCGATCACAAACCACGATGTGGTACCAGGTGCGCGGTTGTCAGAGGCACTCGGCGCCCGCAACTGCAGCACAGCAAACGAGGCTTCGCGGTGCACGCGTTCATCGCGGTTGCTCCAGCCATTGCCCACCAGGTAGTCGGCCCACACCTCCGGGAACATTTCATCAATCACCGTATCGGCCACATGCGGCTCCAGGCGGTAGGGGAACGGCGGCGCGGGGCCATCGAAGCCGGCCGACTCGCTACGCTGCAGCGCCGACTCGCTGCGGTCGTGCAAAGGCTCATCGAGACGCATCACCCAGTCCCAACGCGAGTTGTCGTCGGCACCCTGGTGAAAGCCTCGCTCCTCAAACTGGAACCAGTGCATACTTTCGACGCGCTGCATGCGCTGCCGACGGTCACTCTCACGTAAGTCGAACGCGAGGGCCGATGTGTCGAGATCGTCAAAGCCCTCGAACGCAAACTCGTGCCAGCGCTGCATCGATGGCGTGCCAAGCCCATCGGCCATCTCGTTGCCCACATCGGGCGACTGCAGCGACGAGCCGGGACGCGGAACGTGGCCAGGCATCAAGTTGAGCTGCTTGCGCGTCTCGGGGCCCAGCTCCATGGAGGCGATGGCCGCCGGCCACGCAGAGCGCTGCAGCAGGTCTTTTGAGTACTGCTGCACATGCCGCGCCGTGTAGGTGGCCGGCACTGTGCGCACCACCGCCGAGGAGCCGTCCAGATCGGGCGACAGCATGTGTGGGTAATCGTCGATGAGGCGCAGCAAACGGCGCGGCAAATAAGTCGATTGCGTAGCGACCGACACATGGTACCGCATAAAGGCTACTAGCATGTGTTCGGTGGCATTTGATGCCTGCACGTACCATGCATACGTGTCCGCGAACGAGGCGTCTTCCGGCAGTCCAAACAGCAGCACACCCATATGACGGCCAATGCGACTGGGCGTCATTTGGTTCTGGCTGCTGTGCGTCGCGACCAGCGCGAAAAAGTCCATCAAGACATCCAGAAGGCGCGCTACGCGCGTCTCGAGCATGTGCGTCAGTGTTAGGTACGCGGACGTAGGGCATCCCTGCTGCCGCTCCTGTGAACGCCAGCTCAAGTACGAGGGCCACGGCATGAACCCGCGCTCTTGCACCAGCACCAGCGGCTGGCCCGACTGGCCCGGCGCACGCTCTGCCACGACACGACCGACCCGTGCGAGCACCCACTTGAGGAGGGCCACCAGGCTGTACACGCTGGCAAATTGCAGCTCCTGGTCCAACGCACGGTCCGCCTCGGCGCTGGGCGCATGGAGCGATTCGACGACCGTGTGAATGAGCCGCATGGAGTCGGAGGCAGACAAGTCGACGGCCATGCTGCTAAGCAGCAGCGGCGCATCCACACCCAGCGCACGAATCTGCTCAATCGTGCGGATCACGTACGCCGTGGCCACTTCCATGTCGAGTTGATGCTCCCATGCCAAGCCGGTGTAGCCATACACGGGCAGCGGCGGCGCCGTCGCACGGCGCGGTGGCGGTGCACTGCTCTGCACGAACGAGTCGGTCAAGTCCCAGGGGCCAGGACTGAACATGGCGCTGGGTACCGGCACCTGCCGCGCGGTGGGTAGCGCCTCTGTCTCACGGGTCACCGAGTGCACGGTGCTGCCGGCCGCTGGGTCGTGCAGACGTGCCTCGCTGGGTAGGCTCGGGAGCGGGCGGCTTAGGTCCGTATCCATATCAAGACCAAGTCCCAAAGATGCTCGCTCCCCCGCCGCAAGCCAACTGGGGGCGGCACGGGTAGGTGCCTCGGGCGAGGCGAGGCCGGGCGACAGATCCAGCACCGGGCTGGTAGCTGCCGAGCCCGTCCGGTCCGAGCGGGCATGCGAGGCAATCCATGCGAGGGCAGGCGATGATGAGGTGTACAGGCGGTCGCTCTCGTTGGAGGGACGCGCCGTGTCCGTCACCATGCTGGGGATCGATCCGACGCTGGTCGTTGGCGTGTTCTATCTCAGCGGGCGTCGGTGGAACCGACCCTAGCTAGGGGCACGCCTTCGTGGACCAATCAGCGCGTCGGCCCGAGGCGCGGGGGTGGACCCCCTTTCAACCTCAACCTCCACGCGCGCTGCACACACACAGCGGCCGGGGGGGTTGCTGGGTGTGCTCACACGCGATGAGGTACAGGCGCACGCCCCATGCCAGGGGCGTCGATGCGAAGAGCGTGTCCAAAAGGTGAATCAGCATGCGCGGATGCCATGTGCTCATGGATGTGTAGTGATAACACTGCTTTGCGTGTCGCCTACATGCGTGAGTCCACGCTACGCACCACCACATGTGCCTGCTGTCAGTGCCTGGGTACGAACCGAGTATGCACCACATCGTCGGTCGTGCCTACATAGATGTCTGCTGCATGAGACGTTTATCACATACACGAGGCGCATGTGCCACCTGTTTCATGAGCGTCTGATCACGTACAATGCGCATACCAAGAGGGATGACGGCCTGACACCGTGACCATGCGGAAGAGCGCCAGAGGCTCTTCAAAGGGCAGACATCGCTTTGCACTGATTCCATGCGCATGGTACATATGATTCCGGTACTCTGCGATGAGTGATTCTTACACACCGCCTGAACTCGTGCGGTACAACGCATGCATGCCGTGCTCCCAACGGCGTGTGAGTGCGGTGTACGTACCAAATCGGACACAATCCTTCTCGGTAGCCGTTTCGTTCCTGGATAATACGGGGCGTATACAGGTCTAGGAAGCCGCGTGGCGCTTGCCATGCCTGGGTAGGCGCCACCACGGCTTGCCCTTGCGACAAGCAACTGCGCCAGCACCCACACAAGAGAGAGGGGACATGCCAACGACGACTAGGCGCCAAATCCACTTTGACAATTGATGGCATGGGCGGGGAAGGCAGGATGCTTCCCAATGGCGAAGTCCATGGCATCCTCTCTTCTACGGGCACGTCGTGCGTGTCCGTGGATGCACCTACGTCTGACGGCAGCGCCAAAAAACGGTCAAACGTTGAATTCATACGGAAGGTGGGCTGTCTGTGAACGCTGCCACCCGCTCTATATACGCGCGTCGCGTGGACCTCCGACACTGCGGCAGCGGCCCGTGCGCAAACTCAGAACAAGAAAACTCGGCACGAACCCGAGGGTGCTTGTAGCATCGCTCGGACCTTGCGTTCGGCCCAAAGCTCCAATAAGGCATCGCGCGTTTCGGGTGTGTCAAACACGGCGCGTTGTTTGGCGTCCGTCCACGAGGCATCCACCAGGAGGGCCTGCAAATGCTCCAAGTGCAAAGCGCCCTGCTCCAAGAGGGCCTGCACACGATGAGGCGTGCCCACCGCGATGGGCGTCACCTGGCTCTGTAGCCAGGAGACTTGCTCATCCAGCTTAAAGTGACGGGCAAACAGCTTGGCCACGGTGGGCGTTGACGACGTGGTGGAAGAAGCAGCGCCTTTGCGCCGCTTCGCGGGTGGCTCTTCAGAGCCTGGGAGTAGCGTGCGCAGCGTACGAGTGAGATCAGCGGCTCGCTGCGCATTGCCAGTAAGTACTAGCATGTAGGGTGTACCTGGCTCGCTCCACCATGGCTGCTTTCCATCCTGCAGCTCTCCATGACGTGCCACGACTGGGTGAGCACACGACACGTACATTCGCGCACAAAGGCGGGCAAATGCTCCATCGTTCGTGCCTCCTTGAACGTAAATGTGTCCGCAAATACACGCGCTAGCGTCAGCAAAGCCTACGCACCTGGCAAGCGCAGCTCTTGGAGCTCTAGCTCGCTGAGCTTCGGGAACGCCTTGCGTTGCAGACCTACCACAAAGTCGGCCTGCAGATCGCAAGGCTGCTGCGAAATCTGCTGGGCTGCGGAAGCCTGCATCTGCAGCTTCGCTGCTTTCTGGGGTTAGCATGCCGACGTGCCTTTCGGCGCTGCGCTTTGGCCTGTTCGCGGCGTTTGCGTTTCTTGGCCGCAGCCGCGTCCTCCGTCGAGGAAGGCGGAGCTTTTCGTTCTACATCGGATGCACCATCGTCCGAGTAAGCCACGAGCTCATCTTCCAGGAGAAGATTGTCTTCCAGCTCGTCCGCCATGGCGCGCCAGCCACCGAAGGAGCGCGCTCGTGGCGCCTCGCTTTTTTGGTTGCTGAGTCAGCTTGAGCGCGACGCGCACCGATCGCGATCCACGGCGACTCTCTTCACAGCGATGGTGAAACGTAGCACGACGAGCAAGTTTCCCATCGCGCGCATCAAGCGCATCATGCAAGCGGATGAGGATGTCGGTAAAGTGGCTCAGGCGACGCCCGTGGTCATTTGTAGGTAACTCTCTCTGACAGGCAGCGAAAGCGCTCGAGCTATTTATGCAGGACATTGTGGAAAAGGCCGCGGAGCAGACTCGCACGACGGGTGGCAAGCGTGTCTCGCCGTATCACCTGTACGTACCATCTACTGATGCCAGGAAACGCGCCGCTCTGGCCACAGAAACGTTTGACTTTCTCAAGGACATTGTCGACAAGGTGCCTGACCCATTGGAAACCGGTGGCAGTCGCACAGTCAAGCGCCGCAAGGTCGCACGCACCGAGCCCAAGGCGGATGCAGAGACCGATGCGCCAGCAACCGTGGAAGCCCCCGCCGCCGCGCCATCGGCGCCCGCCGAGCCTGCTGTCAAGGAAGCGGATGACAGCGACGAGTAAGCTGTGTGACTCGCTCTATATCGCTGTCTGTACCATAGCCCGAGATGCGCCTCTGCCAGCTACGAGTGCTACGCTCACCGCGGCTGTGGCTGCGGCCGCAGTCGGCGCGGCGCCGTGCTGGGAGGCCTGCCCGTCGGCGGCTTGATTAGTAATGCTGACTCCATTTTTTCGCGCTAGGCCCCGTGGGTTGGTCTGGCCCCCCTTTTTTTCCCGCTAGGCCGCGGCGCTCCTTCTCGTTGCGCCCACCAACGTCCAGGCTGTAGCTGTCAAAGGTTTTTTACCTTTTCTGCTGCTGCATCCACGGTGTAATCGACCGGGAAAGGACTGGATTGGGAGTCTTCGAGGCAACGTACCTTCTACGATGTCTGGGCTGAATGTGAATAGCCAGGGCGCGGCTGCACCGACAGCGATTTCGCCATCGCTGCGGTCTGCGCTCGCGGACCAGGTGCCGTCACGGACGCCATCGCCGGCGCTGCCAGCCACGTCGGCGCCGGTTGGCACGCCTGCGGCACCCCCCATGGTGCTGGAGCTCGCTGACGGTACCGAGTACCAGGGTCTGAGCTTTGGCGCGGAAGGCAAGAGCATTTCTGGCGAGTGTGTCTTCCAGACCGGTATGGTGGGCTACGTCGAGTCGCTCACTGACCCGTCGTACGAGGGCCAGATCCTCGTTCTGACGTATCCTTTGATTGGCAACTATGGTGTGCCGGCGCGTCCCCAGGGCGCTGAGATCCCCAAGCTCAAGGCCCCGTTCGAATCCACGCGCATCCATGTGGCGGGTCTCGTTGTGGCCTCGTACAGCCACGACTTTAGCCACTACCTCGCTGCATCGGGTCTCAGCGACTGGCTCAAGGAAAACGGCGTGCCGGCCGTGTACGGCATTGACACGCGTGCGCTGACGAAGCGCATTCGCACCAAGGGTAGCATGCTGGCGCGCCTGCTGGCACCGCGCCCTGATGCGCCGCTCGATGGTCCGTGGCAGCAGCGCATGCTGGAGGTGCCGTGGCACGACCCCAACGGCGAGAACCTGGTGGCGAAAGTGTCGCGCAAGCAGGCGGAGCTGTACACGCCGCAGGACACGCAGCCTGCTGGACTGCGCACGGCGAATGGGCCGTCGCTGCTGCATGCGTCCGGTCGTCCATTGCGTGTACTGGCGCTGGATATGGGTATGAAGCTGAACCAGATCCGTTGCTTCACATCCCGTGGTGTGGAACTGAAGGTGGTGCCGTTTGATTACGACTTTCTTCACGAGTCGGAGCCCTTTGACGGTTTGTTCATCTCCAACGGTCCCGGCGATCCGACGCAGTGCATGGCCACCGTGGAGCGCATTCGTGCGCTGCTCTCGCGCACAGACGATGTGATCCCTGTGTTTGGTATTTGTTTGGGCCACCAGCTGCTCGCTCTCGCGGCTGGCGCGCGTACGATAAAGATGAAGTACGGCAACCGTGGTCAGAACATTCCCTGCACGGACCAGCTGTCCGGTCGCTGCTACATCACATCGCAGAACCACGGTTATGCTGTCGACAGCACATCGCTGCCGAGCGGCTGGGCGGAGCTGTTTGTCAACGCGAACGACAGCACGAACGAAGGTATCTACTGCGAGCATGCGCCCTTCTTCAGTGTGCAGTTCCACCCGGAGAGCACCGCCGGTCCCCGCGACACGGAGTATCTCTTCGACGTGTTTGTGCGCAGTGTCGTGGACAATGCAGCTGTGCGCCATGCGTCAGGTGGTGCGATGCTTGCCCAGGGCCCCACATCGTTCCCTGGCGGTACGCTGGCGGAGAACGAGGCTGCGACGCCGCGCCTGCACCCCCGCAAGGTGCTGGTGCTGGGCAGTGGTGGTCTGAGCATTGGCCAGGCCGGCGAGTTTGACTACAGTGGTTCGCAGGCGATCAAAGCTTTGAAGGAAGAGGGCATCTACACCGTGCTGATCAACCCCAACATTGCCACGATCCAAACCTCGGCGGGTCTGGCGGACAAGGTGTACTTTTTGCCGGTCACGCCCGAGTTTGTGCTCAAGGTGCTGCGACACGAGCGCCCTGATGGTATCTACTGCACCTTTGGTGGTCAAACGGCGCTCAACGTCGGTATCCAGATCAAGGACGAGCTGGCGCCGCTGGGCGTGCGCAACCTGGGTACGCCGATTGACACCATCATCAAGACGGAAGACCGCGACTTGTTTGCGCGTGCCATGGAAGAGATCAACGAGCGCTGTGCGCCCTCGGCGAGTGCGAACACGTGGGACGAGGCGCTTACCGCGGCGCGCACGATTGGCTTCCCTGTGATTGTGCGTGCGGCGTTTGCGCTGGGTGGTCTTGGCTCGGGCTTTGCCAAGAACGAGGACGAGCTGCGCCGTTTGTGCCACACGGCATTTGCCAACAGCCCCCAGGTGCTTGTGGAGAAGAGCATGAAGGGCTGGAAGGAGATTGAGTACGAGGTGGTGCGCGACTGCCGCAACAACTGTATCACCGTGTGTAACATGGAGAACTTTGACCCTCTGGGTGTGCACACGGGCGACTCGATTGTGGTGGCACCCAGCCAGACGCTCTCCGACGAGGACTACAACATGCTGCGTACGACCGCGGTGAATGTCATCCGGCACCTCGGTGTGGTCGGTGAGTGCAACATCCAGTACGCACTGAACCCCGAGTCGAAGGAATACTGCATTATTGAAGTCAACGCGCGTCTTTCGCGCTCCTCAGCGCTGGCGTCGAAGGCCACGGGCTACCCGCTTGCGTTTGTCGCGGCCAAGCTGGGTCTCAACATTCCGCTGAACGAGCTGCGCAACTCGGTGACGCGCGAGACCTCGGCTTGCTTCGAGCCCTCGCTCGACTACATCGTCACCAAGATGCCGCGCTGGGATCTGCGCAAGTTTATGCGCGTCAGCTCGAAGCTCGGCAGTAGCATGAAGAGTGTCGGTGAGGTCATGTCGATTGGCCGCACGTTCGAGGAGAGCCTGCAAAAAGCCATCCGCTCTGTCGACCCCTCGTTCGAAGGCTTTGGCCGCAACGACCACGTGGAACTGACCGATTTGGACGAGGAGCTGGAGCGCCCCACCGACCGCCGCATCTTTGCCATTGCCAACGCCATGGCGCAGGGCTACTCGGTGGAGCGTCTGCACCAGTTGTCCAGCATTGACCGCTGGTTCCTCCACAAGCTACAGGGCATTATGAACGTGGCCAAAGCCATGGAGTCGAGCAGTGCTGCAACCATTCCCGCCGCGCTGCTGCGTCAGGCCAAGCAGGTGGGTTTCTCTGACCGTCAAATCGCCAAGTGCTCTTCCAGTGCGGAGCTCGCGGTGCGTCGTCGTCGCCAAGAGCTGGGCATTATGCCGTTTGTGAAGCAGATCGACACGGTGGCCGCCGAGTTCCCTGCGCAGACCAACTATTTGTACACCACGTACAATGCGGTGGAGCACGACCTTACCTTTAACGACAAGGGTGTTATGGTGCTGGGCTCCGGTGTGTACCGTATCGGCTCCTCGGTCGAATTCGACTGGTGTGCGGTGCGTGCCATTCGCACGCTGCGTGCGCAGGGCTACAAGACGGTCATGGTGAACTACAACCCCGAGACGGTGTCGACCGACTATGACGAGGCGGACCGCTTGTACTTTGAGAACATCTCGCTGGAAACGGTGATGGACATTTACGAGCTGGAGCAGTCCAGCGGTGTGGTCATTTCGATGGGTGGTCAGATCCCCAACAACATTGCGCTGCCGCTGCACCGCCAGGGTGTCAAGGTATTGGGCACCTCGCCCGAGATGATCGACAATGCGGAGAACCGCTACAAGTTCTCGCGTATGCTCGACCGTTTGGGCGTCGACCAGCCGATGTGGAAGGAGCTGTCATCGCTGGAGGACGCGTACAGTGCGTGCGCGCGCTTCGGCTACCCCGTGCTGGTGCGCCCATCGTACGTGCTGAGTGGTGCAGCGATGAACGTGGTGTACTCGGCGGAGGACCTGAGCAACTACCTGTCGCAAGCCGCGGCCATCAACCGTGAGCACCCTGTGGTGATCACCAAGTACCTCGAGGGTGCCAAGGAAATTGAGATGGATGCCGTGGCCAAGGATGGAAAGCTGATCATGCACTACATTTCCGAGCACGTGGAGAACGCGGGTGTGCACTCGGGCGATGCCACGTTGATTCTCCCGCCGCAGGACCTGGAGCCGGAGACGGTGCGCCGCATTGAGGATGCCACCAGCAAGATTGTCGAGGCGCTCAACGTGACCGGCCCGTGCAACATCCAGTTCATTGCGAAGAACAACGAGATCAAGGTGATTGAGTGCAATGTGCGTGCCGCGCGCTCGTTCCCCTTCGTCTCCAAGGTGACCGGTGTGGATGCCATTGAAATGGCCACGTGTGCAATGATGGGTCTGCCTGTGAGCCCGTACCCCAAGGTCGAGCTGCCGAAGGAGTATGTTGGTATCAAGGTGCCCCAGTTCTCCTTCTCGCGTCTCAGCGGTGCGGATCCCATTCTCGGTGTGGAAATGGCGTCCACGGGTGAGGTGGCGTGCTTTGGCCGCAACAAGTACGAGGCGTACCTGCGCGCCATGCTCGCCTCAGGCATTCGCCTGCCCACGAACAATGTGCTGCTCAGTGTCGGTTCGTTCAGCGAGAAGCAGGAGCTGCTTCCGTCGGTGCGCACGCTGCATGGGCTTGGCTTCACGCTCTATGGCTCGTCGGGCACCGCCGACTTTTACACGGAGCACGGCATCCCCGTCGTCCACCTCGAGGCGCTGCCTGAGGACGACGACTGGCGCAGCGACGACAACAGCAAGGCGTCCTACTCGCTGCTGACGCATCTGACGCAGGGCCTTAGCTCGCTGTTCATCTCGCTGCCCAGCAAGAACAAGTACCGCCGCCCCTCGTCGTTCACGTCGATGGGCTACCGTGCTCGTCGTCTTGCGATTGACCGTTCGATCCCCTTGCTCACTAACGTGAAGAATGCCAAGCTGTTTGTCGAGGCGCTGGCCATGCACCGCCGCCAGGGCAGCCAGTTTGAGATTCTGCCGATCGATGCTAAGACGTCGCACATCACGTGCCAGTTCCCTGGCCTCGTTGGTGCGCCGGCGATGATCCCGACGCTGGGCGCGCTGGACAAGGCGAATGTGGCTGCGTACACGCGCGCGGCTGCGCAGGCCGGTTTCACCTCGCTTGTTTTGCACCCTGTCGGCAAGGCAGGCGCGATTGTGGACGTCGCCTCGCTTACCGCCGCCGAGTCGGCGCTCGAGGGCCAATGTGCCGTGGACGTCTCGCTGACGCTCCTTGCCACGCCTGAGCACGTCGAGCAGTTTGAGCAGCTCGCTCCCCGTGTGCGTGCACTCTTTGTGTCGTACCATGGCAGCGCCCGTGAAGCGAGCCTGCGCCCTGCGATGGTCGCGAGCTACTTTGCGCACTGGCCCGAGGACAAGCCGATTGTCACCGATGCCGCGGGCGCCGAGTTGGCCTCGGTGCTGCTGCTCGCTAGCCTGCACAACCGCCCGATCCACGTCACCAACGTGCGCACGCGCGACGACCTGCAGCTCATTGCGCTCTCCAAGGCCAAGGGCCTCCATGTTACGTGCGATGTGCCGGTGTACGCGCTCTTCTTTGCCAGCGACCGCTACCCTGCTGCGTCGTGCCTGCCCAGTGCCGAGGACCAAGCGGCGCTGTGGCAGAGTTTGGACGAGATTGACGTCTTCTCGCTCGGTACGATGCCGTGCCAGCTCGCTGAGCAGCTCGGTCATGCGGCGCCGTCGACGGCCGGTCTCGACGAGGCGATGCACCTGCTGCTCAATGCTGTGAACGAGAACCGTCTCACGGTCGAGGTGGTGCAGGAGCGTCTGTGCACGCACCCGCGCGCCATCTTCCAGCTGCCCGAACAAATGGACACGCTCGTGTCTGCCGAGGTGGACCGTGTGGTGCGCGACGTCGCGCGCTCGGGCTGGTCGCCGCTTGACACGGCATCCTGCCATGGTGCCGTGGAGCGCGTGCAGCTGCGCGGCAAGACCATTGTGCTGGATGGCAACTCGCTCATGGAGCGTGCTATCGGCGCCAACATTAGCGCGCTCACCAGTGCCAAGCCCGTGGAGCTGAAGAGCACGCTGGAGCCTGTGCCCATGTCGCCCGTGGCCATGCGCTCGCCGCGCCGCCGCGGCACCAATGTGCGTTCGCTCACCAGCATGGACGACTTCCGCATGGAGCCGGCCATGGCGCCGGAGCTGGGCCCTGCGCCCCCGACGCGCATACCGCTGTACCACCCGTCGTTTGCGCGCCGCCACATCCTCTCTGTGCGCCAGTTTTCGCGCGACGATCTGCACGCGCTGTTCGCCGTGGCCCAGGAGCTGCGCTTCTTGGTCGAGCGCCAAGGTGTGCTGGACATCCTCCGGGGCCGTGTGATGAGCACGCTGTTTTACGAGGAGTCGACGCGCACCTCGTCGTCGTTCGAGGCGGCGATGCTGCGTGCTGGTGGTCAGGTCGTCACGATCAACACCTCGCGCTCGTCGGTGGCCAAGGGCGAGACGCTGGCTGATACAGTGCGCACGCTCGGCTGCTACAGCGACGTGATTGTACTGCGTCACCCTGCCGTGGGCTCGTCGCAGGAGGCGGCCAAGTTCTCGCCGGTGCCCATCATGAACGCGGGCGACGGTGTGGGCGAACACCCGACGCAGGCGCTCTTGGATGTGTTTACAATCCGCGAGGAGCTGGGTACGGTGAACGGCCTCACTGTCACACTGCTGGGTGACCTGAAGAATGGACGCACCACGCACTCGCTCGTGCGCCTGCTCTCGCTGTACGGCGTCGCGGTCAACTTTGTCAGTCCCCCGTCGCTGGCCATGCCGCGCGAAGTTGTGCGCGAGGTGTCGAAGCAGGGTATCTCTATCTACGAGACGTCGAACCTCGACGAGGTGCTTTACAAGACAGATGTGCTGTACGTGACCCGCATCCAGCGTGAGCGCTTTGCCTCGCCGGACGAGTACGAGGCCGTGAAGGGCTCGTACGTGATCAACAACGATGTGCTGGCGCGTGCCAAGGCCGACATGGTCGTGTTGCACCCGCTTCCGCGTGTCGATGAAATTGATCCTGAGGTCGACTTTGACATTAAGCGCGCCGCGTACTTCCGCCAAATGCGCTGCGGTCTGTTTATTCGCATGGCCCTCCTGGCCATGACGCTGCAGTCGAGCGACCGTTCGTAGAAGGACCTTGCCAAGAATGTTTAGTCAGCACATCCTCGCGCCCGACGCGGTGCCAACGCCCCCCCTTTGTGACCATGGCCGAGTGGGACGCGGACATTGGCTTGGGATGGCCGCCGGCGTACCGCGCCTACATCCGCCTATATGCGTACCTCTTTTCGTTCATGACGGCAGCCTTGCTGGTGCGCACGCTTCTATCGTGCACGCGGGCGCTGCACGCCTACGCTCTGCTGCTGTCTGTGGTGTGCACCGCTGCGATGCTGGTGCGAAGTCGCGCGCAGCCGTTGCCTATGCTGGCCCGCGCATTGGATTTGACCATGGCTGAACTCAGTGTGGGTTTGTGCATGCTGTTGCTGTACCGCGTGCTTCTTTTGTTGGAGCACGACACGCGCCGGTCGTGGCCGCTGACCGCCGCCTGGCGACGATACCTGGTGTATTCCCACGTTGCTTGGGTGCTCACCACGTGGACGGCCTATACACGCATACTGCATACCATCACTTTTCTCCTAGTCTGCGTGCAATGGGGCATCTACGCCGTGGTTTTGGCGGCCGCCCAACGACATTGGCAGCCCCGGCGGAGTGGCCAGGAGATGGCCAGCGCCGTACGTGAGCGCGGCGCACCGCCCAAAATGGTCGCCACGCCTCGCGCACTAACGTCTTTGCTCTACACGCTGAGCTTCTTGTCGCTGCTGTGCGTGCAAGTGCTCTTTCTTGTCATTTACCAATACGCGGAAGAACTGCGCGACTTTCACGCATGGATCGTTGTGACTACGCGCACGTTTTCACTCGTGTTCCTGGGCCTGACATTGCTGCCGGGCTTTTTGCCGCGCTTTGAGGTGGCGCATTACTCGGCCCGGGCGGCCGACGCTTACGAATCTGCGATGTAATGACCTTGACTCTATGTAGCCATGTATACCACGGTCCGTTTAATCCCGCGATGCGCGAAAGTCGGCCTCAACACTGGTCACCACCGCGGACATCTCGGCATCCAGCTGCTCCAGCGTTTGCGCAGCGGCGCGGTGGTATTCCAGCTGCGCCTTGACAAAGCTTGCGAGGCTCTTCACCGGCTCCGGGTTGTCCAGCACCGTCTTCATGAGACTGATCGCCTCCTCGGTCGCGCTCACCAGCTTGTCCTCCGCCTGCTCGACCTCTTCGCGGTACGTCTCCAGCTTCGTCGAGGCACTTGCCTCTGCTGCCTTGAGATGACCGCGCCAGCCATCAAGGAACAGACGCGCCTCCTTCACCTGCTGACGCGCCTTCATCGCAAGGTGGATCTGCGTGCCAAACGCATTCCACACCGCAATAAAGTGACTAACAATCTCCTTGTCCTGCGTAAGGCGGGCGTGGCCCACGGCGTCCTCGGCCACCGCAAACTTCTGCAAAAGCTCCGCAAGCTTGCTCTCCGTCGTGGCCACAGGCTCGCCACCGGCGAAAGCAGGCACCTTCTGGGGGCACTTGCCCAGGTCCATCGCAGCGGAGGTCGCACTGCGCGCAATCGCATGGCTCAGCGTGCGGGGATGCGTCGGCGGCGCAGAAGTCGCCTGCACCTGCGGAAGGCTCGTGTTGCGCGTAGCTTGGGAGGCCCACTGAGAGAGCGTGTGGCCGATCGACTGCGCGCCCTGTGTCACAGACTCTTGCAGGTGATGCTGCGAGTCAGTAGGCAAGGACGTACGGGGTAATCGTAGGTCTCCGTCTCAAACACCTTCACCGTGCTGCGCGTAAGGTCATACCAAGAAATACCTACTGCATCATTGCTTGGTGCGCGCTCTTGAGAGCATCCACGCGCTGCTCCAACTGCTTGTACTCCTCCGGCAGCTCGGTCAGGTCATCCGTCTGTCCAAAGTGCTCGCGCGCCTGTTGGTTCTAAATGTAAGCAAATATCTCTACGCACCAGCGTGCCAAAACGCTCCGAAAGCTTCTGGCCCAGAGGCGCCACACTCGCGGTCCACTGCTTGAAATGGTCCATGAGCAAGTCGCCGCCCCCCACCACCGCCCCCGGTCGGCGCCGGGCCTAGCACGTGGCCGCAGGGGCCGCCAGTGGAGGCAGCAACGCGGCTCGCCTTCGTCTCGGCGATTGGCGTGCGATGCAGTACCACCAGGATGAGAAGGTGCTGTGTTTCCACGGCCCCTTGATATACCAAGCCAAGGTATGACCTACATACTCATTCCCAGATCTTGCTTGCGGAAAATTGGAAAGAAACCGACAACCAGAGTGGGGCAGCAGGCCCTCATTACCTTGTGCACTACCAGGGCTGGAAAAAGACATGGGACGAATGGGTGCCGGAGACACGCCTTTTGAAATTCAACGAGGAGAATCTCGCGCGGCAAAAGGCGCTTGTGGACGCGCAAAAGGCCGAGGCAGCAGCGGCCGCTGCCGTGGCCGCCGCTAATGAGCAAGGCACGCGCAGCAAGGCCGAAACGCGTCGTACCCCTTCGACCAGCGCATACACAGCCAGTGGCCGTGGCTCCAAGCGGAGTCGCGACTCCAGTGACGTGGATGGGCACGAGAAGCGCCCCGATCTCCGTTTGCATGTGCCAGACTCGCTCAAGGCTGTGCTTGTGGACGACTGGGAGAACATTACGCGCAAGGAGCAGCTGGTCCCGCTTCCGCGCAAGCCCAATGTGAAAGCCATTTTGCAGGCGTATGCTGAGCACTACCAAGCCACGAGCCACGCGTCGCGCACACACAACGCCTCCATCCTTACCGAAGTGTTGGCCGGATTAAAGCTGTACTTTGACAAGAGCCTCGCACAGAACCTTTTGTACCGTTTTGAGCGGCGACAATACGTGGAGCTGCGGAAACGGCTGGGCCCCAAGATGGGCGATGGCGATGTTGAGGCGGGCATCGCCGCTGCCAAGCCTGCGGGGCGGCGTGGCGGCCGGGTAAGTGCAGCACACCCCCCGCCATCAGAAAGTCCTTCAGCTGCGGAGCTGGAGGCCAGTGAGGTCTACGGGGCCGAGCATTTGCTGCGGCTCTTTGGTACGCCGTATCTACTAACACAGTCAACCTACCCGGGATTGTTGCGCACACGAACATGGACCCAGAAAGTCTAAACATCCTTCGCGAGCACCTAAATGAGTTCCTTGCGTTCCTCGCCAAAGAGCAGTCGCGTTTCTTTGTGCGCGAATACGAGGAGCCGAGCCCGGCGTACCAACGCCTGAGCTCCACATAGCAACGCCGGCTCGGGCGGGCCTTGTAGATGTTTCGGCCGATA
Source organism: Malassezia equina (assembly GCA_029542865.1). Lineage (NCBI taxonomy): Eukaryota > Fungi > Basidiomycota > Malasseziomycetes > Malasseziales > Malasseziaceae > Malassezia > Malassezia equina. The sequence continues at coordinate 447,761 of CP119901.1, forward strand.
GAATCTCCCCACGTCCACGGGCCGCACGGTGCGTGTTGTTCGGCGACACGATGAATGTGCAGGTGGATCGCAACCAGCCCCGCACGCCGGCTACAGACAGCCGTGCGCTGCAGAGTCTGATCAAAGCGGAGAAGACGTATGTGGATGACCTCCTCAATGCTACGTCGTCGGCCTTTTCGGCAGCCAGCTCCCTGCATGCTTGGGGCTTGTCGGAAACGCCCGACCTGGGCCAAGCGACGGGGCACGTTTCGCGCCTCCTCGAAACGGTGGTGCATGCTCAAAAGACGTATGCGTACGCCTTGAACCAGTACCGCGAGTCTCTTAAGGACATGCTGGACCGCGAGCAGAGCATTCGCAGCATTGTGCGCGATCGCGACATCTTGTTGAACCGTGTCATCAAGAGCTCGCAGCGCAAGCCCACGCGCTGGGAAATGATGAAGGGCGATGATGAGTACCAAGCGCGTATTCTTGATGGGCAGCGTGAGCTGCAGGCGTGCGAGCAGACCCTCGCCAACGAGGTGGCGAGCCTGGTCGGTGTGAAGCGTCGCACGTTCAAGGAGGCGCTCATGATGCGTGCCAAGACACTGGGTGATATGGGTGCGCAGATGACCGACTGTGCGCGCCACATTTTGGTGTATTTGGACCAGTTTGATGCCGACATTCCGGTGGCGCCGATGCCCGTCTCGTCGATGGACCTGTCGATGCCGGCGCCTATGCAGCAGCCTACGTACGCCTCGTCGGTGCGCCACGCCAACTTATTCCTTCCGGAGGAAGAGTCGTCGATGATGCAGGGCATGCCCCATGGGCCCCTCCCGCCGCTGCCCGTCGAAGGCCATGACATGGGCCCGAACCCGCAGATGCCCGCTGTGGCACCTGTCGAGGAGCCGCGCATGCCGCGTGCGCCATCGCGCCAGCGCCTCTCGCGCTCGAACAGTGCGTCGGAAGCCTTTTCCACACCGATCCCCGCCTCCAAGAAGGCGCAGCGCCGCACATCGTCGATCATGTCGTATGGCACGCCAATGTCGGTGCCGGCCGTGCCAGGAGGTGTTCCGAGTGCGCCTCAGATGAATTTGGCGCACGCGCGCGATGGCTTTGTGGCACCCAGCGTTCCAGGCGGTGTGCCATCGGCGCCCCGTCTGTATAGGCATGGCGCCAGCGTAGCGGACGACGACGATGCCAGCAGCATCGACTCGTCGGTGGTGTACCGTGCGCCCGGTCGTCATGGCCGCAGCCATTCGGTGGACGACGATGCATTCCGTGGTAGCAGCCGCCACAGCCACCACCGCCAGGGCAGTGGTACCAGCTTCTTGTCGAAGATGTCGGGCCTGTTCAAGACAGAGATCCGCTCGCCGAATGCCCCGATGCGGCGCCGTGGCTCGGAGTCCGGCTGGGGCTCGAGCCATGGCTCGCGCCGTCCGCGCATGTACCGCGACGACGACAGTGACGACGAGCCGATCAGCGGCGCCAACGTCGTGCGTCATGTCAATGAGCGCGTGGGCGGTCAGCGTCATACCGGCTGGGTGCATCCCAAGACGGCGGAGGAGCAGGCGCTGGACGAAGCCATTCGTCGCAGCGTGATGGGCGCTGGTATTGTGCCGGCCAAGACTCGTCCCAGTACACGCCAATCGGACGAGTATGGCATTACCATGGGCCCTCCGTCGCAGACGGTGGTCCAGTCGCGCATGACGCGTAGCACCTCGCTGGATTACGCAGACGCTTTCACCATGCGTCCTGGCTCTGCCACAGGCACGCGCAAGGTGAAGAAGCGCAGCAGCAGCGAGCAGATCAGCACCGGTGCCAAAGGCCAGGGCAAGAAGAAGAAGGACCCAGCCGCGCACCCGCCGCCCGCGCCCTCGAGTTTCTACACGGCCAAGTCGCCCGCGGCCTCCGTTCCTGCGCGCCCGTCCAGTGCCGCCAGCGTTTCGCGTCAAGGCACGCCGCTCAAGTCGGCTATGAAAGGACATGGCACCCCGTCGTCGGCGCAGAAGCGGTTGCATATCGCCGGCTCGGAGCCTGGCCACACGCTGACCATCAACGACCAAGTGGATGGCACAGGCCACCTTGATCTCGACTTGCCTGCGCTGGGCTTCTCGCACACGAGCTCGCAGCTGGCCCCACCGCTCTCGTACCTGGGTGCTGTGGTGCCGTCCAGCACACAAGCGCCCCACCATGATCTGGACGCCGAGTCTTCGGCCACGTACTTGTCGTACATGGCCAGTGAGCCCGGTGCAGCCCAGTCCACGACGGCGCCTGCACCCGCCCCCGAGGCCACGAGCGAAGCGCCAAAGGGGCCGCCGGTCATGGCCAGTGCGGTCCCGGCGATGACCGCGACGCTACTGAGCCACCGTCCGCCGCGTCCTGCCCGCGCCAACCAGCCGCGCAAGAAGAAGAGCAGTGTGCCTACAGCGGTGCCGACCAGTGACGCCTTGGTGGACGACGACGATGCGTCGGAGGCAGGCCACGAGCGCCGTGCCACCTCGTGGAGCACACGCATTGGCCGCGTCGACTCGAGTGAGGAGGAAGACGACCTGGAGAACGATATTGACGCGTACAAGTCGGCGCGTAAGAAGTTTGGCAGTGCTACGCGACACCTGGGAGAAGCTACGGGGGCGATCCCGCCCAAGGTCCAAGCCGAGAAGAGCGCCCTCTCGGCGGGCATGTAGACCATAGAGTATCTTGATTAGGAGGCATCGGCCAGAGCTCCGCTCGCACGCTCAGCAGCAATGCGGCGCACATACGTAGCGCTAACGATGTTAAAAGCCTCAAAGTAGCGCTCCAAGCAGCGCTCCACGCACGTCTGCTCCTTGCCGGTGAGCGACGCGCCGGGCCACGTCACACACTTCTGGTAGCACTTGTCCGTGGCCTTCGAGATGAGCTGTTGAGCGTTGGCCATCGCAATCTCCGAAGAGACGCGCTGCTTCAGAGCTTCCTTCTGCTCCGTCGACGAGCCGCTCGGCTTGGAGCCGGTGAGCGATGAAAAGTCCACCATGGTGTCCGACAGTGCCCGTCGCGCGCGGGCGCCGCGACGTCACGAAGGCCACGTGATGTCCTTCGACCAGCGTCGCCCCGTTTGCCACAGCGATGCCGGCGCTGGTGCTGCGGGCCGTGGCCGCCCTCTCGCGCGCGTACCTGCGCCTTGGGTGTCTAAGTGTGCGTGTAGCGGGCCTGGATGCGTTCCTTCGCCTCGTTGACGACCCGGGGCGCCGCGCAGCCGGCCGCGGCCTTTTGACCTGTACGTGCTGCCACGCACTCACACAGACGCCAATCATATATCCGTGCTGGATGAGCCGCTGATGTGGGGCGCATTACCAGCGTCCTACTTTCGCGATCCCAAGCATGTGCGCTGGAGTTTGGGCGCTAGTGATATCATCTTCAAAAACGACCTGTGCCGCTGGTTCTTCCGGCATGGTCAAACGCTCGAGGTTGTTCGTGGCCATGGCATTTTCCAGCGCTCGCTCAACGACGCACTCGCGCGCCTGGCCGAGGGCCAGTGGGTGCATCTGTTCCCCGAGGGCTACGTGAATCTCACGCGCTCGACACGCATGCGCCGCTTCAAGTGGGGCGTCTCGCGCCTGGTGCTCGAAGCATCGCCTACCCCGCTCGTCGTGCCTATTTGGCTCATGGGCCTGGATCAAGTCATGCCGCATCCTCGCGCGCACCCCCGGTGGCTGCCGCGCCCCGGCGCCGACATTGGCATTGCATTTGGAGAGCCTGTGGACGTCGCACCCTTCGTGCAGGCTTATGAACAATGGCGCGCCGCGCCCAACATCGCCGTACCGCCGTTCGACGTAAAAGCGCCCGCTGAGCACTTGTATCATGGCACGCCACTACGCTCAGATGATGCAACGGGCTATGCACACATCCGCAGCTACCTCGCTGCGCACCTTCGTCACCACTTGGCGCGCCTCGGTGCGGACACCCGCCGTGAGCTCGGCTTGGGCGAAGGGGAAGGCACACTCGCCCATCGACCCGATCTTCGTGGTTAACGACAACTACGAGGTATCGGCGGCTTGCATTGTACATAGCGCTGACGAAAGCAATCCTTCCTTGTCGTCCAACAGCTCCATCAAAGGATCGGACGGCGTAGGTCGCGACGCAAGCGCAGCGCCCGCTTCGTCCAGCACGCCCAGGAGGCCGCCTGTGAGAGGGTACAGCACACGCCACTGGACATGCTCTGCGAGCGAGAGTGGCTCGGTAGCGGCAGGTCGCTTGCGACGCAAAGGGATGCATGCCTCCTCGCCTTCCTGCTTGATCTCGGGCGCAGACGAGGCGATATGTGTATCCTCGGTGGCGCCATGCACAAACGCCGCGAGGCTTCGCGCATAGGCCAATCCATCCACACTGCCATACACCGTCTCAATGAGCCGCTCCGTTTCTTGGGCGCCTTGCATCGATACTTGCAGCGCCACGGGCAGTTGTTGCAACGAGGCCCGCGGCACGAATTGGGCGGTGCGAGGCAGGCCCAATGAGCGGTAGGGCATCGCACGCAAATGCTCGCGCAGCAGCTGCGTGAGCTGCGTATCGGCCACCGCCCCGTATGGCTGCAGCTGCCACTGGTCCGGTCGGCGCGCTGCCCAGGCTGGCATACTCGCATACAGCCCAAGATCCTCTTGCGCGAGGAAGCGCTGCATATGCGGCCGTGCAAACGTCCAGTTGTGCTCATCCAGCTCCTGCTCTAATTCGCGCTCCCGCCGGTTGAGCCGAAGACCGGACTCCTGCAGCGCGGGGGGCGCGGGCGCAGGCCATACATGCAGCGTCGTAGACGGACCCGCAGCGCCCAAACCGGCAGGCCCAGGCTGCGACGCCACGGCGTACGGCTGGGGCCGTTGGGCCTGTGGCACGGGCGTGTCGGCAAATGTGTGGCTCGCATTCATACTAGGCGCGGCGGGCGCAGACAGCGTGGATGCCAGCATGGCATCAGGCCGACCGGTCTGTGATGGCGGGAATACAAGGCTCGGCTCAGCAGGCGTACCACCGTTCGCGGGTGCTGGCATCGACAAAGTCAGGGGCAAGTGCTGTAGCGATTCCAACACAGGCTGATTGTACGCCTGTTGCGCGAGATACTCGCGGGCATCCGCGAGCTCCGAGGCCTCCAGCGAGCCATCGTCACGGTACACGAGCGGCGCCATATCGTTCTCCGCCTCGCCATTCTTCTCCGTAGTAGGGTCAAGGAGAAGGGAGAGCGGCGGCGCAAGTCGTGCCTTGGCCTTGGCCTGCGCACGCGCACTGCACGCGCTCTTGCCCGACAATTGGTGCTGACCAACGCCAGCGTAGGCCAACGTACGACGGAAGATCAATTCAGCAGGGTCGTTTGTATCCACGCCTTGCAGCGACCACGTCGTGGAGCGGGCACTGCCAATGCGCATCATGCGCCGACTGAGATGCTCCGCGTTTGGCTCTGCTTCGATCAGGCTATCGCCCATCGCACGCTCATGGGCGGTACGCTTTCGCCGGCCGCGCCGGCCATCCGTCTCCTGGGGCGACGCACGCGAAGGAAGCTCGTCTTCATCGACCACGCTCATAGCCTCGCGCGCAATCGCACGCAATCCCCACGTCTCTAGGCGACGTGCCGCCGTGTGGTAGATCGACGTAGGCGGGTTGAACGTCTGTGCATTTTGTGTGACGAGCATGAAATCGTGCTGAAACATATCCATCGTCTTGTAGTAGTCTGCATGAAGGCGCTTCTCCATCGTGCCCAAATCCATAGGGTGCGTGATGACATCGCGGTAGCCAGGCACCTCGTCGGCATTCACAGGTTCATGGAAGAACAAATAGGTATCACGTCTGCGTTAGCCAGCGAAAACATACTTTTTCAAGCCAGCGATCAGCGCCTCGAGCGCGGCCGGTAGCGTTTTCGCACGCAATTGCTTCAGAGGTCGGGCGCGCGGCAGTGCTCCCACAGCCGCACGCAAGGCTGCGACTGTAACGTCATTCTTTTGCGAAGGAATAGGTGAAGGACTCATATCCACCTCGGCTGTGCTGTCCTCGTGCACAGAGGCACGGCTCACGTCGCCATCTGCCTCGGTCTCCGGCTCGGTAGGGCGCGAGCGCGAGCGCGAGCGCTTCAGCTTAATTCGCACAGGCTGCACCGTAGGGCTTTGATGCTCCTCTTCACTCGACCATGCATCGCCTGCCCATGAAGGGCTGGATGGCTCTTCGTCGGACGCCCGGCCTGCTGGGGACGCCGCGCTCATGCTGACAGCCGTCGAGGACCACGGAGACGCTGACTCAGCGACAAAGACAAGGCCCTCCACGCTTCGCGCCTCTTCTCGGCAGGCGCTGCGACACGGCAGGATTTTCGCGCTCTCACGCATCGTCGGTGTGCGTGCCGCTCCTGTACGACGGCTCATGACCACGTATATTGAAAAGCCACGATTTCACAAGCCTGTGCATCCGTCGCGCAGAAAACCGCCGCCTGCTGACCCGTTCCTCGAGCCATACACGGCTCATCGATTGCCGCTGCTTCGGGCCAGTAGTGTGCCGGCAGAGGCGCCGCCATTGCAGTCGCACGCCCAGGCCGGTATTGAAATGCAGCGAGCCGCAGCGGCTGATGATAGCGAGCGTGTGAGGCAGCAAGAAGCGCAGCGTGCTATGCTCGCTCAGGCCAAGCAGGAGCTGCGCCATGTCTTGCCCCTGCTCGGTGTTCGTTGCGCTGCGACGCAGTGCAGCGTGCTAGCGCGGCACCCCGCCGTGGAAGCGCATGTGTTCCGCTCGAAGCGTACGAAGCACATCTGCCCCGACCCCGCGGGTGATGCCACAGTGCGCGTCCTTCAGCTGGGCGTAGAGGACGAGGCAAGCCTCTCGGACGACACACGCGCGGCGATTCGCGAGTGTGGTGGCACTATTCTGGCGCACCCTGTGGTGCTCGATTGGGACTTCTGGTCGGTGGATCAAATTTTGCGTGCGATTCTTCCGCTGGAGCTCGAAGAAGGCGCACCGTCCGCCTTCTCGATGGTGGGCCACATTGCCCATGTGAATTTGCGGGAGGAGTACCTGGCCTATCGCTACCTCATCGGTGAGCTCATTCTTGAAAAGACGCCACGCGTCGAAACAGTGGTGAACAAACTGGATACCATCGATACCGAGTTCCGCGTGTTTGCCATGGAACTGCTCGCTGGCGAACCGCGGTACGAGGCGCAGGTGTCGGAGTCCAATTGCCTATTCACGCTCGATTTCCGGCATGTGTACTGGAACAGCCGGCTGCATACCGAGCATGCGCGTCTCATCAGCCAGTTCCAGCCCTTTCAAGTCGTGGCGGATGTCATGGCAGGTGTGGGTCCATTTGCTGTGCCAGCCGCCAAGAAGGGTGTGTGGGTACTGGCCAACGATCTGAACCCCGAGTGCTACAAGAGCATGCAGCACAATGTCACGCAAAACAAGGTCGAGGCGCATTGCCGCACATTCTGTGAGGACGGCCGTGCGTTTATCCGCGAAAGTGCCGTGCGTGCGTGGGACGCGGCGTTCCCTGCGCACGACGACAGCCTTTTGAGCGAGCGTCAAAAGCGCAAAGAGCGCCGCCGACGCCGCGAGGGCGATGCGGCGGATTGTGCCCCTTCGCCAGCCTCGCCAGCCTTGCCAGCCTTGCCTCGGCGCCTCATTGATCATTTCGTGATGAACCTCCCAGCCACTGCGCTCGAGTTTCTGGACGCGTTCCGTGGCTTGTACACGCGCCTTGCTGCGCATGTAGGTCACGAAGCTTGGCAGGCGGAATGGGAGGCACGGCGCAACGTGCCTGGCCTGGAGTTGTGGCCCATGGTGCATGTCCACTGCTTCACCAAGGAGGTGGACCGTGCGGGCGAGGATATCTGCCAGCGTGCTAGTCAAGCACTGGGTCTCAACGAGGCAGACTATCTCCAGCCGCCCGGCACACCGCACGCGACGCCTGATTTGTCGCTGCACCTGGTTCGCTCCGTGGCACCGAGCAAGGATATGTACTGCTTGAGTTTCCGGCTTCCTCCGTCCGTCCTCTTGGATGAAAGGGTATGAGCTACAGACTACACATTACGCCAGACTGGCCGTCTGGTCCAACACACTGAGACGCAATGCCAGTACGCCTTCGCGTGTCTCGAGAATATCGCGCACGGGCTCGGGCGGGTTCTCGCCAATCTCCTGCGCGCGGTGCCAGCGCTCCAGCCGTGTCATGCCCATACAAGGACCATAGCTGCCATGAGATACCAAATACGTACGCTGGATTCAAGTCAAAGACTCGCAAGATATGCTCGATGCGGTTGGTGCCATCCGCATGGACTGTGTGAGTGGGCTACACGTACTTGGCTTGCCTCCCATCGTACGGCACGCCTCTTCCCATAGCGCGTCGTACTTGGCAGAATGCACATCCAGCGCCGGACGGCCGGCCGCCTGCTTCAGCTCCGCGTCACTGTATGTGCGCACCGGCGCCGGAGGCTCGTGCGTCGCCGCAACAGCCTGCACAGCCCGGTCGATCTTCTGTCCTCGCTTTCCGCCTGCCTTCTTCAGGCCAGCTTTCGAGTTGGTCAGGCCCAAAGGCCCGCCAGCCTTGGTGCGCGCCGTCGTCATCGGTGGCGAAAGGCGCCGAGCGGAGCGCGGGGCGTGGATGTTCAACCTTTTTCTCACGTGATGGCCGTAGCGGCAACGGTCGCGGGGGAGGCAACGAGTACGCTTCGGCTTCGCGCGCTCCTGGCCAGGCTCGGTGCGTCGATTGTACAGCCCAGGGCGACGTGGGTGTTGAATCACACGACCCTGCCGTACGAGCCTCGAAGCCGGCCACCTGGGTGGAATAACCGGGGCTGGACCCACGCTTATGCAAGCAAGCCCCGCGAACAGCGACACGGCGTGGGAGGCGAGCAGCACGCGTCTCCGCTCGCCGACGGCCCCGCCGATGATCTCTCCGCAGCGGGCGCCGCCGCCCAGTCTCACGCAGGAACGGCGGATGCCTTCGGTGCGCTCACCTACTCGGCGTATGGGACCGCCTGGGACCGATCGACGCGCTGTCTCTGGTCGATCGCCCGATAAGAGCGATCCCAGGACCCCTGCCTCGCACGATGCCTCCCCGGACACGCGTTCACCTGTGCATGCCACGTCAGGGCGACGCACGCCTTCAGCGCCATGGCCATCCAGCCGAGCGGCCGGCGCTCGACCCTCGGCGCTCTCGCCTGAGCCACACAAAGTGTCGAACCCGTTGGCCACAGCGCCCATGACCGGAAACAACCCATGGCAAGCGCGAGCCGAGTCGCGACGTGCCTCCTCGCTCTTTGTCTCCTCCGATAAGGTGCCGATGCCCAGTATTGAGGAGCAAACGGTCGCGCAAGCGCCGCCGAACTCATTGTCGCCTACGTGCGTATCTACGCCCACAGTCCACGCTCTCCACGAGCAAGGTCCGTCCGAAGGCGTGGATGAAATTTCGCCGACCAAGAAACGTGATCGTCGGCACGAGCGGCGCGCTAGCTATGTATGGACCAATGCGGCCGGTGATATCGATACATCACGCCGTTTGTCCGCCCAGCTCCAGCCAGGCGCATCGTCGCCGGATCTGACACATTTGATGTCCCCGGATCCCACCGTGAAACGAAAGGTATCGGGCCAGCGTAGCACATCCGCGGCCTGGACGACGTTGCCGCAGCGGGCTGTATCCAACTCGTTCGCGCCAGCCGATCCGCCCCCCTCTCCTGTGCATATGCAGGCTTTGCCCTGCGGTATGCCCATGCTCGCAACTTTGGCCGTGATGGATTTTGGTCTGGGCGCCGTGCTATGGGTGCTGGGCCAGGTGCGCGATTCGCTCGCGCTCGTCGGTTTTGGATTCTTGATGGTGTTCGATACATTGGGTATCATCAATGCCATACTCGTGCAGCGCATGCACCGAACAGATGCATCGCACGCACAGCAGCGCCCCTTTGGCGTGCGCCGCTTCGAGACGTTGTTGGACTTTACACTGGTCGTGTATCTTCTGTTCGCCGGCATTTATATGTGCAAGGAAAATGCCGAGCATGCGCTACTTGCATCCAGTGCGCCCCATGAAGAGGACCGCGCCGGTTTGTCGCTGCCCGTGGCCACGCTCGGCTTGGTATGGCTGGTGTGTTTCATGACCAATGCGGTGCTGAAGAACCACCAGCGGATTTCGTTGGCTTGTGGCATGAGCTTTGATGGTGGCGATACACTCGATGGCCGACCCCAGCGCTCGCATGCGCGGCATGTATCGGTACTCACGCGCCCTATTCTGGCGGCAGGACCGCTGTATGACGCGTTGACCAATCCTTTTGCGGTGATGATTCTGTTCTTTGCGACGGTGCTGTTTGTATCGGCGCTTTTGCTGCCACCTGCGCAGTCCGCCTCGTTTGATAAGCTACTGGCGGGGTTGGAAGGCACGGCCATGATGTACGTGAGTGCCTCGGCCTTGCGTCCTTTGAGCAAGGTGCTCCTTCAAGCGGCACCGCCAGCAAAAGAGGGGAAAGCCTCGCAAATGCACCGTGCAGTGCACATCATCGAAAGCCATCCTTCGGTGGTGCGTGTGACCCAGTTGCAAATGTGGCAACTCACGCTGCCCTCTCTCGGGTACACCAAGTCGGGCATCGGGACCGATGGCAAGCGGGGTTTGGCTGGGATTATGTCGATGCATCAGACTGTCAAGTCGGCGCCTGTGGTGGTGACTATGCACATTGAGGTGAAAAAAGAAGCATCGGCGCAGGACATTCTCGATGTGAGCCAATTTGCTTGGCAACAATGTGCCCCTAGCATTGGCGCCTCGAAGCAGGTCCAGGTGGGCGAACCTCTGCGTGGCTCTATGACTGCAGGTGATCTCACCATCCAAGTTACACGAGAAGGCGAGTATGCCGTGGTACAACAGCATCACTGCCATGATCATGGTCATTCGCATGATCACGGCCACTCTCATGGTCATGATCATTCACACGGCCATGATCATTCACACAGTCATCACCACGGTCACAGTCACTCTCATGGACACGGTCATTCACACAGTCATCACCACGGTCACAGCCACTCCCATGATCACTCGCATGGCCATGACCATGGACACAGCCACCCGCATGATCACTCGCACGGCCATGATACGCCCGAGTCGCCTCAAGAGGCTGGCCCATTCCAAACATTGGATCCTCATGCACATTTGCACAGTCCACCGCCGTCAGCACCGCCCAAAATGATGTCGCCATGAGAGTAGATGACTTGGTACTATGCCGCTACTTAATCCATACGGCACTTGAGAGTTCGCTCAATGACCTTGTCAGGTAGACTTCCGTTAGTCGTGACACACGTACATAATTCGAACAATCACACCCATACCTGAGAGTGCATCCCGCTCGATACCGTTGAGCATGGTCTGCGAGATGGTTTCAAACAGATCCTCGGGCTCCAGGTCGGGCTCCCACAGCCCTTCGGCCACACCAAAGAGGCGGTCGCTAGCGGTTCCACTAACCACAAAGTCTTTCGCAAAGTTCAAGCATCCGATCAAGTCCGACGCAGCAATGAAAGGCTCGTTCTTCGAGTTCAAGCCAGCCACCACAGGCTCGATAAAATACGGTCCGAATCGCCGCTCGTACAGCGTTGAGCTCATGAGATGTGCGAACGTCTCCGGCTCGATATCACGGTCCTCTTTCATGCGATACATGTTCAAGCGGTAGCGGAACTTTTCACGCAGGGTATCCACATCGGTAGCCAGTCCGGGTAAGCCCACGTACGTGCGGTCTGTCATCTTGAATACCTTGTCGAACTTCGTAGACAGAAGCAGCGCCTGGTTGCCAAGACGCAGATCGGAGGCGATTGCCACGCAGTTCTTCCCCTTCATGGCAATCACACTCCCGCCATTGTATTCCATAATACTCACTGCGGTCAGCATCTTTGACGTACTCTTTGCTGGCTGGAGGGGGGCAACGCGCACGTCGCCCTACGCAGCGCGTGGAGGACCACCGATCAGTCACGTGGGAACACGTCGATGGCGCCCCGGACGTAGGACCGCTCCCCTGTCGCCATGGGCTTGTTCAGCAATCCACAGTTGCGCCGCGTAGCGCAAGATGGTGTGTACAGTACGCCTCTTACATCAGGGATCACTAGTATTGCTGTGATGGCGGCGACATATTACGTTACAAGGGTTTGTATTGGTCGAAACCACTAACCGCAGCTCGCCTTGAGCTACATGGACCCGAATCACCAGAAGAAATCCGACGCCAAGAAGGTGTCAGACACCAAGCTGGGGAAGCTGGGCGTGAATCGTAAGGAGGTGAAGCTCAATGAATACGAGGAACAGATTGCGATGGAACTGATCCTGCCGGATGATATCCCTGTGACGTTCGAGTCGATTGGTGGCCTGGATGGTATTATCGCCAGTCTGCAGGAAAGTGTCATTGCGCCTTTGATCTTCCCTGAGATTTTCAGCAGCACCAATGGCCTTCTGGGCGCGCCAAAGGGTGTCCTGCTGTATGGCCCGCCAGGCACAGGTAAGACCATGTTGGCCAAGGCGCTGGCAAAGGAGAGCGGGGCCACCTTTATCAACATGCATGTCTCCACCCTGACCAACAAGTGGTTTGGTGAATCGAACAAGCTCGTGGCTGCTCTATTTAATCTGGCGCGCAAGCTCCAGCCCACGATTATCTTTATTGACGAGATTGACAGCTTCTTGCGCGAGCGTTCTTCAGGTGACCACGAGGCCATGGCCATGATGAAGGCCGAGTTCATGACGTTGTGGGATGGTTTGACATCTTCCACAGACCGCATTCTTGTTCTGGGTGCTACGAACCGTCCCTCAGACATCGATGCAGCGATTCTGCGCCGCATGCCCAAGCGCTATGCGGTGAGCCTTCCTGACGCAAGTCAGCGCAAGAAGATTCTGTCTATTATGCTGGCCAACGTTCCTTGCCATCCCTCGTTTGATATGGACGAAATTGTACGCAAGACGACGAGCTACAGCGGAAGTGATCTGAAAGAGCTTTGCCGGAATGCGGCCATGGTCCCTGTGCGCGAGGTGCTGCGCAGTCGAACGGGCCGGGAAAAGGTAGAGCAGGCGCGCCAGAGCTCCAAGACCGGTGGCTCCGTTCATGGCGCCAATTTGGCCATGACGGTTCGCCCGCTGAAAAACTCCGACTTTTTCCAGGTGGATGTGGCCCATGCTGCGCCCACCGAGCCTGATGCTCTCGATTAGGTCTGTCCATCTTGTAGAATCACTACACACGACAGTTGTTGATGCTCAAGATCAAAATGTCGCAAGCGCCCACACTCTCAAGCTTGTCCATGATGTTGGCAACCTCGCTGCGTAGCACCATACTAGACACGGCGTTCCAGTCGCTCTCCCGCAGCGGGCTCACAGTCGCCGCGCGGCGACCCGGTGTGATTTCGAGCCCCTTGGCCAGGTTCTCCTTCTCAATGTTGTACTGGCAGAGCACATACTTGTTGGCCGCAATCACACCGTGGATACGAGAGGTAATGAGAGAGATTATGCCGGTGCTGTCCGACGAGTGGGGCTTGGTGGGGCGAATGAGCACAGCCTCGGAGGACAGTAGCGTAGCAATCGGCTTCAAGCCGCAGGCACGCATGGTCTCACCCGATTCCACCAGATCCACAATACCGTCGGCTAGGCCGAGAGCACAAGCAGCCTCAACACTGCCATTCAGGTAACGAATGCTCGTGAGAAGCTTGCCGTTCTCCCCCGTCTTGCCCACCTTCTCTTCCATCTTGCGGAAGTAGTCACTAGACAGATAATCAAAGCTGGTAGCCACCGTCTTACCGACCAGGTCCTCCACGCTCTTGATCGTCTCGCTGTTCTCGGGCACCTGCACCTGCAGCTTGCACTTGCCAAAGCCAAGGGGCAGCTCCTCCGTGATTGCGCTAGACACCTCCGTGCCAGCCTCCTGCACCATATCCTGACCAGTGATACCAAGGTCCACATTTCCCTCAGCAACAAAGCGCGGGATATCGGCCGCGGGCAAGAAGACCAAGGCAAGTGGCAGATTCGTCACAAGAGCCACATCCAAGCGGTGGGCACGCTTAAATTGGATATCGGCGCCATTCAGCAGCGTGAGGCATGTTTCATACAGACGTCCTACTGTTAGAGAATCCACATACCCTTCTTCGGAATGGCAAACAGTAGCCGATCCTGCAAGTTTTCCGGACGGAGGAGTTGCGACATAGTCACGGCGGAAAGGAGTGGGGGCGCCAACGTTCGCGGGTCCATGCACGTGAATGACTGATTACGTCATGCGCACAAAAGGGGTCTGGCTAAACACCCCCACACGATCCTCGGAGGCCAAGCGCGTCTGTCGCGATGCGCTGCACCAACTGTGGCTCGTTGGCCATTGATTTTGCCGACTCGCAGGCAGTATGCAGTGCTTGTGGTGTAGTACTAGAGGAGTCGCAAATCGTTAGTGACATTACCTTTGCGGAAAACACGGCAGGCGGCGCTGTGGTACAAGGAAGTTATCTCGGTGTGGATCAAGGTACGTTGTAAACGCCTAACGTAAAGTCCGTACCCGCACAGCAGGACCAGGTTTCCGTGGAAGCTCTGCAGGCGAGTCCAGAGAATGTACTATTGCGAATGGTACGTACATGTCCACTGACGCAGCGCGCTGGAACATCAATCGAATGGCCACAGCCCGTGGCGTTCCCGCACATGTGGCAGAACGAGCCTTGCGATTCTTCCAACTTGCTTTAGACGGTGGTACCACCACAGCCTCTGGGTCGCAACCTAAGAATTTTGTACTGGGCCGCAAGTCGGACTATACCGTGGCTTCGTGCTTGTATGTCGCGTGCCGTATGGCCAAGACCACACATATGCTGATTGATTTTGCGGATGTGATCCAAGTCAATGTTTTTGTTCTTGGGCGCAGCTACTTGCGACTATTGCGTGTGCTCAACTTACAAATGCCATTGATCGACCCATCGTTCTATATTAGTCGCTTCGCTGCGTTGCTGGAGTTTGGCGATGAAACGCAACGTGTCGTCACAGATGCTACCCGACTCGTGACGCGATTCAAGACGGACTGGATGGTAGAGGGTCGTCGTCCTGCTGGTATTTGCGGTGCTTGTCTTCTCCTTGCCGCTCGCATGAACCATTTCCGACGGTCGATCACAGAGATTGTCCAAGTCGTGAAAATTGCGGATGTGACGTTGCGAAAACGTTTGGAAGAGTTTAAGAATACGCCTAGTGGGCAGCTCACCATTGAAGATTTTCGCAGTGTGTGGCTGGAAGAAGAGAATAACCCGCCCGCATTTTCTCGAGCTCGTGCACCCAAGAAAGAGAAGGGCATTGATGTGAATCTCGTGGCAATGCCTTCGGACGAGGTGCAGGCACCTCCTGAGGAGCATGAGCCTTTAAGTGATGATATCGAACAACTGGCTGAGCAAGCGACGGAACAAGAAATCAACTCATTCTTGCGGCAGGCTGATATCCATGCCCTCAATACGGATCTGGCCAAAGAAGAACGTCAGCGTGTGGAACGCGCCAAGGCAGGGCAGCTCGCTCGAGCCACGGAACATGCAGAGACACCTTCTGGTGTGCAGTCTGAGACAGCAGACCAGACGGAGGAAACTATGTCCGCGTCCGCCGCACCGACCGGTGACAACCAAGATGACTTCGCCGATTTGGATGAAGATGAATTGGACAGTTTCATTCTCAACGACGAAGAAGTGAAAATTAAGGAAAGAGTATGGATGGAGTTCAATAAGGATTACCTGGAAGCTGCATTGGCCCGTCAGCTCAAGCTGGAAGCTGATCAGAAGGCGGGCATTGCACCGGCACCTCGGAATCGTAAGCGGCAAAAGCCGCGCGATGCCACGACAGCACCGACCGGCTCAGCTGCCGAGTCAGCCAAGCAGATGATGCAGCAAAAACGCTGGTCTCGACGTATCAACTATGATGTATTGAACAGTCTATTTCCTAGCACGCAAGGCAGCAGCAAGGATTCTCTCTATGCGAGAACAAAACCTGCTGGCGAGGACGCACAAGACGATGCTGCTGCATTGGAAGAAGACACGGAAGAAGAAAGTGACGAGGATGATGAAGATGGTCACAACTCCAAGCGCGCTCGTACAGGGGATGACTGGATGGCCTTGGGTGGCCTCCGACGACCTTCTATGGAGGACGAAGTGGACTACAACGACCACGAGAACAACGATGTCTGGTAAACCAGCCAATAGATACCCGTTAATGCAGTCCCAGGATGTGCAAAAAAATGTTATGTGGAGTACCCCCATTGAGTACCCGTCGCGTTATCCCAGTGTGTTGCCTACTGGCAAGGTAGAAAACTAGAACCAATCGTATTTGAGGTATAACGAATGCAGCCAGTGGGGCTAGCCTACCACCCCAGGGCATCTCTGACATTATTGCATTACGCACGAAGTTCTTGGCCGAAAGTTGCCTTGGATAGAAGAAAACTGCTGCAAAGTCGAACGACAGAGGCAAAAAAATGGTGTGTTAAAAGGGGCACCCACACCGGAAAATTTGTGCCGTCGTTTTCAACCATGGCTCCTGTTGCCACTGCCGAGAAAAGCACCTCCGGTGGAGATGAGCTTGTCAGCTCGAAAACCACACATTTCTCGTCGTTCGATGTAACGGAGCAAGTCTTCTACGAGACGGACGATGCCGCTGCTATCGTGAACCTCAAGCCTGTGGTCCCTGGTCATGTGTTGGTGATTCCGCGTGTTCAGTACAAGCGTCTCGCGGACGTCCCGCCTGCTGAGATCGCTGCTGTGTTCGAGGTGGTCCAGAAGGTGGGTCGTGTCGTGGAGCATGCCTTCAGCGGCGACTCTCTCTCTATTGCCATCCAGGATGGTGCCTCGGCTGGACAAACGGTGGATCACGTCCACGTACACATCCTGCCCCGCCGCCCTCGCGACCTGGAACCCAACGACAAGGTCTACGACCTTTTGGAGAAATTTGGCCTGGAGCTCCGGGACGTTCACCAGGGCAAGCAAATGGACAGTGACCGCAAGCCGCGCACGAAAGAGCAGATGAAGGCGGAGGCGCAGTGGCTCAAGAACCAGTGCAACCAACTGCTGGGTAAGCAGCGCACGGGTAAGCTGCCTGTGACGCTGCTCAGTGGTTTCCTGGGATCGGGCAAGACGACGTTGCTGCGCCACATTCTTTCGAGCCCTGACCACGGCCTGCGTATTGCCGTCATTGTGAACGATATGAGCGAGCTGAATATTGATGCTCAGCTGATTGCCGGCCGCCGGCTCATTCAGGGCAACGAGCACTTGGTGGAGATGAGCAACGGTTGTGTGTGCTGCACTCTCCGTGCCGACCTGCTGGAAGAAGTGGCTGCGCTGGCGCGCGACCGCCACATTGACTACCTGGTCATTGAGTCGAGTGGTATCTCGGAGCCTATGCAGGTTGCTGAAACATTCAGTGCTGAGTTCTCGGCCAATGCTGTGGAAGATGAGAAGCTCGCTGCCATCTTGCAGCGTGGTGGTTTGCCCGCTGTCGCCCAGCTGGACACTTGCTGTACCGTTGTCGACGCGGCCAGCGTCTTCCATGACTTCCACACCTCGGACTTTTTGGTCGACCGTCACGCGGGTATGGTCCCGGAAGAGGACGACCGCAACATCAGTGACTTGATGGTCGACCAGCTCGAGTTTGCCGACTGTGTCATCGTGAACAAGGCAGACCTGGTGTCTGGTGAGGCTCTTAAGCAAGTGATTTCGCTGGTGAAGAAGCTGAACCCTGAGGCCAACATTATCCCTGCGACGCACGGCAAGATCGACATCAAGAAAGTTCTTGGCACCAAGAGCTTCAGCTTCGAGAAGGCTGCTATGAGCGCTGGTTGGCTGCGTAGCCTGATCGACGGCCACAAGCCCGAGTCGGAAGAGTATGGTATCAGCAGCTTTGTGTACCGTTCTCGTCGTCCTTTCCACCCTGAGCGTCTGTGGAACACGATCCGTGAGTGCTTCGTTGTCATCCAAGAAGAATTTATGGACGATGGTGAGGATGGCGACGAAGACGAGGGCGAAGCTGGCGAGCAGGATGGCGAAGCTGGCGAGCAGGATGGCGAAGCCATCGAAGTGGACGAGGAAGATCAGCCTGCTTTGCGTCCGGATGCTCGCCTTGCCAGCAAGCGCAAGTCGAAGGTGTGGAACCCGCTGCTCCGCTCCAAGGGCTTCTTGTGGCTGGCCACTCGCCCCATGCTCTTTGGTGAGTGGTCGCAAGCAGGCGTCATGTTGACCCTGACGGGTGGTGCCCGCTGGCGCTGTGAAGTGCCGCAGGACGAGTGGCCCGAAGACCCCGAAGTGATTGAGGCCATTCGCCGTGACTTTGACCCGGACACGCCTTGGGGTGACCGTCGCCAGGAGCTCGTGTTCATTGGAAATGGTATCAACCACGATTTGATCACAAAGACTATGGACAAGTGCCTTTTGAACGACGAGGAGTGGTCACAGTGGGTCAACATTATGAGCAGTGATGCAAGCATGGAAGACAAGCAGAACCAGCTCGTGGACCTCTTCGACGATGGCTTCGAGGACTGGGTTGACCATGAGAACGATGAGCACGACCATGAGCATGACCACGAGAATGCCATGGATGAGGCTTGATTACTTTACAATGCACCCGCGGCTACAGACACCAATGTGCCGAAAGCTGCAAACAATAGCGCGCCCGTAATACAGGCCAGCGTAAAAACTAGGAATTAGAATTCATGTAGTGTACTTACTCTCAACTCGACTTGGAATGAATTTGCCACGTATCATGATGTGTTGTGCGTGGAAAAAGCGCACTGCGCCCACAAGAAGCACAAGGGCGCCGACACCCACGAACGAAATACCAATGGGTGTACCGCTATAGGTTAGATCATTGGCTTACAGTCTTTGCAATGTTTGCAAACGGATCTTTCCGTTGACCATGACGGACTGCCCACGCAATCGGGCAAAGAGCTTCGGGGTATGTTGGCCTTCGTCGACAATCAATTCAGGCAGTCGGAACAATTGTGAAATGGCACTTCCGTTAGTGAAAATGTACATACATGCCAATGGCAACGAGACTAAGGGAAGTCCTCATCCAAGCCAAATATGTGCGTTCGAGCGCTAGATGGTCTCGGGCCACGGACCCTTTATTCTCCAACTCAGGCCATAGTCGGTTCATGGTGGGGAGAAGAGTCTATCTGGCGGCAGTGCGCCAGGATGTGGAGAAATCGGGCATCGGGCTACGCAAGTGTTGGCCGGACTTGGGCCACCCAACACGCTCGGAGCGGACCATGACATTCCCTTCCTATGTCAAGTCAATTGTCAAGTACCGGAGTCCGCATCCTCAAGACCTGTCTTTTCTGAAAGGTGAAATTCTTCGCGTCAATGGATATGCGGATCGTGTGGTTGAAACCGATGGTCAAGCTGACTCCTACGACGACGACGAGGATGACCGTTGGTACGCGGGCGAGTCCCTGGATGGATCAAAACAGGGGCAATTTCCTGCTAGCCTTGTGGAGCGTGTAGAGGATGTGGCAGAGCCCGAGACAAAAACCCAAGAGCAAGCTGTTCAGCCGATCTCTATCGTATCTTCGCAAGCATCACCCGCAGTGGATGCATGTATCCCCGACAAGGAAAGTACAGTGACTGAACAACCTCCTGAGCAATCCAAAGTCGAGGAGCAGGATGCCAAGGATGCAGAATGCCAGACACCTGGTGTAGACGAGAGTGCAGTCCCGATCGAAGTCCCTGAAGCAGGAAAGCAAGAGGCAACGTCATTGAACGGCCTTGCCCCAACAGATGCAGAGGACGAAGCAAAGGAACCACAATGTCCGCCCCCAGCTTCCGTGACTGTCAATCAAGCTGAAAGCATCAGTACGACATCCTTGTCCCCTGAAACACATGGATCGTCTAAGGAACTTACTTCCACAGAGACACATGTCCCACAAGAGCCTATGACGGAAAACAATGGTAGTGACACAGTCACGACGAATAAAGAAACAATACAGAGTACAGAAACAGAAGGAAATGCATCATCTCCCTCGAAGATAAATCCTACTCCGGCAAACAGCGAAATTGATCCCAGCCGTTTGTCACTGCGTGATCGTATTGCGGCCTTCAATAAAACGGCGAACAAGGCCCCTCCTCCGATTCCGAAAGGGAAACCAAATACCTGGAAGCGTCCCTCAATCACAAGCAATGCAGAAAAACCACTCCTTCCCAACCAGGTACCACCAGCGTTAGCCACGTCCAGTGCGGCGCGTGTTGAGAAAGTCCCTGATACAAAAGATTGCGATGCAAGTGCAGAAACAAATTCCTCCTCATTCAGTGCTTCAGATGCGAAAAGCAGTATTAAAATGAGTCTGAAAGAGCGTATGGCTGCCTTGCAACGTGGACACGAAGGCGGGGTCGCAATCCCTGGCCCCTCTTCAGAACGAGCTATGCCAATTGTGACAAAGCAAGAAGAGGAGAATCATGACACCCCTGTTGAAACAACGGAGGAGGAAGCCATACGACGTGCAGCCATTGCCAAACGCATGGCTGCTTTAGGTGGTCGACGGGTGGATGCAGGTCTTTTTGCTTCTACCCCCGCGCCTCCTTCGGAAGCCGCAGCACTGACAGAAAATTCGCCTAAACAAGATGACATCGACACTTCAAAGGAAGAGAAAAAAGAGCCAGTTACGGAAAGTGGTACTTCGACAGATGCCCCTCAGCCTCTAGCTGTTCCTAAACGTACAGCTGCCCCCCGTAAGCGGAGAGGTAAGCCTACCGAGACTACAAGTCCAGTGAATCGAGAACACGAAGAGAAGCCTGAAATGACTACTTCGGAGCTGGTTGCGCCGCCGCAGCATAGCGAGCTGGCACACCCTGTGGAGCAGCACATCTTGCCGACCAACTCTGATGAAAATCATCAAGATCAAAGCATTGCCGTGGGCGTGCCTGAGAAAGATCCTGAACAAAATTCTTCAATGGAGAATGGCACTCAGAATAATGAAACTTTCCCTCAAGAAACAAGGTTTTCGCAGGATGTGGACAGTGTGAGCACGGAGGTGCTTCCAGAGTCTTCGACGACGGAAAAGTTCGAAGAAACCAAAGAAGCAGCCGCAGAAACACAGGAAGCAGCAAGCATGTCTGAGGATACACCATCAAAACCCGAACTACCTCCCATTATGACACACACAGCGGAAGATCAAGGGGTGCCATCGGCACCTAAAGAAGAACCGCTCAGTTATTCTTCCTTGGAGGATGTATTGTCGCCTGAAACGTCTTCGAGTGCCTCGGACATAATCAACAAGAATGCCGGCGTATCCACTGTCACCTACCAAGTGCCAACTGCGTCGATTGCAAAGCAAGGTTCCCGGGGTCATTTGGGAGATCAACAGCCTTCTCTTCCAACTTCTAAGCCGATGAATGTGGCGCATGACACTTGTTTTCCGGTTGTGGTCCCAGGTGCAGGATTTGTTTC
Organism: Malassezia equina; assembly: GCA_029542865.1. Taxonomy (NCBI): domain Eukaryota; kingdom Fungi; phylum Basidiomycota; class Malasseziomycetes; order Malasseziales; family Malasseziaceae; genus Malassezia; species Malassezia equina. The sequence goes on from CP119901.1 coordinate 469,104, forward strand.
ACAAAGCAGTTTGCCAGTACCTTTGTCCGGTCATACGCCTATCGTTCCTCGTACTGTTCCAGCTACGAATACACCAGTGGTGCCAACAGAGAACCCGCCTTCTGTATCCTTGGAGAATGGACCACCTGCTCTAAATGATACGAAAGATCAAGTAAAGAACGAAAACAATGACTTTTCGGCGCAGCAAGACCTTCTAAACCATCTGCTGCAATCTGACCAAGCATGCGCGCCGACAGGCCAAACGAATGATTCTGATGTATCAGACACATATGGAGCAGCGAAAGCTATGGTGCCTGAAGAGGGGGATATGGTACAACAAGAAGACCCTGAGGCATCTGAGAAGGCGCGCCGTGAAGCTATCACAAGACGCTTGGCCCGAATGGGTGGACAGCGAATTGCCGGTATGGGCCCCGTCTCCCTACAAGGTCCACCCATCCCTTCAGCAGAACTGGAGGAACAAACACGTGAGGAAAAGCCTACTTTAGTGACAGACCAAGATACTTTGGGTGAGACTCCAGATCTGCGAAGCCCTACCAGCCCCCCTGTTCGTATGCCTCCGGCAATCCCAACTCCTTTGGCAGAGCCAGTACATGGTCAAGAAGAGCATGAAGCTACCACTAGTGCTGAAGAATTTCTACTCAAGTCTCATAAACCTACGCGGCCACCTCCTCGTGCACCACCGCCTGTCCCCAATGACCTCGGATCGAGTTAGGTAGGTACATTTATGCAGTCCTCTCCACATAGTCCGTATTGTGTCGAATTCCACCATGGTGCGATTCAAGGTTCGTCCGTCCGAGCTCATAGCAGAACCGGTGGCTTTTGTTAACATTTGTATCTGAACCGCCTACTATACCAGAAGGTTATGGTCCGGATATTTTGCCCTGCACTCGAGCACCAAACTTAAATGCATACTCTATTACAAAAGTCTTGCGTGCATCGCTCCAGGAAAATTTTGGTGATGCTGCGGCAGGTGCCTATGCTGGGCCACTGAATTGTAAATACTATTCTCCAAAATCAGGAATATGTATTGTCCGATGTGCTCGCGAAGGTGTACGCTATGTATGGGGAGCAGTGACACTGGTCCATACCATTGATGGTAAGCGGGTTCGCATCTGCGTTCGGGCTTGTGGCGGTAAGTCTTGTGACATGTACTTACAGCAGGCACTATCCGTAAAGTGCAAAGAAAGGCCATTGATCTTCATCAAAAATATATCTTGCACCTAGAGGCAGTCAAAGCGAAATCCAAGAGCACTTTGGATTCAACGTCCGCTAACTTCCTTGTGGCACCCACCACCGCAAATGATATTGACATGGATGACGATTTGGGAGTTGCCTTGGATGATACAGAGGATTTCGGAACATCAATATCAGAGAATCCTCCTGACATGCTCGGAACAGATGTTGAAATGTCCAATGATCCCAATGAACCACACCTGTCAGACGAAGTTCGTGAACATCTTGCCGAAACCCGCAAAGAAATCTTAAGTATCACGCAGCAGTAATATACCATGAGCCTAGAGGTACCCACTCCTGCCTTGTGAACGTACCATGGCCTGGCAAGCCTTTGTAGTTACGAAAATTATAGTGAAGAATGCATCAGTGTGCCAGTGTAGGGTCTCGTTGGTGTAGTTGGTTATCACGTCGGTCTCATAATATGATCGCGCTTGGCGCGAGGAACTTGATATCTGGAGGTCGCCAGTTCGATCCTGGCACGGGACATTTTTGCCGCATTCTTTTTTTTGAAGAATGTTTTGACTTTGGAGGAATTCTGACTTGTTATGATGCTTTTTATAGCCCAGCATAGAATTGGCATCTCTAATTTCGCTCAACGAACTCTTAGCATGCTCAATCAAGGACGCTATCGTATCTACTATCTGTTTGGAGATTAAATAGTAAACATCATGGTGCGCTGGATAGACTTTGTCTCGTTGGTGTAGTTGGTTATCACGTCGGTCTCATAATATGATCGCGCTTGGCGCGAGGAACTTGATATCTGGAGGTCGCCAGTTCGATCCTGGCACGGGACAACTTTTTTGCCAAATCCCCCCACTGACATCTAGCAATGATCATGCATGAGGAACGAAACAATGACATGGAGCAATCATATCAAGTCAATAGAGCAATGAATACGCCCTGCTTTCTTTGTACATAGGCCAAGACGTTCCTTTCTTTTCATGGGCACGGCCCCACACTAGGTCGACGCTGGTTTTCCATTTGCTTACCAATCCAAAAAGCAACTCGTCGTACAGCCATGAGCTTGGACCATCGCCGCGTTCGAAGGGGGCAAACTTTACAGGTTTGTTGTCAATTTTTAATGTCAGGAAATCAAGGATAATTGGAATCCTTCGTCACTGACTCTCGAATCCAATGATCTTAGCAGTGTGCAACAATATCTCGCCATACTCGTGAGACAAGCACCCCAAGACATCACCCGGCATGTTGAGGTACCTTCCCCTAATGTTGACACCTCCCTATGGGTATACGCGCACTTACGACGAATTGTCCAAGATTTTAATGTCCCATGGCTAACAAAGCTACAAGAAGTGTGTACATCGACAGAAAATTGCCGTGCTATGCGGATCGGCGATGATGTATTAATGTGTCGTGAGCATGATGACGGGCGTCCATGCACAGCGCAAGAGTATATTTTTCATACGCTGGATGCAGCAGCAGACACTTTAGGAAGCATTGGTACTTCCCACCTTACAAACACTACCATTCCACGTCAAAGCACACGTCTCTTCCCTGGTGTTTGCAAACAAATCGCGAGGGTCTTTTCGCACTTACATCACCATCACAGCGATATGTTCACTTCGTGCGAAGCAGAAACCTCCTTATACGCACGGTTTAAATGTCTTGTGGAAACGAATTCATTGCTTCCTGAAGATGCATTACCTATCTAGTGGGACAGTGAAACAGCTTCGGAACGACCTGGAGTCAGTCATCAACGTATACATACACAAAGGACAAGTATTCGAGCTGTGCTCGAGCCAATGGTCGATGCAAGAGGCATGGAATACATGCTTGCAAGACAATATGCGACACTCGCTATCGTCTTGCCACTCCTCCAAACATACCAAACACTTTTCCGCTGTATTCTCCGTAATAGCACCTTGTTCCAATAGAGCAGGCAACTCTGAACCGCGCACCTTCTTAAGGCCGCTGCGTTCAATATCATTGGCGCTGGCTGTGGGTCGTTTATTTTGCATGGCAGACATGGTACCAAGAAGTTCCATCATAAACATAAGATCGCGACCTGCTTCGCGAGGGTGCACTGTAAGCAGCGGGTGTTCGTCATGGTAGCGGCCACCACTGACAAACAGCACAAGGCGTGAAACACCTCGGCCATCTCCGTCTGTACGAGGAGCCACTTCACCCATAAGTCTCTCATCGGCACGCAGGCTTCGCACTCCGACAAGGATACAAGGAATTAGTGAAGTAGACTCGTGACGATCAAAACGGAACAATCGGAAGAAAGACAGTTGCCCGCAGACCACATCTCCTTGCCGGCGGTTCATTTGCTCCGCCTCCGCGTCCGTGGCAGGTGACGGTCTTTCAGGTTCGTTTTCCTCTCCGATGCGCCGCAAAGCGACATTCAAGTCTTCGAGCAAGTCATGGAGAAAGCGATCGAAGGATCCAGGCTCGCCCGGTGCAAGAGGCAGACCCGCCCGCGCTTGATCCAATGTTGCTTGCACAGATTGTGTGGGCGTCGAGTGGGATGGTTCCGTGGAAGGCTCAGCGTCTCCTCGAGGTGGAAGAGAAGCACGAAGGGCATCACGCATGAGGCGCGAGATCATCGAAATCGCTTCAGATTCGGGCCCGGATGGCTGTTGTGCCGACGATCCTTGGCGGTGCTGAAGCAAGCGCTCGAATAAATCCCGACCTAGGCGAGAATCATGCGCAGAAGCAGATGTAGCTTCTGACGAAGTTTGAGTCTCCGTGTTGTTGGTGGATGGAGTAGAGGGCTGGGGCGCAGCAGCAGCAGCAGAGGCAGTGGTCGTAGGCATGGGTGATACACCCATCACGGAGGCGGCCGTTGCTGCAGCAGCAATACGTAATATACGTCCCAACATTTCGCCCTGTTCTTCAATGGTGTCTGTCTGGGGTATCTGGGATTGTGTGGTATTTTGTGAGGGGCCAGAGGCCGTTGATGGATTGGCATTGGATGTAGATGGTTGACTGGTCGCAGTCTCGTCCGAGGATGTAGCATTGTTTTGACTTGAATTACTGGCCTCTTGTCCAGTAGCTTGACCACTAGGCGTCGTACGGGCGACCAATGCTCCTTGAACAATCACAGACGTCCCAGAGAGAGGAGCATGACCCGGTGTCCCCCCTACCTGAGAAGCGCCTAATACTTCCGAGAGCAAGGATCCGAACGTGGAAGCTGGGCGTGGACGCCTCCCGAAATGAGCGGCGCGCCTTAGAGCAGGTAGGGCAGGAAAAGGTCTACGACCAAATGTGCCCGGAAGTCTCGCAGGGTCAAGCGGGGGATGAGGTGAAGCTTCGCGAAGGGTACGCTCAATCAATAGAAGAGCATTTTCACGCTCATCAGCCAAAGGATCTGGCTCCGGCTCTCGCACTCGTGGAGTCCCAGAGTTCAAACGGGCCAGCCGGTTTAGAATACTAGGAGGATGCTGATAACGCGGCGCTCCATCCCCATAAAACTGCCGTTCGACATGCGCCAGAGAATCCATAATTGTATTCGCTTGCGCCTGCGCTCTCGCGCGCGCCTCTGCTTCTTCGGTAGAGGCGTTTTCTTCGGGCGAGAGGCGGCGACGACGAGCCCGTGACTCTGTATGCTCTTGCTCATCTTCGTCATTTTCGGCGCGATCTTCACGACGGCGACGCAAGGGATTGTTTCGGAGTATCCTAGGACGCTCATTTCTGCGATCCTCGTTGTCTGGTATATCGCCAGCTCCGCGGGAGTGTGCGGCGCCCATATGTGACAGGAGGCAACGCTGCTGGACGGTGGCGCCCAACACTCGGCCTTATCTTCACGTGATCATACCCCATGCAACGCACCGCCGCGTCCCCCGCTCGGACCTCATGCAGTCGCCATTGATCGCACTGCCGTTGAAAGAAACGCGCGATGTGGACATAGTAAAACCCATCGCAGAGTTGATTGTAAAGAGCTATGAACAAAGTCCTTTAAAATACAAAGAAGAGCTTGAACGCATCGGCCAAGCACGCAAAGATGCCATGGGAACGCCAAGCAGCGAGGAAATGGGACGGGACTTGGTCTTCGCTTATTTTCACATGCTAGAGATGATCGAGCTTCGCTTCCCGGAGCTCAAGCTGCATTTTCAATGGAATGATGCATTCACACGCTCAAAAGTGAAACAGGACTCGGTGGCATTCGAGAAGGCATGCACCATATTCAATATGGCTGCGCGTGTCACGAGTGTATCGTCGCAATTGAACCGCGCGGATACCGGCACGGATGCTTTGAAACGAGCCTATATTGGGTTTCGCCAAGCAGCGGGGTTCCTGGAATATATCAAGGACAGTTTCGTGAATGCGCCCAGCGACGATCTGCAAGGTGCCCTGTTGCAGTCCCTCGTGGCTCTTCTGCTGGCCCAAGCCTCGGAAATTTTTTTGGAGAAAACGATTCATGATAATAAAGGTGCAGGTCTTATTGCCAAGTTAGCAAGTCACATAAGTCATGCCTACAGCTCTCTTTATGCGGAGTGGACGGAGCCATCGGCGTCGAATCGCTTGCCTCCGCCGTGGCACATCTTGGCGTATTACAAGACGCGCTATTTTGCTTCGATGGCCCAATTGTATCGGGCCAAGGTGGATGCAGCGGAAGGCCGTCATGCCATGGCGCTGGGTCGTTACCGCTTGGCTCATACTATGGCCAAGGAGGCGCATACCTTCTCACCCCTGGTCATGCCGTCTCTGGGCTCTCATGTCCGTGCTACACTGCCCAATGACACGGTGGAGGCTCTGCAGCATCTATTCAACGCCCAAGTGACCACCACTTTGGAAGCTCTGCGAGAAGCGGAGCGGGAAAATGATCTAGTATACCATGAACGTGCCTTGGAGGCGGACGCACTCCCAGCTATCGATCAGACCTCTGTGGCCACCCCTATATCCATCCGAGACACCTTTGGTCAGCCAGATGTGCAAGCGGTGTTGGGCCCTGATGTATTGCGTACGCTCGTCCCACTTGGTGTGTTGGAAAGTGCATCCATCTTCTCGGAGGAGCAAGCCAAATTAATCCGTGCTGAGAGTGCACGAATTGATGCAGCCAATGCCCAGATTCCCCTCTCTCTTTCATCGCTGCATCTTCCCGAGGCGCTCGAGCGGTATGCAGGTCTGGAAGGAGTGGCACCGCGTGAATGTGCGCCCTCAGACGCCGTGCTTTCCATGGCGCAAGAGCTCTCGACGGCGTCCCTCTCTCGCATGGAGCGAGTTATGGATACCCTACTTAAGCGTGCTCCGCCCATTGTGGATACCATTGAAGGCGCTTTGGCCGATCTCGATGATGATGCTCGCGAATGTGAGCGCGCTCGTGTCCAGCATGGTGCCGCTTACACACAACCACCCACGGCCAGTGTCGCACGCACGTTGCGGAGAGATTTGAAGAATGCGTTGGATGCACTGCATTCTGCTCGCGAGAATGACACGGATATTGTGCATTTGTGGCAGCAAGTGTCCCCGGATGTGCGCGTGTTGGTCGCGGGTCCCGCAGAGATTCGTCAGGTGTACAAGGAGCGGGCGAGGGCCTCCGGCACGAGAAATTTGCTGGACGCTGATGTCGCAGACACGATGCCTGCCCGTGAATTGCTTCGTGACACAAAGGCTCTACTAGATTCTGTCACAGCCATGCCTCAAGAACGTGACCAATTGTTGCAGGCCTTTAAACAGCGTGTGCGCAGCGACGACATCTCACGGGTCCTGCTGCTGAACCGGCGTGTGCCGAATGCAGAGACGGCGGTGTTTCAGCAAGAGCTTAGCAAGTACCTCCCGATGCAGGCCCAAATCACCGATCACATCCAACTTCAGCAGCAGCGTATAACGATGCTCAAAGATGCCTTGCAGCGTTTGGATTCTCATCCAGGCACCATGGATGTAAGAAAAGCATTCGATGCGACACAATCTACAGCCCAAGAGGGAGATGCGCGATTGTCCAAAGCTTACGAGGCATATACGGAGATCCAGGCCACACTGGCCAAGGCGCACGCCTTTTACGATGACATGGCTAGTCAGGCCGACATGCTTGCTAGCTCGGCCGCCCGTCTCGTGGCAGAACGACGCGCAGAACGCGCGGACTTTTCCGAGCAGCCATTGGATTCAATGGAGCAACCTAGCTATTCTAAAGCTACAACAACGTTGGCAGAAGACCTGGCTGCTCTACACATGGCACCGACGCCACGAACTATGCCGCCGCCGCCGCCGCCATCGTGGCCTGCACCGCCATCAAGTTGGAAGGCGGAGCCTCGAGACCAGCCAGCACCGCCCCCGCGACCTCCCAGGATATAGATAGGACTACAGTCCCAATTCATCTTCATCTTCGTCCACCTCTTCGTGCGATGGTAGCGGTCTTCGAGAGGGTCTTGCCCGTTCAGCCACATCCTCCTCGGATGTGATGTCGTCCTCGGACTCTTCCGCGTCGGATGGCGAAGCGTCCCTCTCTGTGGCCACACTCGGCGCCCGCGACGTGCGAGTGCGTGCTCGAGGTTTGGTGTCGTCCGGCGGGGGAAGCGCGCGTACAAACGCTTCGAGGGATGACATTGCGTCTGGGTCCGGGCCTGTTTCAGGCACATTGTACCGCTTCAACAAGGCCTGCTCGTATTTGTGAAGCGCATTGCGGGTGGTGGCATCATCGGCCCGCAACTGCCACTCGCGCCCAAGAAGGAACAGAGTCGTGGCTCGCTTAGCATCCAAGGTAGCCGGCCAGGCAAGCTTGCCCAGCATCTGTACCAAGGCCTTGCGCTGATCGCGACTCGGCGTTTGAAGTGCATGCTTCATCGCATCCACGGCCATATCCACATGCACTTCCATGTCGGGATCCGTCAGCATGGAGCGATCTGGGTGGCTCCATTCTGCCAGTTGGGTGGCGAGCTGGGCGGGCGAGATCATATGCGAGCGTGCCTCTGGGTCCTCGTACAAATTGGCCAGAATGTCAAACACATCCATGAATACGTGCTGGATCATGCGCTGATGGCGGGCATGCGAACTGCAAAACAGCGGCAAAAAGTAGCTCAAGCATTGCCGCAAAGGCTGGTTGGAAGCAGTGTCAGGGCTCATATACGTGAGGATGAGACTCTTTAGCACGTCGTCGTCGTTTAACACGCCCGTGAGCAGCAGTTTGGCTAGACCTTCGCTGGCAATGGCCTGAATGTCCGGCTCCTCATTCTCCAACAGACTCAAGAGGAAGCCGAGTAGCTGCTGCCGCGCATAGTGCAAACCTTTTTCCTCGTCCCCCTCAAACTCGTTGCGGGCTGCCACGCTGGCACTCTGCGTGCAAAGGGCATCCATGCCATGCACCACGGTCAGATCGAACAGGCACTCGACGCATCGTGCTTGAATCGTGCCATTCGCCCGCTGGATTTGGTTCAGCAACAAAGGGAATGTAATCAGTGCCGTCTTCTTGTCCAGCAAGGAGCACAGCCCCAAGCAGACGAGGCCCTGTTCACGAAGCGCTGCGTCTTTGCTTTGGACGGAGGGCACAATCAGTTCCTGGATTAGACCCTCGAGCGATGTCTCATCCTGGAGTGTGCCTGTCATGCGTTCCAGCATGGACCGCACAATGAGCAAGCGACGAGCATCCAAGGCGGCCAGGTCGGCTGCCTGGGCCGGCGACGCGTCCTTGTCTACGCGCCGATGCCAAGAGAGCGTCTGGCGCACGGAGGTATCGCCTCCTTCGTCATTCTCCGTCTCTTCGAGCTCGGAATCGAGCGCTTGCACTAGTTCAACGACAATTTGCAAGAAATCGCGCTGCCCACTGGCTAGACGCAGCAGGACATCGAGGCAGCGAGCGACAAGCTCCGCTGGGAGCCATGCATTGCTGAGCATTTCGCGCACCAGCGTAAACATATTCCGACGGCCAAGCTCATCGCCATAGTCACAGTACATAGCAATAGCCAGCATCTCGCCCACCACAAACACATGAGCGAGTGCACTGTCATCTTGCAACGCAGGCATACCTTCCTCCATTTCTTCGGCGGCCTGCTGCTCTAGTAGCGTGCTGAGAGCATGGTATTCAGCTTGAATGCGGTACACCAGCGCTGTGACCACAGGCACGCACGTTTCTAGCTCCCGTTCCATGTTGTGTGTCGTTGCATACAGAACAAAGCACCGCGCGAGAAGTGCCTTGCCCGGTGTAATGTCGGACCAGTATGTGGACTGATCGGCCAAAAGGCGAGCCACACTGGCCCGCACGTCAGGCAGGTCTTCGAGAAGCGCCAGCACCACAGGCTCGCCATTGGGTGAGCGCATAACATGCAGCATCGAGAGCAGGGTCAAGACATCGCCGCCGGCTGCCTCCAGCCAGTGTGTCACGAGCTTTCGGGCAGCTTTTTGCACGGACAGATCCCGCTCATGCAAGCCAATTCGCACCACTTCCGAGAGGGACACTTCACCGAGGCCCAGCGATTCCTTGATTACGACGCCATTCTCCGATTCCATGCTCGGCTGGGCGTCCATCAAGGCCTTCAATGAGCCCAAATACACGCATCGGCGGTTGGTCGCATCCACATCCAAGAGTCGTTCCAGTAAATATGGCAACGTGGCCGACGTAGGCGGGATATTAAACAGGGCAGCGCGGCGGACATCCGCGCTGGCGTCGTGACGCAAAAGATGAAGCAGTAGGCGCAGAGTGCGCTCATCCGTACCCTCTTCACTGCACTGCAGCCGCGCCAAGGCAATCACAGCTTGTACGCGGACAGCAGACTCTTTGTCCACGAGGCGCTGCATGAGAAGACTGACCAAGGTCTCGTACAAGTCGTCATCCAAGCTGTCCATCGAATTGATCAAAAGTGCCACACATGTACAGCAGCGCAATCGCACATTCTTGTCTTTGGCCTGGAACCCCTTCAGGAGGTGCTTGAGCAGGATCGCAACGAAGCGCGTGGCCGGTGTGTCGTCCTCGTGATTGTCCGAGGCATCGGCGTGCGGACCGGAAAATTGCTCGAGAGCATAGGCCGCATAGGTAGACACAAAGCGCCCTATACGATCCGCGCCTTTGAACCCCTTCTTCAGGGGCAAGATGCGATGCAAGCAGTCGAAGAAGCACTCGTTGAACACTTTCTCGCCCACCAAGCGTGTGCCGCGCGGCGTTGTTTCTGTCACTTGCGCACACTGCGAGTGTAGTCGAAACAGCGATACACAGTTCTTCCGGTGATTCGCCACGGAATGTTGTGCATCCTGGAAGTGCGGCGGCAGCTGGGCCTGCACCGTCACGACAAGCGTGTCGCGCATGGCGTGGAGAGGCAGGGCCGTTCGCTCGAGGACGCGTCGTGTCACGTGAAAGACCATCACGGTGCACTGCGTCCTGGCCGCCATGGCGTGGGGGGCGGCAGGGCGATGGGGAGCATGCACGCGCGCACGCCAATTTCAAGTTTGTAGGCGGTATTCGTCGAGCCTACCTGTTCCCAAGCGCCCGACCATGTATATATCAACGTCGCACGATCCCTACGTGCACCTGGCGTGGGAAGACTTTTTGTTCCGCACGGTGGCCCCTGAGGTGCCCGTGTGCTTCTTGTATGTCAACGAACCTTGCGTGGTCATTGGCAAAAACCAAAATTTGTGGGGCGAGGTGGATGTGCGCGCCATGCGAGCAGCCCATATACCTGTTGTGCGCCGCAAGAGCGGCGGTGGATCTGTGTACCATGATCTGGGCAACCTGAATTACTCGTTCCATATGCCACGAGCCGCGTTCTCGCGGCGAACGCACACCGAGCTAGTGGCACGAGCTTTACAATCGTCGCCGATATCCTTGCCGTCCTGCTTTGGTCGTCCGCCTGTGTTTCTCAATGAGCGGTACGACCTCGCGGTGTACGACGTAAACGCCGCGTCTGCGGATCGCACGCAGGAACGCAAGGTCTCAGGTAGTGCCTACAAAGTGGCGCAGGAGCGAGCGTATCATCATGGCACCCTTCTTCTTCACGCCGACCTCGGCCGCATGTCCATGCTCAAGCAGCGCCGCAACACGATGGTATCCAAGGCGGTGGCCTCTGTGCCGTCCCCTGTGGCGAATTTGCAAGACACCTTCCCAGGCGCATCGTGCACCTTGTCGCACGTTATGGAAGCCATTCACGCAGAGTTTTCGCGCATGTATGGCCTGACGGACCTATGCACGTTACATGCGTCCTGTCTCGATACAGTCGCTACGGTTCGGGGAAAACAGGTGAGTGTTCGTAACATCTATGAAGACATGCAAACGTGGTCGTGGCTATACGGGTCGTCGCCCGCTTTTTCTGTCACGGCGTCCACGCAATCGATCCCTGACGGTGACCGGCAGGGCACGTTGACGTTGCACTGTGTGCATGGGCGCGTTGACAGCGTGGATGTACAGGCAGCCACAAGCAGCTTTGCGGAGGCGGCGCAAGCCCTGGTCGGTGCCCCGTACGATGCCTTGGCGATGCCCCCACCGTCCGCCGTGCCACGCCCCACCTGGTCGCTGGAGGCGCGGATGCAAGCGTGGCTCGAGCGCGCGCTGAGCTAGGCCATCTGGCCAGAGAGCAGCTGGTCAATCATGGAATTCATCAAGGCCTTGTGGCCTGTCAGGTCCGCATGCGGCATCGAGGCAGCCACAGCGTCGCGCACATCGCGCTTGGTGACGTGCATCAAGCTCGGCTGCGCCGCTAGGTACGACTGAATGGCCGTGCGGATCTGCTCTTCCGATGGATGCTCTTTGTACACCATCGGCAAGCCCGTATGATGGTCCGAGGTGCTGGCCGGTAGGAAGGGCGTGCCGATCTCCGAGGTAAACGATGGGTACATAGGCATCCCGTACATGGAGGGCATCGAGGCCATAGGCGGTGCAAACATGGGCCAGCCCATGGCGCTGCTGGCCATCGAGGGGAATGTGGCGAACGAATCGCGAACTTTGTCGGTCGACAAGACGCTCGAAAGGCGCTGTGAGCGGCGTGCCTTGTCGCGCAAATTTGTCTGTTGGAAGTAGTCGGTTTCGGGCTCTTGGGGTGGCGTAAATTCTGCACTGGGCGGTGCATCGTACAGAAGCATGGGCTCTTCGTGGCCGTAGAGCTCCTGCTGGTATTCAGTCACACTTTTGCGGGGAATCATCGAATCATCGTACGGCTCGTCGTCGGTACCGGCGACCACCTTCTTGTTGCCTTTCTCACCAACGACAATGCGCGTGTTGCCCCAGGAAAAGTCGTCCATGTGCCAGAACGAATAGACGGGAAGAAGGAACGCGTACAGTGGGTAGGCCAGTAAGTAAATGATCATCCAGCCAATGTACTGCCACTGACGACGAAGCAAGAAGACGATCGCCTGCAAACCGTACACGGCGCCGATCATGGCCAAGGCAATCACGGGAATGGCGCTCTGTCCCAGGGCCACAGTCACGATCAAATACACCATGTACACCGCCGTGGCAGGCAACAAAATCGTACCGAGCAAGTCGATAAACACAACGAAGCGCATCGAAAAGAGACAGAAACCACACAAGCCTTTCATCTTGACCAGCTCCACGAGATTGTGCACGGTGGAGTTGATCCAACGACGGCGCTGCGACAGCAACACCGAGAGCGAGTCAGGCGCCACTGTCATCGCCTTGGCATCGTGGCGGTAGCGCGTGCGGTACAGCGGGAAGTGCTTGAGCAGGAGCGTGGTTAGGTAACGATCCTCACCCAGCGCAAGCAAATTCTTTTTGTGCAAGGTATCCACGCGATTCTCGGCGTAGTCATCGATAATCATATCAGAGATAAACAGCGGGCGGCCCTTGTCGCTCGAGCGAAGGCGGTACATGCTGAAGCAGCCAGGCAAACACGTTACACTTCCGAACAAGCTCTCGAACGCTTTCGATAAGTTGTGCGAGATATAGTACTCGTACACCTGCACCATGGTCCACACAGTCTGTTGCTCGTTCTCCAACAGCGTCTCACCGCAAACAGCAATCGTGCTAGGATCGTCCACGGCGGCCGCCACGAGACGATTCAGGCCGTCTGGTGCAATGAGCGTGTCCGCATCCACCATGAGAATGTACTCGTAGAACGACGGGTCAATGCCAATGACATTCTTCATATGGTGGTACATCTCAAGCTCCAGCGGGTACATGGGCGCATCAAAGTGCACGCGGTTCAAATAGCGCATGAGCAAAATTTGTGTGTCGCGCTTACCACGATTGCCAGGCCGAGAGCGCTCACTGGGGCGACCCACCTTGACCACCACCATGAACGGCACCACATGGCCCTCACACTCAAACAGACCCGAGTACACTTTGCCGTAGTTGAGCTGCTTCGAGCCGTCCGCGACCGACTTGAACGGCAGCGCTTCCGCATCCACATCGGGATCCACGCCGAGGATGTCCAGTACAATACGCGGCGTGGCATGCTCGTTGCCGCTACCGACAATCATGCCATCACACACAATAAATAAGAGCTTGCGTTTGTCGTCGTACTCTTGGACAGCAAGGCTCTCAATCGTCTTGCGAAGCGACTCTTCACCCTCTGTGTAACACGGAATGTGCAAGATCACAAAGCGTTCTTGCTGCTCCGGCGACGGACGATGCGCCAGTTGCAGTGCACTAACAAACTTGGCAAAAATGGACAGGAAAACAATCACGGAAAAGCTCAAGAGCAAGTAGTTCTGCACGAGGCACCGGGGCTCGAGACGGAAATCGATTTGGCCCACGTAAAAGGCCTGGTCAAGGCAGTGCTGGTGTTGCTGCTGCTGCTCTGCCGGCAGGTTTTGCAGCAGCGAATCATAGTCGCCCGTGATATCACTGCCCGCTTGTGCCTGGAAAAGATCCACCAGGTCGTGGTTCAGGAAACTAAACTTGTTGTCCCCAGTGTGCTGCTGCTGGGTGTACAGGTAGTTGGTCAAGTCGTACAATCGCCCATGCACAATCGCCCAGCTACGCCACGAGCCATCGGTTTGCACGCGATCTTTGTCGTAGACATAGTACCCCTTCAAGTACTTTTTCATCGTGGGCAAGAAGCGCTGGTAGTACCAGTTGGGATTGTCAAGCTTGGTGTTTTTCCGCGGCTGGGCCGCGCCGGACAGATGCACCGCCTGGGCAATCGGCGCAGAGAGATTCTGCTGCTGCATCAACTGCATCGTAGCATCTTGGACCAGCCCAGAGCATGCCACATTCAGTGGCACAGGGAAGTAAGGCGTGAGGTCCTGGCCAGCCAACTGCATCATCACGTCCTGCGTGACGGGCATGCTGGGAATGTCCGAATGGCTCCGCTTGTAAAATTTGGTCAAGTCGTACACGTTGCCTGCCACGGCCACATAGAAGGAATGACCATCGCTGTGCTCTGTTAGCTGCCCTTCGTTCCAGGCGCGGTTAAAGTCGGGGCACAGTATGTGCCCCAGTCCAATAATGTAGAAAAGGATGACACCACAGAGCAAAAAGATCAGGAGGCAGATGGTCACTTTTTCGCGCCAGGCCATGCGCACATCCGGCCGTGTCTTTCCCAGCACATGCGTGAGGACCGAGTCGGGCATCCACAGCGTTAGCAGCCACGTCAGACGCGACCAGAAACGACGCTCCTTCGACATGGGCTCCTCGTCGATCTCGGTCGGCTGCAAAAGACCCTCCTTGCTGTCGACCACAGGCGCCCAGGCTGGTGTCAAGTCGGTGGCCAGCATCGTGTCTTCACCAAGGGGCTCTGGCTTGAGAAGGGATATGTCCGAGCCGGGTGGCTCTTGCAGGTAGGGCGCCGAGGGCGGCGGCGCTGCTGACGCCGCCGGTGCGTGCTGCGATAAACGCACAAGCGGCATGGACGTGCGCGATGGAGCGACGGCGCCTGTCAGCGAAAACCAGGCGGGGTAGGAAAGAGCGACGAGCGAAGCGCCTACACTCACGTCCTCCGGCGCCGTCCATCCGCGCGACTGGATCACCTGCTCCAAGTCCCCAAACTCTGCTGCAAAGGTATCACGAGGTAGGTACACGTAGCTGTAGCGCAAGGCACTCGCCAGCCGCGTCAGGCCTAGCGCATGGATTTGCGTTGAAATGCGGTGAGCATCAAGACCTTTTGGATTTTGCCAGTCGAGGGAGCGCACACACAGCACTTGCCAGCACGTGTCGGCCTGCTGCATCGTGTGCCAGAGACTTTGAACAACACTGTCCATTTGTTGCAGCACGCCCTGCACACACGTCTCGGGCCATGCGACACTGGCGCCCAGGCGCGAGGGGCGCCGCAAGGGACGCGAGGACACTTGTGCGCGCAGGAGCACCTGCTCCGAGAGACGCGATTCGATCGCAAGACCAGGACCTGCGAACAAGCGCGCGACAAACGCATCGCGCGACGCACGCAGCGTCGACAACTGCTGCGTAGGAAGCCAATGAAGTTCCGAGCGCTGGTGGCCCAGCACCGTGTACGAGCAGAGACCCAGCGAGTGCTGAATATCAAACACAGGACGATCGTCGGTGGCGCACGGCGCCACAAATGCACGATGACCTGCATGGATCTCCAAGTCACGAAGAAGTGCACGATCGTCGTCGGCCGACCGCTCACCCGCTAGCACGGCGTGTAGCACACGCTCATAGTCCGCCAATAACCCGCCCGTGGGCTGCGCTAGGGCCGGCGGCGGCGGGCGCCGTGCGTTGGCGTCCCAGGCCGAAGCACTCCGCAAAGGCACAGGCTCGCCTCGCAGCAACGGGAGGCAGTCCGAGGGAATGTGGGTCTCGGGCGTGGGTAGCCCTTCTGCCTCACAAATGCCCTGCCAGCCGCTGGGATCGAGGACGGAGCGCACACGCAAATGACGAAGCAAGTCGGAGACATAATTTTTCACGAGATCATCGTAGTGCGAGGCGCGGGGTGTCCGCTGAGGAAGGCGCATGCGCGAAACAAAGCCAGGCGGATCGAGCTGCACAATGTGCAGCGGTTGGACCTCGCGTGGGGCCAGCTTCTGGTTCATGGCCTCAACAACAAAGGCGAAGAGCACCGCGTACAGGTTGTGAGCCAAGGCATCACGCTGCTGCTGGGCGCCACGGGCATCCAGCATGTGCGTCACACGCTCGCCCTGGACGAAGAGGGTATCCATCACCAAACTCTGCTGCAAGTCGGCAGCGCTGACCTGCAGCAGTTCGGCAGCGCACGAGAGCTTCGCGGGTTGGAGCACTTGCACTTGGCCGTTGACATGGTCGAAATCAATGGCCAGGATGTGTAGAATGGAAGAAAGTACGCGCAGTATGCCTTGCACATGCTTTTCCTTGAATCCGAGCCGGGAAAAGGCCGCGCGCGTCCATTCAAAGTCACGAGCATCGACGCGCGTCGGCACTGTATCCATACTCACGTCGTCAAGGCGATACTCGCTGCGCTCCTTGCGTGTGGCGCCCGCAAGCATTTGGTAAAAGATGGCATAAGAGCGCTCGCCGCTCGCTAGTTGGTGCAGACGGTGTTGATCCAAGGCAAATGTGAGCACTTTGGCACCTGCAAGACGCCCGCGCTCGGTAAAGTGCAATTCCCAGTACGTCGCATGCCGCGATGCCTGCTCGTTGGACTGGGTTTTGGCCCCACCCATCGCGGACAGCACCTGCTGCGCACACTGCACTTGGTCGGCGAGCTGCGACTCTTGTTGTGAATGTGATGCAGAGAGCGCCAGCAGGTGCTCCGTCACACGCAGCATATTGTGTGTTTTACCCGCATCGGTGACACCGCTGTACAGAATCGACTGCGGTGCTTGGGACTGCATCATTTTGTGGTACACTCGCGCCGCAAGGGCCTGCGGACTGGGAGGTAGCGATGGAAGATCTGCATATAGGTGCGCTTCCTCCGCCGCTTCCTCGTCCATCGCCGTCGAGTCCCGGTAGGTGTTGTGGGCGACCAGCATGGTCGCTGACGCCCATGTGTAGGGCAGCCCGCTCTCCAGCCGATCACACAGCAATTGGGCAACGCTGACATCGCTCACAGCACCCCCATCGGGGCCTGCCACCATCTGTGCGATGTCGCGCGTGCCTGTGCTCATGGCGATCCCACTGGCTCGCACCGAGCTACGAACGTGGCTGTGTGCCTTCCCAGTGTTGGTACGATCTTCGGCCGACGCAAGTGGAGGTCAGTGCTCCTCGGGCGCGGCGCGCCACGGAAGCGCGGCGCGCAGGGCGTCCTGCATCGGCGCTGTGCCGAAAAAGTGGTCGGCGGCAAGGACATGGACATCGACCGTGGGACGCAATGAGAGGAGGTGCGTGCGCCATGCATTATAGGACGATGCGCCGGTGAATTGGTCGCGGGTGCCGTACACCATCGTGACCTTGATGGAGTCGTTGCGCAGAAGCGCATCGAGGGCCTGGACATAGTAGCCTGTGTGTAGACAGGTCAACAGCCACCGCACACCTAGGGGATAAGATAGCAGGAGATAGTGAAGCCGAGCATCGGCCCATGCACCATCTCCAAGATCCGGCCGCACGGTGGAAGCTTGGAGCGAGCCAGCGCTGTAGCCCACCACGTACAGCGTCGGTGTCGACGTGTCCAGCTTCGCCTTTGCCATGGCATACTGGACCACACTCTGCATATCGTCACACTCAGGGCGCATCGTCCAGGAAATACGGCCTTCCGAGTCCTTGACGCCACGCGCATTGTACGTGACCACATGCACCTGCTGCGCTAGGAAATGGCGCACGAGCGTGAGCACCACAGGATTGTCCTGGTCGCCGCCGACGTAGCCGTACGCTGGTATCAGGGACATTGTACGTACGATGAGCAATGACAGCAAGCCCATGGCATGCACCACTCGGTGTGTACCACCGGCCCGACAGCGCAACGCCCGCCCCTGGCAGCGAGAGAGGTACGGGCGGCATAGCAAGGGTCAGACACGTGATATCCTAGGGGTATAGCTATCGAGATCGCTCGCTCAGTCGTCCTCCCCCGACAGCGTCAGGGTGGCTGTGGTAATGACCCGATCCACGGGCGGCTCATGCGCGGGCGCACCATGCTCGAGGAACGTACTGTGAATGGAGCTGTCACTCAAGCCACGCGCACGCGGCCGCTTCATAGGCTCGTCCCACGGCCGCGTCACGGGCGCTGCATTGGTGATGTTGGCCAACGGCCGCCGCGGCGCGCGTTGGGCCGCATCGGCCAGGCACGGCTGAGATGCCTTGGCCTTGAGGAGACCGGGCTTGCCTGCGGCATGCATACCATGTGCATGCACGGCCACGGAGGTAGACAGCGCCGCTGTGCCTGTGCGTGGCAGCATCCGCGAAGGCGGCGCTGCATTGCGCCGCGGCATCGCCATAGGAATGGCAGTAGCGGGAGCCGGACCCTCGGTGGTGCTTACACGCGCGAAAGTAGACTCGGCCGCGCTGGGCAAAGGGGCAGCACTAGGCTCCGCGGCCGTGGCAGCCGCCTCGGTCGATAGCACACCCGTCAACATCCGTGAGATCCAGCTTCGCCCCGTGTTCTGCGTCTGTGCGCCCAAATGCTCGTGCAGCAGCTTGGAGGCCGCGTGCGGTTGGAGCTGAATCTCATTGATACACCGACGCAGTCGTGCCAGCTCCAGAAGCGATTCGCGCTGCAGCTTGACCAGCGCGAAAAAGTCGCGACGCGTCACAAGACTGCCGTCGAGGTGCACGCCACGACGTGCCTCTTTCTCAATCATCTTGCGGAAGTGCTCCTTGAGATTTTCCGCGTCACGCACACTGGCTTGCACGGTGGTGCGGGACAGGTGGCCCACATCCCCGGCCAGTTTCTGACGCTGCAAGCGCGCCGACAGCGTATCAATATCGGCCTGTTGCAGTTTGGTATAGGTGCGGTGCATAGACTCGATGAGCGCGCCAAGCAGCCCTGTGCGGTGCTCTAGCGCTAGCTCAAAGTCCATGCCCCGCAAGGAGCCGGTATCGTAGGACGAATTGTCTTCCTCCAAGTAGGCACGCGACGTAGAAGGCGTTGTGAGGACCGTACCATCGCTTCCACGCGTGCCATCGGTCGTCGTTTCCGTATGTGATGTATCGGAGGCAACGTGCAAGTCGGTGCTGAGCACAGGGCCATCCACAGCACCGCACAAGGGCGCGTCAGTAGCCTCGCGCAAACGCAGTACCTCTTCTTGGGCACCACGCAAAAGCTGCTGCAGCTGTGAGTTTTCATTTTGCAGCACAGTGCGCTCCTGCAATATCGCCTCGAGGTCATCATTCAGCTCCGTATCGTCGGCGTCCGAGGCACGCGCCGCATCCAGGCGAGCACGCACAGCATCCCATGCCTTGGCGTAGGCATCTTTTGTGTTCGATGCCTCTTCGCGCACTTTTTCTTGTAAAAGATCACTCAGTTCTAGGCACCGGCGCGCGACCAGCTGCTGGTGTTGCGCAGACGCCTCAGCAGCGCGCCGTTGCTCCGCTCGGAGCTCCGCGCGCGTGTCCTCCAGCTCGATTTCGGCGCGCTCCAGCTTGGCCTCGAGACTGGACGCCTTGATGCGGTGCATCTTCATCTGCTTCATCTGCTGCCGCGCGTCTTCCAGCTCAGAGAGCAGCGCGTGATGGCTCTGATCCGCTGCCTCCAAATTGAACTGCGCCTGAGACAGCTGGCGCTGGATGGACTGCGTCTCCTTGATACTCTGGGTAAGACGAGCGAGCAGCTGATCCCGCTGCTGCGCGTGGTCCTCCGACTCTTGCTGCGAGCGATGCACAATGGCGTCCTGGCGCTGCAAGAGCGCCTGACCGATTTCCGCACTGAGCTGCAGATCCATTTCCATGTCTTGCATGTGCTGCATCACGCGGCGTGCCACCTCACAGTCTGGCTGCTGGCAGCAGCAGGGTCGCACAATCACACCGCTCACAGACGCATCTTCGTCGACGCTGCTGAGCCGACTATGTGAGCTGCGCCCGTCATCACTGCTCGCAAAACTCTGGAAGCTGCGCCTGTGGCGTGGTCCAGTTTGAAGCCGGCGGTGTATACTGATCTCGTTGACGATACGACTGAACGAGTCCGCCGAGGGCTGGCGACGCAGCCCCGCAATCGATTCCTCTAGCTCGACGAGTTCCGCCTCGGACATGCCGCTCGTTCCTGAGCCACACGTAGACACCTCTAGCAAGCCGCTGGTCTGCTTCCGCAGGCGCGGCGACATCCCAGCGGTACTCGCCCCGGACATGGTGGCAAACAGAAGCGGCCGCCTCCGCGTTGGAAACGCGCCATACCAACAACGCGCGCGCGTCACATATATGCTGACTAATGGATGTGATATAGGCCGGCTCATGCACGCCTGGCGCGTACGACGGCGGCCCTGGCCGACGACCGCGCCTAGGTCGCTGGCCGCAGCGCACGCAGTCGCTGCGCCAGCGCCTCGTCTTGGTCGGCCGTCGAGACAGGGCGGCGTGAAGCGCCCTCCGATTGTAGATCGGATACCTTGCCGGCCAACTTGGCTTCGCCCAGCTGCTGGTGGACCTCGATGCCATTCTCGTCTGCCACTTGCTGCATGAGCAGGTCGACCTGGTCCTGCGGCATGCCCTGGGCCGTCGTCGAGTTCATAGTATTCTCCATGTAGGAGGTTTGTACATCAACGTCCTCGAGCTGGTTCTCAAACTTGTCCATGACGAGCGAGATCTAGGTGTGAGTACACTGCACGTACACGCTCCAAATCCATGGACTGCATCGCCTTGTCGAGCCCCTTGACCACAGACGACATGCTGCCTGTCACTTGGCGCATCGATACTGCGGTTTCCACACGACTGGCCACCGCGTCAATGCGGCCGCTGAGCCGCAGGAGATTGAGCGATTCATTCTTTTTCCGTATCGAGTTAGAAGCATAGATACGCGCGCCTTCCGTGTTGCCTTGCGCGAGGGCCTGCTGTTAGTCACAGAGACGCACCTTTTTGAGCTTCGCCTTCTCCGTCACCTCATCGCGGCTGGCCTTGTTGGCCTGACGCTGCAGCGACTTGGCCGTAAACTGAGTCAGTGATTTAGTCTACACACTTTCAGCTGAAATAGCGACTCTGCATGGTCAGTGTGAATGACGACGTACTTTCCAAGCCGCTCATTCTCCCGGCGGTCGGTGGCGAACAGACCCAGGGAGGTCGGTGGAGTGGAGGGTGGCGCCCACGGCCGCTCTGTGGGCCCCGACGTCGATCATGCGCCCCGACCCGGAGGGGGTGGCCGCCCAAGGCATTTGGCAGCCTGCCTTGCGCACACTGAGCAGCCTGCGTGAGCATGCTAGTGATGCGCGACCTGCGTATGCACTCTCCGCTTTGTGTATGTCTCTGAATTTCACTGACAACAGGCGCCATGTCCATGCCGTTTGGGTTCGGCTACACGGCCAAGACAGCTGGGTTGGACCCCAAATTGCGTCCACCGCGCCTGGTCCCACCTTTTTGGCAGCTGCTTGGCTTTGGTGTATTCTTTGGCGCTGGTGGCTATATGATTGAGCAGGGTGACGTGCTGAATGGCAGCGGCGTCATTTCGGCGTGGTCGCTCACCTACGTGACGTTTGCTACACTGCCGGCACTTCGTCATATGCATCGATCGCCGCTCTCCATGCTCTTATCGGCCTCAGTGCTGGGCATGGGTTTCGGCATTTACGCCAACTACTACTTTGACAAGGCCAGCTGGCGAGGTGCCATTCCTGGCTTGTTGCCGACGCCAAAGACCACCACGCCCGATCACGAGAGCAAGGGTATATTGCATGTATAAACAAGGTTACGTAGCTGGTACATCCGTCGGCATAGCTCGCATCAACGTGTTGCGCAGATGGCGCGCGATGCGAAGGAGCGACTGGCTCATAAGGCTCAGCGTCCACAGACTGACATTGCGCACCCGTTGGTTGTTCGCCTGTTGCGATGCCACATGGTTCGCCATGGCCTCCCAAATCTGAATAAGTGGTATCATACGCACCTTGTCCGATACGAGGGGAGGGAGGCCTGTTTGAGAGAGGTCCAACGACCCATCAAATTCGCTCTGCCGCGTCAGCTTCCGCGCCCAAACATACCAAGTCCATCACCACGCGGCAATTCACAGGAATCAACGTTTTGTTCGCATTCATAAAGGCCACAATAGGTCGCGCAAGCGCATAGGTCGAATAGCTTAAAGCGCGCGTGAAAATCGGCATGGATGCCTTGATGTCCTTGAAGCGGATGTCCAGCTCGATGACCACCGAGGGCGGGATCTCCGGTGCATCACTCACCTGGTTCATGGAGAGATGCCACTCGGAGTCGGTCGCAGGAGCCTGCTCGTCCGACAGCGAAGAAACGATGCGCGGCCGCTGGCGCTGGCGCTCTGCCTCGTCGTGCTCCGCACGCTGCTGCCTCGCACGTTCCGCCACAGGGCCCACAGCGGTGACGGGCGCCAAAATGGCAGGGCCGCTCAGGACCGGCTGGCCGGGAATCAGCTCATCGTCCGGATACATCCTTTCGTTGCGACCTGGCGTGAAGGTGCTGTTGAGATTCTCCAAAATCTCAGAAATGACCATATTAATGTCCACATCTTCGCCATACTGCCGAGGGAATTTGATATCGGCCACCACTGCGACGTAAGTGCACGGTACGTACAATCAAAACGGCCCGAATAGATCCACATGAGCGGACCGGTCAGCCCGGCCATTTTTTGTACATGGTCAATGTTGACACCGTCTACACGCAAGCGTGACTGTGATTAGTGCGTGCCACGTACCCAGTTCTGGAAGTACGGTGCATGGTCTTTGTCGACCTTGCTGTACATGCTTCTGGTTGTGTGATAGGTGCTCTGTGGCTTGTGCAAGCTGAATAGACAGCCGTCCAGTTGGCCCGTCATCGAGTCGGCGTTCAGCATGTCGTAAAAGAGCCACTGCGTGCGGAGGCGCGGGAAACTGGCATTGAAGATACTCACATTGAACGGACGGAAGTCGCCCGGCTGGTACACGGTGACCAAAAAGTCTTCGATGGTGAACGAATCCAGGTCAATGTCATTGGGTCGTGGCGAACGGCGCGCCAAGCGGGGATCGTAAGGCACGTCCGGGTCCCAAAAGACGTGACGCCGGTCCACAATGCCACGAATCCCGCGCACATCCATCTTGTGCAAAAAGCCGTGACCGTCCAACCACCGACGCAGACTTAGTTGCACATCAATCGAGTCCACTCTCAATTCGAACATGGAAAAGTTGGTATCTGCGTGACTTTCGCGCTTCTTTCCATCCTCTTCACGAATAGGGCGCACGAGGTGGTCGCCTGTGTCGAATGCCGGGATCGTCGGCTCGTCGCCCAACCCCATTTCCAAGAGATGCGTGTCCATGCGCCGTTCCGCCGTGTCCTGGGATTGGTGCTCTGCTCGGAGCCGCTCCGGATCCATGGGCTCAGCTCGACGCGTGATCACCACATCCTTGAAGCTTATGCGCCCTTCCTTCCACTTGGGCACAATCGCACTGCCGCACACGATGGTAAACCCAGTCTGTCGTGAGAGGAATTTGGCCAGCTGCATCGCAATCCATTCCTGCAAATTAAGCGCATTGAGCGTAGCGAAAATGACAGAGACAAAGGTGGTCGTGCCGACAATCACCCAAATGGCGGTGCCCAAACCGCCCAACGTGAAGAAGGCGCTAAGGTCGTCAATATTGAAGCGGCGAAAACCACGGATTGTGAACCATTTGAAGTGAATACGCATACGCGTCCAGAATCCACGCGCAATCCTAAGTAGTTCATCTTTCGTGGGCCGCTGCTCTTTACCTTGCTTGCCCGCATCAGGTCCTTGGCCCTCGCGTTGGGCAAACGAGCGCG
Organism: Malassezia equina; assembly: GCA_029542865.1. Classification (NCBI taxonomy): domain Eukaryota; kingdom Fungi; phylum Basidiomycota; class Malasseziomycetes; order Malasseziales; family Malasseziaceae; genus Malassezia; species Malassezia equina. Next base: position 492,910 of record CP119901.1, read on the forward strand.
CCTTCAGCGCGAGTTGACGCAGAGAGCGTGGGTAGTTTTGGAAAAGAGTTCGATCCATAAGATCTTTCGTGGTAGAAGACGCCTTTTGAAGGTACATCGACGGGCCCTGGGGCACCCGGCCTTGGTCCTCCTTCGGTCGCTCCTTCGGTGGCGTACAGAACGCACGCAGCTGTGACGGACGCACATGCGACTGTCCCACTAGTATTCGTCGCTGGTCTGGTGCTAGAATGTTCCTGCCAGCACGCAGACGGCCAGCCCATAACTTCGCACGCAGCGCCATGGGTCGCCACGAAACGTCACCCCGGACAGGCCTACCCGCACGCCCTGCCCTAACTCGCCGACGCCACTCCACACGTGCAGCGGGTCTCCTTCCTCCACGTGCCTCTCCACACCATGGCCGAGGCAGCGCGGAGCGAGGTACGTCGCGCCGCCTGGATCATGGGCGCTAACCGCAGGCATGCGCGCAGCTCGATGAGGCCATTTTAGACGTTCAAAGACGTGCGTATATGCAATCCTGACTTGAAGGCATTGCAGCGCCGCCAAAAGGATTGGACCAGGCGCACGACCCTGCCAAGTTGGAGGCGCTGCTGCGCGACAGTGTAGAGCAACACCGCCTTTTGCTAAACGAATTGACGGCAGAGCTCGAGCTGGAGAAGCGCGATTGCGAAGAGTAGGTGGGACGTTCTTACAAGTAGCCACAAGGAAAGCCTGCGGGAGCTGCAGCAGATTTCTCACGCCCTCACCAAGCCCCTGGAGCCACTGGCTTCGAACGCAGCGCCCTCTGAGCTGCTGCGCATGATGGTAAGGGTAACAGAAGGAGTCTTTACAGAGAAACGGCTTTGTGTGCAGCTTCGCTTCCTGCTAGAGCATTTGCTCAATGCCCTATGGGACACGCCCAGTCATCCATACGTGAGTACAAGAGGCTACGACCCAGCGGTCCTGGCGTTTGTGCAGCGCGCGGGCCTCATAGAGGCGCATCCTTCCGAGGCCAGTGTTGTGCGGCTGGTGGCCTTCCATGAACCCCTGCCGGACCCGTCCATGATCAGGCCTACATTGTATAAATAGCATATCTATAAATCACGCCTTCTGCGCCGAGAGAGCAAGGAGCTGGCGCGTCCAGATCTCAAAGTAGTCGCGGAAGTAGAACAGGAGCGCCTGCGAGAGCACCGCCTTGGTGATCTGCGCGTTCATGCCCTGGTACAGGCCGAAGAAGCCCTTCTCCTTGTAGACGTGGGTCAGGACATGGAACGAGTCCTTGTAAGGGGTGTTCTTCGCCTGGAGGCGGATCTTGCTGAGGATGTACGGGAACGTGACGACCGTGGCAAGCGTCTTCGACAGGGCGCCGATCAGGAACGACTTGCCTGGCGTCATTTGACCACCCGAGGCAGTCAGAATGATATTCTTCACACGCTCAAAGACACCGTAGGTGATGGCCGGGTTCACAGTCAGAACCAGGCTCGGCTTCAGACCACGCCAGAAGCCAGTGATACCGTCGGCATAGTAAATATCCTTGATGTGGCCAATGAATGTGTTGTCAGACTCGTGGTGGTCACCAATCTGCTGACGCGTGGCAATCACACCCACAGGCGTGGTGAACAGCTGCGAGAAGGCCGCGGCCACCGCACCCAGCACAAGCTCCGTGACGACGTTCAGCGTGGGCGCAGCCACAGGCGAACGCAGAATGCGCTTGATATACACGGAGCGGACAAGTGTATACCAGTAAAAGTAGGCAAATTCTTCCGTGAGAATAGAAATACGTACGCTGAATGAACGTGTTGGCCATGTTCGCCAAGAAGCCGCGGTACAGCGATGCCGGACCCTTGGTGCGGATGATCTTGATCAGCGTCTCGATGATGCCGAGCTGCTTCTTGACTTGGTCACCTGCCGCTTCCTTCTTGTCCGCCTGGATCACAGTCTTGACTCTGTATGTCAGAAAATAGTACGTACGTGTCGAGAGGGTATATCACGGCATTCGAGAAAACACCTACCCAGCGTTAGCACACCTTGTCAAACAAATACGCACCACCAAGCGCCCCGGCAAGAGCATTTTCAAAGGGAGTAAGAGGCTGCTGATTGGCCATGCTGAGAGAAGAAAAACAATGTGTTCGCGACAAGAGCAAGGGGAGCTGTCCGTCGTGGTACAAGAGAGAGCTGGCGAACGGTCTCCGAGTCCTACGAGGGATTTCGTAAGCGAGGCGGGGTATTTGGAGACTCGCATCCGGCCGGCTACACGGACCGCCGATTGTGGAGATGTTGGCACCAGTGAAATTGTTACCTAGTAGAATGACGCAGGCATCCGGGGTAGGACGACGCTCGCAAAAAAAGCAGGCTATACCACGCTGACAACGTCGCGCTCAAGGCAAGCTAGAGACCTCCCTGTAACTACCAAATTCAGCGTCATAATGACATGGTTGAGAATAGACAGTGTTATTGTAGTTAGTGATCGATGATGGCCAGGTTACCGGTAACGAGCTTGTTCTCAAGCACAGAGCCGTCGGGGATCTCAATCTTGTTGCCCTCGTTGGCGACAATGATCACAGTACCCTTAAGCACGACATTGCGACCAAACGACACGTCGCCCATCACGGTCAGGTGGTCGAGCTCCATCATCTTGGGAATGCTCTTGAAGCGCTTCTGGTAGTTGGCCACCTTCTTGAAGGTATCACCCAGCTTCACCACGGGCGTCTGAGTGAACTGACGCGAAGGGTTCATCACGAGCTTGCCGTGCTCGAGACCGTAGAGGTCACTGGTGATCAAAAGCAGGTCCGAGCAGCTCTTTACCGGCAAGAAGCGTGAGCGGGGCACATTCACACCCTTGGCACCACGGAAGTGCTTGATGGCGGCACCCACGGCAGTCTCCAGCTGGATCACCGGCTCACCGTTGTCAAGCGCCTTGTGGTTAATGATAATCTCCAGGTCAAGCTCATCGTTCTCGACAACACGCTTGATCGCCTTCAGGTTCAGCCACAGGTTGTTGGTGTTGAAGATCTTGAATTTCTTCACTGACTTGAAGTCCTCGACGTGCTCCTTGGGCACCTGGGCAATCTCCAGCAGGCGAATGGTACCCTCGTAGTCAATCAGCGTACCACCCTTGACATCGGCCTTGGTCTTGTCAGTGACTTCCGAAATAAACTCCGCCTGGGTGTCGATCATGTGCTGGTAGATATTCAGGTCCACCACGGCACCCAGGTTGTCCACGTTCGAGACGAACACGTATTCCTTGCCCATGGCAATAAGGCTGTCAAGCAAGCCCGAGTTGTTCATCGCATCGAACAGGTCACCGTGACCAGGGGGGTACCACAGATTCTTGTTCGAGGTAGCGCTGCGGGGGCACGGCAGCAGGCTGTCACGGTTGATACGAGGGTACCGCGACTGGTTGAACGTGAGGATCTCGACGTTGTGGTTCGCGTACTTCTGAATCACGCGCGCAGTGTCGTCATCCGTGTTGAACGAGTTCATCAAAATAAAAGGCACGTTCACGTTGTACGTGCCGTTCAAATGCTCGATCTGGCGCACAGACATGTCAAGGAACGTCATGCCCTCGCGCACCTCAATGACACTCTTAGGACCAGTGCAACCCATGGTGGTACCGAGACCACCGTTCAGCTTCAGCACCGCGAGCTTGTTCAGCATCGAGGGGTCGCTAGCATCCGGCAGAGAAGCGTACGGAGTGACCTGCTCGGGCGCCGGAGGCTGGATCTTTTCCCAATCCAGCTTCTCACCCTTGGCCTTTTCGGCCAGGAAACGGTTGAAGAGGTGGTAGAACGACGACATCTCAGCGGCGAAAGCCTTCAAAATGAGCGAGCAATATTACGTACATCCTTGGCAGCAGGGTCTTCCACACCCGCGATCATCTCGTTCAGCTCGTTGCGCATGGCCTTGCTGGCGACAGCCGACGAAGCCGACTTGAAGTCCTGCCGGTCAATGCGGCTAAATACATACGATATGCGATGCACCACGCTGACGAGCCGCCTTGATGCTCGAGTTATCTAGGGAGGGAGAGAGTTTCTCAACCATCTTCGACGAAGGTACAATGGCAAGAGGGAAGTGGATATGCAAGCTACGACCCGTCCGTGTCCCAGACACGTATGGCTGTCGTCCGAGAACCTCGCTGGTTGGTTTCATCTTGCTTATGTAATGGATGCCCTGCTGCGTCCCTTTCTACATCTGGCAAGCCACATCTGCGTGCGCCTGCAGGGATAATGGCTCGGCCAGGAAAAAGGCACGTGCGAATGGCCCGCGCGTGCATAAGGTCCAGCCTGAACGAACGCATGTGCAGATCTACAACGCGATCAACCTATGAATTAACGTTCCCAACCAGCAACGAGTTCTTCTTGCAGCATTTTAGCGTTTCGACTTGCCTCCAAGCTCTCTGTACTGCGCAGTTCATTGACCACATCGACCATCTTTCCGAAGTAGATTTCCTGCAGTTGGTTGCGAACGCGGCTCTCCACGTCCTCGATCAGGCGCCCGAGATTCGCCACATGGCTGGTGGCACCAGCCACAGGCAACGTCTCTTCCGTCTGACGCGTGAGACTACCACTGAGATCCACCTCCCCCACAGTCTCCTGGTCACGGCGCTTCAGTGTGAGCATAACAGAACTTGACAGCTTGTAGCGCGCCGTTTGGGTACCCGTAGAGGACGCTTGCACTTCGACCTCAAATACATGAATGGAGTCCCACGCGCCGAACGTACCAGACGCCTCAGCGTGGGCAGGACCATCTAGCTCTGTCATGTGAGCGAAGGGAGTGTACGAACCTTTTTTGAATAAGACAACGCCAGCAAAAGACGTAGGTAGTTCGCTAGAGGGTTCTTCCTCTAGATCCCACATATAGGTACTGGTGTAGCCAGTATCATAGTACAGTTTCAGATAGGTTTCAAAAGCATCGTTGGCCTGTAGCTCGAGCTCTCGCAATGCACCCACAGGTACAATTGGATCGCTACCGGCTTCCAGAGGTGGGTAGTAGGTGTTGCTGTACCAGCTTCTCCAACTTTGGCCGTCTCGATTGTAGTCGCAGCATACATACTCGCGACCGGCTCCCTCGGTCGACGAATCAATTTGCAGCGTCAGTGGTTGATCGACATTGGACATGAGATCGTCGGCATCATTTGGCAGCACCTTAGCAATAGCATCCAAATTCTTTTTGACGTGCGCAGGCGGCAGGCGGCGCAGAACATCGAGCGACAGGGCCACAGGATCCCGACCCTCCGCACTCATGGTGGGGCAGCAAGGACGAGTGGAGATGCGGCACGTGCGCGCTGAGGCATCCTCCCTCGACGACGACCATGAATGAGAAGCGAGTACAAGTGGTGGGTGAGCCACCTGTGCTGAATCGGCCGCCTGCACAAGAAGAGACGGACTCTGATAATGAGTGTGAAATAGTGGAGCCGCGTCTGGAAGAGTCAGACTTGCATGAAACGGAAAAAGCACAGGACGAGGACGAAGAGGGTATGGAGGAGTTGATGTCTGCCTTTGAAGACAATGAAACAGAGCTGGACCTCACTCATCTCCGTATCAAGTCTATGAAGCGACTCAATTTGCCGAGGTTTGCCAACACACTGGAGCGCTTGAACTTGCGCCAGAACGAAATTCGTCAGATGCGGGGCAAAGACCTGAGCAGTGTGCCTCACTTGAAAGAGCTAGACCTGTACGATAATGCCATTGAACACATTTCCGGACTGGATGGAAACGAAGAGCTAGAGTGCGTTTCTGCTTCTAACACCAGGATTCTCGACCTCTCCTTTAACAATATCCGGCATGTGTCTCGCATTACACACCTGGGCCGATGCCATACGTTGTACTTGGTTCAGAACAAAATCGCAACTGTGCGCCCCACAGACTTCACGGGTCCCATTTCGATGAGCCTGCGTAGTTTGGAACTGGGTGGCAATCGCTTGCGCTCGCTCGAGAACTTGTCACAATTGTCCAATCTTGAAGAGCTATGGGTGGGAAAGAACAAAATTACATCTCTCGAGGTGGGTACGGCGCTGTTGACACCAGGGCATTGAATCTTTGACCAAATTGCGCGTGTTGTCCATACAGTCAAACCGCTTGACCAAGTTGGAGGGTCTTGAAACGCTGGAGGCGTTGGAAGAACTATACTTGTCCCACAATGGCATCCAGAAGCTGGAAGGGTTGGGCAAGAATGTCAACCTCACTACGCTCGACTTTGCCGCAAATCAAGTGAGTGTGATTGAGAATGTGGGTCATTTGAAAAAACTATCGCAATTTTGGGTACGTATGCAGCACTCACACCAGGCCAATGACAATCACATCGACGATATCAATCATTTGGATGCGCAGTTGGGTCCCCAGAACATGCCCGAGTTGGAGACCGTGTACTTGGAGGGAAACCCAGCACAAAAGACAGAAGGATCGAGCTATCGCCGAAAAGTCCAACTGGCGCTGCCGCAGATCCAGCAGCTGGATGCGACGTACGTGCGAAGAAACTAACGATCAGAATGGTTCGGCGGTAGAATCGTGGTATACAGCTAAAGCAAATGATCTAACCGCGATGTCCCTTAGAAAGCAGCATGCGGTCAACGAGACGCGAGTAGTAGGTGGCATTCATACCGCCAGAGGGCATCTTGGGAGCGCCAGGCTGGCCTGGCAAAGGCCGCTCCGTGCCGCCGTCGGACTCGGAGCCAAGGTAGACGTAGGGTTTGAGCTTCGTGTCCGCAAGGCCGGGGGGAACCACAAACGAGACCATCCTGGATTCATCCAAACGGTGTGTCCGAAGATTCCACGTGCGCGGACGACCGTATGCGTCGAAAAGCTGCTGGCCTTGGCGGTCAGCTAGCGCAATACGCTTGCGAAGCAGAACATTCCTGGCACCAGTACCTAGAGCGTTAATGGTGCATTCCATTTACGTACCCTTGTAAAAATCCTTGTTGGCCTTCTTCGAGTTCAGAGGCAGACGACTGGCCTTGGAGAACGTCGCCTGCGTAGCGCGAAACATGCTGGAACGTCAAGAGAGGGAGGGGCTTGACGAGAAGGTTATCACATGATTTGTCATACCCTTAGTCAGATGCATAAAAAAGAAAAGGCAGCGTGCCGGGGCGGACGGGCGTACTTCAGCACCGGACGTTCACGCCCGCTGAAGTGCGTGAAAAGTAGTATGGTTGTTTCCGCATCGAAGGCTAAGCGTCAAGCGTATGTACTTATGTATGCTAATAGATCAGTGAGAAAGCCGCCAAGGCCGCTGCTAAGGCCGAAAAGACCGGCTCGTCGAAGGACTCTGTGACCACGGATGCGACCTCGAAGACGGGCTCGACGGATGCCACGAGCCTGAACGAGGGTCCCATCACCGACATGAAGAAGCTGGCTCTTGCCACGGAGCGCAACGCTTCTGGTGTCATTATCAGTGACAAGCAGAGCCGTGACCTGCACATTGACAGCTTTGCCATGTCCTTCCACGGACGTCTTCTGATTGACAATGCGACCATTGCGCTGAACTATGGCCAACGTTACGGTCTTCTTGGTGAGAACGGTTCCGGTAAGACTACGTTCCTGGAGGCCCTGGCCAACCGCGATGTGGACATTCCGGAGCACATTGACATCTACCTGGTTCGTGGTGAGGCGGACCCGTCGGATGAAAATGCGCTGGACTACATCATCAAGTCTGCGCGTGAGAAGGTGGCTCGTCTCGAGAAGGAGATTGAGGACATGTCGGTCGCTGACGAGGTGGACGAGGTGGGTCTGGAGCTCAAGATGGAGGAGCTCGAGGATCTCGACCCCAGCACGTTCGAGGCCAAGGCCGGTGCGATTTTGCACGGTCTTGGTTTCTCGCAGGCCATGATGAGCAAGCCTACGCGTGATCTGTCGGGTGGTTGGCGTATGCGTGTGTCGCTGGCTCGTGCGCTGTTCATCAAGCCGCACCTGCTGCTCATGGATGAGCCCACCAACCACTTGGATCTGGAGGCCGTGGTGTGGCTGGAAGCCTACCTGTCCACATACAACCATATTCTGGTGCTGACGTCGCACAGTGCCGACTTTATGGACAATGTGTGCACCAACATCATCGACTTGACGATCCAAAAGAAGTTCATCACCTACGGTGGTAACTACACGACCTACGTTCGTACCAAGACCGAGAACGAGGTCAACCAGATGAAGGCATACCACAAGCAGCAGGAGGAAATTGCGCATATTAAGAAGTTCATTGCCAGTGCGGGTACCTACGCCAACCTGGTGAAGCAGGCCAAGTCGAAGCAAAAGATTATCGACAAGATGGAGGCCGCCGGTCTGATTGAGCCGGTCGTGGTGCCCAAGCAGCTGCGCTTCAACTTTGAGGATGTGCGCAAGCTTCCGCCCCCGATTATCGCCTTCAACGACGTCGGTTTTAGCTACAGTGGCAAGGAGGAAGACTTCCTGTACAAGGACCTCAGCTTTGGTATCGACATGGACAGCCGTGTGGCCATTGTGGGTCAGAACGGTACCGGTAAGTCGACCCTGCTGAACCTCATCACCGGCCAGCTCCAGCCGGTGACGGGTAGCGTTCAGCGCCACTCGGGTCTGAAGCTGGGCAAGTACTCGCAGCACTCGGCGGACCAACTGCCGTACGACAAGAGCCCGCTGGAGTACATGGAGAGCAAGTACAAGGAGAAGTTCCCCGACAAGGATGTGCAGTTCTGGCGCGGTCAGCTCGGTCGCTTTGGTCTCTCCGGCTCACACCAAACCTCGGCCATTCGCACGCTCTCGGACGGTCTGCGCAACCGTGTCGTGTTCTCGCAGCTTGCGATGGAGAACCCTCATATTCTGCTTCTGGATGAGCCTACGAACCATCTGGATATGGGCTCTATTGATGCGCTGGCGAATGCCATCAAGGAGTTCGAGGGTGGTGTCGTGATTGTGTCGCACGATTTCCGTCTCATTTCGCAGGTGGCGCAGGAGCTGTGGGAGGTCAAGGACCGCAAGATTGTCAACCTGACCAAGCAGGACATCAGTATTCAAGACTACAAAAAGATCCTTATGAAGAACAGTGCTGATGCGATTGAGCGTGCCAAACTGACGGCCAAGTCGAACTAAGCGTCAGGCCCCCCCCCCGGACCCCGTAGCTTTCGTATGGAAACGACACGTTCTTACGTGATGTGCACGTGGTCACATGCGGTGGCTGCAGACGCAGCGTATGGGTGGCTGCGGAGGCCTCCGGAGACCAATTGTTGACTTCTCCATTGGCCAGGAAGTGGATCCGGCCCAGTCCCACACGAGCTTAAGTGCATTGTGAAGCGTCTCTGAGCATGGCAAGTGCAGACAATAGCGTGGGAACACTAGCCACAAGCGTAGTGGACTCTGGGGAGGCCAAATCTATGGCCATGCCTAGTGCGGGCACGCTAGAGTCGGAGGCGCGGGCCATGGCCCCCGGCTTTGGGTCGGGGACCGGTGCGGGTGCCAGTGCAAGCCCCGACACGTCAAAGACGGAGGGATTAGAGGCGACTCGCGGTTGGCCCACGTCGTTGCCACCGCTTCCGCCTCACATGGCCGGTGCCGATTTGCCGATTGCCAACATTTCACGTATTATGAAGCGAGCTTTGCCGGAGAATGGCAAAATCGCTAAAAATGCGAAAGAGTGTATGCAAGAGTGTGTGAGTGAATTGATTAGCTTCATCACCTCGGAGGCGAGCGATCGTTGCGGCAGTGAAAAGCGCAAGACGATCAATGGTGACGATATTTTGTACTCGCTGCGGGTGCTCGGTTTTGACAACTATGAGCAGGTCCTTAAAGTATACTTGAGCCGCTACAGGCAGGCTCAGGAAGAGAACCCCCGTCAACGCCGCCGAAGAGCCTCCAAGAGGCGCTCCTCGAACGAAGGCGCAGGTGAGGGCGATCTTTCTACTATGGATGGCGCAGGCACCGAAAACGACGTCCACGATGACGATGATGACAACCTCAGTGATGATGCGGAGGAGGACGAGTAGCTTGGTTGCATGCAAGGGTCCCTGGCAGGCTAAACCTGATATGATGCGAGCGGCTCCGAGAGGAGCACACCAAAGGCGTACTCCATTCAGCAAGGATTCCTATCCAATTCCGCAGTTGTACCTTACATAGAAACTATGACACCACCATTGGCGCTGTGTGTACAAAAGGCCTAGTATGGGATCCTATTCTTCTGCATGTCAGACGCGCTACGATGCGTACCAGCCACAAGTGCCATAATCATTCTGTGGTCAGCGTAGCCAAAACGTACCGGTAGAGGTAGAAGAAGAAGGTGAGCAGGTAGAAACCCAGCTTGATAAAGCTCTCCTTCTTATGGCTCATCAACGTCCGGAAAATTTCCGTTGCGTCCAACAAATAGGTTTTGTTTATCACCCTGCGGTTAGCCAAAATACGCACTTGTTCACATTGTATGCGAGAAGGGGCACATTGATCATCAAAGCCACCCATTGCCCGTTGAACAAGAAGAGCACTGTGAGGAAGGCGTGCGCCGCCATCTCAGGAAGAGTGAACTGCGGTGAGTACGCGCGTGCCTACCTGGTTCAGTTTCGTGCAGAGATCAATCGGGTTGATATAGTCCGACTCGAGATCCGAGTACATGATGACCTGATGTGAGTGCCATATACGCACGTAAAACACCATCACAAACAGCAGAATTGCTGTCAGAAAAATGGAGAACAGAAACAGCCATCCTATACATGAGAAAGTCCAGCGTACCTTCGCCAGGCATGTTACAGGAGCCGTGGAACACACAATCTGCAGGCGTAGCGGAGAAACCGTGCAGTGCCATCCCCCTCCTGCGCGACGCTATGAATTACATAATCATGTCGAGGCCGTTCGACCGGGGGGGCCTCACGCGAGGCGTGCGCGTTTGTGTCGGACTAGCTCCGCCACTGTGGTGAGTAGAATGCACGTACAAGATAAGCGCTCGGGGAGCCAATCTCCATTGTTGATAATGAGCACCTTCATTAGCTCATGATACCGAAGGCCTGGCAGCAGCTTCGGCGTAATGAGAAAATATTGCCCTGCATCGGCACGGCACGTCATGTCGACCATTTGGTCGTGCACGGCGCGCTCCGCGCGTGGGTCCATGCCCTGGTTGATCTCATCCACGAGCGAGAAGGGGGAGCGCGTGAGCTCTGTCAAACTGAGGAGGTAGAGCACCGTCGAGAGCGACCGCTCTCCACCTGATTGGCGCTGCCCCGTCAAAGGCTGGAGCCGCTCTGTATCACGGAACTTGACCAGAATCTCAATGCCCCACTTTTCATAGTCCTCGTCGCGCGCTAAGCGCACTTCGCCTGCACAGTCCAAGCCTGCGTAAGTAGCTGATACGTACGTGCAAAAGCCGCTGAGAAATGCTCGTTCACGCGACCAATGAGCGCCTCGAGCTCCGGCAGCCACTGCGCTTCCATCTCGCCAATGTGAGCTTGGAGTTGGCGCTGCTCGTGGCGCCCAGCTTCGATGGTGCGCTTCAACTGCGCAATTTTCTCTTGGCGCGCTTGGAACGAGGCCACGACATTACTACCGACGCCCCAAGGCACGTCCAACTGAGCTTGCGCACGCTCCAGCTGCGACGCCAGTTGCGCCAGCGATTCGTTGTCATTATCGAGCCAACCTTCGACACGCTCCCGGATCTCCACCGCAGCCTCCTCGAGTCGCGCATGGGCGCGTTCGCGGCATGCCATGGTTTGGTGCTTGACCTCGGTAAACTTGGCGAGCACGTCGCGCAATAATCGCTCGCCTTCCTCGATTTGCGTCTGCAGTTGGCGCAGCTCGGCGCGGCAGGCCTCGAGCTCGGTGGCTAGTGGCAAAGCATGGAGACATGCCTTGTCACTGCGTGCGAACGCCTCGGCCAGTTGGTGCACCAGGCGCACCGAGCGCTCCATCGACTTGGCCAACTCCACAGCGACTTTCCGACGCGAGTCGTTCAGCTGTCGACGCTGCACCGAGATCGAGGGCCGATTCTCTTCGTGCGCAAGTTGCTCGCGCTGCGTGTGGCACCGGACCTGCAGGCGCTCCCACGCTCGCTGGGCCTCTTGCGCCGCTTGGAAATCGGAGGCGAGCGACGTCCGTTCCGCAGAAAGGGCCTCGAGCTTGGCCGTGTGCGCATCGCGATCCTGCTCCAACTGCGCGATGGAGGCGCCAAGCTGATCCACCTCTTCTTGCAGTGCGCGTAAGGACGCCATGGCACGCTCACGCTCGGCCATATCGCCCACATGTGCAAAATTGCGCAGCGGTTTGAGCACGCGCGACATGGTCTGCGGGAGCCTCTGGCCATAGTTGGAGTAGCTCGTCGTGAAAATTGTATCGCCGGAGATGTACCGCCGGATCTGACGCTGGCGCTCCATGCGCTCCGGGTTCACGCGACCCTCGAAGGCGATGGGAATCGCATGTAGGTGCGCTGTGCTGCAGAGGTAGCGCAAAACATCGGTCGGTGCATCGATGCATTGCAACGCATAAGCATCGAAGCCAAGCGCATGCAGCTCATCGTCCGACAGCGGCGGCGTGTACGATTCGAGCGGCTGTGCGCCTTCCATTTCCACCACATTAAGGCGCCACTGGCGCTTATCAATCAGCTCGTGCGTGAACAAATCGTAGTCCGCGCGTGTTTGGCACACAAACGTGCGCTGGACCGGCCAGCTGAGGCACGTCTCGATGGCGCGGGCAGCTTCGGGGCGCTTCATATTCACCATGACCAGCACAGGATCGTACACCATCTTCTCAAACACGCCGCGGTTCTTTTGGAGCCACTGGATCGCCTCGTAGGCGTCGCGATCGGCGCGTGCGAGCACTTGCAAGCGCTGGTACCGCACTGTATTTAGTCGCTCCATGCTACGGTTAGTCGTGCCACGTACGTTTGCTGCGTCTCGTGCATACGCGTTTGTGTGCGCTGCTTCTTGGTGCGCTGCTCCGAGAGCTGTGTCTCCATATCGCGCACATCCTCGGCCAGCACACGTTGCTCGCTCTTGACCGCGCGCAGGCGCTGCTCGAGCGCTGGATCCGCCGGCGCAGGTGGCCCTTCGGCCATACGCTGCTCGAGCTCAGCGATCGTGCGTCGCAGATCTTCGATGGTCCGCTGGCGGTCTTGCTCCGCCGTTTCCAGTCGCTTCTCCTGCTCGTTCAGTGAGGCCAAGTACGCATCCAGCTGCTCGCGCGATGTTTCCGCGCGCTTGAGACCCGCTGACAGCTGATCCGCCTCCTGGCTATGCTCTGTGCGCAGGATATCGGCCTTGGCACACTGCTGCTCCGCGCGCTCGCACCGGTCCTGCAGGGGTGCGCGTTGGCTGAGAATCTGCTCGAGAGAACGCTTGGCGGCCTCGCGCTCCTGTCGGGCGGCGTCGTAGTGAGCCTTGGCCTCGCGGAACTCGGCAAACGCCACACGGATGTGCAAAGCACGCACCTGCTTCTCGAGCTCGACGCGCTCTTCGTACCGACGCACATCGCGCTCTAGCACAGCATTGCGCTCCTCGAGGTGATCGTGCTCGCCCTGCTCCTGCTCGAGGCGCGTCTGCAGCGCAGCCAATTGGTGTCCGAGGCTGATCAGCCGCGCGTGCCACTCGGACAGCGATGGATGACCGGCCGCATGCTGGGTATCTTGCAGGAGGCGACTGGGCGTCATAGCCGCGAAATCAGCGACGCGATCTTGCGGCAAAAAAGCACACAAGTTGCCCACCTCAATGTGGAAGGCGGACACCGCGTCGTTCACTTGCCGGGCCGTGGCCGGCATGCCGTTTAGGAGCCAGTCGCTCGTATTCGACTCGCGGAACAGAATGCGGCGCACCACCACGTTGGCCTGCGTGGGAAAGCCCTGGAGCTCAATCTCGACCCAGCCCTGGCTGTGCCCCAGTTTGACATAGGAGGCCACGTCCTTGGCCCGGCCTAGCACCGAGGGCTTCCATCCAAGGCCCAGCGCAATGGCACACACAACGGTGCTCTTGCCTGTACCGTTCGGCCCGAGGATCATGTTCAGGTAGGGCCCTGGGAAGAACTCCACCGCATCGTACGTGACAAAGTGCTCGCACGCCACACGCACGATCGAGCCTGGTCGAAAGCTGGGTCAGTGGGCCTGACGCACCCTTTGTCACTGCGACATAATGTAGCCGCGCGCTCGTCGCTCGGCGAGCGCCGCCGGCGAGCGCGTTGCGAGCTCATCCACGACGCGTGACGAAGCAGCGCTGCGCGTGCGAGGCTCGCGGGGGGCGTTCGGCACGTGATGCGCTCCTGCCACGATGGACGACGCGGCGCGCGGCGCCCAGGCGGTGGGAGCGTGGTGCGATGCCATAGGCATTGGATCGGATCGTAGTGCCGCTACGTTATGGGCGCAGTGCTTCGACCGTATGCCGCCACACCTGCTCCGCCTTGTGGGCGAGCAGCTCTCGCCGGCGCAACGCGGCCGCGTCGCTCAGGTGCGCGATCGGCGTCGACGGTACGCGGAGCGCGAGGCGCCGTACGAGCTGAGCGCGGCCGTGCAGCGTACTTTGCAACCGAGCCTATGGAAGGAGCTTGTGGCGGATGAAGAGGGCGAGCAGGAGGACGAGGGGCCGGCCACGAGGCCCATCGCCCGTGCCCCGGCACGGTCGGAGGACGGCGACGAAGGCCTTTTGGCGCCCACGGGCCCGGCGGCCCAGCTGCACCGTACCTACTTGGCGGCTGTGGACGACGCAGCACCGCCTGTGGCGCCAGACACCCCCGCGCACCTCGTAGCGGCGTTTGAGCAGGCGATCCTCGCGCAGTTCGTCGCAGGTCGGCTGCTCGGACCCGCCGAACAATTGTACACGTGCGACTATGACGAGCAATACGGCGACGCTGCGCCCACCAATGAGGATGCGTATTTCGACGACGAGGGGTATGAAAGCTAGTTACGCCGAGGAGCCGTCGTAGCGCTTGGCAATGCTATGGTCAGTAGAGTATACGTACTTGGCCTCGTAGGGGTGCGTCTCGCCCGGGAAAATTTTCAAGCGCTCCAACCGGCGCTCGCGAAGCTTGTTCTTGGGAAGCATACCCGACACGGCACGGCGCAGAATCTGCTCCGGCTTCGACTGCAGCATCGTCTTGAAAGGGATCTCTTTCAGACCACCAGGGTACATGGTGTGGTGGCGGTACAGCTTCTGCTCCGCCTTGCGGCCTGTGACGGCAATGTGTGAGGCGTTCGTCACCACCACATAGTCGCCCGCATCCACGGCCGGGTCATATATGGGCTTGTGCTTGCCCATCAGCGTCACAGCAATGGAGCGCGCCAGGCGGCCCAGCACACGCTCGCGCGCATCCACTTGATGCCACACACGGGCAAAGGCTAGCGAGGTCTAGGTCAGCTGAAAAATAAAACGTACAGAGCCTACGCGTTGCGACATGGCGACGAGAAAAACGAAGGAGGACAGTGGAGGGCCACGCGCAGGCGGCGCGGGGGCCTCGCACTCGGCCGGGGCGGGCGCCGAGGGACCGCCACGGCCAGCCCCACCTTGCACCGACGCGCGATGTCGTTTGAGTTCAGCCAGTTTGAGAGCAATCGTGAGGCGGATCCGACGTCCGACTTTTTGCAGCGCGAGCGGATGGCGGCTGGCGAGCTGCTGGGCGACGATCAGGCGCTGTTTGGCTCATCGGTTTCGGGCCACGTCAGCGACGATGTAGCGCAGCGGGCGCAGGCGTTCCCTGCCCTCGACGACGAGGTGCCGTTTGAGGACGCACGCTCGACGAACCTGGGTACGCCGGACGTGCCGCAGGTGGCGTCTAGTGCGCTGGACGACGATGCAGCGCGGTTCCAGGCGTCGTTCCCGGCGCTGAACGAGGACAGCGCCCCGGTGGATGAGGCGGCGTGGGGCGCATCGCTCTCGACGCCGGCCATGGACGCCACCCCGGCGATGCCTGCAGCTACAGCGGCGCCCACGGAGCGCGCGGAGCCTACGACGGAGCCTGCCCCGCCATCGTCGACGCCCTTTTCGTACGGCGACTTAAACGAGGAGACAGAGCCTCTGCGCGCATGGCAGGAATCGCAAGCGCAGGCCATTGCCGAGCGCGAAGCGCGCGCGGAGCGCCAGCGTGCAGAGGCCATCTCGCAGGCGGAGCAGGACATTGACCAGTTCTATGCGGAGTACAATGCGCAGAAAGAGAAGAACATTAAGAAGAACAAAGAGTCGGAGGCTCACTTCCGTGAGCAGATGCAGCAAGAGCTGGCCGAAGGCACAACGTGGACACGCATCACCAAGCTCCTCGAGCTGCAAAACAGCCAGTCGAAAACCATTGCCAAGGGCGGCCCTGGCTCGAGCGATTTGAGCCGGCTCAAGGAGCTGTACCTGCATTTGCGTCGGGAGGGTGACAAGGCGCCAGGCGCCGCAGGCTACTGAACTAGGAACGGTACGCCTCGATCGCGCCGCGCGCTGCGCCGGCGCTGCGCCGGCCTGAAGCGAGCATCTTGTACTCCTCGGGCGACGGCACACGCGCGCTCAGATAGTCCAGCAGTTCGTCCAGCGTGCCCTGGAAGTGGGGCGCGCGCTTCCGTAGCATGACGACCCAGTGCTTCTTGATCACATACATGGGCCACTGCCACTCGGGCGTAGCGAGCTTATCAAAGTCAATGTCCGCGGCACTGTGCCGGCACTGCGCGCGGATCCGTTGCAGCAAAATATGATCGTCGTGCGGAGCGTACCAGCGCGTGTTCTGCTCCTCAGACAGGCGCCGCTCAGCGCTGAGCATGCCGCGCCACTTGCGGCTTAGCACACTAATCCGCCGGGGCGACGGACCTAGGCGCTCGTGGATCAGCGTCCATGGCAGATTGGGGCCATCCGGCGCACATCCCACCTCTTCGCAGCACGCCAGCACGGCTTGCCGTAATGCTGCCTCTTCCTCGGCCCGGAACGCGCCTTGGGGCGCAGGCCCTGTGCGGCTCTGCACTTGCTCGCGCCAGTAGTGCTTGCACACATTGCCAGAACGCCCCAACCGCGCGCCGATTTTCTCCCACTGGTGCCCCAGCTCGCTGACCGCAGCGGCCAGCGCTTCGACGTCCGCCGGCGTCCAGTGACCACCTCGCACCACGTCCTTGCGCATGCTTTTAATGTGCATACGCACCGCATAGTTCGGGCGCGTACCGACCGAGAGCGAAATGTGCTTCCACAGCTCCTCGTGCATGTGCTTCTGCTCGGGCTTGCGGTGCCAAATCAGCTCGTCGAGGCCCGCCTGCGTCAGCTTATAATGGTCGCAGAACTGCCGCAAGGCTTGCGTCGCGCGCTCTTCTTCATCCTCGCTCCAACGCCCGGTGCGCCAGGACAGGCCATAGGCTTCCTTGAGCCAGAATAAGCGGTCACTCGAGTACGCATGCTCCAGCACCATTTGCTCGTACGTCTGACCTGCATGCGCCGCCACAAACAGCGCGCGCGCCTTTTCCTGGTCAGGCTTGGGGCGTCGCGACCGGGAAGCCGCTCGAGTCGGCTCACGTAGCGCCACGCCAGACGAATTGGCATTCAGCATGAGCGGCAGCGCCGCATCCAGCACGATCGGTGCCTGCGCAGCCTCGTGAAAGTCGGGATGCAGCTCGCGAATCGCCTCCAACGCTGGGTCGTTGCCGCTGACCCCTTCACGCAAACGCTTCGTTAGAGGCTCATGACTCTCTGCGGCGCGCTTGGGCGCGCGCGCGACGTCCGCCTGGCTCGGCGCCGCTGCCGCGCCGTCCTCCTGTCTCGCAGTGGACACGCCTCCATTGCGCGCGGCGTCCGCCTCGAACGACGGGGGCGGTGCGGGCGGAGAGGCACCACGGGGCGTCCACGCCATGCCACTCCAGGCCGACGTGGAGGGCCCTGGTACGGTAGCGTCCTTGCTTAGGAAGGCATGCCGCGCTCGCTGCGCTCGCTGCTCCATCGTACAATCACACCCTCGGGCCGCGCGGCGCCGAGGATCGGTCTACGGTGGGTCACGTGAAGCCACTACGGCGTACGGATGTTGCGCTCGCTCGCCTCGCGAATGGCCCAGGTGAGCGCGTACGTCTTGACCGCGTCCTCGTACGAGCTGAGGATCGGCGACGTGCCCTCGCCATTCTCAATGCAGTCGATTAAGTTCGACACCTCCGAGAAGAAGGGGTCGTCGTCGTTGTAGCGCACGACCTCCTCGTGGTCGTCGCCGGGGCGACGAATGTACAGCATCGGGTTGTTGTACGGGTCGACGAGACGCAGCGAGTAGCCGTCCGCGTACACATCCAGCTCCGTAGAGTAGTCGGTACCCTGCAGCGCCACGGCGTGCGTCAGCGAGCCCACCGCACCACCCTCGAACTTCCACGTAGCGCAAGTGACACGGGGGATACGGTTGGTCGGCGCAATGAGCGACTCGTCGATCGGGATCTTGCTCAGCTGACCGGCCGGCTCAAAGTGCTCGACCGAGTGCGCCATCACGGTGCTCAGGTCCGCCTCGCCACCAAAGTAGCGCGCCAAATCACAAAAGTGCGTCGCCTGCTCGACAATCGGACCGGGGTTCTTCGACTTGTCCCACCAGTCGAGCTTGGCCGTGTGCTCGTACGCCATAATGTAGCGCGCGTTGATCGCCATGACACGCAGTTTGTTCTCGGCGATGATCTGCTTCATCTTCTGCACCACCTTCAGGTAGCGCAGCATGTATCCCACACTCACCAGGTTGCCGCTGTTCTTCAGCATGTCCGCCACAGCGAACGCCTGGCCGACGGCGCCTGTGGCCACCGGCTTCTCAATGAACAGCGGCACACCAGGCAGACCATCGGTGAGCAGCTGCTCCAAGTTGCGGCCCGGCTCGGTGCTGCCACGGAACGCGGGCGGCGAACCGACCCAGATCGCATGAGGGCGGTTCTCGGGCTTGACCGACTCCAGGTAGCTCTTAAAGTCGGGGTACACGATCGTGTCCTTGTACGCGCTCAGCACGAACGATTGGCACTTGGTCTTCAGCACGCTCTTCGCACGCTCCGCGCTCGGGTCGATCAGGGCAACCACCTTGAGACGCGGACCGAGCTTGTGCTCGAGACGGAACGAGTGGTTCCACGGACCCTCATCAGAACCAAAGTTGATGTTGCCTGCACCGACAATCACCACACGAAAGTCCGAACCGGGCTCCGGCGGCGTCTGCTTGTCCATGGCCGTCTTGACCGATGGGTCAAAGTCCAGCGTCGGCTGTGTCGAGTACGCAGCGATGGCGTGGCGCTGCAAGGCGTGGGGCATAGCACAGCGCATCATGGGGTGCGCCGCCGTGGGCATACGTGCCAGCACACGGGCACGCCGGGTGGCTTGCTGCATAGCAGGTCGAAGGGTCCTAGGGGCCAGCATCGTGGTCGTGATGAACGTGGTGGGCCCAAGCGCTCGATTCAGGTCCCGCTACACGTGCGGGCTGCAGCCCGAACGGCCGATCGACGCCCCGCCACCGGCGACGTGGATCGGCCGGCGGACGACACAGGGCGCACGTTGTGCCGGTTTGGTGCATGAGACCGCTCGCTGTAGCCGTGTACGTAGGAGAGGCGTATGCCGTCGATGTAGAGAGGCACACCTATAGATTAGCGGCGTGCACCCAGGCGCTCCGCTAGCATAGCCGATGTGAGGCCGCCCTCGCGCACATCAAGGACCTTGCCGACGTCTGCGTGAGCACTAAACATGGACAGGGCCGATGCATAGAGCGTAGAAAGCTCCATGCTCGAGGAGACAGGGGCCCAGCTGGTGTGAGTACCTTGTACATACTGGATCAGAACAAGTGGCTGCGCGGTCAGCCAGCCATACGTACATAGGAAACGCGGCCGTCCTCATGACGAAGCTCCATGCTCAAAATCACAAAGCGCGGCGAGTGCTCAGGAAGTTCTTCCTCCAGTTCTTCCGGCGTGATAGGATCGAGAACCTCTTCTTTTTCAATACGCAGCTGCGCTTTGTTGATCTTGGCAATGAGTGCAGCGCCTTTGGACGACCGCTTCGCTAGGCGAAACGATCGTAGCTCGGCTAGGAGCTCTGGTGCAATGTCGACCGTCGTGGTCATCTCAGGTCGAGGAGGCACGTCACCTCCACGAATTGGGCCCATTTTCCCCATGGACCCCCGGCCCTGCGTCGGACCACCTACGGCCCATGGCCTCCCATAGTTTCTATAAATGCATTAACAGGTAGAATCAGGCCTTACGGTCGCGCCCTGCCTAGATACGTCTATCTGTACGGCAGCTCGTCACAGAGACAGGCACACCTAACATGGGAGCATGTGCACATCCACGACGAGCGCTGTCGATCTGCATGCAGCTACGTCTCCCCTCGTCACGCACCCCTCTCGCCATACATCCCCCTCGTCATGCATCCCCCTTCGTACGAGCGCGCTCGCGATCGCCAGGTGCGCCGACAGCGACCCCCGCCGTGAGCGGCGTCGCATCACGTGAGCACATCCTCGTCGCGGGCTGGCTCGGCCTCCGTTTCTCCTTGTCGCCATGCCTGTCCCCTTCGAGGCCGTGATCCCCATGGCCATTGTGGTCACTCTATTCACCGTCACTGGTACTGGATTCAGCGGTGTGTCGCGTCTTGCGAACGAGGGCAAGGTACGTGATGTCTACTAACCGCAGCCGCTTCGTCACAACGTGGATGAGTGGGAGCGCATGATGATGCGCCGCGACTTCCGACTCACAGGCACCAAGCGAGGGCAAGCGGTGCGTACTTGGCTACTAATGTCAGCGGGATGCCGTGGCCCCCGAATCGTTCGCGACCAATAATGCATGGAGCGCAGAGCGCGTGTAGTGGTAGATCTACAATACATTCAGCGCTTTCGTCGACGGCGCTCGTTCGGGTTCTTGCGCCCTATTCCGAGCGCAGGCAGATCGCTCGCCGCAGGCGTATGGGTGCCACGCAGCAGGTCGGGCATCCAGTCCGGGTCCGCGTACCGCGCCGTGAGGGAATCCTGGCCTTTGGCGAGCGACTTTTGTAGTGCGCGCTCTTCCTTCTGCCTGTGCGTCTTTTGCTGAGCCATGGCACGCTGCCACTCCAGCTGGTCTTCCCGCAGAATCGGCACGCCTGTCTGGCGGTTCCGCGCACGTCCACTGGCCTGGCCGCCGGACGCACTGCCGGCACGCGGCAGTGGCAGCGAGTACTTTGTGCCGCGGTTCTTGTACTGGAAATTTGGCTTGAGGTGCACTTGCAGGCCCGACGCCCCTTCGCCTGGAGCGCCCGCGGTGACGGAGGTGCGTAGCAGCGTCGCATTGCCGCACGACGGGCAGAACTTGCGCTCGACGTCGGCGCATATCTTGTAGCACGCATGGCAGCGCAGGACCCAGCTCTTCACCCGCTCAATGCGCAGACCATCGACGCCGACGAGGTACAAGCCCATCTGTAGAAGCACATTCTGCACAGCAAAGTCGCCCGTCATGCACGCCACGCTCATTCGCGCTGGCGCTCCTTTGCGCCCACGACGACGACGCCCCTTTTTCGGTGCCTCTTCGGCGATGGTCTCATCGCCCACGAGACCCAGCGACTTGTTCTTGTGCTGCGTAATGTTCTCCGGCGTGATCCACTCGCCCTCGTCGTCGTCGATGGCTTCATGCAGCGTCCGTGCTTTGCGTTCCACGACCGTAAAGCCGTCGTCGGCTGGGTCGTCCGACGCCGCCCCCGACGGGGCCGCCTTCGCTTGCTCTGGGGCGGCCGGTGCCGCCGCCTTCTCCTGTGCACTCTTCTCCGCTAGGCGCCGCTCTTCATGCTGCTGCTGCCCTGTCTTGCCACCGACCGTCTCACGAATCCGCCACGTGCCGTGTGCCTCGATTTCAAGCGCATACGTCAACGCCAGCACATGCAAGTCGGCGGGCGAGAGCACCGCGTAATCACCGGTTTGCTTCGCAAAGGCCACCACTGCGTCAGTCACTCTTGCGTACCTTGGGCCAGCGCCGCGGCACTCGGCTCGCGCACGTGCAGGTCCACTTGGCCGGTGGCGTGCAGCGTCTCCAAGTACTCGCGTGCACGCACATCGCGCAGCTCCGCGAGCACGGACGGCGGAATAAAGTACTTGTCGGCCAGGCCTGCAATCCGCGCCTGCGTCAGCAGCGGCGCGGCGTCCAGCACAAGCGACTGGATCCCCCGTGCTCCTGCGGCGGCCATGATCGCTCGACGCAAAAAAACGTGGAGGCGTGGAGCTCGGCCGATCGTCCACCGCCGCTCGGTGACGGTCGCTGCCTTCTCCATGGTGGCCCGCGTGCTGGTGCGTGGCGCACGCGCCTATTCGTCCGCGAGCCAGCCGGACTTGTATGCGGTGCTCCAGGTACCGCACAATGCGTCCAAGGCGCAGATTAAGAACCAGTTCTACCGTTTATCGAAGCAGTACCACCCCGACGTGAGCCAGTCGGAGGAAGGCAAAGTCCTCTTTCAGCGCGTCAGCGAGGCCTACGCCACGCTCAGCAACGATGCGGCGCGGCGCGAGTATGATCGTGCGCGAGGCGTTGGTGCTGCCGCGCGCACAATGTACCACCACCATGCGTATGCACCGACATCGAACGCGGAGCGCCGCGAGCAGGCGCGCTACGCGTGGGAGTACCAGCGGCGCACGCACGCACATACCCACACAGCCTCCCCACGCTATGGCGCACAGCCACATCGGTCTGCTGACCACATGGCGGGCGACTCGACGCACCTGTACGGCAAGATGGCCCAGCGCGAGGCGCGCCTCGAGCGTTTCCGCACGCGCTTTGGCGCCGCTACGAACGTACAGGCAAACAACGACTCGTTCCGCGCGTGGAGCCAGCGGCGCTGGAGCGAGGAAGAGCACCAGGCGGAGCGTGCCAGCACGTTTGTGCGCCTGGCCCAGGTGAGCGCTGTGCTCGGTGGGGCCGCGTGGCTGGGCCATCGCTTTTTCTCGTAGGCGTCGACTATCGTACAGTCACTGGCTACGCCAGGTCGTTGCCCGGCCCAAACGCAGCCATATCACGCGCGACTTGCAGTTCAGCGCTCTCGCGCGCCACATCGAGCTGGGAGCGATGACGCGAGGTCGGACTCGGCGGACGAACGCGACGGCGCTGCGCCTCCTCCAGCGAGATCGTCGGGTTGCTGTACGACGAAATGACCGGCTGCGACGTGTCGCGCCCAATGGTCGCCTTCATCACCGCCTTCATCCAGACGCGCAGCGCCACGGGGTCGTCCAAACTGAATTGGTGCGTGCGCTGCGACTCTTGCACAATCTTGAAGCTGTAGCGACCCGGTGCCGACTCGTCCGAGACGACCTTGTAGCCTTGCAGCGGAATGTGGCTCTTCACGCGCTCGGCACTGGGATCGCGCAGCACAAGCAAATCGTGTCCCTGCAGCACGAGGTATCGCGCATTCCACGTATTGTACCGCTCGCCCCGCTTCTTGATCCATCCCTGCTGGTCCACAGGGCCAATACGCTGCAGCACGGGGCCTTGTCCCGCGGTGGAACGCGGCTCATCTTTGGGCGGCGCACGCGGCGCAGCCGCGGCCGCGGCGGGCGGCGCGAAATGCGCATTGGACGTCGGCAGCGATATCTGACTCTTGTCAGGGCCGCCCGCCCGCGCCACTGACTTGGCACGCACAGGACGAAGGTGGAAGCGATGCCGCGTCTCGCGCTCGGCGCTCGGCACCGTGATAGCCTCGCTCGGCGCTGGCCCAGGCACCTGCTGCTTCACCACAGGCGACGACTCTGGCTTCGCAGGCTCCGCAACGCGAGACACTGCAGGCTCGGCCGTACGCAGCGCCTCCGGCTCCGACACCGGCAAGGGCGCCGCGGTGCTGGGCATCGGCGTAGTCGTTGTCTCGGCGTCCCATGGCAGGGGCGTGGCCGATTGGAGTGTGGCCCACGACGCGGGCGGCGCTAGACCTGGCACTGTCGATACGGAAGGCACCGTAGGACTCGCGCTCGGCACTGCTTCGCGGAATACCGGGCTCGAGTACGGTTCGGGCGACGCCACACTCGTGACCGGTGTGCCTCGCCAGGGCGATGTCGTGGTGGCAGGCGCCGCTGCCGCCGTCGTTGTGGGCGCAGCCACAGGGGCAAACGCCGCTACAGGCTCCACTGGCGACGTGGGCGCCGCCATATGCTCCTGCAGCTCCTTGATCCCGTTGGCCAGGTGGAAACGACGACCAAAGGCCACAATATCAATTTCCTTGAGCAGGTGAATATCCATAGCCAGCAAGGCATCCCCACTAATCTCATGCTCCGCCAGCTTTTCAATGGTTTGCGCATCGTAGTTCTTGGAGCGCGCCCACGCCAGCACATCATCCACGGTCCACGTCATGGGATCCCCACCCGGCGCACCACTAGGCACACTGCCCAGCGTCGCAGGGCGCGGCGGCGTCGTCACGGCCGTTGGCTCCGAGGTGCTTACCACGGGCGCCGAGACAGGCGGCGACGTAGGCGACGCCGCTGGCACCGAGGCTCGCGCACGCGCCGGATCGCGCACCGGCGTTGGCGGCTCGATAAAGCCGCCGGGAATGCTCACTTCTTGGGGGCGCACTGGCGACGACGCCACGGCGGGGGCGGGGGCGGGGGCAGGAGCCGCTGGCGCCTCGGGGATCTGCGACGTGGCCGTCGTCGGGGTCGGGCGCTCCGGCATCGGCATCGGCATCGGCGCTGGCTCTGGCTCTGGCGCCTTGGATGCAAGGGACATGGCAGGCATCGAGAGCGGCTGTGGCTGGATCGGCTGCATCGCGAGAACATCGCTGGACGAGGGGCCCGGGGGCGTCACACCGAACGGCGTCTCGGGCGACTCCGGCACCGACTGCGCGGGCGCTTCCTTCGCAGGGAGCTCTGGCACAAGGTGGGACTCTGTCTCCGCGGCTGGCACCGCAGGTGGCATATCCGTCGGCAGCGTCGACGCGCTAGGAGGCTGAGGCGCATCGTCTTCATCCTCGCTCTCGTCGCTCATCTCGAGCATGGCAAGTGGCGTGATGCCTGGCGCCTTGCTCAGGCCCACATGTCTGGCATTCGAGATGCTGCCCGGCTCGCCGAGGCCGCTCGCTGCCGGCCACGCACCGCCGGCGTCCTGCTCGTGCGCGACCTCCGCCAGGCTCTTCTGCGCATTACGTGCTAGCGCCGCGCGCGCTGCAGCACGGGCAGCAAAGTCCGGCTCTGCTTCGTGTTCGTCGTCCCAGTCCCCGGTGCGGGGACTGTGGAGCTCCGAGAGCGCGTGGTCAATGTCGTTCATCGTCGAGTGCAGCACGCCCGTCTCAGCTGGCTCAGCTGCATTGGACGAGTTCCGCGCACCTGTGACCATCATTTGCGCGGCGGACTGGTCGTAGGTCGTGTACGAGAACGGAAAGAGACCCGTCTCTCCGCGCTCGTTCGTGCCCTGGTACCAGCCGTCGCCATATGCGTCGTCCTTCTCGACTACGCGGATGCGCTCGCCCATACGGAAGCTCACTTCGTCGGGGTTCTCCGCATCAAAATTGTACAGCGCGTAGACGTATTCGACAGACTCGGCCGTCATCGCGCAACTGGCACCGCGGTTGTCAAGAACGGAAGGGCCGCCGCGGGCGAGGACACACGGTCACGTGATCTACA
The DNA here is from genome assembly GCA_029542865.1 of Malassezia equina. Taxonomy (NCBI): domain Eukaryota; kingdom Fungi; phylum Basidiomycota; class Malasseziomycetes; order Malasseziales; family Malasseziaceae; genus Malassezia; species Malassezia equina. The sequence goes on from CP119901.1 coordinate 518,304, forward strand.
AACACCGTGGTTGGCTAAATCACGAAGAGCAGGTTCATGTCAATCGGGTGCGACGCGCTGAGCTGCGGCTTTTGCGAGTACTTCGCCGCGAGCAAGTCGCGCGTCGCGTTGAGCAGCTGCACGTACGACAGCTGGGGCCACTGAGAGAGCACGCTAATAAAGGCCCAGCTCATGGCGCCGGTCGCGCGTCCCGCCTCCATCGCGTCCGCACTGGTTTGGCTGTCCTTGCACCCAGACAGCATCACAACGTCCGCACCACTCGAGCGCATTTGACGCGTGTACTCGGCGGCACTGCGGTTCGTCGTGGCACTCTTCACCGTGTTGAAGAGGCCGCTCACCATGCCGACCACGTCGCCACGCGCATACTCCATAGCCGCGCCCAGCAGGCCTTTGCCGACATTCATCGTAATGTTCGTCTCTTTGATGTTGCCAGACGTCGCATAGACGTAGGGCAAATCCAGCGCGGTACCCGAGTGGCACGAGTCAAACAGCGCCGTGAGACGGCAACCCACCGGCAACGGGCGCACCAGGCGCGCGTGCAGCTCATCGTCCGGCATCTGCCCTGTGCTCTGGTAGTCCAGCGGCAAAATCGTCTCATTGTAGCCATCCTCCTCATCGTTCTCGACCGCACGCGTTTGGCCGCCGTGACCCGAGTAGTGGAAGAAGAGCGCATCACCGGGCTGGGCGCCAGAGACGAGCCAGTGCATCGCCTGGCAGATGTTCTCACGCGTGGGCAGCGAGCGCATGTTGTGCGTCGGCTCATCGGTCAGGATGACCATGTCATCAGGATGGTAGCCGCCCTGGTCTACGGTTAGTGGTACGACGCACGTTGGATAAAGCGGGCCATGTTATGCACGTCGTTCCAGCAGCCGCGCAGCGCACTGCTGGTTCCCGCATAGTTGATACCGATAAGCAGCGCCTTGCGCTTACCCGTCATGCTCGAGTACTCATAGCGCATGTCTCCTATTAGCCAATCCACGTACTGCCGTTCATCACACCGCCCTGCGGGTTCGCGTGCACCATGTGCCCCTGGTACGCTGGCGGACCTGTGGGCCCCGACATCATATGGTACGACGTCGGCGGTCCATTTCCACGCATACCATTTGGCGGCATCGGCGCATTGTAGTTATAATTCGGCGAAGCTCCATACCCGGGCTGTGCTCCGTGTCCGTACATGATGGGGAGAGCGATCGACGCTCGGGCGCGCCGGGCCTAATAGCACGTGGCGTGCCACTCGGCCTAGGACCATGGACGTCAGTGCGTCGCAGGCGCAGGCGTTCTTCGAGCAGTTCCCCGCGCAACTGGCCGGTACGTTGCCTGACTCATCCAGCGATCCACACGCATGTACAGAAAGGTGAGCAGGAGCGCGCGGTCACGGCGCTCCTAGAGGCGCGACAGGCGCTCCAAGCGCAGGCGCACGTGCTCCCAGCGTACGACCGACAAAAGTACGAGGCGGCGCTCGCAGAGGCGCAGCGCGCTTTGCACGAGGCGCAGCCCACGCCGTTTCACTTTGCACGGCGCGCTGCGGCGCCGGCCGTGGCCAAGCCAGCGGCCCCACAGTCGGAGACTGCTGCGCTCAGCGCGCTTCCTCCGAGCCACACGACCGTGGCGGACCAGCAGCGGGAGATCGTGCGCCTCCCGGCCACGAGCCGCGCCGTGCACTTGCACCGCTTGCACGAGTGTATTGTACATCTGGGCGACGTCCAAGGCAGTGTCTTTCTCGATGCATGCACGTACTGTGTGGTGCTGGGCACCGCATGGCAGTGCCGCGTGTCGCACTCGCATCACCTTGCTTTGGGCATCGAGGCCCGCTCGCCCCTCACGCTGGATGCGTCCGAGGCCATCGGCGTGAGCGAAGCGGCGGCGTGGTCGTCGTCGTGTCAAGAAGCAGTGATACCGGCCGTCCAGGACATGGACGATGTGTTTGGCACCGGCGCCCACTGGTACCCCCTCTCCCAGGCAGCGATCGCTGCCCTGCAAGCGCACTTGTCCGAGCCAGAGGTTCTTCGCACGTATCTAGCTACATAGCTACAGGCAGCGCACGTTTTCGCTTCTTGCGGCGGCGTCCCGGACTCGATCCAAGCTCGCTCCGAGCCCGCCACGCCTCGTCGTCCGACTCGCGATGGGCCGCAGACAAAAAGTCCGCCCGCGAAATCGGCTCGCCCAAGGTATCGTCGAGACGCGCGACAGGCGCCTCGCGCTTCGCAGGGCTAGGCGGGCCCGACGCACGCACAGTGCTGGCTTTCTCCGGTGCGCCTGTGCTTGGCTCGCGCAGGTAAAAGAGGACGTACGCTGACGGGTCATCCAGCGGGCAGCGGCCCAACGGCGACACGTCCGAGTCGTCCATGCGCAGCCACTGCCCGTCGGCCGCACGCACACTCGCCACATAGTGGCCCACATGCGGTCCACTGCCGTAATGGTGCACAATGGCGTACAAGCGGTACGTCGTCGATGCATCGGCGTCCGAGCTGCTGCCCTTCGGACGCTCACTCATGTACCGCCCGAGCTGCAGGCGCTCGGTATAGCCAACAGGCTTGTTGATCTTGTTGCCCAAGAGGCCAAACCGCTTCAAGTGCACAGTCAGCGCTAACGGCGCGCGATCCACCGTAAAGCGCTTCGTCGCATCGACACGCGCATGGCAACTGTCGCACTGGTACTTGTCCGCCAGCGCTTCCGGGGCGGTAAAAGCCTCGAGCGCCTGCTTGAGATTGTGGATGCCTTTCCGCACATCCAAACTCAAATCCATCGATGGGTCGTAGGTGTCCGAGTTGTGCCGGCAGCTGTGGCACGTCACACGGCTGCGCAGGCGCCCACCAAAGATCTGCTGCACGAGCGTCGTGGCGAGCAACGGGTCGTTGGGCGGCACATCCTTGCCGGCAAAGCATACACTGACCTGCTGCATTGATTCAAGCAAAAGGCGCAAGTACTCGTGCGCATCTTCTTGGCGCCCTGGGCGTAAGGGCCGCGCAAACTTGCGCAAATTCGCGACCAACTGCGTCGGTGCAACGGCACTCGCTCCGCCGTACGCGCGCTCAAACAGCTCTTTCAGCGCTGACACGGGGTTAAACATGGACGCAGCCTTGAGTGCCTGCTTCTGTGTGCGCGGCATACCAAAGCGCCCCAGCAGTGTAGGCACACTCTGCGTGAGCATCGCCGCCGCCAGCGGCGGCGTGTGCAGCAGCGCCTGCATTACACTGTTCAGGTAGCATGTATTCCCGCGGTTGTAGAGGCCAGATACACGCGCACTTTGCCTCGGCACACGCATCGCAAGGGGCGGCGCGTACAGCACCGTGGGCCGCGCCCGTGAGGACGCGCGCGGTGCCTCAACAGGCGCAGCAGGTCGGCGCACCGTCTCCTCCGTCTCGTTGACAATCTCGAGGTGCGCGGCACGTGCAGCATCCAGACTCATGCTGGCCTTGAGCTCATCGCGCGAGCTGCCGACAAACCGGATCGGCTCGTCCAACAGCGCGGCGAGCTGAGCGCCAGGGCGGATCACCTCGTTCAAGCCTCGTGCGGGGCGCGGGGGGTGCTTGGCGGCATGAGCAGCCACGGCTGCAGATGCCGCCACTTTATGTTTGAGTTTTCTCTTGCGCATGCCGCCGGCCCGCGCCACAGGGCGTGGCATGCTGCGCACGACTCGCACCATGACGAACGACGCCCTGGGCGCCACGCTTTTTTTTTGTCGGCCTTTCGGTCGCTGAGTCAGCGCCCGTCGCGCGCAGGGGCCATGTGCCGGGCGCACGCGCGGCGGCTGCACGCACGATCGCCTGCTGCGATGGGTACGTGGGGCCGACTGACGCAGACGCCTCGTTGCAAAAGGCCCTGTTTGATCGCGTGTATGATAAGCGAAAAGCGGCTGCGCTGGAGCTGGAGCGGTACGTTGACACCCTCTCACACAGGCATGTGCGCGACTGTGTGGCGCGGCAGGACCGCGCTAAAATCGGGCAGATCGTGCAGCAGCTGTGCTCGTTCCTCACGGAGCAGCCACCGCCCAATGCCAATGCCCGCAACGGCGGCTTGATTGGGCTGGCGGGCATTGGTATTGCGCTGGGTCAGGAGGTGGCTGCGTACCTCGACCAGATGATTGGGCCTGTACTTGCGTGCTTTAGCGATGCCGACCCCAAGACACGCTACTTTGCGTGCGAGAGCTTTTACAACATTGCCAAGGTATGCAAAGGCGAGATTCTCGTATACTTTAACGAGGTTTTTGTCGTGCTTGCGCGCCTGGCCGCCGACTCGGAGGTGTCGGTGAAGAATGGCGCCGAATTGCTTGATCGCTTGTTCAAAGATATTGTGTGTGAGTGTGCGCCTCACTATGTGTCAATGTACCAGGATGTTTCGCGGGTGCGCGCACTTCAGGACCGCGAGCTCGGCCTGCTGGGCGGCGCCCAAGAGCTGGCCGTCGCGCGCGAGAAGGCGGAGCACGAGCGGTACCTGTGCGATATGCACGAGCAGCACGACCACCGCAATACGGTTACCAACAAGGCTTTCTCGCTGGCTCGGCTGGTGCCTCTGCTGGCCGAGCGTATGCAAGTGATTAGCCCTCTCACGCGCAACTATTTGGTCGGCTGGATCGCCGTGCTCGACTCGGTGCCCGACTTGCAGCTGGTGGCGTACCTCAGTGTGTTTCTCAAGCATCTGTTCCAGTACCTGGGCGACCCCAACACGGATGTGCGCGTAGCCACCGCCGAAGTACTCGCCGACTTTTTGCGCGAGATCCGCGAGGCTGCGCAGCACCAGACGCGCGGGCCGTGCACCAGCACGGAGGCGACGCCGTCGGCAGAGAGCGTGAGCGAAACGCCATCGGAGGACAAGGAGCCAGACGCCGAGGCGCCTCAGGACCCTAACAATGATGACGCGGACGAGCTGGTGTGGATTCACTCGAGCGATGTGCGCATCGAGTACGATGCCCTTTTGGAGATTCTCCTCGAACTCGTGCAGGACCACGACGTGGAGATTCAGGCCACGACGTTTGAATGGATCACCGAGTTTTTGCGCGTCGTGCCGGACATGGTCGTGCCGTTCACGCCCCGGCTGATTGCGTCGGTGCTCCCGTGCCTGGCACACCCCGCACCCGCCATTCAAATGGCCGCGGTCGAGACCAACAAGCAGCTGTTTGCAGCCGTGGAGCAGCTGCCTGCGCACATCGACAAAACGAGTGCCTTGGACTCGTTCGCGACGACCAACGCGCTGAAACAGCACTTGCTCGCTCAGCACGATCAGGCGCGCCTCCAAGCGCTGGAGTGGCTCATGATGTTGCACGCCAAAAGCCCTTCGAAGATCTTCTCGATGGAAGATGGCAGTGTTTCTTTGCTGCTTCGTGTGCTCTCGGACCCCAATGAAGAGGTCATCCTGAGCGATATGCGCTTGCTCATCCAGATCTGCAGCCAGGCGGACGAGCGACACTTTCGCGTGTTCATGTCGGATCTGCTCGAGCTGTTCGCCACGGATCGCAAACTGCTCGAGACGTGGGGCAGCCTGATTGTGCGGCAGCTGTGCGCCAACTTGCAAACGGAGCGTGTATTCTGCATGCTGGCGGACATCCTCGAGTCGTACGCCGACTTGGAGTTTGCGTCGATCATGGTACAGAACCTCAACCTGATCCTCGTTGCCTCGCAGGAACTGCAGCCCTTGCGCAGGCGTTTGCGTGCGCTTGACGCGCGCGAGAACCAACAGCTGTTTGTGCGTTTGTATCGCTGCTGGAGCCACAATGCCATTTCCGCCTTTTGTTTGTGCCTGCTCACCCAGGCGTACGAGCATGCGTACAATATGCTGCGCATCTTTGCCGAGCTCGAAGTCAGCCTGTCGATGCTTCTCCAGATCGACAAGCTCGTACAGCTGATCGAATCGCCCATCTTTACATCCCTGCGTCTCCAGCTTTTGGAGCCTGAGCAGAACCCCTATTTATTCAAGTGCTTGTATGGCATGCTCATGCTCCTGCCCCAGAGCTCGGCGTTTGCTACGCTGCGTAACCGCTTGCACGCGATCAACGGCCTCGGCCACTTGACCCCACCCACTCGGTCCGCCGCGCTAGCGCGCGTAGCGCGCGCGTCGCCCATGGCCGATGCCACTTGGAGCGACTTGCTCGCGCATTTCCGCGCGATCCAGCAGCGTCACGAGCGTACACGCACCTCGACGCCAGCACGAGCGCCCACAGAACGCATTCGTGAGCCATCCATGACGCGCGACGACGCCCCGCGCCGCCGCCGCGGCGAGGCGGCGCCCTTCGCCTCGACATCGCGATCCACCGCGCCGCTGGGCGTTACGAACGTGGAGGCGAAAGGGCCGCTAGGTACGCGCGCAGCGCGCGAATAATGTCCACCAGTGCATCGCCCGAGGCCGCTGTGCGTGCAGGGTCCATGTGCGCTGCGTACACATCGAGCGTGGATACGAGATCGGTTGACGACACATGCATGTGTTTTTGCATCTGGTGGTGAGTGCGCTGTACGTACGTGATCGTCTTCCATCGCGAGCCAAGCAAGTACATAGTCCAGGAGTTGCAGCGTGTACAGCCCCGACTCGAGTCGACGTGCATACACGAGGGCTTCCAAGTCCGCGGGTTCGATGCCCTCGGCGGCTAGCACAGCCTGCTCCTTGACGAGGCGCGGCGCCGCCGCTTCCACGCGCTCCACAGCGATCGCACGCAGTGCCAGCAAGCGGTCCAACTTGGCATAGTCTTGCTCGACAAACTTGGCCAGCACGCGGGTGCGCAACAAGCTGTCCGAGCCGAGGTTGTGCAGCAGTGCAGCGAAGATGCCGAGGAGGTGCTCCATGTCCTGCGCGCGCAACGCGCCTTTGCCCTCGATCGGCCGCATGAGCACGGGGCACAAGGCACGCAGCCCGAATGCTTCGACAAAGCGGCCACACGCTGCACCACCTTGTGCATCGCTGAGCGCATGATCGAGCACTTTCAATGCGCCACTGCGCGCCTGGCGCTTGGCTCGTAGCAGCAATATCATCAGCTCGAGCCCTTCTGATTCGAGCAGCTGGGCGCGGTTGTCAGGTACGTCGAGCGATGCACACAGCGCATCCACCGTGTTTTCCAGAAACTCGGCCTCCTCGGCGTCGTGCGGATCCGCGTGACGGTAGCGCGCGAGCACTTGCAAGAGCGTATCCACGCCCTGGATAGGCGCCAGCGCCGCGCGATTCGCATCGCTATCATGCAGTAAGATCGCCAGCAGTTCTGCAGCATACGCCTGGTTCTGATCGACGCGGCTAGGGCGGTGCATGCGCGTGAGCAGCCACGCAAGGAGTGGTGTAGCGCGGCCCAACTCATCGGCCACGCTCGGGCGCAGCGACACGAGGTTCTCCAGTACACTCAGCGTGTGGTACACGGCCTGCCGATCACTCTCGTAGTTTTCCATCGCCGCGGCGTCGTCGGAGGCCGGCAGCGTATCGTGAAAGCGCTTGAGATTGGACACGAGCAACTCCAGCACCTGGTTGTCCAGCAGCACTTGCACGAGCGCCTGCATGGACGCCGGTCCAGCGTCGTCGGCCGCATCGATCACATCGTCGTCGGTGAGCTCTTCCAGTACCTGGATCGCGGCCGCGGCCATATCCGCATTGTCATGCGCGAGCAAGTTCACCACGCTCACCGCCGATCCCTGCTGAAGGAACACGGGGTACAGCACACTGGCATGGGTCGTCAGCAGGACCAGGGCGCGCAGCGCGCTGTCCAAGTCGGCCTCCGAGTCAATAAAGCGGCGAGGATCGTCGGGGTACTTGAGGCGCATCGCTTGATTCTTCTCGATCGCCCGCTCCAACTGCACGAGCAGGTGGCGCGCCTCGGCGACATCGTCGGCCGCGCGTCCACCGCTCTCTACGCCGTCCGTCGCATCCCGGTTCATAATGTTTAGAATGCGCTCTTGCTCATCGGTCAAGCCACCGCCAAACAAGCGGCCGCCTTCCTGGTCATCGCCCTCTTCAGGCTCGCCCACGGTATACACCTCCGTGTCCGCCTCGTCGACCACGCGCGTGCGCTTCGAAGCTGCGGGTTGTTCAGGCGCCGCGGCGTGTGTCACACGCTCGACGTCCGCGACCGCGGCCGGCACAGCGCCAGGAGGCGGTGCGCCCCACTTGCGCTTGTTCACCGACGATGCGGATACCGACGGCAGCTGTGGTCAGCAGGAGCAGCGTACCTGAAACAGCTTGCCCACATCCATCCTGGTCGGTCTCGGGTGGAGGGAGGGAAAGCGGCGCGGCTCTCCACGGACGTCGACCTGCGCCACCGCCTGCATGAGCCACACCGAGGCGGGCGATCTTTATACGCCGTTCTATTACTGGGACGGCGTGGCAGGCGAATGGGCGTTTGATTATGAAGGGTTCTACAAGAAGCATGGGTACCCTGAATCGTCCACGACGCAGCGGCAACGTGCCGAGCCAACCAGTGCGGAGCTGTACCAGCAGCAGCTGCAGTCGTCTGTGTACGACTATGTACCCACACGCGCCGGACGCAGCACACAAATGAAGATGCCGGGGCATCTAAAGAAGGGCGAGACGCGCGAGACTGTGCTGCGCCGTGCCGCTGGCAAACTTTGGGAGGATCGCTCGCTGCTCGAGTGGGATCCGGCGCACAAGCGCCTCTTTGTGGGTGATTTGGGCAACGACGTGTACGACGAGCACCTCACCAAAGCCTTCCAAAAGTACCCCTCTTTCTCACGCGCGCGCGTCGTGCGCAACAAGGCGGATGGCAAGAGCAAAGGCTACGGCTTCGTGGCGTTTGCGGACCCCGAGGACTTTCTACGTGCGTGGAAAGAAATGGATGGCAAGTACATTGGCTCGCGGCCCTGCCGACTGAAAAAGGCCCAGGACAACATTGCCCCTGTGGAAATTGGTGCCCGGAAAGACAAATTTCTCGCGGCCAACGCCAAGTACACCGACTACCTGAACAAGGCGCGACGCGGCGGTACCGTGGGCCGGAACCTGCCGCGCGCGAGCGGTTTACCCAAGCCGTATGCGAAAAAGTAGACCGTCTATCAACTTAGATCTTGGTCTCCTTCAGGCCGTCCTTCCAGAACACAAAGTAGGGCGTCACACCGTCCTCACGGTAGTTCAGCAGAGCGACCATGCCATCGGGGTTCATCGACTCGCCGGTGTAGAACTCCCAGTCGGAGAACTTGCTGATGACCTTCTTGGCGAACTCAGCAGCGTTCTTCTCGAACACAGGCACACGCTCGGGGTTGGACTCCTGGAGCTCCTGCTTGATCGACTTCATGTAGCTCTTCAGGTAGGTCAGGTAGCTCTTCTTGTCGAACGAGGTGGCCTGCAGACGGAAGCTGTGCACGATGTTGATCACCTGCTCAGCACCGTTCTCCACAGCCTCGGCGGCCTCCTCGGCAGAGGGGTTACCACCAATGTCCACCTCACCGTCCTGGACAATGATCGTAGCGGCGTCGACCTCGTAGACGATGTCGTCGACCTCCTGGATCTTGTAGCCGTCCGAGACCATCTCGTCGCCGCTAATTTTGTCAGTGTAGAGCTACACGAGTCAGTCACTCATACACACCTTCATGTCGTTTGGGTACCGGGGGAAGACCGAAGTGGGAGCCACGGCCGCAGCGGCTCGCCCGCCAGGGTGAATTTTCGGCCGGGCAGGAAAATTTGCACGTGGCCGTCCACGCCCTTGGCACCACCCTGGCCCGGGCGCCGCGGCCCCGCATGGAGGCCGTCGCACGCACGTTGGGGCCCACGGCGTCGGAGGCATGGCGCCGCCTCGGCTCCTCCCTCGAAGCGTTTATCGCTGAAAAGCAGACATTTAAGCTGGTCTACACAACGAAACCTGCTTGGCCTGTCCTCCCGGCGTCATGCGAGCGTGCTCACATTGCTGTGCTCGACGCCTCGTTCAACCCTCCGACGCGCGCGCATGCCGGTCTCGCACAGCTGCGACCTGCTGCACCGCCGCACCATTTTGATGCACACCTTTTTCTCTTCTCTGTGCGCAACGCTGACAAGGGCCGCGGACGCCCTGGCGACGCCAGCCCCCTGCAGCGTCTGCACATGATGCTGCTCCTGGCGCAGCATCTTGAACAGAGTGACATGCAAGTGGCGGTGGCGTTGGTGGATGAGCCCTTGGTGTTCGCCAAGTCCACTTTGTTGCACCAGCATCTTTGCGCTTCTGCTCCACTGCGCCTGCACTGGCTCATGGGCAGCGATACCCTCGTGCGCGTATTTCAACCCAAGTACTATGAATCGGAGGCAGCCCTTCACCTTGCTTGCGACCGCTTCTTTGTTCAGGAGCAGTCGAAAATGATCTGTGCGGAGCGCTCTGCCACCTCTGTGCAAGGCATCGCGGGCCTGCCGGGGGCCACCGCCCCCCTTTCCCAGGCCACGTCGCATGAGTTGCACCATTTGCTCGAGCACAATAGCTTGGCGCGGCACTGGCTGGACAACGGCGGCATCCAACTGCACCCGCTCGATCCTGCGGTGGCACGCCACAGCTCCACGGCCGTTCGCACGTTTCTTCGAGAGGCGCAGGCGCAGGGTATGAGTCACGAGGAGCTCGTAGCGGCTTTGCAAACCATGGTGCCTACACCTGTGGTGCCCTACTTGGCTACCGAACATGTATACTAAGCTAGGCGCCCAAATCTCGTGGTAAGTAGGTACAGTCACGTACATTCTTGGCGTAACGCCGCCTTCTTGGCCTGTAGCATAAACGCTTCCATGTCTTTGCGTGTCACCGTGTCGGGCATGACCAGCTCCTCCGTGGGCAGTGCGTTCAGCAACGAGGCTCCATTAGCGGGGGTATCTTGAGCATTCTTGCTGTACGCAGCGGCCGACAGATCCAAGGGCACGGGCGGCGGCCGAGGCATCGCAGGCAACTCAACGTCGCTGGACATGTGCATAGTGGCAGCCACACGGCGCCATCCCTCAGACCAGCCGAGGTCCTCCGTATTCACTTCCTCCTGGAGAAGCACACCATCCTGTTCGTCTTCGTTGCCGAAATAGGCGGGCGGCTGACCCTGGTACGCCTTGATACGCTGCTCCTTCCGTGACTCTTCGGCCTGGTCCTCTTGGGCCTCTGCCGGGCGCAAATGCTCCTTGACACCTGGCAAATCGCGCGCACGTCCATAGTAGCGGTAGCCACGCATGCCTGGAATCTCTTCACCATGGTCGTCCAAGATGCGGGGAACGCCGCTGCGGTAGTTGGCCCCCCCCAGTGCCGCGATTTGTCGCTCCCATTGTCCCTTCTCACGGAACAAGTGGTTGATTTCATCGTTCAAGTCGCGCAATTCATAATCTGTCAAGCCCTCTGTTTTTGATGAGCATTTTTATACACACCGTCCTGGATGCGAGCCACTTTCCGACTGATCTCCCGCATGACCTCGTCTCGCCACCTGTCGCAGTCACGCACACTATTCACGGTGGAGATCACTTTCGGACGCCGATCATGTCGCCTCACATTCAGCCCAAGATCTTCCACCTGGGTCCGACGGAAGCGATGGAGCATGGACTGCGCCTTCTCCTGGTTGCGAGCCATGGTCGTCGTCAACGTCGTCGCTCGAGCACGCTCCACCCAGGCGTGGGCGTGGAGGTCTCGCGTGCCGTCGCATATATATCACGTGATAATTTTACGGCGGCCTTTCTTCCCAACGAGGCGAAGCGTCTCTTTCTTTGCCAACCGCCTTCCAAAAAGTACGTTGTTGTAAATGGGTGACTAACTCGCTACAGTGTCGAAGATCCAGGTGTCCAGCGTGCGATCGTCCGTCCGTGACCTTCTCAAGGGTTCGGAGGAGAAGAAGCGTAACTTCAACGAGACCGTCGAGCTCCAGATCGGTCTGAAGAACTACGACCCCCAGCGTGACAAGCGTTTCAGCGGTACCGTGAAGCTGCCCAACGTGCCTCGCCCCCGTATGTCGCTGTGCATTCTCGCCGATGCCGCCGACGTTGACCGTGCGAAGCTCATCCAGCTCGACTTCATGACCGTGGAGGACCTGAAGAAGCTCAACAAGAACAAGAAGCTGGTCAAGAAGCTGGCCAAGAAGTACGACGCTTTCCTGTCGTCGGACGCCCTGATCAAGCAGATTCCCCGTCTGCTGGGTCCCGGTCTGTCGAAGGCCGGCAAGTTCCCCTCGCCCGTCTCGCACGCCGAGGACCTTGAGAAGAAGGTGACCGACGTCAAGTCGACCATCAAGTTCCAGCTGAAGAAGGTGCTGTGTCTCGGTGTGGCCGTCGGCCACGTCGAGATGACCGAGGACCAGCTGACAGCCAACATTATGCTGGCTGTCAACTTCCTGATCTCGCTGCTCAAGAAGAACTGGCAGAACGTCAAGTCGCTGCACATCAAGTCGACCATGGGTAAGCCCCAGCGTCTGTTCTAAATGTGTTTACATGGTTTTCTTCCTTTTCGAATAAAACATGGCTGATCGCACGCTTGTACCCAGCTTGTCTATAGACCTGCCCCCAGGACATGGCTCAAGTGAGGGGAGCTCGGATAGTAAAGAAAACCGTACACCCATTTTGCGTTCGTTGCGGCCGTCGAAATAGAGGACTACGGGCTCGAAAGGTTCGATTCTGCGACTGATAGAGCTATGCACGTAGTGGGTAAATAACGCCAGAATATCCAGACTCGGCGAGCAACAACACCGGCAGACGATCCGTGGCATCCACCATCAGTTACAAAACCATTTTTGGGTCAAATACACGCTTAGAAGCGGTTGAAGGCCTTGGCACGCTCAGTGCTCTTATTCTTGATCACCTTCAGGGCGTTGAAGCGGACGGTCTTCGAGAGAGGGCGGCACTGGCCTGCATCGGTTAGTTCATCTCAAGTGTCAACGTACCAGCCACGATAATATCACCGACCTCAACACGGAACGCAGGCGAAACGTGCACGGGAAGGTTCTTGTGACGGCGCTCGTAACGGTTGTACTTGGGCACGTAGTGCAGGTACTCCCGGCGGATAATCACGGTGCGGGTCATCTTGGTCGAGATCACCTTGCCGCTGAGAAGACGGCCACGGATCGACACAAGACCGGTCCAGGGGCACTTCTTGTCTGCGTGTGTTAGTACATGTTCATGCACACGCCCAAAGGGCGTCCTTACTCACCAATGTAAGTACCGTTCACGGCGGCGCTGGGGGTCTTGAAACCCAGACCAACGTCCTTGTACCACCGCTTGGTACGGGTGCTCTTGCGAGCCACCTTCGAGTTAAGGAACAGAGGCTGCTTCTGGAAGGCCTTCTCAGTCTGCACACCAAGCTCAAGGTTCGACATCGTGCTGTTGAGGCGGTTAGAAACGACGGCCCCTGACCTTCCTCGGTAAGGAATTGCGGTGCTACCAGAACTATATCCCACACGTGACCACCCTGCATTGAATCACCATTCACGTGATCACACGAAAGCATTGGGAGCGTCGTGCACGTCACGCTTCTTCTTCACCCCAGAGCTGGTACGTAAATGGCGTCCTTGCTGAGGCTAACACGACTGCAGAGTCGGAACTGCTTTCGCGGTCCTTTCGAAGAAGCAACTAACTTTTAATTATCGCAATGTCTGAGATTGAGGAGACCCCTGTCGATGTCCAGGTCGAGGAGACTGAGGCTGCCCCCGCCCCCCAGGGCAGCGCCATGAGCATTGAGGACGCTCTCCAGCAGGTGCTGAAGAAGGCCCTCTGCCACGACGGTCTGGCCCGTGGTCTCCGTGAGGCTGCCAAGGCCCTGGACCGCCGCCAGGCCCACCTGTGTGTGCTGTGCGAGACCTGCAACGAGGCTGAGTACCTGAAGCTCATTGAGGCTCTCTGCAACAAGCACGACATCAACCTGCTGAAGGTGTCTGACCCCAAGACCCTCGGCACCTGGGCTGGTCTGTGCAAGATCGACCGTGAGGGCAACCCCCGTAAGGTCGTCGGCTGCTCGTGCGTGGTCGTCCGCGACTACGGTGAGGACTCGGAGGGCCTGAACGTGCTCCTCGAGTACTTCAAGAGCCAGCGCGCTTAGGTCTTGGTTTTCTGGTATGTTGTAGGCTAGGTGGAAGAGCGACGGCGATGTACTGGAGTGGTGCAAGGATGACGCAACAGGACTCCCTCTACCGATACTTTGAGGACAACTCCTATATCCGGAATCATCAATATCGTCTGAACCACCGGTCGTTCTTCTCGTGCTATGCACCTGCAAACGCCGTCTCTCTTCCACTTACATGTGTCGAGCCGTACTAACACCCTCAGCCATGTAGAACCGAGCTAAAAATTGTGATACAGCCTATGTAGAATAGCGCCAAGTCACTACTATCTCTATTTAGTGGCGGTAACGCCGCCCGCGACGCGGAGGTGATCGCTCACGTCGCGCTGCGATCGGCGCTGCGTCGAGGGCGCATTCCAAGATGGTGTCGTCCCGAACACGTAGTTGCTGTAATGTTCGTGACGCTGCATGCTCCGCCGCCGAGGCCTTTTGCGACGTGTCCGCCGAGCCATCGCGCGGGGCTAGCAAGGATGCCACAGCCGAGGCGGGTATCCGGGTGACACCATATACGGGTCTGTCAGCCTCATATCGATCGGTCTCCGCATCCATGTACACAACGCGAAAGTCATGCGTCGTCATAGGTCGTGATAAGGTAGGGTCCACGAGGTATAGAAGATTGGCCACTTCTCGCAACGTGGTCGTGGGCCTGGTATGAGCCGGCGACAGATACGTACCAGGCATAGACACTCAGCTCTCCATGTAGGGTCTTGCTTTCAAAGTCATTCAGAGGTCTGGGGTGTCAGTCATAATGTATGACCTACCGAAACTCTGATCGTGTCACGGCACATCTCAGCAGAAAGGGAGCCGCCTGATATAGGTCAACCACGTCTGTCCACGCACATCCTCCTCCATCTCTGACGCACGGCTCGTCATCGTGTCAAGACAAGGTGAGTGCAATCACGTGCTAGGGAGACGGCGGATGGCCTACCAACACGCTGCGCGACCATCTTGATCCAATGTAGCCCCGCAGTTCCGTCGACAATGGAAAGAATAATTGAAGGAATGTGCCGCGTTGGCCTGTGTGACATGTCAAGCTATCTGCGCCACGCTCCTGATGTGGAGTGCGCACTGACACTCGGATGGATGAGTGTTGGATCCACCGCGCGCGTTGCTGTGTGGCTCAAATCTGCGTCAATGCATCTTCCTTGAAAAAGGCACATCTCAGGAGTGCAAATTAATGCATGGGGTAGTTCTTTATCGACAATATTAGCCTGGGTAAAACGTATAAAGAGCCCATCTTTTCGAGGTTCCGCTCCCCATTCTGATCATGACTCAGAATTCGTCCCCGTCGCTCAACAGAGCGGTGCTATTCACGCCGATGGACGATGTTTGGAAGCCGATTGATGCGCAAGGTGTGCAAGAAGACGCTTGGCCGACCAGTAAGCCAGAGGAAGAGGAGGTGCCGAGCACCAATGCTGTGCCCCCCTGGCTGATCCACATGGTGGACAACGAAGATGCTCCCATATCGGAGAACGACATGGATGTGGTCGAAGAGGCTTCTTCTAGTGCTTCGCCTGCCCCCTCGGAGCTGCAGGTGAGCATCCCACGCTCGCCCTCTTCCCACGACGTGCAGCGTGCCTTGTGCGCGCCACGTCCTGCGCATCCCATGCTCAACATCTTCTCCCGCGGCTCCATCACCTGGTCGATGCCAGGCAGGCAAATGGGCAACTTTGAGACGAACCATTTGTTCAGCCTGCACGTCGCAGGACTGGCGTCGCACATTTCGGAGGAGGAGCTGACCGAGCACTTCCAGCGCCCACTCTTCTCCTGGACCTTGGCCACGGGTCGCCGCCACTCGTTCTTGCCTGCTCCGTTCCAAGTGCATTCAGCCAAGATTGTACTCCATGCATCCCAGCCTAGTCGCGCGCCGTATGCATTTGTGCGTATGCACACACAGGCGGACCGCGATCGTGCGTTGGTGGAAATGCAGCATTCCGTGCTTGTGCCGCGTCGCCAGCCTGCTACACCGCTTCGGCTGAGTCTGAACCCTGCCAAGCCGCCTCCTTTGGCCCACTATCTTGCGTCGCTTCGGAGCGCCCAACAGGAACAGCGTCGTGGCCCTCCTCCGCGCCGTCGCGACATGCAGCCCATCCGAGAGCTGAAAATGTGGATGCCGCGTCATCCTCCCGTGCTCCCGTACGATCCAAGCCGCCCTGTGGACAGGTGCTGCGGACGCCCCGACTGCCGCTTTCTCCTGCAAACCCGTATCACGGTGACCGAGCTGCATTTTTTGGAGGAGGGCCATGCCCGTGGCAAAGCTCAAGAGAACCCTGGCTTGGTGGCAGCGCTTGTCGCTGCTCACAAAGTGAGTGCGTTTGATATGAATAACACCACGGTTTTCATTGGAAGCCTACTCTCTTTGGCGCCCGACGTGGCTTTGGACTCGATCTTTCCCACGCTCGGCCGTGTGCTCTCCGTCAACATCCCTCGTGGGCAGGACTGTGGATTTGTGCAGTACGAACGTAAATGCGATGCGGCTCATGCCGTGGCATACCTGCACAAACACATGACACCTGCTCACTCGCTGCGCACGAGCTGGGGCCGTTTGGTCGGCGAGAAGGTCGCCGCCCGAGCGGCTGTGCGCGCGGGCCTCAAATGGGTGGAGGGCCACCAAAAGGCCTAACGCACGTTGGTCATGACGCCAGCCCCGGTGGCGGACGAATTCCTGTTGGTGTTTGTCCATGGGTAGGTATGATAGGCTTAATGTCAGTTTCAAAGGTAGTGCTGAGCACACATTCTTATCGTACCCCGAACGATTACGGCATATCCTCGTGGAAACGTACCCCCAAGGCACTGTGACCTCGTTGGTGTACCCCACGTACGAGACGCGCGGATCGCTACAGGACGCTGTAGATGGCCTGTTGTCTTGGCTCACTTCCGAGGTGGCACAGCGTGAGTCGAGCCACCGCGCACACTGCGTCGTGGCGCTGTGCGGCCACTCGATGGGCGGCCTCGTGTGTATGGATGCAGCGCTGACCCTGCGCAAAAACACACCGCCTGGCCAGCCCATGTGGCCGCATGTGGGTGGGATTTTGGCGTACGACACACCCTTCCTTGGCGGTAGGTACATTTGGCTAACGCAGTGCATCCGTACGTGTTCAAGCACCAGCTGTCTACCTACCACGGCTATGTGGACGCTGCCCTAAAAGTGGGCGCTGTACTGGCGCCTATAGGCGGTAGTCTGGCCTCGATGCTGATGCCCGCCCGGCATAGAGAGACACCCACCTCTTCGCGTCTTTCCGCTGCATCGTGGGTCGGCCTGGGTACCGCCGCCGCCACGGCGGTGGGCACCGCTGCTGTAGCGGCCCTGACGCAGAAAGACCCCATGTACGAGGCGTACCGCTGGATTTCTGAGCATGCCAGCTTTGTGCAACATTTGTGGGACGAGCGCGGTATGCAGTGCCGCCTTCAAGACGTCGAGGTACCGTTCCATTGCTTTTATACGCGCCTGCCCGGCACACCGCCGCGCACGTTTATTGTGGTGCCACCCGCGTCGGCGGACTATGCGCGCCATTTCACGCCCCTCGATACCCAAAGCGCCGATGAGGTGACGGCGCACATGCACATGTTTTCCCTGTCGACCAATTCGTCGTACCTGCCTATGGGCACGGCGTCTGCGGCGTTGCTGGCCGAGTGGCTGCCCCAGGCCGGCCGTGCGCCTGCGTTCCATGCCAGTATTCCCAAAGCAGAACCTTTGGACTAGTCTACGAGTACGAGTAGGTCGTGAGACTGTACGCCATACCATGCGAGGTCGTGCCATACATCGTCCATAGCCACGATCAACGGCTCGGGTTCTGCCGCCAAGACGGCCCATAACGCGGCGTGGCGCGACGCTGCGCATGCCTTGGCCACATGGCGCTGGACAGAGCGTAGAGGCGTGGTGGCTAGCATCGATAGAGGCTGCGCCTGCGCACGTAGCATCGGCACATCCGCTGTGGTGGGCGCATGCGCTGCACGCACCCAGCTCACGTCCAGCATACGCGAACGCAGCGTGCGTGGCGCCGAGCGAATCGGCGTACCATGCACCTCACACAACACATGAAACCTTACATCGTCCGGCGATGCCACGGTCAAAAAGTAGCGCTCCGCATCGATGCGCTCCTGGGGCGAGATGGGCGTATGATTGAGGCACGCGAGGCGCGGCAGTTGGGCAATGGCCCACCACCGTGTCGCCTTCTCATCGCCCTGAAGCGGCGGCAGCACCAGGGCGTACGTCGGCGCTGTGATGCATGACTCGATGCAAGGCACACTGGCGGCCTCCAACGGGTTGGCAGCGAGGTGCACATCGTCGAGCTGCGCAAAAGGGCGCGTCGCTGGCGTCACGCTGGTCAGCTGATTGCCATGGAGAAGTAGCTGACGCAGCGATGTGATGGGCACTAGTGCCGCACACAGATCGTGCCAGCTGCGCAGGCAGTTGCTGCCGAGGTGCAGCGACGTGAGACGGGGAAACGCGGCCGCGACATCCGGCGATGGAGAAAGTGCTTCGATGCCATTGTCGGCCAGCTGCAACGTGGTTAGCGCAGGCATGGCGCGACCTAGGACCAAAGCCTGCGCCCAGTCGGTACGGGTATCATTGAGATGCAAACACTGCAGCTGCGAAAAAGCGGCAGGCACCTGCGTAGCGCGACGTAGTCGCACTTGCTGCAAAACGAGCGTGTGCAACGGCAGGGGTGCGGCGATACGCGCTACCTCATCCCAATCGGCCAGCAACGAGCATGAGAGGTCCAAGCTCTCGATATGCGTGTAAGGCATCGGTCCTGTGGTGCCGTCGGCGAAGGCACAGCGCACGTACACGCACGATGCATCTGCCAGGGCTGGTGGCGGTGGCGCGCCGACCAGGCTCACTACCGATCGCGCATACGCCTCAGGCCCTGTGCCATACTTTTCAGCCATGGCCTCAACAAAGCTTAGGCCCGTATTTAGGCGTGTTGACACGGGTACGAACGAGCCTTGGCGCGGCGCACTGTGTCAGTGGTCGTGGCGTACCAGTGGAAATAGCGCGTCCCATCGGGCCCTACACCGTCATGCTGACCACGCCCTATCCGATCCCATACGAGGCCGTACCAATCGCCCTCGTGTGGCGGCAGCACGCCGACGTACGCCACCGTGGCCGTATCGCCGCGCCGCGCCACGCGCGTGCCCACAGGCAGGGTCATACAAAGTGGAGGAAGCGAAACCAAGTAGACTACGACACACGCACAACGACCACGCCATCGTCGTCGCTGCTAAATGCGCGAAATGCGTCTTCCAGCGGCAGCACCGACTGGATGCGAGGACTAATAGCGCCGCGTTGCGCGGCCACCTTGATAGACTCGAGCGCGGCGCGGTGGTCCGCAGTGGCATCGATACCGACCCACTCGTAGCCCAGCACTTTGCGGTCTTTGCGGAAGAACGAGCGGCGTAGGCTGCGGAGGTGCGAGCGGTGCGTCGGGTTGGGCAGACCGTTGCCATCGCCAAAGCAAGTGACAAACTGGCCATCGTTCGCCAGTACGCGGCGGCACGCATCGTAGATCGCACGTCCACCGATCGTATCAATCACGAGCTGGAAGCTCGACTCGTGCAGCATATTGATCGACCATAGCGGCTCACCCGTAATCACTTCTGCGGCGCCATTCGCACGGCAAATGCTCACGGCATCAGCCGCTTGCGTCGGCACTTGCGCCACAATCACGAGTCCCAATCGCGACGCCTCTTGCATGGCCAGTAAGCCCATATTGTCGTGCGCCTGCAAAATCAGCACACGCGCACCGCGCGGCAGCGTCATGCAGTGGTTTTGGATGATCTGGTGCACCATAATGCCGGTGGCAGGCAGCGCACAAATCTGCTCCGCACTCAGCCGGCCTTCCGGCGCACGCGCCAAAAGGTCCTGGTCCACACACAGAAACTCGGCCAGCGCACCGCCTTTTTTCAGGTCTTGCAGACCAAATACCATGTCGCCCATACGCAGCTTCTTCACGTCCCAGCCCATCTCGACAATGCGGCCACAGAAACTGCGACCAGGCACAAACACAGAGCCATTTTCACTGTGCAGCTTCTCTGTGACCAGCGCGCGGTCCACGCGGTCGATGGCCACGGCAATCACTTGCACGATCACTTGCGTTGAGCCCACCTTGCGCGGCGATGCCATGTTGGTCACCACGGAGATGGAGCCGGTAGCGCCTGCAGGAGGCATCGCATGCACCTCCGGCTCTACACGCTGGCGGCTCAGCTGGCTCGACGACAAGCGGCGGGGCAAACGCGCGCCAGCACCGCTTGCGGGGCTTGCAGCGCCGGCACCGGTCACTTGGACGGCGGCCATGGTGGGCCGCGCACGTACCAAGTCGTCGGTAGGCCGCAGGCGCCCACTAAGACCATGACCCCGGCCACTGCTACTGGGCGGCGAACGTGTGCTGCCCGAGTCGCCAGGCCCCCCCGCAGATGCTTCGGACGAGAGGCTCAGGTACTGGTTCGTGGACGCGCCAAGCGGGGCTTTCTTCATAGCCGCTGCTGTCGACATGCTCAGGGCCGAGGTGGACGCGGCAATGGATGGCTCTCCACGACCCAGCGGCGTGTTGGCGCGCGCATTGGTGGTCATACTCATCGCATCTGAATCCGCACCGGTTCGTGCACGCCGCGCCATATCGGGCGATAGATACGTGCGTGGATCGCGCGAAGGCGCTAGGCTGCCTGCATCGGACAGGGCCCCTGGGCGGTAGCGACTGACATCCGGCGTCGAACTCACGCGCCGCATCACCATGCCATTCGCTGGATCCCGCTCCGAAGGCGGCATCACAAGCTGCGCACGGGGCGGCGCCATACGCACAGGGCTTGCCATGTGAATGCGCGGCGCCATCATAGGGTTCGGACCCCATCCAGGCGCAGCACCTGGGCGTACCCACGCACCGGGCGAGGTGGGCGATACAGGTCTCGTCGGGTAGCCCGGCGATACGGGACCGGGGGGATAGGCGTGCGGGTAGGGGTACGCTGGCGACATGGCCCCAGGGGGCAAGGCCTGCGGCATAGGGCCGGGGGGGTACGCATGGGGCGGTACGGGCCCGGGCGCATACGCACTAGGCGCCAAGGTCAGTGGTGGACGCATCGGCGCATAATTCATCGGGGCCTGGTTCATCGTAGGGTACATGGTCGTGGACGAGGGCAGAGGCGCCGGTCGTGGCATGGGCGGAACAGGCGGCATGGGCGGACGTGGCGGCATCGCATACGGACTCACAGGGGCGGATGCCGTAGGCCTGTAGCGCTCCGGCGACGTAACCCACTGGGGCACTGATGCGCTGGGCGCGGGCGCTTGCATTGGCGAGAGAGGTGCGGGTGCCTTGGTAGGCGCCATTGCCGCACGCGAAGGACTCGTGGCGAGGTAGGGCAGTGTAGGTCCCGAGGCCATCGACGGGACCTGCACGGCAGGCGCCGGGACCGGGCGCGCTCCCACCTCCCGCTCAGGCGCCTCGCGCGGCGGCGCAATACTGTCCGCATCGTACACCTGGTACGTATGCACCGGCTCTTCGTGCTGGTACCGCGAGGCCTGCGAGGCATACGGACTGGCCGTCACGCCACCGGGCGATGTGAGGGGCGGTGCTAGGCCGGGGATCGGGGACGTGGCCAACGCTTTCCTGGGCGACGCTGCGTCCGCCGGAGACGGCGCTCTGATCATCTCTAGAGGCGGATGCAACGCCTCATGGGCGTTCTTGGTGGGCGACCATGCGCCGTTACCACGGAGCGCTGGCGCCTTGGCGTCCGCAGGGCGTTGGTGCGGCATCGCAGCCGGCGGCGTCGCATACACATCGCCGTCCGCGTACGACTTGGTGGGGAGGGTATGAGCCCCTGCCACCTCGTCCGTCCACGGTGCCTCGTCGCGCGACACACGCGTATCCGACACGTGACGGAGCGGCGGCATCGGCGGTACCTGCGACGCCGATCGTGTGGCCACTTGGTCCGAGACGCTACGCCGAGGCGTGTGGCCGGGTGTGGGCGCCGGCAACGTGCCATGAGCAATTTGGATACCGCCCAACGCCGTGGGTCGCGGGCCGCGATGGCGTGGCCGATCGAGCATGCGCCGAGTCGCGGTGTGACTGGGCGTGGTGGCCGTGGAAGGCAACGCGGAGGGCGTCACGGGCCATGGGGCTGCCACGCTTTCTCGTGGCGTGGGCGGGTTGGCTTCCGCGGTGCCGTGCAGCTCGCTGCGCTCGAGATGGCCCAACACGCTGGCATTGGTCGTCCACGGCGCCACATCCGGGCTCAGCTCTTCCTGCACCGACTCGGACACGGAGAGGGTGGACAAGCGGTGGTCCTGCAAAGGACGCAAGAGCCCTTCTACGCGTCGACGACGCGCAGCGCCTAGGTCGTACGATGGTGGCGCAGGTGCAGGCTCACGGAACACCGGCGATGGTTCCAGCACAGGGCTCGTAGGGAGTGCAGGAACAGGCTCCAAGTCCGTACGACGCAGCGGCGTCGCGCGCTCCATCACCGAGGTGGGCGCACGCTCCGGCGGCGCACGCGTACGTGGCTCTTCCTGCGCCGTGGGCTTGGTAGGCGAGGCATCAATCAAACCATTGTCCGCGAGGTACAGCGCATTCCATGAAAGACGCGCCAATTCCTCGTCGGGCAGCGCCTCAAACGCGTCGCCAGGCTGCGTGCTACGCGCCGGCTCACGTCGTGCGCGCAACGACCGCGTAGTGCGTGTATCGGCGGGCGCGGACAAGGCAGGACTCGCAGGTCGCGGCGCATGGACCGGGGGCGCCAGCGCTGGGAAGAGGCTCATGCTCGTGATGGGCGGCGTAGACGAAAAGCGCATGGTGCTGTACGACTCGTCCTCCTCTTGCACCGCGCGCAGCGACGCGGACGGCGCTTCAGGCACATCCTGCGTGAGCGCATAGCCCACTTGGGACATGTCAACGCCCGACTCGTCCTGCGTTAGTGGGACGTACACCTGCGACGGTGGCGAGGCGCTCGCGTGCCGGGTGGCGCCATGCGGTGTCTCGGCGCGTCGCTGCTCAAACGCGCGCAGCCACGACTGCCACTCTTGGCTATCGTGCGCTGCGGGTGCACGCGGCGCATCGGCCTCAGTCGCAAGCGTCGATGCAGGGCCTGCCATATCAGGCGCGCTACGCGTGCTGACACTGGCATCGGCTTGAGAGCGCTCTTCCCACCAGCGCGAAAATGGGTTCACAGTGTTCATATCAGGAACGAGGGTATGCACATCCGATCCGGATGGGTGACGGCTGCGACGCGCGCGCGAGGCGCTAGAGCGAGCGGCACTGTAGCCATTTCGCGTGGATGGGCTGCGTAGGACGCTGCCTACCTGCGACGCGCTGCCAGCCTCGGACGCCGCACGTGGCGACCATAGAGCATCGTTGGTATAGGCCCCTGAGGACGTGTACGTCTGCGAGGGACGACCAAGGATCGAGTCCAGGAGCGTGGCCTTGGGCATAGCGCTCGAGGCGGCCAAGAAGACGAGGTTGCTGCGCTGGTGTTCAACCCGGGCGACCGTCGACGCGAACCACGCGTGTCGGCGGCGGACGCTTAGTCAGCCGCCTGCGCGCCAATGCCGGGGCGCGTGCAATGCAGCGCGGGGTGCTATGTCGCCTAGCTCCTTGCCCTATGTCGACTTGAGGGTGCGCTGCTTTTCTGCCGAGGCCACCAAGCGTTGGTCGGTCCGCAAGCCCTTGCGCTTGCGAACGAGGTTCATGTAGCGTTTGGCCATATTTTCGCGGTCGCCCTTTTCGCCCAAATCCTCGAGCTCTTCCTCGGTGCGTGGCACCCAGAAAGGGTCCTGGTCAAACAGGCGGAACCCGGCCAGGGTCAGCTGCGCGCTGGCCGCACCCGAGGTGCGTTTCCACATTTCTGTAGGTGAGTAGTGACAACGTACCATCCGCCAGTCCAAACGACTCGACCACAGGTAGAAGCGCACGGATGGTAAAGAACAGGGTTCCCTCCCGAATCTCTTCAGAGAGAATCTGTGCGCGGCGTCGAGCGAGTACTGCATGCACTTTGCCTTGCGCAGAAGCTTCCGTTAGTTTCACAGAACGTACGTGGTGTTTGGATATCACAGGCGTACATCGCGAGCATCAGCCGCGGCGACCAATCGAGCAGGCCTTGGCGGCACGCCTCGCGCACGCTCGAAATGAGCGTCGAGGCCAGCTGCGAGAGCTTCATACGTGCATCGCTGAGCCGCGCCTCATCCACGTGCAGCTCTTCCACACACACGGCCAGGCCTTGCACCGGCTCGGCACACAGCGGTCCGGCGCCCATCGCCAGTTGGAAGCCAGCTTCGATGGCATCGCTCAGCTCTCGATCCCCTCGTGCCTCGCTGGCGCCGTCCGCGTCCGAGGGAGGGCGCGCGCGCCGCAGCACTTGCGCCGGGTCTAGCAAGACGTTGGGTCCCACATGCTTCGGGCCAAATGCATACACCGCCTCAACCCACTCGGCCCACTCGCCACCGGCCTGCTGCAAAACATGGCGCCACGCCTCGGGGAATTGGCGCACACACACGCGACGAACCTCGTCCTCCTCGTTGTCGTGCGTTGGCACCGCTTGCACATCTTCGTCCTCCTCGTGCCGTCCACGGCGCTGCATGCGGCGGATCGTAGGCCCATTCATCACGAGGAAATCGGTGACGCGCGAGGGCAGCGGCAGGACACGGAGCGTAAAGTGGACAGCTCCTTGCAAGGCTGTGCCATGCACCGTACCTCGTGGCGCACCGCTGGTCTTTGGCAGCGCCATGTCCGCTGCTTTGACGCACGTCTCGCGGAATGGCACGAGAGGTGGCGACGCCTGAATGTCACACCGCGCAAAGCGCTCGCGCAGATCGCGCAAACACCGTTCCAGGTGCAACTCGCCGGCAGCCACAAGGCAGTGCTCCCCATTGTCTTGCACTATCACTTGCACACACGGATCGGCTTGGTTCAACAGGCGCAGTCCTTCGGCCAGTCGCGGCATATCCGCCGCGTGGCGCGGCTCCAAGGCAACACGCACCATGGGCGCCGCGGTATGTCGCACACCGGCCAAATTGACCCAGTGCTGGGGCCTGCCTCCCTGAGGCGCACGAAGCAAGGTGCCGTTCCGAAGCACCACACCTTCGAGGCCTCGCGCCGCAAACACATTGCCGGCCGGCACCCGCTGGACGGCCAGCAGGTCACGGCCCATCATCATGTAGAGGTGGGTCATACGCACCTCTTGCACGTACGGCGCATTGGCCGGATCATCAAGGCCCAAAGAAGGATCAAATTTGGGCAAGATCGCGTACAATGTATCGCCCACACGCAACTGGCCACTGTACAGGCGCGCAAATCCCAAAAGAACCTCGGATGGCTCCTCTTGGGCGTCGGCATCAGCGTCAGCGGGCGCCTCCGTGGTCGGCGCAGCCTCGGCGCCTGTGGACGCCATCGCCTCGCGCCGCAGCCGCCCACGCTCGCGCATCTGCTCGGCGGTGAGCTGCACGCGCTTGTTTTCCGGCATATCCTCGTGACGCACAGCAAACATCTTGCTCACATAGGCCACCGTGTAAGCATCTGGGGTGGAACGCGACTCGAACAAGTCACGCTCTAAGTCGTTCCTAGGCGCCAATTCGTCCGGCGTCGCGAAGAAGCCAACGTCCGGGCGGATTATGCGCGGCACACGCCAGCGCTGTGCTTCGCTGGGCGCAGGAAGGCATCGTACCACCGCAGCAAAGGTACACGCGGACAGCGGGAGCCACTGGCTCAAGATGGCCTGCATGAGTGTCGCGGGCTCCTTGGACCGTAGGTCGCGCGCGTGGATCGAGAGGCCTAGCGTCGCGATAATCTTGTCGATCCGCTCCTGATTGCGCTCCACGACCGTGTGCTCGTACACGCTCCAGATATTATCCAAAACAAACTGCACAAACATGGGTTTCAGGTTGCGTTTGTCCTTGTCGTGCTGCTTCTTGGTGAGCACGCGCTTGGTTTTCGGGTCGAGGTAGTAGTGCCCCCACAAAAAGCCACGGATATGACTCTCCTTGATGCCTAGCTTTTGGGCGTACATGGTCGAGAAGCGCTCCAGCCGGAAGGCCCACTGATCCATGGCGCTGGCGAAGATGACATTGCCGCGCGGCGGATCAAAGTACAGCTCGTCGTCTTCCGGCGCATACTGCCCCCGCTGGTCCTGCTCCATGCGCTCCGCCGCGTAAAAGCCGCCGATGACAGCGTTCACTTGTTCCACCAGCTGCAGCACGCGGTGGTGCGCCTCGGTCGGCGTCAATTTGAGTTCGGTGATCAATCGGTCCATCTTGTTGACCACGAGCACGGTGCGCAGCCCGTCCAGCCACGCCTGTCGAAGTACGGCAATCGTCTGCGTGCACACACCTTCCACCACGTCGACAATCACCAACGCGCCGTCGCACAAGCGCGACGCTGTCGACACTTCCGACGAAAAGTCGACGTGGCCGGGCGTATCGATGAGATTCAGCGTGTAGTCCTCAATCTGGCCTACAGTTCCATCTTCTTCTCGTTGTCGCAACTTGAATGTGAGCGAGACAGCGCTGGCCTCCATCGTGATACCCCGTTCCTGCTCATCTTCGCGGCTGTCCAGGTACCGAATCTGGCCGGCAGCGCGCGATGAGATGATCCCGTTCGCAGCTAGTAGCGAGTCGGCATACGACGACTTGCCATGGTCTACATGCCCAATGAGCGTGCAGCACCGCAAGTTCTGCGACGCAAATGCCTGGCGTGGCGGCATGGCACACGAACGTGCGGTGGACCTCCCTGGGTGGCGTTCTGCTGAGTCAGCATGGGCGTCCTCCCTGGTCTGGCGGCCGCCGATCGCCTGTCTTACCATGGCGGACAAGCGCAAGTCGCCCCCGTTGGGCGGTGACGTGGTCCTGTCCAAACGCACGCGACAAGGCGTAGAGAATGCGCTCATATCGCGGGCTGATCGTACACGCAGCTTGGCGTCGCCCGTCATGGCGCTCACCGAGGCGCACACGGTACGCTGCACCACACTTACCCAAGGCCGATATTCTGGACGTTCATTTTGCCCCGGATGGGCAGACCATCGCGGCGGCGTCCGCGGACCACACGATCTGTACGTTGATCTTCTAACGCATCAGCTCTATGGGAGACATTCGGTGAGCATCGCAACATGGGGCAGCTTGCGGGCCACAAAGCCGCCGTGACATGCCTCGCATGGGTGCCTGGCAGCGGTGCCGAGCGTCTGCTACTCTCCGGCTCTGCCGACAGCACTATTGTGCTGTGGAACAGTGCGACAGGCGAGCGCATTCGCCGCCTCCGTGGCCACCGGGGCATTGTCAACAGCGTCACATGCACGCGCGCGGGCGACCGCTGGGCGTCCGCGTCGGACGACGGACGCGTGCTGTTCTGGGCGCCAGACTCTCGCTACCCCATCGCCTCGATCGAGCTCGGATACCCTGTGACCTGCGTTGAGTTCAGTGCGGATGGTACGCAGCTGTTTGTCGGCGGCCTTGACAATGCCATCCATGTGATGGACTGCGCAACAGCGTCACGGCAATCGTCGCTTCTCGGTACGTTTGATCGACTTATGCAGGTCATACCAATACGGTCACATCCCTGGCGCTCTCGCCGGCAGGCACCCACCTCGTGTCGTCCGGTCTTGACGATACGCTGCGTGTATGGGACGTGCGGCCATTTGCGCCGCCGCCGCCGCCCGGTGTCAAGACGCATCCGCGCCTCGTTCGCACGCTCACCGGCATGCCTAGTGGCTTTGAGAATTTGCTCCTCAAGGCCGCTTGGTCGCCCGATGGCGAATGGGTCGGCTGTGGTGGTGCTGATCACACAGCCAATCTATGGAAGTACGTACATGCTGCTCACGCCAGTGTCGAAAAAGGCACCCTGGTGTTCAAGGTACGCCCGTTGCCCCTGACGCAGCTTCCTGGCCATCGCGGCACTTGCACGGCCCTCGACTTTCATCCGCACGAGCCGATCTGTACGTGGTGCGCGCTGACGCAGTCGTTTCTGCCTCCACCGATAGCACCCTGCTGCTGAGCGAATGGGACGCCGACGAGACAGGGGGGCCCCTCTCGCTGCCGTAGACCTCCACCCCCTCTCACCCGCTGGATGGCCTCGTCGCAGGCGCCTGCGCCCGCCCTGCCGCCCAAGACGGAGGATGCGGTGCCCAGCCGATCTACACGCCCGTCATGGTATCTGACGATGGACCATGTTGAGCTTATAGTGTCGTCGCCGCTGCGCGTGCGATTCCGCTGCCAAGTACGTCCATACCTACCACTGACACAGACCAATATCCCCAGCTTTCACCGAACCCAGTACGATGGCATTGAGCGCACATACCAAGAGCTCGCGCTGTATGCATCCGCCCTTGCACTCACGAGCCCCTCGGTCATTGTTCCTGCACTCCCTCTGCCCACCCTGTGGATGTTGCGTGTGCCGACCACGGGTGGCGCTGACGAGCAGCCGGAGCTGCAGCACCTGCTTGCGCATTGGTTTCACTGTGTGTCCAGGGAAATAGCGCTCTGTATGCATCGTGAGACGCTGCGATTTGTCGAGGCCGACTACAGCTATGAGCCTGTGCCCTTGGACGATACGGCCCCGGCGGGCCTCACGCGGCAAGCGGCGCGAACGCAGGCGTATATCCAGTCGCTTGCGCAGGTACTGGATGGATCGCTTCTCGAACAGGCTTCCAGTCGCACAGCTTCACAGGGCCGACGTGCTGCGCCCATGGACACACCCGCCGCGCTGGTACCGCCGCTGCTAGCCAGTGCCTCGCCCGTGACGGTGGCGGACCCTGACGAAGCCCTTGCCGCGGCGCGTGGTGAAGTGACGCGCCTCGAGACGCAGCTAAATGATGTGGCGCGCGCCAGTGCCGCCGTCACACAGGCGTCGCAGGGCGTCGATGCAGCGCTTCGCGATGTCATGGCCAAATTGCCAGGCCTCGCCATGCTCGAAGAAACGCGACCTGTCTCGGCACGCATGCAACTACCACGTACGTTGCGCGATGTCAAAAGCCTGCTGCAGCGCATAGTGGACGTTGATGATGAGCACAGGTGTGCGGACCAAGTGACCTTGGGCGATGCGATGGAGTACCATGCGCTGAGTATGCGCACAGCACGTCAGTGCCTACAGGAACGCACAGCCATGGTTGTGGAATCCACGCTAGCACACAAAGTCATCGCCACGAAGCAGCACGAGGCGGATCAGCTGCAGTTCGCCAAGACGCTACGACCGGATCGGGTGGAAGCGGCGATAGCCGAGGTGCGTGAGGCGCAGCATCATTCGAGTCTGCTAGACAAGTACCTGGCGCAGGTGAGCCGTACTATGCACGAAAGTCTGCAGCGGCACAGTGTACACACGCACCACGATTTGCAGCGTGTGCTGCGCGTGCATGTGCGTCTGAGTGCGACATTGGATCACCAACTTGCCGAGATGCTTGCAAATTTTGACGAAGAATCGCATCGTGTCACGCAGGAGGTTGATGCATTGTTACAGCAGGGCGCGCGTGTGCATCGCAAGATCACACCGGCTCAGCGTGCGGCTGCGCAAATGATGGGTCGTGAGATTTCATCCGATCATGAAACGGAGGACCACCTTGACGAGGTGCTTGCTGTACCAGCAGCTACCAAGGACATGCCTACCAAGGATACCACCGGGTCCCAGGCCGGCCCCCAGGCCGAGGCAAAGGCCGTGGACGAGCCAGAGCCAGAGCCAGAGCCAGAGCCAGAGCCAGAGCCAGAGCCAGAGCCAGAGCCGGCAACGCCAGCTTCACAACCTGCCCCAATTCCTGACGCTCCTTCGTTCCCATCCATGCTATTCCGCCGCGGTGCCCAGGAAGGGCGGTGGGGCCGCCTCTCCGCGTCCGAGGCGGCGAAGAGCCTCGGCGGCACGTTCTAGCGTTCATAGTGGAGGTGTCCTGGCCCGTGCTCGTCGGCCGATATAGGTCTCCCTGTTACGACGATGGAGCGCTTTTTTGAGGCGACCGGCGCTACGCTGGGTTTGCCGACGGACTATGCAAAGGTGCGCCATTTCACTAACGAAAGCTAGCTATCGCTTTGCTATTGTCGTTTGTGCTGAGCCCCGTCCTGCCGCACCTGCCCGCGCCATGGATGCGCCACTGCATGAATGTAAGTGTCTCGGCGTTCTTTTTGCTGGGCATTCTGCGTTTGTACGGCGGTGTGCTGCATCTTGTCATGGCGTGCCTGTTAACGTATACGATTGTCAAGTTCCGCATTGGCGGCCCCAAGTACATGCCCTGGATCGTGCTCATCGGCACAATGAGCCATATGCTTTACACGCACTGCGTGCGTGAGTTTGGCCATGTGCCGATCACCACGATGGAGATCTCGTCGATGCAGATGGTGCTTGTGATGAACCTGACATCGTTTGCGTGGAACTGCTACGATGGCCAAGTTCGTACCGACAAGAACTTGGACGATGTGCAGGTCCGCGACCGTGTGATGGCCATGCCCAGCCTGCTCGAGTTCTTTGGCTACTGGTACGTCTGTGGCACTTATGCAGCTTTTACTTCCCTGGTGTGCTTGTGGGCCCTTCCACCCGGTTTCGTGAGTACCAAGCGTGGGCCAACGGGGTGCTGTATGCGCCGCACCAAGGCGTGCCTTCAGGTCGTTGGCGCGACGCCTTCAAGGAGCTGATCACGGCCGGCCTCGCGCTCGTGCTCATGACATCTTTGTCTTCGTACTATGATTTTGAGCGTTTGGCAAATGTGGCTGATGAGCTGCAAACGAGTCCGTTCTGGTACCGCCTCGTGTTTTTGCAGATTGCTGGTCTCGTGGCGCGCTTCCGTTTCTACGGCGTGTGGTCCTTGTCCAACGCCGGGTGTATCCTATCGGGCCTGGCCTACAACGGCATGCACCCTGTGACGAAGCGCGCCACATGGACACGCTGCAAGAACGTGTATGTGACGCGCATCGAGTTTAGCCACAACTGGAAGGAGCTGCTTGACGCGTGGAACTCCAACACAAGTACGTCCTCCCTTCTCACCCAGACATTTGGCTGCGCGAGTGTGTGTACAAGCGCTTGGCTGGACCGCACAAGCCCGGCTTTGGCAGTGTGTTTGGCACGTTCCTTACGAGTGCCATCTGGCACGGGATAGCGCCGGGCTACTACCTCTCGTTCTTGCTCGCTGCCATGTGCCAGTGGCTTGCGCGCCTTTTGCGCAAGTCGGTGCGTCCCATCTTTTTCGAGAACGCTCGCATGCCGGACCCTACGCTGAGGACGTGGAAGCAGTACACGGTGTCGCAACTGCTCTACTCGATCGTGTCGATTGTGCTAACGATCAGCTCGGTGAATTATGTGGTCATTCCCTTCTTCACGCTCTCGCTGCGCGGCTCGTTGCAAGGCTACCAGACCATGGCTTGGCACTACCATGTGATCGTGGCTTTGGGATTCCTTGTCTTCCAGCTTGGTCTCGGTCGTGCTTTGCAGCGATGGCACAAGGCTCCGCGCGCTCCTACGGCAGCTGCACCGCCCTCCTAAACATGCATCGTACATAGAGGCCCACTAGGCCGACGATCCCAAGCACATACACCCACAGCGATGGGATCCTAAGCTCGTCGCGCCACGCGGGTGCACCGAGGTACCGGCCCCAAGTCGCCGCGCGACACTCGTCGGACAGGTGCATATGCGTGCCGGCACAAGTGAGAAAGACCAGCGCGCCACGCCGATCGAGCTCGCGCAAACCGATCCAATCGTCGCGGTACAAGGCACTGGCCCGCAGAGGCACCGTCGTAGGCGCTGGCAGCGCATCCGGCACCGGATCCGCATACGCTTCGAACCACGACGAGTTGTTGGGAATCACCGTAATGTCCTCGTCAAATTGGACCATGATGAACGACTCTAGTTGAAGCATGTGTGCTTTGTACGTGGCATTTTTCTCAGGTCCCTCGTTGTTGATATCGCGTAAAAATGTATTTTTCGCATGATACAGCGCAAACTGCTCCAGCGTGCGTGTATCACGAAAGTACTGCGCCGTGACAATGTGGTGCTGAGCATAGTCCGAGTAGACGTGCGTGGCAAGGCTGCTGTGCACGGCACGACACACTGGATCGTGGTCGCCACACGCAGGAAGATCGGTGATGCCCATATGCTGCGAGCCAAACGTGATCAGACGGCGTACAGGCGGATCATTGAAGCGTTCCACGTACGCACGCAGGAACTGGCCGCCTTGTGAGAATCCCATGGCATCAAAGCCATGCTGGAGCTCCGGCACGCGTTGCAATTGTGCGTGCACTTGCTCGACTTGCGTGGGAACATGTCCCCAAAAACTAGCGCGGCGGTCCCTCCATACACTGGGCTGCAAGGCCACGGCATACACAAAGATCCCTGGGTGCATGGCCTCCAGCTCTTTGCAGGTGCGCTCCATCCATTCGGAGTGAGCCGCATCGCCCAGGCCATGCCAAAGGACCACCGGCCGCGGGCGGCGACATGGTGGCATGGTGAATCCGCAAGGCAGGGATAGCGAGCGCAGCCAGCCAGCCAGCCAGCCCACCCGCTGCGCCACAGGACCAGCTACGGCAACGCCCGTGCGAACGAACGAGCGCTCGTTGCTATCACGTGCTACTTGACCAGGTGAGCGCCGTCGTACGACTCGCCTGCATGGTGCTCGACCTCGTAGCGGCAAGCGCGTTGGTACGCGTACACCGAAGGCGTATAGTAGCGCAGCGAGCCCCAGGAGAACAAGGGACTGACCAACTTGCGGCGCACCGCCTCATAGTCGACTGGGGTCAGTGTAAAGGACCTACCCTTCATGTCGTCGCGCAGCTTGTGCAAATCGGCCGTGTAGTCGGTGAGAATGGCTTTGACACCGTAGCGCGTAGCTTCCACCATCTCGTCCTTGCGGTTGACCGTCCAGCACATCACGTCCTTGTTGTTCTCCCGCGCCTTGCGCAGGAACGCCTGGCCCTCGGCGCCCACCAGCGAGGGGAACCGAATGGAGAAGGCATCGCAGTCGTTCCAAAAGTACTTGAGCGCGTCCGCCGGCGATGCACCAATGTGTGCGCGGCGCAGCGTCGGCACATAACGCTTGGCCGGCTCAATGAACCTGGGGTGCCACAGGCCGAGGATCAGGCGCGGCGCCAGGTCTTTCTCGTAGTTCGGGAACTGGTGCACGACCTCGCCCATGATGCGGAATAAACGCTCAGGGTCGTTGTTCGGCTTAATGTCAATGTTCAGCGCAACATGGCGGTTCTCCGGCTCCATGAGCAGCGTGCACAGCTCCTTGAAGGTGGGAATCTGCTGCACCGGCTCCTTGAGCGTACGCACATGCTCGAGGCCATCTTCGCCGTAGTACCTGCGCGAGTTAATGAGGCCCTTGCTATTCGTCGTGCGGTCCAGCGTGGTGTCGTGGAACATGACAATCACGTCGTCGGCCGTGATGTGGACATCGCTCTCAATGCCCTCCGAGCCATCCTTGATGGCCTGTGCGAACGAGCGCAAGGTGTTCTCAGGGAACTCGGCGGAGGCCTGCGTCAGTGAAAGAAACGCACACCACGGTGTCCCCTTCGCGTAAGACAACTCTACGTACCAGCAATCCGGAATACTAGGGGCCGTTTTGGACATGGCGGGGTGCAAACACGCCGTGCTGGGGACGTGCACAGAGCCATCCACGTGGAGTATGCAAGAAGCGCACGTGCGGTGCAGGGTATCAATTAGGCAGCCGGCGCCGCCTCGCCGAGGCTGGCACGCGCGAGGGGCTGCACCGTGGGCAGGGGTACAGGCATGTAGGCGTCCGAGCTCGGCGCGCGATACAGAAGCATCGAGTCAATGAGCCAGAACTGGAGCATATTCATCGCCATAGGGAAGAGTGCCATGACAAACACCACCTGCCATCCGCGGTGTGTGCCAAATAGGCTGAGTAGCCAGCCGCCGAACGATACAATCGAAGGCAGCCATGCGAGAAGCAGCAAAACGAGCAGTTTCATCAAGGCGAGGCCCAGTAGGTACACGCCTGTCTGGCGCAGCCAGCACTGGAGCACGCTGGGCGCCGGGCGGCCTGGCGTACCGCCCGGATGATACTCGCCAGACACAAAGCCTTGTAGCTGGTATCGGTCTTGCATCACACGCGTGACACCATGCAAAACGCCATACACCACGAAGAGGCCCAGTGTCGAATCCAATAAAATGTTTAGAAAGTACAAAGAGCATGGGTTCCGGTGCGCGTTGGTGAGGCCCACGGCACTAAAGAGAACATTCAGCATGTGCACCATGCCTTGGCCCGTGAGCTGCTTGGATACATCGAGGCCCCACGTCCGCCACGCGCGTCGTGGGCGCTCGCAGTGCCGCTTGTACAGTAGCGTGCCTAGCACAACTACCCCCATCAGCAACTGCGTGACAATGCCTACAGGCCCTAGTAAGCGGCAGTGGCGCGCATCCATAGCGGCGCCTGCCGAGGCCTCAGCCAGGCCCCCGGCGGCCGGCGCAGGGGATGACATGACAGCACGCCGTGCGAAGCCTCCTCCACTCAGGCGTCCTACCGTGCTATGGAGGCCTGTACCCATGCCAGCTCGAGCGCCTGCACTTCGTCCCACGTCGCATGGGCTTGCTGCCGCACAATCGCATCCACATCCTCGTCGGCCACGTACTGGAGAAGGGGCGACACAGGCGCGAGTGCTTTCAGCGTCACGAGGAGCGGCGTGATAGGCGCTTTCTGCGCGCCGCCCCGCACATCGGGCAGCACACCGCCGCCTGGCAAACGTAGGGCGGTCAGGGGCGCTTGGATCTCGGCGTCCTGCGTTTCCTGCATTTCTTCCAGCTGGTGCCGCGTGCCGCGAATGAGCAGCGCAAGCAAAAGGAGCGCACTGCGCCGCAGCTGAGGGCGATGCGGATCTGGGTCCGTGCCACTGGTGGCTTCCCGCTCGGCCTGCGCCGATGCCTCGTCTGAATCACTGTCGTTGACGAGTTGCTCGATTCGTCGGCCTGCCTCGTCGCGTTGAACGCGCGTGGCACGCACCTTGGCCCGCCGTCGTAGGCCGCGTCGCTCCGAGGTGAGCGTAAGCAGCTCCGTGCACATGGACAGCATCGCTGTGGACGTGCCATCGGCGGCCAGCGCCAGCGGTGCTAATTCCACGCACGTACCTAGAATCGATACAAATGAGCTGCGCAGTGTGGCAGGCCACCACGGCTGGCGGACCGCCGTGAGAAGAGGCCCTGTGATGCGCGGCAGATCCGGCACGGCCGCCTCGCCCAGATGCTGCAGCACTTGCAACAACGCCTCGCCAATGCGCAAACGCGCATCGGTAGCACGCGCCGAGAGGGGCTCCGCACCTTGCAACGCACGCGCCACACTATCCTGCGTCTTATCGCCGCCCACATATACCGCCAGCAGTTGCGAAAGCACGGTGGTTCGCCATGTGACGGCCATGTGCGCAAGGCCTTGTACCGCATTCAAGTACAAAAAACTCTCATCGTCCTGAATTGCTTGGAGGAGCAAATCAAAAATCGCTGGTACGAGCGCGGAAGGGAGCACGTCGCCATAACACACGGGGTGATGCCGCCGGTCTGTCGCGACGAGCTGCGTGAGGAGGTGCAAGCCGTGCGCACGCACCGGCAAGATGGGGTCTTGCAAATGCGTAAGCGCTTCTTGGTACACGGCTTCGTACGCGGGTATGTCGCGCTGCCTCAGCTCGGCGGCCGGCGCTTGCGCGCGTGCCAACAGGACCACTGACGCTTCTTGCGCCAGGGCGCGCGTCTCGCTGTCGGATGCATCGCGCAAACGTTCCACCTGCTCGGCGAAGACGGCAAGAAGTGGCGTGGTACGAGGCGTCAGCTGTGGATGCTTCTCAAGCAGGGCCAGCAAAAGCTGCAATGCCGTTTGGACGAGCTCGTCAGCCTCCTCGCCGTGGCGCACATCCAGGGCCAACTCGACGAACGGAAGCGCTTGCACCGCCTCGCCTTCCAACAGAGCCGGGCCCAAAGCATCGAGCAGCTGCAGAACCACGTACAAATGCACCAGTGAGTGCCGCGTAGGATCCGAAGCACGGCCGACACCAGCCGCTGCAGCACGGAGTGTGCCGCGGTACGCTGTCATCCGTGCGAGCAAAAGTGCGCGGCCCACAGCGTTTCGTCCGGCCGCTTGCAAGTGGTGGGCCACGCGCAAAGGGTCGATGGCCAAGTTGAGTACGCGCGCCAACTCGCGCGGGACCGGCGCTGAAGCGTCAGAGGAATCGGACGTGTGCTGCTGCACCACCTCATGTAGGGAGAGAGCCTCGACATGCGCGAGCAATGGCTCGTGGGGATCGTCTTCTTCAGTGTATTGCACGCCCTCAGGTCCTTCCTTCCATCGCGGGGCGCCAGGCTGCAACGCTTTGGTCATCGCATCATCCAGAGCCGTACGTAGCGTATCATCAGGCAATAAACGCAGCCATGTGCGAAGGATATCGTGCGTCTGCGGCGCGAGCCACGTACGAGGCGCAGGCGCTGCATCCACCGCCTTAATGCCGGGGCCAGGCGGTGACTGGGCCAGTAGGGTATCAAGAGCCAGGAGCGGGGCGGCCAGCGGCGTACACAGCGCATGGATCCAGTCAGGCGCAGGGGGAGCTAGGGTAACAAGCGCGCTCAGCAAACGCAATCCACGATCCACCTCGGCGGGTGTCGTGGGAGGTCGGAATGCCTGGAACATCGGCGCTTGTAGCGCCTGAAGCACACTCGATGCATCACGCTCGTACATGCGCACCATTGTAAAGGCCGCTGCACGGCGATGCACACCATGCACAGGCGTGGTATGAGGCGGCACCATAGGATCCAGCACACGCAGCAGGTTGGGTATGATCGCCGCGTAGTACGCCGCGCGTTGCATATGCTTGGGCGGCGCACAGACAAGCTTCGCAACGCCATCCAGACGCTGAAAGAGCGCATCGCCTTCCGTGAGCTCGTCGCCGATATCACCGTGAAGCAGGTCGTCTTCCTTGGCGCCAAGCATCCCCAGGAAAAAGGCACGCATGCCATCCGTCCGCATAAGGAGCTGTGTGCACAAGCTCGCGGATACCTCCCGCACAAACGCAGGGCATCGTACCTGGCTAGTGCCCAAAGCACTTGGCTGCGGGGCACGACGCAAAGCCGACAGGCCCTGGATCGTCGGCCACGCACGCAGAAGCGCGTCCAGGGCCTCCTGCGCCGTAGCACGGTGCGTGGTGTCTGTATGAGCAGCGCGCAAGAGCACACGCAGCATATCCACGTCGTACAGGCGATGCAGACGCGCGGCAACCTCCGTTCGAGTGCGCTCCTGCGCCACTTGCGCGAGAAAAGGTACAAGCGCATTGGCAACGGCCTCGTCCTGCGTAGGCTTGGTATCCTGAGTGGTGAGCGTGGCATCCCAGCGTGCCAGCAATGGCACGACGAACCACGCCATCGCTAGGGAGAGGAGCGTGTCGAGCATACGCGCATCTTTCGCGCCCAGAGGCGCTGTCGTTTCACAGAGCGTCGTATGCAGTGCCTGAGCGCACGCCCATGCATACCAACCTGTGCGACGCTGAAGCTGCTGCAGATCATCGTGGATCGGCGCAAGATGCGTAGGCAGAGGCGCCTGGACCAAATCCAGCGCATCGAACCATGCGAGTCGGTGCGTTAGCGCATGTGCCATGCGCTGCGGTGCAGGCGTGCCGCGCGCCAAGGGCTCCAATTGTTGCTCCGCATCACGCTCGCCTGTGAGTGTAGCGCCGCCGCGAAGCCAGGCCCGTAACGCCAACGGCGCAGGGGCCGGTGGTGGCGGCGCGCGCGTCATCATCGAGGGTGGAGGGCGAGCGTGGCGCTTCGACTTCCATGAGTGTCACGCTGCATACGACGCTGGGCGACGTCAAAGTACGTTGCGCTACTCACACAGATTGAAGTATTTTGCGAAACGGTGCCGCGGGCGGCAGAAAACTTTCTCGCGCACTGTGCGGCGGGCACGTACGATCAAGTGCTATGGCACCGCAATATGGCCGGTTTCATGGTACAAACGGGCGATCCCACAGGCACAGGCAAAGGCGGCGAGTCGATATGGGGCCGTGCGTTTGACGACGAGATTCGACCCACGCTCAAGGTACGTTGTGCCACTGACCCAGTTCCATGCGCGGGGTATGGTCGCGATGGCCACCGGCAAGCCGAACGCCAATGGCTCTCAGGTGCGTGGTACGCACTCATGCAGTTCTTTATTACCTACAGCGAGCAGCCCCACCTGAATGGCAAATACACCATCTTTGGCAAGGTGATTGAGGGTGCCGAGCTAGGCGGTACCCTCGAAGCGATCGAGAAGGTGCCCGTGGATGCCAAGTACCGGCCGGTGCACGAGATCCGCACCCAGAGCGTTACCATTCATGCCAATCCTATTGCGCAAAAGGCTATTACAGGCGACATTACTCGCTGAAGCGCAGCACAAAGTTGACGATGATCGCCGTGAGAAGCAGGACCGAGAGGATGGTGGGGCCTGGCGTGAGCGTGTGTATACGTACCGAGGCGGTCGTCGTAGGGGCCGCTACCGCGGTTGCGGATGGCCTGCGCACGCCAGTGGTAGGTCACGAGAGCGTAGAGCATAATAGCAATGGCAACGAGGCTGAACAGCGCAGCGCTCACACGGCCCACGCGGTCACCAAAGTTCAGCAGACCGGCAGCAAGCGCCGAGAGCGTCACGGTGAAGCTGAGCCACGACAGGAAGGTACGTTCATTGGCAAAAAACACCTTGGGTTCCACACGGACGGGGAGCGCAATGCGCTTGCCGGCGGTGCGCTGGAGCAGAGGCTGGGTCGACATGGTCCTAGATCGCAGTCACGGCGTGAGCCGAAATGGCCGTCCCTGTCCGTGCAGCCCGCCCGCCGACACGTGCACCTCCACAGCCACGTGCTATCGCGTCCAGCCTGGCTCCCGCACGGCGCGCTCCGCGCGCAGCGCACGGTGGTGGTAGTCTACACGCAAGGCGCGATACTGCCGCACAAATGTCGCATCCTGCGTGTGAGGTTCTTGACGTACATCCATAGAGGGCATCAATCCTTCGACGTAGGCATTCGCCAGATCCTCACTTGCCTCGTGGACCTCGTTGGCGGCCAGGCGCAAGCGCGTGCACAGGGCCTGCGGGGTAAAGCGCTGCGTAAGAGTACGAGGCACGCACCTTGTGTGCCTCTATCATGGCATGCTCCACGTTGGGCCACTGCTGCTCCAACGTGCGTGCGTGCGCATAAGCCGCACGCGTCTCGGCACGGAGAGCCTCGAGCTCAGGGCGCTGCGCCTCATTCACCGCTGCATAAGTCAATGTAGCGTACCGGCGGCCTGCTCCATGCGCCGTAATTGCGCCTCGTGGGCGTCGTACAGCAGCCGCACAGAGGGGAGTTGATGTAGTATGGCCTCGTAGAAGCGCACCTCCTCCGCATGCTCCACGGGATCCAGGGATTCGGTCAGCAATGCTTGCCAATCCTCGCGCGATAACGCGGCCACACTGGGAAAATCGCGCGCAAGCGCTGTGCTGGCCTCCATCGCCGGGGAGAAGGGCGTACCCAAAGCGCGCGATCGATGTGCCTCCACTTTGTATGCTGGCGCACCGTGTGCTGGCGCTGTACACCGGCGCGCTGACCGCCGCCGCTGGCGTGGGCCTGCTGTATGCCATCGGTACGTACCCAACACTCACACAGCTTTGGCTTTGTTGCACGTAAGTCAGTGGATGGAGGCGCATCCTGCGCGTGCGCGCGCCGTGGGATGGGGGTACAGCTTGGTACGTCCTCGCAGGCTGATGCAGGTGCATCTCTGTCTCGTGCTACCGGCCCTGGCAATGACAGGGCATCTATCGTGGAGTGCAGGTCTCTTGTGTTTGATATCGACAATGTACAGTGCAATAAGTATGGCCCAATCGCAGTGGCCGCTGCAGCGCCCGGCTGCCGTATGGCGCTGGACGCTCGGCCTCGGGGCGCCGCTCGCAGCCCACGCAGCCCTCACGCACTTGTACCGTGATGCGCAGCATGCATGGCTCTTGCACGATCATGGACTTCACGCTCATGCGCCCGCCCTACCGAATGTGGCGCCATGGCAAGTCGTAGCGCTCATCGCCGGGCTGGTATGGGTCTTGCCCGTGTACCAATGGGTGAGTGAGACGACCCAGGCGTGGTCGCTACCAAGCTAGCTATGGAGCACAGGTCTCGGCGTTGTCCATGAGAGAGGCCCTGGCATTGGGTTCGGCATGGGGGCCCACGATGGAGCGGCTGGCGCCTCGGACGTTGGCGGCGCACGATCGCTCGTATGGCTTTGCGGCGCTTCCATCTCGGACGAAGCGCCCCCACTGCTTTCTTCCTCGCCGCGGTCACTAGGGCGCAACGTGGGCTCCTTGTCATTCAAGCCACGCTGGGGCGTACGGGGCGCCTTGCTTGGCGATGCCGTGCCATTGGCCGCGGCCTCTTTGCGGCGCATCAGTAGGTACCGCTGGCGGCACTGGTGGTACGAGCGCGTACCGACCGCACGCGCCACGTGTTCCCAACGCTGGCCGTGCTCCTTGATGGCTCGCCGCAGCTTGGTGTCCTCTTCGGCGCTCCAGCGCACGTAGGGCAAACGCTTTTCAGGACTCGCACCACTGTTGGACGAGCGCACTTTGGACGCCGACGCAGGCGCACGCAAAGGCGGTCCAGGGGTCCAGGACGTGGCGCCAGGCAACATATGGGGGCCAGAATGAGTGCGGCGGTGCAGTCCCATGGGGGCAGCCGTATGCTCGATCGCTGCTTGGTTCGCCAACACATCCAGCGCGGACGTCGGTGGTGCATCGTCCATGTCCATCGACAACATGCGCCGGCGCTTCGGACTGCCAAACGATGGCGCATGCGGCGTCCATGGCGAGCGCGGGGGACTTTGGGGCGCCAGCGACTGCGCCGCGTGCAGCAAATCGTCCAGACCGCTCGAGTACGTCGAGGCAGGCATGCTGCGTACCGACGAAGGCACATACGGACTGCCATGAATGCCGTCCTCGGTGCGGCGCGTACGCGTGGGCGTCGTTGGGAACAGGTCCACAGGCCGCCGTGGTGTTTGAGGCGACGTGGGTGCGACACGCGCCGGGGCCTCGCTCGCTGGACGCGCCGCTTGGCGAAGCGTACGGAGCATGCGCGTAGCCAGAATCAGGTGCTCGGACGTGGCATCGCCCATGACCGCCTCGCGTCGCGCGCGGTGGGCGCGGCGCGGCGTCCTGCGTGGCGTATGGGTAGGCGCATCCAATGTCTCCTCCTCCGCGTAGTTGGCACGCAAAAGGAGCGGGCGCAAACTGCGCAGCTCAGTCTCGAGTCGCGCTACTTGCGCCTCTGTATCACGCACACGCTGCCGAAGGTAGCGCTTATCGGCCAACAGCTTCGTGCGCTCCTCGTCGTCCTCCGCCGTGGCACTGCCAGGCGTTGCGGGTGCCACACGCGCCGTCGTGCGCTCTTCATTTGAATGCAGCGAGGCGCGCGAGATCATATCGCTGAGCATCTTGGACTGTGTCTTGGAGCCAGACAGTTCAACCTCAAGGCGCGCCTTGATATCACGTTCCGCTTGAAGCATGTGCGAGTAGGAAATGCGCAAACTCGAAAAGAGGGAGAGGGAGGCGAGGCGTGTGACGCGCAGCAGGTGGCGCATGCGCTCACGCGACTCGGTCTGCTGTTGTAAACGCTGCGCGAGTGTATACGCGAGCTGCTTCCATGCCTGCTCGCGCGCCGCGGCATCGTCGGTGGATGGCACACGCAAAGGAGCGGAGGCCGCTGCCTCGGCGGACTCGCCTTGCACGCGGAGCTGCGCCAGGAGATCGGTCAAGTCAGCGGAGGCCGTTTCAGCGTCGGCCCAAGGCATATCGTCCAGTTCGTCGATGTGCTCGAGGTCCATGAGCATCTGCATCTCTTGCTCCATCGTGCCGAGGCCGAGGCCGACCTGGGGGAATGTCAAATGGCCACCCTGAGGAGTGTAGGCATCGTCGCTCATAGGCGCACCGAGAATCGGCGAGGGGGTCCGGGGCGACACGGACGAGGGAGGATCGGCGGTAGCCTCAGCGGGCCATTCCAACGTCAACGGGGGCGCCTCTCGCGGCAAGGCGTCGGAGCCGCGCGCCTCGACAGGCCGTGGCGCCGCGGCAGGGCCTTGTGCCGCGGCGGGGACCGAGTCCATGGCGGGTACAACGACGGGGAACAGGCGCGCGGTGCCAGGGAACGAACCCAAGCGTAAGGTGGCGGAGTGGGTGCCAAAGGCTGGCAGCGTTTGTAGCATGTTGCGTAGGTGTCTACATCCGGCCTACAAGGTGTGTTGAACATGTCCCAACACGGCGCGGGCGTGCGAGGGCGAAGCGACCACGTGATATCACGTGGTGCCGCCGCGTGGCCAGCTCGCGGGCGACGGGCGAGCGGTGCGTCGCTAACTCCTCTCGGGCGCTGACGTGCGACGCGTTTCGCCGGAATGCTGCTGGATATTCAGCGCAAGTTCTTCTCGCGATCGGAGCGTGTCAAGTCGGTGGATTTCCACCCGACGGAACCGTGGCTGCTCGCGGGTCTGTACAATGGTACCGTGTTCATTTGGAACTACGAGACGGGGGCGGTCGTAAAGACGTTCGAAGTCGCGGATGTGCCGGTGCGCTGTGTGCGCTTTATTGCGCGCAAGAACTGGTTCCTTGCGGGCAGTGATGACTTTTTCCTGCGCTGCTACAACTACAACACGCACGAAAAGGTGGTGGCGTTTGAGGCGCACCCCGACTATATCCGCAGCATTGCGGTGCATGCCACCGGCTCCTATGTGCTCACGGGCAGTGACGACATGACGATCAAGCTGTGGGACTGGGACAAGAATTGGCGGCTCATGCAGACGTTCGAAGGTCATACGCACTTTGTGATGGACGTGTGCTTCAATCCCAAAGACTCCAACTCGTTTGCCTCCGCCTCGCTGGACCGCACGGTGAAGGTGTGGACGCTGGGCGCAGCCTCGGCCAACTTTACGCTCGAGGCGCACGAGAAGGGTGTAAACTCGGTCAACTACTACCACGGCAGCGACAAGCCGTACATGATCACCACGAGCGATGACCGCACGGTGCGCATTTGGGACTACCTGAGCAAGTCGTGCGTGCAAACGCTCAGCGGCCACACATCGAATGTGTCCTTTGCCGTCTTTCACCCCTCACTGCCGCTGCTCATCTCCGGTTCCGAGGACGGTTCCGTGAAGCTGTGGCACGCGAATACGTACCGCCTCGAATCGACGCTGGACTACGGCCTGGAGCGTGTGTGGTGCATTGCGTACAAGAAGCATAGCCACGACATTGCGCTCGGTTACGATGAGGGTGCTGTGGTCGTGAAGCTCGGCAAGGAGGACCCGTGTGTAAGCATGGATGTCAGCGGCAAAGTCGTCTATGCGCGTCACGCCGAGGTGCTAGGTGCGAACCTTGGTGCAGCCACCGAGAGCGAGCTGGTGGATGGTGAGCAGGTGCGCGTAACCCCGCGTGAGCTTGGCACGACGGAAGTGTACCCCCAGCTGCTGGAGCACTCGCCGAACGGGCGCTTTGTCACCGTTCTGGGCGATGGCGAGTACACGATTTACACCGCGCTGGCATGGCGCAACAAGGCGTTTGGCTCGGCGCTCGGCTTTGCGTGGGCCGCCGACTCGAATACGTACGCCATCCGCGAGAATTCGTCGGCGCGTGTGCGCGTGTTCAAAAACTTCAAGGAGCAAAGCGGGCTCGTGCTGGTCAACTATGCCGTCGAGGGCGTCGTCGGTGGTGCGCTGCTGGCGGTGCTGGGCGTCGGCTTCCTCTGCTTCTACGACTGGGCGACGGGCGTGCTGGTGCGCCGTATCAACGTGGAGGCGCGCCAGGTCTTTTGGTCCAGTACAAACGAGTTGGTAGCGGTGACCACCGCCGACTCATGCTATGTGCTGCGTTTCCAGCGTGATGCGTTCGATGCGGCGCTTGCCAGTGGCGAGCCGCTCGGCGACGATGGCGTTGAAGATGCGTTTGAGGTTGTGGCAGAGGTCAACGAGTCTGTGCGCACCGGTCGGTGGACCGGCGAGTGTTTCCTGTACACCAACGCGGCCAACCGTTTGCAGTACCTGATTGGTGAGCAGACGTACACGATCCGGCCGTGCGACCACCCGCTGTACGTGCTGGGCTACCTGCCGTCGGTGAGCCGTGTGATCGCCGCGGACAAGGATATGCATTTGTACAGCTTTGCGCTGTCGCTCGCTGTGGTCGAATACCAAGCGGCCGTGCTGCAGGGCGACATGGCGCGCGCCGATGCGCTGCTGCCGCAAGTGCCTGCCTCGCAGCGTGGACGCGTGGCCAAGTTTTTGGAGGCGCAAGACATGCCGGAGCGTGCGCTCCAAGTGGCTACGGATGCGGACCATCGCTTCGACCTGGCGGTGCGTCTGGGCGAGTTTGAGATGGCGCTCGAGATGGCGCAAAGTGGCCCGCCATCGGGGGCCGAGGCCCGCTGGCGCACGATTGGGGACCAGGCGCTTGCGCGCTGGAACGTATCGCTGGCGCAAGCGTGTTATGAGCGTGCCAACGATACGCAGTCGCTCTTCCTCTTGGCCACAGCGCAGCAGGACGAGGCGCT
The DNA here is from genome assembly GCA_029542865.1 of Malassezia equina. Classification (NCBI taxonomy): domain Eukaryota; kingdom Fungi; phylum Basidiomycota; class Malasseziomycetes; order Malasseziales; family Malasseziaceae; genus Malassezia; species Malassezia equina. The sequence goes on from CP119901.1 coordinate 562,706, forward strand.
GCTGCGGCAGGTCGCCACCGAGGCGCGTGCCAAAGGCGCGCTGAACCTGGCCGTGGCCGCGCTCATGCAGGTGGGCGATGCGGAGGGTGTCGTGCATGTGCTGGAAACCGCGAAGCGGTACCCCGAGGCGGCTCTGTTTGCGCGGACGTATGCGCCGGCGCTGGTGCCGCGCGCGGTGGATGCGTGGAAGCAGTCGCTGGCTGTGCCGCAGAGCGAGAAGCAGCAGCAGATGGCCGAGCGGATTGGCCACCCCGCCGCGATGCCGGCGCTGTTCCCCGATATAAGCTCATAGCTACTCGCGCGGCCGCAGGAAACGGTGCAGACTCTCATAAAAAATGCGCTGCCGATCCGATGGCAAAGCGCCGTACGGCGCGGCGGAGGCAGGGTCCGCATACGCCCGCTGCAAAAAGCGGCGCAAGTCGTGCACGCCTCGCCCACTGTACACACAGAACGATTGGCGTTGATGCTGATTAAACTCTTTCGGCGGCGCACGACACATGGCCTGCAGGTCGGAGCGCCGGAACGCCGGTACACCTGTGAGACTCAAATGGGACAGGCGCGGGAGGCGTAGCATCAGCCAAAAGATGGCAGGCACCGTGATTTGCTCACAGTAGGAGAGATGGATGCGCTCCAAACTGGTGTGGCGCTCCACCAACGCGTACACAGCACGGTCGGTGAGGCGTACCAAACGCACAAGGCCAATGCGTCGTAACTTGGGCAGGTGCGTAGCCAGCGCTACAATACTCTCGTCCGTCAGTTGCACACAGCACGCCAGGTCCAGGTATCGAATGCGCGTACATTGCTGTGCCAAGTGGAGCATCGCATGGTCGGTAAGCTGCGCACAGTGGGCGAGGTGCAAGTGCTGTATATGCCGGCCCAGCTCGGCGATCGCATACACCGAGTCGTCGGTCAAGCGCTCGCACTTGGCGAGCGTCAAGTAGCGCAGGCGCGGCGCATGTGCGACCACAGCACGCACGGCCTCGTCGGTAAGGTACGGGCAGCTGGACACATCCACCATACGCAAGTGTTCACATAGAAGCGCAGGCTGCGCCGCTTCCGCCAGCACTGTGGGTGTAGGAAAGGCGCGGTCTGTTAAAGCTGTGCACCCTGCCAGGCGCAGCTCGCGCAAAAGCGAGGGGCGCTGCCACACCTCGCGCACGCTCGCATCGTTGATGCGCGTACACCCGGCCAAATCCACCTCCAGAAGGATGGGGCAGGCCCGGAGCAGCGCCTGTAGCGCATGGTCATCGACGCGTGTGCACTGCGCCAACTTGATGCGACGTAGCGAGTGGCATGCGTGCGCTAAAGCGATCACGCCCTCGCTCGTAACAAGCTCGCACCCGCTCAGGTTGACGCCCTGCAATTTCGGGCAGGTGGCCGCCAGTTGGTGCAAGGTGCGATCGGTCAGCTGGACCACGCCACTCAAGTCAATGGCCACCAGGTGTGGTGTATTTTGTAGAACACGCGTGAGGGTGTTGTCGCTGATCTGGCAGCAGCCTGAGAGTGTCAGGCGCTCGAGGCGGTGGCACGCCGTCATGCGTCCAAACAGCTGGTCGTCGAGGTCGCCAGCGAGCAAGCTAAAGTTGAGCCGCCGGATATACAGGGCATACGGGAAAGAAGGCGTCGGCTGGATCATCACATGAATCATTTTGAACAGCGCCGAGAGCCGGTGGAAGCAAGGGCGGAGCCACAACAGCTGCACCGCACAGGCGCACCACCGGCGACATACCAACAGGCACGATACGAGGTCCTGTTGATCGCTTATACAATAGCCCATGATCTGCAACAAGATCTCATGAGGCAAGTCCGCTGGCGAAGCACTGCTCCCCACGTCCACAGGCGGCACTCGCACGCCCAAGGGCGTCGGCGAGGCAACAGCGCTCGCTTGCAGATCCACAAAATCGGGCATGTCGGAACCCGTACTGGACGATGGCGATACAGACAGCGATAGTTCGACGCCCTGCGTCGATGGGTGCACACGCGCAGACGGCGGCGTCCATGGACCCGCTTCCGGCTCGTACGCCATCGTCGTCCAGTCGAGGCGCAGAGCAACGACGGCGCGTGCGGTGTTGCCTCCACTCTATCGTCGGGCGCCGATCTACGAACGGCTGCGCTGCAACGAGGCGGCGAGTTCCGTCAGCTCGTCCCAGGCGGGGTCCGTGTCAAAGCTATCGCGCGTGCGCGCCATAAAGGTGCGCACCAGTGTGCGCGCACGGAATTGCCAGTCGGGCAGCGCCTCCTCCTCGGATCCTGGCGAGGCAGGACGCGTCGCCAGATTCGCCAGAAGGTCACACAGCTCCTGCAGCTCGTCTTTGGCGCGGACCCAAACGGCGCGGTCGGTCACGACATCCAGCGCCTCGGGGCTACCCAGGCCACATTGAAAACTCTGGAGACGCGCATGAAGCATGGCACGGAACTCGCATTGGGAGAAAAGCAGTCGCGCATACGCCTGCCATACCGCCGGCTCCGACGAGAAGCGAGGAAGCAGCGTATCGACAAACAGGCGTTCCACCGCGGGGCGCAGTCCGTCGCCTTCGTTTGCACGGCGCAGTGACGATGCAGGAGCTTCCGTGTCCTCCGTCTCGGCCGCTGGCGCGCGGATCACGGCGTCCACCAGCTTGTTCAGCACGGTCATATCGACGATCGTCGTGACCGCTTGTGTAGGCTCCGCACTTTGGCTCGACTCACGGGTGCGGATCTCAACAATGCGCGCGAGCGCACGCGCAGCCTCGCTGAGCAGACCCACGTCCACAGACACCACCATATAGTTCGTCCATACGCGCCACGACTCGAACTGGAACTTGAGCGCAATGCTCAGCGCCTTGTGGGCAAGTAGGCGGAGCTCAAAGCCGGCACCCGGCGTCGCTGGCGCCGCTGTGACCTCGTCCGACAGAAGCGAGACCCCCGAGTCGCTCGCACCGGCACTCGCGCCCTCCTCCTCTTCGTCCTCTTCCAGCACCGAGTCGAGACGAGGCACTTGCGCGTCTTGCATCCGCAAGTAGCAGCTTGCCAAGTTGTTCCAGCTCTCGCCATCCTCCTCTTCAAGCGCCGTGCACTGGCGGAACGAGGCGGCTGCCTCCAGCCAACGCTCCAGGCGCATGTAGCTGCAGCCCAGCATGAACCAAGTGCGTGTATACAGCGCATTGATGCGCACGGCACGTCGTAGCCACATACTCGCTTGTGTGTGTGCGTGCAGCGCAAAGTGGTAGCCGCCCAACGAGCGCGCCGCACGCGACGAGGTGCCATGAGACACGTCCCAGGCCTTCAGGTAATGAGCCTCGGCATTCGCCGGCTCCATATCGCCCAGCAAGCACCACAACTTGGCGAGGCGGCCGCGTACAAATTGCGTGCGAGGCACGCGGCTAGCAGACGTGGCAATGCGCTTTTCTTGCAGACGCACCTGCGCCTCCGTCTTGTGGCCGGCCAACAAATCACGCACCACCTCTTTGCCTTCCTCTTGGCGACCCAGGAGGCCGAGGCACTGCACGACCTCTTCCCACATTTCCACGCGCTCAAACACTTCGAGCGCACTGCGCAGCACACCAATGGATAGGAAGCGGCGCGCTAGCTCCGCCTGCATCGACCACTTGGCTGGCAACCCCAAGGCATGGAAAAAGCGCAAACGCTCCCGCACACTCGAGTCGTTCGTAGGCATCTGGTCCACAAGCGCCTGTAGTTGTAGCGTGCTGCGCTCTACCGTGCGCGTCCGCGTGGCCTCCAGACGCGAGCGCAGCAAAAGACTCATCGTATGCACACTCCAGTTCTGAGGATGGGCCATGACGCGCTCCACAAACGCCGACATTTGCTCGGCGGTGAGGCCATGCGACGCTTGCGTATTGTGAATGTTGAGACACAGCGCTAACAGTGTGCACTGGTCCGTCACCGCCAGCGCCGGTTGCTGTCCAGGGTCCAGGTGCGCCAAGCGGTTCTCGTTGGTGCTGTGGGACGCTTGCGTCGATGTAAACTCGGTCTGCTCCAACAATGTGTCGTCATTGAGAGAGTATGTCAGCGGCTGGTGGTCCACCTGTTTCGCGGGATCGACGGTGGCTTGCCAGCCCGAGTTCTCCGGCTGTGCCAGGGCCGCGAGTGCAGCACTGTGTGCAGGGGTATCGTGCTCCTCGGCCCTGTCCGCACCAGCCTCCCGCGATTCGGCGAGCAGCACCAGCTGCGTCTTGGCCTCTTTTTGCCATTTGGTCCGCTTGCCCAAGGCGCCACTCAGCTCGTACTCGAGGCCATTCGCCTTGACGGCCTGCACTAGGCGCTCGGATGCCATACGGTCCTGGCCCGTACGTTGCAACATGAGCGCCGTCTCGAGTAGGGCGCGCGCACGCACATTGTCCCACATGTATTGTACAGGTGCATCGTGAGCAGCTTTCGCACGCGCGTCCAAGGCCTCCAGAAAGGCACTGACGTCAGTGAGCAGCTCGTCTTCACACGCCACAGGTTCGTCAAGAATGCGCATATGAACGGCCCTAGCACGCAAACGCCATAGGGCCAGTGTCGGGAAGGACGCATGAGCATGAGCCTCGTGCAAGGCTTGCAGAAGGAGTAGCGACAGCACAAGATACAAGGGAGCTTCACACAGGTGGTACGCAGGCTCACCATGCAACGTCAAGTACTCCAGGCTCGATGCATGCACAATCACGTTCCACGTTCGATCCTCCTCGTCACCATCCTCGTCCACAGAGCGAGCCTCGAAGCAGGCAGGCGCCGCAGAGCGGAGAAGCGCCATAGGGGTGAGCGTCAGGTCAGGACCCGTCCAATTCAACTGCACAAAAGCGTGCAACGCGGCTATGGCCACACACAGAGCCTCCCATTCATAACCGGTCACGTTCATGGATACCTGGTTCAGTGGCACCACCACCTGTGCGCGCTCTGCTGCAGGTACATGCTGGCACACGGCCTGCATGCACTGCGCCACCGGCTGCAAAAAGCGACGAGCGACAGAGGAGCGCAGCACGCACTCCAACTCGCCCGAGGCAAGTTGGTACGGCAGTGTACCTTTTTCATCCTCCTTGGGCAGCGTGCCTCGAAGCAGCTGCCACTCGGCGTGCCCTGGCTGGGTCCATGCGACCGCCGTCGACATGCTGATCGAAAAATGTCGACATGTGGCCCAACTGTGTCGGATGACTAAGCGAACTCACGTCGACTCTATTTCACATGCCATCGACTGCACGGTCGGTGACCGAAACACGATGGTGGGCATATGCGCAGAAATAGGCCGTATATTTGCAGGAAGTTGTGTAGGAGGAGAATAGGTTAGATAACTGGGCAAGAGAGAACTAGGCCGTGACTCGATATCCACGGGGACTTCGTCGGCTGTGGGCCGTGCGGGCAGCGGGTCCGTAGGGGGACTGGGTGGAGGCGGGACAGGCTGGTAATAGCGGCGCCACTTGACGGCAGGAAGAGCTTCCGTGCCAGCGGATCGGTGATGGCTTTGTTCGCTCCTCACCTTGGAGGTGTTCTTGTTTTCAGCGTCTTGGGGTGGACGAGGCGGCGATCGCATTGGAGTAAGCCACTGGGCCAAGCTAGGAGCATTCGTGCTCGGTGCAGGCGCATGTACATCCACTTCATTGATTGACGATAAAGGAGAGACACTCGATATGGTACGCTTGTGGCCATGTGCTCGCTTGGGCGTCTCTTTGGGCTTGCGTCTTGGCGTCTCGCGCCGAGCCTCGCCGCCAAGCAATCGGTTGACTTCGTCTACCCACTCCTCCATCGCCTGTTGGACTTCCTGCTCCTCTTCGTCATCACTAAAGGCACTGTATAGTTCTTCCATGGCTAAAGACCTATCGGAGGGGGGCCTATATACCCAAGCCCTGAAACAAACACTTTGTTCGGATCGGCATGATAGACAGGATCTAAACCTTATGACGCCTGAGAATCGGACCAATCATGTGATCGCCTCTCGCCGGGGCATGGAGACTAGGAGCGAGCTAATCAGAAAGTCCCATCCCTGGTTTCGGTGGCGGGGGCGCAATCATGCTAGCTTATGAAATCCTTAGCCGCGCCCCATGGCCAGTGCATGCGAACGGCCCGTCCCTTCGTTTCCCACTACCATGGCGCAAATCCCTGTCGGCGCAGAACCCATTGTCCCTGGCAACATTTCCACCCAGGTGGTGAAGCTCAACTCGGGCTATAGTATTCCTCAGGTCGCCCTGGGTGTATACAAGGCGCCCAATGACGGTACGACAGAGCAGGCCGTCAAGTGGGCGTTCGACTGCGGTTACCGTCACATTGATTCGGCCGCCCGGTATCGTAACGAGGAGGCTGTGGGCCGTGCACTCAAGGAGTGGACGACGACCCACAATGTGCCCCGCGAGGAGTTCTTCATTACCACGAAGCTTTGGGATGATGACCAAAAAGATACGACGGCGGCCATCGACGAGTCGCTGCGTAAGCTGCAGCTATCCTACGTGGACCTATACCTGATCCACTCGCCAGAGCCCGGTGAGCAGTCGTTCGTCGAGGCTTGGCGCCAGATGGAGGCGGCCGTAGAGGCCGGGAAGATCCGCTCCATCGGTGTGTCCAACTTTGACGTGGAGCACCTGGACGGACTTTTGAAGATCGCCCGCATTAAGCCGGCGGTCAACCAGATCGAGTCGCACCCCTTCTTCGCGCACGAGAAGCTGCGTGAAGAGACGCTGAAGCGTGGCATTCACATTGAAGCCTACTCTCCCATGGCCCAGGGTGCTGCGCTGGAGCGTGAGGAGATCCGTGCGATTGCTACCAAGCACGGCAAGACCCCTGCCCAGATTCTGCTGCGCTGGGGTGTGCAGCTGGGCAACATCATTCTGCCCAAGTCACTCACTAAGCACCGCATTGAAGCCAACGCACAATTGTTCGACTTTGAACTTGACCAAAATGACATGGATGTCCTCAACAACATGGATGAGGGTATGAAGATGGGCAAGCTCGGCCCGCCCGGCACTTCGGCTCCTGCGTCGCCTGGTGCTACGCGTTCCAACTCGCGCCGCACCTCGGGCAGTGGCGGCTTGGCTGGTGGCCAGCTCAAGATGAGCAGCAGCTAACCTGATCCCTCGTAGCCCCGTTTCTAGCATTCTATACATTATGAGGTGATCGTGGCCACTGGCTCGCACGGCCTGACACTCCACGTGTGGACCACGTGACGCGTTCTCGGTGGGACAACGACCGTCGTACGCAGCCTACGACGAGCCATGACGGCGAGCGAGCGGGAAGGCGCTCCTACGAGCGCGTCAACGACAGACATGACGACATCGTCTGTCATGGAATACCTGCGTTCGCATGGTTTTGCCAAGGCACTCAATGCTCTGCAGACAGAAATGGAAGCTACTTCCCAAGGCGCTACGCCCGCCGAAGCTGCAGAAGCAAGCAACGCGCAGCTAGGCAGTCTGGATGTGAGCATGACGGAGCTCGCCAGCAAGAACGTGCCTCGTGATCCCCGGGAAAAAGACGCGCAAGATGCGGGCACGGGCTCGGCACTCGAGCAGGCGGGTGCCCAGGCACTTTTGCTTGACCCGACAGACACGGCGCGCGGCTTTGCTATGATCAAATCGTGGTGCACGGGTAGTTTGGACATCTACCAGCCTGAACTCTTGCCTTTGCTGCTTCCCCTCTTTGTGCACAGCTATTTGAACATGGTGGACATGGGTCTAGGCATGGCGGCGACCGAATTCTTTCATGCGCATGCGTCCTTTTTTAAGCCTATGCACGCCACTTTGTTGGCCCATCTTCGTTCCTTGTGTCTTCCGTCGCACATTAGCACCGATGAGCTGGCCCAGCAGTTCCGCACGGAACGCTACGTGCTGAAGATGTCACCCAATGTGTTTGGCCTTTTGATCGGTTGGCTCACAGATGGAACAAGCCCTGTGGGCTTCTCGTCCATGGACCATTCCTCCTTTGTGGACAATATGCTGGAGCCTTCAAGACGTGGACGTGAGGCCATGCTGAAAATCATTAATGAGCGCTGCCGCATTCAGGTTCTGCGCTCGTCCATGTTCCAACTCGATCCGCTGGAGCTCGAAGAAGGCACAGGTCTCACGGGTGCAGGCCCCTCCTTCTCGTCACAGGGACCTTTGTCTGTGTCGCGACACCATCCGCTTGTCCACGCTGCGGCGGTGTCCGAGTCGGATGCCATTGCTGACTTTAATACGCGGGCAGCAGGACCACAGCTGAAACTGCATCCCCGTATCCCGCTAGCGGAGGACCTGAAAGATGAGGTCGACCATGTGTTACGGGACGAGCAAGCCCAACTGCAGGCCAAGGACGCCAAAGCTGACGCAACAGAAAAAGAGGCATCGGCCCCCGCCGACAATAAGGATACCAAGGCCCCATCTCCTGCATCGAGTTCACGCGACCCCTCCGTGCCTCCGCAGCGTGACGAGGCAGAGGATATGGAGCAAGAAACGACGTCGGATCTCCTTGGACCGACCTTGGCCGACTTGCCCCCTCAGCCATCTATGTTCCGCACGGTGGATCTGCTGCGCGAGGTGGAACGTGTGCGAGACGCGCGCAAGTGCTTGCGCATTGATCCCAAGCTGGCCCCTCAAGCGGCCTCGGCTACAGATGCCAAGCCGCCAAGTAGCTGGGATGGTGTGCCACGCACCGTCGGACTTCCCAGTGTCTGCATGTATACATTTTTCGACGCCGAGGATGGCCTTACGAGTAGCGCCTTTTCGTCCGACTTGACGCTTATGGCCGCTGGCTTTGAGGAAAGCTATGTGCAGGTGTGGAGCCTAAAGGGCGAGCCTCTACGGGAGCTGCGCAGCGACTTGAATTTGTCATCGATCCGTGATCGCAAGACGCTGCAGCAGCACCGTGCGCCTGGTACGAACACCACCCGCAAGTTGATTGGACACAGTGCCCCCGTGTATGGCGTGGACTTTGACCCTGTGGGTGGCAGTGGGTCGAGTCCACGACACCTGCTGAGCTGCAGTGCGGACGGCACAGCGCGACTTTGGAGCCTCGACACGTACGCAGCCTTGGTAGCCTACCGCGGCCACCAGTACCCTGTGTGGGATGTGTCGTGGGGTCCCCTTGGCACGTACTTTGCCACGGCCAGTGCGGATCGCACAGCCCGACTTTGGAGCGTGGAGCGGATCAATCCGCTGCGTATTTACGCAGGACACTTGTCAGATGTGGATTGTGTGCGATTCCATCCCAATTCGCTGTACCTGGCCACAGGCTCCTCCGACCGTTCGTGTCGTTTGTGGGACGTGCAGCGTGGCGCTTGTGTGCGATTGTTTGTGGGCCATCAATCGCCGATTTCCTGCGTGCGCATCAGCTCAGATGGACGGTATTTGGCGTCGGCCAGCGATGGCAACGCCTCTAGTGCGTTTGGTCAGGCGGGTCATGCCTTGTCGGATGCCTACACCGTTAGCTTGTGGGATCTGGCCAGTGGTCGGCGGATTAAGAAGATGTGGGGACATACGTCCACGATCCATGATATGGACTTTAGTGCGGATGGTGCTGTGCTGGTCACAGGCTCTGCCGACAACACAGTGCGTTGCTGGGATGTGCGCACGGCGCAAGAGTCGACCACTGGTGAGGCCGAGGCGAGCAGTGACTGTGTGGCGACGTACTTTACCAAAAACACACCTGCACACAGTGTGCACTTCTCGCCACGCAACTTGTGTCTAGCTGCGGGAGTGTATTCAGCCTCTACATAGATCGTCTATTCGTTCAATACACTTGCAATGCTTGCTCGCAGGATGTCGGCTGCTTGCTTCGTCTCTGCCTCAGACAACGCACTGGTAGCAACGATGCGAAGACTCGGCTGGGCCCATGGTCCCTCGTCCAGCTCGGGTCGGATGCTGGCCGAGTGCGGAGATTGGCACACCAACACGCCTTGGTTGAGCGCCAGGCGCTCAATCTGTCTAAGAATACGCTCCTGCTCCTTACGCGACGAGAAGCGTTCTTTCGAGCGGATCTGTACATGGATCAGAGGGCTGTTAGGATCGCTGGGGATGGTGATCTGATGCATCGGGTCCAGTACGTGGCGGATGATGTGGATATTTTTCTGCAGGGCTTGGAAGAGGCCCGGCTCTTGCGCCAGTTTCTCCAGGGCTACAGTGGTACCGTTGGCCATCATCACAGGCATGGCCGCGGAGAAGACGAAGGAGGATCCATTGATGCGCTGGTGCTTCACAACCTCCACGGTCGATGCGCAAAAGCCGCCGGCTGTGGCAAAGGAGGTGGCCAGATTTCCAACGACCATATCCACCTGGCTTGGGTCGACGTTGTAATGCTCGGCCAAACCCCGGCCAGTGCGACCGAGCGATCCGACACTGTACGACTCGTCCAAAAGCAGTCGGAACTTGAACTTGTTTTTCAAGTCCACAATGTGAGGCAAGTCGCTGATAGATCCATCTGACTCGAACACAGCTTCTGTCACAATGAAGCGACGAGTGAGTGGCTTCCGAGAGCGGGCCTGCTCGCGATTCAAATGGCTCAGAAGTGCTTCGAGAGACTTCATGTCCTGGTGGTCATACCAGTATAGGTTACTGCGCGAGAGCTGCAAACCTTTTTGGATGGCAAAGTTTACGCCTGAATCCACCACAATCACGTCGCCACGCTTGCAAAACGCGGGAATGACGCTGCTAATGGTAGAGAAGCCCTGGCTGTACACAATCGCCGCATCCTTGCGCAAGAATTTGGCCAAGTTGGCTTCCACTTTCATATGCATGTCACTGGTTCCGTAAAAGCCGGGCGGAGAACAGCTGCCCACGCCATATTCACGAAGGAGCGACTTGGCCTGAGCTGTGAGCTCTGGCGCCTCGACCAGTCCTGTAAAGTTGAACGATGCCAAGTTGAAGACGCGGCGAGGCGTGGTTCCTGTCATCCAAGAAGCTGTTACCATAGGACGCGCACTCGTATGGCCTACAATCACCGGCAAACCATCAAGAGTCTCTTGCTCCTCCTCCGTCAATACATTGCACAGCGGCTCCGGTTCGAATTCGTCGACAAGGTAATCGATTTCCTAGAAGTGAGCCATAGACACACGTACCTTCTCAGACAGCTGCACAAAGTTGGAAGTACTCCGGTTGCTTCGAGAACGATTCTGCAAAATCGTGCGCACAGCAAAGATAAACAACACAAGTTCCAGAAACGACCTCACAGGATCGTTCTGATAACTGCTTGCAATGTAACGCGTAACGATATTGTGTCCAGGTATAATCCTGAACGCTTGCCGAAGCAGCTCCGCAAAGCCAGACACGGGGTCTTTGATGTCTGGATTTGATTCTAACGACATGTAGGCTGCGTGGTAGGACGCGTTTTCGGCCGTTGTGAGCTGATCGCTCGGCGCCTTGCTCATGTAATCAATTCCGCACCCCCTGGCTGGCCTGCCTGCGGATACGGGCTTAGGGCAGTCGCTCCCTCTCACCCAGGCATGTTTCGTACATGGCACTAGCTTGAAAGAAACACATAGAATTCCTCTATAAAAATGCAAGTGTTCTAATTTTCGGTGGCCTCTGCCTCTTCTGTTTCGTCAATCCAACTTTGCTCTACGGTGAGCTTCACGCGTCGGATGTATTCTTTCATATTTTCGCGGTACAAGGAAGCTGCTTCCGCATTCGCAGGGCTCATGATCAGTCGTGATGCACACACCTATTAGGATTCGGATCATGTAGCAAGCTCTGAATACTCGTCAAGATGGCTGCCACATCATATGTAGGACTCCAACGGTTTTGAAGAATATCCAGGCAAAGCTCACCATTCGCATAAACGTTAGGATGAAACATCTTGCTAAGGAACTTGACCGTGGGAGGTTTATTCGGGTATGACTCGTCAAAGGTAAGAAGAAGCTTAAATGTCCCATCTTCAAAAGGCGTATCGGCTGTCATTAGATCCCTTGAAGTACGTACAAGGTCCGAATATCACTGCATTCCAGATAAGAAGGTTGTCTGCGCAGGGTGCTCCGGAGATCCCACCAGGAGGATCTGAAGAAAGCCGTTTGAAATCGCGAATCAATCGGCGCTTGGATGGAGTGGACTGGGATCAGTCACCTTATACATACCATAATAGGTCACTTCCCGGTCGAAATGTGTTTACCTGTGGCGATGTAAGCCCAAAAGAGCAGAGAGAGCAACAGCAGGGAAGATAACCGGAAATTACCCAGGTGGTCTGCTGAGGGGATGTGGCGCCGCCCCACGTGGCCCCGACGTGATTCTGGAGGATTGAGGAATGGGTACCAGGCACATAGCATGAGTCGGCCATCTTGGCTGCTCTCTTGGTATGCATCGTATTCGCACTAATAGCATAGCCATTCACTTGGTACTTTCTAGTATGAAGTGCGGGCATCCCAACTTCTCAAGTGCCCAGGTGTAGGGGGGGTGGCGTAAATGATATTAACGTCTACCAATGAACCCGCAGCTGGGGCGGACATACAATAGCAATCTGTACATAAAAAGCATGATATTGAAAGATCCGCGCACTGGTTTAGAAGAGAAGAGAATCTGCTTTAAAACTTTTGAGGCGCGGCACCTGCAGGCTGTGGCTGGAAACCTCCATTACGGGGCATTTGCCACTGACAGATACCACAGAGCCAGATGTGCGAGGCGGAGAAGGGAACCTGTGGTATGAGTATCACGATCGTCACGTACCAGAGGGATCCAGCAAAGTTCGAACCAGGTACGGCTCTTAGCCTCAACAACCTGGGCATTGTGGCAACGAGGGCAGACATACGGCGTACCATCACCCTCCTGCTTAATCTTGTTGGGGCATCCAAACACAAGCGGGATACAGAAGAAAAAGTCCTGAAAGGTGAGCCTGCCCACGAAAGACGATGAGTCGTGCGACACGGTCATATTGCCAATTTGACTACAACGAGACCATCCGCACTCACCCACGATATCCGGTACATACCATGTTGATTTATGCAGCTATGAATACCGTCGAAATGCCAAGTTGGAAGGATATGGTCGTCAGTAGAAAGCAGCGGAGGCTACAGCATCGTTTGCCCCGCGCCTGCGCCGAGGAAATCCCGAGGTGGCTGACTAATTATTCCTTGGATGCGCCATGCGACTTGGCCAGTGGCTGCTCCTTGGTCAAGTAGACGCAGAGTGCTTTCAGCTTGGTGCCCATCCACATCTCTTCCACATGAGCCGAGTATTTTTTGGTCTTGTCTCTTGATACAATTTGAGCAATTTGGTCTAGGTCTGTATTTCTCGGCAGGAACATCACCACCATATCGGCAAATGTGATTGATATGTCAAATAGGGCGAAGCCACCACAAGGCCGCAAGGCACTAAGAGGATAAGCATTGGAATATTTGGGATGAGGGACCTTCTCAGATCCGATTTTCGAAGGCGTCATATAATCAACGCCCCCCCATGGAGGTGACTGAGTTAGTTGGACACGCGTACCATGAAAACACTAAAGCATGGTTAGAACACGACACGTACACATCAATTTTCTTCTTGTGCCAGCCCTCCCATTTGTCGTCAGGGACAGTGTGGCCCTCGGCTCGAGCTCGTGGGTCAGCATCCCTGGCAAACTCTTGGTAGTCGCCGCAGAGGAAAGTGATTCGGTCTTGAACCCCATAGATGGCCGCTTCACGTTAGCGCAAATTGCATACCGTTGTGTTTTGCCATCTCAAGTTTCACCGGGTCAATATCCAGGCCGATCACTGGGTATGAGTGTGAGGCCGCACGTACCGTGATCACAGGTCATAGCAAACTGAATGATATTCCCACCAGAACCGCAAAAGGCGTCCATAGCGACTTTACACTTGCATTCAACAGCAATTCGATAAGCAAGTGCTTCCGGAGTGACTGAATACCATGACTCTTCATCCATGAGAATGCCTTCGTTGAAGCGACTGAAGAGCGATTCACGAAAGCGCCAGTATTTATGCATGTTTTCAGGCATTTGGCTACGATGTCGGATAGCCACCTTCAGCGCCATACGGCGAGCCTCCTCTGCGCTCATTCGGTCCCCCGAGCTGGTGCTCATCTTCAACCTACGCCATACGATGGGGGCGAGACTTGGGGAGGGGGCGGGTTATATATTTGCTTACCAAACTATGACAATTTATATAAAGCCTGTGCGGCCGCTCCATGCATTTCAACACCTTTGGTCACCAAAATGTCAGAAATGTCTTTGACCTGTTTCATATCGAACGTTGGCCCTTCGAGAACGTAGCATGTAGTGCGAGCGAGAGCAGGTATAGTGCAGATCATGAGATGAGCATTCGCATGTGCAGCTTCGTGGAGCGCCGGATCCACCAGCCATTCTTGCTCAGAGACGCCTTGCTTGGGCAAAGTAACAGCTGCGCTCTAATGTTAGCTTCAAATAGATACGTACGGCAGAAGATCCCATGACCATTCCCAGCATTTCGATACCCGCCTGTGCTAGAGCCGTGCTGGCTGCCGACACCCCCATGGCAACAAGACCCAAAAGCGATGTGTCGGAATCGAGCACTGTAATATGAACATCAATAGAGGACTTGGGAAGAAGCTCAAGTCGAAGTGCTGGGAGAAGTGCCTGTTGAACAAGGGATGCAGGCCCTGATAGTTCCGTTTCCTTGCCTGGCTTTACGCGTTCTGTGTTACAGAAGGGGGCAAGTTGAAAGAGAACGTTTAGCTCTGCCTTGCCAGCATATTGACGTCCACGAACTTGACGTGGACCATGACTGTGGTAAGATATAGGAAACTTACACTGCACAAAGAATCTTGGAGTTACCCGATTCCAAAAGAGCACTGCCACTAGCACTTGGGATGATGCCAGGTTGGATATCTAGGGTTAGTGTTCAATGACGTACAAATCGGTCTAGAGTCATGCAAACCTCTTCCATCTGTTCGTGGTTCTATTTGTTTCTTAGCAATTCGTGCAACGCTTAACCCGTCTGTACCCATCACCTGGGTATGCAAAGTCAGGCTTTGCGCAGGTAAAGCGGCAGGTTCCTGGAGGAGAGAGTATTCATTCAAGTTCCAAAGTGTTTCTTCTTCTTCAGGACTTGAGACAGAGAGATTGTATATGGGTTGATAGGTCTCATCAGGCCCATTAACTCGGCGTCGGTCGTACACCGTCCCCATGGCAAGGAGTGTGATCAGAAAGAAAATAGGGCGCGTTTACTCCACATAGCCACTGCGTCGTCCTCAAAATGTCTACACGAAAGCTACCACAAGAGCCACCAACGTCGCCACTGCAGTGCCCATCACGTTCGTCATGATGCCCGCTTTGAAAGCACTAGAGGTATAAATGAACAAGTTCTGCACTTCCCAGTACGCGTCTTTGAACTATGGGGTCAGTAACCAGAAACGTACCGAGTCGCCATACTGTCCCACTTGGGCACCGCAGCCAGGGTACTTGGATGCGCAACTTGTCTGGTCATACTGAAAGTCAGAAAACTAACACGTACCACAGCACCTGCCCAGCTGCCACACAACGTAATGTCGAAAACGATGACATGGTCATCAAATTTGTCAGAGCATTGCGTCAATCCAAGGTCTGCGGCAGGAGTACCCCAGCTAGTAGGATCCACACTGTTGCCAGGGTTTTTCAAGTCACTCGGAAGATTGTTGGGGCCCCAGAACCACATCCGGATACCTTGGCCTCCCTCAGAGAGGTCGCGCTGAAGTGCGACTGTGCCACCGCCCTGCTGGTTCAGAGCCACGCCTCCCGTGGCGGTCTGAGTTCCGTTCATCGCAATGCGACAGCCAGAGTTATCGTTAGCAACGGCATTGCACTGATCAAAGACAGTCGTGCCTGTCTGCTTTGGATTGGTGATCGCACAGTCTCCCTGCTGTCAGTCGTTTTGCCACAAACCTGAACGTGTGCCGATCCTAGGTTGTAGGGATATTGATCATTGACATTCTCAATAATGTCGATTTCACCACCAGCTGGCCAAGCTTGCTGATTTTTCGTCACTGTCCAAAATGCGGGCCAAACAGCACAGCCCGTGGGAATATGCGACACTTGAAGAACAATAACAGCATCCGTGTAGCTCTGTTTCGACTCAATACGCACACTTGGACGACCTTGCTCTTGGACCTGGGTGGTGTCAACACGCATGACAAAGTTGTTGCCATCCACGTAGGAGAGGTTCGTATTCTTCGCGGTTTGTAGATCCACGTAGTTGACTAGGCCTTGGGTCAGTTGAAGATCGTTCCCCGTAAAAAAATTGAATTTTTCAAAGTAATCATTGCCTTGCACCGTATCGGCCAACATCCACGAGGGAGCTCCAACAGCAAGATCCAGCAAACTCAACGCCGCAAAGAGAGGGCCCAACAATCTCATGGTCTCAATGGGGTTTCATAGCCACTTGCCCTGTGCGTGCCCTATGGGTCCGACTCACGTGCACGACGCGCCACACGTGGCTGCGTCAGCCACGCGCGTTTGTGTCACTTACGATGCGCAGGAGCGCGGTGGCGGCCGTCCTGCAGGAGTTGCAGGACAGGCAAGAGCAGCGGTCGCACCAAGAGCCACTTCGACAATTAGCCACAGGAGGTGGTTATGGTATTCTTACAGACCAGAAACCATTCAGACCACCGTTTAAACAATCCAATGGACCACAAACTTTGCGCAAGCGACCTCGCGTTAATTACGCTGGGCTAGACGCACCCAGCACCGTCTACGAAGCCTATCAGGAACAGATGGACATGCCTAAAAAGAAGAGCAGCTTGGAGGGCGTTTACAAAGGAATTGATGCGTCCGGTGTCTCTCTCAACGCTGATCGCCGCAAATGGGCCGTGTACCAAGCAAGACCTGATGCTATTAAGAGCAAGTTCAACATTCCCAGCATGAAGAACGAGCGTGGAGAAGTTATTGAAACACGTCTCACTCACGCATCTCTGGGAGTGCGCAGGCCTATTGAAGTGCCTCCTCGTCCTTTGCATGATCCCATGGGTGAACATGCTATTGTACTTTTTGACCCAACCATTGACGACAAGGACGCAGAAAAGGAGCGAGAGCGTACTCGAATCGAATTTGAGGAACAGAAAAAAGCATTGGAAGTCGACCGTGGTCCCCACAAAAGTTTGGCGCGCATACTGGGCATCGATCAGCCCAAGGTGGTGATGGAGAAGGTCCCTGTGGTAATTGATCCTCGTCTAGGGCGTATATTACGTCCACATCAAGTGGAAGGTGTCAAATTCTTGTATCGATGCACCACTGGCATGGTGTCAGAAAATGCGCATGGATGTATTATGGCTGATGAGATGGGTCTAGGCAAAACGCTGCAATGTATTACTCTTATGTGGACGCTTTTGCGACAGTCACCACGGGCAGGGAAAGGGACTATCGACAAGGCCATCGTGGTATGCCCCTCTAGTTTGGTCCGAAACTGGGCGAATGAGCTGGTTAAGTGGCTGGGGGCCTCTGCTCCTGGCGCTCTTGCACTCGACGGTAAATTGAGTCGAGAGGATATGTTTCAGGCCGTGGACCGCTGGGCTAAAGCAAAGGGACGCGCTATTGTCCAGCCTGTGATGATTGTTTCGTACGAAACACTTCGCAACCTTCAAGAGCTTCTTGGCAATACTGAGATTGGCTTGATGTTATGCGATGAAGGCCATCGGCTGAAAAACGCAGACTCTCTCACGTTTCAGTCCTTGGATCTTCTCAAAGTGCAAAGGAGGGTCATCCTGTCCGGCACACCTATCCAGAATGACCTTTCAGAATACTTTTCGCTGATCAATTTTGCGATCCCGGACATTCTTGGTAACCGGAACGAATTCCGGAAGCGCTTTGAGCTTGATATTCTTCGAGGACGTGATGCGGAGGCCACCGACAAAGAAAAACAAATCGGCAAGGAGAAGTTGCAAGAACTCTCTGGTCTTGTGAGCCAGTTCATCATTCGACGCACCAACGATATCCTTTCCAAATATTTACCCGTCAAGTACGAGCATGTGGTATTTTGCAACCTCTCGCCTTTCCAACTTGATTTGTATCATCTTTTTTTGAGGGCACCTGCTATCGAAAAGATGTTAAAGGGTACCGTATCGCAGCCTCTGAAGGCCATTGGTGTTCTCAAAAAGCTGTGCAATCATCCTGACCTACTCAATCTCCCTGAGGATTTAGAGGGAAGCGAGGACTGCTTCCCAGAAGGATATAAACCTGGAGACAGGCGCAACGTGGCCGTTCATCTATCTGGCAAGATGGCCATTCTTGAACGGTTTTTGACTACCATGCGCACTACGACCGATGACAAGATCGTCTTGATCAGCAACTATACGCAAACTCTGGACTTGTTTGAACGGCTTTGTCGCAGCAGGCGTTGGGGATTCTTCCGCCTCGATGGTACCATGAATATCAGTAAGCGCCAAAAACTTGTGGATCGTTTCAACGATCCAGAAGCACCGGAATTTGTTTTCTTGCTCAGCTCCAAAGCGGGTGGTTGTGGTCTGAATTTGATTGGAGCAAACCGACTTGTCTTATTCGATCCTGGTACGTGTTTGTGGCTCACAATAGATTGGAATCCCGCGTCTGATCAGCAAGCGCTAGCTCGTGTTTGGCGAGATGGTCAGAAAAAGACGTGTTTCGTTTACCGATTCGTCGCTACGGGCTCGATT
Source organism: Malassezia equina (assembly GCA_029542865.1). Classification (NCBI taxonomy): domain Eukaryota; kingdom Fungi; phylum Basidiomycota; class Malasseziomycetes; order Malasseziales; family Malasseziaceae; genus Malassezia; species Malassezia equina. Next base: position 581,197 of record CP119901.1, read on the forward strand.
GAAGAGAAAATCTTGCAGCGCCAGTCCCACAAACAGTCTCTATCTTCGTGTGTGGTTGACGACGATTTGGATGCAGAGCGACACTTTTCTGGCGAGATTCTCCGTGCGCTCTTCCAGTACAAGTCTGGCACGGTCTCTGACACGCACGACACGTATAAGTGCAAGCGATGCCGTGACGGCAAACAAATCGTTTCCTCTCAAGCTATGCTATACGGAGACACGAGCACGTACGTATAGGAAATCTCACATTTCAGATGGAATCACGTCTCCCGAGACGAATTGGGCCACCTCCATGACGACCTATTACGCGCAGAGATTCTGCACGACGACGTGTCGTTTGTATTTCAGTACTGTAGCCATTAAATTTGGGCCCGATCGCCCGATCCACAAATCCTGGCCCTGTCCACCGCGCCGCTGGCGTCCGCTGCCGTGCGCTCGCCGAGCATGAGTGCAGGGGAGCTGCCTATTGAAACGTTCTTGAAAGCACAGCCTCGTTCTACTCTTATCAGGCTATATGAAAAACCAGCGAGCTGTCTTGCGGTGTTCCGGTACGTCCTACTCGCTGATACATGCGTAGCTTGTTGCCTATGGTTGCACGACAACTTATTATGAATATGGTGTTTCTGGACCGGCCATTGAGCATGAGCAATTGCATGAAGTTCTTCCAAATTCAAAATGAAGAGTAGGTTCACGTCGCTCACCTCAGTGAATACAGGGAACCGCTCGAGCAGATGCAGCGGCTGTCCATTCTTATGGTGAAGGGTGAGGAGGTCTATATGAATGATGTATTCCGGCGAGGCATGGTGGGTGCGCTCACTGGGAGTGGTGACTCGGCCTCTTTTGGAAAACCGTGCGCTGACTCCAACCACAAGTCTGTGCCCATCGAGTTCCTGGATGAGTACGCACGAACGCAGTGGGAGACGATTTTGTATTTCATGGTGGGAAGTGAGCACTCTTCGCGACCAAGAAATACAGTTCTCTTCTTGCTTCAACGAGCCGGTCTCATGCAGCGGGGCAGCGGTGGCGACGATCTAAATATCACCTCGTTGGGTTTTCAGTTTCTGTTGCAGGATGTGAACTCTCAATTGTGGGCGCTGCTCTTGCATTATTTGAGCATGGCCGAAGAGCGGAATATGGACCTTGTCGAAGTCCTGTCGTTTTTCTTCACAGTAGGCGGTCTGGAGTTGGGACGAGCCTATGAAACACAGGGTCTCTCGATGACGCAAATGCAAACGTTGGAGGAGCTCAGCGACTATGGCCTGGTTTACCGCCCAAGCAAGAGCGTGAAATACTTCTTCCCGACTCGGCTAGCCTCAACTTTGACAAGCACAGCGTCCCCTTCTATATCTCGTTTGAATGACCAAGAGGAGCAGGGGTACCTGATTCTGGAGACCAACTACCGCGTTTATGCTTATACCTGTACGTCTCAGTAACTTACGCCTGCCAATCTACTCCGGATTGCCATCTTGAACCTCTTTGTAACGCTAAAAAGTCGGCTCCCTAATCTGGTGATCGGCCAACTAACGCGGCATAGCGTCAAGTCGGCGTTAAACAAGGGCATTACCGCCGACCAAATCATCACTTACTTGTCGCATCATGCTCACCCGCAAATGTACAAAAACGTACGTGCCCTACACTAATTTCAGGATCCACTTCTCCCCATCACTGTGTCTGATCAAATTCGGCTATGGGAGCGCGAGAAGAACCGCGTTGCTGCGGTAGTGGGCACGTATTCCTGTGGCTGACACACCAGGCAACCTCTATACAGATTTCACTTCGATGGAAGACTTTGTCCAAGTCCGCGACTATGCCAAAAGTCTAAGCGTATTGCAATGGGAGAGCGAAGCGAAACGCATGCTCTTTGTCACCGCTGAGGGACACGCGCAGGTGCGTGACTTCATTCAGCGGCGCCGCGTGTAGCCAGCGGCTCGTTTACCCGGCGATCCATCTTCTCCACAATCGGCAACCCCGGCTTGGGGCGATACCTGCCGCGCCCCGGCCGACCTGGCGGTCGAGGAAGTAAGCGTTGCACAACCGGGGGCCCAGGCTCCTCGTCATAGTCACCGCCTACCATGTCTATGCGTATGCTTGCTCGCTCGTCCACCGCTCTGCGCTCCATGGCGCGCAGCGCTGTCTCTGCCCGTACTGTTGGCGCCGTTCGCGTGCCCCAGGTGGCTCGCACCTCGGTGCAGGCTGCTCGTGCCCTCTCGTCGTCGGCTCTGCGCGCCGGGGAGTATGAGAACCCGTTCGGCCCCAACTCGCTGTACAAGCTGACCGAGGAGGAGGAGATGCTCCGTGAGGCTGTGCGCCGCTTCGCCGAGACCGAGGTGCAGCCCCGCGTCGCTGAGATGGATGAGAAGGAGAAGATGGACCCCAAGATCATCCAGGGTCTCTTCGAGCAGGGTCTTATGGCCATCGAGACCGACCCTGAGCTGGGCGGTGCCGGCAGTGGCTTCCTTTCGGCCATCCTTGTGATTGAGGAGCTTGCCAAGGTGGACCCTTCGGTGTCGGTGCTCTGTGATGTGCACAATACCCTTGTCAACACGGTGCTCCGCAAGTACGCCAACGAGCACCTGAAGAAGAAGTACATGCCCTCGCTTTCGATTGACAAGCTCGGCTCGTTCTGCCTGTCGGAGCCTGGCTCGGGTTCGGATGCCTTTGCTATGCGCACCTCCGTGAAGAAGTCGGAGGATGGCCAGCACTACATCATCAACGGTTCGAAGATGTGGATCACCAACAGTGGTGAGGCCGAGTTCTTCATTGTGTTCGCCCAGGGTGACCCGTCGAAGGGCTACAAGGGTATTTCGGCCTTTGCTGTGGAGAAGGAGATGGGTGTTGAGATTGCCAAGAAGGAGAGCAAGCTCGGTATCCGCGCCTCGAGCACTTGCACCGTCAACTTTGACGACGTCAAGGTGCCTGCTGAGAACCTCATCGGCGAGGAGGGCAAGGGTTACAAGATCGCCATCGAGATTCTCAACGAGGGCCGTGTGGGTATCGGTGCCCAGATGGTCGGTCTCGCCCAGGGTGCCTACGACAAGGCCATGGCCTACACGTTCGAGCGCCAGCAGTTCGGCCAGCCGATCGCCAAGTTCCAGGGCATGCAGTTCCAGATGGGCCAGATCGCTGCTGAGATCGAGGCTGCCCGCCTGATGGTGTACAACGCCGCGCGTCTGAAGGAGGAGGGCCGTCCCTTCACCAAGCAGGCCGCTATGGCCAAACTCATTTCGAGCCAGGTGGCCGAGCGCGCCGCTGGCAAGGCCATCGAGTGGCTCGGTGGCCAGGGCTTCACTCGCGAGCAGGGTGTGGAGAAGTACTGGCGTGACAGCAAGATTGGTGCCATCTACGAGGGTACCAGCAACATCCAGCTGAACACCATCTTCAACCTGACCGCCAAGGAGCGTGGCTTCTAAATGCATATAGATGCAATATATGGTTTCTCTCTCTTGCCGTCTTGCCATGCGCTTCGAGGTGCGCCTGTTGTCGCTCATCGCAGGCTGTCCCCTACTTTGTCCATGATGATCCTAGCAAGACGCATATGCAGCGCATCGAGCCTAATTTAGGCCTTCGGCCTGGCATGACTTGGGATGACGTGCGAGAGGACTTGCAACGTGGGTGACGTGCGCTGATACCAGGGCTGAACGCTCAGGACGACGGATGTTCGTACAAACTAGTATACCTCGCAAGGCATGGCCAAGGTGTCCACAGTACGTTACACTAGCTTACACAGACCTTGCGGAGCTCAAGGTAGGAAAGTTTACTCACCCTAGTATGGCAAAGAGGCGTGGGAGCGCTATTGGGCCTGGCGCACGACCGACGGTACGTTGGTTTGGGGTCCCGATCCGGATCTCACGTGCTTGGGCGAGGCCCAAGCGCGCGAGGTCCATCAGGCGTGGCGGGCCGCGCTGGGACTCGCAGATGGGGCGGGGCAAGCGCCTGAGCCGGCTCCCGAGCCGGCGATGAGGCCACCCCTACCCCAGGTGCTGTGCTCGAGCCTTTTGCGGCGGAGTCTCCACACGCTGTGCCTGACCTGGCGCGGCCTCCTACCCCAGCGGCCGCCCCAGCCCGTGCATGTGCGGGAACATTGGCGGGAAGTGATCGGCAAGAACACTTGTGACCAGCGCAGCACCAAGTCAGACATTCTAGAGAGTGTCCAACAAGATGTATTTACGATCTTGTTCGATGATGCGTTTACGGAGCATGATCACCTGTGGACGGTACGTATCGTGATACTTATACTAGCCGGTGCGCGAAACGGACGACGCTATGCGCACGCGGATCCATCATGCGCTCGAAGCGGTGTGGCAGAATGAGGCCAAGGAGGCCACAGGTTCGTGTCGTTGTGCTCATTCCAGTCTTCAGCCTTACGTGCCACGGCGGCGTGATACACCGGCTCTTTGAGATCACATCACACCATGAGATAGAGCCTGTGGTGGGGGGTATGTGGGTCTTGTATGACTGACCATGAGCCTTTTTGCCCATGCTTATACGCGCATCACCGTAGTTACGACCAGCAGAAGCGAACTTGAATCCGGGCCGAGCGTACAATATTCGTCCAACCAGGGTACTGCGTGCGTGCCCATAAGCTTAGGCGATCGCTTTGCTGGATATCGCGCAAAAGTGGGTGATCCCGTTGCAACGTGAGCTTGTGGTGCGTAAACTCGCTGGAGGCATGAATGTTGTGGCACACGTGGATCCGATGCACTTCGTCCGTGTGTGGCTGCGAGGCGTCATTGCCTGTCTCTGAGCTGGAGGGTGTGGGCCGATCAAGCGTGAGTTCCCACCACGTATAGCTTCCTTGGTAGGTGCCCAGCCAGTCGCGGTGGGGGTCGCTGCTCCATCCCTGGTCATGGCTCCATGTATCCACGGTAATTTCTAAACAAAAGTCGCGCACCAAGCTGGAGGTAAGCGTAGGCGTTGTCAAGTAGACTTCGTTGGCATTGTCCGAGTACATGGCGAGCTCGTCACGCGACACACTACACAGGAGACCTTCGTTGGCCTCCCAACAAATGGACTGGATCAGCTCTGGAGGGAGACCTTGGTGCGCAAGTACGCACTGGATCTCTGTGTGACGCGCCTGCTGGGCTTCTCGCTGCAGAGAGCGCTCGCTCGGTACATCCCATTCGGTGGGCACAGGCGGCGCCGGTGGATTGTACAGGATATGTTGACGGGAGACGCTGTGCTGAAATCCATGCCTCGTGTGCATGGGACGCACTGGTACGTCGTCATCAGAAGAGGATGAAGACGAGCCCTCATCGGTCTCTGCGCGCGGCTGGCCAAGGAACAAGCGTAGCCAGCGCCACATGGTGGCTCCAGGATGTCAGTGCGCGACGCGTCTCTATCACGTGGTCATGGACAATCGGGGTGTATCTATAGCAGGATCAGGGGTGGTACGGCCCATCGTTCTGGTGCTCTAGCGCCGTAAAGAAAGCATCTGATATAGTGGGGTGCGATGACTGGTTGGGAATAAACAACGGTGGCTCCAAATGCGTATCGTCATGGCGTTCGGGCAAATCCGTCGCAAGCGGCGCCGCCGCCGTCTCGTAGCGAGAATGGTCCGAGTCGTTCGTCTGGTCCGGCACCACAGACTCATCGACAAACGACTCACGCTTGATCTCCAGGTCCTCCGCTTCGGTGCCCGGCTCACTGGTCAGCGGACGTGCCATCGCACTATCGCGCGCTCGCCCATATGGCATATCCTGCTCCGACATGCGGTGGCGCCGCGGGCGAAGAATGCGTTTCAGGCGCCGCACCACGCCGCGGGGCCGTTGCAAAGGCTTATCAGCGGCCGAGAAGGAGTAGCCTCGGTACATCGACTGCTGGCCCGTGTTCATATCGTAGTAGATGCTGCTCGTGCGGCTGGACGTCGGCATTAGTGGGTAGGTATCATTCATCGGGCCGCGCGAGACATCGGCATCCGGCTCCGTGTCGTAGGCGTGCGCGGCGCGCAAACCAGGCATGCGTGCATCGTTCTTGTAGTCGTGTGAAGGTTCGCGCGTGTCGATGTATCGCATAACATCCACATCGGTGGGGAAGAACAAAAGTCGGACGTATTCGTACAAGAAGCGAGGGAGAAGCGAGAGAAACACGGTGATAATGCCCATGACCCAGAACTGAACGGACCGATAGAGCAAGTAGTTGTTTCCCCACGAATACGTCCAGATCACATCCGGTGGGAACGCTGCATAAATCGGCTCAAAGATAAAGATCAGCAATGTCGGAATCCAAACCACAGCGAAAATCCACCATGTCCACGAGAGCGACTCAATGCCCGCGTACAAGTTGGCGGCCAACACGGTGGCCAAGACCATGCCCGTAGTGGGCTCATACAAGTCGATGTCATAACCATCTTGACGCGGCGTCGTGGTGTCATAGAAGTACATGATGAAGAAGAACAAAATCACCGACTGGTACACACCATCGAGCATGTACACAGTGAATTTCCACAAACTAAAGTACCGCCCCTGACGAGAGCTCTTGTACAGCTCCGGCACCTGCATCAACACGTGGTCCGACAAGTTGCGGTCAAAGATACCAATGCCAATCACAGCGGCCACCGTCCAAATGGCGTTGTACAGCAGCAGGTACACATAGTCAATCGCTTGCGACGTCGACCATGCACAGTAGATCTGGAACCAGAACAGGGTACCCGTGTGCACCACGTTCTTGTAGAAGAACACGTTGACCATCTTGCTGTTGCGGTAGTACGACCAGTGGCCGTGCACCAGCAAGAGACGCTTCAAGAAGCGGAACTGGCCGATGGCGTAGTCGGACGAGTTCACCGCTTGCAGACCCTCTTCACCCGCCACACCGACACCCACATGCGCCGCTTGAATCATGGACACATCGTTCGCGCCATCACCAATGGCCAAGGTGAGACCCTTCAGTCCATCGCGCACGAAATTCACAATCAAGGCTTTTTGCAGCGGGCTCACTCGACAGCACACCACAGCCCGGCAGTGTTTGGCCACCATGAGTAGCAGTTCGCGACTGTGCGGCTCTTCGAGCGCATAACCGAGTGCAAAGCCGTCAATGACTAAGGCATAGCCACCAGCGCGGTGACCATTGTCTGGACCCACCAGGGAGGCAAAGCTCCTCACGCTGCGGCTCGCCGGGTCCGCCGCATCCGACGTCACCGGCGGCGGTGGGTGCTTCAATGCCGACTCATCCACACCACCAAAGAAGCGCTCCAGTGCATGCTCCAGCTGCGCGTAGGCAGAGTTCGGTGTGCCATACTCACCGCCACGCACAACGACCAAATTCATGTCCGGCGCCAGAAGCATGGTACTGTATCCAATCGCAATCGCTGTTTCGAGCTTGTCACCTGTGGCCACCCAGATATTGATACCAGCACGCTTCAAGTCGGCAATCGTCTCGGGAACACCATCCTGCAGACGATCCTCAATGGCCGTAGCACCCAGCAGTGTGTAATCCTGCTCGATCTCACTGGCCAGCGTTTCCATCTGTTCCTCACGGTCTTCCGTCGACACAGACGCTTGCTGGTACTTGCGGGCCCACTCCTTGTATCGCGCAGGGTCCAGCTCCTTCTTCGCCATACACAGCGTACGCAGACCCTGGCTCGCAAATTGTTCCAACGCCTTGTCTGTGGATTGCATGAGGTCATCTTGGCCGGCGGCGAGACGCGAGTAGATCATCGCATCGGCACCCTTGGCGTACATCACAATCTTGCCATCGGCATGAGCCTTGAGGATGACAGCCATACGCTTGCGCGCCGACGAAAATTCAAGTACTTGCAGCACCTCATACCGCTCACGATGCTCCGAGTCGGGCAGCTGCAGCTCGATCGTATTCACATGGCGTCCACAGTACACGTAGCCGTTGTCGGCCGCCGTTTGTACGAGCGCTTGCTCGTCGGGCGACTCGGCACGGTATTGGATCACATTCTTTTCGTCCGTGTGCGTGACATGCACTGTATGACACAGCGACAGGCATCGGAAGAATGTGGCGATATTCTCGTGGTCGGGTGAGTGGGCGTCGTAAATGTGCTTGGTCAATTCGTCGTCGTAGTACGATGGCACATCTTCCACCGACGGGCGCACCGAGAGGCGGCGTCGGCCCTCTTTCTCGGGTGGCGCTTCACCATCCCCTTTGTACACACAGCCGTTGATGGCACACTGGCGGAAAATCATAAGGTTTTGCGTGAGCGTGCCCGTCTTGTCGCTGACAATGTACTCGATCTGGCCCAACTCGTCCGACAAGTTCCATGACTTGGCTGTGGTACGGCGGCTGTTCTTTTCATAGTAAATGTCGTGGTCCTCGAAGATGAACAGCGCCTGAATCGTGCGCACGACTTCAAACGAAATGTACAAAGCGATGGGCACAATGTTTTGGAAGGTAATTAGCGAGTTGGCAAACGACACGAGACCGTTCAAACTCGGATTGTCGTCCTTCTGCGTCGCCATGTATTCCCAGTAGGCGCTGCGCGCAAAGTAGTACTTCTCAAGCTGCGCATCGGCAATAGCACAGACAACACCCACAATGGCAATGATGGCCAGATTCACGTACACCATCTTGTTCATGAGGAACTCCATGCGACTGCGCTTGCTCGGCGTATCGCCCGAATTGAGCACAATCTTCGAGTCGACACCGGTCATGAGTACCACGCCAATAACCCAGTCAGTGTTGCGCAACGTGCAGCCACGCAGCAGCACCTGGTTCAGCGTGACGGGACACGACACAGGCTCGCCATCCTCGTCGACCTCGTCGTGCAAATTCACGCGCGCATTGAAGTGGTACATATCCGTGTGCTGCGGTTCCACCTGCACATCAAACTGGCGCTCCACACAGCTTTCTTCCGAGCGCATATCTGCCAGTTCCGGTACGGCAAAGCGAGTTTTCAGGTTGATCTCACCGTCCAAATTCTTGGTCTCGACGTAGCAGCTTCCATCCTCGTCGCTCGTCGCACAAATCAACATATCCGCTGGCACCGGGTCGTTGATCTCGAGTTTGATAATATCACCCACATGCACATCCTCCCAGTGGCGCGATTTCCAGCGAAGACGCGACGAGTGATGCCCGCTGCGCTCTGACATGAAACTGTCACGGTGCTGTGGCGTGTGTGGACGCATAATTGCATCATCGTGCGAGGGAGGGGGCGACATGGTACGCACATGGGATTGACTTTGACGCGCTGCCTCCGTTCGCCCACTGGGCAGCGGCTCCGACGGCAAAATCCCATCATAATCATTCTCCAATATGGGCGACATGAGCGGTGGTGACATGGGCCTCGGCGAGAGCGTGCGCGGTATGGGCGTATGCGATGCATGCTCCTGCATGTCGTCGATCGGCACGGCCTCTTTGCTCGGACCGAAGCGTTTGCGCATCGATGCGGGGATCAGGTACCGCTTCCACGCCTGTAGCACCATCTGTAGGCTACGCGACTTGAGTTCCGTCACATTATGGTTCTTGAATGCGTGGCCTGCCAGGATGCGCGTGCGCTGATTGTTTACAGCGTGGTCCGATTGATGCCGCTTGACATCCTCGTACCCGTCCTTCACCATGGTAATAAACAGCACGATAAGTAATGGAAGCATCGCGACACCAGGGCTGATCGTCGTAAACTGCGGGAAGAACTGCAGGATCACCAATACCAGGAAAAAAACATTGGCTACACGGCGGAACTGCTCCAGCAGGTTCTTGAAAACGAAGTTGTACACGGTATACTTGGCCGAGATCACCTGGTTTGTCGCATACACCCACGGCTTTTTCACGCGTCCACGCTGATCCAAAGCCTCTTCGGGGAGGGGCAAATTGACCAAAATGCGGCGCGTCGCGGGTGGCGGACGCCTGCGCTTAAACGCCGTTTCAGGATTCAGATCAATGCGTTTCCACGCTTTGGTGAATTGTGTGAGTATCTGCTTCACATGCCCACCCTTGGCGGGTGCCTCCTCGACGGCGTCCATGGCGGCGCGCGTATCGGAGCCCCTCGTTGCGAGCGATCGCCTAGAAAGTCCGAAACGAAGCGCGCGCCGTCTGCGCCCCCCTGACTGGCACGTGATACGCGCGTTTCGGCTCATGGCCCTTGCGCGCCCGAACGACATGCTACGAAACGCAGGGGCCCCAGTGGCGCCGCCGCCGCCGCCTGCGAACTCTTCGTTGAAGCCGGGGCGTCCGGCGCAGATGGATGCGGCTCGTGCATCGACGGCACATGCCGAGTTCTTGCTGCACCAAGTCCGCCAAAATGTGGATCACTTGGCTGCGACGGAGGCGCTGGATCCCCTGCTATGCCGCCAGCTGCAAGCGCTGTTGGCCTCGGCGCAGATCCGCGCGCCACCGCCACCACCAGCTGCACCGGTTACGAATGGATCTGCGAAGAAGGATGCGGCGAAAGAAGTCAAAGGCAAGAACAAGTGGACGCGGGAGGTGCTCAGCGACACTTCGTTGCTGCCCACGATTGTGGATACCGCGCTGACGGCCGCTGTGGGTCCTGTGCTCTCGGACCAGCAGCGATCGGCCATCACCGAGATCGTGAGCCTATCGCAAGCCAAGATTGCTGAGGCTGTCACCGACCCTGAGCGCCAGGCCGCCGCCCAGCGGTGGCTCGCCACATCGTCCAAGTCGGCGCAACAAGGTATTCGTGGAAGTTTCTCCACCGCCAGCGAGAACTGGGACAAGTGGTCCAAGCGGCAAGCGCAGGAAGCAGCAGCCCAGCGCACGCAGCGCCAATCCCAAAAAGAACTCGATCTGGAGCTGCGTCGCGAACGCCAACGATTCGTTTCGGGTGGTGACAACGACAGCGTTTTGACCGACGGTCTATCTCAGCTGTCGCTTTTGAGCGATAATCCGGCCACGGCCAGTGTCGCTTGTATGCCATCGCAGCATATTCAAGACAGTGTACCTACTGGCCCCTCGACGGAGATGGGGGCTGTGACCACGACCTTTTCGCCATGGCCTGGGCTGCTGCTTACCATGTCGACGGTGGCCTCGCATGTCTCCTTGGACGAGGCGCAGATGGATGGATCGGAGGGAAGTCGCGTTGTGCCCCCTCCTCCGACGACCACCGCTCGTCCATCGATCCACAGCGAGGTGGCACCGCCACCGCCCCGTCGGCCCGCCCCAGCCTCGCCAGAGTCGGCGCCTTTGCCGCCGCCGCCGCCTCACTCGGCCCTGTCGTCGGCGCCATTACCGCCCTTGCCGCCGACAGCGCCAGGGGCGGTGCCCACCACACTGCGCCCGGCCAACCCGCCACCCTATAGATGAATGCCATGATATCTACAGTTATGAAAGAAGGGACATGAGGCCGCTAAGGTTGCCGCCACCGCCACCGCCCAGCATGCTCTGCATCTTGTGTTTCATGACAAGCTTCATCACCGTCTCGCTCGCGTGGTGCATGGCGTCACTATCACCGCCATGCTGCTGGACCAGCGAGAGAGCCTTGCCAATCAGCGCATCGGTACCGCCGCCCTGTTTCTGACCGCCCTGGCCAAACATGTGCTGGAAGGCACCCACCGCCGCGGCCTGGCCGACCTCCTGGGACGAGCCGTTACCGCCCTGCGTGATCTTGCGGAACGAGCTCATCAGGTCACCCTCGTTGACATTGTCGTCAATTTGGCCGTTGTCGTGCTTTTGCTGGAGGAAGTTGGCGACCTGGCCAAACAGCTGCTGTTGGCCCTGGCCGCCCTGCTGGGGGCTTTGGTTCATTGCGTGCGAGACGATATTGTTGATGTTGAAACCAGAACCGCTACCAGCCTGGGCACCATCGCCGCCACCCTGCTGGTTCTGCAGGAATTGGCGGCCCATGTTCACAAAGTTCTCCATGATGAAGGGAAGAGGGAGGAAGATCAACACTCTTCGCGGGCACCTATGTGCACGGACGGCCGATGCTAGGCTTACGTACATGGCCGTCTTGACACGCGTCCATTGGCCAAAGGCGGTGATTTGCCGTGGGTCTCCATCGCGGTGCGACAGCTGATCGCGTTGTGCACCGCCCCACGTTGAGGCCACAGCGAACGACACGCGGCACAGGGACAGCGTGATTGGGACGGCCGTGGGAGTGGAGCAGACGCCATGCCACTTGTCCACTCAACGCGCAAGGGGCGCGGCCAGCATTCGAGTCCATCGACGACGGCACCAACCACGCCCGAAGAGTTGGAGTCTTCTGGGACGAGCACGACCGCGCGTGGGGCACCACTGCATCTGCATGAAAATATACTGAGCACGCGTCCTAGCCTGGAATCAGACGTGGACATGTCCTTTGTGGCCCAATTTGTGCGTGCCGATACGGTTCGAACCACAAGCGGACGTATGCCATGGCTGTCGCGTATACAAATGCATTTTCATTACTTGTCCATGAAAATACTGCGCAGGCCTCTTTTGAGCGCCCACATTGCCATGATACTTGCTTGTGTCTCTGTGCTTGTACTCACCACATTCATCACCTCCGTGCGCTACTTGCAGGACCCAGATAAGGCTCTTGTGCCGTGGCGGCAGTATTGCTCGGAGCAGCCGTGGTTCGTGCGTGCGGACGTGGAGCATCTCGCCCCCGTTAACTTTCTCGTGGGTGTCATCACAGTCGACGAAAAATTTGAGCGACGCCAAGTCATTCGCAGCACGTACGCGTCGCTCACCACGCCGCGGCACCCCGAGACAGGGCAGCCTCTGGGCAATGTGCAGGTCAAATTTGTCCTGGGCCGCCCGCGCAAAGAGTACGCAGAGCGCATTGCGCTCGAGATGGAACTGTACAATGATATTGTTGTTCTGGACATTAAAGAGACGCAGTGGAGCCGTAAAACGTTTGAGTTTCTTCGATGGGCCGCGGAGAATGCTACCGTCCCTGTGCTGGTACCCCATACCTCCCAATCTCACCCGTATATGGTGAATGGAACTCCATACGAGGTGCGCTGGAAGCTGGTCGACTATGTGCTCAAAGCCGACGACGATGCCTTTATTGTATTGGACGAGCTCGAGCGCCGATTGCGCGCCGCGCCACGCACCATGGCGCACTGGGGCTACAAGGTCGCCGACTGGTTCATGAGCGGTGAAGTGTATGCGCTCTCCCAAGACCTCGTACAGTACATTGCTCACTCGCCCGACATTGCTGCGTCAGCATCGCGGAAAGAAGACGAACAATTGGCGCGCTGGGTCGCAACGCATCCCCGTCATGCCGACCTGCAATGGCTCTCCGAGCGTTGCTGGGTGTACGACCATCCCCGCGCGTCAACGCCGTACGCCCATGGCTTCTTGTTCCCGGACCACGTGGAGAGTATCAAGGAGGAAGCGCTGCACGGCCTTTCCGCCAAGGAGCTCGCGCGCCGCGGGGGCCTGACCAAAGCGCTGTCGTATTCCACCACGACCAAATGGAACACCCCATATACCCCTCCACGCCCCGACCTGACCGTGGAAGAGGGCGTTGAGGCGCTCATTGAAGGCGGGGGACGCTGGGCTCATTCATGGTACCGCACGACGCGGGACCCTGACACTCCACGGTATGTGTCGCTTTACGACTTTATATTGCCATCGGATGACCAGCGGCTGGGTCCCAAGCTGAACGCATCGGGTGAAGCCGCTGGTCCTGCCACGTATGATCCGAGTACCGGCCTGGCGGTGTATGCAGAGCCTGTGAGTCATCCTGCTGCCGCGCGGGGGCCCAACATCAACGAGGCATGGGGACCGAACCTCTTTGCCCACGAGGACCAGTTGCGTCGCGAGCGCTACTTGAACTACACGGTGGGCGGTACGGTTGTCGTGCATTATCTCAAGCACGATGCGTGGTTCTATGAAACTGCGCTGGCGCTTTTGGGTCACCGCCCCTTGTGGCACCGCGGCAGCGCTGCGAACGAGTGGCGCATGTACGGCAGCCCGCTGGTCCAGCCCTTCTCGTCGACCCATCGTCACATTGTACAGGATGCACCACGCACGCATCTCTAGCTACGGATCGGCCCGAGCACTATGAATACCCATACGTTCGTTGTAGCGATCAATTTCCCATTGTGCCAGTCCATCCGGTCCGCTCCAGTTGGCCGAACTCGTGCGATGCCGCATGCGCCGCCGGTCGCCTTTGCGAGGTGGCAACATGGTGTCCAGCGGCACAGGGCCCACTTGACACCCAAAGATTTCGTCAGGGTCCACGGTAGCTTGCTGTAGCAGGAGCGCTTCCAACTCGCGTCCGCGCGTCCACGACGGCTCCTGAGATCGCTTGCGGATCGATGCCTCGTCGTCCGAGTCGGAGTACTCACTCGCTACGTCCGGCAACTCTTCTTCGTCCGCCGAGGGCGCAGGCGGCGCCGCTTGCTGAAACACGTTCTGCGTGCTCAGCGTGCTGGAGCGCTGCGTAGTCGTCCACGGCCGCGATACCGTGGGTGCATTCCGCGCTGTGCTACTCGACACACGCACGGTCTGCGTCGAAGTTCGCACATGGCCTTGCGCCGTGGTCAACTTGCTCTTCAGCGCATCCTCCGTCGACGCTCGTTCCTCCACATTCGTCGACTCGTTCAACGGGCGCTGCGACAGTTTCCGGCGTTTGCCTTCGGTGTCGTACGTGTACGCCGGTCGCGTGGCACTGGATACACGCACTGTACTACCAGGCCGCGCCAGGGGACGTACAGGCACGCCCTTCTTTGGCAGAGGTGCGGGTCGAAGCGGCGTAGAACCTGCGTGCGACGTACGTTTGGGCACAGCGACGGGCACGGCCGACGTCGACATGGACAGGGGACGCACCGGTGCGGCATCCCCCTCTTCAAAGGAGCCAGGCATCAGCACAGGCCCTTCGTCCCCATCGCTTCCGCGCGTGGAGGGCGACACAGGCCGCGATGCTTCGTCCTTGGAGGGGGCGGACAAACCCAGCAGACCTTTGATGCGCGCGCCCAGTCCAGGCGCCGTGGAACGCACATCTGCCACCGAGGCAGGTCGCGCAGGCATCGTACGCGACGCTGTACCCATTTCTGGGGAGGGTGCCCGCATCAATACGGGCGGCACCGGCTTGCGCACGGGGCTGGGAATCTTTGAAGCGCCCATGCGCGCAGGCGACACGGGCAAACGCGAGCGTATGGGCGAGTCTTCCTTGGTGGAGACACGGAACGGCGAGAGTTTCTGTTCCGGAAGCCGGCCGGGCGAGCGCGTCGCATTCGGTCCACGCATGGATGCCGTATTTGTGGCAGGGGTCGGCGTAGCAGGTGGCACGAACGGAGGCGCGGCTCCTGTGCCAACCTTGCCTGGGCGCAGCGGACTCGCACCTGGTGTGCGTGGACGCATGGGTCGTGCCACAGGCCGCTCACGACCGGGCGAGCGATTCGCAGCGGCTGTCGTGCTGGAAGCCAGCTTGCTGGGCGGTCGCGACGGCGATGCACGCGACGCGGGTCGTGCTGGTTCCGTGGGTGCGGCCGCCGGTGCCGGTGCAGAGCGGGCTTCCGTCCCAGATGGCACAGGGTCGGCGTGCGCCGTTAGGGTTGCCGCCACAGACTCGGTGCGTCCCGTTGCTTTTGTGACTGCCGGTTCGTGGTGCACCGATGACGCAGTGTGTGTAGGCGCGACCACGGTGGACTCCGCCGCCTGAGGTGGATGCTCCTCTTTGGTAGATGCAGGCTCCGGCGCCGGACTTGCGCGGCGCTCGTCACTCGATTCACGGCTGCTGCGGCCATGGATGCCCAGATCAGCCGGCGGCAGTTTCGATGGGGTATCAGAGGGGGGCCGAGCCAACGTGCTAGCACGGCGTTCGGCGGGAAAGCTGCTCAAGGCGGTCGTGGCAGGCGTTGTACTAGCGCGTCGTACACTCTCCAGGCGTGTACGTAGCGCATCCAACGAGGGTCCAGGCACGGCACGCGGTTCTGTACGGTCAAGCGACGGCTCGGCTCGTGGCGATGCGTCCCAACGACTAGGCTCGTGGCCACTGTCGTCCATGTCACGGTCCGAGGACCCAGCCTGCTTCTCTTCCATAGCATGCCGTAAGCTCTTGTTGAGGAAACTGGAGCGGAAACGGGCGGGTGGCCGAAGCGGCGGGCGCGGCTCGTCGGTGGTATCTGGCTTTTTCGTGCTGCGCAACACGGCTGTACCGAGTGTGCGCTTGGTGCGCAGGGCATTCCCGGGTGTGGTGCTCGGTAAGGGAACAGGGGGCTCGGGCGACACTGACGGGGGTGCTGCTGGCTTCTCAGCCTCGTGAGGAGGCGCCTCAGGCTCCGTCTCGGGCTCCGGCGCACAGGAATCAGGCTTGGGGTCAGGCACGGTCGGGGGTGCGGCAGTCTTCTCGGTCGGTACGGGCAAGGAAGCCGCTGCCTTGTCTTCGACGGCGATGCGTGGCGCCGGCGTCGGCGAGGGCGGTGCAGACGGCACGGCTGTGACCATCGTACTCTCGAGTTTTTTCCGCGGCGACTTGACGACATCGGCAGCCAAGCTCGGTAGCGGGTCCATACTAGAGCTGCGGTGAGAAGTAGATACATACTGCACACGCGCACAAAACTCGCTCACGTTCTGATGAGACTGCTCCCAAAACTCCTGCATCTTCTCGGACGCCTCTTCTTCCCAAACAGACAAATCAGCATCAAACTCCATCTGTTTGGCCAGCTGGAGTAGCTGTGATTGCGCAACGACATAGGCATTGCGCATGATTTGGTGGTGCAACACCTGGGGCGAAGCTATAGGCGGTTCGCGCGTGGGGGCGCCGGCGCGTGCGGGAGCTGGTGTCAGCGCACCTTTTCGAGCGGACGCCGCTCGCGCCGCTCCTTTGCGTGGCGGCATGCTGCAGACCGGCCTGTCGCGCTAGCGCTGCAAGCAGAACAACAGGGAGCGCGTGTTTGGACCGCGGCCAGCCTCGGTGGCGCGCGCACATCACGTGGCGCCAGGCACTCCACCTCACCACCGCTGGACCGCCACCGGCAGGGGCCAGCTGGAGATCGGTGCATGGCGGCGGGCCCGATCCAGCGCGTGTGCGTACCCACGTTTGAGCGCCGCGAGGAGCCGCGGCCTCATACCGTGTATGCCATCCAGGTGACGCTGCCGTCGCAGACATGGACTGTGTACCGTCGCTATTCCGAGTTTGTGGCGCTGCAAGCGGCGCTGCCGCCCCCTGCCCCGCCAGCGCCCCTCCCGCCTAAGCGGGCTGCCAAAGAGTCGTGGCGTGCGATCGTAGGCCTTGGCGGATGGCTTCCTGTCACCACTGCACAGCAGCGTATGGACGATGCGGACACAGAGGAGCGCCGACAAGGCCTCGAACGATATTTGCGTGGCATTCTCGCCGCTCCTGATGCTCACTGGCGCGAAAGCGATGCGTTTCTCCAATTTCTTCAGATCCCTGAGCACCAACGTGAGCCGGCTGGGCCACAGGAACATGCATCCTCCATGCCTCGGCCGCGGCCTGGCCCTGCTCCCAGCCCGTCGCTGCGTCCATGGCATGCGCCACCGACGCGGCCCGCTGAGCGCATGCGAGAGACGGATGTGACACGGCCTATGGATGATCATGCACTACTACAACACCAGACACACACTCTCATGGCCCGCCAGGATGCCCAGGCCGAAGAACTCGCCAAGATTCTACGTCGGCAGCGAGAGCTCGGGCTTACGATCCACGACGAGCTCGACGTGCACAAGGAGCTGCTGCAGTCGGTGCACACTCACGTGCAGCAAACACAGACGAAACTCGACCAGGCCGAGACCTCCATGCGCCGCCTTGCCTCGTGAGGCAGAGGGGACTGGCGTTTAATTACGTCATCCTCGAACGCCGAGCCTGCGGCCCCTTTGCGCCGCAGCTGCCTGCGCACCGATCGGTCGGGGCCACCCAGGGGCGGTTTCAAGGCGTTGGGCCAATCATCGTACACAGCACTCCTCTTATTTCCACGTTCGCAGATGTGGGGAACTTCGTAGCGACCTTGATCCGGTCCACGTGACCTGCACGCGGGGGATCGCACACCGAAACATCCATCCGGGGCTTTCTTTGCGTGCCTTCTCTCGGAGCCGTTGGGTATGGCGTCCGTGAACTCATTAGCGACTGTGCCAGCCGCGGCAGCCGCGGCTGGCACCACGTCTACTCGTCCAGGCTCTATCACGCCCTCACACACGATGCCAGCTCATGGACAGCCTCTCCCTGCGTCGCCGCCGCCGCCCGGCGCGATTCCCTTGAATGGCGCGGGTGTAGCCCCACCGGCGTCCCAGGCCATTTGGTCCGCGCGCCTCGTCGATTTGCTGAACTTGGTGCGGCACGAGTTCGATGTGATCGGTAACGATGCCGTGCACTTCAAGTCGCAACGCGACGAGCTGGAGCACCGAAGTACGTACATGCCGTCTTACATACAGTTGCCCAGCAGTTTAATGAAGTGAGCCTCATGCAAGAGCACATCTATGAACTGGAGAAGCGTCATTTTGAAATTGTGTCCCACTACGAAGATGAGATCAAGCGCCTCCGTGCCCGTCTGGACACGCGCGGCGGCGCAAGTAGTGTGCCTGATGGCCCACCTGTGCTCCCGCCCCCCCGTCATGCGCCTTCGGCCGCCCCAGCGGATCTACCACCGCCCACCCTAACAGAGGCATACGAACGCGATCCGCGGGAACGCTCGCCGCCTGGCGCCGAGGCGTCGTGGCCACCTTCGAAGCGAGCCAAGACGACGCAAGGGCCGCCCATACTTCCTGAAGTTTCGCGTCCGAAGCGCGATGAGCGCGAGCCCAAGTACTTGGATGTGCCTGAGGATGCGCATGCATCGTCGAAGGCCAAGTCTCCCGTGGAGCGCTCGCCGAGTGCGAACCCGCCTCGGGAGGACCCTGCCGGTGCGGAAAGTGCTGCGGCACCTGCTGCGGAGCCAGAGCCGGTGCAGGAGATCAAGAAGGAGGGCACCGACTGGGTGGCTGTGTACAACCCGAATGTGCGGCCGTCGCTAGACATTGATCTCGTCCACAGCTTTTCCCACGACAGTGTCGTGTGCTGCGTGCGTTTCTCGCCCAATGGCAAACTCTTGGCCACGGGATGCAACCGCACGGCGCACATCTATGACCTCGATACAGGGTCGAAGGTATGTGTGCTGCAAGATGAGCCGCCCACCCTGCAGGGTGACTTGTATATCCGCAGTGTGTGCTTTAGCCCATGCGGCAAGTACCTGGCCACAGGCGCAGAGGACCGCCAAATCCGCATTTGGGACCTTGCCGAGCGAAAAGTCACCAAGACGCTGACGGGCCACAAGCAAGAGATCTACTCGTTGGTCTACTCGCGCGACGGCAAGATGCTGGCCAGTGGCTCGGGCGACAAGACCGTGCGTTTGTGGGACGCGGAAACGGGCGAGTCGTTGCATGTCTTGTGCACAAGCCCTGGCCTGAACTACGGCCCTGGCATTACCACCGTGGCGCTGAGCCCCGATGGGCGGCTGGTGGCGGCCGGTGCGCTGGACACGTTCGTGCGTCTGTGGGATACCAAGACGGGCAAGCTGCGTTGCCGACTCAAGGGCCACAAGGACAGTATCTACAGTGTGAGCTTCATGCCTGATGGCCAGTCTTTGGTGAGTGGCAGTCTCGATAAGACGCTCAAGCTGTGGGACCTCACCAATGTGATCAAGGTGCTCGATACGATGGACGAAGAAATCTCGAATGCCTCCATGTGCGTGGCTACGTTCACGGGTCACAAGGTATGTGTTTTTTATTGACATCAGGACTATGTTCTTTCCGTGTCCTGCTCGATGGACGGTAAATGGATCGCGTCCGGCTCCAAGGACCGGTGCGTCGAGTTCTGGGACCCCAAGACGGCGCAAACGCAGCTGGTGCTGCAGGGCCACAAGAACTCGGTGATTGCCACGTGCATGAGCCAGACCCGGGAGCTGCTGGCGACGGGCAGTGGCGATTTTAAGTACGTATGCAATGTCTCACCGCAGCGCACGGGTTTGGTCGTACAAAGAAAAGTAGGGGTTGAGGTATAGGGCCATATTACACAAAGCCACGCTAGCCAAACGTAGCGGGCGGCGGCGGACTATAACGCGGCGAGTCCTCACGCTCGTAGCGGCGCGGCGAGACGGATCGCTGACGGCGTTGTATAGGCACATCGCGCCCAAACTCATCGCGCGCGAACCGCACCGGGGAGCGATCACGGTCCGTAGGGGGCGGCGGTGCACGTCGTCCCTGGCGTTGGTGCAAAGTACGTACCCAGCCCTGATCACGCTCGCGGCGCGTCACATTCCCGCGCTTGTCCACAAACACATCGCGGCGGTTCTGCGCCTCGACAGGTGCACGGCCGCGGTCCCAGCGGCGTTCGGCCGGTGGCCCACGGCGCTCCGGCGCTGATGGTCCGCGCATGCGGACCTGCTCCATCATCGAAGCGTGCTCTCCACGCTGGGCCTGCATCTCGCGTTTCTTCTGCTCAACAAACGCGCGTGGTACGCCACCGACCGAGACCTGCGCCGACAAGAGGTGGCCCCACAGCTCGTGCATGAAGGGCGGCGCACGCTTTTCGAGAAAGCCTGTGAGGGAGATTTGCATTTTGCGAGGATCGGGAAACTGGTATAAGCATGTCAACGTACCTGCTCTCCTTCCAGAAGGCCCACGATGAACTCCACGAGCACCTCGTCCTCGAAACCGAGCATCTGCTCCACGCGCGTCGCGATCCAGGGCCGCATCACCTGGACGCTGACCTTGGACATGTCGACGCGCTCGGAAAATATAGAAGGAAACTTGCTGGTCTGTAGCAGGACCTTTTCCTTGTCTTTAAAGTGTGGGTCCTGTTCGATCGACACCCCCCGCGCCGGCATACTGCAGCTGGACCTGAGGAGCGAGAGAAAGCCTGCCACGCGCTGTGCACGTGATGTCCTCCGAAAAGTGTCGCCGTGGCTTTGCCGAGGCGACGACCGCTACGATGGCCCTGAATTCAATCAAGCTTCTGACGGGCAACAGCCACACGGAGCTAGCTGCGCTGGTGTCGACACGCATTGGTGTACCGCTCACGGAGTGTGTGTGCCGGAAGTTTGCGGACCAGTCGATCGATGTGCGCATTGGGTCGTCCGTGCGGGACCAGGATGTGTTTGTGATCCAGTCAGGCCACTCGCCCCACATTGACCTCAACGATGCGTTCATGGAGCTGATGATCATCCTCTCGGCATGCAAAACGGCCTCTGCTCGGCGCATCACTGCGGTGATCCCTTCGTTCCCGTACTCGCGCCAGAACAAAAAAGACAAGAGCCGTGTGCCGATCACGGCCAAGATGATTGCAAACATGATTACCATCGCCGGTGCGGACCATGTGATCACTGTTGATCTCCATGCAAGCCAGATCCAAGGCTTCTTCGATATCCCCGTCGACAACCTCACGTGTGAGCCGAGCATTGCGCGCTGGGTGCGCCACAAGATCGATGACTGGCGCGATGCGATCATTGTGTCGCCCGATGCTGGCGGTGCGAAGCGTGCCACGTCCCTGGCCGATACTTTGGGCATTGACTTTGCGCTGATCAACCGCAGTCGTCACCAGCACCACCGCAACCGCGCGCGCTCTCACACGGGCGAGTCCGTTGATATGGTCGCTACGGCGGCGCACTTTGCGAGCAGCGAGGTGGCCAACGGCGTACACTCCCTCAGCGATAGCGGTGAGTGGTTTATCACCGAGGAGGGGGGTCATCGCATCCGCAGCGGCGGCCGTACTCGTAAGCCCGCTGCGCTCACGGACGAAGCGCAGGCCTCCGAGGACGAGAACGACTCGAAGATGGAGCTGCTGGTGGGCAACGTGTCCGGCAAGACCGCAATTCTTGTCGACGACATGGTCGACACCGGTCGTACGCTCGCCCTTGCGTACAAGACGTTGGAGGAGGCGGGTGCCAAGCGCGTGTTTGCCATTGTTACCCATGGTCTTCTTTCCGGCCGGGCGATGGAGTTGATCAAGCGTTTGTCGTTGGAGAAGTTGGTCGTGACCAACACGATCAGCAACCGCGAGAAGGCCGCACAGAGCAACGGCAAGGTCGAGGTCATGGATATGTCGGCGGTGATTGGCGAAACGATACGTCGCGCGCACCATGGCGAAAGTATCTCGACCATGTTCCGGCAAGACGCAGAAATGATGTTCTAACGTAGCACGGGTATCTATAGATCCTCGAAGAAGGCAGTGTCTTTTTCACTCGTATCCCACACTGCTTTGCGCTGCTTTTTCGGCGCACGTTCCTCCTCGCTCTCGTCGTCCTCGATATCGATATCGTCGTCCACTTCGGCCTCGGCTGCTTGCGCTGCTTGCGATTGCTGCCATTGGCGCTTGCGCTCCTTCTTATCACGACGAAGAGCGCGCGTCTCTTTCCGCCGCTTTTGCTCACTCCACGCCTCGGTCGGAATGCGTCGCGACGTTGGCGCTGGCGCAGGCGATGCAGCCTGGCGGGCCAGGGCCTCGAGACGCTGCTTCTCGCGCTGCTTGTCTGCATAAGCCAACGAGTTTTGATCCACCTTTTCATTCACGAACAAGGTCTCGTCCAGCTGCCAGTGACGCAGTTCGGGCATGCGCGGGGCATGCAAAAGCGCGAACTCGCACGCCATACCGCTTAACGACAAATCGGTGAGCCGGAAAATGTACGACACCTCGTGCTTGGAGTAGGCACGAACCCAGCTCACAAACGCACGCAGGCCCAGCTCATACAGCGCACGATCACGCCGGACCGTGGCACGCATAGCCTCCTCCAAGGCATGGGCGTCCGTATCGCGTTCCGCGGGCTCTTCGGCGATCGATAGGGCGCCTTGTGCATGTCGACACACGTAGCCATAGGGTTGGAGGGGCAACTGCTTGATCTGCAGGAACTCGACATAGCCTTCTTCCCGGCCTGCATGCAGCATCACCAAAGCTCGTCCATGCTTGCCTGCACGCGCAGTGCGTCCGCTGCGGTGATTAAACACTTTCGGATCACTGGGAGGATCGTACTGTACCACCAAATCCACATCCGGCAAATCCAGGCCTCGCGCTGCCACATCCGTGCACAAGAGCACCTGCATAGTGGCATGGGCAGCACCCGCTGTGTCCGTCTCCTCTGCCTTTCCCGCTTTCGCAAACGCCGAAAAGGTCGAGGTACGGCGTTTGGGCGTTTGCTTACCATGCAGCGAGAAGAACTGCAGGCCTTGTAGCCGCGGGTCGTGGGTCTTGGCGAGACGTGCCAAAAGCGAGAAGAGGTAGTTGACCTGCGCACACGTAGCAAAGTACACGATCGATTTGCGGGCGCCCGTCGTGCCCTGCGACTCGTATTGCAAAAGGCGCAAGAGCTGCGCGAATTTGTGCTCGGGTCGCGACACATGGTAGAAACTGGATAGCGTCGCTGGCATGCGGATATCGCGGCCACCACTAGCACCCCGCTGCTTGAGTTCCACCTTGACCACCACGCGAACGGGGTTCCGCAAACCTACACGCACCAGCTCCGACAGCGCCTCGGTCATGGTCGCACTAAACAGGCCCGTGCGTCGCTGCTTCGGCAGGTACGAGAGGAGCGTACGAATGACCTGCGTAAAGCCCAGATCGAGAAGGCGGTCTGCCTCGTCCATCACCAGCACGTCCAGTTCAGATGTGCGCACACCCGAGTGGCGTAAAAGCTCCTCCATACGACCCGGTGTGCCGACAATCACATCTGGGCCGTGTTCGCGAAAAAAAGCGAGATCCTCGGACGGCGTAGTACGGGTACCACCGACACACAGCTGCACGCCCGCCACGCGCCGTGCTGCCTCTTCTACGGCAGGCTGCTGATCGAGAAACGACTGGAACACGCTGGCCGTTTGCTGGGCAAGTTCGCGCGTGGGGCACACAACCACAGCGCCGACCTCGTGCTTTTTCAACGGAGTCTCACGACGCAACAAAATCTCCAGAATGGGTATCACAAAAGCCAGCGTTTTTCCAGAGCCAGTCACGGCTTCCGTCACCACGTCTTTGTGCGAGAGGAACAGGGGTATGGTGGACGACTGCACAGGGGTCATCTGCGCAAAGCCGAGCGATTCTAGCACGTTCAAACTGGCGTCAATACACTATACATACATCCAGGGAGAGAGCGCAGGGCGCACCTGCGTCCATGGGCCCGCGGCCATGGGCGACACAGACGCATCGTGGCGGCTCATGGCGGCGCTCGAGGGTGGCGCAGGCGGTGGAGGACCTCATTCATAATTCCCCGTCGCGCGGGTCGGGCGGACGGACGGCCGTGCGCGCTCGTCTCTCGGTCCGGGCACAGCATGGCGCCCTTTCATCGCCTCAAGCGGTCTGACACGGTGAACTCGAAGAATGGGACGCAGAATAACAAGAACCGACCGAACCGTCATGACTTGGCGAATATGACGTTTGGGTACAGCAACCTGAATCCTATGAGCCGCGTGGATTCACGGCCGTTTGATTTTTTCTCGCATTTTCCTCACAGAAGTGCATCGCACCACTTACACAGCCCATCAAAGCGGGATCCTACAGACGAACATGACCATGAAAAGCCCTCTCTTTCGCGAAGCACTAGCTTGTCGCACCATATTGAACGGACTCTGCCGTCGTTCGGCGGCGCGGACTCACCGAGGCCGGTGGGCAGCCCCCTTTCGCTCGAGGAGGGATCGCATTTTCCGCTTGACAACAACGAAGTGCACAAATCACGGACGGTATCGCCTATGACGCATGTGCCTGCCGAGGAGGAAAAGACATCCAAGCGCAGTAGTCGTGCGAACAGCTTGACCACCACGCCACTGGGTCTGCCTGACGTCCCGTCGCATGTCACGATCCCCTCGCATGTGCATGCCACGACGGAGCCCATGGAGCCATTCAGCCCGGTGACCCCAAGTCCATTGGACGTGGAGCGCCACAGCAACCCAGCCACTGGTGCGTATCGTGATCTCGTCACCGGGGCCGTGGTCGAAACCGACCAAGAAGGCAATCAGGCCGCGCCCACCGTGCACCCGAGCATTTCGTCTCCCATACACCAATCAGCGCCTGGAGGCCTTCCTGTCATTTCCCTGTCCAACATTGAGATGCCGGGTCTCGCTGCCGCTGCCAACTTTTTGCCGCATGAACATGAGTCAGAATCAGCGGAAGAGGCTGAGCGACGACGCTCGATGGGCTTGTTGAGTGACACGAGCATGGATGGCTACACTCCCTGGCCCAAGAACCTCACCACACGGATCACGGGCTTTGCGGTGGCCAGTTCAAAGCGGAACGAAGACTTTCACGCGCTGTTCCCGTCGGTGCCTGAAGACGACTACCTAATTGAGAGCTACTCCTGTGCCGTATCGCGCGATCTTTTGATCCAAGGCCGCCTTTATGTGTCAGAGTCGCATCTCTGTTTCCACTCCAACATTCTGGGCTGGGTGACCTCGATCATGGTGCCGTTTTCGGATGTGGTCTCGATCGAGAAGCGGAATACCGCGTATCTGATCCCCAATGCGATCATTGTCAAGACACTGCAAAACCGCTATACATTCAGCTCGCTGGTGTCGCGTGACCTCACGTACAGCATGCTCGTGAACATTTGGCGCCTTTCTATGCCCAGTTCCGGCACGCAGCAGCTGGCCGACCTGGACGCGACGGATGAAAGTGACGCGGAATCGCCTGCCAGTGATCCAGACCAAGCGAAAGAGGAAACGGCGGCGGATACATCCATGCAAGAAACATCGATGGAGGATTCCTCGAAGTCGAAGCGAAGCAAGCTCACCAAGCGCGAGAAGCTGCGTAACAGACTCCACGCAGCTCGTCTCAATGCCAAGAAAAAAGAGCACCAGGAGAACGAGGCGTATGCGGACAACGACTCGGACGACGAGTTGGACCACGACGATGGGCAAGAGCATCCTGTGACCACGTGTGACTGTGACGCCAAAGGGGCCCACTTGAAAGAAGTGGTCATGGATGAAGTATTTGATGCTACGCCGCACCAGCTCTTTGACCTGATGTTTGTGAGCGACTTTCTGGAGCGATTTTTTGTGGAAAACCAACACCTGCAAGAGGTGGATGTGGGCGAGTGGAACAGCGAAGACAAGATCACGGAAGAGGCGGACGCTGCACGCAAGGTCCACTATGTGAAGCCGCTCAATGGTCCGATCGGGCCGAAGCAAACACGTTGTCTGATCACCGACGAGCAGCTGCACATTGACTTTAACAAATTCTGCACGACACTGACAACGACGCGCACGCCTGATGTGCCGAGCGGCAACAACTTTGCCGTGCTAACCCGTATGTGCTTTACCTGGGCCGAAAACCGGCGTGTGCGCCTGTATGTGACGTGTTCGGTCGAGTGGAGCGGACGCAGCATGATCAAGAGCATTGTCGATAAGGCGTCCATCGATGGCCAGCGAGACTACTTCCGCGATCTTGGTCAGATGGTGCGCGAGCACATCAGTGATCATCCGGAGGTGTATGGCGCCTCCAAGTCGGTCCAGTCGAAGGAGACGAAGCAGGCCGCCGAGAAGGAGGCCGTGGAGCAATACACCGGCGCAGCGCCTCGTCCTCAGACCAGTGGCTCATGGGGCCCCCTTGATGCGGTGGCGCGTGCGCTTGATTTGCGGCCGTCCGTGCTGATCCTCGGCACGCTGATTATCATCTTGCTCATCCTCAATATCTGTGTATCCTTGCACGGGTCGTCGAGAAAGGTGCGAGACCCTGCGAACCCGCACCACCTTCTTACGCGCAGTGCCTATTCGTCACGCCCATTGAAAATCCAGCACGTGGATGTCGTTTTGGACGAAGAAGTGCAGTCGGTGCTGGATGCCCTGGCCGCCTCGCGGCGCATGACCGAGTCGCTCGAAGAGGACATTCGAAAGTTGCAAAACTTTATCCAAAAGCAGACCAACGAACAGCGAGCACTTTCATCGTGATGGAAAACACGTAGTGTATCATAGTGGGTATAAGGTTATGTTCGACGCTGAGGAAAGTGTTTCGCTAGCACCGCTTGCGCCTTGGCCTTGCGTGCGAGGGCCTCTTGCGCTCGACGTTGGCCTACGGTAGGTGGCGCAGGCGCGGCACATTGATGCGCGCGAGGTGCACAGTGAGCTACGCAGAAGTACGCATGACAGCGCTCGCAGCGTGGCGCCGCATGCGACAGCGCCGTAGCTGACGCACGTACTTGCAGCGAGAGGCGCTTGCATCCCGTCTTGCTACAAGGGTATCGACTGGGCTCGCTCGATGTGGCGCTAGGTATGATGCCCGTTACAACGCGGCACGCATGCGCCTCAGGCTGATGATGCTGCTCGCAAAACACTCGATGGCACGCAGGGCACGCGATCGGCAGCCACGTTAGGGCATGACACGAGGCGAGGGCGCAATGCGTCCCATCCACGATTGACATGGGTGGAGGAACAAATCCGCCCCTTTCCGTCTCCCATGCAGCTGGTCGCTTGGACGGTGCTGGGCGCGCTGCTGGCGTGGCCGGCGCACGCCCAGTTCTTTCAGAACTTTTTCCAAGGCGCGCAAATGTTTCAGCAGCCGCAGGAGACCGAGGCGCAGCATGTGGGCGATGCCTCGTGGTTCCGCGATCGTGTGCAAGCGGCTCAGTGCCACACCTACCTGTGCCCCGACACCCTGGCGTGTGTGGACGAACCGGAAGACTGCCCCTGCCCCTTTGCTGAGCAGGTGCGCTGCATGATCGATGGCACGCGCGTGTGTGTGCAGCATACCAACTGCGATCAAATTCGTGCCTTGTATGAAGCCTAAGGGGCCATGCCATCTATCTAAACGAGCGACTCCATCTGCGCCAATACCTGGAGGACGCCAGCAATGACCTCAAAGGCGGATTCCATGCCCCCCTGCTCGTACTCTGCGCGCATGGCGTGAACGAGATCTGTAGTACTCACACCCATAGTGGGCTTGCGTTGTTTTGTCAACGAGAGGGACGGCGCCTTGCGCGCCCGCGCTTGGGACGTGTCCATCGACCCGCGGGGCGGCACACCGCCGCCGGGCGTATGTGGCGCCATCGGCCACTGCCCAAATGCCTCCAGAAGCTGTTCGACGTGCTGCTCGGCCTGCTCCCGCACCTGTGTCGACAAGTGCCGCAGCACATTCTCCAGTACATCGGCACTGAACGCACTGCACAGCATGCAGAGTGCTCGTGTGACAGGCAGGGCGACATCCCTATCCTGCTTTTCGTCTTTATAAAGACTCGGCCCGTGAACGCTTTGCGACAGCGTCAGAGCATACACACGACGCCGCACCGCATCCTTGGCGCTCATATCCACCACAGGGTGCGTAGGCATATCAAAGAGAAGAAAGTTGCGCTTCTCTGTGCGCAGGACCCCCTTTTCCACGAGGCCTTTGGCGAGGCGCTCACGAACCTGTTTCAGCTGCATGTTGAGCCGCATCACGTTCCATGTATCGCCGCTCAGCAGGTCGATCCACTCTGCAATGCTACTAGGCGGCGAGTGTTGTATATGGCGCAGGGTCTCATCCAAAAGTGGCTCGCCTGTGAGCTTGGCGTTATGCAGTTGGATATGGCGCTCACTCACGTCTTCGCGCCGTACATCAGCGCCTTTGGCTATACCGATGCGTCCACGTAAGGCCAGTTCCATGAGGATGCACCCACGCAGCGTATAGGAAAGTTTGTCGTTCCAGAAGGAGAGGTACCCTTGCGCGTCCTTGAGACCCAGAAGCAGCACCTCCTCCATCAGTGTGAGGCGCGGACACATTTTCTCCTCGCCTGCATCCACCAGGTCGCGAGGGTCATAGGCCACTTGGTGGCCAGACCCTGGATCGATGCGGTTCAACGAGCCTGTGCCCGACGAACGCTCAATCGCTGCGGAGCTGCGCCGACTGGACGAACTCCGCACGCTACCCACCATCTCATCGTCCACGGCATCGTGCGATGGAGGCGCATGACCTGTCCCCCGCCGGCGCTGCAGCCCCGACGTGGATGCCATAATGGTCGGTCCGCAGGGCTACGAATCACGTGGACGTGGAGCACCCCGCCTCCCCACCCACACCGTGCCTATGGCGCCCGCTACGCTGCCGCTGTCGTATTTGAACGTGTTTTGGCTTCTGCATGTCATTGCCGAACTGCCTCTGGGTATCCAGGCATTTCTGAACCCCCAGGAAATCCCACTGGCCGACCACTCGGCGTCGACACTTTTGCTCATTCAGGTACGTCGCATGTACTTAGATCAGCTCTTTGGCGCTATGCTTCTCACGTCGAGCCTTTGTGCGGTTCTGGTCTTTGGCCTACCTGACTACATGCCCGGTAAGCGTGCAGTGGCACTCCATTTCCTTGTGTTCCACGGCATTGTGTCGGCCATCTTTATGAAACTCCCCGATGGCATCGTCACGTTCCAGCTGCCGGCGTGGCTTGTGGACCTCCTGCCGTGGGTGCGCATGTGTCGTGTGCCTACGTGGATTGCTGCTGTACATGGATGCATCGCTGTTCTGGCCTCTTTCTGGTACGTTGGGCTACTTACCCAGGTGGCAAGTCACGCTGCCCCAAGTCCAGGCGATCACCGCGCGTGCTAAGCGCGCGTGAGCACGCCCTGGTGGAGGTTCTCTCGTAGCGCCGAGGTCGCTGGCATGCCGTTACTCACCCGTGTGGCTTCATTCTTAGAGACGCACGCGTCCTGCGCGCCACAAACCGCACTAGATGCTGCTGCCCTCCTCGTGCATGCGTCCGCTTGTGCGCACGGGTATAGTGAACCGGGCCCTCTCGCAGCGTGGCGCTCGGACCGCAATCGACATGCTTGGTCGTACGTGGCCCAGGACCACACGGTTCATGTGGTCATCACGCGCATTGCTCAGCGTGTGGCGATTCTAGCACTGATGGATGAAGGCGCTTGTGCTATGCTGGACGTACCATTGTCGACGTACATGGACGTGACCGCCTTGCCATGGCGCCACTCGGACGATCCAGCTCCACTCTCGTCGCTCTACTTGTCCTCCCAAAAGGTGCAAGAGTGGCAGCGCCTTTTACATGAGCGCGTGTGGACACAACTAGATGCTCCTGCGCCTGGTGCGCCCGTTCCACGCCCCTCGCCATGGGTGGACGACGTTCCAGGGCGTGTGGCGCCCCTCTCGGACGCCCCGCGTACGAGCGCCTTGCCACTGCGGATCGGCGATGCAGATCGCGATCCATGGGCGGCGAGCCCCGATGTGTTGGGCGGGGGCTGTCCGCTCGCGCGTCCACCGCGCCACGACGGCATGATCGTCGGCCCTGACCACCCACTGTGGCAAGGACCGCATGGCGGTGCGCCTCTGGCGCCTCTCCCACCGATGGGCGCCCCACCTGGTGCCCGCTTTGATCCCATTGGCCCCTTGGCCCCTATACAGCGCCGTGGCGATCCAGATTGGGACGAATTTGCGCCGCCTTCCTCGATGTTTTCGTAACTATTTCACGTCCAGACGGTCTACGAGGCCATGACCCAGGCGCTGCACTTCTGCCAGAATCGCAGCGCGATTCAACACAACGCCCTTGGCATGCGGGGCCGATGAGTGGCCCAGTAGCACCTTGAAGGCATGCGGCTTGCCCAGCGCCCTGTTCCATAGACCACCAATCGCTGTACCGCCCAATTCGTCGTAGAACAAGGTAAAGATCTGAGGATACAACTGTTGCAGCAGCTGCACATACTCGGCCACGGGATCAAAGCCTGCACGCGGCTCACTGCCATACACCGACGGGCGCAGCGGCGCCTCGTCCAAATTGGCATACGAGCGCTTCTTGCGCGGCTGCAGCCACGCAGACGCATCGGGCGCCAGCGACTCGGCGTACCGCATATGCACCGAGGGGCGAATATGAATGACAAAGTCGTACGCATCGTACGCAGGCGCAAACAGCGCACGAATATGGGCCAGGCGCATCGGCACCTCTTTTTCCAGCATGCGCACGGCCCGATACGCCAGCTGGCGCACACCTTCGGCGACCATGGACGAGGGCGCATCGCGTGTCCACGCTTTCGATCCCATGTCCATCTCGGTAGCGAGCACCCACGCATGGTGCTTGAGCGCTGGATCACGCGCGCGCTGCGCAGCAAACTGCTGCTCGGCATCGGCACGCTGCGCGGCCGGAAACGAGGGCGCAGATTCCTTCAACGTGGTGCTGCTCTCATCGCTCAGCGCCGCTTTGCGCTGGTGCGCTTGCCGCGTCGCATTTTCCAGCGGGATCAGCAGGGGCGTCTCGCGCCAGTCCCAGTGCGCCAGCAGGTGCAACACACGCACAAAGCCGTGCACACCCGTGACAGGCGGTGCGTGTGCGTTCGTGACAAACACTGCGACACACAGCAATTCCATAGCTTCCACAGGCACATGCGGCGAGAGGAGCTGCGAGGCGAACCAGCGGCGCACCAGGCGCACCGTCATACCGAGAGCTGGGTACCGATCTTGCAGCGCTTGCAGTGCGGCGTGGTGGGCGGGCGCATAGGTGAATCGTGAGTGGTAACGGTGCAGAGCAAGCGCCGCGACAGCGTGCGTGCTCTTGTCGCGCAAGAGGCGCTCCAGTAGCGCCTGCTCACGATCGTGGTGAATACGCAAGCTAAACGCAAAACCCGTGGCCAGCGTGAGATGCAGCGATGTTTGGTCCTGGATCGTCTCTGAGGTGGTGGCATCCGTGTCGTACACAACACGCGCTAGAGAGCCAGGCAAACGCTTCATCAGCACCTCGGCCATGCGCTCGTACAAAGCCGTCTTCATCTCTTGGATCGCCGCCAAGTCGTCGGGCCACTGGCCGGAACTCTCCATGGTCAGCAGCACACCTTGCACAGGCAAATACGCAGCCACATCCGGCACTTGCCCGCCCAGCTCTGCTATATGCAGCGGGCCCGGCACAAAAGGGCTCATGCTGCGCAGCGCCGGGGCCACCGGAGCCACGCCCATGACGGAGAGCGGCAGCTCATCCATCGCACGCAGCTCGCGCACCAGCTGGTCGTAGGCGGCCTGCACGAGCTGGAATCCATGCACCGCAGGATCTTTCAAGTAGGCGCGCGACGATAGGGCGGGCGCCATATCGACGAGGCCGGCAAAGCCCTCGTTCATGCATCGCACCTTCTTGGCGATGCGGTGATGCACAAACGCATGGCGCACAATGTGGCGCGGCAGCGCATAGCGCTGTGCGAGCGAGGCAACGGGCCACACCACACTTTCCAGAACGCGACCATCGCGGAAACGACGCAGCTCAGCTGCCTCGCCCCAGAAGGCACGGAAGGAGGCCGCGTTTGGCGACTCGGGCGGCGGACCGTGTTCCACCTGGTGCCAGGCATGGTCGGCGTCCAGCCAAACACCCAGCTCGAGGTGCATGGAAGGTGTTGGCGCAGCACCTGGTGCGTACGACGGCTCAGGCGCTGCACACACGGCCAAGCCTTGCGCACGCTGACCCAGCGCACGAGTGGCCACATCCAAGGCGCGCTGCACGCCCCATGCACGCGCATTGCCGGCATCCAAGCGACGCACGACCTCCGAAGTATCGTCGCGCACCTGGCACAGGAGCACTTCGTCGAAACGACGCGCGGACATGGACTGTGGCGTGAGGAACAAGGTCGCAAAGTGATCATCGCTGTCGTTCAACATGCACATGGTCTGGGCCGCCTCGCGCTGCAGCAGGTCCACCGACGACACGGGCCAATGGGCCAACAGGTTCAGGCTGCCACTCGGATCGACAAACGCGCGCTTCGCCTCGGCAAAGGCAGCGGCCGGGATGATGGACGACGCCAGTCCAAAGCGCGGCTGGGGCTTCATAAACACGGGGGATGAAAACGACTGCTTTGCCACATAGTCCAGCGTACCGCGGAATAGCTGCACACTCGACAGGCCGGCCGCCAGCTTGTGGCGCGTAGCTGCGCCTTTGGGTTCGCCGTGCAAGAGATGCGCGAGCACCATGCTGAGCACAAAGCGCGCATCGTCAGTGCCGGCTACCATGCGGCGGGCACCATGCTTCTTCATATCGGAGCTCGACAGGAGAAGCGAGCCAAAGCCACGCTGCGTCGCCCACGTCTTGAGCAGCTGGCACGCCTCCGCAAAGGCCGCACACATCTCGGCGGTGGCGTTCAGGTATACGAAATGCGCGAGACGCATGGAATCCGCCAGGATACAGGCATTGTACAGAGGCGTCGCCGGGAGCTCGGCGCCTTCTGTAGCGCCTACCAATGCCCCACGCAAGCTGTTGCGGTTGGGAGCGAGACGCTGCACAGGGAAGGTGCCGAACTCGTGCGCCACATGCACGCGGATCACCGTGTGCAGCGACGCCCAGTCGTGCGCGTCTGGCTGCGGCCGCACCACGATACACGTGCATCGACGGTCCTGGTACCGGTCGAGATACTCCACCTGGAGATGCAGCGACGACTCGGCCTGCCGCAGGGACTCGGCCAGGACGGCCAGGTAAAAGGCACGCTTGGTAAAGTAGCGCGCATTCATGGTATCTTTTTCTTGAAAGAGCGACGAGGGCATACACACTTCCATGTCCACGTCCATGGTCCCAGGGCGACGAGCTGCCGATTTCAGTGGCCAGCTGCCGATGAGGTGCAGTGCGGAAGGCTTTTGGAAGCCAATGGCGTACGCAGGATCGCCACGCGGCACGGGATCGGCCCAGGGCACCTCGACGGCATGGCCCACGATGCGCTCCAGCGCCTGGGTGGCGGCACTCAGCGGCTGCATCTCAATCTCTGGGAGCGACTCGAACAGCGACTGCAGCGAACGCAGCGTCTGTTCCAGCGACTTGGCGCGGTCTGTACGTGGCCGCACATGCTGCAGCATTTCATCCAACTGCAACTTGAACACATTGTTCATGTACAGATCACCCGTCTCTTTCAGTCCATGAATCTCTTTATTGGACGGAAGCGAATAATGCGACGAGCCGGAAGTAGGGGCACGCGTCGGAAGCGGTGCATCGACAGGCGCTGAGGCAGCCTCCTCATCGTCGTCCGCCTCCAGATCTTCAAAGCCGCCTTCCATATCTTCATCTGACAGCATCTGCACATCTGAAGAAGGCTCAGGCGCACGAGTACGTTGAGCCTCTGTGCGCGCCCCCTTGCGCTGCGGCGCGCTAGGCATGCTGGTGACTAGACGAGGCGCGTAAAAAAGAGCACGAGGGTGGATGTGGCTGACTCAGCAAGTGGCCGTGGCCGGCGGCCGCGCGTGGGGCGGACGCGGCGCGGTCGCTGGGGCTGCGCCTTGTGGGTGTGCGACATGGCGGACGACGCTGCGACCCAAGCGAGTGGGTAGACCATGCTGACCACAGACAAAATTCTCATTCATGCCGCACGCACGGACAATTTGGAGCTGCTCAACTCGGTTCTGCGAGCCCAGCCTGCGATGGCGTATGACATCAACTATGCTGACGGCTTGGGCAACACGCCCTTGCACTATGCGTGCCAGATGATCTCTACGAGCGTCCTGGACCCGATCCTCGAGGAGGAGGTGGACGTGGATGCACAGAACCGGCTGGATGGAAATGCGCCGCTCCACGTAGCGTGCCTAGTCGAGCACGAGGAGGCGCGCAACTGGCTCGTGCAGGAGCTGCTCGATGCGGGCGCTAGTCCTGCGACGCGCAATCATGCGGGTCTGCAGCCCGCCGAACTGGTGGTCGGTGATAAGGCGACGTCGCCGCTGGGCCAGGCCCTCCTGCAGATGCTGACGATGAGCCGGGCGGAGGCGAATCTCGGTGCGGACGATATCGCTTACGGTACGTGACCGAACTACTTATACAGATGACGCTGATGTGGCCGACGATGGGCCCTCGGATGAGGAGGCGTGAACCTGTTTCACAGGCTCTCTTGGTCTGCTTGTTTGCGGAAGCGGTAGGATCCCGGCGCTGTGTCCAGCGCCTCATACCCCTCCATCTCTGTAGGCCGTTTGTACAAAATGTCCAGCATGCGTTCCATCGTGCCGATATCGAGCTCACCGTCCTCATCGAACTGAACGGGTAAATGGCCCTCGTCCTCAACGACGGCCGGCGCCATGGCCGCAAATGACGGTGCGTGCTCGGGCATGGACGCGTAGCGTCCAAAACGGTAGAGCTGCTGCGCCATAAGGAGTATTGTGGTGATGGCGAGGAGGCCCAGCAGCCACTTGAGTCGGCTCGACGGCGAGGTAGATGGACGCGACTCTGTAGGCGCGCGACTGTGGCGCGGGACCACCTTGGTGTGGCGTGGCGGCATAGAGAAGCCGTGTGGCGTGCAACAAACGCCCTCTTCCACCGTGGCACCTGTGGAGGGCTGCCAATTTTGCGCCGGTCGTCGCACGTCTTTTTGGCCTTTCCCACCGTGGGCGTCAAGTCGAGCAAAAAAGTTCGCCCACCTTTGTCCCAGCTTCGCCACCTCCTTGCGAGTATGGGCACGTCGAATAATAGCAAGTCGGAGGTGCTCCAGGAGTGGGCTGACTTGGATGCGAATGGCGCCAAGTTTGAACGGGGGCTCATGGAGAAACACGTGCAGTCGATCTGCTTTTTGGACCCTGCCGGCGTTCCCCCTGCGCTGAAGCAGGACAAGCACAAGGGCGTGAAAGTGAAGGGCGCCGATATTGCCTTCTTGGTGCGTGTGGATGGGCTAACACCAGACAAAAGAGCTCCTCGTTGACGTGCATGTGGCCGAAGCTGCTATTGTCGAGGCCGGCGGCGACATGGACAAAGCGCTGGACCTGCTTTTGCGCCAAGCGACGGTAGCCAGTACATAGACGCGAGCCCCCGGCGGCAGGGCCTGCCGAGGCCGCCCCACACCGGCGCCGAGAATCACGTGCGTATCTGAGTCATGAAGCGAAGAAGCAGCGCCGCACGCTCCTCCCACCCCCATGGCGACCCGCTTGTGCACGACCGCGGGCCGTCTGAGCGCCATTCGATCGGCCCTGCCGAGGAATGCAAGCATTCTTTCTAGGCCTTCTATGGCATGCCGCGCTCTCCATGCATCGCGCACGCTCCAGACGCCGAATCGTCCCGCACCGGCGCCCTCGTTCCAAAGCGAAAGTCCCTTGCCGCGGGCGTTGATGTGCTACGCGCCGGAAGAGCTCGATAGCTCGTTCGTGAACATGTCCGGTGGTGCGATCTTCCATGAAATGATGCTGCGCCACAAGGTGCGCACCGTGTTTGGGTATCCCGGTGGTGCCATTCTACCGGTGTTTGATGCGATTTACCAGTCGAAGCACTTTGACTTTGTCCTTCCCCGCCGCGAGGACGGTGCCGGCCACATGGCGGAAGGGTACGCGCGGGCATGTGGCGAGCCCGGTGTCATTCTCGTGACCTCTGGTCCCGGCGCCACGAATGTAATTACGCCGATGCAAGATGCGATGAGCGACGGTGTGCCGCTGGTCGTGTTCTGTGGCCAGGTGGCCACCTCTGCCATCGGTTCCGACTCGTTCCAAGAAGCCGATATGGTCGGTATCAGCCGCAGCTGCACCAAGTGGAATGTCATGGTCAAGGACGTGGCTGAGCTGCCGCGCCGCATCAACGAGGCCTTCCACATTGCGACGAGCGGCCGTCCTGGTCCCGTTTTGGTGGACCTGCCGAAGGACATGACCGCATCGGTGCTCAAGCACCCGATTCCCTACACATGGACGCAGCCGGAGCTGTCGCACACGCCCAGCCGAGCCACTGCGCTGTCGCGTCTGCACAAGGCGCTCAACATCTCTGACGGTCAGTCTGAGCTGGAGTCGGTGGTGCGCATGATCTCGGTGGCCAAGCGCCCGATTATCTACGCGGGCCACGGTGTGCTTTCGCAGCCCGACGGCCCGAAGCTGCTGCGTGAGCTCGCTGTGCAGCAGAACATCCCTGTTACCACCACGCTGCATGCGCTAGGCTCGTTTGACGAGCTGAGCGACTTGAGTCTGCACATGCTGGGTATGCACGGATCGGCCTACGCCAACTTGGCGATGCAGAAGGCCGACCTGATTATTGCGCTCGGCGCCCGCTTTGACGACCGTGTGACGGGTCTGGTGGACCGATTTGCCCCTGCGGCGCATGCGGCGGCGCAAGAAGGCCGCGGTGGTATTGTCCACTTTGAGATTATGCCCAAGAACATCAACAAGGTGGTGCAAGCGACGTGCGCTGTCGAAGGCGACGTGACGGACAATCTGTGTCGCCTCCTGCCGATGCTGTCGGTGGCGCCTGACCGCAGCGAGTGGCTGGAGCAGGTCAAGGCGTGGAAGACCGCGCTGCCGTTCACCTATGTGCCGTCGAACCCCGAGGCGGGCGAGCTGATGAAGCCCCAGGAGGTGGTCGAGGCGCTTGACCACGCTGTGCAAGAGTACAAGGAGAATGTCGTTGTCACAGCCGGTGTCGGCCAGCACCAGATGTGGGCGGCGCAGCACTTTCGCTGGCGCCACCCCCGCTCGTGGATTTCCTCGGGCGGTCTCGGCACCATGGGCTTTGGTCTGCCCTCGGCGATTGGTGCCAAGGTGGCCAAGCCCGAGAGTATGGTCGTGGACATTGACGGCGATGCCAGTTTCAGTATGACGGCCATGGAGCTGGCTACCGCGGCGCAGTACAGCATTGGTGTCAAGGTGCTGCTGCTAAACAATGAGTTCCAGGGCATGGTGCTGCAGTGGCAGGACCTGTTCTATGACCGTCGCTACTCGCACACAGAGATGCACAACCCCGACTTTGTGAAGCTGGCCGAGTCGATGGGTGTCAAGGCGATCCGCTGCGACTCGGTGGCGGACCTGCCGGCAAAGATGAAAGAGTTTATCGAGTACGACAACACAAAGCCCATTGTCTTTGAGGCGCGTGTTGTCAAGTCGGAGCATGTGTACCCCATGGTGCCCGCCGGCAAGGCCCTGGAGGAGCAGGTGCTCCATCCGCTCTTGCGCTAAGTACGCCCCCCTATGTAATTCCCATACATATGCCGCGTGACCTCCACAACCCCGGGGCTCTGGCGACCGACGAGCCCAGGCTCTGCCGCGGCCGTGCCGGACATGGCGAGTACGGCATCCCGTCCTGCCGAGGCTTTTGCCACGCAATGGCTCTTTTCGCGCGATGACCTAGCACAGACTCCCAGTGTTACTGGGTCGTTTTCTGCGCTGAATGCGCCCGATGGACGGACGACTTCGGCCCCGACCATGTCGAGCGAGCAGGAGCGTGTGCTGCGCGGCAAAGGCGTGCACCTCATCTACAAGATGGGCGAGTTCTTGCAAGTGGGCCAGCATGTTATGGTGGCCGCTGCGACGTACTTCCACCGGTTCTTTATGCGGCGGCCTTTGCAGGCGAGCCGTTCGAGCGGTGGCTGGTCGCACTATGAGATGGCCGCAACGTGCATGTTCCTTGCCTGCAAATCGGAAGAGTCTTTACGAAAACTGTCGTCGGTGGTGGATGCGGCCATGGCGTCTCTCGACAAGTCGCCGGAAGGCCAGATGCGCTGGGGCGACCGCTCGTTCCGTGCCAACCACAGCTCCCATGAGTACGTGAAATGGCGCGACTGCATTCTATTGCACGAGGAGGCACTCTTAACGACACTGTGCTTCGACCTCGTTGTCCCACAGCCGCACGAGTGTCTTGTACAGGCCATGCGGCAGCTGGATGTCGATAAGCCGCTCGCGCGCCTCGCATGGACCGTGCTGAACGATTGTATGCGCGACCCAACGTGCCTGTTCTTCGATGCGCCTGTGCTGGCAGCAGGTGCGTTCCAAAAGGCGTGCGCATTGCGCCATGTGGACCCGGCCCTGTTCTACGCGGCCCGCCCGCACGACGCACCACCGCCCCGCGACGACCACGACACGTACTTCGACTGGCTCGATGTGTTTGATGTGGACGAGGAGGAGGCGCAAAGCGCCACCGATGCCATCACCCAGGATGTCTACGAGTTTCACACGCCTTTGCAACGCCTCTCGCAGCCGGCCAAGGGCGCAGCTACGCGACCAGAGGACCGAGCGCCTCCTGCGCCGCCGCCCCTGGTTGAGGCATCGGACACAACGGCGCCCAGCGACGCTGCGGCTCCTGCCACCACGGATGACACCTCCGTTCGTGCACGCTCTCCCTCGCGCGAGTCGGGCGAAATCTCTAGCTAGGGTATAGATACATTACGTCTCGGCGCGCGCGCGCTGCACCAGCTCTGTGATTGACATGGGCTCATACGAACGCTCGCCGTGGGTTTCCATGGCCACAAACACAACATCATCGTCCACATAAAAGGTCGCGCCCTGCTTTCCATCGACGTGGAGCGACATGCGGAGCAGTGCGAGGCCTGTCCGAGCCTCCAGCTGGTTCAGCGGGCGTATAAATACGTCGTGCGCCGTGGCCACTTCGTCCAACACGTGTCGCAACGTCACGTCCTCCAGCGTGGGAGGGGGGCGCCGGGCCACCCGGGGCGGGGCAGGTGTCGCTTCGGACCGCGAGAGCGGCGCTTTCACAGGCGGCGGCAAGTTCACACGATCCGCACCGCGATCCAATGCCGCGTTCATGTGCTGCAATCCGCGCTGGAACATGTGCGATAGGCCGTCCAGCCGCGCCACGGCAGGCGGCATCCACGTCCGCCAAAACTCGTACCACGCCGCAATCTCGGCCAGGTTGGTCGTGGCTTGGGTGAGCCACTGGTGTAGCACGTCGAGCCATGGCGCGCCCAGCTCCGTCTCCAGGAGCCGGCTTAGCACGCTGTCCCGCAGCACGCCCCGCCATGCCAGCACATCCTCCAGGATGTCCATCGTTTGGGCACTAGGGTCAATGCGGAACTGCGTGCGTAGCGCACGCGCCAGCGCCGGTACGATACGATCAAGCAGGAGCGAATCCCATTCCTTGGTGGTGTACACGCCCTGCCACGCAAGTAGCTCGCGCGGGACGCGATCAGCCACGCGCCAGGTGCTCAGTGCGTGACGCCACTGCCGACGCGTGTCGCTGAGAATCGGAAGTAGGCGGGCCTCGGACACGGGAAGCCATGGCAGCACAAATGTATGCAGCGCTACATCGTGCCTCAGCGACCAAGCTTGCACGGCTTTTTGTAGCTTGGGAAGGAGGAGCTGCTCAAACACATTGTCCAGCACAAAGGGGGGGAGCACATCGCGCCATGCCTCGACCAGCGCAATGGCCGGCGCAGGATCGTGCACGTTCCAGGTATGGGTCAGCGCGTAGCGTACGCGTGGCATCCACAAGTTCCACAGCACACTCTCGTACGGTGTCATAGGGCGCTCCGCGGTGCCATCATCCCTCGGTCGCAATACGGCGGCCCACGCTGCTAGCTCCGGGACGAAGCGAAGCGGCTCCTCAAGCGGCTCCCAGGCGGCCCATTGGGTACGCAGCACAGGCACCAGAGCACCGGCCATCGCCTCGTCCAAACGCCCCTGCTCGATCTGGGCACGTGGGACGTCCATCACACGCAGTGCAGGCTCTTGCAAGTCGGCCAACGACGAAGCGGTGGTGGCCACCACGCTGAGCGTACGCACCGCATCCACGGTCGATGCGACCAGGGCGTGCTCGTTGCGGCTATGCTGAGCACGCCGTGTGGAAGCTTCTTGATCACGCAGCAGCCACCGTGCCTTGTCGCGCAATGCCGCACCTTGGTGCGCAAGCTTATGAAGGGACTCGGTCAGTCCGCGCGTCAACAAGGCCAAATTGTGTCGCAGTTCAGGAAGCTGGGCACTTTCGCTCGTCGGCACGGGATGGCGCTGCAGCGCCTCGGCCAACGACGATACATTCGCGATCGGCTGGCCAGTGGCATCCAAAATAGGGCCCTCGTCCACGTCAGGGCGCACCTCTGCCACAATTTCGTCGTACGTGCGATAAAGTACGGTGGGCTTGCGCACCTTGGGTGCTTTTTTCCATGCTTTGTCGACAGAGGGCGCAGCAGTGGTAGGCGTCGATGCCTCGTCGTCGCTCTCAGGCGGCAGTCCCTGACGGCGCCGCTCCTCCGCACGTTCCTGCTTGCTCTTCTCGCGACGTCCGCCAAACGCCACACCCGCGCGGTTGGGCCGAATCTGTACCTCGATGGGATTCACAATACCCTCACCCTCTTTGCCGAGACCACCGCCTGTCCATCCCATCTGCCGCATATAGGCCGCAGGATCAAAGGCACCGGACCCGGACGTTCGTGAGAGAGCGGGGCCGGCGCTGCTAGGCACAGGCGCTGCACCTACAGGTGCTCTATCCTTGGCCTCTGGGTACGTAGAGTTCGAGCCTAGTCCACCACGCGGTGCCGCATCTAGGGCGGCATCATCCTCGGAAAAAGTGTCCCAAGACGTTCCTAAACCTGCTCCAGGCGTGCGGCGGCGCCATGTAGGCGTAGGCTCTGTGTCCGAGGTGTGTGTCTCCTCCTCGTCCATCGGCGTCTCAGTGCGTTGAGACGCACTCACAAACGCGGGAAAGTCCGAGCGTCCAGCTGGCACAAAAGAAGGAGCATGACGACTCGATACCTCGGCATCCGGCGGCATCGAATCGTCCGAGTCGGAGCCCTCGTTTAGGAGCCCCGACGTGCGTCGCGCCATCGCTGGAGGGAATGGATGGGTGGAGGTCGGTGGTGGGCGTTTCCTCGCCCAAGGCCTGGTCTAAGGCGTCGTCCTAGCGTGGAAGGTCTATTTTCGCTATGTCGCTGCCTCCGCTTCACCTTCGTCTTGAGGCGCCGACGTAGGCTCTTTGTTTGTCGTCTCCTCGGCAGAAGGCTCCCCAGGCGCTTCCGACGCCGCTGAAGAGAGTGGCGGCAGTTCCCTGGAGCGTTCGTGGTCCCATACGGTCCCTGCATCGGAATTGTCGCCCGAGGCCGACGTGGGCTTGCGACCCGTCTTGTCCGAGGACGGAGGCTCCTCGTCTTCGTCTGCTGTACGTGCACCTGTCTCCGCCTCGGCCACCTGCGTGGCTTCGGCCTGAGACTCGTTTGTGCCCGTTTGTGCCATTGCTGCAGGCTCGGGTTCGGGCTGGGGCTCGGATTCGGGCTGGGGCTCGGGCGTAGCTGCCCTATTCGCCGAGGTAGAGATCCATTTGGACATATCCACACTCTTGGACTTGCTCATGCGGCGGCTGTTCTTGCGCGAAGGCGCATTCTCCTCGGTCCGACGACTGAACTGCGAGGGGAATTGAGGCGAGGCACTAATTCGGTTCTCGGCCTTGACGCGCGCGCGCTGCACCTCAGAGGGTCGCAGTGTAAGGGACTGTGTGCGCGAGAGGCGCGGCACATCACTTGCCTGCGAAGGGAATGGATCGTTGTGTGCTCGATCTTCAGCGTCGGTGATATCGTGGGGCATCGCCAGCATCGGCTGGAGCTCTCGGATGGGGCGGTAGTGAAACGAACGTTTGGACGACACATGCGGTAATTGCATGAGATGATCGCGCATCACCGATGTCGTCTTGAAGCCAGCGTATGTACCAGCCTCAAATTGTGTGCCCCACGTATGACTCGCCATGCCCGACTCGGGCCGGCGGCTTTTCAGGTAGGCCTTGGAGCGACTCGTGCCGAGCTTCGGCCGCTCACCCAGCGTCTCGGTGGACGAGCGCTTGCCCACCGACGTCTCCTCGTTCAGCTTGCGATATTGCTCAGGGCCACTACCATTGGCCGTCACGCGTTCTGCACGTTCGCGATCACGCTCATGGGGCGGGAAGAAGGGTGTATTGCGGTTGATGCTGGCTGCTGCACGCTCGCTGCCATTCATGGACTGCTGCGCCTTGTTGTGCAGTGCATCAAACACACTGACCACTGACCTGTCTGCGGGATCAGGGGGCGGGTACAACACATTGCCTTCTTCGTACTGCTCGCGCAGCCACGCTGGAAGCACACCGCGCTCACGTCCTAGGTACGACGGCTTGGGCGCAATCGTTTGCGTACGGTTCGCGTCGCCCACGGCGCTCGTGTCGGGGTTCTGCGAGGCCAGTTGCGATGACAGCTTGGTGGCCGATGTCGTACGCCGCTTCGTATGGACAGACAGGGCTTGCGGCGAGACTTCTTGGCCATTCAATAAATGAGGCTTGTCTGGCTCAAATTGACCACTAGAGCTCGAAAGCACGGTAAAGGTTTTGGGTCGCCATTGACGTGACGCCTTTTTGAACTCACTCCGCGCATTGAGACTGGCCTGAATCAGCGGGCTCACCTGCTGCAGCGGCATGGGCGCTGGCGGGCGAAGCGCTGGCACGGCAATGGGCGAATCAGGCAGAATACCCATAGGTTTGCTGGACGAAGCGGGCATCGCTAGCTCCGCCTCGTCATTCGGTGCTGGCGGCACAGGCTGCGTCGGCGGTACGGGCGCAGGAGGCAAGGAGGGCGAACGCGGGCGAGATAAGGGTGCAGCGTGCGCGGGCGTCGACGCGACCACAGGCCGCGGGCGCACAAGGCGAGGCTCTGAAGGAGAAAATACCACTTTGTGGTAGCCTAGCTCGGGTTCCTGTACATGGTCCAACAGACCATACCGTGAAGGGCGCCGGTCCGGCACACTGCGCGGAGGCGCTTTAGGGAGATCCATTCCCAGCGGCTCCGACGCTTGGTCCATGGCCGATAGGATAGCAGGGCTGCCCTGCAGCGACTCGGGCATGGAAACGGTGCTGGTGATGCGTGTGCTTGCATGCCGGCGACGGCGAATGTCCGGCGGGTCCGTCTGGATAAAGAGCAGTTCGCGGGCCACAGCGTGACCTCGCTGGGCCCAGGCGGCCAGGCGCAGCATCGCGTAAAAGTGGCCGGGTAAGAGGCCAAGCGGTAGCCGCTCAAACAGCGACATGATCTGACGTGAGTATAGGAATACGTACGCTGACTTCCTCGTCCACAGAGATGCCCAGCTCCGAGCGCAAAAACTTGACAGCGGCATGCTCATCCAAGCGACCCTCACGGCGAGAGTAGGCTGGCTTGATGCGCTCGACCCACTGAGTAAACACAGGGTACTCGCGGGGCGAGAGCGCCGACACATCAAGGTAGGTGGGACGCTCAGACATGCGCACGGAGCCTTGCATGGCTGTGGTGAATGCTTCTAGCGGCGTGGGGCTCATCAGGAGTGTGTGCACGGACGTATGCGTGGATGCTGCAGGTTCCAGGGACAGGGACGAGTACCGAGTGTCTGACGCCGCAGACGTCGATGGATGACGGCTTGTGGGGTCAACGGAAAAGGCACGCGGGTGAGAAGGTACCAATGTGCGTATGCTAGGTTCCGTGGTGTCAATCGTCGCCACAACAGGATGGTGCGAAGGTCGAGTACCTGCGTGGCTCATTCAAGAGGAACGAGGGTGAGTGGGAGCGCCGTGCCAGATTGTATCACGGCGAAGAGGGGATAAAAAAGTTCAACGTAGCTTCGCAAAGCGCGAATAGCAAGTTTCCCTCGAGGAAGCGCCAGGACACAACGAACAGGGACCGACACGCCACCGAAAAGAGACGGATTCGGCGCGCGAAGCGCCGACTCACGACCCTGTCTGTGCGAAACGTGAGCACGTGACTGGCAGCCGCATTGGGCGATGGGCGACGAGTCTATGAGGGGGGTCGACGCTACATGGTCATGGGCGTCAGAGAGGTGACCGGATGAGGTACATTCATCGTGCGCATTCGCTGAATGTCAGCCACAAAGTTTCGGTAGCTTGGTGTGCCGCGCCAGCCTTCGAATCGCATGGCCATGCTTCGTAAGCGCGCTTCATCCACGGCCGTGAGATTCGCTTGGGAGGGCATCTCTGCGCCGGGCAGCGTGAGCTGTGTGTGTCCGTAGAACATCGTCTCGTGATGCGCGGCATGTATCACAAATTGACGCACATACATCTGGCACCAATACCGTACAAACGACTCCGATGCATGCTGCTGAACGGCGGCGAGGCATGCCTCCATGAACAGGTTGTCATTGGCGTTGGGATGCTCGTCACCCGTGGTCCACAAGTACGTAGTGCGCTCGCGGTCGTACTGGATAAGCCCATGGCGCTTCCAAAGTGCGCACACCTCGGCGCTATCGGGGATGGACGGTTGCGCAATGGTGCGCGACACAGTGATTTGGCCGGTGTCGCAGTCACACAGGACGTCCCATAGGTCCAGCTCGGCCATACGTGGATTCTTTGTCCCAGCCACATAGCCTCTCATGGAACGGAGCGTATCCACGTCCCTGAGTGTGGCATACGGCACCGAACGACTGATCCAGCCACGCAGAACGGCGCCACAGCCACTGGCCAACGCACAAGCCGCCAGTACCTGGTCGACTACGACGCGTGCAGGCGAGTGACGTCCCATGAAC
The DNA here is from genome assembly GCA_029542865.1 of Malassezia equina. Taxonomy (NCBI): domain Eukaryota; kingdom Fungi; phylum Basidiomycota; class Malasseziomycetes; order Malasseziales; family Malasseziaceae; genus Malassezia; species Malassezia equina. The sequence continues at coordinate 626,069 of CP119901.1, forward strand.
AGCACTCGCTTGCATGAGAGAAGCGCGTTGAATAGCACTGTGAGCGGATGTGTATAGGCACCATTGGAGTGCAGGTGTGGGTGCATCGGGCCTTGTAGCGCATGGCGAGCATGCCCGAACGTCGTTAGGAGCTGCGACAGTGAGTATTCGCCCACCTCTTCCGGGAAGAGATACAGCGGCACGCGCATCGGGATCGAAGCCTTCTCAAAGCGCACCGGGGAAAGTTCTGCATGCAACGTTCGAACATGAGGACGCGGTCCTGAAATCTGGTAGCGTCGACGATGCAGCGCAAGTAGGGCCGACGGTGCCGAGTGCCGCTTCACCCTCCGGGGCACAGAGACACGGCCATGAGCGGCCGACGTCGAGGAGAAGAGCGTGTGCATCAGCCCCACGAGCGGCACCTGCTCTGGCTCTGGCGGCGTACCATGTCGGCGGCCCATCTCCAAGGCACTCGTACTACTTGCACTGCGCTGGCGACGTAGACGCAAATGTTGCGTGTGCGCGTCCCACACACACTCGCTGCGCATACGCATTTTTTCCGAGTAGCTTAGGCAAGGCAACCCTCTTGTATCCACGCGATTGATGGCCTCGTACATATCGCGTAAGACTTGCATGTCCCGGCGACGCAGGTACGTGTCCAGAGCCAGGGCCACCACAGGCTTAAACAGCGATAGGTGGGGGTGCATTGTGCCGATGGCCAAGGCCACCATAGTGACACCGCTACAGTCAGTAGGCCAGCGTACCGTGGGCATTTGGGAGCAAGGGCAGTACGCGATGCACATAAAATATAGATGCACTCATCCGATTCCACACTCGGCAGCAAAGGCTTGCACTGGACGTGTTCCGGCCGTTCAGGCACCTCACGCAGTCGTAGCTCGGACACGGGCCGCACAGCGACCGTCCAATCCTCCTCCACGTTGTGCAAGCCGTCTGGAATCATGTGCTCGGCAAACATCTGAGGATCGAGGCCTAGGATATCAGGGTGCGACGCATCGAGCGTGGGGCCTTTCTCCGCATCGAAACGTGCTAACGCACAAAACTGGCACAATAAGCGGGACGCCTTCAGCGCCATGCCAAAAGGAAGGCAAGGGTGCTGGGCAGACGAACTACACCATGTCTTATATAGTAGCTTTATCGGCCCCCCTTTCGGGGTCAAGGTCCAAGCGTTGTATCGCGATACGATTTCGACACGCGCCCCGCTGTGGCCCTTGCAGTCTTACACCCACGTGATCGAAGGCCACGGCGCGTAGAGCCCCCACGTACATTCACGACGAGGCTATGGCGCCGAGGCCCCGCCGCGCTGTCGCGGGGGCCGCGACGCCCCCTGCGCGATCACCGGACGATGTACTGATCTGCCTTGCTGATGGTGTATCGGTGCGCCGTGCGGACGTAGCCGCGCTGATCGCGATCCTGGACGCGTCCGCGATCGCTCGCTCCTTGTCGTTGTACACGAGCCGCTCGACGGCGGCCACACCTGCTGGCGTAGGCTGGCGCGCCACAATAGATCAAGAAATCAATCCGGATGGCATACGTACGGCGAAAATGGCTGCCAATGCCGTGCTGAAGGCGTTGCAGTCGCTGGTACGCGCTCGGCAGCCACGCGCTGCACCGCCCACGGACACGGTCCCTGTGCTGTTGGACAGTTTCCGCATCAGTATGGGCGTTCTATGCACAGCCGAGGTACCGCCCATCCAGCTCGCGCCTGTGGTCCTCTCTGTGATCCGCCAACTGGTGGACCTGTCCCAGCACGATAAGGCGCTCACGGAGCTGGTTGCTTTACAGGCATGCCTGAACCAATGCGTTGGCACTGAAGCTGTCAGTGTCCATGAGCCTGGCAGCCCGGACGCTCGTTGCCAGGCGATACGGAAGTTGTCGGTACATGCCACACAGGAGGTGCCATGGCTTCTCGACGCGTATGCTCTGTCGTTTGCCTGTGCGGCTGCGCTCGTACAATCGCCGCTTGTGTTGCATGCACTGTGCGAGGCGGTGTCGCCATGGGTGGGGCGTGCGCGCCAAAGTACGCATGCGCCTATAGCAGACCGCACAGCGTACGCCGCCGAGCGCGCTGCCGCCCATATGCTGCGCACTGCACGGCCTACGCTCGAGGCATGGCAGTTGCGCATGACTTGCCTCTGTTTGTTGGTGCATGTCCATGATCTGGATCTGTCGGCCTATTGGGACCGCGTACTACGTGTATCGATGACGCACGCGCGCGCTACGGGTTTTGCCTCCTTGTGCTCGCAGCTGTCGGAGTTGTGGCAACTGGCGTCCGATCTCCCGCCATGTGCGGCTTTTGACAAGTGGGTGGCCTGGTGTGACGAGGCTGCCGCTGAGGCACACCATGGCCCATGGCACGGTGCATCGAGTGCTACGCCGCCACCAATAATAGACGAGGCGGGCGTTGGCAATGCGAGCACGGATGTGGCAGAGCCGAGTGCATCGCTCATCCGAGCGTGTGGCGATGCCCTAGCGGCCTACCATCGGCAGCAAGGAACGCTCGCGGAGGTGGCACAAGCCTTGACCGCGCTGGGTGAGCCAAGGGAGATACCAGCAGCCCTCCTTCCGCCTCTGGATGCGACAATGCGCGCCGTTGTACGTGCCTCTACACCTTGCTCGACCGAGGAGCGTGCTTTTCTGATCGAGCTTCTTCGCGTTTTTGCTTGTGTGGGTGCTGAAAGACTGCCTGTTGCCCTTCAGCTGGGTGCTCTCCATGCGGCAAAGCGACTGGGATCGTGCGTGTTTGCGGACCATGAGCCCTCGTCCCACACCACCTGCCTTACAGCGCTCACACAAGCAAGAAACTCGTGCCCATCGTCCATGCAGCACCACGTTGCGTCCCTTCTTTTCCACTATGGCAGTCGCCTGTACGCGGCACGACGATACGCGCCCGCATCGCAGTATATCGCCGAAGCCTGCCTTGCCGCCAAGGCCTCGGAGCCGGGCGCCCCTGGCACAGAGCCCATGCAAGTGCTGCGGCATTACCAGGTACTTGGCGGGGCACGGCAGCACCTCTCGGACTATGCGGGCGCTTACGATGCGTACCTTGCAGGCTGGACGTTGGCCGGATGCACTGCTCTTGTGCAGGCGCCCACAGACACGCTTGATCTCGCTCACCCTGATGTGGCGCCCGTGGCGAAAATCGCCAGTGCGGCGCATCATGTGAGTGTGTTTGGTTTGCTACAGCCCCGTCGATTCCTGGATGTCCTAGCCTCTTTATCTCCGCTGGCTCGTGGTGCTGTGCTGGAACATCTGATCGAGTCGCTAGAGCCCATGTTGGCTCGGGATGAAGCTCCTGCGGCCCTTGAGCTATGTCTTGCTGATGCGCTTGACACCTACCCCATGGCCGACTTTCCGTTGCAGCGCGCGCGGGTCTTGTGCCGACGTGCGGAGCTCCAGCTACTGCGCCGCACCGCCCCTGACTGGGCCGATATGGACGCTTGTTGGCCCTGCGTGGCGAATGATACCTTGGCAGCTCGCCAGATCGCTGCTACCTACCATGCGCTGCGATGCTGGGCCGCCGTTCACGAGCAAGCGTACGACGACGCGGCGCGCGCCATCGAGGCACTCATACCCACAGTGCACGCGCTAGCACCCGCCTCTTCGGCCACTCTAGCTGCAAGTCGAGGGCCTCGGACTCGGACCGCGCCTGCACGCACACCAGCGCGGCGCGCGCGCGCGGCGCCGGACCCGCCTCGTACCCCGCCGCGCGCTGCATCGCCCCATGCCGAAGCTGATATGCTGGCATCGCCATCGCAAGACCCAGCGTTTGCCATGACTCGAACAGGTTCCCTTCTCTTGCTTCTTGCAGATGTGCTGGAGCAGGCAGGTCTTACGGCGCTCCAGCTGCGTGTATTACGGAGCGTGGTGCAGCTGCCTTGCTCCTCGGTGCACGCAGCTGCGCGTCTGTGCGAGGCATGGCTCGCGCTCGGGGCATTCGATGAGGTCGGCGCATTTGTCGACGCAGGTCGCTTGCCGCGCACGTCGCCTCGCGCGCTGCTTGTGCATGCTCACGTTCATGCTTCACGCGGTGCGTTATCAGCGGCTACGCAAGCGTACGACGAAGCCATCGAGGCTGCCGAGGCGCCCCTACCCGATATGTCCGCGTGGGACCGTTTATCGCAGCGAGCTGCGCTGTGGGACTTGCAGGCGCGCGCCGCTGATGTGTATGGGGTGCTGTGTACGGCTGCTGGGAACGCCTCCATGGCTTTAGCCGCCCAACTGCATGCACTGCGGGTGCGTTTGCGGGCTGTGACCCTTCTTCGGCCATCGCACGAGGCGGACAGCGACGTGTTTGGGGTGTCGGAGCGGCCAAATGCCGAGGCGCCACGCCGTGGCCGCCATACGTCCTCGACACGGAACCTCGCAGCCTTGCATATGCGCCTCGCGCATGGCCTTCATACGAGTTACGCCGCCCTCAGTGCCTCGTACGCACAGCGTGGCGCGGTGCGCGATGCTGATGCATTTGCCAGTGAGTGTGTGGACTTTAGTGCGTCGCGTGGTGTGCCGTTGGTGTATGCAGCGGCCTTGGCATGGCGGGCCGATTGGCGCGCGGCCTCGGGCGCCAGCGCCGCGGCTTGGGACGATCTTCATATGGCATCCAGCTTGCTCCGAGGGTACGAATCGGAAGCGTCCGCACGCCTTGCTGCCGTGGCTGCCGAGCTGCAAGGTGCCATGACGCTGCATGCTGCTCACACGCAACTTGCGCAGCTGGCCGAGGCGTGCGATGTCACGAGTGTGTGCCCGGACCTGCAAGTACGTCTCGCGTGTAGCGAAGCGCGTGCGTGCATGGCGACCAATACTGAGCGTGCGCTATCGCTCTTGGCTCCGTGGGACGACAAGTCAGCTGCCCAAGCCGTATGCGCCCAAGTGTGGCTCGCTCGTGCGCACGCCGCGCTGCACGCGGATGCAGTGTACGGCATGCTGCCTGAAGCTGCCTGGTCCGTGCCTAGTGTGCCCGTGAGCACGAGGCGTGTGCCACCGGCCGTTCGAGCGGCGATGCCATTGTGGGACGAAGCGCGACGAATCGCCGAGCGGGTCCTCCAAGTGGCCGACGTGGCGGATGTGCGGGATGTGCGAGCGGCGCTGGAAGTGGTGCGCGACGTGGTACTCCTAACGGCGTTCGTTACGCGTCCTGCCTCCGCCGAAGCCGCTGCGCAAGAAGCGCAAGCGCTGTGTGATGCTGCCGTATCCGTATCGGTGCGCCGCGCGCGAGCTGATGCCCAGATCGTTGTGCCGCCCAAGCAAGCATGGTGTCGATGGCCCCCGCCGTCAAGCCCCGACGCTGTGCCAAACCCTGCGCTGCTGGCTCCCGGCACAGGCACACTCGTTCTTGCCCTCTCGTCCAACCAGCGCGATTTGCTGTTGGCGCGTCAGAGTTCTGAGTATGGCACCTGTGTATTTACCGTTCCCATTGACCGGCAAAGTCGTCGCGACGGGGACGACGAAGCGTGGGGTGTGGACGCAGTATTGCAAACGCTTCGAGAGCTTGTGCAAGCCTCCAACGCTGGTGTGCAGAGCGCCAAGGACGTGGGCCCCCAGCTGGATGCACGCAAGGCATGGTGGGGCGAGCGGCGTACGCTTGATACGCAGCTTGCGCAGCTGCTCGACACGGTCCAAGCAACGTGGCTGGGTGCGTTCCAAGGCTTGCTGGCCCCACTGCCGCCGCCGAGTGCGATCCATGGCTTGGGCGTGAAGCTGCAATCGATGATAAGCAGGACGTGTGCTTCGCGCACACGGTCACGAAGCAGTAGCGCTGCGCCTGCGTTGCCGCCTATGGCCGTGGCCTGCCTCGCCGCCCTTCCGTCGTACCGCGACGAGGATGTGGAAGATTGGGTGCACTATGCTATGGATGCGCTGCAACTGAGCGGTGTGCCTGTGGCGCAAGACGAGGTCGATGTGGACGAGCTGGTAGTGGATGTGCGCCTGGCTTTGGACGAGTTTCATGCTCGCCAAAGTGCGTCGCAGAGTGAGCCGGCCAGCGAAACGCATTTGTGCCTCGTGTTGGACCGCGGACTGTGTGAGCTGCCGTGGGAGTCGTTGCCTGTGCTGCGGGCCCGTTCCGTGTCACGCTTGACAGGCTTGTCGCTGGTGCCAGCGTCACGGACGTTGGATCGAGCACGCACCACCTTCTTACTCAATCCAAGCGGGGACCTCGTGCGCAGCGAGGCACGCTTTGCGCCTGCGCTCCGTGCAGAGCCAACGTGGCGTGGCACAGTGGGGCATGCGCCGGTGGCCGGTCAAGTCGTGCAGAGTCTCGCCAGCAGCGACACATTTTTGTACGTCGGCCATGCGGGGGCGGAAATGTATGTGCATCCTACCAAGCTGCGTGAGCTTTCGCACTGTGCAGCCACGATGCTATGGGGCTGCTCCAGTGGCGCATTGGTGGTCCAAGGCAATTATGATCCCATCGGCACGCCGTACCATTACGCCGTGGCACAGTGCCCCGCGCTGCTTGCCGCCCTCTGGGACACCACCGATCGGGAGCTGGATGGGGTGTGTGAGGCGGTGCTGCGCCTCGTGGGCCTCCTGCCTGGTACATCGCGCTCCGAATGGCTGTCCCTACCCCGGGCGTTGGCGGCTGCGCGCACGCAGTGCAAACTCCCGTACCTGACGGGCGCCGCATGCGTGGTGTACGGCGCGCCTGTGTGCTGGCACTAATTACGACCGGGGCTCAAGTTTGTGCACAGACTGCGTTAGTGGCATGCACGTACGTGTAGCAAGGTAGACAAGTCCTTTTCCAGGCGCACCAACGAGCGGCGCGAAGCGTGACTCTGCTTTTGAAGCTCGGCAGCTTTGGCTTCCAAAGCACGCACGTCCTGCTCCCAGCGACGACACGCCTCTAGCGTGGCCTGAAGCTGCGCTCGCACCTGCGATGGCTCTGTGGTCGTTACGTCGGGGGTGCGATTCAGCACCTGCTCATATACGGGATCAAGGTCGCCACACGCCTCGATTCGCTCACGAAGCTGGCGCGCCTCATACTGCCACGCGGCCAGCGCCAACGCTTGCTCATCCGCACGTTCTCGTGCGCTGGCTACGTGAGCACGGCGCTCGGCTGCGTGCGCATACGCATCGCGGTTCATGCGTTTCAGGTCCGCCAGGAGCGGCGCAGCTATGCTCAACACATCGGACGTGGGCTCGGTGGCAGAAGGCGTTTGCGGCAGCGCCGCTAGGGCCTGCGACACCCGTTCGATCTCGGCGGCCATACGTGGAGCGCCGCGGTGCGATAAAGTGGAGAAGCACAAGCCCTACGAACCAGGGCGGCCCACCAGGAGCGCCCTCCACAGGGTATCTACGACCACTGCCGCGTCGTCGTCCAGCACAGGCGCCAGGACGTCTGCCACATCGGCGGCTGACGCATGCGCTTCCAGCTGCTCCATCGCCGCATCCACGAGATCCGGCACGGATTCGCCGAAACTTTCGGCAATGCCGCAATCAAGCAGAGGCCGGAAGGCGGCGATATCTAACGTATCCCATAGGGGCACCAGGGCCCATAGCGCCTCGCGCGTCCAGCCATCGATGTGAGCAGCGCGCTGCGTAGCATCCATGTGCGCTAGTGGATGCGCCATATCGTCGTGGCGGTGCACGTGCAGCTTGAGTGGGGCGCCAGAAGGGCGCAAGCCTTGCGGCGCGAGCTGGGCCAAAAATTCGTCGGCTTGACGCTCGGCCTCGGCGCGCTGCTGCGCGGCGCAGGCTCGATCAGCATCGTCCGCCACTTCTTCGCGCGTGCGCTCCGTGGCCCGAGTAGCGAGCCAGCGGCGGCGGTCCGTCCAAAACAGCTCCTGCTTCAGCTCCTGGTCTTCCGTGAGGTGCGCCCACGCAGCATGCGCCGCCGTGTGATCCGAGGTCGGCTGCCGTGCCGCCCATCGCTCCAAGCGCGCACGCTCGCGCGGCTCGTACTCCGCCTCGGCGGCGCGTGCAGCGCGTGCATGCGCCTCCTGCTCTTCTGCACGGCGTGCGGACTCAGCTGCCTCGTCCGCCGCCTCGGGGTCCACATCTGGCGTCTCAGGCGTCTCCGCGACCCGGGGGGAGGACGAGGCTCGTTGCTGCTGTGCCGCTAGGGCCGCTGCACGTTTCCGCTCCATGTCCAGCTCACGACGCCGCGCGGCTGCATCGCGGGCCACCGCCCCGAGACGGAACTTTTCAATTTCAGAAATGACGTCGCTGCGTCGCTCCTCGGGAATCTCATCTTCCTGGAGATCTTTCAGGTGCGACGGAATCTCAAAGCGCTCCGGCTCATCGCCTGCCTCTGCGTTCGGCGTGGCCATCGCCTGCACAACGTAGTCGACGCGGTTCTTCGCGGCGGCGTCTTCCAGCGCATCCGCGTCCGTACGCACCATGGTCTTGGCAAATTCACCCAAGAAGGCGCTCGTCTTTTCATCGGCACGCACAATCAGCTTCTTGCGCGGCTCATTCCGCTGCGCGCCCATGCTCGGCAGCTCCAGGTCGTGCAGCACCGAGAGCACACGCAGCGCATCGCGCAGCGTCGAAAAGTCTGCAAAGCCAAATGCCTTGCTGACGCGCTTAAAGGAGCGGTACCCACCGCATGCTTGAAACAGCTGCACAAGCCAGCGGTCACTCACACCTGGCGAGATGCTGCCGACAAACAGGGTCGAGGCCGCTGCGTCGCTCATCGGTGCGTCGTCGCCGCGGCGCTGAGCGACCTCCACCGAGGCGGACGCAGCCGCGTGCCCGTGCAGTGGAGGTGTGTGTCGTGCCAGCAAAACCCTGCCGGCCGCCTGGACCAGGGCCTCGTCGCGACCGATGTCATCGCAGCCCCGCCCCCCGCAGCTCCCGCCCGGCTGGGTCGCGCAATGGTGCGTGTCTTTAAACTTACACACAGGGATGACGCTGCAGGACGGCAAGTGTATGTGGAATCGGCCACAGGCCGCACGAGCTGGAACGTGCCGACGATGTCACCAGCACGACCCGCTTCAGGCCCACGCGCCCATCCGAGCCCTGCGCAGCGCATGTCCATGCCTGTGAATCCTGTCGCACGGCCTGCGCCAGGCTTGCGTCCTACGCGCCCAGGTATGCACGGCCGCGCACCGAGCATGCAAGTGCCTGGCACTCGTGTGCCGTCTGGGCCCCGCCCTGCCCACCGGGCCATGTCTGCGTCCATGTCAGTGACGTCGCCCGGCAGTGCGGCTGTGCGCAGCCCGCCTATGGGTCTCGCATCGCCAACGCAGCCACAGGGCGCGCGCCCTACGCCCGTGCGCCCTACGCGCCCGCCCATGCCGGGTCGCCCGCTCGTTCGCCGTGGTAGTGCGGCACCGCTGGCGTCGCCCCACCATGCCGCTGCGGCCACGGGCGCTGCCGCTGTGTCGCCCACGCCCATGCCGCCTCACTCGGCGCCCATCGCGCGGCCTCGGCCGCCGATGATCGCGAGCCCGCCAGGTGCAGCACCCCCTTCGGCGCCTGTCACGTCGCCTTTGCGCACAGGGCCGCGCGCTTCCAGTGCAACGAATCGCCGCCGCGCCTATGCGACCGCGCACGCGGCTGCGCACAGCGTGAGCTACCATGCGCCGGCCCCGGCTTCAGGCGACACGGATGTGTTTACGCCCGCGGCGCTCTCTGGCCACATATCTACACGCAGTGTGTCGGGTGTGTCCGCCCCGCCTGCCGCGCCCGTAGCGCCTGGCAGCCGTGCTGTATCGGCGGGCAATGTGCCTGCGCCGCCGGCCAGTGACAGTGTGCCGCCTGTGCCGATGGTGCCGGCGGATGTGAGTGCGCCTGGCTCGGCGCCCAGTGCGCTGATGCCCGCCGGTGTGCCGGCCGCGCGCGTGGGCAACCAGCTGGTGAATGCCGTGGTGGGTGCGCAGCCGCCTAACATGGCCGAGCTGGATGCGCCGCCGCCGCCGATTGTGCTGCCGCCCAATGCCACGGTGACGTTGTCGGACCGCTCGAATGCGGATCCCTCGTACCAGCGGTGCACGATGAATGCCGTGCCTGCCACTCAGTCGCTCATGCTCAAGTCCAAGCTGCCGCTAGCGATTGTTCTTTCGCCTATGCGCAGTGTGCGCCCGGAGGAGGGCGATGTGCCTGTGCCTCTGGTCACCGACACGGTGATTGCTCGCTGCCGCCGGTGCCGCACGTACATCAATCCGTTTGTGACGTTTGTGGAAGGCGGCCACCGCTGGAAGTGCTGCATGTGTGGCATCACCAACGAGGTGCCACAACTCTTCGACTGGGACGCTACCACCAATCAAGCGGCGGACCGCTGGAAGCGCCCCGAGCTCAATGCCGGCGTGGTGGAATTTGTGGCGCCGCGCGAGTACATGGTGCGTCCGCCGCAGCCGCCCGTGTACGTCTTTTTGCTGGATGTATCGTATGCAGCCGTGTCCAGCGGCATGCTTGCTACGGCCGCCAGTGCGATTCTTTCGTCGCTGGATTCGCTGCCCAACAAGGACCACCGCACCAAGGTGGCCTTTCTTGCGTACGATGCACAGCTGCACTTTTTCCAGCTCGTCCCTGGTCGTACGGAGCCGTCGCTGCTGGTCGTCAGCGACGTCGACCATGTCTTTTTGCCACAGCCCAACGACTTGATCGTGAACTTGACAGAGTGCCGCGCTGGTGTCGAATCGTTGCTCCGCGGATTGCCCGCCATGTATGCCCAAGCGGCTGCCACGCCTTGTGCCATGGGCGCTGCGCTGCAGGCCGCCTTCAAGCTGTGCTCCGCCTCGGGTGGTAAGCTGGAGGTGTTTAGTGCTTCGCTGCCCTCCATCGGACCGGGCGCTTTGAAGATGCGCGACGACAAGAAGCTGTACGGCGGTCCTCGCGAGAGCTCGCTGCTTCAAGCTGCGTCGCCCTTCTACAAGACGTTTGCGATTGAGTGCTCGCGGAGCCAAGTGTCGGTGGACATGTGGCTGTTTGGCCCTGCGTATGTGGATGTGGCCACACTGTCGTGTCTCCCGCGGTACACGGGCGGCCAAACGTTCTACTACCCGACCTACGATGCACAGCATCCGGAGAATGCACGCAAGTTTGCGCATGAGCTGCACAAGGTGCTGTCGAGCCCGATTAGTTTCGAGGCTGTGTTGCGTCTCCGTGCCACGCGCGGGATCCGCACCTTGTCGTTCCACGGCAACTTTTTCGTGCGCTCCTCCGATCTGTTGGCGCTTCCCAGCGTGCCAAGCGACCAGAGCTACATGATCGAGTGCGAAGTGGACGAGCCTTTGCACGTACCCTTTGTGGTGTTCCAAAGTGTCGTGCTGCACAGCACGTCGGATGGCGAGCGCCGCATTCGTGTGATGACCACTGCGTTGCCGACCACGACCAGTTTGTCAGAGGTGTACGCGAGCGCCGATCAGGTCGCCATTGCCGCGTACCTGGCGAACAAGGCCGTGGAAAAGACGCTGCACGCGCGCCTCGACGATGCGCGTGGCCTCCTGCGCTCGCGCCTCGCCGACATTCTCAATGCGTACCGCCAGACGATGACCAACACACGCGGCGGCAATGCGGCGCACCTGATGGTGGCACAAAACTTGTCGCTGCTGCCGCTGCTGGTGCTCGGCCTGCTGCGCAACCGTGGCTTGCGCATGGGCACGCAGATTCCCAGCGATGTGCGCGCCTATAACCACACACTTCTCACCACGTTGCCGCTGCAGCGACTTGTGCCGCTGCTCCTACCCGTGCTCTACTCGTTGCACAATATGCCAGCCAATGCCGGTTTGATGGACGTCTCGACGCAAACGCTGACGATGCCGCCGCGATTGAGCCTCAGCAGCGAGCGGTTCGAGCGTCATGGACTGTACCTCATCGAAGACGGCATGTCCATCTTTTTGTGGCTGGGACGCGCTGCGGTGCCGGCGCTTACGATGGATGTGTTTGGCGCGCCCGATTATGCAGTGTTGCGCTCGGGCCCCATCGAGCTGCCCGAGCTGGACAATGCCATGTCACGCCGCGTGCGGGCGATTGTGGAGCGTGTCTCGACGCAGCGCCGTGGTGCGTATTTGCCCAACTTGTACCTCGTCAAGGAGGACGGCGATGCGGGCATGCGCCTGCTCGCTTTGAGCCGCATGATCGAGGATCGCTACGAGCAAACGAGTGGGTACCTGCCTTTCCTGGGGCAGCTGCGCGACAAGCTGCAACATTCATAGCTATCAAAACTGGGGTGCAACGAAATCGGCGATCAGCTCATGCGCGCGCGCCGTGGGGTGGTAAATGTCCCAGAAAAAGTAGGCATGAGGATTCTTGCACAGGCGACGCTGGACACCTGCTTGGACCTCCGGCTTGGTGGTGCCTTGCAAGCATGCATCGCGCGTGTTCTCCAGACCGTACTGCTTCGCATGTGCCATCAAGTAGTGCCCAATGCCGTACAAGTCGACCACCTTGACGTCCACATGCTGACGCAACGCACGCGCCGCGTCACGCAGCTGCTTGTTAAAGTGGTGCACAAAGATCGCACCGCCTGCCATGTCGATGAAATTGTCGTACTGCGTCTCAGACGGCGTCGTGTCCACATCCGTGAGCAGAGGGAACACAATCAGACGCGCGCCATGCGCCACGAGGCGCTTTGCCTCCTGCTGCAGCGTCTGCACACCCTTGTCAGCGAGACCGAGGATGTCCAGCGTCTTTTTCGAGCCAAAGAACACGTCGTTAGAGCCGCCACTGACCACATAGATCGCACCAGGGTCCAGGTGGCCATTCATGCGATCGAGGTACTTCGACACCTGGTGGTGCACGTCCGGCACCGAGATGTTGGACGAGTACCCGGTGTAGCCGTGCGCAACGCTGTTGTTGGTCGTCGCACCGCCGTACGCGAGATCTTCGACAATAGGAATATGCAGCTTGCTGGCCAGCTGCTCTGCCCATGTCGGCCCATTGCTGAAGCGGCCGTCAAAGAAGGCGGGGTCAGCAGGCCACGTCTTGTTCGTTAGCAAGTAGGTGCCGTTGCCATTGTCCAAGAGCGAGTCGCCAAACACCACCATGCGCGAGTACGACTTCCATCGCGGGCCGAGTTCGAGCGGCTTTTGGACAGAGAGCGCATACGCATGGGCCACGAGTAGGGCCAGGCCGAGCCAGACGCGGAGACGCAGCATGTGGATGAAGGAGAACCAACACGGGCCGGTCGCGCTCCACCTGCGGGATCTTCGGCCGGGCCCCCCAAGGCGGACTACGCGCACGAGTCAGAGCGGCCGGTCTATCCTACGTGCTATGAACGAGGACGAGGGTATGAGGCCGCTATGCGCTACACAGCCGAGCGGCGGGCACCGGCGAGCTGGTCCATGACCTGGTGTGAGAGAGAGAGCGTACCTGACGGACACCCGGTGCCGAGAGCAACGGGCCCACGAGCGGGACTTGCCGTAAAAAGCTGAGAATCACAGGGAAAAAGTCGCTGCGTAAGTAGCCTAACATACCCAAATAGGTTGAGGAAGCCAATCAACTCGACGAGCATACCCAGCACAGTCCATCGCACAAACACTAGCGCCATGCCTGCGAAGAAGCACACGGTGCCGCGGATCTTTTGGGGCCGCGCAAAGAACAACAGGGTTTTTTGCGGGCCGATGAGCAACGCAATGCCTGCGAGGAACAGCACATTGCCGAGCGCCAGCAGCGTGGCGTCAAAGAAGAGCACAATGCCAAGCACAAGGAACAGCAATCCTCCTGATACGAGGCCCACGCCGATTTCTGTATGAGCGCACACGACGTACTCTGCTGGTCCGTGAGCCACATCGCGGTCGTCAAACCGGCGACCCGCGCCACGCGCCTGGTCGAAGCACACGCATATTTCCTCGCTATGGCGGCCGCCGCGCACGCGGCACTATGGGCCATGGGTCGTCCACCACCACGCGCCCGGGTGGGTAGGGCGACTTGAGGGGGAACAGTCTGTGTGAGCGGCGTGTACGTACGTGGTCATAGGCAAAGGGTCTTCTGCAAACCATGGGTGTCGTAGCGCCTGCGCGGCCGTGGCGCGGCGCTCCGGGTCGTAGTGCAAGAGCTGATCAAATACATCGAACCCACTCGAAGTGCCCGAGCGGTCGACGTACCAACGGTACAGCGATTTGGGCACGCTGCGTTAGTAGATACACGCACTTGTGCGAGCGGCGCGTCGCTACCCACGCGGCGTACTCGGGCATGGCTGTCACGCGCGGCCAGCGCTCCGTATCCGGCAAGCCGAGTACATCCACAATCTTATTCAGCTGGTGGCTCCGTGTTAGTCGAGCTACGCACACTTGTAAAGGGACCGTCTTGCTTTTCGGGGGCATGCGCACTTCCTCGCCTTTGAACATGGGCCGCAGCGCCATCAGCTCGCCCCAAATGCACCCGGCGGCCCACAAATCAATCGCAGGCGTATAGTGTCGCGCGCCCAGCAAGAGCTCAGGTGCACGGTACCAAATGGTCACAACGATCATGTCGCTGGCATACAGCGACACCAAAGGATCCGCGTAAACTCGCGCGAGGCCTAGATCGCCAATCTTGACCACCCCCCGCGCGGTAATGAGAATGTTGGCAGGTTTCAGGTCGCGGTGCATCACGCCATTCGCGTGAAGGTACGCGATGCCATTCAGTAGTTGCCACATAAGCGACTTGATCATCGCGCCGTCCATCGGCGTACGTAGTACTGTGAGGTAGTGGTGAATGATCTGCAAAAAGTCATGGTCCACAAACTCATACACGAGAAACACGGCATTGTCCTCGAGCAACACCTCCCATAACCGGCACACGTTCTCGTGTGCAAGCTCACGATTGAGCGCCATCTCGCGAATGGCACTCTGGCTAATGCCACGGAACAGTGTTGTATCGTCTTCGCGGTCCAGCTTGAACTTTTTGATCGCGTACACGCCGGGACGCGCCGACGGTGTCGCGGACAACGCGTCCTCCGCTTTGTACACGCGGCCGTACGTGCCCGCGTTCAGGAAGCCCAGCACGCGGTACCGGCTCAACAGGCCACGCCGCGCCTGCTGCCTCCGTGCGCGGTACGCGCGCATGACATCCGCTGCCGACGCCGATGCGGGGACGCCGCGCCGCGCCTCGCTCGAGCTACGCGGCTGCATTCCGCCGCCAAGTGGAGGTGGTCGACGAAGCGGCGGCGGCGGCCGAAGGGGTCGCTGCCACTACCATGTCGGCGTTCTCGATTGTCGAGTCGTTCCGTCGTAGCCTTGCTGAAGATGAGGACCGGCCGGAGCCTATTGCGGCCATCTTTGCACTCTCAGATATGATTGGGCAGTCGAAGGCGGCTACCACCTCGGAGCTGATGGAGAGTGTGAAGCAGGCGAGCGAGGAGCTCAAAGCGAGTCTCGAGAACCCTGTCCCCGCCACGGCAGGGCTCGAACTGTTCATGCGCTTTGTCACGACGAAAAACTGGGCAGGAGGTGTACGTATATGGGCTAACGGTAGGATTTTCAAGCGCACAAGAAGAGCTTGCTTGATACGGCGCTCGAGTTTGCGCACAATACGGTGCCGCACTGCCGTGAGCGTATTACGCATCTTTTGCTGCCGTTTATCACGGATGAGTCGGTACGTGTATTGTCCTTATCCAGGTGATCATGACGCACGGCTACTCGCGCGTCGTCATGCAGGCGATCCTTGCCGCTGTCCAGACGCATGGAAAGCGCGTGCGCGTGTATGTCACAGAGAGCCGCCCTACCGGCCAGGGTCTGCGTACGTACGAGCGCTTGCGTGCGGAGGGCATCCCATGCACCGTCATTCTCGATACGGCTGTGGCGTACGTCGTGGATCGCATTGATATGTGCCTGGTCGGTGCAGAGGCCGTGGCCGAGTCGGGCGGTATTTTCAATGCGGTGGGCAGCTACCAGCTGAGCATCATTGCCAAGGCGGCCAAGAAGCCCGTGTTTGCGTTGGCGGAAAGGTAAGCTCCTTCACTGACACGCAGCTTCAAGTTCCTCCGCCTCTTTCCCTTGTCGCAGTACGATGTGCCGCATGCCACGCGGCGCATTCCTGTGCCGAGCGCCGACGAAGACGTCGGCGTGCCGGAGCAGGGGCGCATGACGCCAGCGATGGAGGCACGCAATCCCCTAATCGACTATACCCTGCCTGGTACGTACCATCTACTTACCCAGAACTCATCACGTTCATTGTGAGCGATGTCGGTATTCTCACACCGTCGGGCGTCTCTGACGCCCTGTTGGCTGTGTATGGCGGCAACTAGCGACTTGTAGTGTACATGCGACTAGGAACGACGTCCGCGCGACGACATGTCCGCACTGAACGCACTCCCCTTGGAGCGCGGCGCCGCGGAACGCGCACGCTTCGTAGGAGGCGCGCGTGTGGCACCAAGCTGCTGAGGACGCTGCGACCGCTTGGCCGCGCGAATGGCCGCGCGCACCTCGCCCTGCTGGGCATCCTTGGCATCTTCCTCCCGCATAAGCTTGTTGCGTCGCTTCTTGCGGGAGAGGCCCGCAAAGCGGTCCTTCTTTTTCGTGCCATCCATCTGCGCCGCATAGGCTGCCCCTGCCGCAGCCTTGGCATCCGCCTTCGCACGGTCGCTCTGGAACCAGGTGCGCGCAGGTCGCGAATAAATCTCGTCTTGGTGCGCAATCATATTTTCACTTTTTTGGACCTCCATCTCGGCTTGCCGCATGGCACGCTCCTCCTTCTCCTCGGCTAGAATCTGCTCGATCTCTGTCTTGAGCGACGCAATGGTCTCGGCCAGTTGCTGCACCACGTCACTTGGCATCAAGCGGTGCTTCACTTGCTCCGGAGGCGTGCGCTTCAGCACCGCCTTAAGCATGCGACGGTCCGACTCGCCGACCAGCGTCACAGAGCGACCTTGGCGGCCCGCACGCGCAGTACGACCCACACGATGCAAATACGGCTCCATTTGGGCCGGCATGTCGTAATTGATCACCGTTTGCACACCGCGAATATCAATACCACGGCTCGCAAGGTCGGTCGCAAGCAGGAAATCGACCTTCCCATCGCGGAATTGAGACAGCGACTGCAAGCGCTGCTCCTGGGACAGGTCACCATGCAGCTCCGCGGCGGAGAGACCCAAGAGGCCAAAGAGAATTTTCAGCTGGTGCGCCAGTTTCTTGCTGCGCACGAAAATGATGACCTGCGTACGGAAGGTGCGCATACACAACGTCAGGAGCAAGGACGCCCGCTGCTGGTCTTCTGCCTGGTGTAGATCACGCCCGTGTAGATGAGACGGCACACGCACACGAACGAACTCTTGCACCAGCTTGGCAGCGGTGGTGCGCTTGGGATCGACAAACAGGCGCACCGGCTGTCGCAAACTGAGACGCACCAGCTGATCGACGTCCTCCGTCATGGTCGCCGAGAAAAGCATGGTCTGGCGTTTGGCAGGGCACATACGAACGATCTCATTCAGTTCGTCCTGGAATCCATCCTCGAGCATGCGGTCCGCCTCATCCATAACGAGAATTTCAATGTCCTCGATACCAAACGACGAACTGTTGCGCATATGATCGATCAAGCGACCGGGGGTCGCCACGAGAATATCAGGGCGCTGCTTCAATTCGGCTTCCTGGGCCTTGAGCGAGAGACCACCCACGCATAGACAGAAACGCACGTCCATGAACCGCGCCAGTGCCTGTCCCACGCTGTGGCACTGAATAGCCAACTCACGCGTAGGGCACAGCACTACCACACGCGACTTGGCATCTTCCACACCGCGCTGACGATAGGATAAACGCTCGAGAATGGGAACGAGGAAGGCAGCTGTTTTACCACTGCCGGTCACAGCGCCAGCCACAATGTCCTTGCCCGCCAGCGCCAAGGGAATCGTGCGTGCTTGAATGGGCGTCGGCTTCTGGAAGTGCAGCGCAGCAAGACCACGAAGAAGCGCGCGACTCAGCTGGAAGGATGCGAAGGAGGTGGCTATAGGCGCGTCCGAGGTCTCTTCCTTGGCAAAGTACGCAGCCTGGCGCTCCCGCGTGGCCTCTGATACATCCGATGCACTGCCATCGTCGTCCGCCGCTGCCTCCTCATTCTCATCCTCGTCCTCCAAAGGATCCTCCTCGTCCTCGTCCTCGTCCTCGTCCTGCGCCTGGCGCTTGGCAGCACGCGCACCATCACCGAACCCTTCGTCGTCGCTCTCGGTGTCGTCGTGCAACGCCTCTGCGTCGCCATCTATGAGCGCCTCATCTTCTTCCATATCTTCCTGTAAGACGGCAGGAAGATGTACATCGCCGCGGTGGCGTTCAATAATGTCATCCACGGTCAGGCGCTCCGCCTCCGCACCGTGCGCACCGGCGGCGCCACCGACATGAAAGTCCCACCCTTGCATGCCTGTTTGTGCCTGTGCATCATCCACGTCAAATTCAAAGCCGGACATCTCCATGCCCTCGTCCTCGCCCTCGTTGGCTCGTTCAGCGGCGGTCGTGCCTTTGTCGACAACTTTTTCGCGCTCGCTAATGCGCGCCTTGACTTTTTTGCCGGTGGGCGCCACCGAAGGAGTTTCCTTCACAGGCTCTGGCTCATCGTCTGAGTCCAGCGTCATGACAAAGTCGTCACGAGCAGGCCGCGACGAGGCTTTGCGCTGCCGCACCATCTTGCCGCCCTGGACCATCGTGCGCGGCGGCGAACAAAATTTCGGCTCCGTATCACGTGAGGCACCCCTTGGGGGCTGGCGGTGCGCGCCGCACTGATTGGAAGGCGCAGCTCCGTCTCGTGCAGAAGCAGGAAGCCCTGCCCCACGTTTCTTGTGACAGCATGGTGGATCGTTCCACAGCGCCTGTGCAGCCAGACACACCTCGTAGTGCACAGGGCGGCAGGTCTACTCGCAGGTTCAGCCATTTGCTACGCCGCTACAGCTTCTCGCAGCTATCGCAATCTCAGACCGACACCGCATCGGCTCCTCTTCGAAGTGGCCCCAGCAGTAGCGGGGCGCAACCGCTCGGCGTATCTACTGGATCATCCAACTCGGGCCCAGCACGTCTCATATCTCCGCTACGTGCAGCGGCCAATGCGATATCTACTCGCGCGCAATCGTTCGATTTGGGTTCGTTACAGGTTCATGAAGCTCGCACGCGCGCGACACCTTCTCCGATACCAACCCAAGAGAGTGTCAATCATGCACCCCCACGAACGGGCGCCGTTCACAAAGTGCGTCTCGCACCATACGTCGAAGCGACGCGTTCCTTGGCCTTCTTCCCTGCGGACCTCAGCTTGGTGGAAGGCGGGCCTCGTGTACAGATCGGTCGCTTCTCAGATCGGAACGCGTCCTCTACGCGTGGTATGCAGAACCCGTCGGTGGGCCCAGCGTCAGCGCTTGGAATACCCTCGCACATCACTGGCGTCTCGGACAGCGCCGACGAGCCTGGGTCCACACAACAGCCGGTCGTGATCGGCGAAAGCAAGACATGGGTGGCCTTTCAGAGCAAGGTCGTTAGTCGTCTTCATGCTGAGATATGGTGCGGAGAAGGGGGCAAAGTGTACTTGCGTGACACCAAGTCCAGCAGTGGGACCTTTGTAAACCGCATTCGTCTCTCACCGCCAGGTGTGCTCAGTCGTGCGTTCGAGGTCAGAGATGGTGATATTGTCCAGTTCGGCATCGATTACCAAGGCGGCTCCGAGGATATTTTTCGTGCCGTCAAAGTCCGCATGGAAATTGACCGCGATTCATCGATTCGGCCTACAGCCTATGGTCACTCTAAGCTTAGCCAGCTGCAAACGGCTCAAAAAGATACGCCTGCCCACAAAGCCAAGGAGTCGGACAAAGAGCAGTCGCTGGACGAATGCTGTATTTGCCTGCTCAAAATTCGTGTTTGTCAAGCGCTGTTCATCGGACCTTGCTCCCACATATTCCACTACAAATGCATTCGCCCGATCATGTCTCTACACTACCCGGGCTTCTCTTGCCCCCTGTGCCGCACCTTTGCCGATTTGGAGGCTGACTTGCAAGATGATACGGACGATGAGTCAGAGGCCGTCAATACCACGCCGTACCCTAAGGTGACTGTTGCCAACGAGCACCAAGGCCAAGAGTCGCAGGTGCCCCAAGACTCAGTGCCAGCGGCGCCAACGGAGCAAGGCATGCAATCGCCCATGTCACCATGTGAATTGAGTGACGCGTCGGATGCCATGGTCCCGTTTTCGACGCCTCTTCTTCCAGCTGCAGAGCTGCAGAGCAGTCCTATGGCCCGGTCCGATGCCCAAGCAACGACGAATCCTAGTCCACAATATATCCCTACAGGCACAGCGGATCTCAATGAAGCGCTACCCTCTGCTACCGCTGTATCCGCTCCCAGTGCGGTCCCCGCCATTCATGCCCTTACCTTCGCGCCGCCTTGTTCTGGCGCTCGCGAGCGATGAGTTCATGATGTAGAATGTATAGCACCTAGTCGGACTCGCGCTTACGCTTCTTAGAAGAATCCTTGCTCTTGGACTTTTCCTTTTTCTCCTTCTTTTCCTTCTTTTTCTTCTCGTCACCAGGAAGAGGCTCGTCAGGCGCAATGAATGCCTTCTCGCGTTCACGCTCGCGTTCAATGGCATGCTTCGCTTGAGCTTCTAGCTTCTTGGCCTGCTCGTTCCGCTTCTTTTCATGTGGCTTGAGGAAGTACTCACCGCTCTCAAGCTGAAGATCCACCTTGCGAGGCTGAGGCGCAGGAGGGAAGGGCGTGTACACCTTCCTCTTCGGTGCCTCCTTCCGCGGCTTCGACTTGACGTTCTGTTTCTTGAACTTGGGAAGGAAGCGATCCCAGGACTCTGTGGCTAGCTTGGGGTCCTTGGCAAGCTCGCGCTTGATCATCAGCTCCTTGATGTGGTAGATAGGGTGAATGTTCTTCATGCAGTCCAGCACAATACGGCGGACTTCTTTGAGACTCTTGTACGAGCCCATAGCACTCACTGTATTACCTTGAACAAGGACATAGCACCCTGTCAGTAGCTCAATAGCCTGGGTTAGAAGAAAAAAACGTACCTTGAGTGTATTGCCGTTAGGACCAATGATGCGCTGACGGCGCTTGACAAAGCGCTCCTTGTTTCGTACAATATTGCCAATCTTGATAACGTCACAAGCCGTATCATCTTGTAAGATTTTCACGGCCTGTGTGAACGGCACGCTACGACTCAGCAACTTGATGAGATCGCGCGCGCGCAGAATGATATAGGGGTCAAACGTTTTACGAGTAGTGCGAACGGACATAGAACCTTGGACCAAGTCCAGAGTGCAAGCAATTCCATGTTTCTCCAATGCCGTTGTTACATGGCCCCAAATCTCGCGCAAATATTTCTCGCGGTATTTAGGGAATAGCGTGGCGAAACTGCTCTCCTCAAGGAACGGATGCGGATTGTCTTCTTGTGTGAACTTGTCAATTTTCCAGTGGTCAATATCATCAGTATCCCATGCTTTCATTAGAATATAGTACATACGTTTGTCTTTGCGGAAGCGCTTGTTCTTGTTAACGACCTCCGTCGTCACCTCGCCACTGGACATGATGACGCACAACGAGCAGCGTCGTCCCTCTGGCGATTTTTTGGCTTACGTGAGGTGGAGGAATCAATCAGGACACGTACCTCCAGCGGCTACCGCGTCGCAACGCATGACGCGTGCTGCCTGGCATGGACGCGACCAGCTCCCCTCTGGCCGACGTCTCATGGTATGATCCTGATATTATCCCACTTGGTGTTCTTGTGACAAAAGTCAGAGCGTCTTCACCGGCTCCTATTCAACTTGGCCAACCAGGGGCGCAGCTGCAATGCCTGGACGACGAGTCGTTCAAGCGCCTCTGTGCCTACGAAGGAGGAAGCACCCTCTCGCATGTTCATGCCCTTGTAAATATGAAACGGGCATTGGCCGCTGTTGAACAAGATGTAATGGCTATGTGGGCCGCAGGAATGTACGAGGGAGCACTTCATGTCCGCATCATGGCGAGGCAAACACCTCCGACGACCTGCTCGCCCTCTCATCGCGATCACGTTCCCCATTGGCAGCAAATTTTGCCTCATATATGGACAGATTCGCAACATTGGAATGCAATTACGCGCGACACAGACATGCCCGATGCGGGTACCCCGTTTTGGGACAGAAGAATGGTAGGTGTGTGCTCGATTAACAGTAGAATGACTGGTCACTCTCGGAGCTGTTCCAAAACGTGCCTAGTCCACCATCTGCACATGGATGGGATCCGAGCATGCTAGCTCCTCCCAAGCTGCAATGCCGCCTCTACGGTTATCAACAAAATTCCCTCGCTAAAATGCTGCAGCGGGAAATGGCACCTGTCAAACATGCCGGTGTGTACTATGTGGAAAAGAAGTCTCCATGGACGTGGGAAGGCTTTAGTGATGTATATTATTTTGATCCAGACACGTACAGCTTCTATCGTGCGCCATCTATACCCATATACTCAGACATCAAAGGAGGAATTCTGTGCGACGAGATGGGGGTCGGTAAAACGACAATTTGTCTCGCATTGATCCTAGCTACTGTGAACCACATGCCTCTTCCGGAACAAACGCCCATGGCTAGTGCCGTTACAAGTGATATGGCGCGTGATTTTCCTGCGCAAGAGTATCAAGGTGTGGATCCATCTCATACCAACGAGCAGCGAATTGTAACAGCTGCCTTTGGTGCCCCAAGCCCCGGCGAGCGAATGAGCCGAAAGCCCAAGAAATCGGCCCATGTTCCATCCAAGGCAACGGTCCCAAAACGAGGCCGTGTACCTGGGTCTGTCTCACTTGTGCAAATTGCTGCGCACCGACTACGAACGACACATGCATGTCGTGCAGATTTGCGGGAGATGCTCCCTGTTCAGCTTCAGCCTATGTTGGGCCCTTCTTCAGCGCCCTACTTTTTTCAATGGCCCCCAGCGCCTACGCATGTATCGCGTCAAAGTCAAGGACGAGCGCCTGTGCGTATTTATGTTTCCTCCGCTACACTGATTCTTGTGCCACAGGCCTTATTGGTACATTGGACAGAGGAAATCGAGAAACATTGTGAGAAAGATGCCCTCCGTGTTCTCGTTGTTTCCACTATGCGAGAAGCGCTGCCTCGAGCTTCGATTTTAGCACAGGAGTACGACGTGGTGCTTATGACCCATGCACGCTTTGGCAAGGAGGCAAGCGATGAGCAAAGCACTAGGGCTAGTGGAAACGAGTCGGCATTGATGCAAGTGTATTGGAAACGCGTGATCATTGACGAAGGTGATATATTAGCGGGTGATTCGCTCATGGCGTGGCTTTGTACTCGTCTGCGAGTGGAAAGGCGTTGGATTGTCACGAGCACAATGCAATCAATCATTGGTACCAGTAAGCGGGATGCTGCACCAACGCCAGGAGCGCAGCTCGCCTGGCTGCCGTCAGAGCGCAAAAACCTTGATCGTTTAAAGCAGCTTTTTGTCCGTTTCCTGTGTATCCGCCCGTTATGTACAGTTCATCACTCAGACGATGAACAAATGTTGAAAGCGCCGTCCTCTAAAGAAAGGGATTGGCACGCATTAATGGCATCTGCTCCTCCATATCCCCACGAAGAATGGCCAGCCAAGCGCCGCTTGTACGATCTGTTTTCGCGAGTTATGATACGCAATCGCACGGAAGATGTGCAGCAAGAGCGTCCCCTTCCTCCGCTCGAGCGTCATATTGTCATGTTGACTTTTTCTGAGATGGAGCGACTCACATACAATGTACTTTTATCGTTGATTATGGCCAATGCAGCACTGACGCAAGAGAACAACAAAGACTACTTGTTTCATCCGACGAATAAAAAGGCCTTGACAGGGATGATGGAGCATCTCTCTTCAGCGTGCTTTCACTTAGCTGGGCCGAATCTTCTTGAGCAAGCTTGGTGCACCAAGGAACTACTTGCTAAGCAACTGGACAGCGCAAATGGAGCTGCCCAGACTTTTCAGGCTTGTGCAAAAATCGCTTGTCAGCAGCTTCAAGAAGCTCTTTCTAATGACGCCTGGTGCACGCACATGAAGCACGGACAGATGATGTATCAGTTGGAGGGCGTGCGCCCTAACGTGTGTCGTGCTTGGAGTGCTTTCTCGAATACATGTTTAACGTCCGAGGAGCTTTTTGCTTTTCGAAAAGCTGTACAGGACGTATCTGTCAAAGCCCAAAACATGCATGATTTAGAAAAAGAACTCTTGGTCCAAGGAGAACAGTGGGTACAGCAAAAGGCGCGGCAAAGGCGTGGTCGCCCTGATACCAACAAGACAAGATTCACGGCCCATCGCAATGCGTGCCATGAAAGTCAGAACCCCTTATCGAGGGCCCATGCAGCTCATGTATCCCAGATACAATTGCAAGGTGTATCGTCTACCAAGCTCCAACACATGGTATTGGAGATTCTTGGGGCTGTGGATCATGAAAAGATCCTTATCTTCTCCTCCATGGACTCGATGCTGTACGAGTTGGCCCATGTGTTAGAGCTGCTTCACATTCCATCTCTGATGTATGTCCCCAGTA
This sequence comes from Malassezia equina, assembly GCA_029542865.1. Classification (NCBI taxonomy): domain Eukaryota; kingdom Fungi; phylum Basidiomycota; class Malasseziomycetes; order Malasseziales; family Malasseziaceae; genus Malassezia; species Malassezia equina. The sequence continues at coordinate 650,399 of CP119901.1, forward strand.
TACCCCAGCATCTTCGTAATGAATACGCGAGCGAGTTCGCACGCAAGGACTTGTATCGATGCTTGCTGATATCGACAGCAGCAGGCAGTCGCGGACTCGACTTGCATTGCGCGAGCCGTATCATTTCAGCAGAACCTATTTGGCAACGAGATCTAGAAAGTCAAGTCGTGAAACATGCATGGCGAGTCGGTCAGACACATTGCGTTCAATTTTCAACGTATGTCATACGCGATACCTTTGAGCAATGCTTGGTCGAGCGTAAAAAAGGAGGGCTTTTGGACAAGGAGGGCACATTCGACAGCGCACGCCTACTCACCGATGACCCTGACATGCGGGATTTTGTGGCACATCCTCGCCTACTGAAATCTTCTACGAGAAGTGAAGGGACTAAGTGGGCAGCAAAGATTTGCATAACGGATGCACAAACGAGACGCCCAACAAAGCGGATCCGGCCTGCATCAAGTCAAGGCAAGTGAGCGTCGTTGGGATAGCTTTGCCATAGTTGGGTATAGATCCATGCAAGCGACGGACGCGACAGATTGAGTGCGGCTGATACAGACGTCAGAGGCAAACCGTAGTCTCGCAAGTCGTCCTCAGCGTGCATAGCCAGCGCCACATACGATAGATAGGAATGCAAGACATCGGGGGGGTCTCCAGGCACTTTGGCGAATCCACCCATGGGAGATTGAGCGGAAAAGATCCATCGGGCATCTGTGACACCATCAACAAACGCATGCGCATGTAAAATACGAAGACTTGCGCCGCACCAAAATGAGTAGCAAGTATCTTGGTCTTTCTGAACACGCCCTTGAAAGCCACCGCCAGGTGCTTGGCGGCTCAGAAGCCAGCGCTCGAGTCGTTGACGACGAGGAACCTGACCCAGCTGACCTGCCAGCGCTAGGGAGGCAATTACGCAGTACGTAGAGCCACCTAGTGTGAGTTAGTTTACATACCATGCGATTCAAGGCCAGGTTCCTGAGCAAAAGCCCCCTCGTAATGCTGTCATGAGATATCTAGGACATACCTGGCACCGCAGAAGATAATCAACAGCCTTTGGGACATTGAAAATGGTCCAATCATTCAACATATAAGCCACAGCAAAGGCAGAATAGCTGAAACGCACGTCTTTCTCGGGGGAATTTAGAGCCGATTGAAAGCTGCATCAGTACAAATGCACGGACCTGCCATCCGACTGTTGCAATGCTCGAAGGTGAGCGGCGATGCCTTGCTTATTCAACCGCGAAAAGTCATCTCGGAGAATGCTGAGATTCAACAGAGCTGTATAAGTCATGGTAATATGACTCTGTCATGCATTAGCAGCGAGTACATACGGCGCCAGCTGCCGGAGATCCACGGAACCCTCCCCCTTGGTTTCGCGCTGGTGTCAGAGCCAGACCACTCACACAGCTGCTGGGAATATATCCATTCAATGTATTCTTCTCGCTCTTTTTTAGTGGTGACCGTATCGAGCTGGCCGAGTAAGTCAAGGGCACTCAGGCAAAAGTAGGCGAGAGTCATTCTGACATTAGTATAGTGTGCATACCGCTGATCATCTGCTTTGGTATAAGGAGTTGGAAGCATTGACAGGTGTAGACGCCAGAAATTCACATGTTTCTGTAGCGAGAGCGCCAGGCTCGCCTGGCTTTCTTCTCTTGCGACGGCCATGCCACCTCCCCCTGGCGAGTGACTTGGGACACCATGGCCTCCACAGCATGGACATTCACGTGATACACCATCGCTCGACGAACGAGCTTCTCCCTATAACGCCTATATTTAGTCCTCCAGGAAGAAGTATTGACCGCTGGCCTTTTGCTCTTTGTCCTTAATACTGTTGTGCTTGTTCACACGAGGACGCATGTTGGTCGGGTCACGACGCATACTCACTTCCAGCGTAGCAAGGAAGGAGTTCATACCAGTCAGCAACGATTCAGGCGAGCGAGCGTGGGCCTTGATGGACGGCTGACCCTCGTAGACAATCACACGGTCAGCCATGTATGTAGCCATGATAATGTCGTGCTCGATAATCATCGCCGTCTTTTTCGAGTGCAGAATGAAGCGCTTGATCACACGCGAGGCTTGAATACGCTGCTCCGAGTCAAGGTAGGCACTTGGCTCGTCAATCAGGTAGATATCGGCAGGCTTACCAAGGGCAAGTACCAAGGCAACACGTTGCAGCTCACCACCAGATAGCGTCTGAACATCCTGATCAATGATGTTGTCCAGGCTCATGGGCTTAACCACATCCGTCTGGAATTGAGGGTGCATGAATGCAGCCTTGATTTGCTTAAGAAGGAGCATGCGAACCGTTCCCTGGAATTTGGGCGTGATTGTTTGAGGCTTAAGTGAGACGTTGAGTTGAGGAAGCTTGTCCGCACCAGTGTCGGGAGCCAGCTTGCCCGCTAGCATCTTGACGAATGTCGTCTTACCCGTACCATTTTCACCCAGGAACACAATAATCTCGGAGTTCGTGAAGCTGCCCGCATCGATAGAAAGCTCGAAGGAGCCAAGCTTCTTCGTCATATTCGGGTATGTGTATTCGGCATTGCGCTCCAAGTCGCCATCGTCCGCTGTTTCAGCAATCTTGAACGTCAGCGATTCCTCACGGAAACGCATGTTCTCCGCAGGGATATAGCCATCCAGGAAAATATTGATACCATCACGGACGGGACTGGGCATCGTAACCACACCGTACACACTAGGAACACCGTAGAGACAGCAAATGAAGTCACTCAAGTAGTCCAACACGGACAAGTCATGCTCCACAGCAATAACATAGGTGTCAGGGTCAAGGAGCGAGCGGATTGTGCGGGCAGCGTTCAGACGCTGCTTCACGTCCAGGTAAGACGAAGGCTCGTCAAACATGTACATATTGGCACTCTGGACACAACTCATGGCAATAGCAAAGCGCTGGAGTTCACCACCAGACAGGTTGTGCACGTCACGGTCCATAACAGCCCTCAAGTCGCAAGCATCCACAACCTCATCCTTGTTGTTACGCTGCAGCTTACTGTCAAGCAACTGCTCGACGGTAGCACGGGTCTTGAGCGCCCGTGGGAGATTGTCCACGTATTGAGGCTTGATCAGTGCTTTGATGTTGTCCTCAAGGACCTTGGTGAAGAAGTTCTGGAGCTCAGAGCCACGAAAGTACTTCAGAATTTCGGTCCAGTCGGGTGGATCATCATAGCGACCCAAGTTGGGCTTTTGCTTGCCAGCAAGAATCTTCAGTGCTGTACTCTTTCCAATACCGTTCGTACCAACAAGACCCAAAACCTGGCCAACACGGGGAGTAGGAAGACGGTGCAGCTTGAAACTGTTGGCACTGTAGCGATGTGTAGTCTCGTTCTCCAAGTTGGTAGGAAGCTTGATAATGTTGATGGCTTCAAAGGGACACTTCTTCGTGCACTGTTGCGTTAGAAAACACATGGAGATACGTACAATACCACAACCAATGCAAAGAGTCTCGCTAATGAATGCGATTTTGCTGGATGGGGCCACCTCAATACAGAGACGACCTATGCGTGTGAGCAAATTGTCTTCCCCAAAAATACATACCCATACGAACAACTGGACACGAACGCTTGCACTCCTGACGACATTTCGAAGGCTTGCACTTGTCGTGGTTGACTTTTGTGTGAGAATGATTCAAATAGTATTACACACCGATAGCGATACGCTCCTCCTTCGACGCAGGTGCAGCGGAAGGCGCCATGACGATCACAGACCGACTGGGGTTCGCGTTTGCAACCTTTTTCCTTTGCTGACGACTGACAAACCGAGTGCGCTGAATTGGTCGGAGGTCACGTGAACCACGTGGCTTGCTGAGAACACGTCGACCTTCCCAGGGTCCCATGCGCCCTGAGGCTTCCGCGTTGTCTCCCGGCTAACGTCGCAACATGTCAGTCATTATACGAGACTAGCAATGAATCGCAGGGTTTGCATGAGAAATTCAGCCTCAGATCTGCATTGTAAAGGGCCTCATTGAAACTATCCAAAAAGGTGCCTCGCTAAGAAAGATAGTACTACGGCACCAGACTGAGGCTACAGTTGTTTGAAAGCAACACGTGAGATGTATTGCCTGATATACACCCATAGTCGAAACGTTGAGCTGGGGGCTCTGAAACGAATGGGTGCAATATTAATATAGGCTTGGCATGGCCTGATGATGCACCGTGGGGCTACACAAATGCAATGCCGTCTACAAGCACCCTCGACGCATGACATTGCGCCGGAGATTTGTGGTCGTTCCCCAAAATCCGATGGAAAGCCGAGAAACGATAGGAAGAGGGGTGTTGTTATTACGTAAGACGGCATACAAACTCCCTTGTGCCCTGCGCGTTGGGTGGACAGAGTTTGCAGAATACCGATACGACCAGCCTGGGTCGAGTCTAAAACAAGGCTCTTGCGTCTTTAGGAGCCCCCAGGCAAGGTACGCAGGTACAGTACACGGGCGCAATACATTTCCCTCCTACTTTAAACTACTCGAGGTCCAAGTTCCAGTCAAGGGATGCTTGCCCCGTCTTTGCGGGGTAGGATCGTCGCCTTAGAATTATTCTTTCTGACCTCATGGTCGTCTATTCACAGTCGCGCGATGATTGTGATCAAAAGTACACGCTTTGACGAAGGGCATGTAATCGCGTGGTTTCTTGAACAAGATGGATTCAACCGTTACTGGCCTACAAGCGTCCGTCTAGATCCATCCTTACTGGAGTCCTCTGACGATACCTACCCTCACTCTCTTGGAATATTGTCTCGACACAGTCTAGAGATGGGATGTGCACCGATGTGTCTCGATGACCTAAAGACTATTTGCTATCGCGTGCCATTGCCTGATCGTGAATTGGGTGAAGATCAATATTCGTGGTGTCTAGATGTTTTGTTCGAAATGGAACGAAATTCGGCACTGTCGTCAGGTCAAGCACTGAAGCTGGAACATCACATTGTAAAGGCTAGGGCCAGGGCCGATTCTGACGTTGTATACCTGGACAGTTCAAAGTCTATGTCGGCTTGCTCCAAGCCGGTTGATACAACAACTTTATCGATTTTGGCCTCATAAACTACTAAACTAACTACCACTCATCCAAACAATCATGCCACCATATAACGATGAATGATTGCAGTTAATTCAAAAACAAAGAAAGAACACATAATCGGTGTTAAATTTGAACGCATTCTATCCTAGTTACTGACTTTCAATTTCCGCTTTACCCTCGTTCTATTTCATTAAGTATAATTGCATGACAGCATTCTTAAAGTATTGTTGAAGTACATAGTTCTCCAATCGTATGGACACAGTGTATGCTCTCAGGGTCGCGACTTGTTGCGGTTCCTGCACATCGAGTGTATTTGATGGGAAGCCGATTCACCAACACGACTAGGCGATGATACAATCGTTATCGCCTTCGCGGTGTCGACGTAGATGAAGTCTCGACAAAAGGTTTTTGCGTCTAAGCTCTTTCTCGTGCCTCATTTGGACGAGGCGGTCGCTCTTATTCTCCTGGCTTTTCTCTTCCACTTCTCGTGGGAACCATTCCTTCAGGTAAGCGGCCATGTCTGCATCGAAATTGTTCTCATCCGCATCCTTCACAGTGTTTTCTGCGCGGCAGAGAGGACAATGGTTATCGCCCTGCTTCTGTAATTTTACGAGACAACGAATGCAGAACAAGTGACCACAATTGAGTCGAATAGGATGCCAAGCAATGGACATACAAACTAAACAGCTGTAGTCGTCCACGCTCGGGAGAATGGGGAGCAATGCATTTGTCAAGATGGATGCCAAGATACGAGGTAAAGAAAGTTGAACAGACGAGCGCTCATTCACAGGGGCAAGAGCTGCGATCGATTTGAGAATATCGCCAGCGGAGGCCTTGTCCCAGTCAAGTTCAGGCATGGGTGAATCCACGGAAGCTGCACGTATAAGCTGATGAGCTGCAGAAAGCGTTGTAATTTGACCGATACTTGCACTTGCATGTAGCGCTGTCTTCTTATGATGCTTTTTGAGAATCTTCCGGATTGTTTCGATATTCAGGCGTTGGAACCGCTTCAATGACACGATTGCCACATTGAGACGCAAAAAGTGCTCAAGAGTACCGATGCTTCGAGGATCTTGCAATGGGTTGTTTGGTGCAAAAGCTTGAAGTGCCCAAGAATCCAGGGTACTCGAGATCCATGCTCCTTTTAAGATCTCGCTGCGGTGAGGGAATAAAAATCCTCGCTTCTCAAGTTGCTCTAGATATTTGTGAAACCGAGACTCGGTCGCTGCAACACTGAGCTCACCACGATCTTTCTCCTTGGAGCTTTCAAATATATCAAATTCCACCCAAAGCGCAAAGATTTCTCGCCATGCGTACATATCTTGATAAGAGTGCATAGGGCTTGCAACCTCTGTAATGGCATCGCAAAGCGCATTCACGTGTAGAATCAGGGTATTTTGTTGGATAACATGAAGCTGGAGAAGATTCCGAATGGCTTTGATTAACGATTGAAAAAAACTTTCATCTGAAGGAAGAGGAATCACTAACTTGCGTTGGTGGTAGCCAGGCCGGAGTCCAGTAGCCTGGAGATTAGAGATATCTTTGGGTGAAAGGGTAGGAATGTCCTGGGCAGCTGGCCCTAAATCAAGAGAGTCAATACGTTTCTGACTCGGGTGAACATGTGGGGGTGTCTGTGAGTGGCCGGCGTTCTGTGGTGTAGACGGATCAGATTCGAGTGGATGGGGATCCATACTCGTAGGTGACATGACCATTGGCTCAGAGGGCCTCATCACATTGGGCGATTCCACGCACAAAACCAATTGGGGATGCAAAGAGAGCGAGTCATTAAAGAGTTGGTACTGCGCCCATACACGACGCCCATTGTCCGATTCGACCCAATGTGGCCCAGCCGCTTTGGGAGGGCCCAGATGACCATAGGAGGCCGTGTGACTGGATGCATCATCGGGAAGCAACTCAGGTGCTTTTCGTTCCATCCAGTTGGACGAAGCATGTACATCAGACACTTGTACAGACGGCAAAAGAGTGTTATTGTGTGTCACTTGAGCTGGGAGCTTCTCCTCTGTGTCCTTCACAGAGTATCGTGTCAATTGTAACGGAGGAAGATGGGCCGTAATATCAGGTGCTGTAGGCGGTGACCAGTGAATACTGCTCAATGAGTGTCGTCTTGGACTCGGAACAGATGACATGGCATAGTGGGTATTCGACGTCAACAAGAATGTGTTGGGTGAGTTTTCCGAACGATTTGCGACCAGCTTGATAGACCCAAGAGATTTTGTGTGAGTGATTCGCCTTGAGCTAGTTGGAAGCATGAATCGCTCATCTCGAGGCAAGGAAGAAATCCATCGAGATGCAGGTGTGACAGCAGGCTCCAGTGGCTCTGTGCTCTTATCATCCACAACAAGGTTTTCGCTGCTGGTAGAGTGTGAAGAAGACCCTTGCCCAAGATCTTCTGTATAGTCAAAAAGCCCTTCGACCACATCTGTCGTGAGACCATACGATTCAAGTTCGTGCACGACATCATGCAGTAGCTTTTTTAGCTATTGTGTGAGTGATAAGTACATACATAATTGTATTCAATGGCACCATCTTTCCATTCTTCTGGAAATTGAGAGCTTTCCAGCAGATCCAGATAGCTCTTTCCGAATTTCATGCAGTGCCAGGGCAATGATGTATCTGCTGGCGGCACACTCGATGCCAAGCCAAGCTAGGACCACCCAAGGATGGCCCGACAAAAGAGCCCCTGCGTCTGATTGGGCCAATCATAGGCGCCCAAGGGCCGCCAAATTGGATCAGATAGGCGAATTCGCTTGCCCTACATATCCCTACGCAGCTGTCTTTTGAGCTGGAGGCGTTAGTGCATCGAGCAAAAATGACGTACCCAGCGTGATTTTGTCACCAAGACTCAACGCAATTCCTTGCGTCTTTGAGCGAATACGAACATGGCCCTGAATCGTACCATCGTCGAGACGCTCAATGCTAACATTCGCCAGGGCATCTTCACCGAATAAGCTGGACGCGGAGAGATTCGCACTGAGGAAGCCGCATTCGCCCGCCAGACTGGCCTCAGGTGTCAGGCAAGCCATATTGGTAGCCTTCATAATGTGACGAAGGTACTCGCGCACGTCACTGCATGTCAGTCTTTTCATACGTACGACAGGTTGGTCTTAACATTGACCTTGTTTTCCCATTCGAATCCAGTCCACATGCTGCGGAACTGTGTCTCGTTGACGATAGAAGGCGAAATGTAGTCCATAACATCCACATGAATGTCATTCAGGACAACATAGGAGCTGTCGCCCGTGCTGCCTGCACCTCCGCTGGCACGCTCATACACAATGTTACCAAAGATGACACCCGTCTCGGTAGAAGAGACCTTAATCGTGGCCTTGATGCTTTGGAAACTGTAGGGTGCCAGCGTGTAGGTGGACGGGCGTTCCACTAGCTTGAGATCGCCCAGCGTCGCAAGTTCCACACTCATGTTCTGGAACGTCTCTTGCGTCTGGTTCACCACCAGGATATCCAACAAGATGTCAAATTGGTGCACATCCACGTATGCTTCCGCATAGATGGGGTCAGAAAAGCCCGTCAGCTGTACAACGCGTTGAAGTTTGCTGATAAAATCGTCCTTGGGAACGGTGGACATGCCAGTGGCACGACTCAGCTCCGCCTCAAAGTCAATCTCCTCGCCCTGGCCCTTGGCATCGCCAAGCAAGCGGAATGACAGCTGGGTGTGAGGCTGCACCGAAACCTCAGGATGGTGGCGATCCAAGCGTTCCGACTCCTTCTGGCGCTCATGCTGGAGCACATGGGCATACGCTTCGCGGGACGCTTCCAGGAAAACCTCTGCAGCGGCGTGAGCTTCGTCGAGCGATGTCGTAGCGCGACCGAGAATTTGGAGACAGGTCATAATACGCTCCTTCGAGTCCTCGTCGATCTTAGCGGCGACGTATTTAGACTGGCCCACACGGATAATGGATGTCATGATCAGCATAGCTTCAGCGCGAAGCCTGTTCTTAGCTGCTTCATCGGAGGAAAGACTCATGAAGCGGAGAACAAGTTTGACCAGAGTCGCCGCCAAGACAGAGGCCGTGTAAAAGTCGCCAAACAAGATCAGACTGCGAAGCGGTGGCTTGGTACGCGAGCTCGACTTGTCCATAGGTGTTTCGACGGTGAACGCAGACTCAGTCGCATAGGTACCATCGGCGCGAACGCGCGTCTGAGGAGCAGTGCGCGGTGTCGAGGAGAATTCGTCCTCGGCAGCAGGCTGCTCCGTGTGCTCAGCAGCCCGCTCCTCGGCAGCCAGGATCGGAACTTCGCCAAGGACATGGCGGATTTGCTGCATCGCCTCGTTGACGCTGTTCAGGGACATGCAGTAATCACCAACCACCCAGAGAGCACCTCGGTACACTTTGCCATTGCGGAAGTCGGAGAACGAGCTGATAAGCTTGGCAAGAATGCTGTCACGCATATTGGGAAAGCGTTCCACCACCTCACGAACAAAAGCAATGACGTCCACCGCACTGCTGCTGCCCGAATCCCCGAGGAAGTTCATCAACTCGTGCATAACGTCGCCAGCCACCTCGGAGAAGCGCACAGCACATGTGTGCAGGGACTTGATAAGGAGTTGACGATAGTCAGTGTCGACCTCCTGGGACTGAGACGTCTTCGACAGCTCCTTGCGGAGAATCAACACCACTTCCTCCACGGTACGAAGGGAGATCATGTCCAGGGCCATATCCAAGACCTTCTTGCGCACATCCATATCTGGACTAGACAGCACACGAAGCAGTTCAATCACCAATGGGTCCAAAACATGCTCGTGGCGCTGGCGCAGACCGTCCAGCCGGTCGAGCACAATCAGCTTGACATTGTTATCACTTTCTTGTACAGTCAGATCAATCAAGGCACTGGCCACAGCTTTCACCGCAGGCACATTGTGCGCCAATCCAGCCAGGGTAATGGCGGCCTCGTACTTCACTGCGTGACTCGACGACGTCAAAAGCTCGGACACCATTTGAATATACTCCTGAAGGTTGGCACCCTCGTTCCTAGAGTCTTGACGAATCAATTCAATCACGGCGAGCTGCATCAGTTCATCCATCACGGGCACCTGGCTCATGACACTGGACAAATACTCCACCGCTCGTTCCGGGGCACAGTGCACGAGCATCAGCAAGGCATTGCGCTTGCACGTCGCGTCTGACTCATTGGCGAGAAACTCTTCCATCAGTTCAGGCGCATCCACAATCAGCTGCTCATGGCGCTGGTAGATCATCCAGATAGCCATCACCGCGTTCTTGCGCACGTAGCTGTGACGGTGCTCCAGACATTGACGCACAGTGGGAATCAGCGGCTCAAGGATTTCCTGCTCCTTGATCTTTTGCAGAAAACGCAAGGTGGAACCACGGATGTATTCGTTGGGGTGTTGGAGATCGTTCCGAATGGCGTTGCATACCAGAATCATCTCTTGCTTCAGCTTGCCTTCAGCATCAAGCTTAGGGCAAACTTCCCAGTAGAACTGCAACATCTTCTTAAGTTGCTTGTTCTTGCTGGGTAGCACATATTGGATGATCGGCATCAGCAGCGACGCGTGCGGCTCACCGTTCAACGTCGATACAATGATGGCACGGAGCGTCTCCAGCTTGACCTCATCATTCTGACTTTGAAGGTTCGCACGAAGCTCCTGCGTCGACATGTCCAGCTGGTAGCCACCATGGGAGGCCACCAGCGTGTACGCCGTGGGATCAGAGGGCATCGTGAGGCGGCACGGTTCGTCGCGTTGCGGCCAGGTGGGACCACAGCGGGCGGCCGAGTCGGGCGCCGCAAGACGTGTTAGGGAGGCCTAGTAGGTATCAATGCCACGTGCCTAGTACACGGCCCTTCGGCAGACAGCCCACCCCGCACAAGAAGAACATGGCGGTGCGCCCTGCCTGGCGTGTGGGCCGCGCCTTGTATAGGTTGCGCACGTCTACCCGTACCATAACTTCTTCTGCGGTTCGCACAGTGGCAATCGATGTGGTCGAGAAAGTGGCTGTGCGTATGCTGGTGCAGCGCGAGGCACTATTACAGAACGTGAGTGGCTCACACTCACACCTGCAGCTAGGTGCGCCTGGAACGTCGCGGAAAATCAAAGATATAGAAGCCCTACACAAGACATTCTCGGCGTGGAAGGAGCAGGTCAAGGTACGTATTTGCCAGGGTTGACACAGACGGTGCAAGAGACGCAGCGTTTGGTGGAGACGGAAAAGGACGCCGATCTGCTTGACATGGCCCAGCAAGAGCTCGCGTCCATGCAGGAGGATGAAAGAGCACGATACCATGATCTTCGAAGCCAAATATTATCCAGCTCGAGCTCGGTGAAGAGCCAAGGTGCTATCATTGAATTAAAACAGGGTGTGGGAGGTCAAGAATCCTGCCTCTTTCTGAGCGAGATGCTCCGCATGTATATGAAATACTGTGAACACCGTGCCCAGCAGGCACTGGAGTCCGGGAACGATAGCGAGCTGGGATCAGGCTGGCGCGTCGAGCTTTTATCTGCCACACCCGTGGATGTGTCGACGAGCAGTGGGGCCAGTGACGCGCTGCGGGAAGCCATCCTGCAGGTGCATGGCGATCACGCGTATGAGGCACTTCGCTTCGAAGCTGGTGTGCATCGTGTGCAGCGGATTCCTATAACACAAAATCTTGGAAAACTGCAGACCAGCACTATCGCGATCATTGTGCTGCCTGTACAAGGAGGAGAGGAGCAAGCCGACGATATTGTAAATCCCAAAGATGTAAGGATGGAAACGATGCGCGCACGAGGCGCGGGTGGGCAGCACGTCAATCGAACCGAGTCAGCCATCCGTTTGACACATGAGCCAACTGGCATTACAGTGTCCATGCAAGATTCGCGAAGTCAACATCAAAACCGCGCCAAAGCATGGGAGGTGCTCCGTGCTCGGCTCTTGGATCGGCACTTGAAGAAAGAAGCGGAGGAAAACAAAGCGCTGCGCCGTTCTCAGGTGGCCAGTGCTGATCGAAGCGAGCGTGTCCGCACGTATAACTTCCCGCAAGACCGCGTGACCGACCATCGAGTGGGTATCTCCCTCTCCAACATTGGGGGCTTCATGGACGGTGACGACGATGACGGGGGTGGCCTCACATACCTACTGGAGGAGTTGATGGCCAGTGAGGATGAGATTCGTCTTCAATCCTTGCTTGAGCAGGAGAGTAGTCCATAGTGGAAACGATCAGGCGAGTCGCTTAAACCGCGTAGCGACCCAAGCGATGGACACGCAGGATACTAGGAATCCCACGAGACGCAGCCACGCTGCATGGGAAAGCTCTCGTTCCTGAAGTACAGTGCGCGATGAACTTTTTATGTTAACAGCTGAGAGACCCACCGAAATATTGCGCGTAGATTTGGGAGAGCCATGACAGGGCTGCTTGGATGACCGTGGCACGAAGGAACTGGAGAAGGCAAGTGGAGGGCATAACAACGATAGCATCGGTCACCCTCCTGCCTAGCATGTCGGTGCGAGGGAGGACCGAGCGCGGCCCTCTTGCATCTTCTGAAGAGATGCAGGTGTGGCAGTCGGTCAGAACGCATTTACGGTCTTTGGAAACGGCGCGCTCTTCTTCGTTGGCTGGCTACGAAAAATTGCTTCGTGCCAATGCAGATGCGAAAAACTTGGATACCCTCTATGATGTGGTGGAGCACAGTGTTCAAGATGAGATTCGGTACGTACCATGTTCTTATGTGTAAAGTTGTATCACAGGGGCTGTAGAACAGCTCGATATCCTCATGGCTCTTCGACGAGCATCCGCCAACCCAGCAGAAAGTCGACGGAAAAAGCGGTCTGATCTCCCTGAGGCGTCCTTGGACGTCAAATCGAAAATGTTGGAGCCTCGAAAATCACGGTCTGCCAGTGCAGCTCGAGTGTTCGAAGAAAACGACAGGGTGGCCGAGCTGCAGAGTCAATTGCCGTTGCAACGAGGACGAAAAGTGGCTTTTTGTCAGTCGCCTAGGGAGGATCAGGCTAGCTCGGAGGAAGAGTGGATTTTGGCCACAGTCATGAACACCATCCAAGGCGACAAGTATCGCTATGTGGTCCAAGACGCGGAAGATGAAAGCAGTGGTGGGCCGTACGTACCGATAACTCACACGGAGTACATGGAATACGACGATCGATTCAATCATTCCTTTGCCTACGAGTGCAGACACGCTCCCTTCGGAGGACTATGCAGTGGGCTCGCGTGTGCTGGCTTTGTACCCAGACACCAGCTGCTTTTACTGGGCCACCGTACAAGGGGGTGGTCCGAATATGCAAGCACACTCGCTACGAAGCAAGGTAGGCCTATCCTACTAACACCAGTCACAGCGGCGTGATACCGACATGCTACAGGCTCCCTACAAGCTCATGTTTTACGACGACGGCGCCGATGTCAAGCAGGTGCCGGCCTACCTCGTGGTAGCGCATCCATAGTCGCTGACTAAGCTCCACGTGGCCGGGTGGCCGCCGCCGCGTGCGGCAAGCCAGGCGTTGCCCCACTGTGTCGAGGTTGAATCGATGGCCTACATTGCGAACGAAACCATTCTTGCCGACACAAGCATTGACTGCCTGAACAGTATTAATTGATAGTGGCAACATCGTATGGATACGAACCCGAATGACAATGCAAGCGCGGGCGGTGCGCCCGCGAGTCAGATGACATGGCAGCAGCAGATGATGAGCCAATCTTGGAACCCAGCGCCGCGCAAGAAGAAGGAAAAGAGTGTGAAAGCGGAAGCTTCATCGAAGAAGGACAAGCCCAAGCCGCCTGCGACAGAGAAGCCGGGTGCTCAGATGACGTGGCAGCAAGAGCTCTTTCAACAGAGTAAGCGTGTAGGGCCGGCCTTTGACCACGCAGCTGATGCGAAGGATGTGCAGACATTTGGAGGCGATTGCGCACCCTCGTCCAAAACAGCTTCGTCAGGAGCGGCCAGCACGCCAGAGCGCCGGAAGAATAACAAGGCCAAAGGAAGTGCCAAGAACCGAGACGCGCGCGCGCCCAACACGCCGCAAAAACAGGCCAATGCGCCCGTGGCTTACGCGGGCCCTACGTTCCATAACTCGCCGTCCGCAGCCAGTCTGCCCACACCCAAATTTGCAAGTCGTGCCAAGTCGCCGCTGTCCGAACCAGCGAGCGCAGGACCCTCAGCGGCCATGACACCGCCACGCGACACGGCCGTGCCCTCACCACAGTTGCAGACAGTGGACAGCCTGTTGGCACAGATGCTCAAGTCGTCGTCGGTGTCCTAGTCGCGCGTTAGATACCGTAGTGGGTCGTGTGAAATGGGAGGACGACGATACTACCTCCACCTTTCTCGGTCGCGTTGAACGCGACGCCGCAGCCAAGACGAGCACCTTACAAGCGTTGGACGAGCCTGGCTCAGCTGCCCTCGTGAAGTGTGGGAAGCCAGGGGCAGGTCCCTTGTCTTGGCATGTGCCTGCGCGTTTCATAACCGCTCCGGCCCTGGATGCTGTGACACAGGCTCAACATTGGTTTCCCAATACAGGGCGCCATGCCATCCCGTTTCACCAGCCCACGCCGGTGCATGAGCGCGCACTACATGCGCTGAGTTTCCTTCGTCGCTACCACACAAGTATAGATGTGCCGTCGCATGTGCTAGCCAAAGCCGTGTTGGGCGACGAACAAACAGAGCTGCGACAATCCGACGAAGGCTACATGCATACAGGGCCCACGACCATCATCCTTCCAGGCTCGCAGGGGGACGCGTGGCTTGTGTGTGTCGGTGGAGAGAATCGCACGGATTTGTGTACGTATGCTGCGCTCACATGAGACATTTCAACGATTCGGCGCGATGGCCCCAGTGTTGAATGTACTGCCGCGGGTCTCCCAGCGTTGCAGACCACAGCACCGATCTTGCAGGTATCTCGTTGCTCCCATCAAAGCATGGATACGCGCATTCTTGTTCGAACGTGGACCACGACCTTTGTGGGCCGCATCACATCGCACGCGCCAGATGAAACAGGCCCGCGTTGGGCTGTGCGTGTTTTGGCGCATGTGCACACGGGCGCTGAAGTGTCTTTGCAGCAAGTGGATGCCATTGCGACGCCCTGGGACGAGAGGCCAGTGCATTTGGTCGATGCCCATGGTACATTGCGCACCTGGGACGTGGCCGCGCAGAAACTGTACGTCCCACCCTCTCACACAGTCGCGAATCAGTGCAGCTGCCCAACGACGAAGCGGATCGTGTGTGGATGCTAGCCGCCAAGGCTGGCCCTCATATCTGGGCAGCTTCGTGTTCCAATCTGATGACAGTGGATGTACGTTCATCGACGCCCGCAAATGTGGTAGCGAGCACGTCGCATTCCGTTGACACTTTGCGCCGGTCAAAAATCACATCGATTTGCACGCCATCGCTGGCCTGGGACAGTCCACTGGTGGCCATGTCCACCACAGACGTGGTTGAGTACTATGATGCACGATACCCCTCGGTGCCCCTTTATACCTGGACGCATCGGCGTGGCTTTGACAGGTCGCTGTTCCTCACACCACTAGGATCGACGGAGCATGCTATGCTGTGTTTGTCCTCGCAGCGAAACAGGTTACGCTCCTTGTACGATGTACGACGCGAGAAGGCGTCATACCTCAACTTTTCCATGCCGAGCATGCTACGTGCCATGCCCATGCTAGCGAACGAGCCAGTATCGCCTGCACCGCCGTGCTTCGTGGACATGACGATGTTGCCTGGCTGGGAGGACTGGGCACCCGTTCATCACGGCCATGTTTTGCAGCTGGAACAGACCATGCGCAATGCTTTGTTCGCGCAATGGCTGGGTCCAGTGACGGAGGAGTGCGTCGATAAGCACAGCGCTGCATCCCAGGTTCTGTGGTCGTCGCAAGCGCAGCAAAACGAGAGCGAGGCCCGTAATATTCAAGATGCAGGCCCCTTTGGAGAGCTTGAGACGACACACGTCGACTTTCGTGCACTGTTTCCAGTAGCCATACTGGGATGGCTCGGTACAGATACCCCGACTACACTTGAAGAAACCCTACCGAAACGCATCACAGACGTGCTCACGTCGCCCACAGAGCTCGCTCGTACACCCCATACCCTGTATGTTTACCGTACTAACGCAGATTCGATCGACTGTATCATCAAACCGAGACTTCAGATCGCCCAGGCTCCTCGCTCCTGCACGTCAATGCCGCTGCGCATGGCCCAACACTGCTGGCATCCAAGGCCAGTCAGGCTGCGCTGGACCGCGTATGGGACATCTATCCCACCGCCCTACTGGCGCCCTTGGTCGATGCCGATGCGCCCAGAGCCACGCGCGAGATGATGCCTTGGCTCCAGCGTAGGCACAGCGCCGTTCCTGATAAACTGTCCGAGGCACGCATGCAAGAAGCCATGGATGTGACGCTGGCTACGACGTGGGTGCCAGGGCCGAGTGGCAGCGACGAGCCTACGCCGCACAATGCAAACTGGCTATGGGACCACTGTACCGAGCCGGTAGCGCCCGAGCCACAGCCGCTCAACTTGCCAGCAGGGACCGAACTCAGTGAGACCGCCAAGATGCTGCTGATGGAGTGGCCGCTACGAGCGTCCACAAGCACGTACAGCTATGAAAATCCGTACCGGGGTATCGATCTGGTACAGCCTAGTCGGCCCACCGCAGCCGCTCCACGACCTCTCCCGTCTGCCAGTCAACCGGCGCGCCCGGCTGTGATACGCACTCGACGCGCATCACGGCCTGCCATGAACGAGTCGCCGAGTGCCTCTCAAGTACGTGAGCCTGCCGTACCTTTCTCCCAAGCCCCTGCAAGTCAGGAGACACCCATACCGCAGACACAGCTCGAGCCCGGTCGCTTTGCCCAGGCCCCGAGAGCGCCTGTTAAGAAAAAGAAGCGGCTGGGTGGCTTCTAGTCGCGTTGCGATGCCATGCTCTTCGTGATGCTATCAATATAGGTTTGTAGCATTTCATTTTCTGTTTCAGACTTGGCACAGTCCTGCTTCACTTGAAGTAGACGTTCCTGGAGCGCTTTGGTGAGCCGTCGTGCACGTACCTGTCAAGCCACTTTGGAGCGTGAGAACCTCTCTGCAAGTTAGTTTTGCGGCGCATGCGTACCGGACAAGGCGCTCCTTCTCTGCCACGGTGCCTGTAGTCGGCTCGGATGAGGCGGTCTTGGAGTGAGAGATGCGTACGTACCCAGGCCGCCTGGTCCCCCAGCTCCACGGGCTCCGACGACTCCAGCACCATGGTGGAGTGGAATTAGTCAGAGACCGTGCCCTGCTCGCCTCGGATCTTTGGAGCGCAACCAACATGGGCGATCCAGCGGGCAGCAACAAGTTGGATCGCATGGCCAGCGTGACGCGGCTGAATAGACGGGCCGTGCGCATTCTTGGACAAAACCCGAGCTCCTTTACGCTTCAGGGTATGTCGGTCGTGCTCATAGCAGGCACAAACACCTACTTGATTATGCCACCGTGCGACTGGAACTTTGAGGATCGCACGACACTGCTCCCAGCCATGTTGGTTGATACAGGTGATGCGATAGAAGACTATGTGCCGTACCTAGAGCAGGTTTTGCGCGGCAATTTGTCGATGCTAGACGAGGGCAATGGACCTGTGCGCATCGCACTCACAGATATGTACGTGGACCCACTCACACCAAGTATCCTCACGCATTGGCATCATGATCATGTGGGCGGCGTGCCTTTCGTCCTCCGAATGCTGGATAAGCTCCGTCGGGAGGCTGCCCCCCATGTGCAGATCCCCGTGCCGCGCGTGCACAAACATCCCGAACCCACGACGGATGCGAGTTTTTTTGAACGGGTGCGCTATGTGCCTTCGGGTGCGTTTGTGCCTGCACCTCAGAAGCACGGGCTAGAAAGCGTCATGTGGCCCCTGCAAGATCAGATGTCGGTGTCAGTCGTGGACCCAGAAAACCCACGTTTGACAACCACCTTGCGAGCTTTGTACACCCCCGGACATGCAGCGGATCATATCATGTTTTTGCTGGAAGAAGACCATATCCTTCTCACGGGCGACAACGTCCTGGGCCGTGGGTCCACTGTGTTTGAGGATTTGATCTTGTACATGCACAGCCTCCAGCGCGTGCTCGATGTGTTGTCCAGCCGCAGTGCGACACCTCTGGGCGTGGTGGGAACGCCCATCTCGGGCATGGCAGGGGAAAATGTGTTGTTCCCGGCGCATGGCGAAGTGATACCTAAAGGCAAAGATACGCTGCGACGCTACATCCAGCACCGCATCGATCGTGAAGAGCAGCTCATTGCGCTGTTCGCGTGCCGGCCTGGCCAGAAGACAGACGTTATGCAGGCCATTGCCTACCCTGAGAAGCTGGTGGCGCTTCTGCGCCGTGGCCAAGCCCCTCGGCATGTGTGGACACTGCGGCAATTTGTCAGTGCCCTGTACGAGAACTACGCCCTGAAAATGTACCCCGCCGTGGCTCGTGTGTTGCTATTGCACCTACAAAAGCTGGCCACATCGCTCGATCAGCTGAAAGCAGCGCCCTTCCCTACCCGCCGCGCTGTGCCTTCGATGGAGTGGCATGCGCACGGTCCCCTTGTGCAGTGTATGAAGCTGCCCAAGTACCAGTCCTCGTGTGTACCCTGGCCAGAACTACCGCGTTCCGAAGACGAGTGGCGGGAAGTTTGGGACCTCCCCTGGCGGTTGATCGCGACGTAGAGATGGTACTGTGTCACTGGCCGACCCCGCTGGTGAGGCATTCGATGATTCGTGCCCGACGAACATTCTATGCAAGACCCGGCTCATGTAGCCACGTGGCTGTACACCCGCACGACCGGGGTGTCCAATGTATTTATAAAGCCGCCGGGGCCTGCGTCGCCCTTCACCGAATTCATCCACGATGAGCATCCAGAAGATTGAGGCCCGCATGATTATCGACTCGCGGGGTAACCCCACAGTTGAGGTGGACCTGACCACGGAAAAGGGCTTGTTCCGTGCCGCAGTGCCCTCGGGCGCTTCGACCGGTGTCCACGAGGCCGTGGAGCTGCGTGACGGCGATGCCTCTAAGTGGGTCGGCAAGGGTGTGGACAAGGCCGTGGCCAACGTCAACAACGTGATTGCCCCTGAGCTGATCAAGTCGGGCATCCCTGTCACTTCGCAGAAGGACGTGGATGACTTTTTGATCAAGCTGGACGGCACCCCCAACAAGGGCAAGCTCGGTGCCAACGCCATCCTCGGTGTATCGATTGCCGTGGCCAAGGCCGCTGCGGGTGAGAAGGGTGTTCCCCTGTACAAGTACCTGTCGGAGCTGGCTCACACTGGTGCGCCCCACGTTCTCCCCGCCCCTGCCATGAACGTGATCAACGGTGGTTCGCACGCCGGTAACCCCCTGGCCTTCCAGGAGTTCATGATTGTGCCCACCGGTGCCAAGAGCTTTACCGAGTCGATGCAAATCGGTACGGAGGTGTACCACACCCTGAAGAAGGTGATCAAGGCCAAGTACGGCATTGACGCTACGAACGTCGGTGACGAGGGTGGCTTTGCCCCCAACGTGCACTCGGCGGACGAGGCGCTGGACCTGCTCATGGAGGCCATCAAGAAGGCCGGATACGAGGGCCGTGTGAACATCTCGCTCGACGTTGCCAGCTCGGAGTTCTACAAGGATGGCAAGTACGACCTGGACTTTAAGAACCCCGAGTCGGACTCGAGCAAGTGGCTCACGGGTGCCCAGCTTGCTGAGATCTACAAGGGCTACATCCAAAAGTACCCCATCATCTCGATTGAGGACCCCTTCGACCAGGACGACTGGGAGGCTTGGACCATCCTGCGCGAGTCGGCTGGCATCACCATCATTGGTGACGACCTGACCGTGACGAACCCTCTACGCATCAAGACCGCCATCGAGAAGAAGGCCTGCAACGGTCTTTTGCTCAAGATCAACCAGATCGGTACCATCTCGGAGTCGATCCAGGCGGCTCAGCTCGCTCAGTCGGACAACTGGGCGGTCATGGTGTCGCACCGCTCGGGTGAGACGGAGGACACGACGATTGCCGACCTGGCCGTCGCCCTGAACTCGGGTATCATCAAGACGGGTGCGCCCGCTCGTTCGGAGCGTGTGGCCAAGTACAACGCTCTGCTGCGCATTGAGAACATCGAGAGCAGCGCCACCTACGCTGCGGCCGATGGCTTTGTCAACGGCAGTGAGGCCCCCAAGGTGATCCGCAAGTAAGCAGTGTGCGCCGTAGAACCTACTTGTCACGATCGATCTACTACAGTTGAGCGCGGTGGTTGGCAGAATGCACAGGAAGGTACATCGGCTCGTCCACCATCGTGTGAGGATCGCGCTGGTACACATCCATAGGCAGCACAGGCTCTGCGTGCGCACTCGCCGTGAGGCCCGCCTTGAAAGCGTGCACATCCGACACGTCCACAGCCTCCAATACGTCGCGCGGCGCAGGGGGCAGCGCAGCCTCCGACTTGGCCTGGGGCGCCGAGGGCAGAGCCTTGAGCAAACGCTCGACCTCCGCCAGAAGGATTGGCTCCGAGAGCGTGGACGGCAGCTCGTCCTCCGCACACACCTGCTTCACAAACGAGGTGAGCGCTCCTGGACTTGTGAGCTGAGCGGCCCATGCTTCTTGGGCATCCGCGGGGATCGGCACACCGTGCTTGTCAAAGAACTGGAAAAGCGCCGGCAGCACCTCAGGATGAAGCGACAGCGCCTCGCCAGCCGGCGTTTGTGCCTGGAGGTGCGTCACAGTCTTGGCACGGTGAGGACTGCTGGGGCAGATGTAGTGCTCCATAAAAGCAATCATGTCCTGCAGGCTCAGCTGCTTCAAGGCAGCCACGTCGCGCTCGCGGTTCAAAAAGTCAAAGTAGCCGGAGCGGATGCTGCGCCAGAACCGGTTGGTCTCCTCGGCCAAATTTTTGACGGACTCGAGACGCTTGTGGATGAGAGAGCGGCGGTGGGCCTCAAATTCGTCCGCACGCATACTTCGCAGTTGGCACAGCAGCTGCGCCAGGAAAGCGTCCACGCGCGACTCCAAATAGTCAGAATCGCGTTCCGACTGCACAATCACATGGAAACCAGCTTGGCCAATCGACATCCGTACGCCACTGTACACAAGGTACCCGAGCTGTTCCTTGGTGCGCAGCTGGTCAAAACATGGCTCATTGGCGATCTGCGCAAACAATGCCAGTCGAGCACGCAGCTGGACATCATTCGGATCGCCCACCTGGCAAAAGTACTCCAGTGAGGAGTTCACATTGCCAGGGTTGGCCACCGGCACACGCCACGATACACGCGAGCCAGGCGCAAGCATCAGCGAGCGGGGAGGAAGTGTCTCGTTGTAAGGGAGCGCCTCGTACGCCAAGCGACTTTGGACATCGGCCAGCAAGGAGCGGGCCTGCTCAGCGCTCATGTTCCCGTGCACAAGCATATCAATAAATAGCGAACCACACAGTTCAGGTATGTATGCCTGGACATCCGCCGCCTTCACGTCGTCGATGATCTGCAGTTTTTCGTGTTGCGTCCACATTTGCTCCGTCAGCAAATAGGTCGAATAGTAGGCCGCATGCTGGAACGGCTCCTCCATATCAAAGTTTTGGTAGTTGCGACGAACTTGATCCTTAATGATCTCAAAGCGCTTCGGATCCACTTGAAGCTTCGTAAGCGCGTCCAAGACGGACTGCAGCAGCTTGGGCAGCTTATCATTGTAGCCACTCACAATCACATCGACACCGTCCATCTGGCTGTCCACCATATAGTGCAGTCCAGCGACGTCAGCATCGTAGGAGTACTCGCACAGCGCGTCCTTCACGAGCTCTACGACAAGTCGTGAGAGCACCGCGGAGCGCGGTGAGCGATTCACGGCGGGGGTGCGCAGCAGCAGGGCCACATTCGCTTTGGGCAAAAAGAAGCGGTCATCTTGCTTGTGCCACAAGCGCGCTTTGGCGTCGTGGCTCAGCAGCTGCGGCCGCTGGGTCGGGCTCTGGTCGTGGGGCGTACTGAGCACCTGCAAGTCGTTGGGAATGAACGAGTTTTCCTGGGGCAGTGCCATGCCCTGCAGTTCTTCACGCTGCTGCAACAGCTCTGGCCGCAGTTTCCGGACAGTGTACTCGGTTCCGTACCATGTCTCAGTACGGTCTAACGTCACACCCGCGGGAGGCTCACGGCCAGCCAGCATGATGCGGCAGTTGTCCACACTTAGGCATGCCAGTGTCGATTGGATAAGGTCTGCATCAAACTCACGCAGAATGTAGGGTCCGGAGAGCAGCCAGGCAGGGGGCAGGCCCTGCTGCATCTGGCTAGCCAGGCCCGAGCCATACAAGGCAGGGGATGACTTCTCCTTGAACGTGAATCGCAGCTCACTCAGCCGTCGCACCTCCTCGTACATCCACGACTCAATGGGGCGCGCACGGAGCAAGTGCAAAAACTGGAACACCGCTGCGACGACATCTTCGTAATGGGCATAGCCCTCGTGAGTAAGCGCCATGTGAATTTTAAACAGCTCAAAGCCCTGTGCGTTGATGGACGAGCCCGCACTCAGCTCATTCACCCAGCCGCGCTGCTTGAGGCACGAGAACAAAGAACCATGCCCTTCGTGACCCAGGAAATGGGAGATCAGCTGGCCCGGTTTGCTGCGATAGAGATGCACCTGCTCAGGGAAGGGAAATAGGATATCCAGCTCGTGCACATCTTTGATGGTGCGGAACATGACCTCGGTACCGCGCTGCTCCTCACCCAGCGGCGAGCCTGGGAACGACGGTGCATCGCAGCCCTTGTTCGGCACACGGGAAAACTTCTCCACGACCCAGCGCATCAGCTGGTTGACAGACTCGCGGCCAAGCACCACCAACTTCATCATGTTGGCGCTGTAATACTTGGCATGGAACTGAAGAAGCTCGTCACGAATGTCCACGCCCCGCGAGCGCGGCTCTTCCCACAGGGTGGCCAAATTGCCGGTACCAAACTTGGAGTAGGCATGAGAATGGTCGCAGAGACTCTTTTCCAGCTGGAAAGAGCGCCACAGATCGGACTGCAAGTTCTTCTTGTGCTCCGAGTCCACAGCCCGAATCTCGCGCTCCGTGCAGCTAGGGTCAAACAGGGGCTCCAAGAAGAACTGCGCGAATCGATCCAGGGCCCCCTCCAAGTGGTTGTGGCCCACATCAAAAAAGTAGTTTGTGTTCTCCAGCGATGTGAACGCATTGGAGCTGCCGCTGTGGTTGGACAAAAACTCACTGTATTCGTTCTCGCGGGGGTATTTTTTCGTGCCCATAAAGAGCAGATGCTCGCAAAAGTGCGCCATGCCTGGCAGATCGGCCGGATCACTCAGGTGACCGACACGCACGTCCATCGCCGCGCTAGCCTTGTCGGTTTCTGGGTCACTGATCACTAGCGCTTCTAGGTCATTGGCCAGACGGACAAGCTGATAGGTGCGCTTGTCCAACAAGGGCTTCTCCATGTCGCCCTCGAAGATAGAATAGGTGATATCCTGACCTTCGATGTTCATAGAGCGTGGCTGAAACTTCGCCTGGGGTGGCGGGACGGCCGTGGGCATAGGCGCCACGGTGGCCATGGGACGTGCGTGCGCCCATCGGCCCATGCGCGACGCTGTGGCACTCGAGGTGGACATAGAAACACTCCGAAGCACGCGTGCAGAGGGTCTGGGACGGAACGAAGCGGACAGCCCGGTCCTCACGCTCGGTAACGCTCGGTTCAAAGAGAATCTGGGCACCAACATGGACCCCCGAAGATCCCTCGCGGTTCTTTGTATGCGCAAGCGCAGCTGGTTTCGTCACCGGTTAGTCAGCTAATTCATGTGCATGCGTTGGGCTCCACACCAAGTGACCATGAAGGTACGTGTGGGCGGCACTGACAGGCAGATTGCCGTAGAAGGGTGTTCGCATGGTGAGTTGGATGCCATCTACAAGGATATATTGGATAATGAGCGCGAAACGGGTGAGAAAGTAGACCTTGTCCTCCTGTGTGGGGATGTCCAGGTACGCACGCGAAGCACTCACAGAGCGTAGGCACTTCGCAGCCAAGCCGACCTTCCCAGCTTGGCTGTGCCAGAAAAATATAAGAGACTGGGAGACTTTCCTGCCTATTATTCGGGGGAGAAAACCGCACCGATACTCACGCTTGTGATTGGAGGCAACCATGAGGCAAGCAATTATATGTGGGAGCTATACTATGGCGGATGGATTGCGAAGAATATGTACTATATGGGATCTTCAGGATGCGTGGAAGTGAATGGAGTCATTGTAGCGGCGGCTTCAGGGATCTACAAGAGTCACGACTACATGCGAGGCCGTTTTGAACGTCAACCCTACTCGATGGGTGACCTTCGCAGCATGTACCATACCCGCGCCTTTGACATGACAAAACTGGCGCTGCTTGACAGACCGGACATCTTCATGTCGCATGATTGGCCGAACGGTGTTGAGCAATATGGCGACGTTGAGGAGCTACTCCGCAAAAAGCCCTTTTTTCGGGAAGAGATTGCCTCTGGTACGTTGGGATCGCCGCCCCTCCAAACCCTCTTGCACGAGTTGCGCCCAACATATTGGTTTTCTGCGCATCTTCATGTGCGGTTTGCAGCGCGCGTAACTCATGGTCATGCCCCATCAGGGCCCAATCCCGTAAGGACTTCCAACCCTGAAGCACTAGATCTCGACGATCTCGACGACGAGAGCGAGTCACATGGTGTCACAGAAAGCACCACGATACCACCCAGTACAACAGAGTTTTTGGCTCTCAGCAAATGCACCCCTTGCGGTGACTATCTTCATGTTTGTATGAGTATGACTGACCCTAGTTCTTCCATGTGGATGCGCCGGAGGCGACCCCACCAACCACGACAGGAGAGCGACAGGAACCCACGTTTCGGTTCCACAGGCGGTGGTTGGCTATTACAAGCGTAATGGACCCCTATTTTTCACTCCAACGATCCCAGCGGTCCATGCCGCCGCCACAGGATACAGATCTTCGCTCTCGCCTGGCGAAGGTAGAGCAGTCCTTGGCAGAAAAGTGGGCAAAAAATGAGGAGATGCTAAATATCCGTACAGTGCAGTCGTTTGTACAAACCGCGCCTACGGATAACTCAACGTCAGCGATCTACCGAAACCCGCAGACAGAAGCATTCTGTCAACTTTTGGGAATTCCTAACAGAATTAATGCACAGTGCGCGTCGACTTCTAGTGGTACGAATTATGCCCATAAGGAGTCTGACTCCCCAGGAGATGAAGTGGCAAGAATACGACAGGCTGCATCCGATCGCAAGCGAAAACGTGCTCAGCAGTGTGTATCGTAGCTGGTCATAGAGCGTGTGAGCAACCAACTGTGCAGATGACCAATCAATTCAGGCGCCTCCACGAGCCCACTGAAGAATTAGCAAATTACAGCGCCTTTTCGAGAATTCTGCCCCCCAGAGCCTACCTAGGTGAGAATTGCTCGGCACCTTTGCTGGGAATTGCCTTGTGCCTACAACGATGGCTAGTGCAACGGAGAAAAGTGGTGTGAAGCAGCGCTATGCTCCACGCCAGGCTAAGGCATACTCGAAGGAGGACTTGTATCAGTACAATGTGCCTGATCTGACTATGCAAGACCTTTTGAGTGCTATTCCCGCCCATTGCTTCAAGCGCTCGACACTCTACTCGTCGCTGTACCTGGTGGTCGACATCATTCAAGCTTCTGTTCTTTTCTATGCCGCTTCGTGGATTGACCCTATGGTCTCGAAGCTGGAGGTGGCAGTGCCATACCTGTCGCTGGATGCCACTCGCAATGTCGTGAGCGTTGGGTTGTGGGCCTTGTATTGGTTCCTGCAGGGTTTGGTGTTTACGGGTCTCTGGGTGATTGCCCATGAGTGTGGCCATCAAGCCTACAGTATCAGCAAGACCATCAACAACACCGTGGGTTGGGTCGTACACTCGGCCCTTTTGGTCCCGTATCACTCTTGGCGCATCTCCCACGCTCGCCATCACGCAGGTACGGGCCACATGAAGCGCGATGAAGTGTTCGTGCCTCGTACAAGGGCGGAGCGTGGACTTTTGCCTCTTCATCCCGCTGATGACGACAGCCCTCTTGTGACCGAGGACACTACATGGGGCGAATGGATCGCCGAACTGCTCGAGGATGCGCCTCTGTTCAACCTCCTGGAGCTGACGATCCAGCAACTGTTTGGCTGGCCGCTCTATCTACTCACTAACGTGTCAGGTCAAAGTCACTACCCCAAATATACGAGCCACTTTTTGCCCAGCTCGGCGATCTTCGACAAGCGCCACCGTGGCCAGGTGATCATGTCGGATGTTGGTATTGTGTTGATGTTGGCAGGCCTTGGCGTCTGGGCTCACATCGCGCCGGGCGGATGGAGGGATGTCTTCAAGTACTATGTCGTGCCGTACCTGTGGACCAACCACTGGCTCGTGATGATTACCTACCTCCAGCACACAGATGTCAGGCTGCCTCACTACCAGCCGTCTGTATGGAATTTCCCCCGTGGTGCACTGTGCACGATTGATCGTGAGTGGCTTGGCTTCATCGGCTCCTGGTTCTTCCATGGTATTGCCGAGACCCATGTTTTGCACCATGTCAGCAGCAAAATCCCGCACTACAATGCATGGGAAGCCACCGAGGCCCTCAAGGCACGCATTGGAGTTCACTACATGAAGTCGACGGAGAACGTGTTCGTGACTCTGTGGAAAACCATCCGCACTTGTCGGTTTGTGTATGAGGAGCCCGTGGCATTTTATCGCAATGCCGATGGTGTTCCTCAAAGTACCGCCGTGTTTTCCACATCCACGGATTCAGGCGTGAGCATTTAATTGTACAACCACTTCTCTACATGTCGCCCGGCCAGGGGCGGGGGGCACCATGCATCGCATAGTCGTATGTATGACTAAGCATTCCCCACAGGCGTTGGCCAACATAGGGCTGGTTGGGTCCTGTAGCGTGACAATGGCCTTTAAAATGGAGCCGACCGTAACGCCCACAGAGTATGTGAACAAGGTATTTTAATAGCAGGCCGCCTAAAGATGATGAATATGCGCCAGAGGAGTTGAGCCAATTCGATGGATCTGACCCGTCGAAGCCAGTGTACGTGGCGGTGAAAGGTACGCGAGACGATCACTCATGAGAGGCATAATTTTTGATGTGTCGCCGCGACGAGAGATGTATGGTACGTGGTTGATCTTCGTGTACGAGCTTAAGAACCTGGTAAGGGTTACTCTGTATTCGCTGGGAAGGACGCGTCGCGTGGACTCGGCATGTCCAGCTTAAAGCCGGAAGACGCGCTGTCGGACTACTCTACTCTGAATGATGCGCAACGCAAGGTGCTAGACGACTGGGTGGGTAAACTAGAGCGATCTACTAACTGGCTCAGGCAGAATATTACAAAAAGGTATGTGGAAAGTGCGTCTAAGAAGGTAGCGATACAATATCGTGGGACGAGTTGTTGTTAAGTAGAAACATGTCATTTCATACGGCCTGTGATTCCTCGCCTTAAAGTACATCGGGGGGCACTGTTCCCTGCTGTCGTCTCGGGTAAGCCGTGAGTAGAACGTACGAGAGTGCTCCTGGGAGAATGAATGTGAACTTGCCACCGCTCTTGAGGGGCGGCGCTGTATGTTCGTAGCCAATCGGAAGTTGACATCTCGTGCAAAGAAACACATATTGTCGCTCCAAGCTGCCATCGTCGCTTGCATTAGTGTGTCGTGCGTACCGTTGTATCACTTGGAGAGGACCTTGAGAGGCGCTTATTTTGTAAATATGGGCCGGAATGCGCTGGCCATGTTCGCGGGGTGCAGAATCCAGGCACCGGAGAACCCGTGAGTGGTCCATGGGCCTTTGAGCTAGCTGCTCCAAGGGAGCATTACATACCAACACAAACTCGCCACAGATGCAATAGTATGTATAGAGCGGAAGCTTGGAATCGACGTGAGTCGACGGTCCCGGTGGCAACGCGCCCGAAGGGGGCATGTGGAACGGTCGTAGCGGCCAGACGCTGGCTGTTAAGGTGGAGGCAGTGATTCTGCGCCGACCTAAAAATTGGCCCGTATTCGCGCCTTCCACCATGGGCGCAGACCAGTCCAAGCTTCGTTCTTGGACGCGCGCAACTGCCACAGACAAAGAAGCAGATACCTTTACGCCTGCTTCACAAGTCAGAGAAAATACACAGCCAATGGCTGAAGAGGCCCCGGTGTCTGTCGAAGTATCGCGTGTGGACCACCAGGTGGAAGACGGGGATGATTCGATGGCCTCCTCGGCTCCAGCGCCCCCCGATGCAGGCGAAGAGCCTGGCGGATTGTCATTATCCCAGCATCGAAAACTGGTCCAAGAACTCCGTTCGAAGCAGGGACCTACTGGATCATCGGATGCGCACATTTTGGCAGAGATGAAGCGGGCGGGCGTCTCGGATACACGCATGGAGAATGATGCTGACGACGTCGAACAGGACTCGTCGGACTCGGACTCAGATGAAAGCACCTCGTCCGATTCCTCGTCCGATACCAACGTACCTCTACATGCACAGCCCGATGACGACGACGAGGGGCCAGATTCATCCATGCCTCCTCGCACCAAAAATGAGTTTGGAGATGATTACATTATGGAACCGGCTATTCAGAAGATCAAAGAAGAAGATCTTCCTTCCCTTGAACGCATTGGCTGGGTTCATTCTATCGTGGGCAATGTCGTGCTCGTTGAACAAGACTCTAGCGTAGCAGCGGACGACACCACCAGATCCTATGATGTGCTCGACTCGGAAAGCCTGTTGTGCTTCGAGGATGGTTCGGTTCTTGGGCTCGTTTTTGAAACATTCGGATCTGTCAAGCAGCCCATGTATTCCATCCGTTTCCGGTCGCCTGAAGCTATTGACCGGAGTATTGTGCAAGAGAAGAAGCCTGTATACTTTCTACCAGCCAACAGCACCTATGTTCTCACCAGATTGATTCGGACGAAAGGCAGCGATGCTAGCAATGTGTGGGATGAAGAAGTCGCCGACGACGAGATCGAGTACAGTGACGACGAAGCCGAGGCGGCTGCGAAAAAGAAGAACAAAAAAGGGAAGCATGCACGGCCAGACTCGGTGCATTCAGAGGATGTGGATCCATCCACGGCTTCCTTGGGGCCTCTTGGAGGTTCCGGCCCAAGCACATCGCGAAGCGGACGCAAACGAGCGTCTCAGGGGTCAGGCTGGTCAGAGGGTCCTAAAAGATCACGACAAGGTGCTAGCACAAGCACAGCCGCAAATATGCCTCACTACAATCCTCGTTTTGCTGAGCAGTGGTTCCGTCCCACGACACCGGGCACGTTGTATCCACCGACCATGCCTGCTTTCCCTGTGCCTGGCTATTCCCCCAACTACCCTTCCTTGCACGACTACGCTGGTTCTACATACCCCACCTACATGACACCACCTAGTGCACCAGGGTATTTCCCGCCTCGCCGTTCCGATTAGTACTCGATTTTATCTGGGCTATATGCCCAGCCTTGAAAGGCAGCTAGTGCCTCCTCTCGTAGTAGTGGTATCATTTGCAATGTACGCTTCTCAGGTGCTAGAGACACTTGCTCATAGAGGAAATCATCGTCAAAGCCAATATGAGCCGCGTCTTTTCGGTTGTTCGCGAAATACAACACGGGTATCCGGGCCCAGTACACGGCAGCAAGGCACATGGGGCACGGTTCACAGCTCGTATATAGCACACAATCACTTAGCTGAAATGTGCGGAGCGTAGAGCAAGCATCACGGATCGCCACGACTTCCGCATGCGCTGTGGGGTCATTGCACACGGTCACCCTATTGCTACCCCGACCCACCACGTCGCCATTTTGCACGACCACCGCACCAAAAGGACCACCCTGTTTGGTGCGGAGAACATTCATGGAGAGGTCAATAGCCTCCCTCATAAACGTGTCGTGCATGTTTACTACAGATGGTTGTTGGAGATAACAAGTGGGGTCCCGTGCATCAGGGTCCGTGTCCTGTCGACTTATCAGTGGAGACTTCACTTTCTATGACTGGTTCCTTGCACCTACGGTGAAGTTAGATGCGCGACATCGACTGCGAGTTGTCGAGGTGGGCAGTCAGATCCGAGGTTAGGAACTCGCTAGGCTCCTTGGCACGGACCTGCTGCGAAAGGTAGCGGCGCGACAGGTCCACAGCCTTGGGGTCCAGCTTCGTCAGCTTGGCCGCCTCCGAAGCAATCAGCTCGTCGACGAACTGGGGCGTGATGGCCTTGCCATCCACCGTCTTCGAGCCGTGGAACACCCACTGCCAGAGCGAGATACGTGAGATCTCGGCAGTAGCAGCATCCTCCATCAGGTGGTTGATCGGGACACAGCCGTTACCCTTCACCCAGTTGGCGCAGTAGGCGAGCAAAGCCGAGACATTGGCGCGCGCACCGCCCTCGGTAATCTGGCCAGCCACGTTGGGGTTGAGGAGGTCAAGGGCAGTGACCTTCACCTCCTCGCGACGAATGTGGTATTGGTTAGGGCCGAGCATGTGCTTGTTGAACACATCCAGGGCAATCTTGACCAGGGCCGGGTGGGCGACCCAGGTACCGTCATGGCCGGCAGTCACCTCGCGATGCTTGTCGGCACGGACCTTCTCCATGGCCACGTCGTTGGCCTTGGGGTCTTCCTTGATCGGGATCTGAGCAGCCATACCACCGATGGCCGCAGCACCACGCTTGTGGCAAGTCTGGATGAGCAGGTTCACGTAGGCCTGCATGAAGGGAGCCGTCATGGTGACCATGGCGCGGTCGGGGAGAACAGCCGACTGGTTGTAGCGCTGGCGCTTGATGAACGAGAAGATGTAGTCCCAGCGACCGCAGTTGAGACCCGACGAGTGCTGGCGGAGCTCGTAGAGAATCTCCTCCATCTCGAAGGCAGCCGTGATAGTTTCAATCAGCACTGTACCACGGATGGTACCGCGCGGCATCTTGATGTAGTCCTGAGCCAGGTTGAACACATCGTTCCACAGGCGGGCCTCCAGGTGCGACTCCATCTTGGGAAGGTAGAAGTAGGGACCGAAGCCGTTCTTCACGAGCTGCTCGGCGTTGTGGAAGAAGAACAGACCAAAGTCAAAGAGACCACCCGACATGGGCTTGCCGTCCACCAGGAAGAACTCCTCGTTCAGGTGCCAGCCACGAGGACGGACAATCAGCGTGGCCAGCTGGTCAGCCGGCTTCAGCTTGTATTCCTTGCCGTTCGAGGCCTTGAAGTCAATGCGGCGGTTGATTGCGTCACGGAGGTTAACCTGACCGTCAAGGTTGTTAGCCCAAGTAGGCGAGTTCGAGTCCTCAAAGTCAGCCATGTAGGTGTAGGCACCCGAGTTCAGGGCATTGACCACCATCTTGCGGTCAACGGGACCAGTGATCTCAACGCGACGGTCGCGAAGACCGGGGGCAGGGATGGCGCAACGCCACGAAGGGTCCTCACGGATGTGGCGCGTCTGGGGCAAGAAGTCCAGAGTCTTACCGCCATCCAGCTCAACCTGACGGGCAACGCGGGCCTTCAGGCGCTCCTGACGAACAGGCTCAAAGTTACGGTGAAGCACCGTCAAGAACTTGATAGCCTCAGGAGTGAGGATCTTGGCGTGGTCGCCAAGCACAGGGCCGAGAATGCGAACACCTTCAACAGACATGACGTAGAGGTATGATCAGACCCCTATTCCAAATTCTCTTCCTTATATTCGTGCTGCCCGGTGTCCGGCCCTCGGTCCCACTAGATGCCCCACAGTCTGTGCGCAACACTGCTTCCAGCCTACGGCGCACCCGGTGAACCAATCAGTCTCAAGACATCCATGCCCGGATGTAGCCGGTGATTCCACCCGGGACGAATTCTTGGTCATGCTGACACAAGAAGCCCTGAGCCAAGGGGCTTTTAAAGGTGGAGGATAACTGCGATCTTGGGGTGCCCGGGGCTGCACAAGGGCTGATTATAGCGAATGAACCTCCATAGGCAATTGGCTTCGGTGCCCGTTTTAGAAAAAATAGTTTAATGATCCCATGCAGGCCACCGCTCCTATTCACTCTTTCCTTTCCCTTACCCAGTGCCTTTTATTTCGTGAATAGCTAGTCTACACCGAGCAGAAGGCGACTCTTATGTCTCATATACAATGGCGGGCACACGAAAGCTTTCTACTCACAGGAAACCTTTGTCTGCTCGACACTCTTGCCTAATTTCACCCAATGTCAAATCTTTCACTGCCATTATGGAGTCTGGAATGGGAAGGAGTTCCATTGCCACTCTTGATACCCAAAACTCTTCGCGTGATATCGATACACTGTCCCAGTGCAACTCTGAAGAGACAAACTGCTGTTGGAATATATGCTGTGCATCTGCTTGTGAATTTGATCGTTTAAAGCAGCAAATGGGTCCCACAATAGACATGGACTCGTTGGACCATCTTTTTTCACGTATCTATGCTCAAAATGATTTACCTGTGATCGATGATGGTGTTTTCAGCTGCGACTCAGAAGCCGGTGATTCATTTGATTCTGGTTCGGAAGGTGACGCTTCGCGCGATACAGATGGGCCTCAAACACCCATCTCTTACCCAAAGAGTCAACCTTATCTGTACCAGCTGCCATTGTCTTCTAAATGGGGAAGCACACCATCGTCTATTCTCTATCCAGGCACGTCTATGTCAGCGTACTCGCCATCATCCGGCCTGACCTCGTCACCCAATGTCCCAAATGATCACTCTTCTTCAAAGCCACGTTCTTCCACGAGTGAGAGTACCATATGTATGAGCTCGGGCATTTCTGGGCTTGTAGAACAGCTAGGACCTGTTCTAATGCGATAATGATTGGTTAGCAGCTGGATTGCATCCACCTCAATTCCTTGAACTACGAATTGTTGATTCCCCCCTGGTTTCTATTCGCCCCTGTCCCATGATCTATGGCTAATTCTTCTTTTGATCGAAGGCAAGGTCCGTCTACCATAGGTGTAGGTAGCTAGGGAGCTCCTTTGACTAATGACGACTAATGGACGCTACGTGCACGTGTTTCCGATTATTCCACCTCGTGACAGCGCATCACTGACAGCAGGGTCCAAGGCTCGGTATTGTCCGGCGCGATATCATACGTGATCCTTGTTCATCGTCACGGATCTGTTTGATACGTTCTCTACCAGGTACCAAATTTATCTATCCGAGCGCATCGTCGCGAATCGTTTCTGGTTATTGGTTTCCGGATAAAAGTTCTCGTCGGTCATCATGTTTGTGCGTATTCAGTGGGTGAACTTTCTAACATTACCTAGTGGCGTTTCGGTGTGGCGTCCTCTTCGACCCTCACAAAGCTCCTTGAAAAGCAAGATGTGACTTTGGAAGAAGTACTCGATGATGCCGATATCCTTCAAGAATGCAAATCGAACAACCAAAAGCTCACCGACTACTTGCAACAGCCAGGTGTGATACCCCGCCTGCTCGACTACGCGTCTGGCAATGTGCAAATGCTGGATTCGCGAGGGAGTGAGGCCGAGGAAAAAGTGGGCTTTAAGTACGTTTTGCCCGTGTAAACTAATGCAACAGATACCCCTTTATTGCTTCTGAGATACTTAGCAGTGAGATCCCCGAGGTTTCTGCAGCTATTTTTGAGCATTCGTCCGAATGGTTGGAGCCTTTCTGGGATAAATTTTTGAGCCTTGATCCTGAAGTATCGAGCCGATCTGTCCCTCACCATGCTCATCATCTTACCAAGGCTGCCTACGGATCTCCGCAAGACAACGAATTGGCCGCTGAAGATGAGGCATCCGAAAAGGAATATTTCTCCGCTGTCACCCACGGCCCTGGATTTACTGTTTTGGCTGGGTACTGGTCGAAAGTGAATGTGGCCCTTATCGAGCATCATCCTCAGGAAATGCTTGCCTTTGTTAAAACTATGCCAGCCATTGTTGAGGGTTTGGTATCGCATTTCGAAACTCCAGCGATTGTTGATCTTCTTTTCCGCCTTGTGCAATGTGAAGACACTGTTCCAGACTCGGGCATTGTGGCTTGGCTAGCAGAAAACGACCTCATTCCCCGTATTGTGTCGCTGCTATCCCCTCATGTGTCTACCGAAAAGCATAAAGCTGCTTCAGAATTCCTGAAGACGATCATTTCTTTGTCTGCTCCCTCACCGTCTTCATTGAATCAGGTGACAATGCAGGATTCGTTCACGGGTCCAGGCGAAATGCTTTTGGGTGCAGGCGGCGTGAATAACTTGCTGGTTCGTGAGATGGCATCCGAAGAAAATGTGTCCAAGATGCTGAGCTTCATGCTGGATTACACAGCATCTAATCAAGTGCCAGAGGAGAACAAAGGGTTAGACATGTTGCAGACACTTCAAGAGGATTCTGCTGTCGAGGAAGAAGATGAAGACGAAGACGTCTGGGCTTTCCAAAAGACAATGAAAGACCGTCAGAACCGTCACTTCTCCGTTTCTCGCCGTCTCTCGGCTGCCGGAAAAGGTCTTCGCGACTCTACAGCCACTGTGCGCCCTTCCACGGTTGGCCGTTGGAACTCCATCAAAACCCCTTTGACGGAGGAGGCGATTACGTCTTCTTTTGCTAACTGTGCGGGTGTATTCATTGAATTGATTCGCAAGAACAACAGTGACTATTTCGAACAGCATCTATTCCACACCCTTCGCAACTATCTGGTCATGCGCCAACAAGAAAAAAGTGGCCAGGATCGTCAGGCAAAAACGTTGCAACAAATGAACGATGACAACGCTGTGGACAGACCTGAATTGTCTCTCGATGATCTTCCATTCGATGATGAGACTGATGCCGAGGGTCTAGATGAAGCCATGGAAGAGGTGGCTGAAAAAATGGGTATTGTCCATTTGGGCCCCTTGCTTCGTGCTCTAGCCGAGAAGATACCCGAGCTCCAAGAAAAAATGCGCCATCCTTCTCAGCCTGCGTTGATGGTTTCCACGACGTTGGGTCAAATTGAGCCACTGACACAGACCCGCTATTATATTGCGGAACTGTACGCAGAGCTACTCCATTGTTCCAACATGGCATTGCTGAACCGAACTGCTAATGTCGGTCCTCGTTACTCGCCCACTGGCTCTC
This sequence comes from Malassezia equina, assembly GCA_029542865.1. NCBI lineage: Eukaryota > Fungi > Basidiomycota > Malasseziomycetes > Malasseziales > Malasseziaceae > Malassezia > Malassezia equina. The sequence goes on from CP119901.1 coordinate 685,429, forward strand.
TCATGGGAGGTTTGGAAGGGCTCCAAGCGCTTGCTCGTATATTGCAAGGCGATGAAGACTACGTTGAGCCTGAACCTTCCACCACCAGCGCTCCGTCAGTGTCGGACAAGGGCGATCAAGCTGGTGATTCCATGTCTGGTGACAAACAACGTACCTCTACTGCGCCGAGCAATGATTCATGTGAATCGGAGGATACCACTTCTGAAGAAGATGCAGCCAGCATTGCATCAGCTTTGTCAAGTATGTCTTTGGCAGATTTGGTGACACAATTGTCAGCCAAACGACCTGTGGCTGAAGAAAGCGACTACGAAATTCTTGGCAATTTCTTGAAGAAGCAGTTCCTGACGTTCCAAGTGATCCCTACCCTCATTGAATTATTCCTTCATTATCCGTGGAACAACTTTTTACACAATGTTGTATACGATATCCTCCAGCAATTGTTCAATGGCGATATGGAAAGTGCTATCAACCGAAAGCTAACCATTTCGACCTTTGATGAAGCTTGTCTGGTCGAAGCGATTCTTGAGGGAGTGCGTCGTAACAATGAGTCTTCCCAGGGACCGCGTCGCATTCGTCTCGGGTATATGGGTCACTTGAACTTGATTGCGGAGGAAATTATCAAGCTCATGGAACGTCATTCGGACATTCTTGGCGAAAACATTCACGAACATTTCACCCCTGACTGGGAAAATTATCTCAATGAGGAACTCAATGAATCACGCGCGAAAGAGTCTATGCCTCTAGCCGGCGGCCGTCCATCCAACAACATCGGAGGGATGCAGGCATGGTCCAATCTCGAGTCTGATGATTGGTACTCTGAGAACGACAACAACCGCACGTTTGCTCAATACCTTTCAGCTCAAATGCGCACCGACAACGATGACCTTGAGGCTGATGGTGATATGCTGTCGTATATGAATGACACCAACATGCTTGGTCAGATTCCCGGAGACAATGATTGGGGACCATTCTCTGACTCGGCACAGTCGGCCTTCGAGTTTACGTCTACTGCCTCTGTATCCGTTGATGAGCCTACACAAGAAAATCTTACGCCGGCTGACTGGGCTGCTGAATTCCGACGCGGTGGTATTACAGAAATATCCAATGCACCTATCGACAATGACTCAGATTCTGACGATATGGGCATGCAAGCTCGTGACGATGTCTCTGCGGAGACGGATTCTGATGAAAACTTGGGAGACGATTCCCCTTTCGTTGATTTGCACAAGCCTGCGGCATTGCGGCAACGAGCTCAAGCCATGGATTGCGTACAACCTGAACGAATTTTGGAGCCAGCAAATGATGGTTCTGAACAATGGCCTGCAGCTGACGCGGCGCGTCATGTGCGAACTAAATCCTCCGGCGGCGAGGACAAAGCGCCGGAGCTAGCTGCTGCCCAGCTTCCCGAAGATGTGGAGCCTACGGAGAACGGTCTATTGCGTCGTACACTCGCGGATGGGACAAGCGTGACTGTTCCATTGGATGATGCCGAGCTTTCTGCAACTCAGACTATCGCATAGGACCACTTGTAGATCTTCAGTTTCATTGGTTCTAGTTCTCAGGGGCTCTCGATGAAATTCATCTGGTTCCACAGCCAGATTCGCGGACCGGAGTGAGTCAAGTCATCTCGGCCGAGCCGGTCAAAACCGGGGCATGCAGGAGGAAGCAGCCGGCACCGTGCGCTGCACACCCCGCAGCGCCAGAATTCTCGGAAATATAGTGGCCTGGATCCACTTCCTCCTAATACATCCACATACCACCACAAATGACGAACGCTTTTATTGTCGGTTCGAAGCGCACCGCCTTCGGTGCCTTTGGTGGTAAGATCAGCCAGTTCACTGCCGCCCAGCTTGGTGGCCACGCTTCCAAGGCTGCCCTGGCTCAGCTCCCTGCTAACACGCCCGTCTCGTCGACCGTTTTCGGTGTGGTGACGAGCTCGGATGCCACGGCGCCTTACCTTTCGCGCCACGTGGGTCACTACGCGGGCGTCCCCATCACTACCCCTGCCCTCACCATCAACCGTCTTTGCGGTAGTGGTTTCCAGGCTGTGATCAACGCTGCCCAGGAGATCAAGAGCGGCGATGCCAGCGTGATTCTCACCGGTGGTACTGAGAACATGTCCATGGCCCCCTACACTCTCCACGGCGTTCGTTTCGGCAACACTCGTTACGGTGTGGATCTGAAGCTGGCGGACAGCCTCGCTACCTCCCTCACCGATGCCGTTCCTGTTCCTACTCCCATGGGTATTACGGCCGAGAACCTCGCTGAGAAGTACGGCATCACCCGCCAGCAGTGCGATGAGTTCGCTCTCCAGTCGCAGCAGCGCTGGGCTAAGGCTCAGGAGGAGGGTGCCTTCAAGGATGAGATTGTCCCTATTGAGGTGAAGGTGAAGAAGGCGACCGAGACCTTCGCTGTGGATGAGCACCCTCGTCCCAAGACCACCTTGGAGACCCTGGCCAAGCTCCCCTCTGTGTTCAAGAAGGACGGTGTTGTGACCGCTGGTAACGCCTCGGGTATTTGCGATGGTGCTGCTGCCAACGTCATCGCCAGTGAGGAGGCTGTCAACGCTCACGGTCTTAAGCCTCTGGCTCGGATTGTGAGCTACGGTGTCACTGGTTGCGAGCCTTCGATTATGGGTATTGGTCCTGTCGAAGCTTCTAAGATGGCCCTCAAGCGTGCCGGCTTGAGCGTGGGTGACATGGACCTCATTGAGGTTAACGAGGCCTTTGCTGCCCAGTTTCTGGCTGTGCAGAAGGAGCTTGAACTCCCTAACGACAAGACCAACGTTTTCGGTGGTGCTATCGCTCTCGGTCACCCTCTTGGTGCCAGCGGTGCTCGCATTCTTTCGAACCTGACTTACAACCTGCACCGCCTCAACAAGAAATACGCTCTCGGTGCTGCTTGCATTGGTGGTGGCCAAGGTATTGCAGTGATCATCGAGCGCGTGTAAAGAATTCAGTGCTATAGCTTGCTTTGTATACTGCAAATTGATGAGCCTGCGATAACAGATGACCTTCGATAAGTAAAACTGATATTAAGGTTTCTTCCAGAACCAAAAGGTCTAGATATCCTTCCCTACCACAGAGCCGTCACTAGGACTTTATAACTCAGTTGGTTAGAGTATCACGTTAACACAATCGTGATCTGCGGTGTCAACCGTGAAAGTCCCCGGTTCGAGTCCGGGTAAAGTCATTTTTGAATTTTTTTTGCCTCCCCGCCATTTGGTGAGGGTGCACGGACGGTCCATTTTATCACAATTTCTAACGCACTGGTATTACACTATTTGTTCCGCGGAACGTGCCTTGAGCATATTTTTCAAGCCCTGGATGGCTTCTTGATCATTCAATGAAGCATGGCTCATGTCGTGATTTGAAAGCCACTCTTGCACAAGTTTTAACATTGTCAATGGCACTTGATGAGGGAAGAGTTGTGATGGACCCTCACAGGCAGATAAGGACCAAGTCACGTACGAAAGTTGTGTCATGTTCTTAAGTTCGTTGGCTAGCGGCAAAGTATCTGAACGTGCCAGAAGGACATGTACCATCAATAATGCGGGCATGGACCATTTCTTCTTGATGTTGTCTGGATGTTCCCATGTAGACCAAGGTTGCAAAATCAACGTGCGATAATTGCGGAATGCATAGAATAGGGCATCACAATCTTTCAAAGATATATGCAAACCGTTTGACTCGCTAGAGATCCGCGAAAGGAAATTCGATAGACTTGATTCCAAGGATGTCATATCTGAAATGATCTGTAGTTTGGATGCCTCCGATGTAGCCCGGACAAGAGACACCTGCATTAAACACACAGTCATCACGTAGGCAGCCATATCAATAGCCCTACCTTGTTAGCCATCGCAACATACCATCTCATGCTTGCCCCTCGCAGGCTAAAATGTCTGACCAAATGAGTTTGTGTGAAATCAAACCGAGAAATAAAGTCCGACATATAGGGACTGACTTCAGATTCGCTAGTGGGTGAAGTCAAAGCTTCGGAACCCAAAGTTCGTTTGCATTGATGGACTCGTGAGAGACTCAAGGATGTTTCTTCTTTGACTTTTTTCAACAAGGGACTCAACAAATCATCAGCCACCGTCTTGACGATCATCTCGCGCCATTGCGCCAGCCTTTTGTCAATGCTTTCTTGATAGAACACATTCCACTCTGAAAGGGCATTTTGCAAAGATTTGAATACATCGGCAATACGAATGTTTTGTTGCTGTTGATTTGTCAGTTGCTTGGTAGGGAATGACCAGGCCTCATCCCCCTTCTTTATCGAAGCCTTAAGCGCATGTATCATAAAATCCAGAAACTCAGCCGCGGTAGCAAAGGTTCGTGACTGAAGCGGGGCTTGGTCCATACATGCGTCCAGTTCCTTCTTAAGTTGTACAGCAAACGTCTTGATGACTTCCGTGGCTCTGTTTGTGTCCTCAAAAGTCGCTTTCAAAATGTCCTGGCTCAAGGAGCGCCACTTTTGTGTAAGCATTGCATGGTAGTCTTTCTCGCGATGGGCGAGCATCCTCTCCATAGGACTGGTCAGCTGCGAAGCCATAAAGTCATCCGATAACATGGCCAGATGCGACTTCAACATGTTGAATAAGTCAGCAAACTTGGGATAGGAAAACACAAAGATATACCACCAAAAGTCTGATTCATGTATACACTCGTTAATCAGCTGTTCCATATTATTGGCGCAGGTAGACCAGAGCAAGGATGTCGGCGTATTCCCCAACTTGGACACAACAATATCCAGCAAAGTTTCATCGGATTGCGGCGCATATTTGCGTTGGAGAATTCGTTCCAGCATTTGCACTTTGGTGACGATAGACCCTAGTTCATCCACAATAAATGTCTGCAGACGTTCCCAGATCGTGTTGATCCATCGACGCAGGGAAGGAGAAAGAGTATGTGATTCCGTTGGGTGCAATTTAAAGGCGGAAGAAAGAATAGGAGGCTGACTTTCTTCCAGTTCCTTTCCCAAAGCAAGGAGATCGAGACTTGTGCGTGAGCGCTCCAAGAGCACGTCATTGAGATCGTCAAGGAAGTTTTGTATCACAGGGCCCAAAAGGTTAAGATGTAGCGCTGCCTGCAATGCAGTCCCGAGAAGAGGGGGTGACAAACTGCGCAATCCACACATCAGAACATTTTCCACTTGCTCCAGCAGCGAATCTTGCATGTGCGGTATTTCCGATAGACACGTTGCCACACTCTCCATCTTTCGGGCGTCTTCGATCAGCGTAAGCGTCTTTAGTCTTCCATTTTCAGGAGGCGTTGAAATGGACTCTGTCTGTAAGTGCTGCCAACATACGAAGTTCTTCGATCAAAATGGAGGCTGTGAGTACACGTTCTGCATGCTGATGCAACAAAGGCGCGTCTTTGATCGACATCATCATATTGAAGGAGGAAATTCGGTCCATGATATCCACCAGCTTAGCATATACGGCAAGAATATTTCTTGTGCGCGCCACCAAATTGGTAGCATCGTTCAAACGTGCGGATTGGGCTTGCAGGTTTTGCAGGCTCTCCAAGTGCTCCTCGACACTCTTTTTGGCACTGCTATGAGCCAAAACCACGTACCTTGAGCCGGCTTTTTCAACGGCCTGCATATGCGCATTAATGGATGCCATTGTGTCTTGCACTTGTTTGATTTGACCGATTCGTTCCATGAACTCACTTGAATGTTGGCCCATCAACTCGTGGATCTTGTAGTCTACCTCTGTGATAGACATGTTCAGTCTGCTTAGTCCCACACGCAGATCTATTGCCTTGGACTGGAATACCTCTGCGTCAGAGTCACCGTTCTTGTCCGAGGAGGTGGGGCCCAGGAATTGTTGCACAAATGAATGTGCGTCGAAATCATCTCTGTACATGGAAGCGATGTCTCCTGTTATCACGCATTCACGTACCTAGTCCACCTTCAGTACTACCAAGACGAGAATGTACATGCTCATGCAGTTCTTCCTCATCGGCTGGGCGGCGCGGAAGCGCCTGGGTCATTCTGGTCCGAGCGTTCGTTCGTGGTCGCCGAGGTGTGTGCAACGAGGCGCATATCGTGGAAATATGCATGTGACACGATGCTCGGCCCCCTTGGCTGGGCGACGCGGGGCTCGTCATGGTGTCTCGTCTATGGCTTCTGTGAGCGGCGAAGCTCGATCTCTCTTTCTATCACCTCTTCTTGCCACTTCTTGATTTCTTGCTCGCTGGCAAGAATACCCCGCATACCCAGTTCCCGCATAGCTCTTGCCCGGATCAGGTTATCGTGCGAGCGTTGGCCGTGTTCATAGTTCTGCAACGCGGACTCTGCACCGAAGATCAAACCGATCGATGTCGCTGGTATGAGAAGAATGGCGTACCTGAAATAGTCAGCAAGCCTTTTAAAGCCAATGTTTGTCGACTGTGATGAGTGGACGCCACATACCGGAATCCAGGAATCAAATGATGTGCCACAAATACCGAGGCGAGACCAAAGATGGTCCACATAGCACCACTCCGAATGGCGGCTTCCTAAGAATATGAGTGTCTTTCACACGTACTTTTTGCAGCTCATACGCCGAGTGTGCTTGCTCAAGGAGCAGATGCTGGCGTTGCCTTTTCGTCATATCCAATGGTACTCCTGAACTCATTACGTGCAGAGATACGTTGTATATGCCTGCACGGCCTTGTCGGCGTCGTCTTCTGGCCGGAGCGAGTAGGCAAACTGACAGCTGCCTCGCACCCGGCTTGTGCGCATGTGGAGGGCGCTGCTATTTTTTCTTTCTACCCACAGGATGGCAAAAGAGGGACGGAACACGAAGACCGGCGCTTCTGTGGTCATGTCGTCAGGTAGGCACGTATGGCTCACACACAGAATCTGTTATTTTGGTGCATGCCTTTTTGCAAATTCATGCCCCGAAGATCGCAGCTAAATTCGCATCGAAGTTTGAAAACTTGCGACTGGAAGACCATGCCGAACAAGCGGAGACGCTCTCGAATGCCCTTGTGAACACTGTCAAAGCAGCCATGCTTGTCCCTGGCACAGATGTATCCAAGGCTCTTTCTTCTTTGTCGGAACATGAGGCAGAGAATGCAGAGGAAGTCGAGGCGCCTGCGGAAAGCAGTCAGTCGACCACCTTGTCTTCCAAGAAAGAGAAGAAGGACAAGCAATCAAAGAAGGCCAAGTCTGATAAGAAGAGAAAGGCCCAAGAGGACGAAGATGTACAGGAAGAAGTGGCCCCCGTCCAGGCGGAGGAGGAGCCCGAGGCACCCACGGTGCCCGTGGAGCCTGCGACGGAGGTCGAGGTCGTGGAAACCGTGGCGTCACGCCCCAAGAAGAAACCTGCCCAAGGCGAGCGGTTTCAGCGTGTAAAATCAGACCATGTGCAGTTCTTGGATGATCGATTGAGGGACATGAGCTACGAAGCCAAGGCAAGTAATGAGGGCACTCACACGCAGTCTGGCGCAGGCGATTGGGGCGCGCGTGCCAACGCAGATCTGATTGTGACGCGCGGAAAGGCCTTTACCAAGGAGAAGAACAAGAAAAAACGAGGCAGCTATCGTGGTGGTGTGATTGATCAAGGTTCACAGTGCGTATGCGTGCATTGACGCAGCTCCATTAAATTTACGTACGACGACGAATAAATTACGTAGTCTGTCCCATAGCCAACGCCTCATCCCACATGCCGACCTCTAGCCGCGTGGCTGTTTCCCAGATGGTCTGCAGCTGATCCACTTGCTCGATGGACGGCATGACCCGTTCCACATGCGCCTCCAGATACTCGAGCATATCATGCGTCATGCTCTGATAGTCGTCACCGCTGTACTCATCGATCCAGCGTTGGTAGGGCGCAGCAATATTTGGCAGTTGGTGGCGCTTTGCCCATAGGCCCACTTCGGCGTAGCCAAACGCGCAGGATGCGAGAGAAATCAGCAAAGACAGCAGTCCTCCTTCACACGCATCTAGCATGAATCGCGAGTACGCCATCGTGGCACGACTCTCTTTGGTCAGCTCAAGCTCTTCGCCGCAAATGCCCAGGGATTCGCACACTTGCACGTGCACCTGTGTCTCTTTCGCAAAGGCATTTGCCATCGCACTGAATTTGGCCATGTCGTACGCTGTGCATTCTGGATTCGCACCGGCTTTCGACCAGACGCGAGAGTAGTGACGCAAGTAGAGATAGTCTTGCCTGAGGAACCAGACGAGGGAGTCAAAAGGCAGTTGTCCGCGCATCATCTGTACAACAAAAGGATGGCGTGTATAAGTGTGCCATAAATTCCATGCGCGCGACGCCAGCCGAGTGATCAGGGGGTAGGGCGCATGCTCGGTGCGTTGAGGCACGCCGCGAGTGACCACGCAAGACGCATGGTCTAAAGAGCCCGTGCCGTGCCCCAGATTTGGCAGACTGGTAGCAAGGGCCTGTTGCATGTACAACAAGGCCTTGAGAATGGCTGCACGAAGCGGCAGACCCTGCGCAGAGGCGGCACAAATCGCGGCCGAGAGGGTGCACCCTGTACCGTGGGTGGCGGTGGTGGATACATAGGGCAGCACGAAAAAGGTCGTGCGTTGTCGGTGAGACTCGTACAGCACATCCACATTCCACGAATATTGCGGTGACTGCATGAAGAGATAGTCCGAGGCACTGCGACAGAGCACCAAGTAGCAAGAATCCCTCGTATACACAGACACGCCCAAGAGCGAGCCCAGTTCTTCGATGGCTGTCTTTTCGTCCGACAAGAGGGCAGCCGCATTCTGCTCGCGATGGCAGGCCGTGGCCACAGAGTCGCATTCTTCCGTGACAAGACTAAATCCTAGTTCTTTCAGTTGCTGCTCCAACGTGGATGTAGAGTACGGTGCATGGCCGCCTTTGACGAGCGCGTTTTCGGCGCCCAACCCCGTCAAAGCTTGCGCCATACGAGCCCTGCCATGCAACGTCGACGCCTCCATATCGAGAATTTGCGCACGATAGAGAATCTGCTCCGCTTCAAAGAGGTTAGGAGTGACAATGGAGGAGAGGGGCAGTAGTTCGCGGAGGACACGTTCAATGGCCTCCTCCTCCAGAAGTGTGCTCCCCGTCGACGACATCATCACTGGATCGAGCACCACATCGCCATCGTTCGTCTTTCGCCATTCTTTCACACACTCCGACACAACATGCACATTTTCTGCGTTGGACAGCATGCCCACTTTCATCGCATCGATCCGTATGTCTTGCACAAGACACCGGAACTGCTGTTCCACAAACTCAGCTGGCGGTGTGTGGATCGCACTCACCCCCTGGGTATTTTGAGCGGTGAGAGCAGTAATCACCGACATGCCAAATGTAGTGAAGGCGGTAAATGTCTTCAGGTCCGCTTGGATACCGGCGCCCCCGCCGGAGTCGGAGCCTGCGATCGTCAGGACCTGCGGGATTCGCATGGTGGGCGGAGGGTGGAGGCCCAGCAGTGCCCGTGGAGGTCTGCCGTCCCAGCCACCATGGCGTTGGCCTCGCTGAGTTCGTCGCGAGCGCTGGCCTACCTGTCGGAGCGCGGGGAAGATGCGCTGTATGCTGTGAAAGGCATGCTTGGTGGTACAGGATCCTCAAGATACCTGGATACTGGCGAAGATAAGCTCGCAGTGGTGCAGGCACAGCTGGAGAGCAGCCAGGACGTGGAGCGTCTCGAAGGCCTGAAGCGCGTCGTGGCTATGATATCCAAAGGGCGAGACGCCACACCTTACCTGGCCTCTGTATTTAAACTATCATCCACCACGTCGCTGGAGATTCGCAAGCTCGTGTACATTATTGTGCTCCGCTACGCGCCTGCTCATCCCGATTTGGCCCTTCTTTCGATCAACAGCTTCCAGCGCGATCTGTCAGACCCCAATCCTCTGATACGTGGTATGGCACTGCGTGCTTTGATTGGTATTCGGCTGAAGGTCGTATCGGCCATAGTCCTGCTCGCTGTGAGCAAGGCCACGCGCGATGCACATCCCTATGTTCGTCGCATCACCGCCTTTTCCTTGCCCACATGCTACGAGCTCGACGACAGCCAACACGATACACTGATTGCCCATTTGGGCACGTTCTTGCAAGATCGATCGCCTCTCGTGCTGGGTCCTGCGATACTGTCGTTCGCTGCATTGTGCCCAGATCACTGGTCGCTACTTCATCGTCACTTCCGCAAGTTGTGTCATGCTTTGGTGGATATGGATGAATGGTGCCTCCCGACGTGCGTGCAAGTGCTCGTGCGCTACGCGCGAGTTCATTTACCTCCGCCCCACGAAGGCGCCCATCTGGATCCTGACCTTGCGCTGCTACAGGACGCGCTTGCGAACCTGCTCACCCATGTCAACCCGGCCGTGGTGTTGGCCGGCATCCACGCGCATGTAGCGGTGACGCACCATGATGCTATGGAGCAGATTATTCCCCCTCTATTGCGCCTCCTTCAGGGCCCACCCGAAGTGGCCTACATGGCGGTCACCAGTGTGCTGGCCCTAACCGAGTCCCACGCCGATCCTTTTACGCCGCACCTGCTTCCCTTTTTGGTGAGGGCCACCGATCCTGCCTACCTAGCTCGTCTCAAAATTCGCGTGCTCGTTCGCCTGGCTGATAAATCGAACGCCGCTTTCTTGGTCCAGGAATTGGCCACCTATGCACTTTCCACGGCCGAATCTGTGGCCACGGACAGCATTACCGCTCTGGGACAAGTGGCATGCCGCTTCGATGTTGTGGCTCCGCAAAGTCTTCAACTGCTCATGGAGGTGGCACAAGACGCTTCGCTCCCGTCCAAGACGCTTGGCCGGGTTGTGCAAGTCATAAAAACTCTGCTGCGCGTTAGCTCTGACGCGGCAGCCGCTACCATCATCGCTCGGTTTGCCCTTCGTTTGTTTGTACCTGTAGCGCAGCGAAGTCGGCCCGCCGATGCGCCGCGACTGCGCATTCTCCTGGACCCTGAAGCGCGCTCGGCCGTGCTCTGGATGCTGGGCCAGTACTGCCTGGCTCCGCTGGCCGGCGAAACTCTTTTGACGTGCATGGTGCCTGACATATTGCGCTGCTTGGTGGCCCACTGGTCGAAGGAGCCCCATAAGGTACAGTGTCAAGCACTGGCGCTCTCCTCCAAAGCCTTTGTTCATCTGGATACCGTCAGCGATGCAGCGATTTGCACTGCCATTATGGTACTCCATTATGAATTGCTCTCTCTCGGATCCCACAGTGCCGACAGCGACATACGTGATCGCGCACGGTTCTACAGCGGCCTAACGCGTGGCCTGGGCCAAAATGAAGAGTGGATGAGTGATACTCTGCCTGAACAAATCCAAGCCTACCTTACCTCGCACCGCGAGCTGGACCGGTTCCGACTCCCAGGCGTTCGTCTTCGCCGCACACAGGCACAGCATGTGCTCTTCGCCAAAGACTTGTCAGAGACATCACCGTTGGACCAGCTGGCATTGACATCCATGTCCACCGATGAACTTGCGAGTATGTCGTCCGTGACCCCTGGTATGCACCTCGTTGGCTGGAAAAAGTCGCAGCTGCCTCCTTGGAGCGAGCCTGAGGCACGTCCGCCAGCGATTGTGCGCCTGCCTGACCCAAGCTCTCTCAAACCGCAAGCTTCTGTCCAAGGTCAGCGCCCCACTGGTGCGTGGCTGGAAGAGCAGCGCTCCTTTGGCAGTGATATGCTGGCTACAAACCCTCGACGGGACCCTGTTGTTTTGGAGCCCCGCACGTCCGTGTCTCGAACGCGAACGATGCCCCAAGCACGTGCGCGTTACGAGGACCTTGACGCTTTTCTAGAGGCAGAAAGCAATGCTTCTGCGAGTCTTGATGACCCGGCCGCTGAAGACGAAGAGTATATCGTAGACACCTCCTCCTCCTCCGGCTGGGACGATGCATAGCCTGCCACGCTCCTTTCCTCCACTCTTATTTCCCCTAGGCGCCCCTGGCGGACGAAATTTTCTCTTCGGTCGCAGCACCTCCACCACACCACCGCCATGCCGAAGGCGCCGTCGTCCAAGGGTCGCGGCGTGCGCCCTGCTGGAGAGCATCGCCCTCTTGCGCAGGAAATTCGCGAAGACGATATTGTGTCTAGATTTGGACGTGTTCGTGCGCCGACGCAGCGTCACAAGAAGAAGAAGCAGGCAGAAGAGGAAGACGATGACGAGGCCGCTGCGCCGGGCACGTCGCTGAAAATCACCGGTAGCCGCGCTGGAAAAAACTTTGTCGACCCCAAGCTGAGTCGGAATATCTTGCGTCTTGCTCGTGAGCAGCAAGAAGAGATCGAGCGTGAAGAGGCGGAGCTCGAGGCGGAAGCGGACGTGGAGCCTCCGCCCGCCTTCCGCGGTATGGACGAGCTGCAGGACGAGGACCAGGATGGCGAAGACGAGGATGCCTCGTTGGCCAGCGATGACGACGATGTATACGATGACCCCAATTATGCCGAACTGGACATTGATCCTGAGGACCAGGCGCTGCTAGAGCAACACGAGGAGGAGGAAGAGCAGGCTCTGGCCGACGAGGACGCTGGACGGCCGCGCACCAAGACGCTGGCCGACCTGATTATGGCCAAAATCGAGGCGGCTGATGAAGCACAAGGAGGCAGTGGCATGGAGACGATGGACGAATCTCGCATGATGCCTCCTGGCATCAACCCCAAGATCATTGAAGTGTACAGCAAGGTGGGTGAGCTGCTGTCGCGCTACAAGTCGGGCCCTTTGCCCAAAGCGTTCAAGATCATCCCATCGCTGCCTGCTTGGGAGGATATTCTGTACATTACCAACCCTGAGATGTGGACGCCCCATGCCACACTGGCAGCCACGCGCATCTTTGTCTCGAATTTCAAGCCTGCCCAGTGTGAACGCTACTACCAGCTCGTGCTTCTTGACAAAATCCGCGATGAGATCCGGGACAACAAAAAAGTCAGCTACCAAATGTACGAGGCGATCAAAAAGTCCTTGTACAAGCCCGCTGCGTTCTTTAAAGGCATCCTCTTTCCCCTGTGCGAGGATGGTGGCGTGACCCTTCGCGAGGCTGCCATCATTGGCTCGGTGCTTTCCAAGGTGTCCATTCCTGTGCTGCACTCCGCCGCGGCCCTGCTGCGTCTCGCTGAAATGGAATACGCTGGACCGACGTCTTTGTTTATTCGCATTTTGTTGGACAAGAAGTATGCCTTGCCCTACAAGGTCATCGACGGTTTGGTGTACCACTTTCTGCAGTTTGCCGACAAGTCCAAGGGCGTGGAAGTGACGCGAACGCGCCATGGCATTGTGGGCGAGCGCCGCATGCCTGTGCTCTGGCACCAGAGCCTCCTTGTGTTTGCTCAGCGGTACAAGCGTGATCTCACACCCGACCAGAAACTCGCTTTGCAGGACTTGATCCGTGTTCAGAAGCATCCAGGCATTGAGCCCGAGATTCGTCGGGAACTCGCCTCGGGCGAGTCTCGAGGCGAGATGCTGCCTGAACCCCTGCTCGAGGACGACGATATGTCTATATAGGCGCACGCCATGTTTGTCATCCAATATTGACCTCTACATGTTCATGCCACCAGGCGGTATCTAAATTTTCATACAGAGAAAACGGGGTGGGGCATTTAGTCGATGGACTCCATGGCCGACTCCGCCGCCGGCTCCTCCGCCTTGGCCTCCTCGGCGGGCTGAGCGTCGTCCATGGCCACATCGTCGATCGAAAGACCCAGGCTGATCAGCTTGAAGAGACGGTTGGCAAAGTCCTGAGGCTGCTCCAGGGTGAAGCCCGAGGTAAGGAGCGAGCTCTCGTACAGGAGCATGGTCAGGTCGCGGACCGTCGGGTCGTTCTTGTCGTTGGCCACCTTCGCAGCGAGCTCCTTGATGATCGCGTTGCGAGGGTTGATCTCCATGGTCTTCTTCGAAGCCATGTACTGCGACATCGAGGTGTCACGAAGAGCCTGCGCCTTCATGATACGCTCCATGTTCGCCGACCAGCCAAACTGACCCGTGACCAGAACGCAGGGCGAGCCGACAATACGGTTCGACACGGTCACCTTCTCGACCTTGTCGCCGAGAATGTCTTTGATCGACTTGGTGAGGTCCTCGAACTTCTTGGCCTCCTCCTCACGCTCCTTTTTCTCCTCGTCGGTCTCCTCGAGCTCCAGGCCCTCCTTCGAGACGGAGACGAGCTTCTTGCCCTCGAACTCCTTGAGCTGCGTCACGGCGTACTCGTCGATCGGGTCCACCATGAGCAGAACCTCGAAGCCCTTCTTCTTGAGAACCTCCAGGAACGGCGAGTCGCGCACAGCGGCCAGGCTCTCACCGGTCAGGAAGTAGATGTTCTTCTGGATCTCGGGCATGCGAGTGATGTAGTCAGCCAGGCTGGTCATCTCGTCGCCGCTCTTGGTCGAGTAGAAGCGCAGGAACTCAGCCAGCTTGGCACGGTTGGTGGCGTCCTCGTGGATACCCAGCTTGATGTTCTTGCCAAAGGCCTCGTAGAACTTGCCAAAGTTCTCCTTGTCCTCAGCCACCTCGGAGATCATCTCCAGAGTCTTCTTCACAATGTTCTTGCGAATGACCTTCAGGATCTTGTTCTGCTGGAGAGTCTCACGCGAGATGTTCAAAGGCAGGTCCTCCGAGTCGACCACACCCTTGACAAAGTTGAGGTACTCAGGGATGAGCTCCTCGCAGTCGTCGGTGATGAAGACGCGGCGCACGTACAGCTTAATGTTGTTGCGCTTCTTCTTCGACTCGAACATGTCGAAAGGCGCGCGCTTGGGGATGTAGAGCAGCGCCTTGAACTCCAGCTGACCCTCCACGGAGAAGTGCTTCACGGCCAGGTGGTCCTCCCAGTCGTTGGTGAGGGTCTTGTAGAACGAAGCGTACTCCTCGTTCTCGATCGTCTTCGGGTCACGGGTCCAGATGGGCTTGGTCTTGTTCAGCTCCTCGTTCTCGGTGACAGTCTCCTTCACCTTCTTGGTCTTCTTCTCAGCCGACTCGTCCTCGACCTCCTCGATCTTGGGCTTCTTGTCCTCGTCGGCGGTCTCGGCCTCCGGCTCCTCGACCTCCTTCTCCACCTCCTTGGTCACAACGAGCTGGATCGGGTACGAGATGAACTCCGAGTGCTTCTTCACAATGTCCTTGATGCGCTTCTCCTCAAGGTACTCCAGCTGGTCGTCCTTCATGAACAGACGAAGCTCGGTACCACGGCCGATGGAGCGGCCGCTGGTGTCGGGGGTGATCGTGAACGTGCCACCGGCAGCGCTCTCCCAGATGTACTGCTCGTCGTCGTTGTTCTTGGTGATGATCTGCACCTTCTCGGCGACCAGGTAGGCCGAGTAGAAACCGACACCGAACTGACCGATCATGCTAATGTCGGCACCCGAGCTCAGAGCCTCCATGAACGCCTTGGTACCCGACTTGGCGATGGTACCAATGTTGTTCACAAGGTCGGCCTTGGTCATACCAATACCCGTGTCGCGGATGGACAGAACCTTGTTCTCCTTGTCAGGCGTGATACGGATGTAAAGCTCCTTCTCCGAGTCCAACACGCTCGAGTCCGTCAAGGCCTGGTAGCGGACCTTGTCCAGCGCATCCGAGGCGTTGGAGATCAGCTCACGAAGGAAAATCTCCTTGTTGCTGTAGAACGTGTTGATGATGAGGTCCAGCAGCTGGCTAATGTCAGCGGCGAAGCCGAACGTCTCCTGCTTGTCAGCCATGATGGATGGAGCGTGTACGTGTGAAGAAGCTAACCTTCCAGCCTGGCTGGTTTTATAGGGCACCGCGAATCTGGCGCTCCGTTTCTACCAAGTTCTTTGTCGTTCTCTGGTCCAAGCGCGTCTCATTCGACCAGGTTCCATGGGGTGCCCTCCACCGAAGGTGCTGGAAGTTAGACAGCTCATCGCCACGTGCTATGGCCAGAAGAGATGCTCGGCCGATAGGTGGTCGATGGGCCAGTGACAGGGTGGCAATCCCGACGGGCGGCGGCAGCAGGGAAGCCGTCGCGACGGCCGCAGCCGCATGCAGAGTCGCTGTGCGTTGCGGTAGGCCTTCCTCCAGATCCTGTGTCACAAGCGCGGTTCCTTGGCGCGCAGTCCCGGCCATCACACGAGATAACGGACCGCGTGATCAGTAACAGCCTCGTCCCTGTACAGGGTTGTATCATGGTCTTGGTGTGGTCAAGAACTAACTGCGCACACCTGTTTATCTCGGCACAGTAATTAGCAGCCACGATGTACTCACCGTCTCCGCCGTCGGCGGCGGCTAACGCGAACCCCTACCTATATCTTAACCACCAGCAAACATTGTCTTCAGGACAATTCCCCACCCGTTCTCAGCATACGACGGCCATGAGCGGAGTGAGCATGTCGCCTGCCAGCGCTCATCCCGCCGGCCCGACGACGGCCTCCTCCGTGAGCGCCACGTCGTTTTCTCACAGTCCTATGGCGAACCCTATGTCTAGCCGGTACCCTGGCTCAGGTATGAGCTGGATGTCACGCCAGCAGGCTCACTCCCCCTTTGCGGCGCCTCAGGGCACACCGCCCATGTCGACGTTGCCGCCCGCTGTCAACCTATCGGTCGGCACGGGCATGCCCACGTCGCCGAACTACCCTGGACTGGGCTCCCCTCATGCTGTCTCCATGGTCAAGCCGGGTATTTCGCCTGTACCGGCAGCTTCGTCGACAGCATCCCCGTCGACAACGTCGGCTCTGACGGACAAACAATCGGAGTGGGACAAACAGCTTGTATATGCTGACATTTCTCGGCAATCCTTTTCGCCACATCATCATGCGCGCGCCGCGGCATTGGCTGCGCGAAGCTCCATCACCCACGGGCAAGATCCGAGCAAGGGAATCCAGCTCCCTGCGGGTGTGGCGGCGATTGGTCTATCGCTTCCGCTTCCGGGCCAAGACGACCGAAAAGGCACATGGGATGTGTCGGCGACCATGTCACCCAGCAAGCCGCTGGGTACGCGTACGCAGCAGGCTGAGTCGACCGAAGAAAAGACGTGGTCGCAGATGGATATGGGTGGATTGAAGTTGAAGAACATCAGCGATGATGTATTCCGGTATACCTTCTTAACGTCGCTGTTTATCAATCACAACAACCTTACCTCCATCTCGCCCGCTGTGGTACAACTGAAGAACTTGACTGTGCTCGATGCTAGCGGCAACCAGCTGATTATGATTCCCCCGGAACTGGGTATGCTCACGGAGCTGCGCGAGCTCTTCTTGTTCGACAACCAGTTGACCGTGCTCCCGCCCGAGCTGGGAACGCTGTACCGACTTCGCTTTTTGGGTATTGAGGGCAACCCGCTGCAGGAGAATTTGAAGGATATTATCAAGCAGGATGGTGTGCAAGCCCTTATTGCCTATTTGCGCGACTCTTGTCCGATGTCCGTCCCGCCGCCGGACCGTGAGTGGATCTCGCTGGACCCGGATGTACCCTCGTACGAGTCCGAGGAAGACAACACGAACAACATGTTCGCCGTGTTGTCCTACAACATCCTGTGTAAAAAGTATGCGACTGCGCAAATGTATGGCTATACGCCCAGCTGGGCTTTGGATTGGGACTATCGGAAAGAGTTTATTCTGCAAGAGATTATTAGCTACGGGGCTGATATCTGCTGCTTACAAGAGGTGGAAACCGGCGAGTTTGACCAGTACTTTGAGCCCAAGCTCAAGCAGAATGCCTATGAGGGCATTTTCTGGCCCAAGTCGCGGGCCAAAACCATGCGGGAGGACGAGCGTGTGCGTGTCGATGGATGTGCCACGTTTATCAACTCGCAGGTGTATCAGATTGTGGACAAGCGCTTGATTGAGTTCAACCAAATCGCGCTGCAACGGCCTGACTTTAAAAAGACCGAGGACATTTTCAACCGTGTCATGACGAAAGACAATATTGCCTCGATTGCGATGCTGGAGCATCGGAAAACAGGCGCAAAGCTTATTGTGGCCAACGCGCACATGCACTGGGACCCTGAGTTCCGTGATGTTAAGCTGGTGCAGGCCGCCGTGCTGATGGAGCAGCTGGAGGTGGCGGGGGATACCTTTGCCAAGATGCCCCCGCAGGTAACGCTCGAGTCAGGTGTGTCGGCGCCGACGTATGCATCCGGGAAGGATATTCCCACGGTCGTGTGTGGCGACTTTAACTCGACGCCCGACAGTGGTGTGTATGAATTTTTGAGCCAGGGCCTGGCGCCGGGCAATCATGAAGACTTTATGAATCACACCTACGGCACCTACACGTCCGAGGGCCTTCGTCACGGTTATGCGTTGCGCAGTGCGTACCAGCAAATCGGTGAACTGCCCTTCACGAATCACACGCCTGGCTTTTCTGGCACGATTGACTACATTTGGTACACGACCAACTCTTTGGCCGCTTCGGGCCTTTTGGGCGAAGTGGACACGGGCTACTTGTCTCGTGTCGTGGGCTTCCCGAACGCCCATTTCCCCTCGGACCATGTATGTATTCTTGCCGAGTTCAAGATGCCTCCTCGTAGGCCTGCATCCTCGCGCTAGTCCTTCTTTTCATAGTCCCCACGTCCCTGTGTCTACTATATATACATTCCCCCGTCGCCAATAGGCCCGGTGGCGGCGCGCGAAGCGACCGCGACCTGCCAAGCATGGACCAGCAGGGAAGGACCTGCACTCTGAGTCGCACCAGACCCCACCATCTGCACCAGCAGGGCTTCAAACCGATCCTCCAAGGGCTCCACAAGGCGCACAAGCTGCTCACGCAATTCACTGACGGCCAGCGCCATGTCCTGCGGCCGAGAAAGCGAATCGTTCGACGCAAAGTAGTGCGGATGCGCACGAGGGCGTGCGGACGGGACACTGAGGAGAAGGGCAGGGCAGCCTGCATACATGGCCTGCGAGAAAAAGGCGGCGCCGCACCCAGTGAGGGTATGAGGCGCGCCCCACGGCTGGCACGGCGCGTCGGCGACGGCGGCCCACGTAGACGGCACAGGCTGCGCCGGCGGACTGTGCTGGAGGTACCGAACAAGCGGGTCCAGCGCCTCTTCGTCCGTCGTCCCCGGCATGCTGAGCACCATACGAGGACTGTACGGTTGGATCACCACCACGCTCTGAGGCCGGCACTGCGCAACTCTTTGGGCCATGGCCTGCTGAAGCTGCAGGGGCACCGCTTGCGAAGCAGGTACCAACATTACAATCGGCATCTCGTCCGATGCTGGCACATGGATGGCAGCCAGCTTCCTGTCGCCGGACGCCAGGTGCGCCTGCTCGGCCCAGTCGCCCTGGGTGGCGAGCAGGATGGCCGCGCCCGTGTCGTCCAACAATAGGCTCCACGCGCGTCCGTGCGGCACGGAACCTACAATTTGAATGGGCTGCACAGCATCCACAAGCACGTCCTCGTCCTCTGATTCTAGTTCGTGGCGCGGCGGCGGTGCGCCGCTGGCAACGGGCCCATCGTCCATGGCAGGCGTGCGTGGTTCGCGCGACGTGCTGCTTTCTCATCACGTGGCCGGACGGCGGCACGGATCTAAGTGGCCCCGGTCTTCTGGCATGCAGGTGACGGCAAACAAGCGCGTCCGCGGCCAGTGGTAGGTTGTCTTGACCGACTGTGCATCGTCCACGCCTTGGGCCGTCTGCCTTCCCCGCTACGTTCCTTGTTGGCCGTGTGGTGTACGAGAGCTAGCTCGCGTGCTTAGCAACTTGACAGTTTGATTGTCTCGTGCATACGAGCCTGTTTTTTTGTTTGAAGCGCCGGTCAAAAGTATGTCACAGGCGCAACCGCAACCTGCCGCGCCTGCGGGACCCGCCGCGACCATGGGCTCAGTGGTCCGCCCGCGACCGGTCCTGCCTTCGGGGCCTGTGGGTGACGTTCGGCCTAGTACCGCTCGACCGCCTACAATGGCTCCTGGCCAAGGAGCCCCGCTGAGCTTGGTGCCAAGTGCGCCTTCCGGTCCTGTACGGCCTCCTGCGCAGTATGGCCGTCCGCCGCCGCTGGGTACAGTTGGTAGCCCGAATGCCGCGCCGCCCCGTCCTAGCGCACCGGGTGCGGTGCCTGCGCCGCGCCCGGTCGGTGCAGGCGTCGTGCCTCGCCCCCCTGGCACGGGCGTCAGTGCGTCCCCTACCAAGGCGCTGCCTGATCTAACGCCGCTGCAAGTCCAGGATCTCCCGGATTCAACACCGCTCTCGCCGCCCAGCCTGACGCGCGAGCGCCTTGCTCAAATTCATCCCAAAATACCGAATCCGTTGGCCGGTTCAGATGAGTCGCTGAGAGAGTCGCCGTCCGTGGCACAGAGCTTGTCGACCGTGGCAGGTGGTCAGACATCGCCCGATTCACCCGGTGGGACCGCATTGTCTCCCGGCGACAACGAGGTGCACCTGGACCACAGGCACTTGGAGCCAGGTGAGACTGTGTCGCTACTGAGTCACTCCAAGACGTTGCATATGTACCGTGAAAATGCGATGAAGACCAACGATCCTAGTCTGCAATATGAGCTGGCCGTGTTTATGCTGGATGTGGGCCGCACCCTCGAGACCACCGTGCCCACGTCCGATAACCAAGACCCGATGGCCGAGCGCGATGCGCTGATCAAAGAGGCCGTCGCCATTCTGCGCCGCCTCGGCGATCGGGGCCATGTGGAGAGTCAGTATTTGGTGGGCGACTGCATGATGAATGGCTTTGGCACGCCGCGTGGACGTCCTGATTTCGGTTTGGCATATGCGTACTTTTCTCAGGCGGGCAAGCGCGGCCATCCCGATGCTGCTTATCGTACCGGTACCTGCTACGAAAAAGGCTGGGGCTGCCGTCGTGACGCGGCCAAAGCCGTGCAATTTTACCGCACAGCCGCGAGTCGTGGGCACCCTGGTGCGCAGTACCGCCTCGGCACGGCCGAGTTGAATGGTGAATTGGGTCTGAAGCGAAGTGCGCGCGAGGGCGTCAAGTGGCTCAAGCGCAGCGCAGAGTGTGCAACACCAGAATTCCCGCATGCCTTGCATGAGCTGGCGTTGCTGCATGAAAAGGGTGTGCACAATGTGCTGTTCATCGATAACGAGTACAGCTGCGACCTGCTAGCTAAGGCGGTGGAGATGGGCTACGCGCCCAGTGCGTACAAGCTTGGTGTCAATTACGAGTACGGGCGGATGGGCTGCCCGCAGGACAGTGGCCTGAGTATTCACATGTACAACATTGCTGCACAGCAAAATCACAAGGAGGCCTGCTTTGCGCTCACCGCATGGTACCTCGTGGGCGCCCCCGGCATTTTGCCACAGAGCGACACGGAGGCGTTTCTGTGGGCCAAGCGTGCCGCTGTGCAGGGTTTGGGCAAGGCGGAATATGCGTGTGGGTACTTTGCGGAGAATGGCATCGGCACACCGAAGGACCCCTCGGAGGCCAAGGGCTGGTACCAACGAGCGCTCGAGCACGGCGACTCGCGTGCCAGCCAGCGGCTGTCGGCCCTCGCCGGCTACAGTGCCAAGCAGGTGGTGGAAGAGGAGGCAGCCCCTCCAAAAAATGAATTGAGCGCTGTGCCCGTGCAGCCGCTCAGTGCTCCTTTCCCTGGTGCTGCACCCATCCGCTCGCTGCAGTCGCTGGGCGTTCTCAAGTTCCCTACGCCCAAGGACATGCGCGAGACCCAAGCGCAACAGCGCGGTTTGATGTACCAGCTGCTCGTGGAGCGCGAACAAATCAAGTCGAATCCGACATCGCCTCAAAACAGTGGATTCTTTGGCCCGGGCGGCTTTGGGGCACGTCCTGCGCGCCCCTATGTCCCGTCCCAGGTGCCCAAGACCGACGGCAAAGCTATTAGCATGATTGCAGCGGGCCCCCGCGCAGGTTTCCCCAAGCCACCGACACCCGAGCCGGAGCCGGAGCCGGATCCCGAGGCCCTAGCCGAGGCGGCTAGGAAGAAGCGCCTCCTCGGTCGCCTCTTTAAAGGCAAGAAAAGCAAAAAGGGCCCCAACGAGGCTGGCGTCGAAGGCGATATGGAGGGCGATGGCGAGGAGGGCGATCTTACCGAGACGACCGTCGAAGAAGGTGGGCTGGCTCCTATAAGCAGTCCACGGCCGGAAGGCACCGCGCCTTTCTCGGTGCCGGAGCGTGCAGATGCGCCAGGCGCCGGGCCTGCCACGAGTCCTGCGTTGCCGCCCGCAGGTCCAGGTGCCCCTCCCACCGGCCCTGGGGCACCTGCTACTAAAGGTTCCGGTCCTACACCGCTCCATGCCCCCGGCGCTCCTGCTGCTGGCCCCACAACGACGTCGGCAGAGGCTAGCGCGCCAGGGGCCGATAGTGCTGCTGGCCCAGTGTCTCCTACGGACAAGTCCGAGGGCCAGGACGACAAGGAATCTGCGCCTCCCACGCCCAATCCTAACAAGGGCAAGCTTATGGGGCTATTCGGCCGCGGCAAGGAAAAGGAGGCCAAGGCCGAGGCCAAAGCGGCCAAGGCCGAAGCCAAGGCCGACAACAAGGCCGAGGACCAAGCCGAGGACGAGACGAAAGGCACAAGCAAGCCAGGCCAGGGTGACGGCCCGGCACCGCCAGGACCATCGGCGTCCGCGCCGCCTCCTCCAGGCCAACCGCCAGCGGAAAGCACGCCATCACCTACGGACAGCAAGGCACTGTCGATCGTGCCGGCACGCCCGCCACCAGGCCGTCCTCCTGTGCTGCAGCCCACAACCCAGCCACCCGCGCGTCCTGACCCGGCTCCGAATAGTGCCGATGCATCGAATGCACTCACGCTTGCCGGGCCGCGTCCGCCGGGTATGGGCCGCCCGCCGCCTTTGGATGCGCAAGGCGTGCCACCCATGCGTCCACCGCAAAGTCATCTCGCTGGCTTTGCGCCAAATCGCCCTATGATGCCGCCCAACATGCGTCCGCCGCGTCCAGGTATGCCAGGCAGTGTCACGGACGTTCGCCCAGGGCCCGGTCAGGCACCATCGCCACCGCCAGGCAGGCCGCCTATGCGTCCTATGGGCAGTGTCCCCGGTCGTCCCATGCCCGGCCGCCCGCCTGCGCATGCGCCGCAAGGAGTGGGCCGTGCATCGCCGCCCAGTTCAAGCCCTGATCGTCCTGTGGGTCCCGGTCCCATGTCGCCGCCAGGTACAGGTCCCGCACGCCAGTCGGGGCCTGAACCTATGCGCCCACCCGGCCCCGGGCTCATGTCGCCACCGCCTCCTGGTGCTATGCGTCCGGGCCCCGGGCCCATGTCGCCCCCTGGGGCCGGTCCCGCACGTCCGCCTGGTCCTGGTCCAGGTCCTGGTCGCATGTCGCCCCCTGGCTCGGCGCCTATTCGCCCGCCAGGTCCAGGGCATATGTCGCCCCCGCCTGGTTCGAACCCTGGGCGCCCTGCCAATGCGCCTGGCCCGCGCCCGCCGCTTGATTTGCAGCCTGGCCAGCGCCCGCCGCCTGGTATGCAGCCTGGCCAGCGCCCACCGCCTGGTATGCAGCCTGGCCAGCGCCCGCCGCCTGGTCTGCAGCCTGGCCAGCCCGTGGGGCGCGGTCCGATGGGCGCAGGTATGCCGCCCCCGCCTGGCCCGCAGCAGCGCATGTCGCCCATTCCCACTTCCCAGAACTTGCAAGTGCCTGGTATGCCACCCAAGCATCCATCGCAAACGTCGCTCGCTGCCAGCAGCTCGTATGCGTCGCTGGCCCCTGGCATGTCGGCTAGCAACTCCTTCATGTCGATCCCGCCTACTGTGTCGGCCAGCAGCTCCTACGTCTCGCTACCACCCAGCAATTCCACGGCCAGTCTCGCACCCGGCCGTCCGTTCCAGGGTATGCGCCCCCCGCCGCCGGGTGCTCGCCCTGGTATGCCACCGGGTGGGCCCATGAGCGGTGGCCCGCCACGCCCGCCCTTTGCCATGGGCGCGCCCGGCCGCCCGCCTGTCCAAGGACCCCCGCCCGGTGGCCGTCCTGGTATGGGGCCTATGAACGCCAGCCAGCGCGAGTCCGGCTCCAATGCCAGCACGCCCAAGTCGATGGCGGACGACGAGCAGTGGGCCGATGCCCAAGGCGGTAACGCACCTACGAACAGCGGCGTGGCGAGACCCCCGAAGGATGTGCCAGATCTTGTGCTGCCTGACTCGGAGGGCGAAGCACAACCACGCAAAAAGTGGTTCGGTTTCATGTAGCTGTTACATATCATCGAATGTCCTATTTATTGGGCTTGTGTCAAGTTTTTATAATTGATATGGCCAAGCAAGTATTGCTGCAGCTTGAACGCCGCTTTGGGCTTGAACTGCGGAATCATGTGGCCCGCACGATCCACCAGAGCAAACGTCAGGCCACGCTCCTGGTGGATCGTACCATGAACTCGACCATCAAAGCGAATCGGTGTCCTGGGAGGCGATTGGAAGCCCATACGGCCGCCCCACGTCATATTTTGGATCGCCAGCGCCGACCCATTGGCAATCAGCACATAGTCCCACGTGCCATGCTGGATCACCGTGCGCTCGTTCTTCTCAATAACGCCGGGCAGCACAGTGCGGTCAGGACTGCGCGTATCATCGGCGCCATGCTTCGAGGCAAACACGCGCTTGTCCGTGCATTCCTTCCATGTTGTGTGAGGATCCACATGAAGCGCTTGTTTCAGGGCCGGATGCTGGTTCAAAAAGTTTCTCTTGCTGGCTTGTACAGCATTCAAAGGCATACCCAGCGCATCGTAGTCGAGCGTGCAGTTGGGCTTGATTTCATACACGCTAAAGCAGTGGTTGACACGCATGGCCAAATCCGCGCCCATGTCCCATACCGAGTGCTTGGGGCTGTACTGAGCAGGCTCGTGGATGTGGCCGCGAGGGGGGTAGTGTAGGTGGTCCGCCACGTACGTAGCCACACCCTGCTTCTTTGCTGCGTCATGGATCCAAGCCATGATGATGTCATTGAAACCAATGATGTGTTGGTTTTGCTTCAAAAACTCGTACGCAGGAGCCTCCTGCCCCAAAAAGTTGGTGGTAAACGAGGGGTCATTGATGCCAATGCCTTTCAGGTTGATCCCGCTCGCATTGAATGGGTGCTTGTAAATTTCATGGGCCATGTACGGAATATACATGCCGGCGTAGCTCTCACCTGTCAGCCACAGGCGCTTGCCTTGCAGCTCCTTGAACGTCTTGAAGAACTGCTGCAAAAACCCATAGAATTCTTTCGCGTGATCGTATTCATTCTTGATGTCGGGATGACCCTTGGTGAAGCCCACACCAATGGGCGTCTCCACGAAAAGAACGTGCGACAAGTTCGTCCAGGAATAGGGGTTGGGCGTCGCCACACTATCAGGCGTCTTGGGCAGGGTGATAGGGCCGGTTTCCGACAGCGCGCCTTCGAGCGACGAGCAGCCAGGACCACCATTGAGCCAGATCGTTATGTCATCATGGCCTACATCCCCGGAAGGTGCCCACAGCCAGAAAAACAGTTGACGAGTTTCATTCTTTTTCCCAGAGATGGGCATGTTGCCGGCCCACGAGTGCGGTACCTTGAAGGGGATACCGGGCAAGCGTTGAGAAACGAGATACTTCGATGCATCAGGGAACGTGGTGTTGGATGGATAGAGAGCCACAGCTTGACCAACACAGGCCAGAGCTATGCTCACAACGCCTAGCAAGGTTGTGTGCATGGTGGGATACGGAAACGCAAAAAGCCCTTTCGAGCGTGTGCCTGATCGAAGATAACCAAAAATAGCTTCGAGTACCGCAGCAGCCCGCCGTGGGTCAGAGTCCAATAACAACGTCGTGCGGTGCACCCCTCGCGTAATGTGTTGGGAAAAAAATAGCCGACCTTACTAGGTACTGTCCCCACGTGAGGGCTGCAACCTGTCGTGCACGTAAGATAAGCGCAGGGGATAAGATAGACGGGTGCACGCCGAAGTACGACGTGAGCGTAATGGGCCAATCAGATGTGTTAGTTTGAAGTGACATGGCCCAGGTTGGCCCCGGTGAAGCGACGTTACAATTTTTTAACAACGCCGATGCCGTTTGACAAGTCTAGGCTAATTGGGACGAACTGAGGCCGTGTAATCTGCGTAGCCCCAAATAAAGAGAATCCTAGTTAATTGAGGCCTATTCGCCCCCCTTCTTCGCTCCCCGTACTATGTGGCACCTCGGTTTCCCCCTGCTGTGCGCCTTCGTGGCCTTCCAAGGCATTGTGGCGAAGCCCGTGCAAAAGATCCCCCGGACACGAAAGACATTTTCGGTCGCTGCACGTCGCATGCTTCTCCTCAGCCTCTCCCTGACTCGGTCGATATGTACCAGCACTATGCCGTCCTGGCTCAGCAGTCCAACTGTGTGAAGTACCACATCGGCCAGGAGGTCTCGGACGCCAAGCTTCTTTACGCCATCGGTGACAGTGACTACAACCAGCGCATGCAGAACTTCCACTCCAAGTCGCTGGGTATTGTGGTTTCGTGGGCTGGGGTGAACCAGACGGGTATCAACTCGGTTTTTCAGGCCGCTGACCTGTTCCTGGAGGACGTGGACCGCGACCTGTTCCCCAATGCTCGCCAGGGTGCCAAGGCGTTCTCGGGATTCCAGAACGAGTACAAGCGTGTCACTGACATCGTTTTGAAAAAGGTCAACGAGTTCCAGAACAAGTACAATGAGGACCGTGTCTCCCTGGCTGGTCTCTCGTTCGGTTCGGGTGTTGCTGCTGTGGGATCGCTGCACGTTAACTGCAACCTCAAGCGTGGTAAGCTCCACCGTATCGTCGTTTTTGGTCTGCCCCGTAGCGGCAACCAGGAGTGGGCGGACTCGATCGACGATGCCCTGAAGGATCGCTTCTACTACGTGGTGAATGGCCTCGACATGGTCCCTCGCGCCGCCCCCCCCCCCAGGTGAGTTGGGCTACCAGCACCCCTCGGGCCAGATTTGGATTAACCCGTCCAACTCGACGCACGCCTCTTTCTACCCTGGCCAGGAGAACTTCCACGGTGCGAACTCGGAGTGGGGCTTCAGCATTCCCAACCACACCGGCTGGTACTTTGACACTCACATTGCGTCGTACTGGGAAAACTGCCCCGCCAGGTTCGGCCACCACTAAACGACCTTTCATGTTATGTTGTAATGAGTTGATAAACGAGGCTTCTTAGATATGAATACACATGAAGGTCTGCCCGGTGTCCGACCAGCAAGCCTGCGCTATGCATCGTGGCGTGGTAGGAGGGGACCTGCCCACCGCATGAGCATTATTAATATCCGGACCTTGGGTGGCGATGGAGATAGATGACGTAACGTGTTTCCAAACACTCCGTGGTATTCAGTCGAGTTTTACACTGGCTTGCCATGGAACCGGCTCATATAATTGAGCTCAGGCCAAATGGTACGCCTGTCCAGGATGGGCCGTCACTATCCATGAATGCAACTCCTGTCAATACCACGAATTCCTCGCAGGACGTTGCCAAGGAGCTTCAAGGCACTGAACGTGCAGAGAGGCAGCCAGACCGCCCCCCGTCCACGACAGAGGCAGTTTGTTTCGACGAAGACCCAGAGCCTTTCAAGCATAGTTTTTTTGACAAACAGCTTCAGCCTTTTCGCAAGGCTTTTCTCGCTCCAGTAGGCGTTACCACGTTTATGAATCTTTTGATTGTTTGGCTTTTCTGCTCTATCTACTGGGGCTCTCTTTACCGCATGAGGGAACATACACCCAACCTCAATTGTATGGTCCTGAATCGGGATCATGATACGATTGGCGACTTGATCGTGCAGTCCCTTCTAGATTCGAACCATGGACCTCTTCCTCACAATACGTGGGTCGAAGTGACAGAGCAAGAATTCCCCACGTCCATCCAATTTGTGGAAGCCATTGAACCCAAGCAGGAATATTGGGCCGCTATTGAGATTCATGCGAATGCTACTCAGAACTTACTGCGCGCTCGCCAAACGGGTGATGCGTCCTGGGATCCGCAGAGCGTGATGACCATGTATTATGCATCGGCGCGGAATTCTGTGGCCATACCGAGTTTGATCCTGTCTCCTACGCAGAGTATCATCGGAAAAGCGACCAGCCAGCTGGCTACGAAACTCGCCTCCCAATACCTGTCTGCCATCGGCACGAATGCGGCTGCCATACAAGCACTAAGCCAGGCCCCCCAAACTTTGGTTCATCCTGTCGACATGCGTTTGGACGATCTCCGTCCATGGACCTCCAATGTGGGTCTGGCTCCGACCTTCGTGGGTATGATTTACCTGGTCATTTTGTCCTTCCAGGTCGTGCTAGCAGGCTACGGTGGGCGCATGGCCGTTCAAAAGTACTTGCATTACCGCGGCTTGATGACGCTCCGTTTGCTTACCACCTTTGTAACAGCTTTTCCGCTTTCCCTTATGTTCACATTGCTTGATATACCATTTGAATTGCCATTTGGCGGCAACTTCTCGTATGGCGGTGGATTTATGGTGTATTGGTTGGTCACCTACTGTGGTATTTGTGTGTTTTCCCTGGCCTTGGAATCGGCCGTGACCATTTTAACCCCTCGGTTTATTGGATTCTTCCTCATCTTTTTCATCATTTCGAATGTAAGTGTGAGCAATTTCCCCGTCGAGACAGCGTCCTCCTTTTACTTGTACGGGTATGCGATGCCTTTCTACAATTTGCGCCAAGTGTACCTAGCCGTTCTTTTCCGGGTCGGAGAGCGTACGTATATACTACTAACGGAAGGGTCTACCATTATGAAATACGTCGGCATCATCTGGGCTTGGATGTTTTCCATTCTGATCACCTACCCAGTCTTTGTGTGGCTGGACTATCGCAAACGCCGCCAAGGCTACCTAGCCACCGTGGCGCCTCCCTCGGCGTGAGGGCCAGAGGTAGTTGTATGTAATGATGACCAATCCATATACGCGTCACGGCGGAGGGCGACGCGTGTTCGTGTCATCCACGGCACTGGCCACGCTGCTGGCTTTGCAGCGATGCCGCTCAAGCAGCTGGAGATTGAAAACTTTAAGAGCTATCGCGGTAAGCATATCATTGGGCCATTCAGTGCCTTTAGTGCTGTTAGTACGTATGAACATGGAGGGCGCTGACCCCAAGTCGGACCCAATGGCAGTGGCAAGAGCAATTTGATGGACGCCATCTCGTTTGTGCTGGGTGTGCGAGGTGCCCAGCTTCGCTCGGCGGACCTTACTGACTTGGTATATTCGTCTAGCGCTTTGCGTGGAGAGTCGTCCGAGAGCGACGAGGACGATGGACCACAGCGGGCCAGTGTCACAGCTGTATTGGAGGAGGGTCACGGTACGGAGCACCGGTTTCAGCGGGTCATCACATCATCCGGCAGCTCCGAGTATCGATACAATGGACGCATGACAACGCAAGCGTCCTATAATAGCAAGCTGGAGCAGCTGAACATTCTGGTCAAGGCACGCAACTTTTTGGTGTTCCAGGGTGATGTGGAAGGCATTGCTGAGCAATGCTCCAAAGACTTGAGCAATGTCATTGACCAGATTAGTGGTTCCTGCGCCTTGAAAACGGAGTATGAGGCAGCACGCGCCACCTACCAAGAGGCGGTGGAGCAGTCGGCAGGACTGGTCACGCGGCGTAAGACGCTGCAGACGGAGCTTCGCGATGCCCGACAGCACAAGGAGGCCTCCGATCGGTTTGATGTACTGAAAATGGATTTGCATCACCACATGGTGCAAAAGGTGTTGTGGCGTCTTTATCATATCCATGAAATTATGGAAATCCATACGGACTGGATCGAGGCTCATACACCCCGTGGCGAGCAGGCGCGGAAGCGTATGCAGGAGAAAGAGCAGCTCGTGGCGGAGGCTCGCTGTCAACTGGGTGTGCTTCAGCAGCAGATGCTGGACAAGGAGGATGAGCGTAAGCAACTCATTCGTTCCTTCGAGGCCAAACGACCGGAAAAAGACCGGCTGCTGGAGCGCGCAGAGCATGCTCGCAAAAAAGTCAAGCAGGCACGCTCCCTCTTTGAACAAGCCCAGCGAGATTATCATGCGCAGCAGGCGTCGCTCACGCGTCTGGCTGCGGACGTGGATTTGGTGGAAAAGTCGGCGGCGCAGGCGAAAAAAGACCAAGAAGCCGCCCTAGAAGCGTCAGCCCTCCAGCTGAGCGAGAGCGACTTGCAAACCTACTATGACCTCCGGACGCAGTCACAGACGTTGGCCATGGAAGAGCGCAGCGAAGCAGAGCGCCTGGAGCGCGAATCGCGTGAGAAGCAAAGCGCTTTGGAGGCTGCTCAAGACCGGCACACGGAGCTGGAGACGAAGCTAGAGCGGCTTGCTCAGCAGCTCGTCTCCTTGCATGAAATCATTGCGGGTCTTGCGCGGCAAGAGCCGGAGAAAGTGCAGAGATGGGAGACCGCCAAGTCGCAGCTAACCGCGCTGCAAGCGAGCAAGGCAAAGATGGGAACGCGCGAGAAAGAATTGAACGATACACTCGTCGCGTGTTACAATAAGTTGTTGCGCATGGGCCAGGACCAGCGTTTGCATCAGCGTGAAGCGCGATTGCGGCAGTCGCTGCGTTCACTGCAAACGATATTCCCCGGTGTCCAAGGGCGTTTGCGGGATTTGGTGTCGCCCACACAGAAAAAGTACGAGTTGGCAATGGCTACAACATTAGGGCGCCACGCCGATGCCGTCGTTGTGCATCACGAGAAGACGGCCATGGAGTGCATCGAGGTAGGTACGAGACTGCTCACCACAGTACTTGCGCAATCAGCGCGCTGGGCAAGCGACATTTATACCGCTGGACACGATCCAGACGAAGCCCATCAATGATCGTTTGCGCGGTGTGTCGCCCCAAGCTCGCCTTGCCGTGGATGTGATGCAATATTCGCCGGCCGTCGAGCGTGCCGTGCATTATGCCTGTGGAAACACGATGATCTGTGACTCGTTTGATGTGGCTCGGCACATTTGCTACGAGAAGCACCAGCGTGTGAAAGGTGCGTGGCCTCAACTTACGCAGCCGTGACGCTGGAAGGCACTGTGATCCACAAGACGGGTATGATCACCGGTGGGCCGTCCATGCAGGAAACGGTCCAGCTGTGGGACGAGCAGGAGATGGTCGGTGCGCAGCGTGAGCGAGATCGATGCATGGCTGAGCTCAAGGAGCTGCAGCAGCAAAAGTACGGGCTCGGCGATGAAGATGAGCTCGTAGCTGAGGTCGCGCGTGCCCAATCGGCCATGCAATCTGTACGACACGAGCGCGCAGAGGCAGAGCGTCGGCGCGACGATATGCAACGCGAGACAGAAGCGCTCCAGAAGCAGAAGACCACGCTGGCGGAGCGTGTGCAAGCCCTCCAGGCGCAGAGCGCGCAGATCAAACAGGCGCGAACGGCCGTGCAGCGCAAAATCGATGCAGCGGACGACGGACTGTTTGCGCCGTTCTGTGAGCGTATTGGCGTGGCGAATGTCCGCGAATACGAGTCGAACCAACTGCAGCTCACACAAGCGCTGGATGTGGCCACACAGCAACATCAACGGCAGCTTGCGCGACTTGCCCACCAGCGGGCCTTTTCAGAGGACCAGTTGAAAAGCACGGCGGACCGACTTGCGTACATTCAAGCGTCGATGGACAAGGAAAACCAGCGTCTTCCTGCGCTGGAGGAGCAGTTGTCGGCGTGCGATGACGAGATGGCAAAGCTGCGTACGTCTATCGATACCGCCAAGGCGTCCCTGGCTGCGTTGCGTGAACAGCATGCACAGCAAAGTGAGGTTCTCGCTGAGAAACGCAAGGCACTCGTCATGTCCACGCGCGATGTCGAGGCGCACCAGCGGGAGGTGGCGGAACGCAGTGACGAAATGGCGCAGCTTGATGCGGAGCGCACAGACTTGTATCGCCGCTGCCGCCTGGAAGCGCTCGATTTGCCTCTGGAATCGGGCGACCTCGCTCAGGTTCCGCTCGAAGAGGACGCATCGCTTGCCCTAGAGTCAGCGCAAGAGTTACACGCTGTGCGCGACTATGGCTTGGTCGTCGACTTTGCTCGTCTCTCTGATGCAGAGAGAACCGATCGTGGCTCAGGCAAGGGCCGTGAGCTGCAAAACAAGATTGATGCTGCGCGTGAGGAGATGGACCAACTGGCCCCCAGCACGCACATGGGCGAGAAGCTCACAGCGCTCGAGCGCGATTTGAAAGCGTGTGAGCGCGAGATGGACGCGTGCCGCGAACTCGTGCGCGACACGCGCGATGAGTTCCAGGGCCTGAAGAAGAAGCGTACGGACCTCTTTTTGCGTGCCTATCACCACATTGCCGAGCGTATCGATGGCGTGTACAAAGAGTTGACGCGGAGCAAGGCTGCACCGGCGGGTGGTGTCGCGTACCTGACGCTGGATGAGACGGACGTACGTATACATGGCTGACCCCAGGAACCTTTCCGCACGGGTATTCGGTACCATGCCATGCCACCCCTAAAGCGTTTCCGCGATATGGATCAACTTTCCGGCGGCGAAAAGACCATGGCAGCGCTCGCCCTGCTCTTTGCCATCCACACGTTCCAGCCGGCCCCGTTCTTTGTGTTGGACGAGGTGGATGCGGCGCTGGACTCGCACAATGTGGCGCAGGTTAGCCAGTACATTCGTGAGCATGCGAGTGAGCAGTTCCAGTTCATTGTCATTTCACTCAAGGTACGTGGTAGGCACTTACGCAGGCCTCTCTCTACGAGCGCAGTCAGGGCCTTGTTGGCGTATATCGCAACCAGGAGACGCACTCTAGCGCAAGCATTACGCTGGACTTGGAGTCGTATGCGTAAATGGCGTCCACGCTGGGCATGCACACAGAGCGGCCCTGGCATCTTGCTTATCGTCAAACACGCCTTGAACGAGGGCCGAGGCGGCCCATGGCGCGAGCACATCCACAAAGCAGGTGCGCGCCTCGTTCATACATGGCACATGCTGCGCCAGGTGCTCAGCGAGCGCTTGCATAGCATGTGTTTGAATAGGGCGTGGCGCAAAGTAGCGCAGGGTATTCAACGCCGTGACCAACTGCCCAGCTCCCTGGAGGAGCGTGGGGAACGAAAACACGCTTGCCGGTACCGCGTGCGCTGGGAGCGGCCCCTTGGGCCATGCAGGAAGTGCCTCGTGTCGATCCCACTCGATGGCTGCCAACGCTGTCGTCCACAGGGTAAGAGCCGCATGGTCCCACGCACTGAGGTGCGACGACGGATCGCCCTTGTAAGGCACCAGCTCCAAAGCCAATGCGGCGCCCACATGGCCCACGTTCTCGGACACGTCGCACAGCTTGGAATGTATGGCATCGATGTGCTCGGCCACCGAGCACCAGCGCGTCGGTGGGCCCGGGAGGTGGTGCGTGGTCGTGTACAAATAGGAGGACAAAAACGCGTAGAGTTGGTCCGTGGCGTGCGCCACAAAGGAGCCGATCAGCAGCTCACAGGCTGGGTCCGCCGTGCAGCCTTCCACGACATCATCCACAAACAAGGAGAGGACGACGCGGCATGTCGATTGTATGATGTCTTCCCATGCGTCGATGGCGGAAAAGGCGCCCTGGGTCAGTGAAAGACTCGCTTTCACGCGATGCATACTCGCATGAAGCATATGGAAGCACACATCCGATGCGCGCAGGTCGACAGACGTGCCACGATAGGGCTTTTGAGCGATTTGCACGGTGCGCAGCAGGAGCGTAGCCAAGTGGCGCGCCTGTGGCACTTGTATGGGCACATCACATAGCGCCTGAACCAGCACGCGCTCCGTGTAGGCAATGGCTTGGAAGATATCGTCGCGAAGTAGCCGGGCCATCGACGATGCATCACCATTTGGCGGCGGCAGTACATCCATAAACGGGGCCAGGAGCTGTAGAGCTTGCTCATACTGCCCCTGTGATACATACCGGCGCACATAGGAGGACACGCGGAGGATATCCAGGAGTCCCTTTTGGTGAGCCTCTTTGACTTCCATCACTACTTGACGTGTCTCCAGCAATCGCTGCGCCTCGGCATCAAAAGCAGCAGCGGCCTTGGTCAGACGCGGCATATGTGTTTCCGTCAGCGAGGCCAGTCGCTGGTCGGCGCGAGCAAGGACGCCAGGCAGCTCATTGAAGGACGTCTGTGCACGCACAAAGGAGTCTGTATGTTTGACGCACAACTCGGAGATCTGGTGGCGCAAAGATGCGACGGCCGCCTGTTGCTGCGCGGGCTGCTGCTGCACCGTCTCCTCGGAGCTAGTCAGGAGCTCATGTAAATAGCGCATCAGCTCCCGCTGGTAGGCACGGCTTGATTTAATTTCATCTTCATCGACGAGCTGCAGCTGAATCGCTACCTCTGTCAATGCATCCACGTCCACCGGCCCAGCCGGGTCCGCAGCGCCCGCCTCCATCGGTGGGAGCGAGGGACGAAGCCGCCCGTGTGGAGTGCTCCTCCACCCACCATGCGCCCCGCGACGGCGGCCGGTGGCCCCAGCGCACGCGGTCCCACGTCGGGCAAGGTGCCTCGTGATCCCAGGGTACGTGCCTGTATCTACCACTAGATTCCAAAGGGAGCTGATCCCACGCGCAGCATTTACTATGACTCTGTCTTTAATCCGTATGGAGCGCCGCCGCCGGGCCTGCCCTACAAAGAACGAGGTACGACTTTGTTGCTCATGTCAGAGCGGTCGCCCGATGGCTACCATGGAGCGAAAAAGCAGCGGCCTGCACCACCAGAAGAGGAAGACTCTGATGACGATATTGTGATGCCAGCGGGGCCGCCGCCTCCGCGTCGATCCACGCGGCCCGCAGAGACCTTGGCCTCTCATCAGCGGACTGGACGCGTGGAAACGGTGGCTGCCCCTGTTACCTACTCGTTCTACGACCCCGCTACAGAGCCTGTTTTTGATCCAGACGAGCAGGAGTCCAATGCGACGCACGTACACAACGACCCTGATCCTGCCCCTGAGACCGAAGAAGTGCAGCCCACCGTACTGTCGGCAGCTCCTGAAATGCGCGACTTTCAAAAAGAAACTACAACGTTCGTCCCCGCCTCCGTACGACGCCGGCAGCGCGCGCGCGAGACCCGCGAGCCGTAGGTCGGTAGTTTGGTCACGTGATGAGACGCGTAGGCGCCGTGTTGGTTGTGTCACAGGCCTCCTCGCCCGCCGCACTTCCTGCGACGGATCACCGATGGCGGAACCAGGTTCCACACCGACACATCCACGGGGCGCACGTAGGCGGGGGATGTGGACACCATCGCCGCCTCGTCATGCCAAGAGCATGGCACTGGAGGGGTGGCACACAGATAAGCCTAAGCGCACCAAATGCATGGGAGAGGAGCTGGGACAAACAGCTCTCCTTCCAGCCGCGTCGGTGTTCCAATCGAATCTGAAACCAGGGCAGAATGACACACAGCTATTTGTGAGCACACCCACAAGAGATCCTCCGTCTCTACCGGAGGAAGGCACACCTGAGGGCGATGCCGATATCGACTCGCCAGGCATGGCACGCGCTGCCTCGCCCTCGGTGGAAGCCCATGTGCGTCGCGACTACGTCAGAGAGGTGCTGGGAGATGTATCGAATCTGAGCTCCCCCGCTGCCGTGAACTGTCTCAAGGACCATGTCTCGCCGCTGCGTGTGCAAAGCACGCCGTTGCGCAGATCCGTTCATCTGCCGCCCACCATGTCCTCTGCCAAAAAGACGCCCGTGCAAATGGCCCTGCAAGATTGGGCAGGCTCAAAATTTGACCGTCCCTTGCCCACGCTGGATGCTTCATCGCCCAGTCAAGAGCCCACTTGCTCTGCTCCAGGAGCGCGGGAGAGTTTATCATCGCCTATCAAACTAAGCACGCCCGGTCGTAGGGCCTGCGACGTCCCCGCCCCTCGGTCATTGGGTATGACACAGCGCTTGCCGGTCCACCGTATAGCCATATCGCCACACCCGCCGGCCCAGCGCGTGCCAGGTTTTGGTCGTGCGCTACCCCCAGCGCCATCACCCGCCGAGCGAGCGGTGGACCCTACGCGAACGGCCGTGACCCCAGTCCAGCCTCTTCTTCCAGACATGCCCAAGTCCTCGCCTTTGCCGCGCATACCGTCTCCTGAAAAGGGAAAAGAGGGTGCTGCGGGATCCTCCCCCAGCAAATCGTCGCGCATATGGCGTCCTGCTCGCTATACCAGTCAGGCACCAGCAGTGCGCGTGTGGGATAACCCAGAAAAGATGGAATTGCACAAGCGTCTGCGCCCTGCGGTACAAGAACCCATGGAAGAGTCGGTGGAACCTGCTGCGCCCAAGCCAGAGCCTGCGCCCCCAGCGGCCCGGCGTGTATCAACACGACTACTAAAGCGCGCGGCCCCCCTCGACCATCGCGCTCAGGCACAGGCACGCCCCATTAGTGAACCTGAGAAGGTGCCGGTGCCTACCCGCTCTAGCACCATACCAGCCATGCGTACGCCTCGGACTCCTCGGACGCCGCCTGTGCCGCCCCGTCCGCAGCTATCGTCTACGGAGCTCGCGAGATTGACGCAGCGTCATACCAAACACAATGAGGCGTACACGGTGGAACTGGAGACGCAGATCGAGCGCCTGCCAGGGCCGCGTCCCCCGAGTCCATCGCAGCACTTTCTCTTGGGACGCGGAATGCGAGCACGCGAGAATTACCAGCCATCACGAACAGAGACGGACGAGTATGGTCAGCCTTTGGGGCACGCATATGGAGCGGGCGATGACATGGAATACTCCACGCCTCCTGGCAAGCAAGCTGTGCATTGGGACAAGCGCCTGGTGATCAGTCCTACGCAGTTGCGCCCCGCAGAGGCGCAAAAGAATGCCTTGCCACGGCGCAGCTGCCTCGTGGCCAAGCCTGTGGCCTTGGACGCCTTTGGGAACGTGGCCAGCAAACCGATGCGCGAAGGACCGCGACGGCGCGTGCTCATCAAGCGACGCATCTACGATAACGAGGGGGATGTGGCATGATAGAAATCTGTACACTAATGTATTACTCTGAAGCAGGCGTCCGTTCCTCCGATACGCTAGACCCATCCGCTTCCGCCATCATAGCAAGCGCATCGACAATGTCCCATGGCTCACCAACATGCCAGCCAGCGCGCGTGCGCTTGTTGCTGGGACCCACAGTGGTTGTGAAGATCTGCTCCGGTTGGATATGTATTTTGCGGGCGGGCGCGTCCCGCTCGGTGGAGCGGCGCAGCGGAGCAGGCGGCGACATAGTCACACTGCTGGCTCGTCGCGAAGTGGCCTGCGATGGCTGGTCGTTTACCTCGAAGGATAGCTGCGACAGGAACCGGAACATGTCCTCGTCCGTCTTATCGTCGCCTGCGCAGTACACATACTCCGTATCAGGATTGTCAAACAGAATTCTGTGAACAATTTCGCCTTTGTTGATGGCCAACGGTCGTACTTCCACGTTCTTCTTGCCCACGACCACTTCCACTTGCAAGTCATTCTGCGATAGAATATTGTCTAGCAACGACTGGCACTCTTTGGCCTGGAAAGAGCCAAAATCGGGATCTGCATTGCGATAGTGCCAAACGATGCTGCTCTTTTTCTCTTCAATGTTGCTGCCAATCGTACGATCCGTGAAATAGCGGAACACGTTGAGGACATCGCCCTTCCAGGACATGTCCAGCTCCGCCGACAAGTTTTGTCATGTGCTCTCAGCGCCATGCTCCTTGAAGTAGCTTCCGTGCTCAGCCGATAGGCCCAGCGCAGATAGGCCGCCAAAATGTTTCGTCAAAAAGGCCTCATCTCGGCCCGAAATAATATACACCGCATTGTGGGGATTTTCGCTTAAAGCGCTAAGAGCATCAAGCAAGCGTTTTGAAGGGACAGCGGCCGCAGGGTCCTTGACAATCGGCGTCAGCGTTCCATCGTAGTCTAGGAGAAGCAAGCGCTTCTTGGCAGGCGCATACTGTTTCAGCATAAGATTTGTATCAAAGAGCGATGTTGAGTGCGCCGAGTATCGGTGGCGCAAACGAAGCAGCATCTGGTGCACGAGAGAGAGAGCCCACATATGTGACGTTTGTGACATGACCTGGTCATAGCACTGTTGATGGCGGTCTGCCCGCTCCTTCTCACGAATCGCCAGCGCATGGTCAATGGCAGCTGCCACACCTGCAATATCCCAAGGATTGATTTGGATCGCCGCTTGCAAGTGCCCCGCGGTGCCTGTAAACTCACTCAGAATCAATGGGCTCCGTTGGAACTCGTGCTGACACACAACGTACTCCATCGACATGGTATTCATGCCATCACGTACCGACGTGACGAGTGCCAGATCGGCCACCGATAAGAGTGCATAGTATTCACTGCGGTCAATGACCTGATGGTAGTGTTGGACGGGTGTGAAGCTCAGGGACCCAAAGTCGCCATTGATTTGGCTCACCAGTTCCGATACCTGACGCTCAAGTTTCGCGGAGCTCGTCATGGTAGGAATGGTGATCTGGATCAGCACCACTTTCTCCCGCCATTGCGGATAATGGAGTAGCAAATCGTAAAAGGCCTGCAACTTTTGAATGACGCCATGCACGACATCCAGCTTGTCACACCCAACAATAATGCACTGATCCGCATACAAGTCACGCAGTTGCTGCATGCGTGGCTGGACCCGAGGACAGGTCGCCTCATAGCGAACCCGCTCCACGTCCACGCCAATGGTATTGTGCGAGACTTGGGTCACACGCCCGTTGGACGACTCGACAGAGCTGCCTTGCACCTCCAGTCCTCCCACACGCACGCAGCAAGAGATAAAGTGGCGCGCATACGAGCGGTTTTGGAAGCAGGTGAGATCAGCGCCTAGCATACCCTCCAAGATTTCATTGCGCTGAGGCAAGCATCGGAAGAACTCACTGCTAGGGAAGGCGGAGTGAATAAATAGGCCAATGTGGGCATCGGGGATCGCTCGACGCACAAGCAGAGGGACAAGGAGCAGGTGATAGTCATGCACCCAAACGATGTCGCCTTGTCGATACTCGGATACAACACGCTTCGCGAACTCTTGGTTGACTTTCACATAGGCGTTCCAGCTGTACTGATCCCAGGAACTTCGGTCCTCGTCGTCGCGCCACATCATATAATGGAACAGCGGCCATAGAGTGGTTTTGCAGTAAGCATCGTAGTGGGCAAAAGCCGAGTTCTGATCCAGCCAAACAGGGACAGATTTGATGCCGTACAGTGGCTTCTTTTCTTCTTTCTGCATCGGAATGGGTCGCACAGAGAGGCCCCCCTCGTGCCGGGACCACTCAGATCGATCCTCCAACGATGCAAGCACATTCTCAATAGACTGGCGCTCCTCTGGCGTCGTCTGACCAGCATACGTGCGCATATCTTTCTCAGCATTGATGGCAAACTGTAGATGAGTCGGCGCCCCAATATAGGTCTGTTGATAGCGGTCACAAAGGCTGTGGATACCGCCGTTCAGCGCCGAATGGCCGCGGTGCATGCACAGAATCCAAGGAGGACGCTCATCACTTTCGCCTTTGGAGCGCGGGGAGAGCGGGCTCTCCTGGTTGCTTAGGCCTGTGGTGCGTTCTACCCATTCAGGTATGCCATCGGGTATGCTCCCTACGCTGGATACAAAGGAGCCCACCGGAGAGAATTTATCCCTTTCTGAATGCTCTTCGTCTCCGTCTTCCCCTTCATCGTAGAACCACGCCCGTCTTCCTGCGTGAAGCTTTGAACGTTCTTGGTTCTCGTGGAACGACCGTTCCAAATCCTCGCCATCAAAGGCGCTGGTCATCGACATCGACATGGAAGGGCGGTCTCGACCCTGGGTAACAAAGCTACTCGTTCGCGCCTTCCGAGCTTCATTGACCTGCTCATCATGAAATCGAATTTGCTGCATAATAGCCTCTTCTTCGCGCTCGCATGCTTCACGTTGAGCCCGTCGCGCCCGAGCTTGAATAGCCAACTGAGCGACCGTATCGACCGCCGCAAGTGCTTCCATCTTATGCTCCATATACTTACATTCGGCAAGGGGGCGAATTGTGAAAGGAAGGGTGTATGCCACTTGAATGATACGGCCGCTAAGCTTCTGATCGGGTCGCGCGATCGCAAGTTCATGCTGCAAATGCTCAACACGATCCACAAGCGCGCTCAACGAAGTGAACTTGGCATCTTCTACCGAGGAAAGAATGGGGTCCACCGGGTGGATTTGGTTCTTCTCGTGCCCTGCGGCCACCTCTGGTCGGCTAGGTGCCTTCACAGGTTGCATTCCGCGAGCACAAGACGATCCACGTCCAAGGTAGCAAGGTCGACGAATGCCCGGCCGTGCTCGACTATGATGACTAATCGAGATCCGTGGGGAACAGGGGGGCAAAGACTGGGAGGGGATGCGCCTCCGTGTTGAAGACCCAGTGCCGCAAAGAGATTTTGTCGCGCGGCGCGAATAGCAGATGAAGATACTTCAATGTTTCAGAGAGCCAGAATCTAGAGTCAGTAGCATATGTACATACGTCTCCATTCGGTCGATTTGTCGATGGTGCACGTCGTCGACGTCGTCAATGCCAGCATAGCCACCGCGACCCTGGTCCACCTGGCACCAACGCTGGAAGGCCTGGAATATATTCCAACCCCACTCACGGTACACGGGGTCTCCCGTCAGCTGAAATGCGACATAGAGAGATTCAACAGTTTCAGGCCGCAAAATGTTGCGGGAGTCAATGAGAGGGGCCTTGTCTGGCTCCGCTGTGCGATTCACACTGCGTAAGTGAGTATAACGTACCGTTTCACGACCCAGGGCCTCGTCCCAGGTTTCATATCATTGGGGGGTTGGAAAAAGACAATTTCAGCGCCCAGCCCCGTGGCAGACTCGGTATAAGTATTCACGCAGGATCGCACCAATTCGTGCCCCACTTGCCAGTCTTCTTGCATGGCCGCAGTGGCTTGAGACGCGTTGAAGGGTGGATGAAGCGTGCCATCAGCATGTACAGATGCACCTAGCATCATGGTACCTCCTAGGAAACAAACCAAATGGTCCTGTTTGGTACGACGAGCCCATGTAATTTGCTCCTGTACGCGGCGTGGGAATAGCTCCATCGTATATAGAAGCGGCGGTTCCATGCCAGTAAATTGACCTAGAAGCGTAGACTTGATGTCATTGAAAGCATGCTCGTACATGTCCCGATACACGTTCTCCGTGTAATTGGTTTGGAGGTATTGCTTGACCAGATACTCGTAGTACGAATCACCCCGCGAACCCAAGCGAACTTCACCCAGAAGGGGAACCCCAGATTGCGGATCGAGGAAAATGGGAAGCAGGCCTTGACGGGGAGGACGAGTGGCTTCGCGAACAAAGAACATCGGATTCTCTGCCAAATACCAATACCTTTGGTTTTTCGTAAGATGGGCTAGGTACTTGAACTCCAGCTGGATGGTAGTCGCTTCAGCCAAGCTGCTGCTGTTAAAGTTGTCTTTGTCATAGAACGATTCCCCGGTCGCCAAGTTTACTTCACGTTTTGGTATACCAGTGGGTGTTTTGAATGCAGGCAAAAGTCGCAAGGCTAGCTGCTCCGCTTTGTCTTGGAACATGTCTGCGTCCTCCAAAGAGGCTGGCAGTGTGCCAGGAAGCGGATCTCGCATCAGCGCCGAGGCCGACAAAAGGCCGCCCATGACGCGAATGGTCGTCTCAAACACATTCAATCGCCCATCTAGGTCCCAGTGCAGTACATCGCGAATCCAGTCCCGGGCCTCTTCGTACTCGTGTTGTAGCCCCTGGAGGATGAGCATATCCAACGCGTCGACAATCGTATAGCCCAACGGACTATCAGGACGGCCAAGTAGGTTGGATCCGGATTTGGAAATGGGGTGGTATTCGTCAAAGCCCCAGCCGTGTTGCCGATAAGCGTTCCATGATTGAAGAAAGGCCGTGCGGACAGCTTCCAGCTTCTCAGTATCAGCTTCGTGAAGCGGCTCCAGAGGAAACTCGTGCCGAGGAGGCAGAGTAAAAGGAACAGTAGGTATACGTTCGAATGCATCTGTATGGAGCGTAGTAGGGTACGCCGCTCGCCACAAGGCCCACAAGTACGACGCGAGGGCCACAGCCAGTGCGGCAACAACGAGAAGGCTCGCCAGAAGCGCTTTTTTGCCCAAACTGCTGGATTGTTTGTTTTTTATTGTACGATTTCCATTTTTACTGTCCTTGCCTGAGGTGTGTCCCTTGGACCTCGACTTGGCCTGGGTCCTTTGCTTGACGCCCATGTGGCTGAAGGCCAGCGTGCGAAGGACGTGACGAACCTCCACACGTAGGGCAACCGATCACGCCCCAACCCTCCACGGTAGTGGCGCGCTGTGACCTATGCTGTCCGTACGTAAAGAAGGGCGACCTTACGCTGCAGGGTGTCTTTTTATTTAATTGCAATGGCAGCGTTCTTGTGTCTAGATTGTTTCGTAACGATCTGAAGTATGTCAAGAGTCTCGTGGCTGACATGTGAGAGCAGGTGTGACAGAGTTGATCCGAGCGCATGTGGTCCAAAATACCGATGCTACGACGCCCGTTCTGTCCCTAGGCAGTCTGACATGCATCTGGGTGCGCTGCTCTGATTTGTTTGTGGTGGCTGTGACCACAGAGAATGCGCACGCCATGCTAGTATTCGAATACCTGCACAAGTTCGTGGCCTTGAGCAGCTCCTATGTCGGCGCACGACTTCACGAAGATGCCGTCAAAAAGAACTTTATGCTAATCTATGAGCTTCTGGATGAGACAATGGACTACGGATTTCCGCAAAGCAGCGATGCATCTGACCTCAAGATGTTGATTACCAGCGAAAGTGTACGCGCCGGTGACGTATTCAAGTCGGAGCCAGGGCCTTCGGCACAGCCTGCTATGCCCGCACCAATTCAGCGCTCGTGGAGACGCAGCGACATTAAGCACCGCAAGAATAAGTGTTTCGTGGATGTTCTCGAGACACTGCATCTTCTTGTAAGTCCTCAAGGCCAGGTCCTGCGAGCCGACGTCGATGGTAAAGTGCTAGTGCGAGCCCTGTTGTCTGGTGTTCCTGAGTGCAGCATGGGTATAAACGCTGACCTGTTGAGCCTTCCGAATACCCCTAATTCCTCGCCCA
Organism: Malassezia equina; assembly: GCA_029542865.1. Lineage (NCBI taxonomy): Eukaryota > Fungi > Basidiomycota > Malasseziomycetes > Malasseziales > Malasseziaceae > Malassezia > Malassezia equina. The sequence goes on from CP119901.1 coordinate 728,238, forward strand.
CAGGGAAGGTAAAGCTGGTCGACTGCTCGTTGCATCCCTGCGTAAGCCTCGGTCGCTTAGGCGGAGAAGCATGCTTACAATTTATCCCACCTGATGGTGAATTTGAACTCATGCGGTATCGTGTTCTACGAAACATTCGCTTGCCAGTGCGTTTAAATATTGTGGTGGATGAGATGGCAGGGCAGCACATTCGGTACAAGGTGCAAATCCGTGCAAGCCTTGATTCACAACTGCAGGCATCTGATGTGGTGGCAAGAATCCCCGTTCCACCCCACGGCACGCTGACTTCCTGTTCCGTGGAGTTTGGCAAAGTGAAGCATGATGGGGTGGATGACTGGCTTGTGTGGCGGATCCCAAAGATCCATGCAGGCAATGAATGCGCATTAAGTGCAGAAATCAAAGTCGGACACTCGGGACCAGTTCGATGGGAGCGCCCTCCCGTGCAATTAGACTTTGATGTATCCATGTTCACACCCTCCGGCTTCATGGTGGAATACCTGCAAGTGGTGGAGCGAAGCAACTACCGACCTGTGAAATGGGTACGGTATCATACGCGGGCCTCGCATTCCTACTTTGTACGATTTTAGCGGCCTTCACCGGCAAGTCGCCAACGGGCAAACTCTGCCTCGCCGAAACGCAAGAGAGATGTAGTACCTTGGTCAACAATAGCGACAACGACGCTGCGGCGCCCAGCCTTGAGAGGGATGTACACATTGTTCGGCCGCGAATGAGCTGTGGCGCGATTTTGGGCCGTCTGTCCACAGGTATACAGGCGCTGCACCAAGGAGCCGAGTACCTGCAGCAGCCATGCAAGCCGCTGCCACATGGAGCTAAAGTGCGTAGGCCGCTTCGACACCACTGCCTTGGTACGAGGTTTACGTTGTTTTCCATACGCCCGACTGTTCTGCTCCCGAATTTCAGCGAGTTTTGCTTCGTCCACATCGCCGGAGGCACCTAGTGGTACATGAGAGAAAAGTGTCTCGAAATCACCGACGCGCAGCATCGGATGTTTATCAGCCTCCAACACACAGATGCGGAATTCAGGAGGCGGAGGCTGGGTGCGCTTAAACCGTGTGGCTGGTCGCCATGCGTAGAAAAAGGGAGCCAGGTGCTCCTGGTCAGAGGAGGGGGCGAAACTGGAGCCCGTCGAAACAATTTGGAGCTTTTGGAAAATGGAATCTGAAAGTCAGCATCATGGATCACATACCGTACGAATCAAGGGGTCGGATGCCCAGCAAACCCCGAGGCTTACTGCGAAGGCTGCGCACGACGAGCCGAAGCAGGTATATGATAGAAGCCATAAATCGAGCCACTCGTGAGAGAATCCACGAAATCACCGCTTGAACGTAGCGGCGTTGATGCACAGAAGCCTTGCCACTGTTTGAAGCCCGAATTTTGTCAACTAGGGCGGCACGCTGCACGATGTACCCAAGCCGCTTGAGATAAGCGTAGATTTGGTACCGCGACAAACTGCACGAGTTGCAGCCAAGAATCTGAGCGTATGCTTGTGCCACTGAGATTGGCATACAAGACGAAAAGTCTTGGGGCTCCGGCAGTTGACCTGGGGTACGCGTCCAACGGCAGTCGAGAGCGCCACGCTCAATTAGATACACTGTTTCTTCCGGAAACAGTTCAAGGTTCGTGACGAATCCTTCTGCTTTCGCTCTCCTTTCAGACAGTCCGACATTCACGCAGGATTGTCCCCGTTGGGTATGCACAATGGCCCGCTGGAAAATGGGGTCCCAAGTGGCCGTTGATAGAGACTTGCTGTGTGTCAGTCGGTACGATCAGCACGAACCTGGAGTGCGCGCGAGGAAGAGAGACTGTCGAGAATAGAGCTTCGCGACTTTGATCGAGTACTTTTGCTTGTCCGCCAAACCCTGTCGGCTCAAAATCTTTCTCCCCTCGCTTAGGGATCGAAGGCGCAGGCGCATCAGCAGGGAGGCCGGCGCTCAAGTGCCGCTTCGATAGTGCAGAGAGGACACTATAATCTGGCATGTCCTCCTCATCATCCGAATCACCCATAGGGCGTTTCTCCTGGGCTACTTTGTCATCCTCATCCATAGTGATGCTGTGCCAGAGGGGACGTTCCCTGCGGCGTACTTCTGAGAAACGAGTATGACTAAGCAGATCGTCTTGCCAGTGGAGAGGGAGCTCGGACTTTCCGTAACCCTTGGCACGGGACCATGGCACTTTCAGGGCCTTGGGATCTCCCCAATGGAGACAATATGACAATGCCCGAGATGCCTGGACCGAGAGGCAAGACATTCGCAGGTCCATGGCTCCAGCAGCAAATCGTCCTTTCGTTCACCGTTGGGTTTATGTCGATGCTCGTGTTCGGATTGTGGAAACGCCACTACCCGGCCATGTATTTGGCACGCCACCATGCGCAAGGATCCGCGCTGCCTTATCAAAAAATGAGGAACGGAGTCTTTAGTTGGATTCTGCCCACCATCCTTTACTCAGATCACAGTGTCCTGCATACAGTCGGACTCGACGGTGCGGTAGCTCTTCTGTTTCTAAAGATGGGCTTTGTCTATCTCACTCTATCAACATTGTGGGCGGTATTTGTATTGATGCCTATTAACTATTATTCCAATGGCTGGGTCGATGGAGTCAAGCCGGGCGAAACGCCTGGCGACGATATCGATTACATGGTCATGGCCAAGAAAAAGCAGCCACAGGATCCTTTACCGGTGATCCCCTTTCCCAGTATTGTCACGCGGGATACGCTTTATGAAAATACGCAGCTTTTGAGTACATTTTTGTACTCACTTCTGGCCATGTGGGTTCTCAGGCGCACGTACCATGTGTTCATCAGATACCGACAGGGCCACGCATGCTTGCGAAGGAGTAATGAAACTGCGCGCACTGTTGAGGTTCGGATGATACCTGACCACCTCCGCACAGTGGAGTCGCTGGAAAGCTATTTTAGCGATATTCACCTGGATGTCGAGCATGTTAGTATTCTCAAGGATACCCAACTTCTCGACAAACTGCTGATTCGGAGAGCAAAGAAGCTGCAGCAACTTGAACGCGCTTGGTTCAAATGGATTGGAGATGAACCCGTGGACAATTATCATCCGGATGGGATTCGCGAACAGACGCTGGCTTTTTTGGAAGCACCCCGACCAGGAGAGCCGCCTGTGGTCGGTGCGTCAATAGTAACGAGCCGTCCGCGACCAAAGATGCTGGCCACAAACTGGAGATGGTTTGGTCAGCGTGTGGATCGCATCGATCAGCTGTCATACGAGTTTGCATCGCTAGATGCGACGGTTCAGGAACTTCGTGATTCAGGGTTCAAAGACGGACATACAGCGTTTGTGACTTTCCACAATGCTTGGAGCTCAGTATGTACCTTGTGACTGACACATTAGCAAATCGCTAGTCAGGTCGTGCATTATCCTGTGCCAGGGTCCATGCTCACAGAACCTGCGATGGAACCTAGAGACATTATCTGGATGAATGAGGAAACGAACGTATGGGATCGCCGGGTCCGTCAAGGTGTTATGACCATGCTGATTGGCTTGCTTCTCACGCTCACGTTGTCGATCGATTTCGTGCTGGCGACACTTGTGAATGTGAATGAGATTCGAGAATATTTGCCGTGGCTGGGTGATATGTTGAATGAACATGCTTGGCTACGAACATTTGTTCAAAACTCGCTCCCCACTTTGCTCCTGATCTTAATTAACGCTCTCATCCCTGTCGCGATGCGATATTCTACCTACTTCCAACGGATTCGCTCACATTCCCGAGTTGACCACAGCGTGCTCAATAAGTATTACCTCTACTTGTTGTTCTCAGTGGTATTTGTTTTTCTATTCACCAGCGCACGCGATATGCTAAAGGAACTGTCGCAAAGTCCGATGCATATGATCGACAAGCTGGCTCAGTCTTTGCCCGTGGCGCGCAATTTCTCGTTGTCGTACGTGGTCTTTCAGGGACTTGCTTTACAGCCGTTCCAGCTCGTTCTTTTGCCAACGATTCTGAGCCAACAACTGCACCGTATGTGGTACCGACGTACACCTCGACGCCGCATGCAAATGTATCAGCCACCGATGTTGAATATGAGTACATTGTATCCACAAGCTCTGCTGATATTTACTCTGTCTGTGCTGTACAGCATTGTCTCCCCTCTGATCACATTGTTTGGTGCTATTTGTAAGTACCGGTGCTACTTACACAGACTTTGGCTTTGCCTACGTGGTGCTGAAGTACCAGTTGTTGAATGGTATGTGTCTTTCTATTCATTGGCAGTCTTTGAAAAACCCTATGATTCGCATGGACACGCATGGCCCCTGGCAATTCGACGCTGTATTTGGGCCCTAGTGCTATTTCAAGTGTTCCAGCTTTCGCTGTTCTCAGTGCGAAAACAAGTGATCAACAGTTTACTTATTGTTCCACTAATTTTCTACACCATATGGTTTGCAAATAACCTCCAGGAACTATTCCTTCCTCTCACCTCCTACGTGAACCTTTACGATATCTTCACCATGGACAATGAGAGTCACCTGCATGTGCAAGAGGACGACCTGTCCAGCCGAGATGCGGATGAGCCTGCATCCAATGACATGGCCCAGGAATCATTCGAGCCACCCTTGTCGTGGAATCATCCGGGCCTTCTTAAAGTTTCACATCACACGTACGGACAGCCAGCCTTGAAAGGACGGCTTCCTTCTCTTTGGCTTCCATAAAACATTTGTGGTCATGAAACGTAGATATCATGTACAGACGTAGGCACGATTTATCCTAGACGCACGGCATTGGCACCACTAGCATACTTGGAGCGCTTCGAGGGCCGGGAATCATCGTGGGCCTTGTCCCAGCCAGGTAGGGCTTTTTCTTGACTAGAGTTCTCTGACATCTTGCGCTTGCGCTCTTCAGCACCTGGCTTGACGTATTTCTCGTGGATTTTGCGTCGTTCCTTCTCCAAACTCTCATTTTTGACTTTGATTTTTTCCTTACGGTGCTGACTTTTGCCACCCCCACCGGCGGTAAGTTCCACGTTTATTTGACGGCCATGGAACATGGTATGATGAAATCGAAGTGCTTTTTGAAGTGACATGCCATTGGAAAATTCCACAAACGCACAGCCTTTGGAGATAGGAGCAGACGGATCTCTCGCCTTCCCCTTTGCGATGGACTTCTTCTTGGAATTCGAAAGACCAGCCGAGGCATTCGGATCAGCCTTTTTGGTAAGAAGCCGTACTTTAGGAATTTCACCACATGTGTCACCTATATGTTTCGCCAACATATCGGCCGTCACATCGAATGACATGTTGCCCACAAAAACAATGTACTTGATCCCGTTCTCTTTGGATGGCGGTTCAGAGACTGCTTCCTCGTGTGCGGTCCCATCTTCGTCGAACACCATTCGCGTTTTTCCTTTCTTGGATTTCTTTGCTGGGACTGGCGACTTAACTTCTTTGTCCTGCGGTTCCGAGATGGGTTGCGAAGCAGTGGTCGCACTTTCAGCTTCGCTTACCGCAGTCAGAGCTTCGTCAGCTTCTAGAGTGTTGGGATCTTCGGATTCTGGAGTGTTGGTAGATTTGAGATCATCCGCCTTCCGCTTGGACTTGAATTTAGCTGCCTTCTTCTGCTTTTTGGTGAGGGCGGTGGGATCACTTGACATGGCACGGACGTTGGAAAAAAAAACGTGTGGAGAGTTGGCTATGAGTAGTCGCAGGGACCAAATGCGCCAGTCGGAGCCTACCAAACTTTACATGATTGAAGCATACTCACAATTTTGTCGAGTCTTTGACGCTCTTGGAACATATTCAATCCTTCGACATCCGTTGTTGACAAAGGATCAAGTGCAAGTGCAATGACAAGTGTCTTTGGGCCCTCTTCTGCCACAGATGGGATACCACCGTCAGATAGGTGGGAGGTGTGTGAGACGTAGATGGCAATTTGAGTTGCATAAAAGGCATACAGATCTTGCGTGAGATCAGGGGGAGCGCCAAATAGAGGAACTAATGTAACATTGGGAAGAGGGGGTATCGAGTGATCAGCATCCCTGGTAGAATGAAGGCTGCATTGGACCTGCGCTTGTACCTGGAGTGTCAGCATGATTGAACATACCACGTAGCCAAGTTTCTCGCGTTGGGATACACTTATGAATACCCTGTCCGAGTACATCTGGCAAAGCACTGTTAGATTGCTCCCACAATCTAGTTGAGCAGTGATGCTTTTTGTGGGAATAACCTGTGTATTAGATAGTTCCTCAACAAGGACAGGGCTCGGGTCGGGTCGCAACATACTGCGCGGCACCGTGACAGGAGTGGAGAGGTCAACCATGCGACGCTGGCACGACAATAGTAGTTGTTGTAATCATATCGGATATAATCCCTCTCTTGCACGCGCTCTCTTAAACTGTGGTAGGATGGCCGAGTGGTCTAAGGCGGTTGATTCAAGTATATGTTGAATATTTCGGCGATTTCGCCGGTTCCCAACTTATCCTGGGTTCGAATCCCAGTTCTACCATATTTTTGCCCCCGGATGTACCCTGAAGGACGCTTATGTATGATTGAGCTCGTCATTTTGCCACGTGCCATACAATAGGAGGTTCTCAACCCACAATTCCATTTTCTTGGCCACGATGTCGGAACAGCGTCACATCGTTATTGTCGGTGGCGGCATTATAGGATGCAGTATTGCCTACTTTTTGAGTCGACGCTCTGATTGCCCCAAGGTCACCATTCTGGAGTCAAGCAAGGATGTGGCACCGGGTGCATCTGGTAAAGCTGGCGGTTTCTTGGCATTGGATTGGCATGGTACATCCACTGCCAGTCTGGCAGCTTTGAGCTTCGACCTTCATCGCCAGCTTGCCGAGAAAGAAAATGGCGCTGAGTTCTGGGGATACCGCACGGTTGACACTCATCAACTGAGCCTGGACACTTCCCGCAAGTCTCGTTCGCGCCCCAAGTTGGACTGGCTCAACCAGAACGTATTCCTTACCATGAGCTTGATTGGTGGCGGTGGAACGACAGCGCAAGTGACGCCTGGTAAGCTTACCCGCTTCTTGGCGACAAAGGCGAAGGAAGCAGGAGTCACGCTGCGTGTGCAAACCAAGGCCCAAGGACTCTCCTTCAGTGACTATGGCAAGATTAACGGTGTGCAGATTCGTTTCGAGGGTAAGGAGGAACTTCTGCCTGCCACAGATGTTGTGTTGGCCACAGGACCTTGGACTGGAAAGCTGCTTCAGTCTTGGTTCACGCCTGAAACCATGCCGCCGTTCCTGCGCTCGGCAGCCATGATTGAAGGCAGCCGCGCTCACAGTATCGTCATTCAAGCTGCAAAGCGCCACCAACTGTCAGCAGACTGCTTCTTCTCTGAGATGCGCTATGGTAGCTCCGCTGGTGCGCCTGAATTCTATATCCGTCCTAAGGGCGAGGCCTACGCCGCAGGAGGAACTGACGACGTGCCGATCCCTGAGCTGGCAGACGATGTGACCTACGATCCGAAGCGTACAGCAGAGCTGCAACGCCAGTGTGCAGCTCTGAGTCCAGAGTACCTCGATGTGAATGGTGGTGCTGATCTGGTTGCGGAACAGGCTTGTTATTTGCCTATCTCGCCCCGCACAGCCGCTCCCATCCTAGGAGGCTCGGCTGAGCAAGGTCTATACGTTGCCTCAGGACATGCTGTCTGGGGTATCAGCAACAGCTTGGGTACTGGCAAAGTGATGGAAGAACTGCTGTTGGATGGCAAGGTCACAAGCGCTGACATCCGTCACTTGCACCCGTAATCTGACTTGGATTCACGCCATGCTTCCACCCCTAGACAGGATGGATAGAGAAAAGATCTGTACCTATGCTTGGTAGGCCAAACGGCGCGCGAACTCGATCAGAGCCCGCACAGGGCGGCCTGTGAGGCCCTTGCCTTGGTAGTCATTGAGAGTGTTGGCGGCAGCTTCCATCGAGCCAGCAATATCAATGTGGGCATAGCGCACCTTTGCAGGCTCGCCCTCAGCGCGGTTCTCGAGACCATGGACAAACTGCTTCAAGAATACGGCCGCAGTGCAAGAGCCAGCAGAAGGGCCACCTGTGTTCACAAGGTCTGCGTTTGTCTTGGAGATCTGGGAGAGATACATGTCAGTGAGGGGCATGCGCCAGCAAAGGTCATGTTCCGCCTCAGCGGCCACCTTTAACTCGCGCCAGAGTGAATCCGTGTCGGTGAAAACACCCGAGTAAACGTCACCGAGCGCGATCACGCATGCGCCAGTCAGAGTAGCCACGTCGATGACAGTGTGAGGCGCAAACGTATCAGAGACATACGAGAGAGCATCCGCAAGAATGAGGCGGCCCTCCGCATCCGTGTTGTCGACTTGCACGGTAAGACCATTGCGAGCCTCGAAGATGTCACCTGGCTTTGTCGCCCGTCCGCTCGGCATGTTCTCCGTAAGCGGCGTCACAGCCACGAGGTTGATGGGCAGACCGAGCTGTGCAATCGCAAGGGTGGTAGCCACTACAGCTGCAGCGCCACCCATGTCGGCACGCATGAGGTCCATGCCTTTTCCGGGCTTGATGCTAATGCCACCGGAGTCAAAGGTCACACCCTTGCCCACCAGGGCCAGAGGCGCAGCATCCGCGTCGGGCGCACCGTGGTAGTGCATCTCCACGAACTTGCACGGCTGGTCCGAACCCTGGGCCACAGAGAGGAACAGGTTCATGCGCTGCTCGCGGGCCCAGTCAGCATCGCGGACAATCACCTGAGTATTCGGCACATGCTTGAACAGGTTCGAGATGCGCTCCGCGAAGAGGGTGGGGTTGAGCAAGTTGGCAGCAGTCTCCTGCAATTCACGAGAGAGATTCTGTGCTCGCGCATAGACCTCACCCGTGTACCAGCTCAGCGGAGTGCCACTCGAGGAAAGCTCATCGCCGTCGTCACGCAAGGCCTTCTTCTCGGTGTCCGACGAAGCACCTGTAAGGGACTGGACCTGGATATGGCGACCGCCCTGCTTCTCCAGGGGCTGGCCCCATGCAGGCACGGAGCCGCGTGTCTTGAAGTGGTTCACAGTCCAAAGACCCAAGTTGGCGCCGACCGCTGCTGCATGGGGGCTCGAGAAGGAATCGACCTCGACCACTTGATGGCCCTCGTCGTGGCCAAGCTCGCGCAGGGCACGAGCGCCCTTGGCAGCCGCCAAACGAGTGCGCTCCAGGCTTTCATTGCGCAAAAACACTTGAGCCGATGGCAAAGCATCAGGGCCGGTCTTCGGTGCCTCTTTCTGCTCGCCCAATGCCAACGCAGCAATGGGGACCGACTCATTGGGGTACAGAACCCGGAGCTCACTAGTCTTGGTCGACGAGGCACGGCTACACTGCCACTGCGCAGTGATTTGTGCAGCTACTTCTGGAAGGGCAGCAGCAATCGCTGGAGCCACGCCTTCGCCATCAATACGAACAACCTTCCCGATGAGGTTCGACATGGAGAATACTAGGAAGGAAGTGATTATCTCAGGCGCTGTTTTAAATGGGTTGAATTTCTTTGTCCAGGGTATTTCGGATTTAAACCAGGCCTACATGGGGTCTGTGATGGAGGAATGCATACAACTGCCGAGCTGGCTCAGCTCCAATCACCTGTTGTAGCTGGGCGAGGCTCAGCTGGCAAAGTGCCTGTAAATTGGGCGCCTCACGCATTAGATATACGGCACTTTTGGTAGTCACGCCAGGCATTTCCCGCAACATTTCTGTAGGTGTCAGATTCATGGCGGCCTCTTGCAAGGAACCGTTTTCCATGGCGTCATCGAGCCCAATAGCTGCTGCACGTACAGGATCCGGTTCATCATAATTCTGCTTGAGATCAGATATGATTTCAACGCTTGCGTAGGGAGAGGACGACCAGATCAAGCGCAATCGGGGGAATGACAGTGTCAACAACACCAGTTTCGCCTGCACACTTAGTTCCTGTGGCGTCGTAAGACGACGATGGGCATCTCGGCTGTCACTCAGCGTTGCAAGTGTGAATGCTCGTTCTTGGTCAAACTCGATCAGCAAAATTGGATGAATATAGTGGGTTGACATAGCCTCACACTGGGTATACAAACGCCCAGAGTTCAAGCTTTGGACAAGATCGCTTAAACTCTTGCGCTCAACGCACATATCCGAGGAGATCACATAGTCACCCACCTGTAGCGTGCATGGTACCACAGCAAAGCCAGCTGCGTGAAGCAGAGAAGGAAGGCTGGAACGAAACTCTCGCATGTCCACAACCACAGTGGGACGTTGTGACACGGGTCCAGCGCGTTGGCCACCAGCCACGCGTGTGCTGAGTGACCGAATCATACGGTCGTCTCCCTGCTCCAACACAGGGTCCCCTTCCGCCGTAAGAGGAATGGCCATGGTCGCCTTCTTCCGAATGATCTTCTCAAAGGCATCTTTCTCACGTCGAAGACCCGCAAGATACATTTGTTCTTCCACCGAATCGGTGCACAACAAAAAATAGATACGCAAGTCTTGTATGCCATAGAGTGCACGGAACAGCTCAATGTGTCGAACGAACTGCGCATTTGGATCGTACAGAATGACATGGCTTGGCATGAGCTCTTGCAAGAGACTATCGTCATCGTCAGCCTGATAACAATGAATGACAACAAGTTGGCTTAGCTCGACCATGCCGAAATAGTCCATTTCATCCTCATTTATGATGGAATCCCAACTCTCTGCTGTGATGGCATCCAGGTCGGTTTGAGGTGAATCGTCTTGTTCCAATTGGGAGACCCGTGACAGCTGGTCCCATTCGTTTTTAGAGAGTTCAGGTACAATGGAGCGGGAGGTGGTGGATTGAGCCATGCCACCACGCATGCGACGACGCTTATTTGGTGAAGCACCAGTTCGGAAAGCCTTTCTTTGCATCGCTTCGCTAAGGGGCGTGTTTTTGGATAGGTTCGTCTGTGTTTCTTCGTGAATTTGTGCCTTGAGTTGCTGTTGCAATGACGTCAAATTCGTTTTCCAAGATAAATATTCCGATAAAAGCTGAGTCAAAACCGTTCGGCCTGGTCGGTCAGGTGTAGGGCCTGCCGTAGAGAGCAAACGCCGAAGTTGAGTGGCAGTTCTTTCGGAATTTACCATGATTAGTATAGGGCCATATGAGACGCAAGAACCACGATGGTATAGGTCTTGTTCAATTTCATCAAGCAGGTTTAACAACAAGCTCCATTTCGGTGGTTCCTCCAGTGTTAATGACACAGTGGTATCATCTTCGGACGTGTTCCACAAGCGCGCTTTGGCCTCCCCAAAAATGATATTGGCAGCATCACTCATAAGCCATGGAGAGGGTCGCTGGTGAGAATCGTCAGAGGGGCCATGCGAAGCGAGAATGGCCTCTAAGTATGCATAGAAAGAAACGGTATCGTATGAAATAAGTGCATTTAGAAGGCCCCGTAGCGTTGAAAGATCTCCCACCAGTTGTTTGATCCCAGGGCTGAGGCGATGCCACACTGGATCCAGCTGACGGCGAATTGTGACATCAAAAGACCCATGCATCACTTTCTCCGCATGAAAGTCGTCAATATCAGAGGTGAGCTTGCTGCGTTGGATTTCCGCCAGCGTGGCTTCCAAGCATTCAAGAATGGCGCTCTGTATGGCCCGCATGGAAGGGGGCAAAGGCTGGTGAATTTCGATCACATCCGCATGTCGATGACCCAAATCTCGATTGACGGTTTCGTGAAATCGTGGCCAGATATCAACTTCGCGCAAGTGTAGTTGACCCATGATGGTTTGCAACGTACTGAACCCCGATGCAAATGATTCTGCGTTGTTGGAAAATGCTTTGAGGAATCCGTCTTTATTTTCTTGTCGGTAGAGTCGAATGATAAATGCCTCTAATGATGTAGGAACAACCCTTTCGGCACGTAGTACAACCATGCCTGTAAGTAGATGGGTAGGGATGCGTCGGGAAAGCATATCAACGACGAGAATCCGTGAAGTAACGCTGACGATACCCCCCCCAATGTACAATTGAGCACGTTGTTTTGCGGTGAGTTCATGGTGAACATCTTGGATAACATTTTCATTCATTCCCAGCATGGAAATCGAATGGTTCATAGCTGTGACCTCCGATTCTGATGCATTCAACACTAGGATAAGACTGTTGGGCTGTGCATACACGCGGAGCAGCGTGGACACGACCTTTCGAAGCCCTAGACCAGGTGCTAAAATGACTAGTAGGTCCCCAAAATCTTCATGTTCCTCTGGAATGAGTCGGCTCAATATAGCTCGATGGAATGGTAAGAGCCATTGTCGACTGGCCGGCAACGCCATGATGGATTGCCCCTCAATTCATGCCAAGCGTGTGTGGAGGCACTATACCCTAGCTTGGGCCCCACAAATTAGTAAGACAACCAGAAACGACCGAAGTGGCTGAACAAGATTGGGCAACAAGAAGCAGGGGGTTGCACAACCATGCGGTATAGCAAAAGAAGTATTACCCGGTGGGACAAAGGTTCCTCTAGAACTTGATCAATTCATGATGTTTATGACCCTGTTCCTTGTTCTGTTTGTGCTCAATAGCACTGTGTTCGGGCTGACTTGCAAACCAAGTGGTCCCGCCGGTAACTTGGTGAGCTTGAGCTTCTCAGGCAACCATTCGGAAGTGTACGAAGTTTCCCACTCAAAGAAAGTAAACGGCTACCCGGCGTTGGTTAAGGCAGAGGAAACAAACCAAGTATTTCAATTCTATGAATGTGATCCCCCCACTTCAAAGTACAAGAGGGGAGGTCAGGTTCGCAGCGTTCTCAATACTTCCATGTGCATCACGCCAGGTGCTGTGTACCGATTTAGTGTTGAGAACCGCAACTTTAGCAAATATCCGGAAAATGCTGATGACCGCATCTCTTTGCAGCCCTGTGCACATGTGCATGGTCTAACGATGCGTCTTCAATGGTTCATGGGTTCCGAAACAGAAAAGAATTGTGCTTGGCAAATCTCGCAGCAAGGCTGGAAGACGGACCAAGCAAGTGACGAAGTGGTTCTTTCGGAGAATGGTGTGGCCCTTGATAATCAAGAGAAGCTAAAGAAAAGGTCTCTCATCTACATTTCTGCAAAACAAAATCAGTCCTACTGTCGTCCTCACGAATAATGAGCTTCGGATGAAGCTAGTAACGAATTTAAAGTTCATGATACAAAACGAATATACAGTTCACGTAGCCATTATAGCTGACGCTTACTGGCTAATATTGATGCTGTTGCCGTTGCCCGAGTTGCCGATGCAGATACCAAAGCCGTCCTTGTCGTTGTCACCGCAGGTTTGGCCACCAGGGACGGGCTGAGGAGGGGCAGGGGCGGCGGAGCTCGAAGAAGTAACGGTGGCAGTGCCCGTGGAGGTCTTCTTAGGGGTAGTCGAGGTGCTCGAGGGAGTAGTCGAGGTGGTCGACGTCTCCTTAGGAGTAGTCGAAGTGCTCGAGGTCTTCTTGGGGGTAGTCGAGGTGCTCGAAGGAGTAGTCGAAGTGCTCGAGGTCTTCTTGGGGGTAGTCGAGGTGCTCGAAGGAGTAGTCGAAGTGCTCGAGGTCTTCTTGGGAGTAGTCGAGGTGCTCGAGGGAGTAGTCGAGGTGCTCGAAGGAGTAGTCGAGGTGCTCGAGGCAGTGGAGCTCGACGAGGCGGCAGCAGCGCTCGAAACCAGGGCGGCAACGACCAAAAGGTTGAGGAACTTCATTCGTGTGAGCGAAGGCGTGAGTTTCAGGGACGTCTATATATCGCAAGTTTCCCGCCTCAGCAGATATGTGCCTTAGTGCTATTTCTGTTCTGGAAAGATAAACGTGCGATGATAGCGATGCACAATGTTATGGCGACATCTGGAATATGCTCCAATCACATAGTGTTGATCGGGAAAATAAAGACTCAACGTAAAATATTGGTCAGGGCAAGAATGCGGGCTTATGAACGATATAAGCTTTGATCAAAGCAAATTGCTTGCTGGATTTTGCAATTGGGTCGTCTAAAACGCCAAATGACTTGCGCATTCTTACTGGGCAACGTGCCATTAGCAAGCGATTTTATTGCTCTATTGCTCATGGCGTGAAAGTGTAGTCCGTCACAATAGCAACGCCGACATCGTATCTCTAAATGACAGCAGAGCATGACATCAGTAAATAGTTGAGACCTCTAGATTTCATTTCCGAAGATATTGATCGCATCGTGTACCTAGTTACTATCTTCCTGGTCATATCATGTAAAGGGAAATAGAGAGGTGCGCACTCATTATCTGGCTAAAATTGATAGACATCGTTAGTAATAGGTAAGGAACAGCCAGGGCAGGGCATGACTGAATGCCAATATGCCCCCGCTTGCTAGTAAAGGGCAGTGATTAGGGCGTGCTAAACGTGCACCGTGTGATGCAGGGGCACATTTGTACAATGCTGAACCAAGATCTTGTAAATGCTAGCACGTAGCTCTTGATTGTCCAATTATGGTCGATTTGTGGAGCAACTTAATATCGACTTTTACCCAAAATGTATGTGTATGTATGTTAAACTCAAGGTACCAACTAATTACTAACTGGTATCAACACGACTAGAATCAAGGATTGTGAAGGTATAAGCAGTGAAATCAACTGATTTGAATGGTGTTGCCGTTACCGGAGCCGCTAATGCAGATGCCCCCACCTTTGCTGTCATTGTTGCCGCAGTCCTGACCAGCGCCAGTAGGAGTGGCCGTCACAGTGGTGGTCGAGCCACTCTTCGAGGTAGTGATAGTCGTAGGCTTTGCGCTCGACTTGGAGGATGAGGTGCTAGTGCTTGAGCTAGACGTCTTAGTCGAGGTGGAAGAAGAGGACGAGGTCGAAGTGCTAGTCGAGCTAGACTTGGTCGAGGTTGACGAGGAAGTCGAGGTGGTGGTAACCGGTGGCTTCGCAGAGCAGTCACCGTTGAAGTGCTTACCCCAAATAAAGTCAAGCGAGCGGTTCGCCGCATACATCGGGTAGTCCTGGTGAGCAACGTGAGCGACGTAGTTCACCTCGTAATTGCTGGGAAGGCCACCCATGCCGTCCACACTCAACACATAGTTCGAACCACGGTCGAGGTGGTTGGCACCCTGGTAGAACGCTTCGCAATGAGTGTTGCCTTCACCGTTGTCATCCAGACCCAACGCAATTTGAGTCTCTCTCTTGAGGGCGGCACTGACCAATTTATGCTCCTTCGCATTCATGTTGTACGCGACGTGTTTAGAGGTCTGGTTCAAACCATAAGGCCAAATGTTCATCTGGTCCTGGCAGTCAGGCCAGTAGGTGGGGCGGCCAGCATTGAGCCATGTCCAAGCACCAGGGTTGCCAATCCACCACATAATCGAGTCCTCCTGGTCTTTGTTTGTCTTGCGCATCAACTGGTAGTGCTGAACAGCCTGAGCACCCATGGAGTGGCCAGCAAGGACGACCTTGTCGAGGTTGGGGAACTTGCTCTTGTCAAGAAGCATATCAATCATCTTGTCAATCATGGTGAAGTACGATTCTCCGTGCGGCATATCAGGAGAATGCGTGGAACCACCAACTTCCCAGTTCGAGTCCTTGTAAATAGCCCAGTTGTGGTTTTGAACCGCAGCCGAGTCCTGCTGGTTCAGCGTCAGCGGAGAGAGAATGATGGCATCCTTCTTCTGATAGCAGTACTTGCGCTTGGTGTGAACATAATCGAAAGCGTTCTGCATCAGGGTCGCCCACTTCCAAGCGTCACGAGGCATACCCGGGAACACAATCACTGCGCGCTTCACATCATCCGGGTTGTAGTCCTTCGTGATGTAATAAGGTTGCACTGCATCACCCCGAAGCTTAAGGTCGTCCTTGAGCACGAAACCATTCGACTCCTTCGGCACAGACGTAAGGCCACCGTCGGCGTTGCGCTCAGCAGGGTCCGGCTTAGTGAAGGGGAATTTACCGTTGTCGAACCAAGGCACCTGGTGTTGTGACGAGTGTTCACCAACCCAGTGAACACCGTAAATGTGCTTGGCGAAGCTGTCATAGCCCGGAGTACCGAGGTTGGGCATCTTCTTCACCTTCTTAGTCGCACCAATCGGGTCGTCCTTAGCTTGGTGCTCGATCTCGATCTGGGTCTGGTTGTTATACTGACGGGGACGCAGACCACTCTTGACCGAGAAGGCATGCACAAGTTGTGCTGCCAGGATCAGACCGACCGACAGGCGCACTGAGTTGACCATTGCTTTGACAAGGGTATGTGGCGTTTCCGAGGTTGTTTATATGGCGGGTGTGAATTCGGTCCCTCGTTCTGCTCGTTCCCATAGTTGCATTGTTGATCCTCCCAGGTTCGTTACTGGCAGGAGATTACGAAATTTCATTGGCTCCTTTGAGAAGATCCCCAAAAGGTAATATGTGATATCCAATGAATGACATGCATTCCTATTCGGGGCACCATATCTTGCACGGGAGCTGAGTTTGATTACATAACTAGAAACACCTTCTTGTGCATATGGGGGACTTCCGGGTTTGAGCCCACGTTTTAACTAGTAAAGCTTAAGTATCAATGGGCACGAGGCCGTTGACTGCAACATTCCGCGAGGTGGAGGCATACAAACAAGATACAGCACAGCGTATCGCTGTGACTGATATACAAAAATTAATCCTATGAATATAACATTTGAATATGCCATAATAAGATGTTTAACATTACTTCCTTGAAACATGACAGCCGGGCGTCCCATCCATCTTAGGTTTAGTTAGAGATGTTGATGGAGTTGCCGTTACCGGAGCCGTCAACGCAGATACCAAAGCCGAAGGTGTCGTTGTTACCACAGTTCTGGCCAACAGGGGCATTCGCAGTGGCAGTGACAGTCGTGGCACCGCCGCTCATCGTAGTAGTAGTCTTGGACGGGGTCGAGGTCGAGCTGGGCGTGGTGGAAGTCGAAGTTT
Source organism: Malassezia equina (assembly GCA_029542865.1). Lineage (NCBI taxonomy): Eukaryota > Fungi > Basidiomycota > Malasseziomycetes > Malasseziales > Malasseziaceae > Malassezia > Malassezia equina. The sequence continues at coordinate 745,086 of CP119901.1, forward strand.
TAGTGCTCGACGACGACTTCACCGAAGTCTCAGGGTCGGCCGTGGGGGTGTAAGTAGTAGTAGGGGTGAAAACGGTAGACGAGCTGGAGGTCGAAGAAGTCTTCTTGGAGCTAGAGGAGGTGCTCGAATGGACGATAGAGTTCGACGAGTGCGTCTTGTCCGAGCAAGAGGCCGTCGTGGTGACAGTGCGAGTGTTCGTCACAGTAGTCCAAGCGTTAGCAACGGTAGCAGCGGCAGCGCAAGCGAGAATGATCTTGGTGAACTGCATAGTGGTTTGTTGTTAGGGGGATAGAAATGGCGGGAACGGCTAATTTAAGCACGTTCCGGGGCGTGCCTACAATATGATAACACAGTTTCGTTCACGAGTTTCTAATTTGGATCCTGCATATATATGCCTCCACTTGTGTGCCCCACGCACGTGTTCCACCGACCGCATCTCCGCACCCTGATAGCCTGGCGGGATGGAGCCATTGTTAGATGCGGCTCACAATAGAATTCTAGTGTGGCCGAGGATGTGCTTCGGCATCGAACACAATGTCCCTTGCATATGCTCTTAAAGTAGTTACTCTATATTCCCCTCCTTTTGCGTTTCACCACTCAGGGCGTCGTTGATTGTATCATTGGTTTGTTCCTTGGAAACGGGGGGAGGAAGCTTGCGACCCTTCGCTGAGGGCACCCTCGATGTGATTGGATGCTGAGGCGGCGGAGGTAAACTGCGGATGGCTTCACGCTCTTTCTGCTCCAAAGCCTCGTCGTATTCGTCTTGGAACCCTGCACGTTCCATCAAATCTAATTGTTCAGGGGTAGGGGGTAGTTGAATGTGTTCTCCGTCTTGTAGCGACTCAAGCATCTTTTCCAAGGCGATATCGCTGGGTCCCTTGGGCAGATTTTTCATAATCTGCGTCTGCTCCAAAACACCTGCCTGCGCGATACCAAATTCAGCCTCGCACAGAGCACGGTGCAAAGGGGCTACACAGCCGGGGATCCGAACTTTGCCGTCCAGGATATCTCCCGCCTTAATACCGGGCCAGTAGTATACGCGCTCATTTTCGTCAAAACGATCCAAAAATACTTGGCCGGTCAGTTCCAGGCCTGCATAGAAGCCATGCGAGTTCACATAGGAGTATACAGGGCTCACTTTTTCTTTGACGTCCACAGCTGTGTTCAAGGCTGTTCCTAGAGGGCCAGAGGATACAACGCTTTCCACACCTAGTGCGAACTTGTGCGTACGGAAAGAACGGAGCATCTCGTCGGTGTTGATAATGAGAATGACCTGAGGTGAGCCATCGGTTCGTACGTACATCCACCACATCCAGACCGATCATGAAGCCAGTGGAGTAATAGTTGGGCAAGATCGCCGAGGGTGCAGACCACGAACCATCAGGCAAACGTCCCAAGAGCAAGCCTGTTCCATTCATGCCACCAAAGGGCGGCAAACCAGACTTCATGCTCGAGTAAATGCATATGCCCTTGGCATCGCGAATCACTTGAGGGGGAATTTTTTTCCTGGATGTCAATAAGGAGGACGTACGTTATTTTCAGGCTTCTGTCTTTGACGGCGACACCCTGTTCGGTGAAAATGCCTGCGTTTGTGAGAACTTGTGCGCCCTACGTACGCAGAATTCGTGTGCATTTCTCCACCTCCAGGGGGAAGTCATTGGTTGACGGCATGAACCGCTCTGCACCAAGACCTGGGGTGAGTGCCAAGGTACCTACGATGGGTGGCGCCATTCACGTAGCCTGCTGCCCAATCACTGATAGCAATGCCTTTATTGACGAGACTCTCGCCAAACTTTTGGAAGCGAGACTTTTCCTTTTCTCGAAATTCTCTTTTCGGCACATTCAAATTGTCCTTATGCGTAGGAGGCGGCTCTGTGGACGACATCCCTCTGTGCACGACCGGCGACCGGCGCCAATTGATCGGTGCGCGCACCTCCCTTGGCGTTGTCTCCACCCAACGTATCACGTGACACATACGCGACGCGCGTGTCTGTGTTGGGCTGCCAGCCGCAGCGACGACCATGGCTATGGGCGCTGGTGTGGCGTCTCCGGGAGCAGGCCACGGTCCGCTCGTGTCGCATCTGTGCGATGTGGTACTGGAAGACTTGAGTCGTAACCAGAGTGCGTAGTCTTCTGCTCTAATGCCAGTCCCACGCTTGGAGGTGCTTCTCCAGGCCATGGGCCAACCTGTGTATTCCGCCAACGAGGATGACAAGAAGCAGCGTTTGACCTCGCTTTCCGGTGATCCAAGCCCTGTTCTGAGTGATGTGTGTATGTTTGACTGACCCAGACGGCAAGTTTGTTCTCCAACGGAGAGGTCCGTGTGACACGCGCGTTGGAGCACGCGTTGGCAGAGCTCGTTACCACGGAGCGCAGCTATGTCGCGCGTCTTGATGCGCTATACAATGTACGTGACTGAGACTCACCGCAGCGTTATGCTGTCCCTTTGCATCAGCTTTCGAAAGACAAGGACACACAGATTATCCCTGCGGCCGAGACCGAACTCATCTTCGGCAATGCGGGCGAGATCTTGGCGGCGAACAAGGTGTTACTTTGCGAGCTTGAAGTCGAGTACGACCAGGGACCGGCCCAACTTGCGTCGCTGGTTGGAGATATTCTATGCCGTCATGTGCGTAGCGAATGCTGACACCAGATGCACATGTTTCAATGCTATGTGACGTACTTATCCAGCCTTGAGCGTGCGCAGCACACATACAACCAGATGCTCAAGCACCGTGCCTTCCGGGACTTTATTGAGCGCACACAGCATTCGACCACGGAGCTGGGAAACGTCGGCCTTCGTGAGCTGATGATGGAGCCCCTGCAGCGCATCCCACGGTACCAGTTGCTCATTGGACACCTTTTAAAACACATGCCGCCGCAGTCGTTGCAGACCCAGCGCTTGCAAGATGCCTCGGCGGCTGCGACGATCATTGCCTCACGTCGCGCCACGGACGGTGAGCGTTTGGCGGCTGTGCTTTGGAGCTGCCAGCGCACCATCGACCGGTTCCCTCCTGAGCTCGTGGCTCCCCACCGCGAGCTGCTGGGTAGCATTGATGTCGATGAGCTAGGCGTGGAGCCGCCGCACACGATGATCCAGACGCTTCATTCTGTTCTGGGCCGCCGCCCGAAGGCCTCCTATGCCCTATTGGTCTTCACAGATACGCTTGTGCTCGTGCAGCGCCATTCTTCACAGCCCACCCATCAGATCCTTGGCGTACAGGAGCCAGACCGGCTGGCCGATCTTATGCGCTCCGCCCACTTGGGCAGCATGCCGACATCGCGCCGGTCGGATCTCAGCTTTGCAGGCATGATCGACCTGCTGGATGTTCGTGCTGTAGGCCAAGGCACGCACAGTATCCAGCTCGCGTTTCAGCGTCCCCTTCGCGGTACAAACCACCGCGCCAGCGAGCGCCAATTTGGTGATGCCGCGCCCGACGCGCACGGCTCGCACATGGCACTTTTCCTGGACTGCTTTTGGCGTGCACAGGCTGTCCACCGCGCGCAGACGAGGTCGCTGGGCGTGCGCCAGAGTTTGACACCCTCCGTACAGGGCCCCTTGACACTGTTTTGGACGCTGTTTACCCGCTCACAATACGATCGCTTCCAGCACCGCGATCGATGCCTCGTGCTTGTCGGCTCCGTAGAGCCGGCGGAGCGTCAAGCGGCGGAGCGTGCGTCTGAGTTTTGCGTGACGGCTGAGCTGTTTGACGAGGCGAACGCCTGCATGCTGTACCTGAGTCGCGCCTGGGGCGCACAAACGCGCCAGATCCTAGCCAGTCTGGACGAGATTCCACGTCTGTGTGCGGACATGCTCGAGTCACCCACGCTGCCGCATCTAGCGCCGAGCCGGGCCGTGACTCTGCCTAGCGCTAGCAGCGCTGGGTCTGTTCCTCAGGCGACACCGACGCGCCGAGCCCAATCGCTGCGTGCGAGTCGTCCCTCCGCACCCGCTGTGCAGCGTGCTCGAAGCCTGATGAGCGATCGCGTACGTGCGAGCATCCACTCGAGTCTGGAGGCCGTGCAAGAAAGCGAGCACTCCAACGACGCGATTCATGAGGTGCCGCTAGGCCGTAAGCGCTCGGTGCCGCTCGCCGAGCTGAGCAACCAAACGTCCCCCAAGCGCCGGGTGGTACCGACGCCTGCCGATGGTGCAGAAAATGTGCCCATCGTGCCCATGCATGAGACGCCTGTGAAGGCCAAGGCCGTGCCCGTGACAGAGATCGAATCGGATGCGTCCATGCAGGATGCTGAAGTCGATACGCCGTCCAAGAGTCATGGCATCATCAGTATGTACGCGGACGATACGCTCGATCTGCCGAATCCATTCGACGAGCGTGGCAGCGTGTCCCACGACCTGCCAGTGCTACCTGAGCCAGAGAAGTCTGCGTCCCCTGCGCCTGTGATGGAACCGATCAGCGAGGAGCCCGCGGAACGCGACTCGGCAGAGTCGGAGGCGACGCTGGAGGCGGCGCCAGCGCCGCCCCCCAAAGATACGACCAAGCTGCGGGAACAACCTGTATCCGAGGACGAGATGCAAGAGTTGCTGCGTCCCCTATTGGAGCATATCCAGGATGGCCCGCGGTCGCAGCCTGTGGTGCATGTGCCACCGACGCCGGTAGCGCAAGCCTGCACGGCAGAAATTGTGCTGAGCCCCGAGAATGCGCCCTCCGACGAGGCTCTGGCCGAGGCGTCGGACAGTGACTTGTTTGCCCAGCCGCCCACGACAGATACGATTGGGTGTGCCGATATGAAGGCGGCCATCGTGGGCTTACACGAGCGGATTGCCGCACTGCGGCGGCATCGACCGCGGGTCCAGGGCGCGGGATGGGGGGAAGACTGGCAGGCGTTCAAGCAGGCCATCAAGCATTTGAACGTGTCGTGGACCAGGATGGAGCGCGCGTACGAGAACAACCAGATGGAGCTGGCTTCGTTGCGACTCGCGCAGCCGGACCATGACGAGCGTATTCACCTCTCACCGGAGGCATACACGGATCTGCAAGACCAAGTCAATGCCATTCCTCCTTTGCGCCTTGAGATTGAGACTCTATCGAAGCGCTGCGCAGCCCTCCAAGAATTGGAGAAGGATGCGCGTATGGAGAATGCCGAGCTCTACGAGGTACGTACAGCCCACTCACCCAGACCTTCAACGAAGAGCTCGCCAAGATTTACCAAACCAGCTTCCGTCCTGCGAACGAAGAGATTACCTTTTTGCGCGAGGCCCTCCAGGCCAGCAAGGCCGAAGTCCAGTCCTTGCGCACAGAGAACCGCGCGTTGCGCTTGCACCAAGCGCTCACCGATCTGTAGCGGATGTAGCAACCTCCACACGCGTCGGCGGTCCGCGGGCGGCCGCGACGGGTTGAGACCGACGTTACTATGCGTGAGGACGGGTCGGACAAGTTTACGTTCACGGTGGGAAAGATTGGTACGTGATAAATACTTACAGGAGATGCGGGCATGGTATGCTGGTATCACAACTAACGCTAGGCGATCCTGATTGGTGAGCGTGCGTCGCTGATCGAGTTTCCCTCGGTCCTCCTACCGCGCGGTGTGTCCGTCGGCAGCGTGGTGGAAATCCGCGTAACGCGCAATGAGAACCAGGAGCAGAAAAAGCGCGAGCAATTCCTGCATCTTCAGGACGATATTCTACAGATGTACGGTGTACAGAGTCCCTCTCGTACGTGGCACACACACTGACATCAGCGCCCGTCTTGTGCCTGCGCAACGTGACGCAGACGACCGTGACGATTGAGTGGGAGCCGCTACAGTTGGCACATGCTGACCTCCTTTCTTTGGATGTGCTGCGAAATGGCGAGCGCATTGCCAAAGTGCCGCATTCCTTGAAGACCACGTCGACGAAGCTATCTGGCCTGAGCATCGACACCGAGTATGCGATCCAACTCGTCATGTATACGACCGCTGGCACATACGTCTCAGAGGAAGTGCGTACAAAGACACGCACGCTCGATGACATGAGTGGCGTGCATGTGTGCCTGGGCTCTTTGCCGGAGCCTCATATCGCTGATGCGACCAAGCGTCTCGTTGAGGAGATGGGCGCGCACTGGTCCCCCAAAATCGAGCTGGAGACCACTCATTTGGTGTGCACAGCGACGCCCGCTGCGAATGACGAGGAGCAACAGAAGATCTATGAAAAGGCCCAGCTGCTGAGCCTACCGATCGTGCAGCCTCACTGGCTCTTTGCGTGCCATGACGCCCAGCGGTACGTGTGACGACTAACCGTAGCATGGTGCCTATTGCCCCGTACTATCTGAATACCATGCCGCCGAATGCACTTCAGGTGCAAGAGCAGCTGAGCAAGGCACCGGTCGTCCAGTCGGACCAAGTGCACGAGGTTGTGGCCCAACCGCACCCAGACGCGAGTGACGACGCAGAGTCTGTGGAAGAGAAGGCTGAGAAGGCTGAGAAGGCTGAGAAGGCTGAGAACAAGGCTGAGGCGAATCCTGAAGAGAAGCCTGAAGAGAAGCCTGAAGAGAAGCCTGAAGAGAAGCCTGAAAAGCCCATGGAAGCTGGTAAGGCCACCGACACGGTGTCTCAGGGCCGTGCAACGACAGAGGCTCCCGCTAGCGAGGCGGTGGTCGAGCCCGAGACGATCGATGCTCCTGCTGCATCGAAGGAGTCTTCCTCTGACTTCCCGACAGAAGCTTCTTCGTATCGTACGCCGGCCGAGGCCAAAGAGACGCACGAGAGCGACACCCAATTGGAGGCAGACATGGAGAACATAGACCTGAACGATCCGTAGGGTATCTAGCTATGAGTACGTTGGACTTCTGCGATCATATCGTGACACACGCGCTGCAGCTCATCGGCGCCTGCTACGCGTGCCTCGACCCATGCTTGGAGGACGTGTGTGTGTGCTTGCAGGGCAGCTTCCGCATCGGCTACACAGGTGGGCGTCCGCTGATCCAGGATACGACGTAGCGTCAGGGGTAGCTGAACAATCGGCTCTATGCTCTCCTTCCAAGGCATCGCGGCCTCTGGTGCTGGAGCCACCGGAGCTGGCTCGGTGGGCTGCCGCCGCATTTGCTCGAGCTGCTGGGCCAACGAGGTGCGGCTGGGCACCAGGGCCTCGATGCCGCGACGCATCTCACCCACTGTCTCGCTCGCGCCAACCAGCTCCTGGTGATGATTGTACACGAGACTTTGGCGATCTGCATACAGATCGCGGACCGCGTCCAGTCGCTCGCTCGACAGCTGGAGGAGCTCGCCCAAGCGCCGCGTCGTCGTCAGCTCATCGAGCGTGGGCTGAGACGTGGGAGTTTCAGGTTCCTGCTCCTTCGATGCCTCCAATGCTTCGGGTGCCTTGGGCACCGTCGACATCCCGTAATACTCTTTCAGCGAGTCGGCCTTGCTGGTCGCCATGGCCAACCTAGCTGCGTGGGATGCGCGGCGCTTCTGCTTAGCTAAGGCATTGTACGGGGCACGCCGCGCCTCCTCATCGGTGCCTACGACATGAAGCAGGAGGGTGGGGTCAAGGCCGAGTCGAGCGAGGCGCCCGCGCCGCGCGGCTACCGAGACATTCCGCTGTACTCTATGGGAGCGCGTACAGCCGTCACGCATCTGATGAAGTTTGCGAGTCATCAGCGTGTCGACCCGAACCAGGAGGAGCAATTCACGCCCCCGGTCAAGTTGAACCGCAAGATGCCTCTCCGCCTAAAGATGCCAATGCCCCAGCCTGGCGAAGTGGTGATTGATCGCTGGGGAAAGCCCGTGATGACCAAGGAAGGTCCGCCGCTTCGGTGGCCCGCGCCGGACGCGGACCTCGAGGCTATACAGCCGTATCTCGGACTGGACCAGAGCGCGTGCGTATCCTACGACTGACCACAGACAAGAGAGCGAAGAGGCTGCTGCCTCCGGTGTGGGCATTTCGCGCAGCCGCCCGTTCCGCAAGCGTGTGCGCGAAGTGCACAAATCTGCCAATGCGGCGCGGCGCACGCGCAACGAGGAATTTTTCCCGTGGGTCCTCGAGGACTTTGAGACGTCGCAAGAGTGGGAAAGCTCGCGTGAGCCGCTTCCTAATAGTCTCAAGGCCTTGGAACAATACTATTACGCAGAGAAAGAACGACGGGAGCACGGCCTTGCGCCGCCTGCGCCCAAGGCGGAGCCCACGGCGCCCCAGACCCTCGCAGCGCCCCATGCGCCATGGATTGGGCAGCTGGAAGGCGACTCGGACGAGAACTCTACGTCGCACCATGTGCTCTTTGCATTCGACGAACGCAATGCCGGCGGTTTCCAGGTCGTGCCCATTCGGCGGCAGTACAAATTCATGCAGCTCCACAAACATGCCATGACCAGCGATCAAATCGAGGAAGAGTTTGCCAAGCAGCAGCGGAGCTCCGAGTCGGACCGTTGGATGATGCGTACGCGGTACCAAACGGGTGCGGGTCTTGGTGGCCCCGGCAGAATACGTGCCGCTGGGCGCGCTGGCGCGCCTGGCTTCCCTTCCCTGGCCCTGCCCGGCGCACCGTCGCTCGGCTGGCAGAGCAGTGCGCATCTTGTCACGGTGCGTGGCGAACGCGAGCGTATGCGTTACGACGATGACGACCTCTTTGGCCCGATGCCGAAGCAGGAGACGACGTACGATGAACTTGATTTTGAGGAAGAGTTTGCCGATGACGAAGAAAAGCCAGTCATGGGCGACGATGTGGATGATCCCGAGGCGCGCGAGCTGGAAGACCGCTTGAAGCGCGAGATGGTCGCCGATCGCGTGGACGACGATGTTCGCATTAAGCGCGAGCCTGACGAGCACGACGATATGATTGCGGTCAACCGGCGCAGCGGAGGCGATGCGCTTTTCGGTGATGCGGCGTATGGACGCCACGACGATGCGATGCTCACAGGCTCAGGTCGTCAAATGCGCAAGATTATGAAGGCGCTCAGTCGGCGCGAAGGTCTGGATATGTACGACAGTGACGAGGAGGCCAAGAACCCGTACGCCAGCGACGAGTCGGACGACGAGGATCTGGACGTACTGCATCCGGAACGTGCCATCCTTGCTGCGCGGGAAGAAAAGGCACGGCAGGAGCGCCTTGCGAAGGAGGCACATACGGGCGCCTCCTCGGCCACCTCCCCCGAGCCCGACAGCGGCGTGAAGCGTAAGAACGATATGCCGTCGCACTCCGACGACGGCTTGAAGCGGCCTCGAACCGAGTCGCGTGCGAGCTCGCCTGGTACAGGCGCAGCAGGCCGCTCGGGCTCGCCACCGCGCCCCCTCACGCCCCTCGAGGCAGAGCTTGTGCAGCTCATCTCTGAGGGACGCATCACGAATACCGCCGATCTTGTGCAGCATTTCCGCGCGCGCCTCAAGCAGGGCGGTGCTGCACTCAAGGAGGAATTAAGTGCGGCGGTGAAACGCATCGCCTACATGGACAAGAAGGAAAATCGACTCAAGCTCAAGGACGCCGTGGCCGATGGCGCTGCATCGCCCGCTCGTAGTCTGTAGCTAGAACGACTGCCGCAGCCATTTCGCCGCACGCCGATCGCCCCGCACAAGGGGCAGCAGCTCGTCGCGGCACTGCTGGTTGTACGCACGCAGCCACTGCGCCTCTTTGGGGCTCAGTAAGCGCTTGTCCACAAGCCGCGTCGAGATGGGCACGCGGGTCAGCGTCTCAAACTCGAGCCACGGGCCTTGGAACTCGCGGTGCGTCGTGGCACGGCGCACGAGCATGACCGACTCGATCCGGATGCCAAAGTGGCCCACCTCGTAAAACCCTGGCTCGTTGCTGAGCGCCATACCTTCTTGCAGCGGCACCGGTACCGAGGCGCCCCCCGATGACGAAGAGAACCCATGCGGGCCTTCATGCACCGCTAAGAACGAGCCGACGCCATGCCCCGTGCCGTGCATATAATTGTACCCATCCTGGTACAGCGGCTGGCGTGCTACCATATCGAGCTGCGCGCCTGTAGTGCCCGCAGGGAAGCGCGCCAGCGCTAGGGCAATGTGTCCTTGCAACACGCGCGCTAGGTTAGCCAAAAGTACGTACTGTACGCGCGCTTTTGCTCCGCCGTGGGGCGCCCAAAGTGCACCGTGCGCGTCGTATCAATGGTGCCGTCGTGGTACTGCGGCCCGGAATCATTCAAGTAGGGTGCCTCGCGATCCAACACACGCGAGTGCGTCACAGGTGTCTCGTAGTGGGGCAGCGCTGCATTCGGACCCGCGGCACTAATCGCGTCGTACGCCTGCATACCCGCATACAGCGGATCGGCCGCGCGCAATCGCGCCAGTTCCTCAGCGGCCTCGCGCTCGGTTATATTGGCACCACGGCGCATCGCTTCCTCAAGCCATGCGGCCCACTTGGCCCACGCAGCGCCATCGCGAAGATAGGCACGACGCAAACATGCCTGCTCGACGTCGTTCTTGCACGCCTTGGCCAGGGCCACAGGGCTCGTAGCCGTCTGCACAATCACGCGGCTTTCGCCAGCCGCACGCACAAGCGCATGCGACGCGCGCTCGTCCACCAAAATCGTAGAGAGCGGCGTATCGCGCAGCCATGTCATGATGCGCTCGTACGCATGGAGCGAGACGCCCATGCCGGCCAAATACAGGCGCACAGGGTGCGTGAGCAGTCGTTCGTCCACGAACAAGGCCACGTCGTCGGCTGTGACGATCACATACGCAGGAAATACAGCTGTTGTTAGTGCGATAACATACGATTGCAGGGGATCGAAGCGCCACGCACGTTGAGCAGCCATGCCACCTCGTCGAGCGCCGAAATCACATACGCCGCATCGCCATACTGGTCCGCGAGCCATGCCCGCAAAGTGCGGATCTTGGAGGCTGCATCCACACCCGCATACTCTAGCGCATGCTCGTAGATGGGCGTGAGTGTAGGGGCCGGCCGCTCCACGCCCCACACCTCATCGACCAAATTCGCCTCGGGGAACGCCAGTGTGATGTGCTGCGCTTGCAGCGAGGTCCGCAGTTGCTTGGCTAGTGTATGAGGAAGGAGCGTTGCGTCCATACCCACATGCGTACCGCGGGGAAGGTGAGTGATCCATGACGTCCATGGCTGCACACCCGGCTCCCCCACTTTGTGCAATGTCCAGTTGTCATCAAGCTGTGCGGACGCCTGGACATGATACCGTCCATCCGTGAAAAAGTGGGCCGCATCGAGGCACACAATAGCCAGAGCCGTGCTTCCTGTGAAGCCAGTGATAAACGGCAGACGCTGATCACACGGCGCCGCGTACTCGGACCCATGCGCATCTTCGGTGCCAATCACATACGCATCCACCCCGCATGCGCGCATCAGGTCCCGCAGCTTCGCGAGGCGCTCCGTCGTATCGACGGGCTTTGGACGCGCAGATACCTCTGACGCATACTGCGCCAAAAGGGCGCGCTTCTCATCCAGCTCCGGCTTGGCACGAGAGGCTACACAACCCATGGTCGTCGCGGCCCAAGCCGCGGCGGCCGAGCGCGCAGGGGCCGCGCGTTCCCTCACCTCCACCTACTTTTTTTGCTGCGCCTGCCATGTCTGCCGATCTACAGTGCGTGCGACGAGACTGACTGATGCCAGACCGGCACCACCGCCGCCGTCCAAGACAGCCGATGAAAAGTTGAAGGAAATCGACTCGGTGCCCCTATTCATGCGCGACTTACCGCAGGAAGAGGGGAATACTGCGCTTGAGGCGCTCCAGTCGCTGGCGTTCGAAGGGCACCCCGACGGTATGTCGCCTCAACTGACGTCCAGAGGCGGCTGAAAACTTTAAAAACCAAGGCAACGAGTACTTCCGTGCAAAAAGGTACAAAGAGGCGCTCGGATTCTACCGCCAAGGACTGGAGGCCAAGCCGGAGGACACTGCGTTGAAGGAGACGCTTTTGCTGAATGCAGCGGCTTGCGACCTAGAACTGAGTAGGTGCTGCCGATCACTGACGCAGAAAACTATGGCCGTGCACTGCATGCTACGCGTGCTGTCCTCGTGATGAATGCACGCTCCGTCAAGGCCCTCTACCGCGCCGCGAAAGCCTTCCTCGCATTGGACCGCGTGAAGGATGCGCAGGGCTGTTGCGACATGGCCAACGAGCTTCGTCTATCCAACCCTGAATTCGAGCGTTTGGCTGACCAAGTGAATCAGCGTGCGGCCCAACTAGATCGGCGCGAAAAGGAGCGGGAAGAGCGTCAACGGCGCACCACACTCGAGCAGGAGGCCCTCCAAGTGGCCTTTGTGGCGCGTGGCCTGTGGGTGAGCCGCAGCGACGATCCGCCGGACAACCCGACGCCCGCACACTTTGACCCCGAGGCTCGCCCTTCCTACGCGTCCCTCGATCTGCCCCTGATCGGAGCCAAGGAGCCCTGGAAGGCGCCTGATCCGATTCGCACGCCGCTCCTCTTCCCGGTGATGCTGCTGTACCCTCAGCACAATACGTCCGACCTCATCTCCGAGTACCATGAGGATACGCCGATTGGAATGCACCTAGATGTTATGTTTCCCCCGGAAGCCCGCGGTTCGTTGCCATGGGACCCCCAGGGCGAATATGTGTCGTCCCACCTGTCGGTGATTGCGCGCACGCGCAAAGGGCGCCTCTTGCGTGTGGGACACAAGCTTTCGCTACGTGCACTACTGGACCAAGGATCACAGCCTGGAGCTGATGGTCAGATGGACGACCGTGACGGTATTGTGCTGCGCGATGGCATCATTGACCTGTTCGTCTTTCCCAAAGGGTCGACCGCCGAGCGGACGTGGATCGCCGAGGCCAAGGCCCGTGCTACGTAGTCACGTGAATAACCAACGGCGCTCGCGACGCGTGTGTGGCACGTCGTGCGCGCGATGCGTGCGTGTGGGCCGGACGGTGGGCCCATGTCGGTGTTCACGCCGCCGCCGCAAGACATGGAGAAGCATAGCATTTTTCTGGACACTACAGATTCTGCTCAAGACTCGATGCAGATGTATTTCGAGGAAAGCTCCGATGATCTCGCGGCGGGGCGCGATGATGAAACAGCCGCCCGCATCGAAGAAGAAATCAGCGCGATCCAGCATAGCATCGACGGGATGCAGCAGTACGAGATTGTTGACAAGTTGGGCGAGGGAACATTCTCCTCTGTCTACAAGGCCGTCGATTTGCACCACTACGCGTATGCGAACCAGGACTGGTTCAAGAGCAGCACCCCGAAAATTGCCGCACACGTATCCAAGAGGCCTACCGTGTACGTGGCCCTGAAGCGCATCTACGTCACCTCGAGTACGGCACGCATTTTGAACGAGTTGGAGATCATGGAGTCACTTCGTGGCCAGCCGTACCTATCGTATCTCATCACCGCGTTCCGTTCGGCGGACCAGGTGATCGCCGTGATGCCGTACAGTCGGCATACCGAGTTTCGCGTACGTTCAAGTCACTGATAGCAGGACTATTATCGGATCATGCCACTCTCGGATCTGCCGTGCTACTTCTACTGTCTCTTCTCGGCTCTACAGGCCATGCACCAGCAAGGTATTGTGCACCGCGACGTAAAGCCGGCCAACTTTTTGTACGACCCGCGTACAGGCTACGGCACTCTGTGCGACTTTGGTCTCGCTGAGCGTCTCGAGGCAACGGAATGGCGTGGCAAGTGCCACCACACCCTGCCAACCGCGGAACACCCACATGGCGAGCAGTGTATTAACCAGGCCACGCACAGCTCGCACCTGCTGCCTGGTGGTGCACTCGCGCGCGCCGATGACAGCAACAAGTATGTCGTCCGTGGCCAGCCTATGGGCCCGCCCGACCGCGTCGGCTACCTTCGCAACGACCCACGGCCCAGTGTCCGTGCCAACCGCGCAGGTACGCGCGGCTTCCGTGCACCCGAGGTGCTGTTCAAGTGCCCAGACCAAACGCCGGCGATTGATATCTGGTCCGCTGGCATCATTCTTCTCTCGTTCCTCCTGCGGCGTTTCCCGTTGTTCAATGCAAACGACGATACCGAGGCGCTGCTAGAACTTGCCACCATCTTTGGGCAGCGGCGCATGGAACAATGCGCTATGCTTCACAACCGGACATTTGCGTGCAATCTTCCCACGGTAGATCACGCAGGGCGCCGCATTCCAGAGCTCATCCAGCAGATCCGCCCGGCTCTCTTTGAGCCGCCTGCGGACCACCCAGACCCGACCGAGTACCGCCAAAAAGTGCAACACGTTGTTCATTTGGCCAGCGTATGCCTGTACCTAGACTGCACGAGGCGATGGACGGCACAGCGACTGCTGCAGCACGCGTTCTTCCAGGATGTCGTAGATACCCCGTAGCAGCCCTGCTTCCTCCACATGTCCCACGAAGCTCGACACCAGGGCTATGGCGGCGCGGCTGGCGGCCCCGCTACGCTGGCCGCCACGGCGGATGTGCTGCGATGCTATGAAGAGGCTGTCCAGGAGCCCATGGTCGAGTGTGTGAACTTGGATGGGCTCTACACGAACGCACAAGAGGAGGGCTCTGATCGCATCGACGCTGTGGTTCTTCGCGAAGATTTCTGTTCGACAGGTACGAGTGGCGTACTCACGCGCAGCGATCATTGCCAGTACATGGCTGGCACTGCGTCCTGAAAATCGCTCGCAAGGCGTCGATATTGATTTGGATGCATTGCGCGATACCCAGGCCAAGCTCGGCGGCAAAAAAGTGCAGCTGCTGCAAAGCCCGTCGTATACGCAAGCGCCTCATACCGTGGAGCTGCCTGCCACCGCCGCTGAGCCATCTGCATCGACTTTGGAAAAAGATGCGTCCGGGTATATTTCGACGTGGGCTGAAGGCCAAGCGACGGCGCGCCTCGACCGCCGCTTGGCAAAGCGCCAGCAGCGGGCGGCGCAAAACACCCAAGTTGCCGCCGATGAGCCCCGGCTCGTGCTGCTGCACAGCGATGTCTTGGACTTGCCCGTACCGCCTGTACAAGGGCGCACACCGCTGGAGGCACCCGATATTGTGGCCTCGTTAAACTATGCCATGGCGTACTTCCACGATCGTGCGACACTGTTGCGGTACTTGCGAAGTGTCGTGGCCAGCTTGCGACCCAAGACGGGCGTGTTCATCACCGATATGTTCGGTGGTCCTCCCACAGGGGAGCCGTACGAGGACCAGGATCGCTTGTGGGCTCAGTTTTATGACGAGCCCGGTTTCCGTCGGGCCCAGGACGGTGCGGAGCAGGTGGTCTTGCGACCATGCACAGGCGACGACGACTTGCAGGTGCTGCCAGGGCCGACGCCCGAGCAGCGCGGCACACGCGCAGAGTGGCCACGCGGGCATCTCAAGCTTGTACGTACCGGCGATGCGCACGGCGGCTTTGAGTACTGGCGCGAGGATGGCCCGATTGACTATGCCACGAATCGTTTCCGCATGAGCCTCAGTTTCCGGTTCAGCGACCATTCATGGCTGCGCGATGTGTTTTCGTACGACTTTCGGATTTGGTCGCTGCGCGAAGTACGTTCACCCTACTGACACTAGCTCACGGAAGCGATGGAGGAGGCCGGTTTTGCCAGCGTGCGCATTCTCGTGCTGCCACGCAACGATGTGGATCGCCACGACTCGTCGTCGGACGACAGTGACATGGACGAGGATGGCGAGGACAACTTTGCGGCCATGTTCCTCCGCACGGAGCGGGAGGAGCGTCGCCGCCGCAAGTTCCACACGGTGCAGCCAGAAGAGAAGGTGTTTTCTACGCGTTCCTTTTCCACCTACATTGTGGCACGCGCGCCATGACAAGCTTACCCGACCATGCTTCGTTTCCGACCGCGAAGGCGTACTTCCTGTAGTCGTGCGTAGATATGCGGCCAAGCGCCATCGACATGTCGCTCGCCCTTTGTCTTGGTTCCGCGCGTATGCTCTGTTGTGTACGCAGCGTAGCTCGCCAAAACACGATGGAACAGCGGCTCGGAGGCAGGGTGCGTCGAGGCGAACGCACGTTCAAGCACGTACAAGTCCACCGCCTTGTCCTCCCAAAAGCTGGACACAGACGCAAGGCCAAAGTCAATGAGCACAATTTGGCCGTCGGGACGGAGCATCATGTTGCTCGTCGTAAGATCGCCATGGATCACATCGGCGCAGTGCATCCGCCCCAGCTGCTCGCCAATTCGGTTCATGATGTCCAGTTGCTCCTCTTCACTGGGATGCTCCTTCTTCGCCTCTTCGCCCTCTTCCGGCACACCGCCCAACCACTGACGTACGCTTTGGCCCTCAATCCATTCCATACCGAGTAGGCCGCGCGTTTCGTCAACAAAGACGAGACGCGGAACATGCACACCGCTGCGCGCACTGCGTACAAGGGAACGTGCTTCGGATATGGTGCGCTGCGCTGTGATACTTTTAGACAAGGCTGGGTGGCGATACCGTTTGAAGAAGCGGTGCTTGATCAGCACGGTCGATGACCGGGCATGGTGCGTCTCTGTGCGCCCATCAGGGAACGTGAGCGGCGCCTCGTCCTCCCAAAGCACAGCACGATACACCTTGGCCTCGGCACCCTGCTTGACAAGACACGTGTCCGGGGCCTGCAAGAGCTGCAGCACCGGCGCCTCGCCCCCCGGCTCGTCCATGGGAGGGAGTGGAGTGTGATCCCACGTTGCGCTGCGCCCTTTTTTGTCCATGCCTCGCAAGCGCGCCAAGCTCTCGGTGCGGCAGTCGCAGCGCGAGGCGCTAGGTCATGACCTGCCTCCTGCGCCGAAGCGCATGAAAGATGATACGCCGCGCAAGGCGCTGGCTCTGTTCCGCCCGCCGCCACCCCGAGCCAAGGAGGACAAAGCCGTGGAGCGCGAGGCGCCACCGGCGCTGCAGATCCGACCAGGCGAGAAGCTGCGCGACTTTAACGAGTGCGTATAAAACACTGACTCAAGGCGCGTGGAACAGGCGTTTTCGAGCGATATTAATCGGACCATGCGGGCAGAGCAACGCTCCGAATCCAACCAGAAAAAGCGACAGCGTCGGCGCGAGCTGCTCAAAGCCAAGAAGCGCGCCGCCGATCCTATGGCAGCGCGTGCAGCGGATGAGGCGGCGGACTTTGCGCGTGCGAGCCAGGCACGCTCCCTGCATGATATAGCGCAGGCGCCGCCCACGATCACGGCACGCCCCAAGGAGCATCTTAAACGCAAGTCGCCTGATCTCGTGGAAGCACTTGCGCAGCGCCCCAAGCCCTCGGCTGCACGTCAGCGCATCCTCGACGAGGAGCGCAAGCGTGTCATTGCCCAGTATCGGTCCATGAAGGGGCATACCTAAGCCACTATGAATTACTCCTCGTCCACGACATCCTCCTCGGGCTCCTCCTCCTCGGGCTCCTCTTCTTCTTCTTCCTGCTCAAAGTTCCAAGGAACACGGAAGAAGCGCACAATCTGTTTGTTCGGGTCCTTGGCCAGCACGAAGCGGCCAGCGGGCTGCGCGCGAGCCAGGTCAATAATCGTGCGCACAATGCCCCAGCCGTTCGCGAGGTTGTAGGCCATCTGCACCGCAAGCTCACGCGGCTTGAACCACGACGTGCCGAGGATCGTGTGGCGGTACGGGTCAAGCGGGTTCGAGCGCGAAATGTAGCCCAGCTTCATGTTGTCAGCGCCAGCGAGAATACTCTGGACGGTGAAGCGGGCCAGCTTGAACGAGTTGTTCTTCATCTCCGTAGCCACCACCGCACCACGGCTCTGGTCCAGGCGCGTACGCCAGTCAGGGGCACCACCCGCACCAGGTGCGCGAGGGTCAAACTCGTTCAGGGTGCGGATCGTAATCAGCTGCGGAGCCGCCTTCTTGTCGGGTCCGCCCACATAGGCGTTCAGCTCCGTACGCACGAGCATCTCCACGGGGTCCTCCTCGTCGGTGCTCAGGTTGAAGCGGCGGTAGCGGTAACCGCAGCTCGCCAGCTTGCCTTCCTCAGCATTCTCACCTGTGTGGAACGGATTCGAGTTCTCAAACTTGAACGTCTTGGCCTCGTCGCAAACCTGAAAGCCAAAGTTTTCATTCACAAAGGTGGCCTCCAAACTAAGCGCACCGGGCGTATTAATCTTTGCGCGCACATTGTTCTCAGGTGAAGGGCCGTTCGCCGGGTCATTCAGCTCCATCGGCGGCTCCGATGCGTTCTCGTTGACCGTCAAAAAGTCAAACGCACTGTTCGCGCGCTTGTCAAAGAACAGCTCATTGTCCTCGGTCTTGGTAATGACAATGTCCCACGGGTACACCGAGCGAGGTGCGCACATGAGCAGCGCCAGGATCGCGTCGATGATATACACTTGCGCCTTCTTGTCGCTCGACGCTACCTCCTGGATGACGGGGTCCTCCGACGTTGTGGGACTGTAGTGCACGCGGTCACGCGGCTGCAGAGGACGCTCGAACTTGACACTCACCCGGTCGTAGGCCCGGTCGTACTGGTACAGCGTACCGTACGAAGCCACCTCCTGCGGCGCTTCCACATCCAGACGCAGCTTGGACATGCGCAGGAAATCAAGTTCACTCAGTTGCTCCCAGTCAGGGCCCACAGTGATGGAGGCCTCACGAGGCTTGCGCTGCGTGCGCTCCCAGTCACGCCAGCCAGGACGGCGCGTGGCGCGCACATTGGCGCCAGGCATACGCGCGCCGCGCGCGCCGCGAGCCGGTGCATTACCCGCGCCAGTGCGACCTGCCGATACAGCTGCACGGCCCACAGGCGCCGCACTACGGCCGCCGCGCGTCGCGGCACCTGGCGTCGTGCGACGCGCAGCAGCGGAACGGGCATTGTCCACCACACTGAAGCTCGATTCGTCCTCACCGTGGAAGTAGGTGAACGCGTTGGAAGACGTGCCAGAAACGTAGGCAGGCGCCGGAGCACTGCGAGAGCTGCGCGCGCCACGACCGGGGGCGGTGGTCGCGCGGTCATCGGCAGCGGCGCCACCTGTGTTCCAGTCAGCAATGCGGCCAATGCGCTCGGATTTCGAGAAAGGCGTAAAAGGGATCTGATGGAACTCCTCAGGAAGAGCAAGGGCGGCGCTAGCGCCCGCAGGCGGGCCCCACGCGTCAGACGAAGAGGCAACACGAGGCAGCGAGAAGGTCGCCATGGTGGGAAGAAAAGGAGGGCGGCGCTCTTTCTACGCACGTGATCGACCGCCCCCGCTCGTTGGCCCCACTCCACCATGTTCATGCTCAAGAGCTGTACGTAGGCGCCCCACTGACACAGTGTTTGGAAAAATATGGAGTGACCAGAACAACGTGGAACTGATTCAAATTCCCAAGGGCTCTTTGTACCGCGTGCAGACGCGGAATGGCCAGGAGACGCGTGTGTGCTTGTTCGTGAACGCGCTTGCGACGATTCGTCGCACGTCCACGCCACGCAACTACGAGCTGGTGGTATCGCGTGCGGACATCACCGAGACCGAGCATGCAGATGATATTGATGCACTGGATGACGAGCGGTCGTTCCTTATTGATGAGGCTCTAGGATTCCGCACTAGCACGCGTGGCGCTGACCCCACGTTTCTATGGCACGATCTGCAGAAAGACGAGTACGAGCTGCTGGAGTTTGTCATGGATGCGCAGCACTCCAATGCTGTTACGCGCTCGGTGTTTGAAGTCACATTCCTTCAGTGTGCGTGGGAGCGCAAGAGTGGCCGCAGCCATGAAGAAGCGACCGACGAGGACTTGGAGAAGATCAAGTACCGCAGCAGCGAGGCTGCCTCTGCGGCGGCACCCGCACAGCCCACGTCGGAACCTGCGCCTGTGCCCGTGTCCGTGCCCACGTCAGGAAAGGCGACCCGACCCCAGGCACCCGCCGCTGACAGTTTGCGAACGGTGACAGGCACGGATGAGCCGACGATTGTGCTGACTGCCACCGCGGATCTGTATCTGTACGATCAGGCAAGTGGTCTCTTTATGCGCCAAGAGAAGAATGTGACTGCCAAGGTGGCCGAGGCGGGTCGCTTCCTCTACTGGATGGTGGTCGATGGTGCCGAGGCACCGTGGCTTAGCCAGGGCGTGGATTCACGCATGAACATGAACTTTTCTCTGGAAAACTTGAGTGCTGTATGGAACTACTACGACGACCAGCACCATGTGTTCTCGTGGCTGCTGCGCTTTGGTGAAAAGGCAGCGTACCTGGCGTTCCAGGAACAATTCTCGCACCTCATCTGGGAGACTTTGCACGAGGAAAAATGGGGCAAGGCCTCGGCCGTGGAGCAGCAGTACATTGAGCAGGCCTATGAGCAGGATGTGGCCATGACAGATGAAGAGGGTGAGGCACACCCTCATACGCTGTTGTCACCGCGCCACACCTCCGCGCTCAGTGACGACGACGACGATGCCGACGCTGTGGAAGCGGAGCTTGATCCCATGGACGAGGACGACGATGAGGCCTATGTGGAATCGGAGACCCAAGCAGATGATCCACCTGTGGCGCCTGATGCAGGCGGTGAGGCCAACTCAGCGCTGGCGGTGGGCTACAAGTCGGACCGCGCCTTTGTTGTACGTGGCGACAAGATTGGTGTGTTTAAGCACACCGACGACGACCGCCTCGAGTTTGCTACCGCCATCAACCGGATCAGCACACCAAATGGCAAGTCGTTTGAGCCCAAGCGTGTCATGCTGCACGACCAAGACACGGCGATGGTCCTGATGGACCCCTCCAACAAACATGCCCTGTATCGCATGGACCTGGAGTACGGCAAGGTCGTGGAGGAGTGGAAGGTGCACGAGGATGTGCCGGTGACAAACTTCTTGCCCTCGTCGAAGTACGCGCAAATGTCCGCGGAAAAGACATTTATTGGCACGTCGCGCAATGGCATTTTCCGTATCGATCCGCGTCTCGCCGGCGAGAAGCTGGTCGACTCGCAGTTCAAGCAGTACGCCAGCAAGAACGACTTTAGCGCTGCTGCCACCGATGAAAAGGGCCGCTTGGCTGTGGCATCCAACAAAGGTGATTTGCGACTCTTTGACCAGATCGGCAAAAACGCCAAAACGGCTTTGCCGGCCCTGGGTGACCCCATTCTAGGCGTCGATGTGTCGTCGGACGGCCGTTGGGTCATTGCCACGTGCCGAACGTACCTATTGCTTATCGACACGCTCATCCAGGATGGTCGGTACCAAGGCAACTTGGGCTTTGACCGGAGCTTCCCTGCTGATGCGCGTCCGCTACCGCGCCGCTTGCAGCTGCGTCCTCACCATGTGGCGTACATGGAGTCGGAGGTTCACTTCACACCTGCCCAGTATGTATCATTGACTGACATCCAGCTTCAATACCGGCTCGGATTCGGAAACCTCTATTGTCACGTCCACTGGCAACTACGTCGTGTCGTGGTCGTTTGATGCTGTCAAGAAGGGCAACCCGTATGCCTATGTGCTAAAGCGCTATGCAGGCACTGTCGTCCGCGACGATTACACCTATGGCTCAGACCAGTCTATCGTGGTGGCCTTTGAGAATGATGTACAGTTGGCCAAGCGTGCCCAGCTCCGGAAGCCGACGCGCGCTTCATTGGCGCCGGGGTCGACACAGCCCCGCTCTAGCGCAGGCCGTGTCCGCCGCTTGACACACGCGTAAGGACCCACCGTGTTCCCTTGTTCATAGGAAATTGAGAGCTGCCGTTAATTTATCGGCTGGGTCATCATCCAAACGCGCCATTTCAATCTCCGAGAGCAGTTTCTTGATGCCAATGTTGATCCGGCCATCCGTGCCAAGACCTGCACTGGCAAGCAGCTGGAGGCAACGGGCATGGTCTTCGGCCGTGGAGAACAGCTGCGTCTCGCGAAGCACATGGTCCACACTGCGGAGCGAGGAGATGTTCGGTACTCGGATGTCGGCAAGGAAGGCATCCGCCAAGTCCATATCATTGAGCATGGCCTTGTTGGACGTCGTGGCTAGTACCAACAGGCGGCGATCCTTGGGTGGCTGCTTGCCCAAAAGCACTGCCAGTGCCTGGAGCACAGGGTTGGAGAAGCGCGGACCAATGGGCACCCACTCGACAATTTTCTCGATGCTGTCCACCACAATGATGCTAAAGGGACTCTTGTACGAGTCAAGGAAAACCTTGTTCAAGTAGGCAATCTTGGCCGTCTCATTCATACCGACCATATTTTCGGGTGCGACCAGCTTGATGAAGGGGAACTCGGAGGCCATAGCAATGGTAGCCGCCAGCGCTGTCTTACCAGAGCCGGCCGGACCATGCAGCAGCGCTGTGACCAGCGATGTGCGCTGACTCGTGCGAACCTGCTCGACACGAAGCTGCCCATCACGAAGAATGCTGTCAATATGAGGCGCAAAGTGCATGATGCCATTGCGCACCACCTGTTGCAGCTCTTCCTCAGCCACACCAAACGCAGGCTTCACCTCATCCAAGGCGCACAAAAAGTCTTCGCGGTTGACACGCATGTCCGACACATCGTCCGAAATGCCGGCCATGGTTCCTACCTTGACATGTCGGTTAAAGGCAAAGGACGTGGCACTTTTCACGAGACCCGCAATTTCGGCACCACTAAAGTTCTTGGTAAGAGCGGCAAGCTCGCTCAGGCTCACATCGTTGTCCATCACACCGTTGGTGCGCATCTTGGAGGTTTGAATGTTGATAATCTGCAGGCGTCCACTTTCATCCGGCAAGTTGATCTCCATGTGCACTTCGAGACGACCGGGACGGAGCAGCGCCTCATCGATCATATCCAAGCGGTTGGTCATACCAATGATCAGGATGTTGTTCAGCTGATCCACACCGTCCATCTTCGAGAGCAATTGGTTGACCACGGAGTCACCCACACCAGTGCCACCGCCTGTGGTTCCACGCTGCCGGCAGATGGCATCCAGTTCATCAAAGATGATGATATGTAGGCCAGATTCGTCGCCCTTGGCTTTAAACTCGGCCTCCGCTTCCGCAAACAGTTTGCGGATGTTTTCCTCACTGGCACCCACATACTTGCTCAAAACCTCGGGTCCATTCACCACCTTGGGCTCGCGAGCATTGAGCATCTTTCCAATTTGTCGGGCCATCAGGGTCTTACCTGTACCAGGCGGGCCGTAGAGTAAAATACCCTTAACGTGCTGAATACCCAGCTTTTCAACCAAGTCGGGGGGGAAAATACGGGATGCAAACGCACGACGGAAGATAGCACTGAATTCAGTGTCTAGACCACCAATGCCCATGTCTTCGAATTTGAAGTTGGGCTGCAAGATGACATTGGCTCGCGCGCGTTTGCCACTGGACTTGATCTTGAGAGCACTACCTGGTGCCTCAAAAAAGTTCAGCTGCGTTTGTGAAATGACAATGCCCATGTGGTGCGTCGCGGATGTGTCCACCGAAGTAACACCACGTACGGTTGCTTTGAGGTTTTGGCCATGGAACTCAAACACGAGTATCTGGTCGTTAGAGAGGATATGCGCGTTGAAGACGCGCAAGAAGATATCTTGCATCTCGTCCGCACTAAAAGGCGCTGTAGGCATCTGACTGCGACTCAAAAAGTCTAGCTCAATATCCACAGCTCCCAAGTAAACGCCGTTGCCAAGCGCCGTCGGCTCAAACGCTTCAACAACCACATCGTGGCCCTCTGCACTGAGGCGCGCCCATTGTCGCTGCAAAAGGGCTGTACCGATGGTACCAGGAGAGATCGTTCCCGTGTTATCTGGTCGTGCCGTGAATGCATATCGACCAGAGACAAGCACGTAGCGTGTGCTACCCCATTCCTGCGGATGAAGAATGACACAGTTCGTCGTGTTGAGAGATTGGGGCGACTTTACGACACGGAACATATGCGGCTGACGAGCCTCTGCGTGGTGCAAGGAAGCACCTTGCATGCTCTGCGTGACAGCGGGTGCAGCCGTCGGCGCCACTGGCGTGGTATTCACTGGCACACGCGGCGGTGGCACACGTTGAGATGACGTACGCGCAGGTACGCTTGGCGCCCCGCCGCCTGAAATAGGAACGTTGTATGAGTTAGCAGGCTTCGAACCGCCACCGTACAGGCTACGGACGTCTGCACTGTTCACACGGTCGGAGCTGAAGAAGCCTGCCATGCTAGGTGAGAGGGAAGCGGCGGTGCTGGACGCACGGAGGACTGTGCGCGTTGCTTATATAATCCCACGAAGGCCCGGGCCGAGCTTCTCCACGGCTCGAGCGTTGACCAGCCCCGTTTGCTGTCGCGCAAGCTGTTGTTATACATGCCGTCACGCTTGACGCTGTGTCATCGTACCAGCCTGAACAGCTTTACACGCAGATTGAGTACCTGCGGACCCACGGCACGACAGGCCAGTGCTCGTGTTGCAGCGTCCGGTCGAGCGCCACCTCAGAATACCTCAACGGACGCCTATCACCGTCAGCGTCGAACTGAATGGGTGATTGTAGGCGTTGCAGGATCAGCGGCTGCGTTCGGAACATGGTACTATTGGAGCAATATGCGTTCTCGCACGACAGGGTCTGAAACATCCGTGCGTAACTTCAGCCTATCGGGAAAACCATCTTCGTTCACCATCCCTTCACGTTCTAAAGATCCCGGACAACCTCCGTACAAGGTCATTACCCCGCTCACAGCAGAGCAAGTAAATGCTCGACTGCGTGAAAACGAAAGGAGTACTCATGTTGACCGTCCTTCGGGTGCTTGTCTTGTGGCTCGCTACGACACCAATACGATCGCCAGCAACTCTCCCATTGAAGACAAGCATGCGGAGGTGATCGTCGAAAGAGATCGTGGAATTCATGAGCAGCGTAAACCATCCCAACATACTGGCAACAAGGAAACACCTGTCCGCGGTGACTTGTGTTTCTTCACCGTTATGGATGGCCATGGCGGAGACCACACGTCCAATATGCTGTCTCGAAAGCTCATCGCATTCGTGGCCTTGGAGCTAGACAAGGTGTTTAAAGAGACAGGAGAGTATGCGCAAATGGCACGCTCTCAGATATCCATGACATCCTCCATCTGGCGTTCTGTCTTTGGGGGCAATACCACTCGTGATAGCCATCGTCTTGCGGCACATGCCTTGGACGGCAACCCGGACATTGTCAAGCGTGCTCTTACGAAAGGATTCCGTGGACTGGATAAAGAAATCCTTACCACGCCGCTGGAGCTGTTGAAGCAATACGAGCTGAACCTAGCGAGTCTACCCAAGGGCAAGACGAAAAACGACACCAACTCCCTGTCGGCCCTTGCCCACAGCATCTGGCCCTCTACGATTGGGGATTCCAAGTCTACGCCCTTCTCGACTGTATCCCAAAGTTCAGCCTATGAGAGCATCCTGCCCGCCTTAAGTGGCAGTTGTGCCCTGATGGTATATGTGGACAGTGCTCGCCGGGATTTGTATGTGGCATCCACGGGCGATTCACGTGCTGTGGCAGGCTACTGGGATGAGCGTGCGGGGCGATGGGAAGTGGAAGCCCTGACCATCGACCAGACAGGCCGCAACCAAGAGGAGGTCAAGCGTATTCAACGTGAACACCCTATGGAGGAAGCACCCTACGTGATCCAGCGTGGCCGAGTGCTTGGTGGTCTTGAGCCTACTCGTGCTTTTGGTGATGCACGGTATAAGTGGGATGAAGCCACTCAAAAGCGTGTTGCAGAGGCATTCCTTCCTCAAGGCCGCGTTCGTTTGCCCCCACGTGGATTAAAGACGCCGCCATACGTGACAGCAGAGCCCGTGGTAGAGTGGCGTCGCATTCCTGGAAAGACGGACAGCTCTATGGACAATTCCCTGGGTCATGACAGTGGATCGAGCTCGCCATCGAAAGAGTTGCGCTTCATCATTATGGCTAGCGACGGTCTTTGGGATCTCATGTCCAATGAAGAGGCTGTGAGTCTTGTTGCAGGTCACCTTGCAGGCATGCGTGGCTCTGTTCGAGCCACGGACCTACAGCGTATGTGCTTTGAGTCTGCGCAACGGACAAGCACGCAGGCAGCTGCCCTGCCTGCCTCCGCCGAAACTCCTACGGCTGCGGAATCTCGGCCCGCCGAGCCAACGTTACCCCATCATCCACTTCTCAAGTCGCCTCATCATATTCCAGCCTTCACCTTTGAAGATGACAACCTCAGTACACACTTGGTTCGCAACGCTTTGGGCGGGGCAGCTCGAGAACGTGTAGCTGGCCTTCTCGCGATTCCTAGTCCAGAGTCACGCCGATACCGCGACGATGTACGTATATGTTTGCTGACATGACCAGATCACTGTAAAGTATGTTTCTACGTATGGACCTACTCACCGCCAGCGTCATCTTATTCCATACCAACAGTCCCAGCCAGCCGTCAGCGCAGGCCTCGAGCGGTGCATCTCCCCAGGGCACGGACGCCTCGAGATTGACAGCGAAACTATAGAATGGTGGGCCCGCGTGTCTTCGCATGTACGAATGCCCTATCAGAGGGCGCATGTTTCTCATGGTCGCCGTAAGGCGCTTCTCGGATAGGGCTCATTTTCGGCCGAGAAAGTACTGTCCGCCCAGTGCATGGCCCTACAGGCCCTACGCATCTCTTGTTCCCCCTTCCCAGCATTATGGCGTCGCGTCAGATCACCTTTGCCGAAGTGTGCCAGCACAAGACGGAGGAGAGCCTCTGGATCGTTATCGACAACAAGGGTATGTTTCCTACACGTTCTTACATAAGTCTATGACGTTACGAAGTTCCTGACTGAGGTAGGTGGGATGCTGTGTGATGATTCTAACGTTTAGCACCCTGGTGGTGACGAGGTGCTTCTCACCGAGGCTTGCAAGGATGCCACTGAGCCTTTCGAAGATGTCGGTCACTCTGAGGATGCTCGCAAGACTCTGAAGACCTTCTACATCGGCGACCTGACTGACCCCGAGAACATGCCCAAGACCGGCAGGAAGGCCTCGGACATGATGGCGGCCAACCCCGGTGGCTCTCCGTACGTACAGATTACTTACAATGCAGCCCTCTGATTGTGATTGTCGCCATCGCCGCTGTCGCCGCTTACTTTATCTACAACCACTACGTGAAGAAGTAAGCAGTCTTTGTAGGATGCGCACTCATGTTCACCTCTATTATACAAATGCTATGGTTGGCGTTGCTAAAGTACATGTGTGGGTGTCATAGAGTCGACCCATGTTGCCAAGCGCCATAGTGCGATAGCCATGGCTGTCGTGTGCCTGTGTTGTTGGAGCCCAATGTCACCATGTTTTTCCGTCCACCCACAGCCTTTCATGCAAGTGCGCTGCATCCAAGTCCATAGATCCGCACGAAGTGTGTCATCAGGCATAAGTCGGTCCAAGCAATACTGTGGAACATGACCAGTCTCTTTCTCAAATTGGCGTGCAGCGCCCGTATCCATGTGAGATAAAGTAGCAGTGAGACCTTGTATTGAGCTACCATCCAAGGTGCGTGAACGTGAACGTGCAAACAATAATTCGGCCTCCTGCACTACTCGTTGCTGAAGTTGGTGCGTGATCATAGCAGATAAATATGGCGATAGAATTGCATCAGGTGCCAGATTACGATGGTTTTCTGGGTAAGAGTATACCACATACGTTTTTTATGAAGCTGCTCGATGACGAAAGGGTGTGCTGTCACCCATGCACCCATGCCCGGCTTCTTTTGCGAAAAGCGTGGATGCAATATACCGTCAGGCAGCATGACCAGCGTTTCGGGTGCATCCAGCGTTGCAGGAACAATCACGGGTTTTATCTGAATCATGAAATCTGGATCAGCGACATCCTCCGTACCTTTTGGCAGGGTTGCCTGGGTTACGATACATCTTCGAAGAGGGGTTGCAAGCATTTGCACTACATTAATTTGTAGAGTACGCACAGTATGGGTTGGCCGGCCACGATGAACCGACCTCTTTTAATATATGCGCCGCTTCAGCTGCGCCCTGTAAGGTAGACATGGGTCATTCAACACGCTCTATCCCAGACAACGGCTGGTGTCGGGTCCCCTTCCAGGTCCACCACCATGAGAGGTCACCTCCACAGCACGTGATGGACACGCGTCGACCCATCGATCCTGTCCCCCCAGCTACGATGACGGTGGATGCGGCGCTGAAGGAAGCGCACTCAGCCTTAATCAAGCAATTCCAAAGTATTGAATCCAGGGGAAACGATATCAGTGCCCTGAAAAATGTTGAGGCACAGCTCGCGAATCTTAAAGTCTTGCTTACCTCGCATGATCTGCTATATCCCCAAGCCATCGATGCGGCTGCCAACAAGGAATCTCTGGTTTTAGCGAGAGACGTTCTCGAAGTTGGAGCGCTTTGGAGTATTCGAATGAAGAATACAAACCAATTTGATCGATACTGGAGCCAACTAAAGCCATTTTACCTTGACTTGGCAGACGAATTGCCCCGGTCTACCAACTATGAGCCGATTCTTGGACTTTCCTTGCTTCGCGACCTGGCAGCCAACTCGATCGCCTCATTCCATATTTCATTGGAATCACTTCCAATGGAGCTCGTTCGCGATTCGCCCTATATCCAACACCCTGTCTTGCTGGAGCGGTGGCTCATGGAGGGCTCATATTCCAATGTGTGGCGCGAAAGGGAAAATGTGCCTCTTGATGAATACCGATTTTTTGTCGATATTTTGGTGGTGACCATTCGGCATGAAATTGCTTCCTGCGAAGAACGTGCCTATGATACACTACCGCTCAATGACGTGGCCACACTCTTGTTCTTCGATGCCCTTCCTGAGGTACTTGAGTTTGCCAAGGAGCGTGGTTGGCATGTGAACCCTACGAACCAGACTGTCGAGTTTAGCAACAAGAACACGGATGGTACTGCCGACTCTGAGGAGAATATTCCCATGCGTTCTACCATCACTACCAATTTGCATTTCGCCAAGGAACTCGAAAGCATTGTCTAATAAAGGAATATGCCATAGTCTGAAACAATTAGAAGAAAAAAGTCGAAATCGTTACAAAATCGTTATCATTCTGGCGTAGAATCGCCTGTCATGAATGTCAGCAGATCCGTTCTTGGAATAAAGTCGGATTGCCTCATGCCTTGCTCATATTCTCGGCGTCGACGCTCATATTCCAATTTTTGTTGCTTCGCTTGATCAATAAAAGGCTGTTTCTCTTTGTCACTGAGGGTGCGCCATCTTGCAGCCGCAAGAACACTTTGTTTGGTAGTTTCATGCTCCCCTTGCAAAATTTCCTTTAAACTTACAGTGTCCGCACGAAGGCTTTTCAAGTACAAGAAATACGCTGTGAGTGGCTTTTTAGGCGCATTAGGGTCACGCATGTTACCACGCCTAGACTTGCCAAGCCGCCTCTGAGCAGATCGGAAAAGATTCTCTTGACGGATGTCCTCCGGAGTCAAGGTAGACTGCCATATGGCCAAATCACGCTCATACTTTTCTTTTGCGTCGTTACTTCGCTGAATGTACTCTTTTTTCTTCTCGTCAGACATCTTCGCATACCGCTGCCCTGCCTCCTTGGCCAGGACCGCGACATTGAGTCGTGCCGTGGGCGTTTCAGCTTTAATCCTCTGCAGCTCCTCATTGAAATACATTTGCCATGCAGAAGGATATTGCTTGGGTGGTTTTAATTGAGATCGCAACTGTGCGTCCTGATCCGATAGCTGGACATCCAGGATCCCTTGTGACGACACGTATTTTCTGGGACGACCAGGACGCCGTTTTGTAGCTTGAGGAAGTGGCAGAGTGGTGGGAGACTTTATTGAAGGTTGTGAAGACGACGACATAGAAGGCTGTGCCATAAGACCAGGATACTGCATCATTACCGGCGTCATGGGAGAATACACCGATGGAACCACCATACACGCATTGCGAGCAGCCACATCAGGAGCGAGATGAATCTCTGGTACAGAAAATCCGTCTTGGTTAAGGAAAGAAGGAACAGGAAACTGACTCAGTTGTGGAAAGGGGGGATGTTGGCTCTCAAATGAGAAATGGGATGATTGCTCACAGGCGGGAACAAGCAACCCTGATAGTATGGCTCGTTGCTGCTCTTCAGTGGAACTGAAGACAGGGGTATTCTGCAGTGTTAGACCGGAACAATAGCCAGCATTGGGTAACGGGCAAGCGTTACAGCGTGAATATGCAGGCCGACATAGAAAAGCCGTAGCCAGTGTCAGATTGCCGATGAGCTTAACCCCGCTCCGCTGCATAGACGCAATATCAACGTACCATTTAGATTGCTTAGGTGCTTCTCTGCGTGATCGAAGTAGTGTAGCCAAGAAATGTTAGTCAGATGGCAGGGGCGACGAGTGGCAGGCTTTTCTTTATGCGTGAAAAGCGACCGGCTGCAGTGCCGCACATTTGGCCATACAAAATCCGTTATCCTGCATAACCTCCACACAGTGTACTCCCACGTGGACCACGATAGCAAGCTGGGCAAGTTGCCCACGATGAATGTGACACCTGTGGAACGCGTAGAGCGCGTCACCCCTTCTGAAAAAGGCTTTGAGCGCCAGAGCGGTTTCCGTCTTGCTTTCAGATATGCTTCAGCGCGTGATAAAGTAGATTCAAATCTCTTGCTCTTTCTTCATGGTCTTGGGGACACTGCTCGTCCGTTTTTTGAGCTAGGAACGCAGCTGCAACAAACCTTACCCCAGACTGCGATCCTGAGTATTCAAGCCCCCATGCGTGTCCCTTTGCTTGAGGAGGAAGCTTGGATGTGGTGGGAGAGCTTCGATTCACTGGGAGAGCGTAAGTATAACCGTGCTAACATGCAGTCATTCAGAACCCCAACCCTGTGCCAGCCATTCAATCTTTGCGAGCCTTTTTCACCTATTTAACCACGGCATCCGGGGATGGCGGATGTGGGTGGGAACCTAACAATATCCATTTCTTTGGATTTGCACAAGGAGGTAGTGTTTTGTTGGAAACACTGATTCATATGCGTCCAAATGAGTGGGGGAGCGCAACGAGCGTGTGTGGTCCCTTGTTGTCATTGCCCACATTTTCGCCCGCTTTAACCACCCCAGTTTGTTTTGTCACCCGATATCAGAAGGCCATGCTGGCTTCATCCCGGACACGCTCATCCATCACAGCTGTACAACGTGCATTTACAAATACTACCCATTACAATTACACTGATACCCAGCAAGAAATGGTTCATGGGTCAGAGTGGAAGGATATTTTTTCATTTTGGAGTCGACACTGGGCCCAAACGTCCAGTTGGGAGCGTGAGGGAGAGGTATACCGGGTATCATAGCCTTAGTCAACAAGTGGTGTGCCCACCGCTCGCTCTATACGCTTCAAAAGCTCGTTTGTAATACCTTCTGTTTCAGATTTGGCACCGTCACCGTATAGATCCACGATGAAGCTTGCAATCGCTTTCTCACCAATTTCCACTTCAGCACGGGCTCCCCATCGCCACTCATGAGAAGGCGACGAGCCATCTGAAAGCACTCGCACCTTTTCCAAGTATCCTTGGCGCTGCATCTGAGTGAAGAATGTCTCTAATGTAGACTCCTGGGGATTGCGACGAACTTCAAGAGAACCGTCTTGTGTGAGATGACTTCCTGTCTGAAGTGCAGTAGGAAGAGGTCGATCCATAGACAAAGATAATTGCGCAAGGCAACTTCGAAGGTGGGCTGTAGGTTAGCGAATTGATGGTGCGTACCTTCAGATGCTTGCCGTCCAGACAGGAGAATCAAACAAAGAAGGATGAAAAGCAAACCCATGGATCCAAGCTCTCCGTTTTGATTACCCCAATCAATGAGCGGTCGAGTGTTATCCTGATCCGAATTCGTTAGCACTTGACGGACAGAGGCAGGAAGCACAGAACGAAGCAAGTACCCTTGGGCCGAGGAGGAAGAAGAATGTTTCCGAGAATCTTGCGTCTCATTTACTCTTTGTCTTTTATTGCTGGATCTTTTGTCAATTTCAAGAGCTTGCTCTTTCAAAAGGGGGTTCTCGGCGCCGCGTGGGCGCATTTCCACAAGCTCAAAGCCGAAGGTATTACGAAGAGTGTGTTGCGCTGCGGCGAATATGACAGGAAATGCACGGGTTGCATCCTTTCCCACAGCTCGCTTCATGATCGTGTCTCTCCGTATAGATGATCTGCGGTATTCTGAGAAAAGGGCCAAACGGACTAGATCGTTGACTTTGCGTACAATGCTGGCTTCACCAAGTTGACGAGCAGCCAATCGGGCTGCTGAGGAAATAGAGACATCGGATCCAGTAATATCATGTATCCATTCATCTTCTGAAGTCGCCGGAGTCGAAGGGGCTGTGGATGACGCGTTTGATCTTGACCCGCGTTCCTCGTGTTGCATGGTGGTTGACATCCAACACGGATTTGGTCTTAGTCAGCGGGGTCAAAAAAGTCGATGCTTGTGCTGCAATCTTGCGTTGCTGCATCTCTCATGTTCAAGCGACTTAGCAAAGCGAGTGCGCTGCGTGAAGAGCTAGAGGATGTCGAAGACGAAAATGCTGTCTCTCTAGCTACTGTTATTGATGAAAATAGTGACAGCGATCCAGCCTATGATTCAAGCAGCGACTCGGGCGAGTCTGAAGAGGCCAGCGACGAGAGTGATGCAGACGACACTGAATTTTCTGTCAAACAAGCTATGCAGAGCCCTATCTATATCGATGACGAGGCGGTGGAAAAGGTTCCCATTTTCAGATGCGTGGCCTGCCCTCTGGTCACACTCAAAAACGAGAAAAGCATTGACGTCCACTTGGAGAGCAAGAATCACAAGCGTCGATTTACGAGGTTCGTCACCTTCGCCCAAGCTGAGGTGGAACGCGAGGGAGACAGGGTTATGCATCTGGACCCACGAACTCTCGTCGATCTCTTAGAAGACCAGCGACGTGAGTCCGAACTGGCAAAGAAAGACACAGGAAAGGTATGTTGCTTTAACTGCTAATTATAGCGGAAACAACCTGACGCAGACTATGTGCCGAGATTGGAACGCCGAAAAATGCGAAGAGCTCTTCGTCGAGAGAAACGTGCCAACTTGCAGAAACCTTCTGAATAAAAAGGCTGTATGATGCGACCATCAAGAACAAATGTCGAGCCATTTCCAGCGTACCAATTCCAAGGTCATCTGCGCATCCTCAGCGGAGGAGTGACCAACGGTATTGCCGCCTGCTTGAATGATTTTTCCTAGGTATTTTGATACGAGGTCACGAAGCGCGAGTCTGTACGGCAAACCCCTTGGATGTGGGAAGAGCTGGCAGGTATCAATAATGTTCGTGTGCACCAGCCGAATGGCGTGCAAGTCATTTTCTAAGCCGTGTCCAATCTGCAAGTGTGAGTGGGCGGACCTACCAAAATGGTATCAGGACCAATGTACTGGGCCAATGCGCGGCGAGCGCCGTCCAAGTCGAGAACGGCTTCGGCCTCGTATTCGTCAGGTTGAATACCAGAGAACTGAGTATTAAAATCCACAATAGACACGCCGTCTGCACATCGAATCAACTCGTCAAGTACAATGTCACCAGATTCGTCCACGAGTGTGATGCGTGTAACACTCAATCCAGCTGTGGTGTAACTCATCTCGCAATCGAGAGCAGCGACTTCTAGCGTTGCGGTTGTAGAATCAGAATTCAATTGCTTTAGTGTCTTGTAGCCAGCACGTCGGTGCAATAAGCGTGGTGCTTCTTCCTTGTATACGTGAGGACCTGTGGCGCATCGGTCGTCTCCCAGCGTGAGACTATCCACGGTACGGCCACAACACGTCCAACGAAGTACCTTGCGTGCCGACATAGTACCATCCAATGCCTCACGTCTTGGGCGACCGGCATGATATCGGCAAGCCTCTGGATCTTGCTTGGACGGATCGTCTGTACCCACGGAGCCTAGAGGTGCGACTTTAAACTGGCCATTGCATCGCACACAAATTTGGTATCCCCCAGTACCATCAGGTGCATCACCACCGGGGCCCCACTCCTCCGGTATTTCAGTCAGGTAGCCAAGCGTGGCAAGATCACCTTTCGGACACAAAAATCCTGCTTTAACGAGTCGAGAACGCGTCAACTGCCCCATTTTTCGGCGATCAGCGCCTTTCCGTTTTTCTTGTACTTGAGAAGCTGTTCCTGTTTCGGTGCATGCCCTCATAATACGCCGAGCTTGATCAAGGTCATCGACCTGACTCGCCTCCTCCACCGATGCCATCAGAGCCTCTTTCGATCGTTTCAAGACGCCGGCGGCAGCAGTCATGCTTGAATTTTTGTAGGAATGCACGTTAGCATACTCCATAACATCGGCCTCCATGGCGAGTGCATCGCTCGCCGCTAGAGCCGCCCCAAGCTGCCGTAGGGGAAATTGCTTGTGTTCCAACATAGGCGCATAAAATCTCAAGAGCGCGGCATGTATCTTCTTTACGCCATCTTGGCGACTCCCAAGAGATATAGGGAGAGTTTTCGGATGTTTACTCGATGGTATACGTGGGCACTCAATGGAAATGCGTTCTGGCTTTCCTGCTTCGAGTTTCGGCCGCTTTGTACTAATTTCTGCTGCTGGATCCAATGAATTTGATGAAGCAGGTCGCTTTTCAAGCTGAAGCAGGTTGTGCGAGAAAACGCACTGCACGCGCCGTCCTTCGCACTCACCATCACGATGTGCAGGACACACGACCGCAGCCAGCAGGCCCTGCACAGGAAACATGGACCACGTTGGGGAACCTTCCTCCACTTCCATCACGTCTCCATGAAGCGCCCGATCCTTCTCGTGACAGGCGCCAATGCAGGATTGGGTTTGGGTCTATGCAAGCGCCTGCTTGTTCAGCTCTCTAGTCCGACACCGCCTGATAGTGTAGCTTTGGAATCACTTCATCATGACGCTTCAGGAACACCTTTTGATGCGCGCGATGGATGTACGTTGGTGCTGGCATGTCGCAACCAAGCCAAAGCGGAGGACGCAAAAATGCAATTGCAAGACCTGCTCTCCCAGATTTCGCAGTCGGACGATGAAGTGATTCAGT
The DNA here is from genome assembly GCA_029542865.1 of Malassezia equina. Classification (NCBI taxonomy): domain Eukaryota; kingdom Fungi; phylum Basidiomycota; class Malasseziomycetes; order Malasseziales; family Malasseziaceae; genus Malassezia; species Malassezia equina. The sequence continues at coordinate 779,810 of CP119901.1, forward strand.
CCAATCGCAGTCCCGATACATGGCCTGATGCAAAGAGCACATCGATCCATGACAAGAAGCCGTTGCGGAAAAGGGAGTATGAGACGAAGCTAGATGCGCCATTGGAGGTGCGTAACCGTGATGCACGCATGGAATACCGCCAGTCATTCTGTGCTGGTACGAAAATTGAAACTGTACCATTGGACTTGTCAAGCGTCGAAAGCACGAAGGAGTGCGCCAAAGTGGTTGTCAGAAAATTCCCCTACCTAACCCATCTGATATTGAATGCAGGAGGTGCCTCATGGATCGGCGTGGATTGGATCCGTGCCACATGGGAAATCCTGACAAACTTGCACAAAGCCGTTACGTTCCCTAGCTACAAACTTCAGCGTTCAGGTGAAGTGAGCAAGGATGGATTCGGGTGGGTGTGGCAGATCAATGTGGGTGGGCATTATTTGCTGGCGCATGAACTCAAGTCCCTCCTTTGTGCGACGCCTTACTCGACGCCCTCTCGCATTATCTGGACAGGATCCCTGGAAGCTAACCCCAACGACTTCCACGCCAGTGACTTCCAATGTTTGGACCCAAAGCTCTCTCCGAACCCCTATGAGTCGACCAAGTATCAGTGTGAGCTCACTTCTTTAGCTATGGATGAACGCCTCCTATCTCAGAACCAATCCTCTTCGTTACGTTCGTTTACAGCCCACCCTGGTATCGTGGCAACCAGCATCTTTAGTGGTGTCATTCCTGCCATCATGGTGATCATGATGAAAATGGTTTTCTTCTTGGTATGTGCATTGGACTCACATACAGGCTCGCTTGACGTTTTCGCCGCATCACCCCATTGATGCATACAAAGGGGCTGTCGCTGCATCTTTTGTGGCTGTAGCACCTGTGGAGTACTTGGATGGGAATGTACGCTACGGGGCGCAGGCTACATGGGCAGGTCATGAATACGTCCATGCTGGTCGACTCCTTGGATGGCAAGATGGACCCGATGGGTCTCCTGACCCAAGCGTTCTTGGCACAGCGCGCGATCTCATTGCGTCGTACGATCGCGTCCTGAATGTTTAATTCCCCATTTGCGCGCGGGCCAAGCAGGATATAGATCGGCCGACCAACGTCTCCACAGTATTCGCCACCCAGCCACGATGTTGCCGCTACGGCGTGCCATAGCCGCCAGTATCTTTGTGCGTGAGTTCCGCACTCATGCGCGGACTCCAATCCGATCTGTCATGCCAGTTGCTAGTGCTCTTCGGACAGCTAGTGTACGCCCGACCGTTCAACCTTTTCAACGGTCCATGCAGACACGGGCCCTGAGCACCAAGACAGGCATGCCAAAATTCATGTTTCGCCTTATTCGGCTTCCTCTCGCAGGTTTTGCTACAGCCGGTGGTGCTTATGCCTACGCTAATTACAAGGTGGAAGGTACGTATTCACTTACTTATGGCAGGGATAAAAAATGCCCTGACTGACTTCTGGTCGTCGGCGAGCGAGTCGGCATCGGGCCTGTATGACTCTGTCTCTGAGACTTCATCAGATCTATTTGATTCTGCTAAATCAGGTTTTCTCGCGCTTCTGCAGCGTGTTGAAGACATGAAGAGTGCTCAATATTGGGATAACGCGGAAGTCGGTAAAGAGTCCGAAGAGTCAGAAGAGGAGAGTAGCGGTGGAAATGGCGGCGGCGGCGGACTTGGTGCTGCGGCGGCGGCTGTCGCTGCTGCATTCACTGGATCTTTGTCAGAGGATGAGGATCAAGAAAAGAAACCTGAAAACCAGGACGAGTTGATGCTTCTTACGCGCAAATTGATTGAAGTGCGCAATATCCTGAAGACCATTGATCATGACACGGATGAGCTTGTCTTGCCCAGTATCGTGGTGATTGGGTCGCAGAGCAGTGGTAAGAGCAGTGTGCTAGAGTCCATTGTTGGGCACGAGTTCCTTCCCAAAGGCAACAACATGGTGACGAGACGACCTATCGAACTCACTCTTGTTCATGTTCCGAAAGATCGCGAGCCTGCAGATGGTATCGTCGAGTTTGGTGAATTCCCAGGAACTGGTATGGGGAAGATTACAGACTTTACCAGGATTCAAAAAATTCTCTACGACATGAACATGTCGGTGCCGCAACATGAATGTGTCTCTGAAAGCCCTATTGAACTTCATATTCACAGCCCCAATGTTCCCGACCTATCCTTGATTGACCTGCCTGGTTATGTACAGCTAAGTTCCATGGATCAGCCTGAGGAACTGCGTGAAAAAATTGCTGATCTCTGCAACAAGTATATTAAGGAGCCCAATGTGATCTTGGCAGTTTGCGCTGCTGATGTCGATTTGGCCAATTCTCCTGCGCTTCGTGCAAGCCGCAAAGTTGACCCACTGGGTTTGCGCACGATTGGTGTTGTGACAAAAATGGACCTGGTTTCGCCAGAAGTGGGTGCATCGATCTTGAACAGCAACAAGTATCCTCTTTCGCTTGGCTATATCGGTGTTGTTTGTAAGCCACCACCTCAAGTGGGTCAATCTATGTTTGCGCTCTCCCGAAGCAACTCGATCATCCAGCTTACCCAAGAATATGAGAAGCGATACTTTGATGAGCATCATGAGCACTTCTCGGCACCTACACGTGGACGGAATGCTGGCGTCGCACCTCTTGTTGGCACTGACAAGCTTCGCCAACGACTGATGGTTGTTCTAGAAGAACATATGGGCTCGTCACTGAGTGGTGTTTCGAACCTTGTGCGTTCCGAGCTTGATGAGGCTGCGTATCAGTTCAAGGTGCAGTACAATGACCGTCAAATCACGCCTGAGACCTATGTCGCCGAAGTGATGGATGTCATGAAGCAGCGCTTCAAACTCTTCGCCTCGAGCTTCGGTAAGCCAGAAGTGCGTCTGCTGCTGAAGAACGCACTTGATGACAAGGTTATGGATATTTTGGCTCAGGTATATTGGCAGGACTCTGAGCTCCCGACCTTGAATGAGCTGAGCCGCCAACGGAAGGTGAAGGCAGAGGATCTTGATCCTTCATGGACAAACAAGTTGGAGCTGTGCTCTGCTTCTTTGACCAAGAGTGGTATTGGACGCATGAGTACCCAACTTGTGGCCACAACCATCCGGAACCAACTTGAACAGCTGGCTACGGCGGAGCCATTTAACCATCACGTCGAGACAGCCCAGCGCATCATTGCCTTTGGAAGTGCTTTGTTGAAGGATCGCTTTGCCATTACGGCGGATCAGGTGGAGAATTGTGTGAAGCCTTTCAAGTATGAAGTTGAAATGGATGCTCGAGAGTGGGAAAAGGGTCGCGAGCAGTCAGTGCAGCTGATGAAAAGCGAGCTTGATATGTGCAACGAAGCGCATGAACGCCTGAGGAAACTTGTTGGTTCTAGGCGTTTGCGCGGTGCCATCGAGTACATTACGCAATTGGAAGAGCGGGAGCGTAAGCGTGTGGCGGACAAGTTGGAACAAGTGGATGGTTCCACACCTGACCTGGCGTCCGAGGATCAGAGTGATCCTACCCGTCCAGGCTTCAATGCTGCCCTTCTCATGAAAGCTCGAGAAGCACGCTTTTTGCAAAACCGTGCCGATATTCTACGCTTGCGTTTGGCTGCACTCAAATCTGGTCGCTGCAAGAAGGGCCCCGAGTCCCAGGCCTTCTGCCCGGAGGCATTTTTGAATGTGGTGGCTGAAAAGCTCACATACACAGCCGTCATGTTCATCAATATTGAGCTTCTAGCGGAGTTCTTCTACCAATTCCCGCGCGAGGTTGACGCTCGTCTTGGCTATGACATGTCGCATGAAGATATGGTGAATTTCGCCCGTGAGAACCCTGCCATTCGTCATCACATCGACCTGCAGGAGCGCAAGTCAAAGTTGGAGGAGGTCATGCTGAAGCTGGATGAGCTTACTCGGTTGTACCGCGACAAATTGCCAGCCAAGCCGTCCTCCTCCAAGTGGCTCTTTTTCTAAACTTGATACCTACGAATAGAATATGTAGACTGGCGCTGACGCCCAATCGTGTCGAATACAGCACAATCGGACATCCGCTTGGGCGTGTGGGACACGTATCCAAGTCGCACGGCAGACCGAACGCGCCCTCTTCTGTTTAGCAACAGAAGTCAGGCACGTAATTGGTTTTGGCGGGCTATGACTCAAACCCCGGCCATTGCAGGCAAGCTGCTACTCGGTGCTCTTAAGTCCCGTCAGTGTCTGACTCTGCGACAATGAATTCAATATGCTTTCATGTACAACCTAAATCTAGACGTGTTAGCCTGCTCCAACAAAGCGAGAGGCACGAAAAGTTGGCTCAGACAGTCAATTCTCAGCTCCGATCTCTACCAAATTTTCAATTGATAGGTCTTCAGTCAAGAGATGCCAGTTTTACGTGCGAATGCGCACTCATCGTTCTTTGCCACCTGGACGTGCCTCCCCTCACATACCTCTCTATGTCCATGTGTAAAGTGGAGGTAGGGCGCCGTCCGAGGGGCGACCCCGGCGGCCTGGGAAGCACTCCCACGTGTAGGTCACATGATCTTCTGATTTTTGTAGTTCTGGCGAGCGAAGGACTAGGGCTAGCACTGGAACCTCTTTCTTGCTACACAACGGTTGTCGACCCTACTGCACAAAACAGGATGGCGTCTGCTATTATCTCGAAGAAGAGGAAGTTTGTTGCTGACGGTGTCTTCACCGCTGAGCTCAACGAGTTCTTTACCCGTGAGCTTGCTGCTGAGGGCTACTCGGGCTGCCTGGTGCGCGTGAACCACGTCCGCACTGAGATCATCGTCCGTGCTACCCACACCCAGGAGGTGCTCGGTGACAAGGGTCGTCGTCTCCGTGAGCTGACCTCGCTGCTGCGCCAGCGTTTCCGCTTCCCCGAGGGTTCGCTTGAGCTCTACGCCGAGAAGGTCATGAACCGTGGTCTTCACGCCGTGGCTCAGTGTGAGTCGCTCCGCAACAAGCTGCTGGGTGGTCTGCCTGTCCGCCGTGCTGCCTACGGTGTCCTCCGTTACGTCATGGAGTCGGGCGCTAAGGGCTGTGAGGTTATCATTTCGGGTAAGCTGCGTGCCGCCCGTGCCAAGACGATGAAGTTCAACGACGGTTTCATGATTCACACCGGTCAGCCCGCCAAGGACTTCGTTGACGAGGCTATCCGCCACGTCCTGATGAAGCAGGGTGTTCTTGGTATCAAGGTTAAGATCATGCACGGCTGGGACCCTGAGGGCCGCACCGGTCGTCCCTTCCCTCTGCCCGATGCGGTTACCATCCTTGAGCCCAAGGAGGATGAGCCGATCACGGCCCCCATGTCGGAATCGCGCAACCAGCCCCCTGCGCAAGAGCCTGTGGCACCTGCGCCGAACCACGAGCTTGGTGCCGCTCCGGTCGCTCAGCCTGCTGCGTTCTAAACGCGACTATGTATTCCCTGGCCGCGGTTTCGCATTCGTGCACGCGCAGGCATGGTGCGCGCTACGCGGATTGAAAGTTCCCTAGTCATGTCCATGTAGACAGCGTGCCTCACCGTCCGATGGCCGCTGGCACAAAATCCATCGCTTGTATGGCGGGTACATCTGTCCTGAGTAAAAGGCATGTGACTGAATTGCGTGGCTGTTAAATTGCAAATGGCCCAATGACAGACAGCCAGCAACGGGTCTGCCCGCCAGCCGAGCCGATTTTCTTCCTTCAACGTCGGCCTTTGGGATCTATAGGACCAACCGAACCCGGACTCTCTACTAACCGGTCAACGAACAGACTCGATCTATCGATCTAAAATGTCGGTTGTGAACTCGAACCCGTTCCAGCTGCTGGGTGAGGATGGCGCGGAGGACGTGCCCGCTCCCGTCCAGGCTGCGCCCAAGACCGAGTCGGCTCCTCGCTCTGTGCCTGGTGCTCCGAAGTCGGCCGGCGGCGTGAAGGCGCCGGATGCCGTGGACCCTGTGGAGCAGCGTGACTCCCGTGCCATTTCTCGCGCCCGTGGCGAGCGCGGCCCTGGTCGTAGCAACGGCCGTGGTGGCCGTGGTGCGGGCCGTGGTGGCCGTGGCTCGGGTCGTGGCCGCCAGTTCGACCGTCACTCGGGCACTGGCCACGAGGACACTGCCAAGAGCGTGCGCCAGGGCTGGGGCGATGCCAACCCTGAGGAGACTCTCAAGGTTGAGGAGGGTGCCAAGGAGGATGCTGAGAAGGACAAGCAGGCGCCTGAGCCCAAGCCTCAGGCTGACGACGAGGAGGATGAGAAGACCCTCACTCTCGACCAATACCTGTCCAAGCAGGCGGAGAAGCGCTCGTCGATGACCGTGCAGCCGGCTCCCCGTTCCGTGGAGGCTGATGAGTCCTCGTACGGTCAGCGTCTTGAGCGCAGTGAGGGCGAGTCGTACTTCGCCGGTAACGAAAAGAAGGTGTCGGCCCCCAAGCCCCGCAAGGAGACCAAGCAGAGCATCGAAATCGAGCCTGTGTACGCGCAGCCCCAGCGCAGCGAGCGTGGTGCCCCTCGTGGTGGTCGCGGCGGCGCTCGCGGCGGCCGTGGTGGCCGCGGTGACAGCCGTGGCGCTCGTGGTGGTGCCCATGGTGGTGCTCGTGGCGGCCGTAGTGGTCGCGGCCCTGCCTCGCAAGGCCCCACTGTGAACATCGCGGATGAGCAGGCCTTCCCTAGCCTGAGCTAACTCGCTCGATGCATATACACCGATGCCTAGGCACTCAAAATGATTGCGCTCTCTTGGGAACTACTCTAAGTATCTCTTTCCGTAGAAGTGCCACATAAACCAGGCAAGTACTCTACAGGAGGGTATATCGCGTGTGGATAAACAAGGAGGCATATAGCAACGGTGACAGTTGCGTGTCGTGCAGTGCCAAGTGTCGATAGCCTCGTCCCAAACGACCTAGGCTGACCGATCGACTGGCCAGCAGAACGGGCGTTGGTTGGTCATCCCACGCCTGGAGACGCAAAAAGCAGAGATCGAGTAGTCCACGTGTTGCTTCATGGAGCAAGATAGCATGCCGTGATGCAGTATCGTGACGTGTGCGCTGCGCCAGCACAGCAACAGTATCGATGCCCGCGGGTATATCCACCTCAATAAGGAACGGAGTACGCCAGATAGGAGCAAGGCCCTGTGAGCGAATGGTGTGAGTTCGCGAGGAAGTACGGCGCAAAGGAGAAGTGGGAGAGTCAGTGACCTCGGGCGCTAACGACTGCAACCGAATCACTCCTTTGCCCCACTGCGCAGGCGCATCCACGGACAGAGAAATATACGGGCAGATCGCCTCATCATCACGGCGGGCGTGAGGGAGTTGTTGTCCTGAAATAATCGTACAAGCAATCTGCACAGTGACCATATCACTCCCAGCATGTTTCACCAAGTGACGCACGCGCAATGCATCTGGTTTTCGCACATAGCCGGCGCTGCCTGCAAACAACGCCACATTCTGCTCCATGCCTTTGTCGTGGGTTTGCCAATTGAGTGCAACAAGTTGGCATCCAGCTGCCCACATATCCAAAGGGCAGAAATTAGCACTGTTGGTCATGCGACTGAGCTTGGTCAAGGAAGGATAGACGCGCGTCATATGTGTGAGATTGTGTTTGATGAGATCTGTGCCACTGGTTCGGATTAGACGATGCGCTTTGCGTTCAGACAGAGAAAATGTATGTGCCACGTCGTAATGCTCTTTTTTGTTCAGTCCGCGACACTGAACGCCAATGGTATACACCAGAAGAGAGAGTAGTTCAGGCGACTTGGGTCTGACATTCTTGGAGCGCTCAGGCGCCCGGCGCGCTAAACGAACAAAGCTTTTCGCCTGGACCAAGAGCGTATCACTTTCCCACTCGGTGTGGTCTGTGGATGTGGTCGAAGCGTGCTCATCCGAATCCTGGCTTTCTTGAGGATGCATACGTTCGTAGCGTTTACACTTGACAAGAATCCGATATTTCAGTTGCTCGGGGGTGGGAAGAGCGCCAGCGCCAACATCCGGTAAAGGCTCCGTGACAAGAAGCGACCCCAAACGCGTGCGCAAAATTTGTGCAAGAGTGGCCTGCTGCGTCATGTCATTGTGCACTTCCAGAGAGAGGATCAGTGGGTAGGGAGACGATGCAAAAGCGTATTGCGCAATCGCATCCACAACATCCACCAATGGTACCCGGCTGGTGAGTGTACGGCCGTGCGTGACTTGAGGCTGACCATTGGGACCGTCCCAACAGTCCAACTCAACACTCCGTGCCCCCTGCTGCAAGGCTCGCACATACCCTTCGACGGTACTGTCTCCTTTCCACTGACCACCTTCCAAATACGTATTGTGACTGGACGAAATGTAATAGTTGCATATGGGTTCATCCAGGGACTCGGTAGTATCCTGGACCCGTAGAGCGCACGTTCCATTCTCCCGAGAGTTTAAAAAGGCTGCCAGTCCTTCGGAGTGCGAGACTTGATGGCGTGTATACAAATAGGCGATGTGTTCGTCCGACCATCGAGTTTCCAGTTGCTCTTCTCGCACGAATTTTGTGAAATCATCCAGGGAAAGTACGCCGTCGGGTGCCAACTGTTGAAACAGTTGGTCGATGTCAGCACGACGCTTGAGTTGGGCCACAAATCGTTGAAATGCCTTAAAGTGCAGGGCCCCAAGATGTTCGCAATCAGCATCATCAAACAGGGCGCGTAGTTCTGGACGGCTAACTTGAAGACCCATACGCTGACACAGACGGGACAACGCTGTAAAGTCCAGCGTTTGTCGACCGCGCCAGGATGCCTCCAACCATTCAGATTGAGCCGATGCAGCAGTGATGCGCCCAGAAGATAAGGCCTGCCAGTGTGCGAGGATTCGCTCAAGGGTGCACACCCACAATTCGAACGACGCGTCCGAGAGGGCAATGACATGAATGGCTTTGTAGGCGCGCGGTGTCTGATAAATGATGGAAATCCAACGAGACTCGTGTGCATCCGAAATTTGCAAGGATTGTCGATAAGACTGAGCATTACTTCCAAATCGCACATCGCGGATGGCATACAAGGGGACAAAGTTCCCCCTCTTGCTTTCCCAAACGATGCGGGTCAGCTCAGCGTCCACACGAAATGTGCGTGGGGCGACCTTATTTTGAGTGACTTTCAGCATGGGTTCACCACTTCGAAGTGCTGCGGGTATCAGTGTATCTAGTGGCTCCAGTGCATAAACTCCTGGAGAAGGAATACACGAACTGGACGGTGACACAGAGGAGGGCGTTTTCGCCACGGTAGGGGGCACTTGTGTGTCCAATTTCAAAGCGCGAAATGCTCGCGTAGGTTCTTTCCATGCAAGGTACCTGGATGGTGCAGTCCCCCATGTTCGACGGGAAGACATTGAGTCGGGACCGGTACCCGAGGAGGGCCCTACGGGGCGAGGCAGCGACGGCAGCGTCGTTCCTGAATCACTAGTGCTTGTACCTGTGCTCCATCTCCTATCCTGTAGAGAAATGGTATCAGTATAGCCTCGTAGTAGGTCAGCCGGCGCAGGAGATGCGCTGCCGCCTCCGCTGGTAGGTTCGCGTTGTGTGTCCACAGTGTAGGTAGTTAATGCGAAGCGATGGCACCGTCCCGATTATGATGGGATCGGGTCTTGTCCACCCCCACCATCGGGCGCTCTCAGTGTCGAATGGATGTGCCACTGGCCGTGGGCATTGGCCTTGTGGCTAGTTTTGTGCAAAGTTTTGGCTTGACAATACAGCGCCGCTCACATCTTCAAAATGAGAGTCTGCCCGAAGATATGCGAAAGTCAGAGTGGCGACGGCCGCTCTGGGTCATAGGCTTTGTGGTGTTCTTGGGCGCGAATCTCGGCGGCACGATATTCCAAATTGGATCGTTGCCTGTGGTGATCCTTGCGCCTCTTGGAGCTGTCAGTCTGTTATACAATGCCCTACTCGCTCGCGTGATGTTGAATGACTTTTTCTCGCAGCATATGCTCGTGGGGACAGTGCTTATCGCCGTGGGGGCGGTTGCCATTGGGTACTTTGGAGCGGTGCCCCATACCCCACGGTCCCTGTCGGAGCTTTTGGGCCTATTTCAGCGTCCGGCATTTGTCACACTGGCGACCCTGTATGCATTGGTCTTGATCTCTATGCTGTGTATGGCGCATCTCACAGAATGGCAGCTTATTTGGCAACACAAATACCCGGCTCGCCGCAAGTCACGGCGCAAAAGAGGGCGTACACTTGTGCGTCGTCATCGAACAGCTCCTGCACTGGCCACCGTGGCAGAAGTGAGTGAAAACAACTCTGGCATCTCGCAAGTAATTCCACCCGCACCGAAGGATGATCGTCTGCGCCGCTTAGCCAGTGGCGATGTCGCAGCTACCAAGCAAATGCATGGGACGCTTCCCAAAGATCCGCATATGTCGCAACCTATACACTATGGGTCGATCACGCGCTCACCCGTGTCGTTGCGTCAGTCATCGCCCTCGCCTACCCCCAGCGATGCGTCGACACAGTCCTGGATGGACCGACCAGCGCATCGGCCCACGGCGTTGGCCTTGGCAGTGGTGTACAGCGCCTCAAGTGGTACCTTGAGTGGCGTATGTCTTTTGCTGGCCAAAAGCGGCGTGGATCTGCTGATCTTATCTATGCAGGGACGAAACCAATTTTCAAGCTGGACCAGCTGGTGGCTCGTGGTCATTTTGTTGGTGGCCGCCTTGATGCAGTTATGGTATCTTCACAAAAGCCTCAAGCTCGCCGATCCAGTGCTGGTAGCACCACTGGCATTCTGTTTTTACAACATCTCCTCTATCACGCTGGGCCTCGTGTACTTCGATGATCTGTCTCTTCTGCCTTGGAGCAGTGTTTGGATGATTGTGCTGGGCACCTGCTTACTCCTTTGCGGCGTATGGACCATTAGCTTACATCGCATGCCTCCGTCGGCGGACGAAGAGAGTAGCGCCCGGGAAGACCTGTATTGGGGCCCAGGTTGGCACGACACAACGCCATTGCCTCCTCCCCTGGATGAGGAGCGCACACCACTTCATGAAGAGAGCTCACATGCACCCACCGATATCATATCAGCCCTAGATTTGACAAAGCCTAGGCGCCCATCCACAGGCCTCTCACGCGTGGCAGGCGCTCGGCCGCCGTCGATTGAGCTGGACCACGGTGTGACGGAAGGAACACATGCAAAACGAACCCACGGGTCTACCCTGTACGACATTTTGGTTGAGCGTGGCCTGAGCATTGGTATAAGCCCTAGCTCGCCTGGCTTCCACGTTCAAACTCGGCGCCGGTCGACCGGGCCTTCACCGCCGCCGGATGCTTGATGTCATGAGGCTCTAAAACTATATACCCTACGCAGTTGCAAATATGATAAACGTACATGTATTATTGCGGTATCTTGAGCATATCTGCGGTGATTGCAGGGGCTGGTTTGCCCGCTTCGGCTTCGTAGGCCATGCTCGTGGCTGTGAGGGAGGTAGGTTTGTCGTGCACAAAGGAGGAAGGCGTTGCCTTTTCCTTCGGTGGCGACAGCTCTTATGTCAGTTTTTTGCTAGACGTACTTGTCCATGTGAGCTTAACAAGCCCACGGCACTCGCAAAACAGGAGCCATAGAAAGGGAAGCACACCAAACACAAACGCAGCGGTGCGGATCGTATATACGAGAATGAGGCGCAAGATCGAGATCAGTGATGCCATGGAAATGAGCGGTGGTGCTGGCTTCTCAAGGATATGCCATTCTTCGAGCCACAACCGCAGCGTCGACCACATTAGGGACAAGGGGACCGGCAGGAGGGAGTGCTGAGCGCCCCGTGCATGCCAGTGACCACCCCCGCGCCCCGATGCACCTCCACCCTCCCGATGGCAAGGGTCGCCCACGAGGGCCGTTGTCCGGCCGACTGGCACGGCCGATTTATGGCAAGGCGCCGCGCACGCTACAGCATGTATGGCAGAAAATTCCTCAATAGCTAGCCAGCGATACATACGGGGGGAATCTAAATGCATGACAAGGCGCCCTGTCCCATGCGAGGATCACGGACGCGGCCGGTCGCATCATGGCTGCGACCGTGGAGCCACACCCCAAAGCTAGTTCGCAGCGAGGATTTTGGGTGAGAAACAGGGCATGAACTTAGTAGCCGAACTGCGCAAGCTTCTGGTTGATGGGCTCGATCTCGCTCGCGGCGGCCGTGGCGACAGCGGCGCGGCGCTTGACAGCGGCGGCCTTGCGCTCCTGGAAGGCCTGGGCCTTGACGGCACGCTTGGCCTCCAGCTTGTCGACAGTCTCACCGTACTTCCAGCCGACCTCGCTCGAGATGCGCTTGAGGGTAGCGTACTTGCGGCCGGGCTTGAGGCGCAGCACACGGAGGGCGTCAGGGATGACCATCTTCTTCTTGCGGTCGTAAGGCGGGGGCACACCCTCGTAGATCTTCAGGCGCTGGAGCGCAGCAGCACCACGGGCGGTCTTGTGGGGAACCATACCGCGGACAGCCCGGAAGAGGATGCGAGACGGGGCACGGTGGTGGAACGGACCCGACTTGCGGGGGTTCACCAGGTGGCGCTTGTGCATGAAGGCGTGGTACTTCAACTGCATGGTGAGCGAGGAGAACATACCTTGTTGCGGAAGAAGCTGCCCGACACGTTGATCAGCTCAGCGCGGACCACCGTGACCTTCTGGCCCGAGAGAATCTGCTTGGCGAGGATCGACGCAAGACGACCAAGGAGGTGGCCCTTGCCGTCGACAATGAACGGAGTGCTCTGCATAAGCGACATGACGATATAAACTCTGGGTAGTGTTAGTAGAGTCCTAGGTGAAGAGCACGCGGTCGACGTAGTGGTCTTCTCGGCGTGCGAAGCTGCTACACACCTTGACGAGTGGCCGGCAGGTAGGAAAACGGCGAGCGCGGTCGTGAGCCCACCCTCTTGTCTGTGTCACGTGAATTTCCAGAACTATAGTTCTGACCTGGCTACAACCTTCGCTTCGGCCGAGAAGAAGAGACCTCGACGTACGCAGAGCCGCCCGCTTTTGTTCCTACACGGTCGCCTCGTCCTGAGAACGTAGGTATCTTTGTCGTCTTACACATATCAGTCAAGATGCCGGCTACTACCATCCCGATCGTGAAGAAGCGGACGAAGAAGTTTGCGCGCCACCAGTCGGACCGCTTTAAGCGCGTTGGCGAGTCGTGGCGCAAGCCCACCGGTATTGACAACTGCGTGCGCCGTCGTTTCAAGAGCACCATTGCCATGCCGAAAATTGGCTACGGTTCGAACAAGAAGACCCGCCACATCATGCCCAACGGCTTCCGCCGCTTTGTTGTCGCCAACCCCAGCGACGTCGAGCTGCTGCTGATGTACGTATTGGCTATATTGACCCCAGGCACAACAACACCTTCTCTGCTGAGATCGCCCACAACGTGAGCAGCAAGAAGCGCATCCAGATCCTCGAGAAGTGCGTACCATCGCTTTGCTAACAATCAGGGCTAAGATTCTCGGTGTCCGTGTTACCAACGCCAACGCGCGCGTTCGCGCTCAGGAGGCGTAAGGGACCCCTATGTATTTGTCCCTGTAGTTTGGGTGCATGGCAGGGTGCCTACCAAAAATCAATGACATGCTTGTCTACTATACATAGAGCGCGCGGCGGGTATACAATACTACGGCGCTTGCGTCGCCCGGTCGCCGTCGGCGCTCGAGGGGGGGTCGCTGATCGCCAGCGAGACCAAATCGCGCGTCAAAGGCTCCGAGACAGTGGGAAAGGCCATGCTAGCCTCGCCTAAAGGTTCCTCCGGTCCCTGTGGCACGCCCACCTTCACGTCCGTGGCGAGCGCCGGGGCCGGACGCGACTTGGTGGGGGACTTGGACGGCAGAGGCGGTGCATGAGGCTCTTCCCCCGTCGGCGAATGGGGCGGTGCCAAGCGCGCTTCGTAGCGAGACAAGGCGCCGTCGTTGGTGTCGTCCGAAAACAGGGGCGGAAGAGAGGGGCGGCTGCTCGGTGCCGAGCTGGGCACCTCGTCGGCCATCCACGACAAGTCTTTGAATGTGGACGTGGTCTCAATCAGGCGTTTGGATAGCACATGCCAGCCATTCGAGAGCTTTTCGCGCAGCACATCGGCGCTTAAATCGTCCTTGGGTGGAAGCGCGGGCGGCCGCGCCGATTGCGTGTCGATGGGCGGCAAGCGCTTCGACCGTGCGCGATACGACGGTGAAGCGCTTTTGCCGGGCGAGCGCGTAGGCGGCGGTGTGCTGGCCCTATGAGCGCCGCCGGGCCGCGTATCCACCAACGACTGGAACTGACTAGCGATCTGGGATGGCATAAACCTCAAGTCGCTCCAGCCCGGCTCGTCGCGCGTCGGTGGCTGCGCCGCTGGCACAGGTGGCATGGGACGCTGTGTGGGTCGCGGTGCATGGCGCGTCGTAGAGCGTGTGGGAATGGTATGGGCACCGACGCCCACACGCAAGGCCATGCGCTGCCATGCATCGCGCATGTCCTTGAGGAGTGCCTCTTCACGCGCCAATTCTTCGCGCAGCTCAAGACAGAAGCGCTCTTGTGTAGCAATAGGCTCGAGCATCGTTGCATGCAAAGGTCCAACATGTCGCGTATGACCAGCCGCTGCATCTTTGCACTCGACGAAGAAACGATCAATGCGCTCGCGATGCAAAGGCCGGTCATCGACGCGTGTTCGTCGCTGGCGCTGCAGCGACGGGCTCGACGCGTTCGAGCGGATATAGCGGATCTGACGCGTGCGGAGCGGCACAGTCGCCTGTGTACTTGGCGTGGAGCGACGTGGCAGCGGTTGGCGTGATGGACTGGGCGCTGCAGAGCCTGTTCGTAACGTGCGTCGCGTGCTGGAGGTCATAGGGATCGATAGGTTGCCGTCCCCGTCACTGAGCAACGTCGACCCGGAGGTGTCGGCCAGAGGATGCTCTGACACCGCCTCAGAATTGGCTGTGGTGTCAGGATCAGCAGCAGGGGCCAGCGGCCCCGGTGCCACATCCCTGGGCATCACAGACAAGGCCAAGGGCCCAACGAACGAGCGTGCCCAGCGCACGCCCCGCCTTGAGCACGCGTCCGCTCGACCGGCCACGCGGCTTGTCGGCCGAAAACCGTGCGCTCGGGCACCGACGGGTGAACGGTGCCAGCGGGGCTCGCAGGGCTCAACTTACGACGCTTACTTATGTCGTACACGATCGCTGGTACGTGCACATGGGACGCTCATCGTAGGCAAGAAGGTTCTGAGTGAGCACTTGGTGCTGGGTGTGTTTGGCACGATCGGTGCTGCCGTGTACCTGTCGATGAGCGGCGGCTCGAAGAAGGGCGCGGACGCCAAGGCCCCTAGCGCGCAGCCTACTGTGCCGATCAACGCCAGCAGCCCGTACGTATGGTGTGCTAATGTGCAGTGACGAGGAGGCGTTTGTGAAGCAGTTCCTGGCGGAGGCCATGAAGGAGGAGAAGTAGACTACGATACGCGTCGGCGAACCACATACCGTGCGACGGGGATGTGTGAGACTTGTGCATACAGCAGCAGTCCCAGCAGTAGCAGCACGCGCCGTCGCACATGGCGCGAGGGCCGCGTGCCCGGGGAGGTGCGTCCCAACGACGCCCACGCCCGGCGCGGTCCCAGTAGGCCCCACAGTACAATGAGCAGGCTGTGCCGCAGCCAGCGGTACAGGCGTAATAAGCGAAGCACGAGCAGATAGGACAGTGTGCGCACCAAATCGCGCTTGCGCCGGCGCACAGACAGCTCGCGGGGCAGGCCGGCCGGTCGCCGCAGTGTCAAATCGTCGACGTATTCCGCGGGGTATCCAAAGTACGGGTTCTCAATGTTGTACGGCGACACGTGCCCCTCCATTTCAGCGTACTTGTGCGCGCGCCACGATAAGTAGCGCGTCACGGTGTGGGCTTGCGGAGCACGCGAAGGCATGGACTCGGACGAGGCCATGGGCAAGGCCTCGAGCTCCGGCACAGGCTCCGGCTCGGGCTTAGGCTCCGGCTCCGGCGGCGCTGTGGGCGGCTCCATGCGTGAGCGTCCCATCCAGCCGCGGCACCACGCAAGGAACGACGAGTCGGACGAAGGCAGGCACGACGGCTCCGGCAGTGGCATGTCCGGCCCGGCCTCGGCCCGTAAATGCGGTGTGCTTGGCACGCTGGTCGGCGTTACCGTGGCATAGGGGGAGCCAGCGCCCGACATGACGTCGTACATCGAGTCAAAGTCCTGGTGCCGCGCCCGCAGCGGCAGTGGTGGTGGCTCATTGTCCGTGTGTGCGCCAGCCTGGCGCCACACGGCGCTGCGTACAAAGTAATGGAGCACATCGCTAGAGTCAGGGGCAATGGCCACGGGCAGAGCGCCCCCCAACGTCTGGGGAACGGCATGGTTCATGTGCGCCAGCAGCTCGGGAGTATCAACGAAGAACAAACGTTCCAGCAGCTTGGGCGGCAGCGCAGGCTGGACCATGCGCCACAGGCCCGCGTGGAACCAGGAGAAGCGCAAGACGTACACGGCGCCGACCATGCCGGGGTAGTGGCTCTTGAGCAAATCGATCAGGAACGGCAGCATCTCCAGCTCCATGTTCGATAAACCCGCCTCGGAGAGATCAATGATCGCGACCCATTGGAGCACCGGCTGGGACCGCCGCGTGCGGTGATTGACGTACTGCAGGTAGCGCCGCATAATATCGAAGCAGGCAATAATCGCAGCTTTGAGCTCCCGCAGACCCTCGGGCAGGCGCTCGACATGCTGCAGGCGCACGTACAAACATGGACGACCCAGTCGATCGCGAAACTGAGAGTGCATCCAGAAGAGCGGGATGCCATTGCTCGTCGCGTCCATGTACGGCGAGTGGACGAGCTCTTGCGGCAGCGCATCGATGCTGCCCTCCAGCCGCCATTGCAGCGTTTTCAGCAAAGCAGCGCGGCACCGCTCGGTATCAAATTCGGCCCGTCGCAGAAACCGGAATACCATCTGAGGATCATCGAGGTATTCACGCGCGAGTACCATCTCCTCCTCATCGTACGGATGCAGACTCGCAAGTTGTGGCGGCATACGCTCGAGCACCTCCGCCTGCAAGTCAGCCACCTGCACCAAATGCTTCTGATACAAAGAAGCTGTTGCATCACACGCATTCGACACGCGCTGCGCGTTATCGAGCGCATGGCACGCGCGAGAGGACCCCATCAGTGCGAGCAACGCTTCCCCCGCGTTCGCGCCCCGGCGAGGCTATCTATCACGTGATGGAGGACCAGGCGGCGAGCGAAGCCGCTTCGTCCACCCAGGCAGCCAGTATGCTGGGCCTTGGGGCATGGCGCCCGTCTTTGGCGGCGGCGTGGCGCACAGCCACTGCACAGCCTCTTCACACGTCGTCGGTCGCTTGGATCGCGCCGCGGCCTTCTGGTCCCAAGCTGAAGCTCAAGTCGCACTCCGGCGCGAAGAAGCGCTTCTTCCCGGTGATGGGCGCTTCCAGCCCCAAGTTTAAGCGCGCTAGCACGAACAAGCAACATCTGAACTCGGGCATGTCGCGTGTGCGCCTCGCACGCTTGCGTGGACAGCAGGTCGTGGCGACCGGTCCCGTATCGAAAATGCTGCGCCGCCTTTTGGCGCCGCGTCTGTAAGGGTATATGCTACTTGGACAGACCGATGCGCAGATCCGCCGGCATCGTATCAAGCAGTCGCGCCATCTGCTCCATAAGTCGCTGGCGCTGGTGCTGCAGGCCATGGGGTGTCGGCATGGATGTTGTACTGGCGCGGCGCAGCGCCTTCACCGGCGACGGCGGCGCCTGCCATCGCTCGCTCAGCTCGGGCGTGAGGGGCCGCGCGAGCGCCTCATCCACGCGCCGCAGCTCCTCCCGCAGCCGCAAATAGAGATCCACAGACTCGATCTCCGAGCGCGTGCGTCCGAAGGCCACCACGTCGCCGGCGGCCAGCGCGGCGATGCGCCGCTGCCACTGCTCTTCTTGGGCAGCGGCAATGCGGTTGTGAAGCCACAGCGAAAAGTTGGGGCACTGTAGAAAGTCGGCGTACAGTGTGTATCGCAGCACATGGCCCGGCGTCAAAGAGCGCTGTCGCATGCGCAAAGGGCCCGGGTGGGACTTGAGCCACTGCAGGAACGAGTGTGCATGAAACGGCTGAATCGGCGGCATGTCCGCTGGCGACGATAAATCAAAGTGAGCGGGAACGAGTGTGGCCATGTACTCGTGCAGAGGCGCCAAGAAGCGCTCCGTCATATCGGCAAAATGACGGCGCAGCGCGGCCGTCGCACGCGCATGTTCGCTCGGTTCATCGCGCCACTGCATCAAGCGTCGAAGCAAGTCGCGGTCCTTGCTGATGCGCCGCTTTCGTGGGGACACAAAGCAGGGTGCCGGGCGCGCGGCCGTATGGCCATGGCGCGCCTCGTACCGCTGCCCGAGATGCAGCTTATGCGGCCAGTGTGCACACGTTTGCAGGAAAAAGGGATTCGTCGTGCCCAGAAGCGCGCCGCCCGGCGGCGTAGCCCGACCGACAAATGCACGAA
This sequence comes from Malassezia equina, assembly GCA_029542865.1. Lineage (NCBI taxonomy): Eukaryota > Fungi > Basidiomycota > Malasseziomycetes > Malasseziales > Malasseziaceae > Malassezia > Malassezia equina. The sequence continues at coordinate 798,216 of CP119901.1, forward strand.
AGTCGTAATCGTGAATGTGGAAAAAGGGTCGAAAGTCGCCCGCCCATGGCACGGGGCGGATCAAGTCGATGAGGTGCCATATGGCTTCACTCGTGGTGCGCGGGTCGTGGCCCACCACGAGGATGGGCTCGGCCAGTAGGAGGCACTCCCACAAACGCCATAGATCCGGCACCACCTCGTAGAAGACATCGAGCATGGACGATTGGGGCACCGATGCCAGGAGTGGCGCCGTGGCAAGCTCCCCTTTGCGCATGCCATCGCCATGCTGTGGCTCATGACCATGGGGCAGGAGAACGTGTAGCAGCGTGCCCATGAGCGGCAACTCGAGTGCGGCGCCAGGCCGTGGCGCTGGCCACTGGACAATGTCGCGCATCACTAGCTCCAGCACCGTGAGTCCGTGCGCGAAAAAAGGCGGGCCGAGGCGCGCCACAAGCTCGGTAAACAGAGACACATAGGGCAGATGCGTTAAAATCACGAGCGATTTTTGAAAGTAGCCACGGCGGTTCGTCGCGTCGCGTCGCTGCAGAAAGAAGGTATAGCCGTACAGGTACGAGGTGCTGCGGCTGCTGTGTGTAGGAGGAACAATCTCTGGCTCCTGTTTAGACGTCTCTGCAGTGCTGCGGAGCGACAAACTGCGTTTCAGGCGGCGCGAGAAGCGGCGCGAGAGCAGCTGCGACTTGTCCGCCATATCGGGAATGTGGGGCGCCGCCGCTGTCGACGCCTCGAGCGGCACTTCACGCACGCGCCACGAGAACACGAGGCTGCCATCGCTAAACACAGAAGTATCCGGGAAGGAAGAGAAGGCAATATTGTCCTTTTCTTCCTTGCTGATCTCCAGCGGCGGGTACAGAAACTCGACGTCAGGCCCGAGCTCTAGGTCAAAGTTGATGCATGCCACCGAGAGGACCCATTGTCGTAGCTCGCCGAGGTCGTCAGCCGGCACAGGCGTCACCTCTGGCACGTCCTGCTCCTCGTCCGCGAGGGTCAGCAGCGAGAGATCCCCGTGCATGGCGGCGAGGGCGTCGAGCCAGGCCCGCGCGTCGGTATGGCTTATATAATCTGTGGACCTACGACGACGACTTGAGCGCTGGGAAGGTGAGTAGACGCGTTACGTACCATCCTTGATCGTAGACTCCATGGCCTCCAAGTCGTCCGTCTGAACACCGACGATGTGGCAGTGCAATGCTTTTTCGATCGCCTCCATGTGCTTCCGCGAGGTAGCGTCGTGCACAAAGTTGATCGAGACACCCTTGCGACCAAAGCGACCAGTGCGCCCAATGCGGTGCAAATACGTCTCGGCATCTGGCTCGCCACGCTGTGTGAGCGGCATATCGTAGTTGATCACGAGAGTGACCTGCTGGATATCGATACCGCGCGCAATGACGTTCGTAGCGATGAGGACCTTGCATTTGCCCGTACGGAAGTCGTCAATCGTGCGGTCACGCGCGGTGGTGTCGAGCTTGCCGTGCAGCGAGTCGACGCGGTGGCCTTCGGCTGTCATGCGCTGGGCAATCTTGTCCGCCGTCTCGCGCTTGGCACAGAAAATGATGCTCTGGCCGATGGTGAGCAGATTGTACAGCTCAACGAGCACCTCGTACTTGTGCTCCTCCGACTTGCAGTCCATGTAGAATTGCTTGATACTTTCCACACTAAGTTCCTCTTGCTTCAGTCGGATCTCGTTGGCGTTGGGCGCGAACTTGGTCGCGAATGCATGCACATGCTCAGGGAACGTCGCAGAAAAGAGCACTAGCTGGCACGACTTGGGCATGGTGTTCTTCACGCGAATACTCTGCTCGCCCAGGCCCTGCTGGTCGAGCATATTGTCAGCCTCGTCCAGCACAAACACCTTGACGGCACTCGGGTCCAGCGCGCGCGTTTTGATCAGGTCAAAGGTCTTGCCGGGCGTGCCCACAACGAGGTGGGCATACACCTTCTCACCACGCTTTAGCGCATCCGGGATGGCAAACGCCGTCTTGACAGGGGTAAACTTGCCCATCGCCTGCACGACATCCATAATCTGGCGCGCGAGCTCGCGCGACGGCGCCAGCGCAATCGCCTGGGGCTTCTCCACGCTAAAGTCAATGCGCGACAGCATGGTCAGGACAAACGCCGCGGTCTTTCCGGTGCCGGACTGCGACTGCCCGATCATGTTGCGAGGCGGGTTCTGCAGCAGCAGCGGGAGCGCACGCTCCTGGATCTTCGACGGCTTGGTGTACTTCATCGCGTAAATACCTTTGAGCAGGTCACTGTGCAGACCCAAGTCATCAAACGACTTGACCGAGTACAGCGGCGAGTTGGGGTCCGCCTGCTGGTCCGCCAACGTCACCTGCACATCATAGCGCGACTCGTGCAGCGGGCCGGCCGTCGAGGCCTCTGCAGGCGCACTGGGCGACTCCTCATCATCGGCCCAGTCCGAGTTGCGCGATACGTCCGCCAAAATGTCGCCAAGGCGCTCCGACAAGGATTCCACTGCGGTCAGCCTACGCCACGCACCGTTGCGATCGCTCATCGTCGTTGAGAAAAAGGCCGCCACCCCTCCTCCACCGAGGCGCACCGCGACGCGACCGATGGACGAGATCGAGGCGTTCCTCACCGCGCGCGTCGAGCATGACCGTGAGGTGGTATGTGCAAAAACTGACACGCAGATAACGTATCGCATGCTGAGCCGCGCATTGCAGATGGACGTGCACGCTGCCCAAACGTACGTACACGCTACTTACGCAGCGCATTGCGCACGTTCAAGGAGACGCACCCGGACGTGCACGCCATGTACGTCGTGACCAACAAGGACGCCGTTACCCTGCTGAGTGAGAAAGAGCTGGACCATGCGCAGGCCAAAGGCGCAGCCACGCCGATCCTCTATGCGCTCCAGCCCCATGCCACCAAGGACGCAGCACTGCTCTCGCACGCAGGACACACACTCGCACGCGATCCCACCTATGCCAAGCAGCGCGAAGCGGGCCTCGCTGCGTTTGGCGCACTATCGAATCGATTTCACGTGTACGCCGCTGAGCCCCTGCCGCTGCCCAAGAAAGAGAGCATGGAGCCGATGCCGCAGCGCAAACGCCGCAAGGTCATCAAGCAGATTCGCGTGAAGAACGAAAAGGGGTACATGGTCACCAAGGACGTCGAGATGTCCGAGTCTGACGACGATGCACCAACGCCAAAGCCTGCGCCCGCAGCGCTGGCCGCGCCTGCGCCGGCTGCACGCGGCCCGCCATCCAAAGGCAAAGGCGCGAAGCAGCCCAGTCTCATGAGCTTTTTCAGCAAATCTAGCTAGTCTCTACCAATGCGTCCTCAGGTGCATGGTGCGCCGCCCACCCAAGCGTCGGCGACTTGGCCCACGGCGCCGATACAGCTTCCGGACTCGGCACTCGCTCCTGAAAACGAGGCGAGCTCGTGGGCGGAGACGAGCCGGAGGAGAGGCCGGGGACATCGCTCGCAGCAGCGCGCTTCGTGGGCGCAGGGGTATCTTCCGCTGGCGAAGCGCGTTTGCGCGAGGCCGGCTTGGGCGGGCGTAATCGGTGCACCAGGTCGGCCAGGGCATACCCTTCCTTGACCAGGGGCGCAGCGAGGTACTGATCAATCAGGCGCGCATCCCGCACGAGGTCACCGGGCGTGGCCGAGGCGGGGATGTACCAGAGTACTGTAGAGTCTTGCACCTCGCTTTGCAGGCCCACCAAGCGGCACAGCAGGCGCAGCGGCGCACATTGCTCCGCGTCCAAGCCACCATCGGGCAGCACGTGGGGCGAAAACTGTGCACGCAGCGCCTCGGGGGGCTGAGCAGCGTCCATATCGCCCAGCGCCATGCGCTCGGCGGCCGCCCGCTCCAGCGCCGTGCGCACCCACGACACGCCGGTGAGCTTGTGTGCCTCGGCGAGCAGGCCCACTGCCACGCCCACTTGCTCGCTGTGCGTCAAGTCCGACTGCACATAGATGTCGGTAGAAGCGTGCACACGCGGTGGGCGGCGGTCTGCCTCGTACGCGGCCTGTGCAGCGCCATCCAAACGCGCAAACGAACGCGCGAGCAGCTTGTGCAGTCGGAGTAAGTCGCGCGCGGCCTGGGGATGAACACGCGCCATGGCCGCATCGCGCGGTGCAGCGAGGGCGCGCGCCCAGGCCTGACGCACACGCGCGCTAAAGAACAAGTCCACGCGCTCGCTGCGCACCAGCACACGGTGTACGACGGCGGCAAGACGGGGTAGCATCTCCGCGGGGCGCGTCGAGTCGCCCCAGCGCACAAGGTACTGCGTGCACGCATGCACAAGCTTGGACGTAGCCATCGCACGCTGGAACGACGCAAAGCGAAACGCACGCTCGTGGCGCTGCTCATCTTCGCCAGCGCGCCGCTGGACAAACATGTGGGTGTGTCGGTTCGCATGCTTCTCGAGCATGCGCGGCATCGTGTAGCTAAAGTCGATGATGGCCTCCAAACACGCAAAGCTCTGTGCCGAGTAGGCGTGCATCACATGCAGGGCCATATCAAGAGCGTCGCCATCATAATACAGGGTTTGCTGCAGTTCGTCTGCCCACGCACGTTCCTCCTCCGTACCGTGCGCCATGGCGTCCACGGCGCGCAACAAGGTCGTCCAAAGACGCACCGTGGCCACAAACTCGAGCCACTGCCGTGCTTCCAGGGCCATGGCAGCACGCGCACGCACAAGGCGGAATGCCCACGGCTCCATCCATGTGCTGACGAAGCGCCAAGGGAGTGCGCGCACACGTACATACTCGAGGAAGAACGCGGCAAGCTGAATCACCTTGCAACGGGCGGCATCCAGGTCACCCACGCGCTCACGCTCCGCGTGAATGTCGTTCAAGTACGCGCGGGAAAGCACCACAAAGATGCCATCACGCACAAAGCGGTCCGCCCACGCTTGGAGAACGGTACGCGCGCCCGGCGTCCATACCACGCTAGTCGGCGGCGCACCACGCTCGGTCGCAGGCCGCCGACGATGAATTCGTCGCTGGCTCCGCTCACGCACGCCCTGCTCCAGCTGCGCCACGGGCGCCGTGAGCGACGCCGGCTGCCGCGCCACGCGGCGCGTGCCATCGTGCGCGGTGAACTGAACCGTGGTCCCAAAGCGCGAGTGCCGCTTAGTGGCTCCAGGCCGCTGCACCCGGCGCGCCTCGGCCTCGGCGGCCAGCGACTGGGCAAGAGGGTCCGTGGCCGACGCAGCGCTCGAGGCGCCCGGGATGGCCGCCAGCGTTCGCACATCCGAGCCCATGTACATTTGGTAGACACAGTCAGCGACCACGGGCGTCCAAGCTTCGTACTCTTTGGTATCAGCGTGACTCGCGAGCATGTGCAGCGTATCAAGCAGGTGACTGGTCTCCAATTGCTGCACAAGAACACTCTGTAGCGTTGCGTTGGCCACGGCATCGGTGCTCGCCAGCGTCTTGGGGACGGGATCGCGAATCGATAAGAGGTTGCGCACGAGGTGCAAGCACAGGCCGATGATGCCTGTATCGCGCTCCGTGCGCTCACTACGCGGACGCACCAGCGAAGGAAGCAGCACATGCTGCAGCACGCAGTGCAACACGGTGCGTGGTGCCAGCTTGGGATCCTGCGCGCGCGTGCGCAGAATGGCCGCCTTGTACTGCACCTGCGCACCCTGCAGCTCGAGCAGCTTGGGCAAAACGTCCTCATCCTCATTGCGCGTCTCGATATCACGAAGCTCTGCCTGCCAGTCGATGGGCCACGTCAGAGCCGTCATCAAGTCCGTACACGCAAGCGCAATTTTGTCGGCCTTGTCGCCTTGCCCTGCACAGTGCAGCAGAATGGGAATCAGATCATTCTGCAACGTCCCTAGCTCAGCAAACACGCGCGCAATCGCACGACTGGCATCCGTATCGTCCTGACGCCACAAGCGCCGCAAGTCGCGCAAGCATTCTGAGGTAAGAGGCATGTACGTACCAAGGCAGTCATCGCCGACCTTGTATACCATTTCAATATGTCCATCGCCTTGATCGACGTGCTCGTAGCCACCCAAAGCCGCACAGATCGATAGGATCGGCGGACGAAGAAGCGCGACGCGCTCGTCCATATCGACTTCTTCGGCGCCAGCAGCCGGCTCCGTCGGCACGTCCTCCTCGTCAGAGACGGACGAGCCTACCGACTCGGCCATCTCATCGACGATGTCGGATGCATAGGCGTCCAAATCGTCCCAGGCATCGTCCGAGGGCATGACGCAGCGGTCCAAGAAATGTGCCACGCGGTCCGCCACCAAGTCGCGCGCCGCGCGCGCGCGTGCATGTGGAGGCGCACAGCGCGACATCAGCGGCCCTGCCTGCCCACCCACATAGGTAGTCGTCATGGCACAGAAGGAGAAGCAACGAGGGCGTAGGCAAGGAAGGGCAGGGTACTGTGGGAGAACAGGAGAAAGAGAAGAGGGCGCAGTGAACGTCATGGAGGCTACGAAAGTATACGTGCCTAGGGCCGCCTGACCAGAGGAAAAGGACCTCCGCTCAGCCTCGTCATTTCGTCCAGCTATCGAGTGCACGCGTCTCGCCTGCCTGGCACAGACACGATCGACGCAGGGAACCGAGCCGCATGGTCTTCGTGTCAGACAGGCCACGACGCGGTCGTAGGGTGTGGAGGAATCGAGGGCCTAGTAGGCCGCTGCCAACATGGGCTGTCGCCCAGGCCTGGTGCCCCGCCGACCGACGGACCGCGGACCCAGCATGGACCTGGACGAACGGCTCCAGCTGAATACGCGCGTACTACGCCGCTTTGATCCATGCATTTCCCAGATCCTTGGAGTGGCGTCGTTTGCCGTCTTGTACAGCTTTGAGAAGGGCGAATGGGTACGTGAACGCGCTTTAACACGCTCTAGACCAAGACAGGCACCGAAGGGCCGCTCTTCCTGTTCCAGCGGTAGGTCTATGAAACTCACACAAGCTCTGAGGCGCCCTACTTTGGCCTGCAAATTCTCAATCGGAATGAGCCGGACAATTTTGTGGTGGGCATTACGCCTGAGGACGACATTGAGCTTAGCAGCGAGTTCATTATATACCGCTCGCAGCACCAAAAAAGTATGTGCGCCAAGCTTATACAGGCGATGCCGACGATGACGGCATTTATGGCTTTTGGATTTTTGAGCCTTCGCAACTGGAGCAGCTCGGCAAACTGATTCTATCGTACGTGGCACGTACTCACAAGCAGTCTGCGAGAAGGACCGTACCCCCCGCCGCCCGCCCCCGTTGCCTCCGAATCCATTCGTTTGGAGGACTTGTTTGGTACGCAGACAGACGCTCCTGCGCCTGCGCCTTCGGCGCCCGTGTTCACCGAGGAGGACAAGGCCGGCGCGTCCATTCTCAATGCGCTCTTCCGAGACGCAGCGCCCGCGCAGACGCCCTCGGAGGATCTTCTGACAGCGGAACAACCTTGTGAGGAGACGCTGGCACCGGACGCAGAGCCGGAGACCGACGAGCCAGCGGAAGAGCTGCAGCAGCCGGAGGAGCCAGTGCCAGAGAAGCAGACCATTGATTTGGACGATCTGTTCGCCAGGCGCGCGTCCGAAGACGAGGCGGAGCCTGCGGTCGCACCAGCTCTTGCGCCCCACGAGGAGGCACCGGAGGCGCCTACCCCGAACGACACCGAGACAGAGGCACAGGAGCCAGTAGCGCCTGAACCCGCCATCGAGGCGCCTGCATTGACGCCAGCACCGGCCACCGAGAAGGCCAGCGCGGGCCTACTCGAGCTACTCAAGCCGAGCGAGACGGCCGCGCGCCTCCCGCCCACCTTGCTGGACCGCGCCGAGTTTGTGCAGCAGCTGGTTGTGTTGCTTTGTGTACGTCAACAACGACTAATATACAGACGGATAAGGCGTACGTGGATCAACTGTACACCGACTACCGCGCTAGGCACGGTTTATAGTACAAAATACCTCGTCCATCACGCCACGCTACGAGCGCGTGTGTGGGGTATCGTGCGCAGGGGACGGGCTAAGATGCAAATACTGCTCGACGCGCATCAGGCGCTCGCCCATGACCATGAGCAGGGTCCGAATCTGGCATAAGTCAAAGAACACGTACCTTTTCCATCTCATCGCGATCGGTGGGCGCAGGTCGCGGCGCTGTGTGCTGCGCGGCGGAGCCCAGCTGATAGACAACCAAGGCATCGTGGTGGAAACTATACGCGCCACGCAGCTCGTCGAGCTGGATCGGCGTGTCTTGATACACGCGCCCCAGCGGTTGCAGGCATTGTGCGCACGTAAGTGGAACAAACGTAGAGAGCTCGCCATAGATCTCTTCACTGGTATGTTGCGTATGCTGCACAGTCACTCGGTCGGTGGCCTCCTTGAGCACAATCATCGAGAGCGCCCGGTGCGCGGTGAGCCACGCAAACGAGTCGCCCACAATCGTGAGACATTGCCGGCATTGAAATACCATGGCCGGCGGCGCCTCTTGAGCTGCTAGGGAGAACGTATCGTTGGACGCCTCGGCGCGAGTAGGCGGCGTAGGCACCAGTGTGGCGTCTGCATCATGGAGGGGTGGCGTCGATGCGCGAAACGTCGGCGGCGTTACACTCCAGACAGGCTCGGAGGGAGCGCGCGCCGCTGCCTCGGCACGTGCGAGTGCCACCGCCTTGGGCGGACGCCCGCGCTTGCGCGGCGGCCCTGCCACGGCGCGGCGCGGTGTGGCGGGCAGCGACTCGTCGCGAGTGCGTTGAGCCCACTCAGCATGAGAGGGGTACGGGGCGGCGGCGTGGGCGGACAACGGCGGCCGACCACGACGTGCCGGCGCGCGTGCGGGTTGCATAGAGCACGCGTGGTGGTTCGAAGCTATGAACGCGCCCCTGTTTCGGCCACGTGGGGGAGACGAGCGTGCCCTGCACTAGGCACGAGGCACGAGATACAGCAGGCCGCTTGGCAGGGCGATGGTCGGGACAGTCATGCGCGGCGCGTGGCCGTGAAACTACGGAGCGGCACGCATAGCGTGCCCAGACCTATGCACTCGTCCGAGGCCATGCCACGCCAGGGGCCCTGCCAAGGGCGCGTCACGGGGGCGAGCCGTTCACCGAGCTCACGTGGAGACACGCGCGCGGTTGGCGCTCTATAAAAAAATGCCAGGAAGGCAGCCTGTCACAGGGCACGGCGTCGAGGCGCGGGCCCGCCGGCAGCGACGCGGCCCGCCTGCCGCGCAAGGCTTGTGACATAGATGTTCCTCTAGTCTCGGCCGAGAATCGAACCCTTCGTGGTTGGCCGATGCGCGTAGAAATTGCATGGCACAGGTGCGCATGAGGCCAGTAGGCATCGATCCAAACGGACGACGTAGCATCTAGGTGTTGTGGTCCGCGGTGCTGGCTGAGAGACCGACAACCGCGGCGACGGAATCTTGTGTCAGCCTTGCATCCGCTCCAGCGACGACCACCCTTGGTAGCTCCCCGACGTACGGTGTCCCCTTTAGCCGCCGACTAGCAACATGTCGTCGAACCTAGTACGTCACGCAACCGCAGCCGCCTTCTAACCAAGCAGCCAGTGCGACGGGCCCCTGTGCGGACTCGCAGCACTACGACCAAAAGCGATGAGAACGCCCATCCATACCCAGGTCTGCGCGTCCCTGGCCCGGCCAAGGACCCGCTAGGCAAGGGCAAGGCGCCTGCCGCGGCCCCCCCTGCGGCGCCTACCACGGGTACGGAACCGGCCACCCGCACCGCAGGTGTGCTGGGCACGCGCAAGCGTGCTGCGCTGGGCGACCTGACGAACGCAGCGCGCTCGCGTAGCACGGTGCTGAAAGAAGACAAGGCAGACGATGCGAAGAAGCCAGCGGCTCTGCGTATGCGCTCTGGGGCTCCGCGCCCTGCGGCGTCGCGTCACAGAGTGCGGCCCCGTGAGCCGGAGGCGATGGCCGTGGACGATGTGCCTGCCCGCGAAGGCAGTGACAAGGAGAACATGGAGATCTTTGATAATGCGGCGCGCGAGGCGAAGCGCGCGCGGACCCAGGCCGCGCCGGGCGTGGCCGCGGCAGAGCCGGTGGTGGCCGCGCGTCCTAAGGATGAGGGCTGGGAAGACCTCGACAAGGACGATGCGGACGATCCACTGATGGTCGCCGAGTATGTGGAAGAGATCTTTGCGTACATGCGCAAGATTGAGCTGCAGTGCATGCCGAACGGCAACTACATGAGCCTGCAGCGTGATCTCAACTGGCACCTGCGTGGCGTCCTGGCCGACTGGCTTATCGAGACGCACGCCAAGTTCCGCTTGCTCCCTGAGACGCTATTCCTTGCGCTGAACATTGTGGACCGGTTCCTAAGCCTGCGCACGATCTCGCTGTCGAAGCTGCAGCTGGTCGGCGTCACGGCGCTGTTCATTGCGGCTAAGTACGAAGAGGTGCTGTGTCCCTCGATCCAAAACTTTTTGTACGTCGCCGATGGCGGCTATACGGATGAGGAGATCTTGCGTGCGGAGCGCTACATGCTCAAGGTGCTCAACTTTGATCTGAGCTACGCGTCTCCGATGAATTTTTTGCGCCGTATCTCCAAGGCCGACAACTATGATATCCAGACCCGCACGGTCGCCAAGTACTTTATGGAAATCTCGCTCGTGGACCACCGCCTGCTCGACCACCCTCCCTCCCTAATTGCTGCGGCCGCCGTGTGGCTGGCCCGTGAGGTGCTTGAGCGGGGCGAATGGACACCCACGCTCGTGCACTACTCTACGTACGCGGAGCCTGAGCTGCTGGGCACCGCGGAGATTATGCTGGACTACTGCTTGCGCCCGCCAGCGCACCTCTACTTCCACAAAAAGTACAGCAGCAAAAAGTTTATGCGCGCCAGTGCGTATGTGCTGGAGTGGGCCAAGAACACATTCCCTCACGCTGTCGTTACCCAGGATGATGTCACGCTCGGCAAGTGGACTGACGAGAATGGCGAGAAGCACTCGCTCGACATGCTGCGTGTCGATTTGTACGAGCGCCACGGCCACCCCCGCCCGAGCGTCCTGCCCCTCGGCACGCCATCCCCTTTGTCGTCCCCCCCTGCTCACGCTGATTCTTTGGGCTTGTACGCCTCGACGCGATAAGCCACACGCATTCCTTGTTCCCTGCAACGACCTGAAGATACCTTGCCACGCCCCTTCCCTTCCCCACCTATCCCCTCTTCCTCCCCTCGTCCCCTTCCCCGCCCTTCCCGCCCTTTTCCACCTACGCCCTGGCCCCGCCCCCCCTCTGGCCGGGCTCGTGCTGCCCCTGTCCCTGACCCACGCCATGACCTTGGTCCCCTTCATGCATGTGCGAGGTAGGTCAGGGCCCGCCATGGAACATACATAGACTGTGGCGACGTATGCCCTACATCGTTGATAGCACACAATCCAGCTGTGATAATGGTATAAAGCTAGGGGAACAAGAGCGCCTGGCGCTGCTGCCGCTCTACAGCTTGCTGTATCGTCCGAGCGAGTGCCTGGGCCTCGGCAGCCGTGCGTGATAAGGGCGTAGGGGCCGTGTGCGCCAGCAAGTGCTCGGCCAGTGCCTCGTCCTTGAGCCCTACGGCCCGTGGCCCATCGCGCGCTGCCTGCCCCAGCATCCCACTAGGGCGGCCGCCCGGCGCCATCCCTGCCTCGGCCGCCTCACGACACGTGTGTACGAGCGACTGGGCGTGCTGCTGCACGAGCGCTTGCTGCATGCGCGAAGTCGACGTATGCAGCGCATGCGCCCAGTACACTTGCCATAGTGTGTCGTACAGCGGCCGGTCACGCGCGCTTTGGAAGAACGACACATCGAGTGCATAGTACTCGGACGCATGCGCGCCATAGTCGTCTGCCTTGCCAGGCGGCACCATGCCCGGCGCGTACGTAGACGCCGCGGCATCGTACCCCGTCGGGAACGTGCGGAAGGCACCGATATCCACGCGACCTGTGGACATGGTACGCCATGGGTCAATGACCACGGCCACAAACGGATCCTGCTGCTGGTTCGTCTGCTGCGTCGCCACATCGATCCCACTAAGCCAGCATCCGTAGCCAGGGTGCGAGTGGTACCAGCCGAGCACATAATCGGTGTGCCCAGCCGCACGGCGGGACTCGAGGTAGGTCACCATGTACTCGTACGCCTCGTTCTGTGCATTCACGCGCGTTTCTGTGCCTTCCACGGGCAAGGCGAACGCGTCCAAGACGTAAAACGTGCGTGTTTCCGTGCACACCTTGCCCTGCATGAGCCCCATCACCTCCAAGTCGCCACCTGCGCGCGCATGGAGCACCATCTTGAGCAGCGCCGGCATCGAAATGCACACGCGCTGAAAGTAGGTGGGATCCTCGCGCCATGGCGCCGCTTGTAAGAGCGATTGGTACGTGCTGTCGTCCGGCGCATAGAGCCACGCCGCCGCAGGGTCCAGCGGCGTGACTTCGTTCGACACCTCGAGCGCCGCCCGTGCCTCGTTCATCGTGGAGGCGAAGCGGGGCCGAGGCCCTCCAGGTGTGGAGGCCGAAATCGGCTCATTTCTCGCTATGATCGACGTGGCGACACTGCCGACGGGCCTAGCGGCCCTTGCCACGGCCCTGGCTGTATTTGTGGGCGTCCTATTCGTGCGGAAAGAGGGATGGACGCGTGTGCCTTCTGTCGAGTGCGTGTACCCTCCCGAGGCGCGCCCCGGCTGGACCGGGCCCCTGCGCGATCCGCGCACGCCACTGATTAGCGACGGCGCGATCCACTGCTACGACCCCGCGACCGGGTACGTGCTGGGCACGGTGCCGGCCGACACGCCTGCCTCGATCCGTGCCAAGATTGAGCGGGCGGCTGACGCGCAGCGCGAATGGCGCACGTCGTCCATGGCGCAGCGCCGGCGTGTGCTGCGGACGATGCATGCATGGATCCAGCGTGACTTGGAGCCGATCGCGCGCATAGCGTGTCGCGATACTGGCAAAACAGCGATTGATGCGGCCTTTGGCGAGCTGCTGACGACGTGTGCCAAGCTTACTTGGACGCTTCAGCAGGGCGAGCGTGTGCTGCGCCCGGAGCGCCGGAGCGGCAACCTGTTGCTGGCGCACAAGACGTGCACCGTGGTGCATGAACCGCTTGGTGTGGTGGCTGCCTGCGTATCGTGGAACTATCCGGTGCACAACATGCTGGGGCCGATCATTTCGGCCCTGTTTACCGGCAATGCGATTGTCGTTAAGGGCTCGGAGCATGTGGCATGGTCGTCGCAGCATATCCTCGAGGGCGTGCGCCGCTGTCTTTTCGCGTGCGGCGCGCCGGTGGACGCGGTGCAGCTCGTGACGTGCGGCCCTGATGCCGTGGAAGCGCTCACACGCGATCCGCGCATCGCTCACATCACGTTCATCGGCAGTGACGCGGTCGGTCGCCGCGTGGCGGCCGCTGCAGCGCCGCAGCTAACGCCCACTACCCTCGAACTGGGCGGCAAGGACCCGGCGGTGGTGCTGCCGGACACGGATCTCTCCTTCTTTGCGTCCATGTTCCTCCGTGCCTGCTTCCAGGCGATGGGGCAGAACTGCATTGGCATTGAGCGGTTTCTCGTGCCGCGCGCGCGTATGGACGAATGTATTGCGCTTGTGCGATCCCGTATTGAGGCCCTACGCGCTGGCAGCACGCTGGACGACACGCGTTTTGGCACGAGCGCTGCCACGGCAGACAACGTGGATGTGGGTGCGATGATTTCCGATGCCCGCTTCGATGCGCTGGAGGCGCTCATAGACGAGGCCGTGGCGCAGGGCGCACAGCTGCACACAGGCGGACGGCGTCTTGCCCATGCACGTTGGCCGCTCGGGCACTACTTTGCTCCGACGCTGCTCACGCATGTGACGCCTGCCATGCGCATCGCGCAGGAGGAGCTCTTTGCGCCCGTGTTTCTGGTCATGGCGTACGACAGCGTCGAGGAGGCGGTGCAGATGGCCAATGGCACGCCATTCGGGCTAGGCGCCTCGGTGTTTGGCCGCTCGCGTGCGCAGTGCCGCTCCGTGGCCGCTCAGCTCGAGTGTGGTATGGTGAACATCAACGAGTACGTTGCAACAACTCACACAGCTTTGGCATTTCGTACCTGAACCAGGGCCTGCCGTTTGGCGGGCGAAAGCACTCGGGCTACGGGCGCTTTGGTGGTCCCGAGGGTCTGCTGGGCCTCACGGCGCCCAAGGCACTGACCGAGGATACGTTGTTTGGCCGCCTCCAAACGTCCATCCCGCCGATCGTGGACTACCCTGTGCGGGATACGCAGCGCAGCTGGACATTTTTGCGCTCGCTCGTGCGTCTGGCATTCGGTTCGTGGTGGGAGCGTGTACAGGCCCTTCCAGGCCTATGCTAAGCTATGGGGGCGGCAGCGGATCCGTGCCGTTCCACGCAACGAGCTCCGACGAGTGCGCGACAACCTGGTCGATCGTCCAGCGCCCGCCGGGGCCGCCATTGGTGTACTTGAGCCCAATCGACGAGCCAATTTCATCGCACGCGCGCAGCACATCGTCAATATCGTCCTTGGTGTGCGACGAGCTGACACAAAAGCGCACGCGTGTCGAAATGAGGGGTGTAGCGGGGTATGCCACAACGACAACCACAATCGGTGGCCGACGTCGTGGGGCGCCGGCAGGTGCCGGCGGCAGGTGGGGGGTGGTGAGCGAGGCCGAGTTCCACGACTCGTCTTCCGCCTCCCACTTTTTCGAGGGCGGGAGCGACAGCTCGCGGTGCTGCATAAATTCGCTAAAGAGCGTCATCTTGCTCGGCTGGAACAACAGCAGGGGAATCACAGGGCTGTCGCGGCTGCCCCAAATAATAAAGCCGAGCTTGCGCAGCCCGTGATTGAGATAGCGCGCATTGAAGGCGAGGCGCTGCAGGCGGTGCTGCCCCTCAATGCCTTCCAAGAACGGCTCGGAATAGTGCGTCCACGACGGGAGCAGCGCGCGCTTCTCCGGCGTGGTACCCGCAGCCATGATCGTAGCGAGCGTCGATATAATCTGGACCAGGACGGGCGGCGCCATCGTCTCGCCATACACGTTGGAAAAGTTGGTCAGCCGGATGCGGTCGATCAGCGCTTTCTTGCCGGCAATGTAGCCACCAACAGCGCCAAAAGACTTGGTAAAGGTACCCATATGCACATCGACCTCGTTTGGATCCACTTGAAAGTAGTCGCACACACCGCGGCCATTCGGACCCAGTGCACCGATTGAATGCGCTTCGTCCACATACAGATAAAAGCGGTAGCGCCGCTTGAGCTCCAACACACGCGGCAGATCCACAATGGTGCCTTCCATCGAGTAAAGACCCTCAATAAGCAGCACGATCTTTTTCCATGGGCGGTGCGTGCGCGGCTGTCCCTGGCTAATGCACTCACGCAGCAGCGCCTCCAGGTTCGCCATATCGCCGTGCTTGAAGGTGCGGATGTTGGCTCCGCTCATACGCACACCAGCGCGCAGCGACGTGTGGTTCAGTTCGTCAGAGAGAATCAGCGTGCCTGGTCCGGCGATTGCAGGAATCGTTGTGCTGTTCGTGGCATAGCCCATGCTGACCAGCATGGCGTCCTCCTGTTGAAGGAAGGCCGCCACCATCTTTTCCGCTTGCACCTGCAGGTCCAGCGTACCAACGCCCAGGCGGGTGCCACCGCTCGAGATACCGTACAAGTCGAGACCCGTCTCGACATTGTCCGCACACTCTCCGTGCGACTGCGCAAAGCCGAGGTAGTTGTATGCACTCACGTTCAGAGCACGGCGTTTGCGCCCTGTGAGGTAAAAGTTTCGATTGAAGTCGTTCGACTTGCGCTCGAGCAGTACGACGGTGCGGCCACACACACCCGTGACTGGACGCTCGAAGCAGTTGTCAATACGCATCTTGAGTCGCCGCGTAAAGAAACTGTCAAAGTCGGAATTGAGCGCCGCATAGCCATTGTTCTCCCGCAAGTGCGCAAAATCCTTGGGGTAAAAACGACATCCAATGTAGTCGCGCACATGTCCGAACAGGATCAGCATGATATAGATCATATACGTGTTGATCACTGTCCAGTAGCTGGGGCTTTCATCCTCCGTGATCCCCAGACGACTTCGATCGTACTGCGACGTCCACCGGTACTGGTCATTATCACAATGCCCGTACTCGGAGTGCTGCAGGCCTTTCGCAGCTGGCGCCTTATTCCTAGCGGTGCCCTCGTCGCCTACCAACATGGCTGCCATGCGGTGCGGGAGAGACGCTCCGCACCAGACGCGCACAGCGTCGGCATTTCGGCCGAAAGATCGGCGTTACCACCGACGGCCGCTAGCCAGCGGGGGGAAGCATAGATGAACTATTCGGGCCAGGCATCGCTAGAGGGCTACACATCGCGCCGCTCCGGGCGAAATCAAGAGGGGCATACTACACAGAGGGACTGCACCCTATGCCGCTAGTGAAGCAGCTTTTTTACGCCTTGGGACCACCCTTCATCGTGCTCTTGGCCTGCTGGCGCGAAGCCTGCGCGTTGGCGCCGGCCGCCTGCCGGTTCGCCTTGCGCTCAGCGGCACGAGCCTTCTTAGTCTCCTTGTTCTTGGCCAGCTGCTCCTTGCGCGCGGCCTCACGCACCTCAGGCTTCTGGTTGCGGCGAGCGTTGATAGTGTCCAGCGACGCACCAACGACACCACGCTGGGCCTTCACGGTGCGGCGCGTGCGCTTCCGCGAGGTCTCCTCCGAGACACCCTTCTTGTGCATGCGGCGGTACAGCACCGTCCAAGCAATCTTACGGGGGTTCTTGCGCTGGTGGAACAGCGACTCGGACTTGGAACCGTTGAAGCGGAAGACCTGCTTGTTAGTCTGCTCCTACACGCTGGGAGCGCAGTCCCCACGCCACGGGCGCGGGGTGGTGGCACATTCGCACCGTCTCTGCGACTCCCATATCGGCGTGCGTACCTTGCTGTCACCACGGACGAAGAGACGACCCTTGCCCCTGCTCGTGTTAGTTATATCCTACGCCTTTCGGCGTTGCCAAGATACATACGGGTAGATCTTCCTGTTCGAGAACGAGCAAATTTCGACCTTCATCTGTAGTCATGGGCCACAGCAGGCCACGGTGTCAGCATCTCGCTCCTACCATACGCCATAGGCGCCGCCCGACGTGCACGCATGTACACATCATGGGCGGGCGGCCCAGCTGACTTACGTACCTTGATCGAAGTAGCCTTGAAGACGGAGGACGAGCGAGCGGAGCGCAGCGAGGGCACCTTCGTTGCCGCAAAACTACAGTTCTACACGTGACACCTGTGCCGCCCCCTAGGGCCAGGGTCGCGTGGCATAATTGCAAATATACCCTGCGTGGCACGGTCGCCGTCGCGCCGCGCCGCGCCGCGCCGTGCACAAGCGCTCGATCCACTTGTGCGCGCCCGCCCAAGCTGTCGTTCTTCCAGACCAACAGTACGCCCGGGTGGGGCAGCCGACCAGCGGCCGGCGCCACACCTACTGTCACGGCGGCCACCAAGGTCGCCGGCGAGCAGGACATGGAGGTGACGCCCGGCGCCAACGATACCGTCTCGGCCCTTGCCTTCTCTCCTACGGCCGATGTACTGGCTGTTGCCAGCTGGGACACCTTCGTGCGGATTTACCGTATTGACAAGACGAATGCACAGCCCGTCCAGCCGTGGCAGCAGTACCAGCATGAGGGGCCCGTGCTCGACGTATGCTTCAATGCCGAGGGCACTAAAGTCATCTCGGTAGGTGCCGACAAGGTGGCCCGCTGCTTCGACCTGAATACCAACATGTGCGCTGTCGTAGCACAGCACAACGACACGATCCGCTGCGTGCGCTGGATCCGCGCGTTTGGCGGTGCCCTGGTGACCGGCAGCTGGGACAAGACAGTAAAGCTGTGGAAGATTGAGCCGCAGCCGACGCTGATTACCTCGCTGGACCTGCCAGAGCGTGTGTACGCCATGGACGTGATTGGACTGATTATCATTGTTGCCATGGCCGAGCGCAAGATCATGGCGTTCCAGTGCAACGAGGCCAACGGCACAGCGCAGCAGGTTGTGGACCAGTTTAGCCCCCTAAAGTACCAAACGCGCTCTTTGGCAGCGCTCCCCGATGGAGATGGGTTCGCTCTTGGCGGCACGGAGGGCCGCGTTGCTGTACACTACTTCCACGACCCACCGGACCCGAAGGACGGCAAGGTTAAGAAGTTTGCGTTCCGTTGCCACCGTCGCGCGAATGCGGACCACCCTGACGTTCCCCGGAATGAGACGCAACTGTACCCTGTGAATGCCATTGCTTTTAATGCCCAAGGCACGTTTGCCACCGGCGGCGGCGACGGGTCGATCAGCTTCTGGTGCAAGGCGAGCCGCACTCGCTTGAAGAGTATGTACCATCATCACTGACCCCAGCTTTCGAAACCAAGGGTACGGCCATGGCCCCCAAGGAGCTGTTCAAGACGAATCCGAATCGGTTGCCCGTCACGGCCATTGCCTTCAACGCCGACGCATCGATCTTTGCCTATGCGCTCGGCTACGACTGGCACAAAGGATATCAGGGCGCCACGAACGAGGCTCATGTATTTATTCACCCAGTCAACCCCGAGGACATCAAGAAGCGGCCACCCAAGGCCTAGTTGGTCCGGGCCCATAGTCTGCATAGACCCGCCGGGGTGGTCCTACGCCCGATGACCCGATCTCTGTGACAGTGACACCACCGCGGTCCTGCGGATGCTAGCGCGGCGTGGCTGGGGCCGCGCCTCACAGTGGGCACTGACGCGCGTCATCGCACCTGTGCGCTCCTTTCACGTACGTTACACGAGCCTAACAACTAGAGCACACCTGCGGTGAACCGCGCGCCGTCGTACGATCTCCTAGATACGCGCACGTTTTCCATCATTGCGCACATTGACCATGGCAAATCGACCCTCGCAGACCGTTTACTGGAGCTGACAGGCACGATTCCCAAAGACTCGTCCAACAAGCAGGTGCTTGACAAACTCAAGGTGGAGCGAGAGCGTGGCATCACTGTCAAATCACAAGCCGTGAGCATGGTGTACCACGATCCATCCCTGCCGCGGCCGACACTGCTAAACTTGATCGATACGCCAGGACACGTGGACTTTGCCTATGAGGTACGACGAAGCTTGTCCGTATGCCAGTCTGCTCTGCTCGTCGTCGATGCCACGCAGGGCATTCAGGCACAGACCATCTCTGTGTTTAAAATTGCGCAGCAATGTGGCCTTGTTGTGCTGCCCGTCCTCAACAAGACCGATTTGCCGGCGGCTGACACGGAGAGCTGCTTAGCACAACTCCGCGATATCCTAGGCATTGATACAGAGGCGCAGCCGCCCCTGCTGGTCAGCGCCAAGACCGGCCTAGGCGTGCCTGCGGTTCTACAAGCCCTGGTGGCTCGCACACCGGCGCTTCCTGGCGTCGATGGCGTGTCGTTGGAACAGCGCCAGCCTCCCGGTTTGCGTGCTCTCGTGTTTGACAGCTGGTATGACAATTATCGCGGCGTCATTGCTCTCGTGAGCATCACGGATGGCGCGGTGAAGAAGGGCGATACGATTGTGTCGTACCACCGCGGCAAAAAATACGAGGTGCTCGACCTCGGTGTGAACAACCCTGAGCCTATTTCGACCCCCATCTTGCGCAAAGGCCAAGTCGGCTGGCTCATCACAACGATGAAAGACACCGAAGAGGCCAGCATCGGCGATACCTTCTTCCGGCAAGGCGAGCGGATCGAGCCCTTACCAGGATTCCGACCTGCAGTCCCGACTGTGTTCGCTGGCATCTTTCCCACCGACAAGAGCGAGTTTCTCAAGCTGGAGGACGCGATTCAGCGACTCTGTATCAATGATCGCTCGGTGACCATGCAAAAAGAGTCGATGACAGCATTGGGCCAAGGTTACCGTCTCGGCTTCCTGGGTACGCTGCACCTGGATGTGTTCCGTCAGCGTCTCGAGGACGAGTACGGCCACGAGATTCTGGTTACCACGCCCACTGTACCATTCCGTATTACATACCGTGATGGCACACAGATGCTGTGCTCAAATCCGGTGGACTTTCCCGACGAGAGTATCCGCAAAACGCACATCGCGCAGCTGGAGGAGCCGACCGTGGTTGGCTCGCTTGTGTGCCCAGAGGAGTACACCGGCGCCATGATGGAACTGTGTGCGGAGCATCGGGGCGAGCAGCTGGACATTGACTTTACGGCCTCCGCCACGGCGGCTGCGCAGGTGCATATGCAGTATCGCCTGCCCCTGGCGGAGATTGTGACGGATGTATGTATGTCACGCTGACCCCAGTTCTTCGACAAGCTGAAATCGCGCAGCTCCGGCTTTGCCTCGTTTGACTACGAGGATGGCGACTATATGCCGTCCGACCTGGTGAAAGTGCAGTTCCTTGTGGCGGGCACCCCTGTTGATGCGTTGGAACTGGTGCTTCATCGTTCGAAGGCGTCTTTGGTCGGTCGCGCTTTTGTGCGGCGACTCAAGGATGCGATTCCCCGCCAGCAGTTTGAGATCAAGATTCAGGCATGCGTGGGAAGCAAGGTGCTTGCCAGTGAGACGCTGAGTGCGTACCGCAAAGACGTCACCGCTGGTCTCTATGGCGGGCACTACGAGCGTAAGCTCAAGCATCTAAACAAGCAAAAAGAGGGCAAGAAGCGCCTCAAGGCCATGTCCCTGGGCAAGGTACAGGTGCCGCACAAGTCGTACGTACTGTCTGCTTACCACAGCTTTATGGAAATTCTGGATACGCGAGCCAAGCGTAGCCCATAGTCTACAAAAATACCACCAGCGAGGCGAGCATCAGGGCAGCCACCACCGGCACAGAGGCATGAAGGTTCATGGCACTGTTTTTCGAGTCCATAAATTTGCCCAGGCTCAGTCCCTCGGATGTGTTGGCACCCGTGGTCGGCGGCTCTGTGTTGTTCTGTCCTTTCGACAACACGAAAGGCGGTGGGCCCACCGGCGGTGTGTAGTTCTGCGGCGTGTTGCTCTGCATCTGGCCGTTCCAGCAGAAGCGCGAGAAGCAGCTCTGGCACTTGGCTGGCACCTGCTTCTTGGCACGCTGCAAAGGGCGCAAAACGGAGGCACACGCCAGGCACGTACCCCAATCGTCGATCATGCCCGCCATCGTGGCAATTTCCACACCATTGTCCAACATGTTCTGCACCTCTTGGTCACCATAGGCCAGCTGGTAGGTACTCGTGTTACTCATGTACGAGTAGGGGTAGTTCGGCACATACACCACGAGCGGCGGCGACTTATTATCCAAAGCGGAATCGGCGTTCACATAGTCGCTGATGTTGCAGCCAAAGAAGGTGGGGTGCGTGTTCAGGCCCAGGTTCACAAACGTGTTCGTGTCTGGCACATTGGGGAACGCCATGTACGAAAACATAGGGTCCTTGGAGCGCTTCCACGTCTCAACCAACGACGATCCGTTGGGCCAGCCTGACGTATCTGTGCTGCCATCGATACCAATCACCAAATCGAGACCACGGGCGGGCTGCATGAGGGGCTCGAACGGAATGTTCTGGTTCGCCTCACCGCCATCCACCAAATCAATAAACTCGGCCGTGGCGTACTGGTTCTTCTGGGCAGGGTACTGCTTGAAGGGGTTCGGCACCGAAGCGACATCGTTGTCGCTCTTGCCAATATCCTCGAGGATGCTCTTCGCGATGTCACCCAGGATGGACGTCACATTGTCTACCAAGAGCATCGTGTAGGCACCGTTGAACAGCGTACTCGATGAACCGATCGCAAAGCCCAGGTTTTCAAAGCCCGACACACACTCGTTGTTCTTGGTAGGCTCGCCCTTGGTCATGTCCGAGCCGAGGTAGCCCACCGGGAAGAAGGCCTGCATGCCCGGCTGCCACGTACCAAACTCGAACGGCGTGTATTCAAAGTACGTGGCGTTCCGGTTGATCATGATCTGCTCGAAATCACGACCAATCGACAGCACAACAGGAAGCGGGCCCCAACCTTGCTGGAACGCCGTCATGTTAATGTAGTCCGACAACGTGGTGCTTTGACCACGGTCCTTGTACACAGCAGGGTCGAGAACGTGGTAGGACTCGGCACGGCCCCAGTAGTCCGTGATCGACACCGGGAAGTCAGCGTCCTTTTTGTCGTCCACATCGTTGAACAGGTCCGTGTAAAATGAAAGCTCCCCGCGCGATGGCATCACAAGGTTGTTCCCAAGATCCATAAACTGCGTGGTCTTCTGCGGCGTCTGCCAGTTGTTCATGGCCATCGCCGCAGTGGCCCAGGAGCCACCAGAGAGACCGGCCACATAGTCCGCAAGCTGCATCACGCCACCCACGCCACGCTGCTTCGCGGTCTCATTGCGGCCATCCAATCCTTGCAGCACACTCATACCGACAAGCATCGCACGGTAACCACCGCCGCTGATGGCAATACCGAGCTTGGGCTGGTTGCTGGCCAGAAATTGGTCCAAACCGCCACTGATACCCCCTTTTCCACCAAGACCAGCCTGTTTCAGCCAGTCCTTCCACTGGTTCTTGATCGTTTGGCGGTGGCGCTGCATATACTCCGCTTCCAGTGAATGGATCTGGTTGTCCGAGGCATTGCGCACATAGCCCACAAAGTCGTTGCCCTGCGGCTTAGCGGGGCACGGAAGCTTCGCAGGAGCGTACGAGTTAGTGGGAGACCAGCGACGCTGATGCTTCGCGGCACGACGCGCATCAGCTAGGCGACGGGCACGGCCCATAATGTCGAGCAGATGTGCCCGCTCGTCCGCAGAGAGCATCATATCCTTCTCCTCATCAGTGAGGTGATAACGGCCCTCCGAGTCCCTGACCCTGGCACTTGCGGGTGTGTACAGAATCAGGAATGCCACGACCAGAACGGCCCATAGGAATGACGACCTCATTGTGGCTGGCAAACTAGCCGCTGCTCGCTTTCCTAGGGGGCGCGCCAAGGGATGACTAATTAGACTATTCAGGCGGGCGTGTGCCACAAATCTGTCAATCGCGTGGATTGCGTAGTGCGTCGTTTCTTGGCTCTTGGCAACGCCGGTCCTAAGTGACTTGTATCATTTTTGCGCACCAGTCGCAAAGGTCGCGAGTTATCATGATCCCATAATTCCATGGTAAATAGAGCTGTATTCAGACTCCGGATGTAGTAGGCGTCCCGGCCCGTGCGCATCTCAGGAAAGTGATGCGTCAGGAACGCATTGATCCATTGTCCGTGCAAGACGAGCACCAGGTGCGGTATGTTGTCGGAGACGGCCGTTGCATCATGGGTAGAGCTCATATCTGACTCAGAAGTACCCGCTTCTTCCTGTTCAGGGCGGCTTGCCTGCGGATCGCCGCTTTGGTTCGCGCCTGGCTCAGTGTCCCGTGGGATGCCCAGCGGTTCCGTGTCGCCTTTGTCCTGGTTTGTCTTTTCGTTACGTGACATCCAAGGCTGCGTCTCCGCTGTATTCACCGAAGAGGCAGCATAGGCCCTGAGCCATTCGATCCATTTCCAGCCTGCAGCGTTCACGCGCCTCTCAAACTGACTGTACGACTCTGCTCGACCCACTTCCGTGCGAGGAGGTCGCGTGTAGCCATCGACAGGTTGAGAGTTTCTCGTGGACTCTGCTGCGCCGAAATTCCGCTCACTTAGTCCGGCATCGACAAGCACATGTTCATGTGCCTGGGGCGCTGGCGGCTGGCACGGTGGGGACCGAAAGGTGATCGAGTCTTCCAGTAGCACTTCCCTAATACCACAGCCTCGCGCGATGGCATTCGATGTCTTGCGTGCGCGTCCCAAGGGACTCGTTACAATCAGCGTGGGACGCGGCAGTTGGTACACGTTGGAGGGCAGGGCATTCGCACCCGGACGCCACCCGGCCTCGAGTTTCCTCAGCTGCTCTTCTCCTTTCGAGGAGATAGGAGCATCTGCGACTCCCTGGAGAACGCGGTCCACATTCGCTTGTGACTCTGCATGCCGGACCAGCGTTAGCAGAGCGCGGGGTCGACCGGAGGCAATGTCGCCCATACAAGGTGGAGTCAAAAAACGAATCACGAGGCACTACGAAAGTCTATCGCTTAGTTGTCCTTCTGCATGGGGCACTGAGCACCGAGCTTGTCGCTCGTCAGGTAAACGGCCTCGCGCCAGGACCAAGAGGCGATGGGGTTGAACGAGATCGACCAGTCGCCGTCACGGACCACGCCGTCGGACTCAATGTCGTCCTTCTTGCCCTTCAGAGCCACACGGAGACCACATCCATCGACGTTGTGGGCCGAGAACCACTGGTGGCGGAGCTCTTTACCCGAGCTGGCGCAGGGCTTGAGGATCAGGTTGTTGGGGGAGCCCTGCGGCTGCAGGCGAATGTTGTCCTCGCTCTTGACGCCATCCTTGTAGATGAAGACGCCCGTGTTGCTCAGGCACAGGTCACTCTTTTCCACAGGACGGATCTGGCCAAAGTGGACATTGCCATGACTCGACTCGAAGTCACTGTCGGGCGCCTCGCACTCGTAGAACTGGAACTTCTGGTGCGAGGTCGAGTTCTTCACCTTCATGAAACCCTCGAAGGTGTGCTTCTTGTCATAGCCGTACTCGTACTGCTTGATGATGTTGCCCTCATTGTGGCCCACCAGGGTGTCAGCCTTGCCGAAGGGCTTGCAGGACAGGCCAGTCGCGGCGGCGCTGGCCGAGAGAGCCATGGCGAGAGGAAGCAGAGCAGCCAGAGAGAACTTCATGATGAACGAAATGAGAAACTTGTGTGGTGGTGTAAATCTCGTCCAAAGCCGGACTATTTATGCCTTCTCCCACATGAGTACCGTGAGGTCGTGACGATGGGAGCAAATAGTCGACAGAACATCGAGCGAATGAAAAGGTCGCACTTGTCATCTGCCAAGTTCTCTACAACGGTCCGCACACCGTTTCATAAAACGTACCACATCTCTTGGCATTATGGAGAGTGCAAGGAGCGCCAATCATATCCACGGGCCGCGGTAGATCGGAGACGGCCACGTCGCTAAGACCACCTCCACCGTTGGGCGTTGGACGTTGGTTACCTTGACAGTTATACGCGGGCTCGGGACTTGTAACTTGGAAGTACACACAACATCAATGTAGGCATCAAATGGAAACTTGTTGTCCTGTGTATAGTATGCGGGAAGGGGGGATGGCATTGTCGTCAAACATGAATGGGTGCATTTAATATAGGCGCATGTCGCCGATTCGATAAGGCGCATATGTCTCTTTATGTTCATCCCACATTCTGCTTGTTACCAGCATATACGTACTCAAAGAGGGCCTTTACGTAGGTATCGTGCAGCGCTTGCACGTCCTCGGGGGTGCAGTCCACCTTCTTTTCCACAGGAATCGGCTTGCCCACTGATGTTAGTCTTGGATACGCACCGACCACATGGATGGGCACACGGTAGGGCATCCATCCGTAGTAGGGGTGCATGAAACCCCGACCAATAAAGATGGGTATGGTGAATCCACACGCGCGCTTGATCTGCTGCTGCACCTTGTACAGCCACGTCTCCCGCTGGTTGTCCGCTTGGTCAAACATGTCATTCTCACAAAAGCCCAACACAGGCACGAGATCGGCACTGCGTCAGCATGAAGTACGTACCCTGTGCGCAGAGCCACCTTGACGAATCCCAGGCGAGCCTTCAGCGTCAGGTTCATGTAGCCTGCGTGCGCTGCAAGACTTTCTTGGGCGCCGCCCACGACGATCGTAATGGAGTTGCCCGGCTTTTTGTTCAAGATGTTCATACAGCTCTTCCTCGAAACGGAGGCACAGCCTGCTGCCATCAAAAAGTCACGGTAGAAAGGAATGTGAAAGTTGCTTTGTAGGGTCAATAGGTGCGGCGTGATGCCCGGGAACAACTTGGAGAAGCCGCAGGCCTCTGCAGCGAACGCATTCACTGCACCCAGGCCAAAAATACCATGCGGATGGTATCCAAATAGATACCGGCGGCTTGGGTCCAGGTCCACCGTCTTGTGCAGTGTCACAGGGAAGTACTTGGCAAACCATTGAAACACAAAACACTGGCGGAACCAGCGGAAACGGCGCCCGCCATTCTCAGGCGCTGTATCAAACATGATAAAAATCAAATAAGGAATCAGAAATGGCCAAGAAGACGGGATGGTACTGGCGTCAGTCGTCGCACGACGTACAGAAGCAGGAGAAAGAGCCCGATACAGATAAAGGGGCTCAGTAGCCAGACGAATGGGCCCCAAACGTACGGATCCAGCGGGAAACCCTGCTCACTGAGCCTGTTCGCTTTCTCTGATAGGCGCTTGTGCTCCATCGGATTCCTCTGGATGCGCTCCGTTTCACTCGCCGACCTAGACATGTGCGCCATGGTGTTCCGGGCGCTGTGCACGCAGCGCACCCTCGCCTCGCTCGTGCCACACGTGTGTCATCACGTGAAACATCAACACTGCGACGCGCGCCCGCCCCTTGCGCAGCGCCCGTCGGCCCCCCTGTGACGCCATGCTGCCGTTCCGTGCACCTAGTGGCGGTGCGGCAGGTGCCCGAAACGATGCAGCTGACAAGAAGTTGGGCGACAAGCGTTTGCCGTCCCAAACTTCTATGGGCGGGCGGCGGATCGTGTCGCAGGGCCTAGCACGGGCGCACCAGCGTTTGGAGGCCACGGGCAGCCCTGCTGCGCCGCCCGCCCTTCACGTCGACAATACGAGCTTTGAGGAGTGGATGAAGATGGCCACGGACAACAAGATCAATGCTACGAATACGTGGTCGTTTGCACTTATCGATTATTTCCATGACATGTCTCTTCTGCGCTCCGACTCGGGCGATGGCTCGATCAACTTCCAGAAGGCGTCCTGTACCCTGGATGGGTGTGTCAAGGTATGGACGAGCCGGGTAGACAGTGTGATGGTGGAGACGGGCCGTCTGCTGAGTGGACTGCAGGACGATACCGCCGCGGCCGCGGGGGATGTATCTGTGGATGCCAACACCTCGACAGTGGACGAGGCCGAGGACAGTGACGATCAGGGTGCACGAGCAGCGCGCACAAAGCGGCGGCAACGAGCGCGCGAGCCTACGCTGGCCAAGAGTTTCGCACAGCTGCAGGTCAAGCGCTTTGATTTGGAGTTCTCCGTGGATCCTCTTTTCAAGAAAACCAGCGCCGACTTTGACGAGGGAGGTGCAGGCGGCCTTCTGATGAACCATCTCCATGTGGATGAGCATATGAAGGTGGTGTTTGATGCCTCTGATGTCACCGGTCATACCGATACCGATGCGCCGCCCACCGACGACGTAAATCACGCTGAGGAAGCGGCCGCCATGAGCGATGCACCGGCCGAGGAGGATGCAGAGGCCTCTGTCGACTTGGACAAGCTTCGATCACGCTTGTATGCAGCAGCAGCGCAGAATGATCCTGCCGTGTCGATGGACATGCCTCTAAGCACGCTGCTGGAAAGTCGCCTTGTCTGTCCCTCGATGGCCACGTTTACCTTCGCTGAAGGCAACGAGGCTGTCCTTCCCACGCTGCCTATGGACGAACCGATGGACCTGGACGCTAGTTTTGATGGAAACGAGCCATTGGATACGGACGGGCTCGACTTTTTCGAAGGTGCCATCCCCGTGGATGGCGATGAGCAGCGGTTTGATGTGGCGGTGGTGCCCACCGACGAGGTCTCTCATGATGCGAGCATGGATGAGCACGATAGGCTCTTCCAGTACTTTGACGACCACATGAAGAAGACGTGGGCCGGTCCTGCGCACTGGAAAATGAACCGAGTCGCTATGCGCGCAGAGTCCGCGGCGCCGGCGCCGGCGGATGCGTCCGACGAGCAGCCCAAGGCGCGGCGGCCAAAAGAGGCGCAAGTGGTGGACTTTGTATCGCCTACCCCCGCACCCAGTGCCAAAGAGCTGTTTGCGCCCAGTGCGACGCCGTCCAGTATTTTGCTTAGCAAGGCGGCGCAAGCAAGCAAGGACTCGCATTTGCTGCCGGAGGACCAGCACTTTAATTCCAAACGCCTGCTGCGGCTGTTCCTCAAGCCCAAGGCGACCATCTTGCTGCGGCAGCGCCGCGCCGCCGCCGCGTCTACGTCTGTCTGGGACACGGATGATGTGGATGGCGTATGGATGGGCTCGAACGATGTGGATGCGCTGCCCGCCGACGACGGCGCTTTCCGCACCGATCTCTTTGAAGACCACGACGTGTACGACGATGTGCTCCCTGTGGCACCGGAGCCTATGGACGCCGGCGGCGAGCTGGACATGGACAGTGATGTGGACGAGGAGCTGCTGACCAACGAGGCCGTGCGACGCGTGCGGCCCGAATTTGTGGACCATGCGCGACGGGCCAAGCAGGTGGATGTAAAGAAGCTCAAGGACCATATCTGGCACACGCTCGCGCTCGAGCAGGATACTCAGTCGTTCGACACTGTGCTTTCGAAGCTGGAGGACATGTATCCTCCAAAGAAGTACGAGGAGATTAGCACGTCGTTCTGCTTCATCTGCCTGCTGCACCTGGCGAACGAGGAGGCGTTGGCCATTGAAGTACCCCGCGCCCATGATCTTACAGCTGCCACTTCACCCGGCGCCTTTTTGGCCGCGGCCGCACGCGCTGGGCGGGCTGTACCGCTCCACGACGAGGACGATGCACGTGGCGGCGAGGCCGACGCGTACGCGGACGAAACCCACGTTGGCGATCTGGGCACCTTGCAGATCCGTCGTGACGCGCATGTGGAGGCATCATCATAGCCAGATACCCGTAGACCCATGGACCCACGTGCCTATTGGCACCGACGCACGGGCGACGCTCCACCATGTACCATTACCTGGACGCTCGGGCGCGCGCCAATCTGGCCAAGTACAAGTACTCGAGCGGCGGCACATCTCTGCTGACAAGATATGTGCTTGGCCCGTACTGGAACTGGCTCGTGACGCTCGTTCCCACGTCGATTGCGCCGAACACACTCACGCTGAGTGGTTTGCTGCTCGTGCTGCTCAACTTCCTGATGCTACTGGCTGTGGACGGACATCTGGATGGTGCAACGCGTATGCGTGCGCACGTACTTGAGAAAGATGGTCTGCTTCCCACTGTGCCGCTGCTGCCCGAGGGTGGTCTGCCGAAGGTCTTGCAGCATGTGCGTCCATCGACCTTGTCGGCCGTGCCCGTGTGGATGCTGTGGGTTTGGTCGGCGTGCCTGTTCATGTACCAGAGCCTCGATGCGATCGACGGGAAGCAGGCACGCCGCACGAACATGGCCGGCCCCCTCGGTGAGCTGTTCGACCACGGGTGCGATGCACTGAACACGACACTGGAAACGGTGCTTGTGTGTGCGGCCACGGGCCTGGGTCGCTCGTACTGGACTTTGATCGGCCTTGTATCGGCCATGACCAACTTTTTCCTGACAACGTGGGAAGAGTACCACACTCACACGCTGTTCCTCTCCTCCTTCTCGGGCCCTGTCGAGGGTATTTTGCTGATTTGCGCGTTGTACCTACTGCAGGTCGCTTTCGGGCCTGCTTTCTGCGTGCAGGGTGTGCTGCATGTCACCGGCCTGGAGCACTTGGCGTGGGTCCGCGAGCATCTGGCCTTTGCCAATGTGCCGCTGGGCGACTTGTTCATGCTGCTTTCGTGCCTGGGCCTACTGCTGAATGCGTGGACGGGCTACGAACATGTGTATCGCCAATGCATCGCCGAGAAGCGCTCCGCGCTAGCACCGCTTGTGGGCATTGTTCCGTTTGCTGTGCAGACCGTGGCCAACATGGCGTGGGCGATGGGCCATGGTGCCCAGGTGATGGTCCACGGATCTGTGTTTGTGCCCTTTTTGCTGTTCTGGGGCCTGAGCTTTGCCTATTTGGTCGGATTGGTGATCCTTGCGCATGTGTGCCGCACGCCGTACCCCTACTGGAACATTCTGCTTCTGCCGAGCCTGGTGCTCGCCCTGGATGCACACCTGCCGCAGCCGGTGCTGCAAGGCTCCCTCACCACGCTGACCTTTGCTGTCTATGGCAGTATGGCGCTGTCCTTCGCGGTGTACGCGTACTTTGTGTACGACGTCATCACACTCATTTGCAAAGAGAGTACGTATGTGATACTAACGGCAGCCGGCAAGCCATGCTTCCGCGTTGCACACGCGCACCACGAGTAGGGTGCCACTACGGACACGGGGTATCTCTAGGCACGATCGCCACCACGCGCGGCACGTCGCGGCGGTCGGCCGACCTGCGCAGCTCGACCATCGTGGGCACCGGCCCTGCGGAGAGCTGCGGCTCCCCGGCAGCGTCTTGGCGCGATAGGAGGCGCATCTCGCGGCCTGCGAGGATCTGCGCTAGGCGCCCTGAGCACGCCTCACGCACCTCGACGCACGAGGTGCAGCCGGCAAATACATAGCCGTTATGGTACAATACGCGCTGCGCGGGCGCTTCCCAAGTAAAGGCTTGCTCGGCGTGCACGATCTGCCCCTCTGCATCGACGTACACGCCGCCGCGATCGAAGCACACAAGCCAGCCCAGGTTCGGCACGGCAAATGCACCCAGCGGATGCGCGTTGTCCCATGGGCGCAGCAGGGCCTGGCCGCGCTCGTCGCGCTGACGCATGGCCGGGAACGGCTTCAGTTCTTGCTCCTCTAGACTGTAGGTGAACAAAGCGCGCGACGTGGCGACAAGCAGCTCGCGGGCCCAGCACTGGATGTGCGTGGCTTCTGGGTACACGTAGAATTTCTGGGTCAGTGGCGCCACGTACATGCAACAAGTGGACACCGGTGAGCGTTGCGGGCTGCCGCTCCGAGGCCACGGAGGCGACGGGCACCATGATCCGCACACTCGTTTCGGTGGTTTTTCGCTTCGCATACACCAAATAGGGACGCCCATCGACTTCCCCCATCGCAAAGAACTGTACCTCGCGCGCATGACTCAGGCGCAATGGTGCGAGGCTCGGTACCGCTGCGCCACTTGGCACCAGCGCCTCGAGATCGTACGCAATCAGTGTGCGGTCGGCCAGCACCAGGAAGCGGCGGTACAGCGCCAGCACAGCGCACTGCGTGATATGCCGCACGTGCAATACCTTGCGCAGCGTGCTGGGCCGCCCCTGGTGCCCGATCCATACGCCGTCGGAGGTGCCCATAGCCAGCAGCGTCTCACCATGCGGGCCTGTCCAGGACGTGGTGCATGTAATGTCAAGCATCGTAGACGTATCGCGCCAAGGCAAAAGAGCCCCAGGCGCCATCGCCGGAAGGCGAAACACGTCGCCACTGAGGTCGCAGCGCATCACCGGCCCCAGCGAAGGATCGTTGGTCCCGGCGCGGTTCAGCGCTTGGCGCCATGCCCGGCGCCCCTCTTCCGAAGGCGCATACAACGTCCACACTTGCGCCGGGCGGAACCTGTGCCATACCGAGAAGGGGTACATTCCATGCACATCGGTCGGCAGCAAACGACGGCCCACAGACGTACGGCCCACGGGCGGGTCGTGGAAGCCGCCTGCATCGAGGCAGGGCACAGGAATCGGGCGCTTGCTGTACACCAGCTTGGCCGGCGCGTCGCTCATAGCGTCGTCGTCGTCGCGCTTCAGCTTGGCCAGCACCATGTAGTTGTCCAGCAAAATACCGCGCATTTCCGTCCACTCCAGCTCAAAATTGTCCGGCCAGCGGAACAGGGGTGTCTCTAAGCACACTTGGCGCTGGGGATGCAGTAGGTCCAAATCCACAAGCACGTCCGGGCGCTTGGCCTCCAACTGACGAGCGAGATGGCGAAGGTGGATCTGCATCTCGGTCGTTTCGACGCCCCTCTGTGCGTGACGGCACTGCTCGTCGACGATGGCCATGGCCAGCTTTAATGTCTCGGTATCTTCGTTGTCCGGCGGCGTATGCTTGGCAATGGACTCCAAGTGCAAATGGTAGCGCTGCAATCGCGCGGCTGGGCGAAACAAAAAGTGGTCGAGCGCATGACGCCCCGCCGCCGGATCGCGCCGGCAATCGTCGACAAAACGCCGCAACCGCGCATTGCCAGCGACGTCCGCCTTGAAGCGCGCTAGTGCGACGGGGTACTGTGCCACATACGTCGTATACGCATCCGCCCACTCGAGCGCTGCGCGAACGACCACATCCCCGATGTGCTGCACCACAGGCGTTTCTTCGCGCTGCCGCTCCAACAAGCGGTCGACCAGCGTGTGGATGTGCGTTTGGAGCGGTGCCACCAGCCCAAATACATCGCGCACAAACAGATCGAGCGCTTCGCCGGAGAGCGGCGCATCGTCGGGCAGACCATCGGGGCTCTGCGTGGAGCGCTGCTGCAGTCGTTCTTCCCACTGGCGCAACAAATTCAAGTCTTGAAGAAACGCCTCCTCTTTTTGCACAAACTCGTAAATGGCATTCTGGCGCTTGACTTCCCCTGGCGGGAGCGAGGCGACGAGCGATGCAGGCACGGTCTCGACCCAGGCAGCTGCCGTGACCGTATCTACTGTATCCCTGGGCTCTTCCGGTGCACAAAGAAGCATGCGTTTTGTGCGGGGGCAGCTGGGTGCATAGCATGACCCTTCGGCAGGCGAACATGTGGGGCTGTAGCACCGCGTGAGGGGGGTCAGTAGACCGGTAGGCAGCTCCTGCGTAGGCGCTGCGGCCGCCGCCGCTGCGGCCTCGGGTGTCAGCGCCATGGTCTGCCAGGGCGTCGTGACAAACAGCTCGGCAGAGAGACCGGGTAGGGCCACCTGTGCGGGCCCTGCCTTGTCCGAGGAAATCCGGTCGGAATACAACATATACACGCTGCCCACATCGTCGGACATGGGATGATCTTCCCAGTCAGCCTCGTGCACAAAGAGCTGTGTCTGAAGGGAGTGCGCGATGCTGAGTGCCAAGGGGCGTGCAGCATGCAGGAGCAGCGACTCGCTCATAGGGAAGCACGGCGATGCATGCACGTACTGCGACAGCATATCAGCCAAGGTGGTGACGAGGGTGCGCCCCGTAAAACTCAGAGGGTACACGATACTGCCCTTGATCAGCGGCTGCCGTGGGATCACACAGCTCAGCAGTTGCGCAATGTGCGATAGGAGCGCCAGGTCCACAAACGCGCTGAGATGCGACGGCGCGAGCGGCATGGCAACATGGGGCGTAGCATGTCCATAACTTGGAAGCGACGACTCATCGGGCGGCGTCGGCGACGGGGGCTGCGGAAGCGGCTCGCGCAGTCGCGAGCGCATACGGGACGGACCCTCTTCGGAAGTGCGCCGGAGCGGGGTATCTTGGGCACTCGGTTGACGCTGTTCCCATAGCGACGACCGCCGAGGCGCGGTAGGTAAGGGGCGCGTGCGTGTGCGCCACAACGGACTGGCGCTCGTGGGACTGGGCGTCGTGGAGCTACAAGTGTCGTAGGGCGGCGGTTGGTCCGAGATGGGAGCGTGAGACGATACGCCGATCATGTCGTGGACCATATCGGCTTCCCACGACACATCGGCCGTACTCGCAGGCTGCGACGGCAGCTCCATCCTGCGACTCGAACGCGCCTCGACAAAACGCACGTCAGGTCGGGCCAGCACCGGCAGCGGCGTCGGTAGGACGTGGAGAACGATCGGACTAAAGTACAGGGTCTAGGAATTATGTACATGCCGCCCCGGCCTTGTGGCGCTTCAGGCCGCGGGGCCGCGCAGCGCGGTGGGGTCGGGCAGACTGCCCACCGCTGCCGAGAGGGCGGCCGATAAGTCCAAATGGAAGTACGGCGTCAGCTCGTTGTTCCACATAATCGGAACCACGATGCTAGCGTCCATACTTTGCTCGGGCTTGCTGTCCTGGGCATACAAGGCGTCCAGGTTGCGAATATCAAAGTCGAGGCGGTCCATCGCCTCCATGGTGCCAGCCTGCGATTCCACATCGCTGGTCGGCGCCGTGTGGACAGGGCTGGGGGTTCGAGGACGAGACTCTTCGGCATCAGGACCGACAATGGGCCGAGCATCGCCCTGCTGCACGACCGAGGCAATCTCGGTGACGTGCCGTTGCAAACGACCCGTGCCAAAGCCACCCGCCAGCAAAGCGCGGCGGATCCACGGGCTGAGAATGTGCGCAAAGTGGAACTGCACCGGGTGGCCACTGTAGCGCTCCAACATGTTGCGCAAGTCCACGAGCACTTGCACCGAGGTCGAATCCACGTTGCTTACCGAGCCGAAATCCAGGATCAGCGCATGCAACTGCGGACGATCGTCGTTCATGCGCTTACACTCTGTTTGCGCCACCTCTTCGTCCATCGTCGGCGCGTCTTTGTGTCGATGGTAATAAAAGGTCATCGCACGCGCCGCGCGCAGCAGCAGCTGGTTCGGCGGGCCGGGGTCGTTCCACGGACGATCGCCGCGACGGCTCATTTCGACGCGCTTGGGCCGCGTCTCGGCCTTGATCTTATCGCCGATGATCTCCGCCATGTGCGACGCATTCGGGTAGGTGAACGACTCTTCCACACGGTACACAAACACACCGGGCGCGGGCGGAAGCACTTGCACCGATGGATCGCGCAGTCCATCGCGGTTCTCCATCGGCACAAATACGGTGCGTTGCAGAGCGTGGTCCGTGGCTGGGTCGCGATGTTCCACACGCACGACACCCAGCCAGTTGCCTCGAGGACGGGCAATGCGGATCAGCAAGAGCGCTGCCGACGCCGCTACCGAGGTGTACACACCGTCGTCCACCGTGGTGAATACGGTGACAAGCACAGCGGCAAAGAAGATGATCAGTTCCAGCGGGTTCATCAGCCAGAACTTGTACAGCAAGGCCGGCGTGGCGATCAAATCCCCTACCGCGTGAATAATCACGGCGGCCAGCGCCGCGTTCGGAATCCACTGGAATACACCGGCCAGCGCGTAAATCGCAATCAGCACAACGATGGCGGTCATCCAGCCGGCCAGCGGCGTGCGCACACCCGATTTGGACTTGATGGCCGAACGCGAGAAAGAGCCTGTGGCAGCGTAGCCACCAAAGCACGGGCCCACCAGATTCGTCACACCAATGGCAATCAGCTCCTGGTTCGGGTTGATTTTGTAGTTGTTTAACCGGCCAAAGGACTTGGAGATAGCAATGTGCTCAAGCAGCAGCAGAATGACCGATGCCGGCAGTTTCGGCGCGATCTTCTGCAGCACAGCGGTGGGCAGCACGGGCTGGCCCATA
Organism: Malassezia equina; assembly: GCA_029542865.1. Taxonomy (NCBI): domain Eukaryota; kingdom Fungi; phylum Basidiomycota; class Malasseziomycetes; order Malasseziales; family Malasseziaceae; genus Malassezia; species Malassezia equina. The sequence continues at coordinate 833,167 of CP119901.1, forward strand.
TGCTTGAAGCCTCGCGGCACATGGCCAATCACGCTGATCGGGTAGTCCTTCGACGAGCTGTACTGGCCCAGCCAGATGCGGCTGGCCACCGTGAGCACAAGGATAACAAAGGCACTGCGCAACACTGAGACAAAAAAGGCCACGCGCGCATACTTGGGGTAGCGCCGCGCGATATACGAGCACGTTCCGCGCACCACGTAGAGAAATATCAGTGCGGGAATGCCGAGTGCCGCATCGATCTTGCTGTTGGGCAGCTGCTTGCAAAAGTCAATCACAATATGGTAAAACGCATCGTGGTTGTTCACGTTGCGCTCACCGAACAGCTTGGGCAGCTGGCCGACCAAAATCGTCAGGGCAGAGCCTGTCATGAAACCGGAGACGGCCGGCGCTGGAATGAACTCCACAATCCACCCAATGCGCAACAGACCGAGTCCCAATGTGATGATGCCACACAGGAACGCCAGCGCTGAGGCGATCACCTCCGGCGGCACACGCATATCCGGCCCGAGTTGGGCCGTGACGCTCTGAATCACCGAGTTGGTTTGCAGTGACATGACAGCCACTGGTCCGATCGTTACATCCTTCGAAGTGGCGAAAAGCGCGTATATGACCACACCCACGAACGATGAGTAGAGTCCGAACTGGGGCGCAAGACCCGCCACATTGGCATACGACATCGATTGGGGCACGAGCACAAGCGCCACTGTGATACCCGCGATCAGATCGCCGGTCAACCAATTCATGTTGTACGACAAGATCCACCGACGCATGGGGAACAGCGAGTCCAGATACTCTAGCGCCGCTCGCCGCGGGTGCTTCCAGTGCTCACGCACATAGTCGCTCACGCCCACCATGGGCACACCGAGGCGGTTCGCCTCCGTATCGTCATACGCGACGACTTTCTTCGCGACCGCTTTAACGCGGTTCCACATGACCGTGCTTTGCGGGATGTGCCTCATTCTTCTCACCGCTTAAAAGTTACGGGCCGGCCGCCCTGTTCGTAGCAGCTTCCAAGCGCCTACCGCCCCCCCTCGCTTCGAAATTTGTCAATCACCTCATACAGTGGAGGTCGACGCCGACGGAGCACGCCATCGCTGCAATACCCACGTGGCACACCCCCCGCAGCACGACGCGTCGCCCTTGCCTTCCACGAATGACACTCGCTCCGGCGTGGGATGCCGTGCGTTTTGCCTTGGCAGATAACGTCACACCCAGCCTTCGTGACGACGTACGTGCCTATCTCTCACACCAGATTGTAGCTGCCCTTGCAGCACAAGGGGCGACAGAGTTTTCCCTCGCTGAAACCCGTCATGCTGCCGATCCTGCCGCGTGCTTTCGTGACGCGGTCACCCATCTGATCACGGAGACCAGCCACTGCGAGTGGGCACGCTTGTGCCATCCTTGCCATGGTGATGCTGATGACGATGTGAAAGGCCCTGTCGCTGTGACGGTACGTCGCTGCTATTAACCTCAGCCTTGGTGGGCTACACGCTCTCTTGCGTTGCACCAACCGCAGCCACCGCATCTGTATTCGCCGGACCCTACCCAGATTTTCAGCGGTGTGGTCATTACGTGTGCGCGCCTGTCGCCCCACGATGTGGAAATGCTGGCCTCGGCGGTGACTTCCCTCGGTGGCGGTGTGCGACAGACGCTTTGTGAGGACGTGACACACGTCGTTGCCACCTCGCACGAGGGTTCCAAGATGCAAGCGCTGGCGAGTCACCCCAACGTGAATATTCGCGCCGTGGCACCCCACTGGATCAACGATTCGTTCAGTTTGAACCGCCTCCTCCCTGAGAGCGACTACTTGTTCGATGTATCTGACCCTGCATCGCTGCCTGTGTGTATGCGCGCGGCGTGGCAACGCCCGGTAGAGTCGGCGCCTTCGGAGCCCCACTCTACACCTGCCAGCTCGGACCATACCGTTCTTGAAGGCAAGGCCGTTTTGTTGTCGCGCGATATCCACGGTGGCTCTCTCGAGTCACACCCTCAGCTGCACTCACTCCGTGATCGCATTGAGCGCGCAGGCGGCCATTGCCTCGAGGTTGTGGCCACCAATGCGCCGCTCAAGGAGGTGCAGTCAGCTGTGCGGCGTGCTGACCTCGTTGTGGCGCGGCACCGCGAGTCGGATGAGTTTGCGTGTGCGCTGCAGTACCACAAGACGATTGGCACATTGTCGTGGCTGGTCAAAGTGCTCTCGACGGGCCATATGACGTCGCCACGCGATCGATTGCTTCACTTTCCCTACCCCCATGCGCCGGTGCCGGGCTTTGAGAGTTTGACCATTACGCTAACGAACTACACGGGCCAGGTGCGTGTCTATCTCAAAGAACTGATTGCCAAAATGGGCGCCACGTTCACCCCCGAAATGACACCGGCCAACAGTGTGTGCGTGGCTTTGGAGCTCAAGGGCGAAAAGGTCGCCAAGGCGCGCGAGTGGAACATTCCGCTGGTCAATCACACATGGCTGGAAAGCTGCTTTGCCACTTGGACGAATCAAAACTTGGCGCAGCGCCAATTTATCACGTTCCCCGGCGCCGCTCAACTTCGCGCGGTGGTGGGCCATGTTGGCGTCGCTGAATCCAGCCTTGCGGCGTATCGACCGGAGCACGAGGCACCAGCTTTGTCGTCCACGCCACCTACGCCGGCCCAAGCGGTGCCGGCGGTGGCTAATGAGGAGGACGATGCTACGGGACCGGACGCAGCGCCGCCTGCGGTACCTGAGGATGCCGTTTTACCTCCGGATGACGTGTTTCCTGATGCGCAGCATGTTGACGAGACGCTTTCTGCGCCCATGGCCGAGATGGAGACGGAGGTGCCTCGAGCGGACGCGGCACAGCCACCGGCGCCCGAGCCCGAGCCCGAACCTATCGTGGCGCGCAAGCGCTCCGCGTCGGCAAGTGAGGACGCAGGCAAGCGACCTCGTCCTACGCTGCCTGTCATTGCAACAACCTCCGTGGAGCTAAGCGAGCACGAGTGCCACGTTCTGGACGCCTTGTCTCTCATTCGCACGGATAACATGATGGAAGCGACGCATCTCGTTGCCAAATCACTCACACGCACAGAAAAAATGCTCTGTGCGATTGCGCGTGGTCTCGACGTGGTGTCCGTGAGCTGGATTCGAGCGATGGTCAAGGCCAAAGCGGTACTGCCTGCAGCCTCACACGCGCTCGTGGACAAGAAGAAGGAGCAGCAATGGGGTATGCAGCTGGCGGATGTGCTCGCACGCAGTCGTTCCAACCCCGGTACGCTTCTCCAGGGTCACCATGTGGTGCTAACCCGGCATGTCCAACCCTCGCGCGAGATTTTGGCGCACATTGTCGAGGCAGCTGGCGGCCAAGCCAGTGTGGCCACGGCCAAGACGGACACGGCGACGTGGGACTCCCAAACGCATGTGGTAAGCTGCGCCGAAGACGCCAAGGTTGTGGCTTCGCTGCAAAAAGACTATAAGAAGCACCACCCCGAGGCGCCATGGCGTGTGTACTCGCCCGAGCTGATCCTCGCTGGCGTTTTGCGCCAAGACATGGACTGGACCAGCACGCACGAATTGGCGTTATAGATACCCTACAGCGTAATTTGCGCCGCATCCAGATTGAGCGCGTGCAACTGTACAGTGAGTAGCATACACATACCAGCAAATTCACATTGCGAATGCGCACATCTTCCGTATGAAGCGCAGCGCCGCTCTTGCTGCTGGCCTCCTTGGCGGCCATCACATTCGACAAAATCTTTTCGCGCAACTCTTGGACCAGCACCTGCTGTTGGCTCAAGTCCGCATGAATCGCAAAGAGCGCCATCAGGTTCCACGCCGGCTCGTCCTCGATGTCGGCATCCGGCGCGTGGCTGCCAGGGCGGCGTCCGGCCAAGTGCATGTCAATACCAAAAGGCACATATTCTTGCACCCGCGTCGAGAAGAACAGGCTCGGCAGCTGGCCCTGGGCCGAGAGACGGCTCAGCAGGACCCCTTGTACGCTGTTCCATTGCGCCAATTCGTCGGCGGCTGGCGCGTCGGCGGCCTGCGGAACACTGGCGGCCTGCTTCAGCGATTCGGCGCGCGAGAGAAGGGCGGTGAGGAGCGACAAGCCCGGTCGCGTTTTGGCGCAGAAGAGCACGTCGTTGCGTTCCATGAGAAGGGCCAGCATACCACTGACAATACGCAGCGACATGCTGCTGATCAGCGTCATCATAATAAACAGGACCGAGTTCATGAACGACTCAATGTTGCGCGCCACGTTCGCGGCCTGCTGCGGCGTAAGCACGCTGCGGATGTGGCGCAAGGATTCGGTCGCCTGGTATTGCTCCCATGCCGCATAGTCTCGCACAGCATCCAACGACTGGAACGACGCGATGAGCATGGTGAGCATCGTCAGCGCCTGCTCTGCATCCAACAGGCGCAAGATGCGCGGCAGCAAGCGCTTGCCCTTTACATGGTTCAGCAGCGAGACAAACGGATGGGGGTCCGACACACCCAGCGGCTCCAGCACCCGCAGCTCCTTCCACAGCTGCTGCGTCAACTGCTTCACCTCGCTGTCGTCCGCAGGTGCCTCACGACGCATCTGCTCCAGCCGCAGCGTAAGGGAGTAGAGCTGCTCCAAAATGCTCAGCGTCTCGCGACGCGTGAGCGCTTTCCGCGTAGCATTCTGCGGCTCCCGAGCCGCATCGCCCAGCGACGCCCCTTTCAGTGCCATACGCATGGCATCCTCGTGATCGGCGGCCTCTGCCGCGGGCGCCGGTGCCTCGTTGGGCTTGCGGATCAGCTGCAGCATCTGACGCGGCTTGGTCGCCGACACCAGGCTCACACGGCCCAGCGTGCCTTCCAGCGAGGACGCAGCACCCTTGGCTTCACGCTTCTTCCGGTTGTCCACCAATCGCTCCACCTGCTGCTGCATACGGAGCATGGCATTCTCGTGCCGCGTCAATTTGCGCCGCGAGCCCTTGCCCGACTGCTCCGCCTGCTTGTGCTCTTGGATCGCTTCCACAGAGCCATCCGGGACCACCACTTTGCGCGCACCGCCACGCACCGCAAAGAACACATGCGCGTAAAAGTCGTCCGTGTACGGATCGGCGGACACAAGGTGACTGATCTGGATCCGCGTAATAAAGTCCTTGTCCGAGCCGGACATGACACCATTGTAGCGGGCCATCTGTGCCACCTTCTCTGCCTTGGCACGGCGCTTCTCTTCAGCCCGCTGCCACTGCTGCATACGCGCCGGCGCTTGCGCCATGAGCCACTGAATGGCCGCCTCGGCCTCGGTGGACTCGGAGCGCAAGAGCGTAGGGTAGCGCTGCACTACCTCCTCCAGCGAGTCGAACTGGATCGGAGGAGGCAACGACAGAATCTTGGCTTGCACCGGAGGTGGGCATGCCTCTAGCATGCTGCGCATACGTGCGAGATGCGCCGCCTGGGGATTCGGGGGCGGGGGCGCGGCCGGCGCACCAGGCATAGGAGGCGCCCGTCCGGGCACACCCGGTGGCAGTACCGCTTGCGGAGGTGCCACAGGCAAACCGGGAGGCGCCATACCGCCGGGCGGGGGCATCACCGGGCGGGGAGGCATCGAAGCCGGGGCGGCTTGCGGCGGCACGGCGGCAGGCGGAGCACGCTGTGCAGCTGCCGCCGCCGCACGACGCTGCACAAGCAGCTGGGCCTCGACTTCGCCTAGTGTCAGCGGGCGGGCCTCCTGCGGCGCGGGCTTTTGCGACATGAGCTGTGCTTCAATTTCACCCAGAGTTGCAGGGCGCGGGGCACCGACGCTTGGCTGAGCAGTAGGCACCACAGGAGCGGGTGCAGCACTGGGAGCCGATGCCGTGGGCATGGGCGTGAGCTCAGCCACCGGCTGACCCGGCAGATCCCAAAAGTCATCCAGCGAAGCCGCGAACGCCGATGCATTCTTGTCGCTTTTCGAGGGAGCAGGCGCGCCTGTTCCAAAATCGAAGTCCTTTCCGACATTTTCACTAAATGTACCGAATGTGTCTTCATTAAAGTCATCGTTGGTTTCGTCGAGCTGGTCGCCCAGACCGTCGTACCCGTCTTGACCCCATGTGTACACTTCGACATCCTCCTGAGCACTGGCATTCAGCGCTTTCTGGATTTTCTCATTTAGCTCACGTTCTTCGTCATTCGCAAGCGCTGCCGACTTATCTTCGCGCGGCAGCGCTGTATCGAAACCGAAGAACGACATCGTCTTCAGGAGACGAAAGCAGGGCGCTCCGCGACCCTGGTCTCTTCATCACGTGACCACAGGCCAGCCTACGGGTCGCGCAGGGAGACAGGGGCCACCTTCGTGCGGCGCTACGAGCACCGAGCAGGGAGAGACGTTGCTGTGGCCGAATCTGCCTATGACATGATCACGTACAAGAAACCTCCTTTTTGCTCGAACGAACTGCACTTGTACCTCGACGATCCTTCCTCAAAGTCGACCTTCTGCCCATTTATGAATGGGAGCAGGTAGTCGCTCCATAGTGCTGTACTATATGCCTTGAAAAAGCAGCCATCGATCGTAGATACGCTAGCTACGCCTCCTTGCCAGGGTGGCGTCGGGATCCGCCACGGAGCCCGTAAAGTGGAGGCCACGGAGCTGCCGCACGTCGGCCGTGCCACGTTCCGGGTCCTCCGCGCAGGGACCAAGCGCGAAAGACCACGTTGACCGTCTTCTACGATCCACACCACACAGGGACCCCATGCCCGCGAGGAGTCTTCAAACACTCGTGAAGCAACGTACGTATGAACAAGTAACACACTAGGGTATCTGAATGCTTTTCAGACCGTACAGCCGGCTTCACGATGGAAGAACTTGGTGGTTGACTCGTACACCATGCAGTACTTGTCGGGTGTCATGCGCATGTTTGACATCTTGGAGCAAAACATTACCAAGGTGGAAAACATTGAGAAGATGCGGGATCCACAGCCTACCATGGAGACCATTTATCTTTTGTGTTCGACATCGCAGAACGTCGACCGTATCATCAACGACTTGGCACCATCGCATGACTCGCCGCCTCAGTATGAAGCGGCGCACATTTTTTTCGTGGATGGTACGTGCCTTTTGCTTACGCAGCTATATCGGATGACCTTGTCACAAAGCTCACATCGTCCAAGGCGGCGCCGCGCCTCAAACAGTTGGTGGAATTGTTTATTAGCATGTGGCGTAGGTACCATGCGCTCCCTACTCACACCAGCCATTGAATCTCAGATCTTCTCGTTAAAACATCCCACATCATTTTACTCAATTTTCCAGCCGATGAATACCAAGTTTGCGCCCACGATGGACGAATCTTTGGCCTTGTTGCAGGACGAGCTGGACATGGCCACGCAAACGCTGGTGAACGTGTGCATCACTTTGAATGAAAACCCGTTGATACGTTACTTGAACGTCCCAGGAAAAGTGCTGGGACCTTTGTCTGTGGAAGCCCAGGCCGACACCGTGGAAGGCACCTTTGCTGCCGACGACGCACGAAAGAACCAGGGTTTGGGCCGTGTACAGATCGGCATGCCTTTCACACAGCAGCTTGCCTTGCGTGTACAGGCTGCGCTGGACGAGTATACTAGCCACGGACAAATGCTGGGCGATCCCGGGCGTCCTCGAGGTGTGCTGTTTATTACCGATCGGTCGATGGACCTATGGTCGCCATTCTTGCACGAGTTTACGTACCAAGCCATGGTGTACGATCTCATTGACATTCAAGACGGGAAATACAAGCACTCGTTCCAGAATGCCGAGGGAGAGAAAGAAGAGATCGACGTGGAACTCAACGATGAAGACGATGTCTGGACGAGGATCCGCCACCTGCACATTGCCGAGGCCATTGAGTATCTCACTCGCGAGTTCAAAAGTCACATGGGCGAGGCGAGTCAATTCAATGACCATCTTTCCATTGACGGCATGCGCGATATGCTCGCATCCTTGCCGCACATGCAGCAAACCAAACAGCGTCTGTCAGTCCATCTGACGCTGGCGCAACTGTGCATGGACAAATTCGAAAAGAGCATGCTGGCGGCCCAGGCGATGGTGGAGCAGAACAGCGCTACAGGTCAGACACCAGAGGGCTCACGGCCCAAGACATTGATCGAGGAAATGGTGCCATTGTTGGATAACCCAACGATCAGCGGCTCTGACAAGGTCCGCATCATTGCTTTGTATATTCTTTTCTGCGATGGTGTGCAAGACGAAGACCGCCGGCGCTTATTCCAACACGCACGCCTCACTGGCGGAGAGATGGCCGCGGTTAACAACCTCGTCCATTTGAGTGCGCGGGTGGTTCGTGAAACGTCCGCATCGAGCCTGGATGCCATCTTCCGCAAGCGACGAAAGACGCTGGCGCCAAGGCTCCCAGCCGCTGGCCAAGCCGAATACGAGCTGAGTCGCTTCCAACCGTTAATCCGAACCATGATGGAGGATCATCTGCTGAGCCGACTGGATCAATCCATGTTCCCCTACGTTCGCGACGCGCCGCAAGAATCGCGTTCGACAAACCTAATGCACCAGTCCGCATCCTTCAGTGCTAGTGCTCAGGACTATGCCACAGGCCTCTTACACTCGGCCATCAGTGCTACAGGTGGCAAAGATTCGCCCCTCGCTCGTGTCGGCTTTGGCTTTGATGGATCGAGTGCTTCGCGATCTCAAGTCATGCGCGCAGGCACCACAAGTCTGCGCAGTGCCAAGCCTACGTGGCACCAAAAAGGCCGCTCGCAGTCTGTGACTTCGTTGGGTGGCGCCACGGTGGGTGCTGGTGGCACCAGTGCCACCGCGCGGACGGCCAGCTCTGTTTTGACAGAGATGAGCAACCCAACAGCACAGCGTATGATTGTGTTTATGTCGGGAGGTATGACCTACTCGGAGATCCGCACTGCCTACCAAGTGGGCAAACGGAACAACACAGAGGTGTACTTGGGATCGTCGCATGTGTTCACGCCCTCGAGCTTCATCGAAAGCCTTCGGCTAATGGGTACGCCTCGCCAGCCTCCTCCTCCTGACCTGCACGTCGAACAGCGTCGGCAGGCCGAAGAGCAACAGGCGATCTATGAAGAGGAGGTGAAAAAGGGCCACAAAAAACCAAAGCTGCCCTTGCTCAAGAAACCCAAATATCCCCAGGAACTACCTCCTCAAGAACGCTATGATCTTCGCTTCTCCACGCCCGAGGTGCCGGAAGCGGTGCCGGAGGTGTCGGAAAAGTCGGGTTCGCGCCGAATCTCCGAGCAGATCAAGTCGAAGGTGTCCGATGTGGCCCATGGGCACAAGTCCACAGAAATAGCGCCCCCCGCTTCCTCGACAACTACCACTTCCTCCCCCGAAGTATCCGATGCAAAGCAAGCTACAGCCCCGAGTACCAAGCCAAAATGGACGCGAGACATGTCGCGTTTCAAGAACGCGTTCTCGATCAAGAAGTAGTCCTTGTTTAGTCATCATCCTACGGGTTGTGTCGGCGCGTGGCACGAGGAGCGCGTCATGTCCCATAACATCCCCATGTCCGGCGTCACGCTGACGTCCGCCAAAGAGCGTCATTATGCTTACCTGTCCTCGCGAGTGGAAGCCTTGGCAGTCACGCTGCAGCATACACAGCATTATATGAATATTGCTAGCGAGCAAGCTGCGTACATGAAGGATTTGGGTGTGGGTCAGGCAGCCATGTACGTGCCTTTTACTGACCTTAGCTTTATGGCGGCCTTGGATCAGGTGGATCGAGAAAATGATACGAGTGCGGCTACGGAATCATGATTACATGGGAGGAATCGTGCTATACCCATGCTCCTTCCAAGCATCTTCAATGGCTTTGCGCAAACGCAAAAGGCCCTCCTCCATTTCCTCTTCGGGAATCACGCTAAAGCTCAAGCGGACGTAAGGCGTAATCTGTTGACCCGCGTAAAAGGAAGCACCGGGGACTGCCAGCACATTGTGGTCCACCGCGTTTTTGGTAATTACGTTGGAGGAATTGCCCTGCGGCGCGTCACTCTCAGGGGGCAAGTGAAGCTTTACCCAGAAGAACATACCGGCCACAGGCGTGACCCAAGAGGCAAGCGCCCGTTGCTGGTTTTTATCGCCACCCAGTACCGACGCAAGCTTGACTTCGAAAAAGTCGCGACGTTGCTGATACAGCCGGGCTACTTCGTCCACATGGGAAAGAAAACCTGGGACACCCCAGTGCTGTAGCAGCAACGCGGCCATAACCTGCATGGGGGAGGAAGCATGAATGCTGGAGGTGGCCATATACCCAGACACTGCATCAATAATGGGCTTAGGGCCGGCCATAAAGCCCAAGCGCATACCCGCTGATAAGATTTTGGAGAAGCTCTCAAATCGCAAGACGTAACCATATCCCCAAGGATCATTGTCTTCCTTCTCCAGCGCAAAGTAACTGGGAGATCGATGGCGCATGACAGAGTCTTCTTCGAGGCCTTCGAACGATAGATAATAGTATGGGTCGTCCTCTAGGATAAGGATGCTGTGCTTGCGAACGATTTGAAGAATGGCACGCTTGCGGTCGGCGGAGGCGGTGGTGCCGGAGGGGTTGCCACCCGTAGGCACAGTGTACACGGCTTTGGGGAAGCTAAGCTCCTTCGTACGTTCATTTTGGTTCCATTCATCGAGAATCTGCGCGAGCGAGGAGGCAGACAGACCTTCCTGGTCGGTGGCCACATTGATGACATGGATGCCACGTGAGCCAAGATCAGGCAACAGTCCTGGGTACATGGGTGACTCGACCAGGATGGTATCGCCCTTGTCGAACAAGGCGAGGCTTGTCTAAGGTAAGCGCTTCCTTCATGCGTACCTTGGCCAAGAGGTCTTGAGAGCCTGTGCCCACAGTGATTTCAAAGTCACCGGCAGGTGTGTCATCGTGGCGCGTGCGGCCGTGCACAGCGGACACCAGGTCGTTCAAAGCCTCGTCGAACAAAGGGTCACCAGCGGTGTATCCGTACTGGAGAACGCGCTCAAGTGTGTTTCCATCAATTACAAGCTCAGTAGATGCGCCTGTAGAAGGGTCAGTAGATAAAACGGCGGATGGTTTGAGTTTCACGGTGATGGACTCGAAGGGAAAGCGATCCGGGTTGGGCTTGCCGGCCAAGAACGAAATCATACCCGGCTTTTTCTCCAAGGATAAGAGAGACCGAATGGCAGGTTCCGGCCTGCGCTGGTACTCCTGTGAGATGAGCTTGTTGTAGTCCAACGGCATCGATCGTTCAAGGCAGATAGACGAGGGCGCATGCGCGATACCAGGAGGACAAAGCATGCAAGGGTCCACGTGGATATCACGTGGAGTCATCTGTCTTTTGTCGGTCCACTGCGCTAGCGCTGGCGACGATCGCTACACGAGGATGGTGCGTGTGTGTATGGCTAATAAGCAGCCGCCAGTGAAAGCCAAGGGTGGCCGAATGATGGCCCTCATTGACTATCGTTTGCGTATTACGCTGAACGATGGCCGCCAGATGACCGGCCAGCTTCTCGCATTTGATACCCACATGAATCTTGTGTTGTCAAATACCGAAGAGTTCCGACGCGTCAAGTCAAAAAAGAGGAAGGCTACTAAGCCCAACAAGAAACAAAAAATCGCGCATGGTGACACGACGGAGGGCGCCCGTACTGAGGCTGACCAAGATGATGACGATGATGATGATGACCACGAACCTCTCCCAGCCCAGGAACAAAAGCGGACCTTGGGTCTGGTGATCTTGCGTGGCGAGAATGTTATAAGCATCAGCGTTGAGGCGCCCCCGCCTGAATCGAAGCGCGAGGCAGCATCGGTACGTCTGCATGCCACTCACTATCAGCTCGCTCCGGGACCTGGACGAGGAGTGCCCGCCAGTCGCGGTGCTGCCATGCCCATGGGTGCACCGCCGTTTGGTCCGCCACCGGGCATGCCAGCGGGTCCGCCGCCAGGCTTTGCAGGCCGCCCACCCATGGGTCCGCCGCCGGGCTTTGGTCCGCCGCCTGGTTTCCGCCCGCCTGGTATGCCGTAGGAATACCTCTGTTTCTATAGCTGCCGCCAGGGTGCGGCCCCGATTCTGTACGCTGTCTCTACTGCTTCATATCAAGGCACCCCAGCAGCAGGTCCTCAAACCAGTAGGAGCCAGGCGTCTTGGTGACCGTAAACACGTTGGGCACGGGAGGCACATCGCGATCGACTTTGGCCACTTTCACCGGTCGAATTTCGGCTTGCTGCGTTATGCCGTGCTCATTCTGAGGACCACGCTCACTCTCCACGTCTGCTTTGCTTCGACCAGCATACTCCTCGCCGTGACCGCGGCGGCTACCAGTGTCAGTCATGCGTTGTACGTACTCCACCACACAAAAGCCGCGAGTAAGTTCGCCCTCCGACTCCACGAGGAAGGGACGCTGCGTGCTGCCCCATCCAGCGTGCAAGCCGTGGTACATGGCATGAGCCACAGCCAGCGGGTCGTGGCACTCGAACAGATCATACTTGCCAGCATCAAATGGCACACCCTTGGGTGCGAACGAGTTGGTTACAGACCGGGGCTTGAGCAAGAACAAGGAGATAAGGCGCACCAAATGGCTATTCTTGTGCAAAGGGTGGTCCTCCGACAATACAAGCTTGGAGTAGGGCACTGTGTGAATCGCAGTCACATCCAGAGGTAGGAGGTGAATCGGGAGGGGCTGCCCGTCGCGCGGAGCCTGCTCAATGAGCAGCTTCGCAGCCCAAGGGTCCGCAAAGAAGTTGAACTCAGCACAAGGCGTCGTCTGCGCGTCAGCGAACAGGGGAGCGTACATTGCCAGGCACATCCAAAGCACCTCCCATCACGCTGATGGAGTGGACTCGGCGGAAGGTGACGGGATCTTTTTGGTACGCCAGAGCTAGGTTGGTGAGCGGAGCCACAGCGGCGATGCGGACCGTGTTGGGCTCATGACGCTTTAGTACATCCAAAATGAGGTCGGCCGCGGATAATTCGGACGGCGTTACGCTAAGCAGCTTGGACTCTGAGGCCTCAGGGTACGGGTTGCCCTCGAGGAAGGATACACCAGACATGCCATCGCGACCGTGGAAGTACGAGGCGGTGAACAGACGACCGCCCAGTGGCTTTTCGGCGCCCAGTGCGACAGGGACAGGCTTGCCGTGAATGCCATTTTCAAGACGCTCCAGCAAAATTGGGTTCTTGATGGAGCCCTCCTTCCTGGCAACGTCAAGCGCATGTGCAAGTCGTTTAATATTGCCGTGCGCATAATCTAGGGTGGTGTTACCAAACGCCAGGGTGATGGCTTCGACCGTGACATCGGGTGAGCCGAGCGCCTGTTTGTTAATATACAACAACCTACCAGCAAAATGGCCAGCAAGTCGTCCACACCAGGGTCTGTGCTAGAAGGCGTTAGCATGCCACGACCTACTCAATGATTAGCGGTACGGGGCTCATGTTGTGGAGGGGAGAAAGGTACCCCGAAGGTGACGCACTAATATACATCCCTACGTCGCTGGTCCCAAAGTGGCATCTCCGTGCGGACTTTGTGCATGGCCTCGAGATCCTAGGCGTTAGATGTACACACATACAATATCCACGAGGCAAAAGGTCGGCGTCAGGGGAGGCATGTCGCTGAAGAGTGAGGAAGCTTGCACGTACCTGCACTGGGCGACAATAGAGCCCCATGGGTCTACCACGAGCGCATGGCCCCACCTAGTATAAGTCAGAGCAAGGAATCACATACGAAGTGCGCGTGGATCCAGGGTGTGAGCCGACTTGGGCAGCAGCGAGCACCCAGCATTGGGTGTCGATGGCCCGTGCTCGCAACAACGTGCTCCAGTGCGCTGCACCGGTGCGCACGGCGAAGGCTGACGGAAAGGTCAGGATGTCAGCTCCCTGATTTCGCAGAGCTAGAGAAACTTCGGGAAATCGCATATCGTAGCACGTCAGTAGCTAAGTGTGAGTGTGAAGAAACGCACGCCGACTCGGCCCATAGGCGAAGGTACCGGGGGAACAAGACGCGTCCCTGGGATGGTGGTACGGCTCTCGAGGATGGAAGGGCCATTTTGAAGATTCACATCGTAGAGATGAAGCTGCCTTAGTGAAGTGAGACTTACCTTGCGGTAGCGTTCGCAGATTTCGCCCTGGGCATTGACGAGGAGATGCGTATTGAAACATCGATTCGGCTCACTTGGCTCGGGCGACTCATGTACACCCACACTGACCCACATGGCATGCTGCTTGGCGAGCGCACACACTTGTTCCACAAAGGCAGCATTGTCCGGCGAGCGGGTCAATGCAGGCACATCCGATGGCGACGCAATAAAGTCCGTGGCTGATGTTAGCGAATGACATTCGCATACCCTCAGGAAGAAATATCGCCTTGGCACCGGCTTGGGCGGCACGACAGATCAATTGCTGCACCACAGCCGCATTGTCGCGAATCACCGCCCCGCTGGTCATCTGTGCGACTGCGACCCACATAGTGGAGGCGGAGCAAAAACGGGCAAGCTACTCAGAAAGGAACGAGGATGGCTACCAACGTATGAAATGCCTTCGTTGCGCATGATGGGCGGCATCGAACATGGACTGGTATATGCGCAAACCGCTGTCATGCCGAAACAATGAAGGAAAGGGGCCATAATCTGGCCTAAGTATACAATCAAGAATTTGGTTAAGAACATGCATAGGAGCGAGGCTTACCACCACGACTGGCCACCACCGCTGCCGTGGTCAGGGGCGGGCGGGCCGTTGTAAAAGCCAGCGCCACCGCCATAGCCGCCACCGTAGCCGCCGCTGCGAGGACCAAAGGCGCTGCCACCGCCCATGCCGGAGCGCAAGTCGCGGCCACCGAACCCACTGCTGCGGCCGCCCATACGGCCACCTCGGCCACCGCGGCCACCGCGGCTGCTGCCGCCAAAGGCGCTCTCAGAGGCCACCATCTCGAGCCACGAAGGGACCTCCTGGTTGGCCTCCTGAAGCAGCTTGATGAGATCACGGACAATGTTGCGGTTGTTGCGATTGAAGAAGGCCGTGGCATGACCGACGTTACCAGCACGACCGGTACGACCAATACGATGCACATAATCGTCAATGTCAGACGGCAAGTCGTAGTTCACCACATGCGTCACATTGGGGATATCAAGACCACGCGCGGCCACAGCGGTGGCCACCAGAATCGGCGTGCGACCCGAGCGGAAGAGATCCAGCGCATATTCACGCTCCCGCTGTGTACGGTCACCATGAATCGAGGTGGCGGGGATATTCGAGTAAATCAAAAAGTCAGACAGCATATCGGCCATGCGCTTGGTTTCCACGAAGATGAGGGTAAGACCCGTCTTCGGCATGGCAGCGAGGACGTCGAGCAGCACCGACTGCTTGTCGCGGTCCTCCACGAACTCAATCTTCTGAGTAATGTTCTCCGAAGTGGAACCGACACGGCCCACCGACAGGAACACGTACTCT
Source organism: Malassezia equina (assembly GCA_029542865.1). Lineage (NCBI taxonomy): Eukaryota > Fungi > Basidiomycota > Malasseziomycetes > Malasseziales > Malasseziaceae > Malassezia > Malassezia equina. The sequence continues at coordinate 848,534 of CP119901.1, forward strand.
TTCAAAAAGTCCTTGGCAAGCATCTGGATATTCTGGGGGAACGTGGCCGAGAACATAAGAGTCTGGCGGTCCATGACACCAGGCATATCCTCACCCACGACAATGCGGCGAATTTGGGGCTCGAAACCCATATCAAGCATACGGTCAGCCTCGTCGAGCACCAGGAAGCGCACGTTCGCCAGACTGATGCGACCACGCTCAATCAAATCCACCAGACGACCGGGCGTGGCAGAGAGCAGGTCACAGCCACGCTCAATCTGGCGCAGCTGCGCACCCATCTCCGCACCACCGTACACGACGGCAGGACGCACCCACGAGCGGTAGGTGAACTTGCGTGCCTCCTCGTGGATCTGCGAAACAAGCTCACGCGTGGGGGCGAGGATTAGCACAGAGGGGTACGCCTTCGAGCGGCCATACAAAGGAGGTTGCGGGGGCATTGGCGGAGGGCCATGGGTAAACAGAGCCGAAAGGATAGGGAACAGGAAACCACCCGTCTTACCCGAACCGGTCTGGGCACATCCCATCAGGTCACGGCCGGCACCGACAATCGGAATCGAGTACTTCTGCACGGGGGTGGGGGTAGTGTAGCGAGCAAGGCGGATGTTGGAGATCAAGTGCTCGTCCACCGGGGGATGAGTGAACTCGACAATCGGCTCAGGAACATCGTGGCCGGTCGCCTCGACAGGAATGTCGCCGTACTTGTCAAAGTTGATACCGGTGCTCTGGTGCAGACCATCGTCCGCCTCACCAAAGAGCTCACGCTCCATGCGCTCATTCGAAGGACCAATGATGTGCTTGCCATCCTTCCACGAGCCAAAACCGTCGTTGCGGCGTGAGCCACGGTCGCTCCAGCCGCCACCACTGCTCAGGCCGCTCCAACGACCACCACCGGCGGCAGGCTCGCTGGCACCGAAGCCACGACGACCGCTGCTGAATGCAGGAGGGAGCGTCGACGAGCCACGTCCGCCGCCGGAACGCGGAGGCGCGACGCTCTCAGGCTGGTTACGAAGATGAGGCGGCACGTAGCGCTTCTTGGGCGCGGCCGCAGGGGCCGCAGCCGCACCGGCACTGTTGTCGCTAGGAGCAGGCGAAGCAGCAGGAGCGTTCACATTCATGTTAGAGAGCGAAGACTCCAGCCCAGTGGTGCCTGTGCCATTTCCCTGTGAATCGTTAGACATGTTGGAGTACGAATTTCGAAGAGAAAGCCCTTCTCTGCTTCAAAGGACGAAGGAAAATTTTTCGCAAAAACCTGGCCTACTAGCACCAGCCGTAGGGCAAATCAGATTCGCACGAGCGCTAGCACCACCCACCTCATCAGCCAATCAGAATTTTCTATTCATACATGCCACCTCCGCACATGGCCACGACGCCACGCGGGTGACGAACCTGGGGGCACTTTCACGCGCCCCAACGCGAAGCTCGCATCGCCGTCATTATCATTCCAACATATATACATTACTAAGAACCCCCCATCATGGCATATTCCACACCATAATCGCCTAGATCCGTAGAGGGACTTTCATACCCACCTGCGTGTGCTGTTACCGAAACAGCATTCTCTTGCGTGACCCGAGAATTTCTCGAAGTCGCGCGCAACGTCTGAGGCATTGGATAAAGCTTGCTGTCAGACTGTGTCCGCCGCGGCCCTGACGATGGCGCTACACCAGGAAGGGGCGGCGGCGGTTTTGTCAGGCCAAACCGGGCTGCCAGCGAATCTGTGAGAGACGAAGATAGACCCTGTTGTGGTTCGGGCGGCACAGCATACGATCGGCTCACACCCGTGGGACCGTAATGGGTGGGAGTAGGCGGTCGTATAGCCTTCAGTTCGGCTACCGGGTCACGATGAGCCGTGGCCGTAGGAGCTGCCATGCTGCTGGTGGGGACAACGGGTGCATTCTCCGTCTCCATCGCTGGGAGGCACGTCGGACCTGAGGCTGGTAGTGGCTGCTCCGTCGCCGGTGTTTGCATCGCTGTGGAATGCCACACATCGTAGGCCGGCAATTTGGGAGCTTTTGTGGACATGGAGCCCTTTTTTCCTGGCAGTTTCAAGGCACTCCAACGAGAGGCCAACAAATCCATGGGCATATGCAAGTCGCGGAGCTCTCGAAGATCATCATGGCACAATCGATTATGAACAGGATGTGCCTTTCGATCATAGTCGACTGGGCTGTGTGTTCGTTGCTCCTCAGGCTCCAAGCAAAATCGCACGGATTGCTTTTTGCGTTCTCGATGACGAGGACGACCCGTTCGTTCGTCATCCGACGAGGACAAAGCAGATTTCAACGGCTTTCTTGACCGTGAACCACGCCGCGACCATCGAAGAGCAGAGCCAAATGTACGATGAGCATTTTGAGGAGAGGTGGGGGCTCCTGGGGAAGGAGGGCTCGCACCTTCTTTGTTCAGAAGCATGGGTGCTGGTTCCATCGTATCACCGGAGATGCTCATGCACAGAGGCGAGGGGACGGGTGGGACCGTGTCCATCGGCGTGACGTTGAGTTGAGGGGGAGGAGGCTCCTGAATCTCACCGTCCCAATCATGGGGGGAACTCGCACCGCTGGATCCACTGTCATCTTCGTCGGCCAGCAACTCGAACACACGCCCTTTCAACGGTTTCGATAACACCGGCGCCGATTGGGTACGGCGCGGTTCCACAGGTGGCTGCAACGTAGAGGCAGTTGTAGAAGTGGGTGGGGGTGCATCTTTGATAGCATGTCCAACGTCAGAGATGTCCATCGATGCCAGTGCATGACTGTCAAGCTCTTCATCTTCGTTCACAGGATACAGGTCTGTGTCAGGATCATCCTCTGTATCGGCTGTGTCGCCACGACGATAGGAAGCAATGCTCATCATACTAGATATGCTGCTAGGGCTGCCAGACAGAGAGTCCGTGTGCCCAGGGCTGCATCCGAAGCGTGGCGTCGTCGCATCCGTGGCCACCGACGAGGTGAACGAATGGGGCGACATGCTAGGGTCTTGCGTGGGTCGCAAGTCTGAGGAAAATACAAGGCCGTTCTTGGATGGGGTATGCCGACTGGGGGGATCGTGCACGTCCAGAGGTTTGGAGTTGGACACGGCATAGTGTCTCAGGCTAGCATCCGGAGGCTCCTCTGCTTCAGGAGGGACGGACACTTCATCAGTCGACGGGTGCACCATAGCTGATGTTGTGAAGGAGAGAGAAGTGTTTGGGGATTGTATGGGGAACAGCGTGGACAGTCGCAACAAAGGGATAAATGCGACAATTACTGATCCATAGCACGGCGAAGAACAAGAATCGTGATTCTACTGCACTAGTCCTGTGGGGATGGTGGCGTAGAAAGGCAGCGAAGACCCGAGGGGGGTAACAAGCACAGAGGAAGGAAGCTGGAAGAAAGTTCCCGTGCGCGGCCCCACTCGATGTTGACGACCACAGGCGTGGGGCTGCGCCGCTGCGTCTTGCGTGGAAACCAAACTGAGCGCACAGGCGCAAATTGCCGCACCGTGCGTGGCGAACGCACTACATGTGTCCGTCGCGCCCTAAGCTCATTCTTAGGGGATAACGCTCAAAGCTTTGACCAATGAGACCCATGGTTGTGTGCCTGTCTCAGCCACCTGCACTAACGTCCTCTCATTGGTACGCTGGTATGCAAATGATCTAACCAATAGGGAAGGTCACTCTACCTTCTGGCAAAACTATATACATCACATGATCCAAGAGAGGCCAGCCTAGGAGCGACGATGGCGCCGGCCGCTCTTCTTCACGTCGACTGCGACTGAATTCGACATGGCGGAATCGAGCAAGGCGATGTACGTTTTTGACGAGAGAATGAACAGACATGCTAACACGTCGCAGTAACCCCATGAGGGTACGTTTTCACCACCGAGGCAGAGGCAAGGACAGAGGAACGTCGGCAGGAATTTGTTCCTGGAGGTAGGATGCGCGAAGGCAAGCGTGCCCGTTCGTCACCAGCCTTTATGGCAAGACTGACTCTTCCCCCTCTGTCTCGGATCGCAGGAACAGTGTACTAACCTATACAGGAGCTGAAGGTTGACAAGCTCGTCATCAACATCTCGGTGGGTGAGTCGGGTGACCGTCTCACTCGTGCCACCAAGGTGCTTGAGCAGCTCACTGGTCAGACCCCCGTTACCAGCAAGGCCCGCTACACCCTCCGTGGTTTTGGTATCCGTCGTAACGAGAAGATCGCCTGCCACGTCACCGTCCGTGGTGCCAAGGCCGAGGAGATTCTCGAGCGTGCCCTCAAGGTGAAGGAGTACGAGCTCCGCAAGCGCAACTTCTCGGAGACCGGCAACTTTGGTTTCGGTATTCAGGAGCACATTGACCTGGGTATCAAGTACGACCCTGGTATTGGTATCTTTGGTATGGACTTTTACGTGTGCATGACCCGCCCTGGTGCGCGTGTCGCTCGCCGCAAGCAGCGCGTCGCTCGCGTTGGTGCTCCCCACCGCGTCAGGAAGGAAGAGACCGCGGTGTGGTTCAAGCAGCGCTTCGACGGCATCATTCTCCAGTAAGCATATCCGCTTTATGGATATGATGGATGTTTCTGTTTTCCATACCTCCCGGGGTTTCGTTTGCCATAGCCCATGTGCGTTCGTACCCACGCGCCTTCGGGCGTAGCCCAAAAATAGCCTTTGGATCAGAGCGTCGTCGGTGGCCCAGGCGACTGGGTCTGTGGCAGTGTGGGTGTGTATGCCCCGGCCGAGAAGACCCACGTACCGAATCGACCCACCGTGTGGGCACACGCGCAGCTTGATCGTGGCCATGATCCGTGGGCTTGAAGGGTTCTTGCACGAAGCTCAGTTGCTCCAAGAGGAGTCGCTGAGCGCTCTGAAGAATACACGCCTAGGCATCGACCTTTCGTACTACCTTCGGCACATGCTGTCGTCGAAGGAGATGGCCGAGCCCCTGGTGACCGCGATTGGGGGTCCGCCGTTGGCGCTCGTTTCGCACATCGAGGAAGATTTGCGTGTGTTGGAGCAGCACCGAATCAAGCCTGTGTTTGTGCTGCATGGCTTGTCGCCTGCCAAGCGTACACGTCCGTTCAGCTACGAGGACCGACGGCCGGGCCTGCGCAACCGCGCGTGGGAAGCGTACGAGGCCGGGAACGTGACGCTGGCGAACCAGAACTTTGCTGCTAGCAACAGTGTGCACTTCCCAGACCTGTACCGCAGCGTACTGCGTATGATTCGTCACCGCCAGATGGACTACGTGGTGGCACCGTACCAGGCCACGGGCCAGCTGGTTCTGATGGAACGCCATGCGAAGCAGTATGTGCATGCCATCTTTGGTCCTATGGAGCTATTCGCCTTTGACGGCGTTGATAATGTGATTTTGCATATGAATCTGCGTGAAGGCAAGTTCCAGTATGCATCCAAGCGGGCCATGTTGCGAGAGCTGCAATGTGGGGAGTCCGAGTTTCTCGACACGGTCTTGCTGGCGGGTATGGAATATTGCTCGACCTTCCCTGCTCTGCAGGACGAGTCTACAGGCCTGATGCACATGCCTGGTGCGCCGAGCATCCGCGCCATTGCCATGCTGGTCAAGCAGAGTCGCGGCGGATTTATGCTTTGCAGCCAGTTTGCCGAGCACCCTATGGTGGCCAAAAACGCCTACCTCGACCAGTTCTGCCACGCGCGTGCGATGGTCAAGTTCAGCCTGGTGCTCAGCCCGGATGGCGGCGTCGTGGTCCCTCTGCCGCTGGCGCTGCATGAGAAAGGACCCAAGCCCGAGATTCCGAGTGATCTGCATGAAATTTTCTCGTTCCGTCTCCCGGACCAGGTGCTGCTGTATTTGTCCCGCGGGCTGGTCAGCTCCAGTGTGCTGGGCAGCTTGCTGAGTGGCTACGTGATTGAGTCTGCGCCCCTCGACAATGGCGATACGGACGAGTACCACAAGTTCGTGCGTGAGTACCTGACCGAGGGCCCCACCAGTCCTCGGTGTGTGGCCATTGCGCTTGCTTGCGGTGCACTGCATCCGTTCTGGCGGCAGCGCAAAGTCTCGGCGGTGTACTACTTCCAACCGCACGTGGATGCACCCGTGCCGCACGACGCGCCTGCGACGCAGCAACTGCTTGCGCAGAACGACCGGTGGCATGTGCCTGCTGCCTTGCTGGACGAGGAGCTGCGCCGCCAATACTCGTCTACGATTGACCTTCCCTTGTGCCTCGACACCACGGCCGACGCCGCGCGGGCGCAGCGCACGTTCGCGGCCAAGGACACGCCTGTGTGTTTGGAGCGCAAAGACGAAATGGTGGCCAACACATTCTGGCGCATGCTCGAGCTGCGGGGCTTTTTGTCGGCGGACCACACGCACACGGCGTATGGCCGTGCGTTGCATGTGGCTACACAGCATCTCAAGGTCAACGACCGCCTGCAGGAGCCGCTGTACCTGGCGCTCGAACTGATCCGCGCGGGTGTGCTGCATGGCGAGCCTTACAGCGGAAAGAGCCACAGTGGCGGCCCGTCGTTCGGCACCGACGACGAGATGCGTCATGTCCTGCTTGCGATGCGCGCCATGAGCCTGATTCCTATGGCGTACAAGCCCCAGGCGTGGGAGGCGCCGCTCTCGCGCGAGCTGCTCGTCTTCAACTCCTTCGTGAAGAGTCTATCGCGCTCGCTGCGCTCGCTCGCTGAAATGGTCACACTGTCGCTGCTGCTGCGCTCGGAAACGCGCCAGCAGCGCGACGACTATTTGGACATTAGCCTGAGCCTGCCTTTCCAGGCAGATACCAACACGGGCATGGGCATTGTATTCAAGTGCTACTTGGACGCGCTGTACACGCTGCACGGTGGTCCCGTGCAGCCGGGTGACGAGGTCTCCGCGGACGTGGCCGAGGCCAAATCCACGGTCGTTGACATGCTCATTGAGACGTTTGAGAATGTGCGCGACATTGGCCACGAACTGCGCCGCGCCAGCCGCTTCTGGGCCGCTCTCATGGCAAGTGTGAATGTGCTGGCCAACGAGCAGGCGATAGAACCGGCCCTCGTCGAGCAGTTCCAGCGCGCCCATGCGCAGCTAGAGCCCTTGTGGCTTTTGTAGGGGTATCTATGGGGCCTTGGGTGCCGAAACATCGGGCCACGGCCGTAGCATCGGCTGTGGCACCGAACGAGTGGGCGCCGAGCATGGCAGCGTCCTACGTTCGTCGGAGGCCATGCGTGAGGGCGGCCCAGCGGCAAGCCACGGGTGCATGAGCGCTTCGTCGAGCGTCAGGCGCGTGCGTGGATCCTTCTCCAGGAAGCGGTCCAGCAGGTGGGCGGTGATCTCCGCCTCGTCGCTTCTGGGCGGCGCAGGTACTGGCGACCACGCCTCGCCGCCGTTTGAATGAAGGGGCGGCCATCGCATCGCGCGGGGGCCGATAGGACGGCGATCCAGGCCCATCGTGGCAGGCAAGACATAGTCGTCATGCAGAATGCACTCCATGAGCAAGTACTCGGTGTCCGCCCAGAACGGGGGGTGCCCGAACAAGAGGCAGTACAGCGTCGCGCCGAGCGCCCATACATCGATGGCCTTGGTCACAGGCGCGCCCTGCTTCGCATCGCGGCACAGCTCAGGGGCGAAAAACGAGGGCGTACCGAACGTGCGGGCAAGCAATGCGTCCGTCTCACTGGAGAGGTCGTCCGCGCTGCCAGGCTCCGCGCGCACATACGCACACCCAAAGTCGGAAATCTTGGGCACGCCCTCGTCCGAGAGCAAGATGTTGGCCGGCTTGATATCGCGGTGAATCACGCCGCACGCATGCAGCGAAGCGAGGCCCTGTGTGATGCCGCGCATGATGTACCGCGCATCGTTCAAGGTGAGGGCAGGGCGGCACTGCGTGTCCTGCCAGACGAGCGCGCCACCTGGCATGTACTCCAGGATAAGGAACAGGCGCCGACTATTCGGATCGTCAATCACCTCGTACAGCTGCACAATATGGGGATCGTGGCAGCGGGCCATGGCCTCAATTTCACGCACCAAACGCTCGTCCGTTTTGCGCGGCGTATAAGGCACACCCAGGCGCCGAGGCGCCTCGCGCTGCACGATTTTGATGGCCACGCACTCGTTCGTACGGTGGTCTTGCGCCAACTTGACATTGCCAAACGAGCCGCGGCCCAGATCGCTCAGGACTTCATACTCGTTGATCATACGCCGCCCCGAGCGGGGGTGCGAGGTCACATGCAGGGTCGACACTTGGCGCACGGACATGGCGCAGCGCGACTTGCGGCGGTGGCCGTCGACCGGAAGAAGGCGCTCCCACGTAGACAGCGCACGAGCGTGGCCGAGGCGCGATCCTTGGCCCCCGGGGGGTTCGGCCGGTGGTCCACGTGGGACGACCCGGTACCCCATACTCGGCGACCCCGGTGGGGCACCTTCCCCGAGCACCGGCATGGCCCTTCGTGTCCTCGTTCGACCCCCCACTGAGCGAGTTGCCCGACGCGCATTTTCTACTACCCGATCTGCACGCATTATGCCGACCATGCTGAACCGCATTTCCCCGACGACGTTCGAGCTGCAAGCGCAGCTCCCTCGTCTGCCGGTGCCGCAGCTGGAGGATACGCTGACTCGCTACCTGCGCACGCTGGAGCCGCTGCTGCGCCAGAAGGAGGAATTTGGTGAGCTTCCCGCAGGTGCTACTGCGGAGAGTGAGCTTGCCCAGCGCCGTGCGTGGGCCGATGAGCTGCTCCACGGCGGTCTCGGCGCCAAGCTGAACGAGCGTTTGGTGGATGTAGACCAGACGTCGGAGAACAACTGGTTCGACGACCGTTTCTGGCTGCAAAAAGCATACCACGAGTGGCGCGTTCCCCTGCTGGTGAACAGCAACTGGTGGAACATGTACAAGGACGACCCTGCGATGGACGAGTCGCTGACCAACCGCAACGATGCGCCGGCCTGCTCGCAGCAGGCGATCGATGTGCAGAACTGGGACGCCCTCGAGTGGGGTCTGCGTCGTGCGACGTGGATTACCTACCGCTCGGTGCTGTACAAGATCGCGCTGGACCGCCAAACGATCCAGCCGGACCGCTCCAAGGCGGGCGCGTTCTGCATGCACCAGTACAGCCGCATGTTTGGTGTGACGCGTATTCCGTGCCGCCCCCACGACTACAACACGTCGACAGACAGCACGCGTCACTCGCGCCACATCACCGTGATGGTGCGCGACAACATCTATGAGCTGCCTGTGCTCAACGAGCAGGACGAAATTCTGCCGCTCGCCTCGATCGAGAAGGCGCTCGGTGACATTGTCGCGGACGCGCGCAAGGGCGACGGCCCTGCCATTGGTGTCATGACCGCCGACAACCGTGACACATGGACGCTGGCGCGCGAGCATTTGCTGTCGCTGGGTCCGGAGAACCGCGCTTCCTTGCAGTCGATCCAGACCAGCTTGTTTGTCCTGTCGCTCGACTCCAACGTGCTGGGCGACGTGCAAGGCGCGCCTGGCCCTGTGGGCGATGAGCCGACGTACGCTGGCGCCACGGCGATCGCCACGTCAGGGGCCGGTCGTCTGGCGCACAACCGCTGGTTCGACAAGGCGATCACCTTTAGCGTGGAGCCCACCGGTCGTGCGGGCATGATGGGTGAGCACTCGCCTGTGGACGCGCTCATCCCCTCGTTCCTCTCCGAATCGGTGCTGGCGGAGCCGATGCCCCCGGTGACCGAGGCGCTGCCTGAGAAGCTGGAAGGTGTTACGGCGATGGACGAGGCCCCCCAGTGGAAGAAGCTCACGTTCAAGGTCGATGAGCAGGTGCAGCAGTCAATCCGCCACGCCGAGAACGTGGTGCGCGAGATCACCTCCGACTCGAACATCGGCATGCTGTGGTTCAGCGAGTACGGTGCCGAGTGGATCAAGCGCGTGGCGAAGCAGGCGCCGGATGCATACATCCAAATGGCGCTGCAGGTGGCCTACGCGCAGGTGCATGGTCGCCAAACGGCCACCTACGAGACGGCGAGCACGCGTCTGTTCCGTCACGGCCGCACGGACGTCATTCGCTCGTTCAGCAACGAGGCCTACGATTTCGTGCGTGCGCTGCGCGAGAACAAGTCGCCCAAGGAGCTGTACGAGCTGATGCAGGCGGCCGCCGCGGCCCACACGCGCCAGACGCGCGACAGCTCGTTTGGCAAGGGCATTGACCGCCATTTGATGGGCCTGCGCCTGGCGTACCGCGCGGAGGACGACGGTGAGGTGCCCAAGCTGTTCGCGGACCCGCTCCTCGGCGAGTCGAGCGCGTGGAAGCTGAGCACCAGTGGTCTGAGCGCCGGTGACAAGTTTGTGGGTACGGGCTTTGGCTGTGGCTACCCCGATGGCTTTGGGGTCAACTACTTGGCGGGCAGCCAGACGCTCAAGTTCGGCATGGAGACCAAGCGCTCGAACCCGAAGGGCAACGGCGAGCCGCTAAAGATGTACAAAGAGAGTCTCGTGCAAGCGCTCCGCCGCATGCGCGAGATTGTCGAGCAGGGTGCGCCGGCCGTGCAGGCCAAGCTGTAGTGGCTTAGGGCAGCACGGTAGCGACAATACGACGCGCGTGTTTCATCCGCCGGAACTCGCATAGATACTGCGTAAGTAGCCTTTTACGTACCACGCCCTGCCAGGTGCCCAAATTCATGCGCCCATTCGTAATCGGGATCGTCACCGAGGGGCCGATCAGCGACGACTTGGAGTGCGACGCCGAGTCATCAGGGCCCTCGTCCGTGTGGCACCACGGCAGCGATTCAGGCACAATGTGGTCCATGGCCTGCGTCAGTGGTAGCTACGCACCATGTCCATGTCCGTGCGCACATCCTTGTCAAAGTTCTCGTTGAGCGACAGCGCGGCACTGGTGTGCTGCAGAAACAGCGTGAGCAGCCCGGCTTGGACGCCACGCAGCATATCGCGCACCTCACGCTCGACCTCGTCCTGCACGAGGTGGCAGCCCTTGCTGCGCGAAGAGAGAGTAAACGTCTTCTGAGCCGGCATACGTGGCACACACACGGGAATGGAGGGAGGAGGCGCAGGGGCCGCCCCCTCCGCCATCGATCGCGGCGCCGCCACACGTGCCGCGGGGTGGGGCGGCGGCGCCCTGGGCCACAACGTCCATAGCAAGCCTAGCACGAGCACGAGGCCAAGCAGCCATGACGGGGAGATGTGCGACGCAGGGCCCCAAAAGAACAGCGAGCGCTGACCGTACTGCGCACGGCGAGCCCGTTTGGCCCGCTCCCGCTCGTCTACGTGGACGTGGGGCGAAGCGGCATACAGCGTGGCCGCCTCGTGCAGAGCCGTTTCGTCGCTGTGCTCGTCCGCAGCTGCGCTGGTGGCAGCGCGGGGCGCCAAGGACGACGGCGGGTACACCATAAATCGTGTCACGGGATATCACGGGACATCTACGAAAGCGACTGCAGTCGCACACGCACCGCATTCGCGTGGGCCTCGAGCCCCTCGCACTGGGCCAACGTCACCACATGAGGGCCCAGTTGTTGCAGGCCCTCGGCAGCAATCGTTTGCGCGGTGATGTACTTTTGGAAGGTGGCCGTAGACACACCGCCGTATTGCCGCGCATAGCCATAGGTAGGCAGTGTATGGTTCGTGCCCGAGGCATAGTCGCCACAGCTCTCCGGCGTCCAGGGACCCACAAACACACTGCCTGCGTGCTGCACGAGCGGCACAGCCGCCTCGGGGTTGTCGATATGCAGGATCAGGTGCTCAGGCGCGTACCGGTTGCTCCATGCAAACGCCTCTTCACGCGTTTGCACCAGCATCGTGACGCTCTTGTCAATCGCCTGGCGCACCACGTCGACACGCGGCAAAACGCGCGCCTGGCGGTCGACTTCGTCCTCGATCGCCTGCAGCTTGGCATCGCTCAGCGCCACGCCCACGAGCACCACCTGCGAGTCGGGGCCATGCTCGGCTTGCGACAGCAGATCCGAGGCCACAAACGGAGGGTGGGCACTTTCGTCGGCCATGACCAGGACCTCAGACGGACCGGCGGGCATATCAATCGACACAAGCGCATCCACCTCGTTCTGCACAAGCATCTTGGCCGCCGTGACATACTGGTTGCCAGGACCCACAATCTTGTCCACCTTGGGCACCGACGTCGTGCCGTAGGCCATGGCACCCACCGCCTGCGCACCACCTGCGCACACAATGCACGAGGCGCCCACCTTGTCGGCCACATACAGCACCTCGGGCGCAATCGAGCCGTCGGAGCGGGGCGGCGTGGCCAATACAATGGTTCGGCAGCCGGCCACCTGCGCTGGCACACCAAGCATGAGCGCCGTGGACGGCAGCACCGCGCTGCCGCCCGGCACATACACACCCACACGCTCAATCGCACGGGGGAAGCGCGTGCACACAACACCCGGCATCGTCGCAATCTCCAGCACGTCGTCGTTGGGCGCCCAGTGCGCATGCGCTCGCGCCACGTTGGCAGGCGCTTTTTGCGCCTCGTGGAAGCGCCGGATATTGCTATAAGCCACATCAATGGCCTCGCGCACTTGCGGCGAAAGGGCCGCGCGCTCCTCCTCCGTTTGGAAGGGCGGCAAACGCACAGGGCTCGCCAGTTCCACCCGGTCAAACTGCGCCGTGTAGGAAAGGAGCGCCGCATCGCCCTTGGCCTTGATGGCCGCCAAAATAGGACGCACACGGTCCATGACCTCGTTCGTGCGGATCGCCGGGCGGCGCAACAGCTCGACCTGCTGCGCCGGCGAAGTGTCCACTAGACGGTGCACCGGCAGACGAATCGGTGCGTCGACATCCACCACAGGCGCAGCAGCAGCTTGGAACGCGGGCTTGGCATGGCCCGGGCGGCGCGTCACCTTCTTGCTCTTGGCATCGAGCGAGCGCTCAATGTCGGCAAGGCCCACATTGGCACTCACGCAGCGGGCCAACGCAAAGTAGAGCAAGTCGGCGGCCTCAAACGCAATGTGCGCAGGCTCCTTCGCATCAATGAGCTCCTGTGCCTCCTCACGGATCTTGGCGCCGAGCAGCGCTGGGTCGTGAAACAGGCGCGCGGTGTAGGAGCCCGCCGGCGCACTGGCCTTGCGCTCACGCAACGTGCGCTCCAACTTCGCAAGGCCGGACAAACTGCCGAAGCACGACTCGCGGTCTGTCAAGTGGCAGAAGCCCACCGAGCGCTCACCCGCGTGCTGCTCGACACGGAACTCAATGGCGTCTTGGTCGCAGTCCAAACGAATACGGACGACACGCTGCGTCGCACCGCTCGTGGCGCCTTTGTGCCACAGGCCGCGCTTGCGCGATTGGTAGTGCGCCGAGCCCGTCTGCAGCGACGCACGCACCGACTCGACCGACGAATACACGAGGCCCAGCGCCGCCGAGCACGTCTCCGAGATGACCAGCGTGGGCAGCAGTCCATCTGCACGGTCAGACTGGATCGTGCACAGCAGTGCATCCACATAGTCGATCTTGGAGTTGTCCAAGCTGAGCTGCGAGCTCGGTACCAAGGCCGTGGCGCCCTGCTGAGCCAACGCCTTGATCGCACTCACACTCGCAAACGGCGCCTGGACATACACGCCACGGCCAGTGACCTTGGACTCCAGTGCATCGACATAGCGCTGCATCGAGCCAGGCTCGCCATCACACTCGACCAGGATACCGACGACGCCGGTAGGCGCCTCGGCCCCCTCGGCCACCGAGACAATCACGCGAGAGGCGACAATGTCCGAGCCCAGCTCCTCCATAAGGGGCGAGCCTGCACGCACCACAATGGCCTCTGCACCAGAATTGAGCACGTCCAGCGCAGCGTCGTACGAATCGCTGCCACGCATATCCACCAGGACGGCGCCAGGCACCGACTTGGCCGCGGAAAGCGGGACTAGCAGGAAGGTAGAGCGAGCCATAGCGACGGCCAAGCTGGACGATGCCCAAGCGGGCACATCCAGCGGCGCAACGTCGACAACCGGGACCAGGGGGGTCGACTGCTGCAACATGAAGGAACAGAGGCGCCACCGCTCGCTCCCTGAGTCATAGTCACGTGGCAGTGGAGGCGGCGTGTGCGCGCGCCCCGCAGCGGTCGTTATCTACGATGCGACTGCCACAGATGCGCGGCGCTCTACTCGTAGGCCTGCTGGCCACCGCTGTGCAGGCCCGGCAAACGCCTTTCCAGCTCACGCACGATGACTCTGCTATCTCAGTACTGACACACCCGTCGCTCCCGGCCTACTCGCTGCGGCTGCACCAGGTGCCCGACGGCGTGTGCGAGCATGGCGCTCCATCGTACTCGGGCTACTTGGATGTGGACTTGGACCAGCTGTACGAGTACGAGCGCGAGAAAGGGCACGTATCGGCGGCCTCCGCCGCGTCGTCCGGCGTGGTGGAGCACTTTTACTTTTGGGCTTTTGCGTCCCGCACGCACCCCGACACGGATCCGCTTACGCTGTGGCTCAATGGCGGCCCCGGATGTTCCTCCTTTACCGGTCTGATGATGGAGTTGGGCCCTTGCAATGCCGCCAAGCCGCAAGATGGCGTGCCTCGCACGGAATGGAACCCGTATTCGTGGGTGACCAACTCGTCGATGATCTTTCTCGATCAGCCCGTGGGCGTGGGCTTCTCGTATGCGTCGTGGAAGAACACGTCGCGCGAAGGTGTGCCGCCTTCTCGCATTTTTGATAGTGCTCAGGCTGCTCGCGACGTGAGCGCCTTTTTGCACCTGCTGGCCTCGCACCCCGACAGTCCGCTGGCGGGGCGCCCGCAGGCCGACGGCCAGCGCGCTCTGCGCGAGTTCCACATGGCCGGCGAATCGTATGCGGGGCGCTACCTGCCGCTGATCGCGAGCCGCGTGGTGAACGACAACAAGCACTATGCGGCGCACCCCGAAGAAGGCCTTGTACCGCTGCCCCTGCGTTCCGTGCTGATAGGCAACGGTATTACGTCGCCCCGGCACCAGAACCGCGCCTATGTTGAGTACGCTTGCACCAACCAGACGGGACACGGACCGTTTTTGGACGAGGCGACGTGCGATACGATGTGGAAAAAGTTGCCGGTGTGTGAGGACTTGGTGGCCAAGTGCGGCAAGAAGCCGCACGGCAAGACAGCGTGCCAAACCGCCTCGACGTTCTGTGAGGGTGCGCTTTCCGCGCCGTGGGAAAAGACCAATACATCCTTCTTCGACTGGCAGCACGGCCCCGAGTACGAAGAAGGTGCCTATGTGTCAGCCTTCCTCAACAGCGAGGAGACGCGCCGCCATTTGGGCATCGACAAGTTCCTCATTGGCGATCGCCACGATGGCACGTTTGTGGACTGCTCCGATCAGGTGTACAATGACTTTGCTTCCACGGGCGATGGCGTGCGTGATAGTACCTGGGCCGTGGAGCACATCCTCGAGAACGGGGTGCGTGTGCTCAGCTACTCGGGTCGCCGCGACTTTATTTGCAATTATATCGGCAACGGCCACTGGATCGAGGACCTGGCGTGGTCCGGCCAGCAAGGGTACCGCGATGCGCCCTTAGAGGACTGGTACGTACATGGTCACAAGGCCGGTCAATTCCGCCACTATGGCCATTTGACGTACGCCATTGTCGATGAGGCGGGTCACTTTGTGCCGCTCGATCAGCCAAGTCACGCGTTGGCCATGTTTGCGCGGTGGATCCACCCCGCCGGGGTCCCTGGCCGTTTGTCGTAGAATGGGCCTTTTTTTCTCGTAGGAGTACATGTCCGTGCCTCCACCTGCTATGGTACATACAATCTTACGGCCGCGGCGCCGACGGTGTTGAGCCGCGCGACGACTTGGCGTCCCATTTATGTGTGACATCCAGCACAGGCGCACTCATACTGAGCATGGCCGCATCCAAGGATGGGTAGCTGGGTGCCCCCGGTCCGCCCGATTGGGCATGCCGCACGCCCATCGCAGGGGGCGCCCGCTGCGGCTGGGCATGGGGGAAGGGGGATAGCGCGCTGGGCGCTGGGCTGTTGGAGGCGGGGCGCCCGCGCGTCCGCTGCGTGGGTCGGTGCACCGAGTACGGTGCGGGCCGGCGCGTCTTGGCATAGCGCGCCGGCGATGCATTGGGCGTGAGTCGGTGCTCACCAGGCCGCTCGCGCACATTCGCATACACCGTCGAAGACAGCGGCAACGCTGGCACATCGTCGTTGGCGGGCCGCGCGGGGGCGAGCGATGGGCTGCTCCACATCGTAGGCGGACCGCCCAAAGCATTCTTGCGGCACCATACGCTGATGAACAAAATCCGCTTCATGCGCCGATTGTAGAAGAACGCAAAGGTGGACCACAGCAGACCAGCGCCCGCGCCGGCAAGGTCGTCTTCATCAATGGTGAGGGAGGGCGACTCGAGCTTGGTGCTCGTTGATGTGTCGGGCAGGGCAGCTTCCTGGCCCCCCTCCATGTCCTCGTCAAAGACAGGCGCATCGGCCATTTGCATGTCCTCGTCCATGGCCATCATCGGCGTATCTCCACCACTGACCATGCCTGTATCGTACCCCTCGTCGTAGGGATCGCCTCCGTCTTCCTCGCCCCCCTCTTCGTCCGGCTCCGCACTGGCATGGGGATCCGAGTCCATATCGGGGTGGAAGGTGTAGGCTTCGCAATCAGACGTCTGAATGATCTCATCCAGCACAGACGGCAAGGCTGCCGACGCCGAGCGCGCGGCGCCCGGTGTCGCTTGACTGCCGCCCGATGTCGTCGGTCGCGCGTCGTTGGCGATGGGCGAACGCGCGAGCGAGCTGAGCAGCGGCGACTCGTCCAGGGCGCTGCCGAGCGACGATGGCGAGCCTGTCCCACTCCGCATACTCAGTAGCGTCGATGTGAGACTGTTGAGCACGTCCGTGGAGCTCGGCTCACGCACAAAGTCCATGGGATTGACATCACTAAAGTCGTGGTCGGGAAACGCGCCGTTCAGCGTGGCGATAAGCAAAAACAAGGTCTTGCGCGCTGATGGCTGGTCCAGGCGTCCAAAAGGCGAGGCCAGGGCCTCATCCAGGTACGCCGGCGGCGAACTCGAGGCCGATAAGAGGTAGGACGACTCCAGCGACTTGAAGAGGCGCTTCTCCTTGTTGACAGCCTTGCATGAATACGCCTCGATTCGCGTGAATACCTTGCATTCAGACATTTCAAATGTAAGTGCGCGAGATAATACCTCGAGTTCAGGATACTCGAGGTACTTCATCGTGGCACTCGCCTCACTCCGCCTCGGTGGGGACCGGCGACGCGCTCGGGCTGGGGGCGGCGGCGCTGCGCCTCCACCGCGGTTGTGCCCTTTTCGGCGAACACGTGGTAGTACAGCCACGTGATGCACGCGGGCGCGCAGGCGCGACACGAGCATCAACACGGCGGCCCACGCTTCTCTCCACGCCGTTGTATCAATATGCCTCCACGTCGCAGCACGCCCCGCAAGGGTCGTGCCGAGAGTACGGACCCTGTTCCTGCCACGGAAGCGGCTGCTGACTCTCCCGTGACCACGCCTAGGCGTACGACGCGTGGCCGTCGCGCCACGACCAAGGCCGCGGCCGCGGCCGCGGAAGAGCCAGTGCCGCCGGTGCCGAAGCCCAAGGCCAAGTCGACGTCTCGCGCGCGCATGACCAAGGCCGAGAAGGAGGCGGTGGCCAAGGCTGAGAAGGAGACCAAAGCTGAGAAGGAGGCGGCCGCCGTCAAGAGCGAGCCGGACGCCGAGCCGGAGACGACCGCTGACGGCGAGACGCCCCTCGAGCGCATGCACAAGCTGCCAACGCGTACGAACCCGCGTCTGAGCGAGGTCAAGTCGCGTCAAGTCAAGCTCCAGGTCATTAGACGCGAGGAAAAGTACGTGGTTTTTGCTCACACCCCAGGGAAATCATCATTGGACGCATCAAGCTCCCGACGGTGAACGGCGCCGAGCATGGCTTCCTGCTGAAGCGGTACGTGTGATCACGCACTCACTTTAAGCTTCGACACCAATGCTATTGCGGGATCGTCCATGTTCCGCCTCGCCTTTCCGTTTGCGGAGGCGGAAGAGGAGAGCGCAGAAATGACCTACCTCGAGTCGCGGTTCAACACTGACATCGCCAACGGCGGGTTCCTTCCCGCACCGCGCACGCGCGGTCGTAAGAGCGCTGCAGCACGCAAGGGCACACTGCCTCCTGGCTCTACGGGTGTGCGTCTGCAGGGTGTGTGGATCCCGTGCGACGAGGCCTTGTCGATTGCGGCGGATTATGGCCTGAAGGAGCTGGCACAACCGCTGATTGAAGCCACCGCGGTGCTGCCGCCCAACGAAGATGTGCCAGTGCTCAACCCTGACGCGGATACGCTCGCCGCCATCAAGAATGGCGAAAAGGTGCAGACGGAGCCACCTGCGACGCCTGTGCGTCAGACCAAGCGCGCTCGCACCGCGCGTGAGTCCGCGTCGACGACGTCTACGCCGCTGGCCGCCGTCGAAGAGCTCGTTGACGTGACAACGACTGGTCGCCGCTCGACACGCCGCCAGACGCGTGCGGCGGCCGCGGAGGCAGCGCCGTCCACGGAAAATCCGCTCACGTCGGCGTCCGTGGAGGAGCAGATCCAGGAGGCCAAGCGTCTCGCCCA
Organism: Malassezia equina; assembly: GCA_029542865.1. Classification (NCBI taxonomy): domain Eukaryota; kingdom Fungi; phylum Basidiomycota; class Malasseziomycetes; order Malasseziales; family Malasseziaceae; genus Malassezia; species Malassezia equina. The sequence continues at coordinate 867,005 of CP119901.1, forward strand.
GCAGATCCAGTCGGAAGCTCGTTCGGAGGCTACGCAAGAGCGCGCCTCGGCTAAGCGTCGCGCTGAAGACGAGGACGAGGATGTTGATGTGCAGCCGCAGGCGGCCACGGGTCGCGTGACGCGCGCACTGCGCAAGCACCGCCGTCCGATCGCTGGCGCAGCCGGTGTGCTTACCGCAGCTGGTGCTGTGGGTCTGGGTGCTGTGGCGCTCTACTCCGGCAACATCAACTTCTCGACCGCCGTGCCAAACGTGCTGCAGCAGCTGCAGCAGGTCGACTATGCGAGTGCGCTCCAGACGATCCAGCAGAATATCCAGAACTGGGCCGTATCGTCTTGGTTTGGTTAATATGTCCGCGCTGGAGCGCGTTTGGCTTGGGAGCTACCGCATCGGCCTACCGGCCCCTTCCCGCCGCAGCGCGGTAGATTGTGTTTCTAGTGGCATCGCAGCCGGCCCTTGGGCCATGTGGAGGTAGAACAGCGTCTCGCGTGGCGGTACCGCTGGGGGCGATGCACGGATTTGTCCCAGCGCGTGCACGCATGACAGAGGCCCCCCCTGCCCAGGCGCCTGAGGGCGCACTGGGCACCCTGCCTGCCCTTGTGCTGACGCCTGCAGACCATGTCGATGGCCCGGCGCAGGCGTGCGAGGTCCCTACGACGCCTGTGCTCCTGCAGTCGGCCCCTGTGACACCCTTTGTCCCAGATATCGAGCGCTGGACGCCGGCGCCAGAATCGCCACGGCGGCGCCCAACCCATCGCCCGAAGACGCACAGTCGCGATCACTCTGTATCATCGATTCAATCCGTCGCACCACTACCGCCCCTCCCCCACCCCGCCACAGCGTCGTTGGAAGCGCAGACCAAGCTCCAGAAGGTCTCGCGCCAGCAGGTCAAGTCGCGGGCATGGCGCAAGTGGACGGGCTTGGAGGCCATGGGCTCCGCCCACTCCCATGTGTCCCAGCTTCCATCCCGCCTATGGGTCGGTGGCCAACCAAGCGCGCCCACGGCGCCCATCCGTGCGAGTGTCGACGTGGATACAGGGTGTGGCAAACGTGTCCAGAGCATTGGCATTGTGCATGCCAATCCATCGTCGGAGAACGTATCGTCTGTGTCCACTCGCGAAGGCTCAACGACCACAAGCAGTCCCAGAGCGGCTGCTACGCCGGGCCCGAGTGCCTCGACGCCCAATTTGGGCGTGACAAGCCCTAGCACACTGCCATCGCTCCTGCTCGAGGCGCGGCGCTCCCTCGTGCCAGAGGACTCGGTATCTCAGCGCGGCTCTTTGACAGACGAGCAGCTTCGTCAAGCTGTGAGCGCCATGTTGGAAACGGATTCTTCGTCACGCTCGCCCTCCGAATCGCCCATGCCGTCCCAGGTGGCAGGCGCAGGGCCCTCGCGCCTGGAGCTGCCACCGGCGATGCCTGGCCCTACGGACACGGCCAGAGGGGAGGGTACGGTGGCTTTATCGCCCAGGCCGGAGCGCGCTTGGGTACCATCGCAGCTGTTCGATATGGCATGGGAGGAGCCCACGGAGGGATCCGAATCAAGTGACAACCCAGACACGGACGCTTCCATGCCTGAAATACTTGAATATATGCAGAAGTTGTGCCTAGCGCATGGCGATCCTCTCACCAACAAAGAGATGCGCGCCAAGATGCGGCAGGCACGCAAGTGGCCGGCCGATCTGCGAGACGAGGCGGTGTCGCGCCCTGACACTTCAACCCGTGCGCTACATCTTCACCGCAGCCGGCTTACCGACGATACCTCTTCCCACGTGTCGTCCAAGCCGCGCACGCCGTCGCCGCCGCCTGAGAACGTGAGCGTGGGTGCGAAACTTCGGTCGAAGCTCGCGACGCCCGCACGCTCCGAGATGAGTGAGGCACGCAGCGTTCCAGCCACGCCATCGCGCGATACAGGCACACGACCTCGAGTGTGGCGACGGCGCAAGCGCCGTGCATGGAATGAGGCCGTGGCCTGGAGCGACGTGGGTGACGACGACGACGACGACGACGACGACCGGCTCCCCTCGTCCTCCGAGCCGCGTGTGATTGTATCGCCGCTCCCACGGGATGCCGAGCCCGAGTTGGTGTATGACATGCTGCACGAGAACCAGCGAGGCATTGTGTTGTTTGGCGTGTCCAAGCGCTTTAGCTCGAACGTCCTGTTTTTTACAGACCCTGCGCCGTGGACCGATGCGCACGGCGTGAATACAGCGTTAAACACTTCCACGTATCAGCTGCCCGACTCGTCGTGGGAGTGGGTGCATTCTACGTGGATGGTCGACATGACGGGGGATACCGATGAAGATGGCTGGCAGTACAGTGGCAGCTTTACAGGCCTGCAATTTTGGCGCCGTCCCATCACTGTGGCGTCCAAGCCAGGCTTTAAGCGCTGGTGGCAGCAGCTGCACATGTTCGCGCATGCCCACGACCTCAGCCAGCAGGCCAAGAAGCAGGTCAAGGAGGCGGAGCGAGCCGATGAAGGCCTCGAGGCGATGATGCGCACCATCCGCTCGCGCTCACTCAAGTGGTCTGGTGTGCCCTCCATGTTTACGTTTGTGCGCCGCCGCCGTTGGGTGCGACTGCGCCGCCGTGTGGCGCTGGTACGCCTCTCGGACGGTGTGACGCTGATGACGGCCGATGGTAGCACCTCGGTGCGCCCCCGCAAAGAGGTGCTGGATGCCACAGTACCGGTGACGGAGCCTCAAGAAGAATATGGCATGCCCAACAACGATCTGCTTTTGGCGAAGCAGCGTCTACACCGTCTCCTACCCTTTTTCCTCATCCCGCCGAACCAGGTAAACGAGCTGCTTCCCCCTGGCTCGCCGCCGATCTACGAGCTGGAAGCATGGAGACGCCATTTCCGACTCATTCTGGAGCAAGAGACCTGCTTGCAGAACCCCTTTTTTGCCCTGGGCTGGATTCATCGATGGCTGGCGCGGCCTGATTTGTCGGAGCTCACGCGCGAGTTGCGGGAGCAGGAGCGTGCGTACCAGAAGGCGTACAAGACATCGCCGAAGGATCTGCCGTCGGTACGCACGGACTTGCCCGCTGCGAGCGAGCTCAGTCCCGCGGCCGGACGCGCTGCGTTCCCCCCCGTGCACATGTTCACGCAGCACGAGCGCACGCAGCCCTACTCGCTGGCGGACAGCCTGCTGCTCTCTGCGGGGGCGCCCAGTGAGGTGCTACCGTCGATGGTGCGGCAGGCCGTGGTCGAGCACAATTTCGAGATGGCGAGCTTGCTCATGCGCTTGTGCTCCATCGACCGATTGCGCGTGGATTTATGGCTGGTGTGGCTGGGCATACATCCGTGGGATGAGCTGCCGGCTGGGTGCGAGAGCGACGTCGGAGGCCCTTTATCGATGCTACAGCACGAGTGGCACCGGCACCGCGAAGTGGTCCACCGGATGCAGGCGTTGGGCCATACGCCGGCGATGTTCTCCCCGTTGGTGGAGCGCATTCTGCGCAAGCGGATCCACGACTATACCCGATCCCATGCGATTCTACTGGATGTGTGGGATATGATTGTGGCCCATGTACGTATCGACGACTGACGCAGCTCCACGACCTCCTCCGTATGTTTGATCATGAATTGTCGCGGCACCAGCTGCTCGAGCATATTCGCCGCTTGGCTACCACGGACTTTTCTCTCGATCCAAGCGAGACGACTACGAACGTGTGCCAGCACCAAGGCGATCCCCGCTGGCGCGCGATACGTCCAGGCGTCGTTCGACTGCCCCTCGTGCCCGGCCTGTCCCTAGCGTGCTAGTTCCTCGTAGCACGCGTCCCTGCGCGTCGCGTACGTCACGTGACATAACACGTGGGTCTTGGGCCCCTACGCACCCCGCCCGGCCTCCCACCTCACTGTTGAGTATGGCGGAGCATCTGGTATGTACCCCCGTCGTTGGCGACGCAAATGCTAACCACCTCTTTTTTCTTATTTGTACAGTCTGAAGGTATGTGATTTTTGCTGACGCTCAGAACAAATTGCCGGTATGTGGCACACATGTTGCAAGCTAACGAGGTTAGAGTTCAAGGAGGCGTTCTCCCTGTTCGACAAGGGTGCGTACATGGTGACTGACGCCAGACGGCGATGGCAGCATCACGACGAAGGAGCTTGGTACGGTGATGCGCTCGCTGGGCCAGAACCCCACCGAGGCGGAACTGCAGGATATGGTGAACGAGATCGATGCCGATGGCGATGGCACGATTGACTTCCCCGAGTTCCTCACGATGATGGCGCGCAAGATGAAGGACACCGACAGCGAGGAGGAGATCAAGGAAGCGTTCCGCGTGTTCGACAAGGACGGCAACGGCTTCATCAGTGCAGCCGAGCTGCGTCATGTGTATGTGAGGCAATACCTAACAGCCAGCATGACCAACTTGGGCGAAAAGCTTTCGGACCAGGAGGTCGAGGAGATGATCCGCGAGGCGGACACCGACGGCGATGGCCAGATCAACTACGACGAGTTTGTTCGCGTACGTATACCCTGTCACTCACACCAGATGATGATGAGCAAGGTATAGGCTATTTCTCTGACCACAGTAATTGTACTACTCCATTCTACATAGTCTCCTGCGCTGTTCGCCAAAAGCATCCTTCCTTCCTTCGTGCATGGCGGGCCGACCTGCCACCGATAGGGGCTCATGGGTGGCCACGTGGACAGGAGCACGGCCACTGCCTGCAGCTGGTCCACCAACGACGGCTCTCCCTGGCGACGCCTGGCTTGGCGCTCGTACGGATTGCGTGTTACTAGGCATGTACATGGTCGCCCAAACCACTGAGTACATGCCTGGCATCCCTTTGCACACACCGCCGTTCTCACCAGGCCCTCCCATGTCGCCGGGGCCGACATCGCCGAGGGCCTCTTCCTTGTTTGATATGGGGTCTTTATCACCCGTTTCTGCGCGATCGCCCTCGCCCCAGGTGCAAGGCGTAGCTTCCACGCGCAGTGGTTGGCGCATGAGTCGTGACTCGTTGTCGCCAGCGGGCCCCTACACACGCACCAGCGTCGAGGAGCTGCGCCGCCGCCTCGCCACCGATACGGCCGACCCGGACCAGCAATTTTCGCGCGCTTTGCATTTGATCGATGCGTCGAAGCGTTTGGAAGATACGCATGAAGCGCCCAAGCAGGCGCGCAAATACCGCGAGTCTCTCCTGCATGAGGGCTTGCGTGTCATCAAAAAGCTGGCCACCACGCCCGCCGGGCCAGGCCAGCCGCCGTTCGCGGAGGCGCAATTTTATTTGGCCAACTGCTACGGCAATGGCTGCAACGGCGTCAGCATTGACCATGACAAATCGTACCACTTGTACGTCCAGGCATCGAAGCAGAACCATGCGGCGGCCACTTTCCGCACGGCCGTGTGCAATGAAGTGGGCGCTGGGACCAAGCGCAACTACGAGTTGGCTATGCGCTTCTACCGCAAATCGGCATCGCTCAGCGACACGGCCGGCATGTACAAGCTGGGTTTGATCTTACTGCATGGCCTCCTCGACCAGCCTGCCAATCCCCGTGAGGCCGTGGTGTGGCTGCGCCGCGCCGCGAGTCAGGCCGACGAAGACCATCCCCATGCCCTGTATGAGCTTGCGACACACTACGAGAACCCCTCCGGGAAAATTGTGCCTTACGATGAAGTGATGGCCCGAGACTTATATACCCAGGCGGCGCAGCTCGGACATGCGCCCTCCCAGTGCAAATTGGGCGATGCTTTTGCCAACGGCACACTCGCCTGCCCCATGGATCCGCGGAGCAGTCTCAGCTGGTACACCATGGCGGCCAACAAGGGCATGGGTGAGGCGGAGCTGGCCCTCAGCGGCTGGTTCCTCACCGGCGCCGAAGGCGTTTTGCCCCAAAGCGACACAGAGGCGTACCAATGGGCGCGCCGTGCTGCGGCCAAAGGCATCGCCAATGCCGAGTATGCCATTGGGCACTACACGGAGGTGGGTATCGGTACCCAGGTGGACCTCGATGAGGCCAAGCGCTGGTACAGCAAGGCGGCCGCACAGCAGCACGCGCGTGCGATTCAGCGCCTGCAAGACTGGAAAACGTATCATAGTCGCCCAAGCTCCGGCGCAGAGAAAGAGTGCGTCATCATGTAATAAACCATCTACTTAGGACGTGAGCAGGGGCGCAGAGCCGTGCGACGGCACCTCGTTCAAATTCGTGAGCATGGCTTGCACCGTAGGGTCATCCAAAAAGGCTTCCAAGTCGGTCCCGGCCGTATCCGCGGGCTTGGCCGCATGCCCAAACGACTTGACATGGGGCCCCGGCAGTGCTGCCACATCCGCCTCGCGTGGCGCGCCCATATGCGCCGCCACACCGAGACCGCCACTCTGCGTGAACGCTTCGAGATGCTGTGCAAACGCTGGCGCACCATGCAATTCAATCCCATTAAAGGCATCCGCACTAAAGTTGTTGGACCCTGTGCGCTCACTCACGGCTAGTGTATCGCCCGACTCATTTACCGCCCCAGGCAGCACACCCAACCCACACGCCGAGAGCAGACCATACGGGTCTTCGATCAAGTCGACCAGCGACTCCTCCTCAGGCGAGCCAACGGGCGAGCCCGAGGGCGTTGACGATGCATCTTCCACCGTGGCTGGACGTGGACGGCGCATGGGCGGCTCTGTGAGCGCTTGCGACGTTGCTTCCGGGGCCGGGGCCTCGGGCACAGCAGCGTCGGTGCTTGCTGCGGGCGGCGCGTCTTGTTGAGCCTCCCACACTGCCATCCAGGGGGCTGGATCGGCAAACAGCTCCTTCATACCCGGTGCGCTCTCGCTTAAAGAGAGCGGCAATGCCTCGTCCAAACCCAACGTCGTGGGGCTCGGCACCGAGGCTTGCCATGCCTCGCCCGTGGGCAGCCGGCTCGGCGTGCGCGCTTCGCGCTTCGGCGCAGGCTTTGCACGCGAGGTACGCCCCGCACTGGGACTGGGCGGGCCGCCCAGCATGTCCGCTTCCTCGTCCATCATTCCCAGGCCCATGAACGGATTCACAGGCGGTAGCATGCGCGCTGGTGACGTGAGTGCGTCGCGCCCTCTTTCTATTCGTGCCTTTTTGGGCATGGGGGACGAGGCCGAGCGCGCCGCCGAGGCGTAGGGATTGACATCGGCCACAGTACCCGGCGGCTGCTTTCTTGGACTGCGGCGCACAGGGCTCGAAAGCACTTTGGGCAGACTGTGCCGCCGAGGGGAGGCTGTCATAGCTTGCCGCTCCTCCAAGTCCATATCGGCTTCGCTCATAAGCGTATTGAGCACCGTGTTTGGCGACGAGTTCATCACCGCTGACGAGATGCCAAAGCCCGCCGACGGACTGGTAAAGGCACTGGGCCGTGCCATGCGGCGTGGACTCTTGTAGCTAGCAGCCAGCGGCACACCAGAACGCAGCGCTGGCGGCGGACTTTGCGTCGGCGGCACATTTTCGTCGCGGCGCTGTTGGAGGCGCTCCGCATCGCGGTTCGCCACAGCGCTCAACGTGCGCGCCAAACTTGAGCGCGGTGTGTCCACAGCATTCTTCGCCCGCTTGGGACGCTCCGGCAAAGCCTTGGCTTGGGTATCACGTTTCTTCTCTTCCTTGTTGGGACGCGCCACAAAGTTGCGCACATAGTCGGGGCGTGCCACGCCGTACTTGGCAAAGTACAGGCCACACGGGTTGCATGCCTGCCACCGCGCCTCCGAGTGCGTCTCAATCGGACCCTGATCACCATACTGCGGCGTCCATGTGAGCGGCACCGCATCGCTGGGTGGACGCTCACTGGCTGGATGGTGGACTGTGACACCGGCGGGCAGCGTAAGGATACGCCATGTTGTCGCATGCCGCGTGCCACAATTGTAGCAGATCCGCGGCAGTTCGGTGCGGGTATCGCGCAGACCCGGCCGGTGCGCACGCGCCGACTTGCTCTCGCTCTGCGACGGTTTGGGCGTGACGTGGGCCGGCGGCGTGGCTGACTCATGGGGCGTGGGGATCGCGCCACTTTGCATAGCACCGGCCACCATACCCAAGAGGCCCAGTAGGTGCGTCTGCTGCTCACTGGTCAGGGAGCCTTGATGCGCCTGCATGGCCTGCAGCACCTGCAGCACTTGCGCGCTGGCCTGACTCGACGACGGGGGCGGGGATGCGACGACAGGGGCCGCCACAGGGGGCGACGAGGAGCGGGAGGACGAGGACGGCTCTGCCCCCTTGGGAACGCCACCAGGGCTGGGCGCCCGTCCCGTGGATGCCATACCTCGCATCCGGTGCTGGTACTGCTCACGCCCACGCTGCGACGCTTCTTTGAGACGTAGCACGATTTCAAGCACATCGGTGCCCGAGGCCTCCTCCTCATCCGAGGAGAACGCCGAGCTGTTGCGCGCCTCGGTGCGGACATGCCCTGTGACATGCGACGTGCCGTCGCCTGGCTCCTCAAGGCCGCCGCTGAAAAAGCCTTTGCCGACAAACACTTGCGAGCCTGTGGACCGGCGCGGACTCGCCAGGGCCGATGTGGGCCGTGGCGACTCTTCGGGATCCACCGCGTAGACAATATAGTCGGTGCTCTTGTCGAGCAGGAGCTCGGGACTCGCACAGCACACGGCATTCAGACAAAATTTTAAGGATACGCGCCCCAACAACACGTTCGTGCCGCGTTGCCGCGCGATACGGACTGGCACACGCCGCTCCGTACGCGCAATCATGGTATGGGGACTCGCGTCGAGCGTGTAAAGTACCTTGACTAGCATGTTAGCTCCATGTACGTGTCCACATACCTTCCATGGAGCAACGCTGGCTGCGTTGCCTCGCGCTGGATGCCATGGTGGGGATCCAACCGCCAAGCAGGTGGTGGCGCGGAAAATACGTGGTGCAACGCGCTGCTGCCGGCTGCCTGCACGCGCTCTTGGGACGCGTGCGCGTACGCCTCGCCGCCCCGCCTCGTGCCTCATATCACGTGACGACCACAGGGGCGTCGTCGCGCAGGCGCACCTAGCGCCTGTCGGTGGGCGTCGTTCGCGTGCGGGCAGCATGGAGGACGACCCGCTGTACAAGCTCGAATTCTTGTCGCTCGTCTCCAAGATCTCGACAGAGATCGAGAACCACTTGGGGATCCATGACCGCGTCCTCGCTGAATTTGTCATCTCGCTGCATGACCAAGCAGGTGGCGCCCTCCCTGCGTTTCAGGCCAAGCTCGATGAGATCGGCGCCGATTTTACCGCGGACTTCGTGGAGAACTTGAATCGCTTGATCACCACCTTGCATCCGAAGCACAAGAAGGCGAAGCAGGAGAAGGAGGCGCGCGCTCGCGCGCTTGACGCGGGCGACGAGCGTGAACGCCGGGCTGCCATGCTCCCTGGCCTCGCGATCCAGGACCAGGCGTGGAAGGCGCCCGACTATTACGAGGAAGCTGCACCAAAGAAGCGCTCGCATACGTTGGCTGCGGCAGGCGCCGCACCTCAACGCCCACGCGCGCCCGAGCCGGAGCGTGGTCGATCGCGCACGCCGGTGGCGCCACCCGACGAAAAGCCGGTGCTGAACAAGATCTATAATGGTATGGTATCAGGTGTGAAAGACTTTGGTGCTTTTGTCACACTGGACGGTGTCGTGGGTCGCCAGGATGGCCTCGTGCATATTAGTGCACTGACGCAGGGCCGTGTCGGTCATCCATCCGATGTGGTGGCGCGTGGCCAGCCGGTCAAAGTCAAGATCGTGTCGATTCAGGGTCAGCGTATTGGCCTCTCCATGCGCGACGTCGACCAGCAAACTGGGCGTGATCTCGGCGCGTTGCAGCAGGCGCGGGCGGACGCGGAACGCTCGCGCGTCATGACTGGCGCCAACTCTGTGCCGACGGGTCGCTCTGGTGCCGCAGCACCACCGGCCTTGCCGGACGACCGACGTGGTCGCGGCATCAAGCGGCTTACAAGTCCTGAGCGGTGGGAGATCAAGCAGCTGATCGCCAGTGGCGTGGCCAAGGCGTCGGACTACCCTGAGCTCATGGAGGAAGAGTTTTCTACGCCAGCCTCGCGTCTTGCGGGTGATGATGCTGATGAAGAGGTGGAAATTGAGGTGAACGAAAAGGAAGCGCCGTTCCTCGCGGGCCAGACGGCCGCGTCCTTGGAGCTGTCGCCCGTGAAGATTGTCAAGGCGCCCGATGGCTCGCTCAACCGAGCAGCCCAAGCAGGCACGGCGCTTGCTAAGGAGCGACGTGAGCTGAAGCAGCAGGAGATGAACGAAGCGGCGGAGCGCCAGTCGCGTGATACCTCGACAGGATGGCTGGATCCCATGGCCCAGGCCAGTGACAAAAAGTTTGCGCAAGACCTGAAAGGACAAGCGCGCGGCCAGCAAGCACAGCAGCAGCCTGCGTGGAAGAAACATACCTTTAACAAGACGACCACGTTCGGAAAGATCACCACACTGAGCATGCAGGAGCAGCGGGAAAGTCTGCCCATCTTTAAACTGCGTGAGCAGCTCGTGCAGGCTGTGCGCGACAATCAGGTCCTGGTCGTTGTTGGCGATACGGGCTCTGGAAAAACGACGCAGCTGACCCAGTACTTGGCCGAGGAAGGTTTTGCTGACCATGGCAAGATTGGGTGCACACAGCCGCGCCGTGTGGCCGCGGTGAGTGTGGCCAAGCGTGTAGCGGAAGAGGTCGGCTGCCGTGTGGGCCAAGAAGTCGGGTACACGATCCGTTTTGAGGACTGCACAAGTCCTGAGACTCGGATCAAGTACATGACCGATGGTATGCTTCAGCGTGAGTGCCTCGTGGATCCCGATGTGCGCGCGTATTCCGTGCTGATGCTTGATGAGGCACACGAACGTACGATTGCCACGGATGTCTTGTTTGGTCTGCTAAAGAAGGCGCTGAAAAAACGACCGGATTTGAAACTCATCGTGACCTCCGCGACGCTGGACGCAGAGAAATTCAGCTCGTACTTTTTCGGGTGCCCCATTTTCACCATCCCGGGACGTACGTACCCCGTGGAGATTTTGTATACCAAAGAGCCGGAGCCCGACTACCTCGATGCCAGTCTCATCACCGTGATGCAGATTCATCTATCTGAGCCGCCCGGCGATATCCTGGTCTTCCTCACGGGCCAGGAAGAAATTGATACCAGCTGTGAGATTTTGTACGAGCGCATGCGCGCGCTGGGCCCCAGTGTCCCTGAGCTGATCATCTTGCCCGTGTACTCGGCGCTTCCCAGCGAAATGCAGTCGCGCATTTTTGAGCCTGCCCCGCCTGGCGCCCGCAAAGTTGTACTGGCCACCAACATTGCCGAGACGAGTATCACGATCGATGGTATTTACTACGTGGTGGACCCTGGCTTTGTGAAGCAGAATGCCTACGACCCGCGTCTCGGTATGGACTCGCTGGTCGTCACGCCGATCTCGCAGGCGCAAGCGCGGCAGCGATGTGGTCGGGCAGGGCGTACAGGCCCTGGCAAGTGCTACCGACTGTACACGGAGGCCGCTTTCCGCAATGAGATGCTGCCGAATCCCATCCCCGATATCCAGCGGCAGAACCTCTCGTCGACCATTTTGTCGCTCAAGGCCATGGGCATCAATGACCTGTTGCACTTTGACTTTATGGATCCCCCGCCTGCACAGACGATGCTAACGGCGCTGGAGTCGTTGTACGCGCTCTCTGCGCTCGACGATGAAGGCTTGCTTACGCGCTTGGGACGGAAGATGGCTGATTTCCCCATGGACCCGCCGATGGCCAAGATGCTGATTGCGAGTGTGGACCTGGGGTGCAGTGAGGAGCTGTTGAGTATTGTGGCCATGCTGAGTATTCCCAACGTGTTCTATCGTCCCAAGGACAAGCAGGCGCAAGCAGATGCCAAGCGCGCCAAGTTCTTCCAGCCGGAGGGCGATCACCTAACGCTGTTGACCGTGTACAATTCATGGGTCTCGAGCCGCTGCTCGATGCCGTGGTGCGTGGACAACTTTATTCAGGGCCGGGCACTGCGGCGTGCGCAGGATGTGCGCAAGCAGCTCGTGGGTATTATGGATCGCTACCACCACGACATTTTATCGTGCGGGAGCAACTACAACCGTGTGCGCCGCGCCATCTGCTCGGGTTACTTCCGCAATGCGGCGAAGCGTGATCCGCAGGAAGGCTACCGCACACTGGCGGAAGGCGGTGGAAATGTGTATCTGCATCCTTCTAGCAGCCTGTTCCATCGCCCGCCTGAGTATGTCGTGTACCATGAAGTGGTCATGACGTCCAAGGAGTATATGCGTGAGGTGACAGCCATCGAACCCAAGTGGCTCGTGGAAGTGGCGCCACGCTTCTTCCGCACGGCCGATCCCGCGAACATCTCCAAACGCAAGCGCCAAGAAAAGGTGCAGCCGTTGTTCAACCGGTACGCCAAAGACCAGGACGAGTGGCGCCTGTCCAAGCAGCAGCGCCTCGCACGTGTCGTGCAGTCCCAGACCTTCTAGTCGCCCCTTCATAGGCCACGTGCTCTCCACACGACCCGCCGCCATGTCCGTGGGCGAGGCCGGCCGCCTGGACACGCTTGACGCAGGCGAGATGAGCGATGAATATGCGGATACGCCCATTGACTATGAGGCTGGCGAGCCCGAGTCAGAGGAGCAGGAGGACGAAGATGCGTACATGTCCGAGGACGACGACGATGAAGTCGACGAGCTCGTGGATGAGGTGGACGAAAGCGAGGTTGTGCCGGAGACGAATCGGCGCTCTCGACGCGCTCCCTTGCGCATTACGCTTAAGCGCAAGAACGCAAAAGAAACACCGTCCGGTCGTCGGTCTGCACGAGCGTCCAAGCGCACCGCGCGAGCGCGTCAGATGGACGATGCTGCGCCGCGCGCCGCCGACGAGGACGAGGGCGAAGAGGAGGAGGATGAGGAGATGGAAGACGATGAGCTGGAAGGCAACGACTCGGATGAGGTGTCTACTACGACAGGCGAGGTGCCTATGACAGCACGTCAATTGGCACGGGCGAACCGTGCGCGAGGCCTGTTGACCGAAGAACTGGTCGAGTTGCCCATGGGTATGTTGTGCACACTTATCACAGAATCATCCAAGAAGAAAAAGCTTTCCGAAACAGAGCTGGCGCTCCGCCGCTCCGAGACGGCACGTCGGCGGCGTAACCAGAGTGAGCGCAAGCTCGAAGACGATAAGATTGAGGTGCGTTCACCCCACTTACCTAGACTATCAATCGTCTACTCAAGAAGCAGGCAGGCAAGGTGCGCGGCAAAGACAAGGGCGACAACGAAGGCGCCGATGAGGCAGACCATCCACGGAAACCGCGTGATCTAAAAGCCAACTACCCACAGCCCATGTTCCGCTACATCAACCGGGCTGACCAGTCGCTGCTGGCCGTGCCACTGGGGCCGCCCTTCGTGGGGGCCGAAAGCGATACACAGGCGGAGGGGTTGTACGATGCTACATTGCGTTGTGCGTTTAATATGTCGCGCGAGGCATGGGCGCCGCGCGTGACCAGCAGCTAAGCGTGCCGGAATTGAGAGAGACTCTGCCATACGCGGAAGCCCGGAAGCGGCACCATCTTATCGACCATATGCTCACATATCATCGCTGTGCGACGATCAAATCGATAGCGGCATACCACCGTATAGTCCTGTTCTGCATGCCCGACTCGCGTCACGCCCCGGAACCGGATGCGTGCCAGCAGCTCGTCGCGCGGGATCACGCGTGTGTGTTGCTCATTGGGCGTTGGTTTGCGCATAAAGGCGAGGTGCTCCAAACGTACGTCGGAGTGCACGAAGCAGGCATGCAAGGCATGACGTAGCATGTAGGCGCTCAGCAGGTACGTGCGTCGGCCATGCAGCGAAAAGGTGGGCGCCCATCCCTGTTTGCCTGGCGCACGTTCGATATCCATACCTGTGCGTGCAGTCGCATCGGTGGGCAACGGCAACCCCGCTCGGAAGCGGAAATGGATGTGGGGATGGTAAATGTGGTCCGGCTCAGCATGCCGTATCAATGCACCAGGGCCAAGCAGGCGCGATAACGAGCCACTCGTAGGGATATCTGTACGGTCAATCAGGCCCTGCTCCATAAACTGCGGGAGTGTATCGCGCAGGACGCGGATCGTCGCGCCTAACCGGACCTGGTACTCGTGCTCGAGCATAGGCGGGCGCTCGTTGCCCACCTTGTGCGTCGGCGTGAATGCATTGATCCTCCGATCATCCCACCGTCGTGAAGCACTGCGTGCACGCCACACTGCGGGCCCGGCGCGTACCCCTCGCCGCATGGTCTCGCCGCACTGCACGGGCTGTGGGTGAAACGGAGGCAAGTGGAGGAGGAGGCAGCGACGAGCCGCGTCGCTTCGTTCGTGGGCGCCATGGCTAGCTCGGCACGCTACGACGCGCTCCGTGCATCGCTTCGCCCTGGCGAGTATGAAAAAATCAGAAGTGTACGTGTGCTTGTGGTTGGTGCGGGTGGTATCGGCTGCGAGCTGCTGAAGGATCTGGTGCTCGTGGGCATAGGTCATGTGGACATTGTACGTCGTACGACGGCTGACCCAGATCGACTTGGACACCATTGACCTGTCCAATCTGAACCGACAATTCTTGTTTCAGAAACAGCATATCTGCCAAAGTAAGGCGATGATCGCGAAGGAAACAGCGTCTGCTTTCAATCCCGACACAACGATTGTGGCGCACCATGCTAACATCAAAGCCCCCGAGTTTGATGTGGCCTTCTATGCCTCTTTTGATGTGGTACTCAATGCCCTGGACAATTTGGAGACACGCCGCTGGGTCAACCGCATGTGCATCATGGCGCGGGTGCCGATGATTGAGAGTGGCACGGCCGGGTTCCTGGGCCAGGTCCAGCCGATCCGCGTGGGACACACCGAATGCTACGACTGCACGGCGCACCCGACGCCGACCACATTCCCGGTGTGCACGATTCGATCGACCCCATCCACACCTGTACACTGTATTGTATGGGCCAAAAACTGGCTCTTTCCCCAATTGTTCGGCAACGACGCGGAAGCCGAGGCCGACGAGCAAGAGCTCGATCAGGCGCAGCAGCGGGGCGAAAATGGTACGTACCTCCTTCTTACTGTATCAGTTCAAGAGCTCGAGAATTTGCGACGCGAGGCGCAGGAGATGCGCACGCTGCGCCAGGCCGCCTCGGTTCGTGCATCGACGCGCGAAGCCTGCGAGCGCATTTTCGACAAGGTCTACCGAGCCGACATCGAACGTTTGCTGAGTATGGAGGATATGTGGGCCCATCGACGCAAGCCCGTGCCGCTCTCCTTCATTCAGGCGACACAAGAAGCACCTGCAGCGGCGGTTGACTCGTCGTCGGCGCCGACGTTGCGGGATCGGCGGCCGTTGACGCTGCGGGAAAATGCGCTGCTATTCCTTGACTGTGCGGAACAATTGGCCAAGCGCGCTGTCGATACGCCGCAGTCCTTCGACAAGGACGACGACGAGGCGCTTGGCTTTGTCACCGCTGCCGCCAATTTGCGTGCTCATGTGTATGGCATCCAGGAGCAGACCCGCTTCGAGACGAAGCAGATTGCCGGCAACATTATTCCCGCGATCGCCACGACCAATGCGATCGTAGCCGGTCTGGTCACGATGCAAGCATTGCATGTACTGTCGGAGCGGTGGGATGCCTTGCGTGTCATTAGTCTGGCCCGGCGTGCTACGCGCGTGTTTACCACATTCCCTCCTGCGCCTCCCAACGCCGAGTGCGGTGTGTGCCAGGACGTGTTTGTGCGGGTGGCTGTCAATCCCGCGCAAGCTACGCTTCAGCACCTCGTCGATGTGGCACGTCATGATTTGGGGTATGGCGACGACGCCTTCTTCTCGATTTCCGTGGGCACACGCATCCTCTACGATGCGGATTTAGAAGACAATGTGGACAAAGCATTACAGGACCTACGTGTGGGTACATCCGACGTGGTATCCATTGCCGATGAGGATCAAGTGAAGGCCACAGCCCAGCTCGTGTTGGAGCGCGGTTCGGAGCCGTGTCGTGTTTTGGATTCGGTTACGTTGCCCGAGAGGCGCCGTGCTGCGCCTACCGCCAGCGATGCGCTGGAGGCCGACGACGAGGTGCAGGCGGTCTCGCCGCCGCCGACGTTGGCAACGACGCGCGAGGTGCCTGCCAAGCGTGCTCGCGAGGCCGACGACAACGATACGCCCACGAAGCGAGCCAAGGCGGCCACCGACGATGTCATTGTGCTGGACTAAGTGAGCATGTCTTTCATGTGCTGTGCATGCAGAGCCCCGGTCACTGCCACAAGACCGACCACCCAAAAGCCCATGTGGAAGTTGAATGGCCATGCGTGGGCGTATGGACCGCCCTGGATGCTTTGGGCCCACACCATACCACCCAAGATCGGACCAATGAAACGGGCCAGGCTGCTGGTCGTCTGAGCCAGACCGTTGGAGAGTGGCACGAGGTGCGGTGGCGTCCATGCATTGAGCAGTACCGTGTTGGAGGTAAACGACAAAATGTTCGCGAGCCAGCGCAAGGTGGCGAACAGAATCATTACTGCCATCACCAGCACATCCGTGTTGGGCCTAAGCACCGTGCGCAGCCACGGGAAGAGCACATAGCACGGCAAATACAGTAATAAGCCCGTTTGAAACACGGCCAGGTGCGAGAAGCGGCCGTTCGGCGGGCCCAAGTTTGGATACACATGGAACTGGAACATTACCTGGCACAGCGTCATGGCCGCAATGAGCAGCGCGTAGTGACCCGCCGTCAGACCGAGGCCACCACTCACCACAGGTGTGACCAGGAACGACATAAAGACCTGGTCAAACATGGCAGAATGGAATGACAATACACCATAGTGCACAATCACGGCCAAGGGCAGCAGCCAAATCGGTGACGTGTTTGTGTCACCATGCGAATGCACCAGGGGCTCTGCCTCGGCTTCGAGCGGCATGCGCTCCGTGTCCCTCAGCGATGCATCGCTGGGCTTTCGGGTCTTTTTGGCGCGCGCAAAGTGGGAGGGCGGCACATAGGAGCCAGAGGGGCGGCGCATCTCCTGTGCAAACGCGGGGTTTAGCAACGGTGGCGTCTCGGCAGGATCGTCGTCTTGGTCCGATGTGCCCTCTTCTGCCACACTGTTGTCCATCTCCTCCATCATATTCGAGTCCTCTACCACCTCGTCGGTGTTGGCAGCAGCAGCCACCCAAAGATCGGTGATGGTATGCATAGCGTCATCGTTGGCCAGCACAAAACGCTCAAGAATGGACATGCCAGGGCCAAACTCGTCATCCTCCGTCCCAAAGAAGGAGTTGCGTCCACCCCAGCTGCTCTCACTGTGCAGCTGCTGCGATACAGGCCGGTGGTGCACACTCGCGGCATCATACACAGAACCTGCTTGCGACAGTCGGCTGGGTCCCAAGGTTTGCGACTCGTCCATATGGGGCCAGCGGCCACGGCTTACGTGCGATGCCGGCACCGACCAGTCGCTTTGCTCGCTTGGAGAAGGAACGCGGGCGCTATCGGCGCGCTCGTGGTCGTCCAAGCGAATAGCACCTCGCACCGACCCGTCCGGTTCCAGCAGCAGGCTCAGTAGCGCCCCTACAATGGTGCTCGAGCCGGCCAGCAGGCACGGAAGAAAGTACGGATAGGTTTGGAGGAACGTCATGCGGCCAAAGAGCCAAGGGTACTTGTCCACAGGGTGTTCCAGCACACCACCCAGAATCGGTCCCACAATACCGCCCATACCCCACCAGAAACCCATCTGTGCGTACGCACGACCTTCGTTGGTTTCATCGGCAAGATCTCGTACAGCGCCTTTGGCCACACCCACAGCCCCGTTGAAAAAGCCTTGCGCAAAGCGGAAGAGGATGGCGGTAGTGAGGTTGCCGGACATGCCGAAGGCTGCGAGTGCGAGCGAGTTGCCAACCAACGACATCTGCAAAACAAAGCGGCGACCACGCTTCTCCGCCACAGAGGCCCACATGAGCGACGTCAGGAACTGGGCAAAAAAGAAGGTCGACGCCACAATACCCGCCCAAAAACCGACCTGACTCTCGTTGCCAATGTGGAAGCTGTCCAGCATGAAGAAGAGGAACGGACCAGCCACACCAGCGGAACAAAATTCACCAAAGATGAGCAAGCAAACAACGGTATAAGGAATGAACGGGAGGGGGTTGCTTTGCGGGGCCGCCTGGATCGCCGGCAGGATGGACGGTACAGTGATATGGCTCGCGCCCGTGTAGCGCGATGGATGCTCCCAGCCCTCAGGTACACCACTTCCACGTACACGATGAGAAAACAACGACGAGTTTCGGAACGAGTCCCGGCCTACCCAGCGACGCAGCGAGGATAGGCCTCCGACCGAGGTTTGGCGCGAGCGGCGCTTGAACGAGACCGGTGGTTGATGATCATCATGTGCATCAAATGAATCTTCCGTATGCAGTGGCACCGGTGTCACTGAGCGTGACATCCGCCTCATGGCAACGAGGGCAGCCGGCGGCAAACGAGCGTCGGTCCACAAGGCGCGCCAGGGCCCCCGGGGGAGGGCGTAGCGCGCGTGCGCCTGGATGACAAACCTAGTGGAGGTTGGGCGCGATTGGCCTGGGTAGGGCTGTCGGCCGCCGTCGCTGCCACTGGCGTATCGTTGCGTGGGGGCTCATGAGCACCGTGGCAGCGACTCGAGCGCCGGGGCCTCCCGCTGCTGAGGGGGCACCATCGACGGCGCCCCCTGCCAAGGAGGCGCCCCCTGCGACACCCGCGCAGATGGCGGAGATCCGCCGCCTCGTGCAAATTATTGGGCGTCTGTTTTACGACGACGGACATATTCTGTTGCTCGACCAGCTGGTCAGCATTGCGGTCATCCCGTCCGACGTGCTGGCGCGTCGTGTTGGGCTTCAGGCACGCGATCTCGGCTCTCTGGCTGCCAAGCTCGTAGAAGATCGCGTTGTGTGCGTGCATCGCATCCAAGAGTCGCGCGAGGGGCCCTTTCAGCGCTCGGTCATGCGCACGTATTATTTTATGGACTACAAGCAGTTCCTGGACGTGACCAAGTGGCGCATGATGGCTATGCGCCGCCATATCGATACCAAGCTCCGGAACGGCCTCGACAATAAGGGGTATGTGTGTCCACGGTGCCGGCGCTCCTACTCGGCGCTGGAGGTGGCTCATTTGCTCGATATCATGCGCAATGTCTTTGTTTGTGAGGTGCCAGGGTGTGGTACCGAACTGGTTGACAACGAGGATGCAGAAGATGTGCGCAAGTCCAAAGACACACTTACGCGTTTCAACGAGCAGCTGCATGTTGTGCAGCAATCGCTGCGCAGCGTCGAGGGAATCGCGCTGCCGCCCATGGACATTCATGCGTGGCTCGCCAAGAACAGCGCTGCACCGCCCTGGCAGCACGAGGCACCGCGCGATGAGACAGCGCTGGCGCCCGGAGCGATGCCGCCGCCGCCGCCCAAAGCGCCCGCCCTCAAGGTCGAGATGCTGGGCCAATCGACCACCGACACACAACAACAGCAGCAGCAGCGCGCCGAGGAGGAGCGCCAGCGCGCCCAAAACATTCTTCCGTCGTGGCACCTGGCCTCGACGGTCAGTGGCGAGCGTACGGGCTTGGGCCATGCCGAGGCCCAGCACCGCCCGTCCGAGGTCGAGGACGTGTCGAGCGAAGCTGTGTCGTCGAACATGGCGCAAGGCGACGCGGACTTGGACTACTATGCTCGCTACACGGCACAGCTCGATGAGGCCTCGTCCGGCTCCAAGCGTGCCGCCTCTCCGGAGGCGTCTAGCGATACCAAGCGTGCCAAGGTGGCAGATGCACCGGACGACAGCGAAGACGACATGGAGGATATGGACGATGTCATTTAACGCCGATCATGCTATCTGCTACTGGGTAAGCGAGATCATCGACTCGATGATTCGGCGACACAAGGGACACGCATACGCTCGCCGTGGCGCCCGGCCGCGCTCTCTATCGAGTGCGCGCGATTTTTGTACACTGTCGCGAATACGCACGGCGCATTCCAAGCACAGCGCATGCGTACAGGGGAATAGAAGGGTGGACGTAGTTTCGCTCATGCAAATCGGGCACTCATTCCCGTCTTCACGTAGGTCTTCGGTCAGCAGCGCGGCGCTGTGCACTAAATTTTCATTGAGAGCGAGTGGATTCGTTGGCGGTGCGTCCTCCGCCTTGCTCTCTGGCGGCGGTGTCAATGGCTGGTTATGATGAGCGTCCAAGCCAAACAGCTCATGCAAGCCCAGCACAAAGGGCCCGATCCGCGCATGCTGAGCGACCAGGCGGATCTGCCACACATCGGGCGTGCCTGGCGCCTGGGTGGCTTCCCACTTGGTGGTAAGCGCATTGGGCTTCTCCAACGGACGATGGTCCTCGTCCAGGGCCTCGATCGTCATGGTAAGCGTGAGTACGCCCTCTGTGACTACCCACTGATCATCCAGCACCAACGGCATCGTGACAAGGTGATCAAACGCGGTAGGGAAGGAAAGGGTTACCAGGTGCCAGCCAGGGAGGGACAAAGCGCCATGGTTCTCAGGCAAGGTCGGTGTGCGAATCACTGTCGTGGTTTGGCGCGGCGCATGCACATAGAGGTCCACGCGCGCGAACGGTGCTATGCAATCACACCGGCAGGACAATGTGTGCGTAGGGGCAGGGAGCTGCAAGGCCGCCTGCGTTGGCCTCATCCATGCGTGCGACGTCGATGGGGAGGCCAGTCCCAGCGTTGTATGGCTGCGTTGGACATTGACAAAGAGCTCCATCACGCTCAAGCGGGCCTCTTTCGCCTCGCCCTCGATCCACTGGTGCAGTGTGGCTAAAGAGAGCGATTCACTCGCCTGTGCACCGGCCCCAGTCAACGCGCCCATGTCCGGTCCCAGTACACGAACGCGCGCATTGGTGACGGGGGGTATCGAGGGCGCCGCATTTTCAGCCGCTGGTGCTGAGGGAACCGGTGTATCAGTGACGTCCGATGCCATCATGCGGCTGGTATCTTGCATACCACGTAGTTCGTACACGCACACGCGCGGGTTCCCCGCCCCAGGCAGCCACGGCAATCACGCACGAAGGTCGTACGCCCCGTGCGCACGTCCATCTCCCACGTGACCTCCACGAAGATCGAAAAAAAACGTCGTGTGGCGCCGGCGGTGGGCGCCCTGTGCCACGATGGAGTACCACGCGCCGGCGCCGCAGCGCATGGTGCTGTGTGCCGACTGTGGTGTACCGATTGAGCCAAACAATGCAAATCTGTGTGTGAACTGCTTGCGCAACTCCATCGACATTACGGAGTTGATTCCGAAGCAGGCGACCATCAACTTTTGCCGCAACTGTGAGCGCTACTTGAACCCGCCGAGCACCTGGGTCATTGCGCAGCTCGAGTCGCGCGAGTTGCTAGCCATCTGCCTGAAAAAGCTCAAGGGTCTCAAGTCCGTTCGTCTGATCGACGCCAACTTTATCTGGACGGAGCCTCACAGCAAGCGTTTGCGGGTGAAGCTCACCGTCCAGAAGGAAGTGTTCACCTCGACGATCTTGCAGCAGGTGTTTGAGGTCGAGTTTATCGTGCAGTATGGCCAGTGCCCTGACTGCACGCGCTTGGCCGCGAAGAATATGTGGAAGGCCTCGGTGCAGGTGCGCCAGAAGGTGGCGCATAAGCGCACGTTCTTGTACTTGGAGCAGCTGATTCTCAAGTACAATGCGCACCGCGAGACCGTCTCGGTGCTGGAGAAGAAGGACGGCCTTGACTTTTACTATACACAGCGCGCGCATGCGATCCGTATGTGCGAGTTCTTGGCCAGCGTGGTGCCCACACGGGTGACCAAGTCGGAGCAGCTCATCAGTATGGATGTGCATACGAGCGCGAGCAACTACAAATTCACGTACAGTGTGGAAATCGTGCCGCTGTGCAAGGATGACCTGATCTGCTTGCCGCTGCCCATCGCGCGCTCGCTCGGTCACATTGGGCCGTTTGTACTGCCCTTCCGCGTGAGCAATGTGATCAAGCTGATCGACCCTGTGTCGCTGCAGCTTGCAGACCTCACTGCAGAAAAGTACTGGCGCGAGCCGTTCCCGGCGCTGTGCACGATACCCGAGATGGTCGAGTTTTTGGTGCTCGACATTGAGCCCACCGGTGAGACGGCGCATGGCCCTCATGGGCAGAGCCTGTCCAAATTTGCGGGCGCTGAGGCGCAAGTATCGCCGATGAACTCGACCTCGTTTGGGGACGCTGACGCTGTGTTCTATGTGCGCACGCACCTCGGCCACATTTTGCAGCCGGGCGATACGGTGATGGGCTACTATCTCGCGACCACCAACTTCAACTCGCCCGAGTGGGATGCCGTCCCGGAATCGCGCCGGCCCGATGTGGTGCTCGTGAAGAAGAGCTACCCCGAGCGCAAGCGCCGCTCGAAGCGCAACTGGAAGCTGAAGAGTATCGCCAAGGAGGCCGAGGACCCGAATGCCGACGAGAATGCCATCGGCCGGGGTGCGCTGGGCCGCCGTGGCGGTTTGGACTCGCAGCGTGTCGAGCGCGACTATGAACTGTTCCTGCGCGAGCTCGAGGAAGACGAGGAAATGCGTGCGAACGTGAACCTGTACAAAGACCGCGAGCGTATTGCCCATGAGGAGGCGAAGAAGGCACGTCGCGCCCTCGCCTACCGCGAGCCGCAGGACATGGATGAAGATGGTGAGGACGAGATGATGGACGATGGCATGACCACCGACAACGAAAGCGAGTACGGCTCCGACAGTGAGCTTCCCCGCGTGCAGCTCGACGAGCTGCTCGACGACATGGACGAGATGGCCATTGAAGAATAGAGTCTACAGATACAGCGACCTGGGGTGAGCACACACACACGTACGGGCTAAAGATGATGGACTGGGGACGCTCGAGCTTGACGAGCGCCTGCTCAAACTTGGTTTCGAGCTCCTCATTACCAATCGCCTTGGCGGCCTGAGCCATCTGACGGAGCAACTCTTGCAGTCGACGGAACGCACGGATGATCGAGCCTTCGAACACGTCCGTGAGTTGGCAAATGTCCGAGAAGCGCGCGCCTTGGCACCACTGTAGCACCGCCTCGATGAGCTCCACTTTGAAGCTCTGCACATACTCTTGCTCCACCACCGGCAGTTGGCTCTCCACCGAGACCTGGGCGATACGGCGCGCAGTGTCTTGCAACACACGCAGGGGCGCCGTCATTTCTTCGCGCAGGCGCGAGGGATGCTCGCTCTTCTCGCCAAACACAAAGCACGAGAGTAGCGCCGCACACTGCTCGGGCGTGAGATCATTGAAGGTGCCGTTGAACATGAGCTCCGTAAGCAAAAGCTCATCACCGGTACTAATCTCGCACGCCACACGTCCTTTTTTCTCGACAATGTCATCCACGGACGTGAAGCCAAGGCGACGCAACACACGCTTGCGGCATTTGAGCTCATCGAGCTGCAGCACATTGTGTGCGGCGGTGATCTGCGCTTGGATCGCAGCAATTTGGTCCTGGGCCGCTTGCTTCGACGCATACATCTTGTACAGTTCATCGCAACGCTCACGGTCCTGGGCAATGGGCGCGTTGGCAATACGCTCCCGCAAAATCTCCTGCTTGCCGAGCAATTGCTGGAACTTGACGTCATCAATCTTCATATCCTTCACGGGATCCAGCAGGGGAAGGCCCTGCGGAAAACGGCGGTGCACCTCGGCCATGTTCTTGCCCACCTGCATGCGCGCCTCCTTGAGACGCAAATCTTTGGGCAAAAACAGGCGAATGCCGCTGAGCTCTTGGACATGCGTCAGCAGCACAGGCACCACGATCCACTCGCCCCCCTCGCGACCGGGCTCAATGCCCAAGAACGACGGCGCCAGCTCCTGCTTCTTCGAGACCACGGTGCCAGGCGCGCATCGCAGCAGGGCCTGCACGATATACTCGGCATGCGTCGGCGCACGCGTTTCGGCTTCTGCACCACGCGCAACGGCGCGCTTCTGGTACGAGACCACAACGCCCCAACCAAAGTCGCGCTCTGGCGCGGCGACTTGGACAAGACGACCGGCCTGCAGGAAGGGGAGAGCATAGCTGGGGTGCCGCTGCACCTCGCGGCGATCCTCGTCCAACTGCTGCAGCGTCTTCTTCATGGTATAGTAGGTGCTGATCGCCTCTTCCTCTGGCACATCAATCGCGTCGCGCTCTGCTTCCGCTTCAGCGAGCTTCTGCTCCAACGCAGGGACAGAGGCCGCATTCTGGAACTGGAAGAAACTGCTCGTCAACATCGACTCTGGTGACACGCCCTCGACGCGCATGAGGTTGAGCACCATATTGTAGCCGAGGTGGAACGCGCTGTGAAGCCAGTCCGCTTCGCCCTTGACCATAATTTTTGCCGCGGCAGGGTCGAGTTTCTGGTCAAACATCATGATCACAATACCACGATCATCCAGACCACGACGACCGGCGCGTCCACTCATCTGGATAAACTCACCCGAGGTCAAGTGGCGGAACTCATTGCCGTCCCACTTTTGCACAGCGGTGAACACCACGGTACGAGCCGGCATATTCAAACCGATACTGAACGTTTCCGTAGCAAACAGCACTTTGAGCAAACCTTCTTGAAACAAAATTTCAATCACCTCTTTGAGAATCGGCAAGAGACCACCATGGTGAATGCCAATGCCGCGGCGCAGCAGGGGAAGAATGTGCTCAATCTGCGGAAGCGCACGGTCCTCCGGACTCAGCGCATCGATGGCATTGGTGAACACAGTCTGCACCATATCGCGCTCCTCGTCCGTGTTGAACTCGAGCTTGCTCATTTGCAGCGCGAGCGCTTCACATTGCCGTTTGCTGAACGCAAAAACAATCACAGGGTTGTACCGCTTGAGCATGATCATCTTGACAATCTTGTATATGTCCGAAGGGCCTGACGTGCCACCCTTTTTCGTCTCACCTTTGCGCCCACGGCCTGCCTCGGCACTACTCGGGTCCTCGCCGGAGGCGCTCGCGAGCGCACCCATGGCCTTTTGGAAGTTGTCTTCACGAAAGACCCCTTTCTCGTCGACGACCAGGTGAATCCCTTGCCCACCCTGCGGAAACAGGTAGTGCTGCAAGGGTGTGGGACGAAAGTCTGTGTACACGACGTGGCACGGCTGGGCATGAATGTTGGAAATCCACTCGGCAAACTGCATCGCGTTGGGAATGGTGGCCGACAAGAACACATAGTGCACCTTGCGCGGAAGGAGGATGATCGTCTCTTCCCACACGACACCCCGCTCCTTGTCGCGCATGTAATGAATCTCATCAAACACCACCCACGCCACTTCGCGCATAATTTCCGAGCCACGGTACAGCATCGAACGTAGAATCTCGGTGGTCATCACCAAGCACGACGCGCTAGGGTTGATCGTCACATCGCCCGTCATCAGCCCCACATCGCCGAATTCGGCAGCGAATTCGCGGTACTTTTGGTTGGATAAAGCCTTGATGGGCGACGTGTACACCACTCGCTGGCCATCGCGCAGTGCCTGCGCAATCGCATACTCGGCCACGATCGTCTTACCGGCCGATGTGTGAGCACTTACCAGCACACTTTCGCCCCGCTCAATACAGTACACCGACGTACGCTGAAACGGATCCAGCTCAAAGGGCCACGAACGCGCCGGCGGGTCGTTGGGGACGTGCTTGGACAGCGGCACATAGTCGTAGCCAGGAGGAATAGCCACCTGATGCCGCACCGAGTGCGAGAGCTTCACCATAGACTCGCTCTCTGGCGCATCGGCCGCCGTCTCGCCGGGCGCGGCAGGCACCTCGCGGGTGGACTCGGCGGTGAACTCATCGGTCACGACGGGCGCTGGCTCTGCCCTGCGTGCCTTTTTGTCCGAGCGCGACGACTCTATACTAGGCACAGCTGCCTTGGACTCTGAGGCTTCGGACGCAGGCGCTGCCTCTCGCGGCGCCGTAGACGTGCCTGTGCGTCGCTTGCCCATCGGTCAGGGGAAAAAAAGAGCGAGCGGCGGCGCGCGGCTTTGAGCCACGTGGCTCGATCACCCAGCGCCCACGCGTCGCCGACGCTCGTAGCCACCGCCGATATGCCAAGTGCTGCTGGCCCTACTGCCTCGCTGGCCATTGTGCCACCAGCGCAGATGGCGCATGCCCATACCCATTCGTCGACTCTTCACCCTGAGCATGGTGTCCACGATGCGATGCGCCATGGATTGCGCAGCTTGCACGACGAGACGGCCGCTAGCTCGAGCCACCCGGTGCAGCACCGTTTGGAGAACTGGGACGAGACGCAGCGCCAGTGGAAGCTGACGATGCAGCGCAACACCTTCGGGCTTGGTATGCCCATGCGCACGATGATGGAGCGCAAGCTTGTTTCGCATACCCCGCACATGTCGGCACGCCGCATCGCCCATGTGCACCTGGACATTTTGGAGGGCCGCGACGAAACGTTGGAGCCAGTCGACTTTCTTCCTTGTATGTACTGTATGCTAACAAGCAGCAAACGCGACCGGCGAAATGCAGGATATCCATGCGGCTATGGAGCGCAAGCTCGGCGTCTAAGCCCGCGCCGCTACGTGGGCGGCCCTTGTGTCCCAGCGGTGCAAAACGCGTGCGCGCCGCCCCGGCATGCGTGGTTGTGTTTCTAAGCGCTCGTACATGAGCAAGTAAGGATTCTGTGCGAGGACCTTCTCGAGTGTGCACGCTTGTACATGCTCGTCCGAGAGGCGCGTCCACGTATCGTCGGGCCGCCGCCGAAAGCACACATAGTGCCCGTAGTTGTGCGTGCCATAGTGTGTGACCACACCTCGCAGCTGGTAGCGAAGGGAGCCGGGTGCGTCGTGCGTGGACAAAGGACGGAACGCGTCCGCATGCAAAGCGGCGCCGGTGGTAAACGGTGACACGTCGAGGTACTCCCGAAACACGACGCGTGCATTGTTCTTACTCGCACCCCATGCCCCCATAGAGAAGGAGGAGCGGTTCAGGTGCAGCACAAGCACAGGCGGCGGAGTGGCGAGCAGCACTTGCTTCGTAGCGGCCGGACTTAATGCCCGTACGAACGGTATCGGATCGTCAGCGAGTACATCGCACTCTGTCTCGTGCGCATTGGCATCCAGTGCATTGGCCACACGCTGCTGCTGTGCTTGCACGCGCGCCAAACGCTGTTTCGTGCGCGCGGTCGATGGCTTGGCGTGCAATCGTGCCACTTCCGCACGCAACGACGCATCGGTGGCTCGCAAACTACACCGATGGCACGTCCAGTCGACTTGCTCGAGCTGTGTCCATGCAGCCAAGCACTGCTCCAGTGTGCAGGCCGAGCCAGGCACCACCAGGTCCAAGTCCGTGAACGAAAAGTGACGCACCGCTTCCATGTAGCCACACTGACCACAGGCGGTGCGCTGCGCCAGTGTGCCGCGGAACGGCGGTGCGGCACGCTCGTTTTGGGCTCCCAGCTGTGTGCGTGGGTGTCCATGCACGAGGTGTGACGGCGCCACTAGGCCGCAAAGACCGGCCGCCTGCTTGCGCAAGGCTTCCGAGCGCGTGTGCTGCACGAAGCCCAGCTCAGCGTCCAAGGCATGCACCAGAAGCACGCACAGCTCGTGGGCATCCTGCTGCTGGTGTGCACCCAGCAATGTGCGCAGGCCGTTGGACTGCGACACTCGTGCGAGAGCCGCTTGCAGCTCGCGCGGCACGAGCGCGCGGCGCTGAGCGTGAGGTGTATTGAGCGCCACCAACAGGGCCCGAAGCGCATCTGTGACAGGTGTTGGTACGTTCCAGTGCTCGGCCATGCGCGTGGTATCATCGAGGTAGCAAGCCAGGCGTGTGAGGCTGCCGAGGCACTGCACGACACTGTTGAAAAAGCAGTACACGTTGGGATTCACGAGACCCCGGTAATAGGGGGCAGAATGTGAAGGCAACAATGTGAGACTTTGCTGGCTTGCATCGTCCGGCAAGGTACCGTGTGACGGTCGCCGGTGGAGCGGCGCGGCTGGGCGAAACAGCCGTAGTGGGTCCCAAGGACGGAGCATGTGGGAGCCCCAAAGCAGGTACGCAACGACAACGAGGGCTCCTACCAGCGTGGCAAGGGCGATACGCACGTCAACGTCGATACTGGCTTGCAACGACCTCTCGTGCGCGTGCGCGTGCGCCGACGCTGGCATGCAGCGAGCGAGCGAGCGTCGTGCGGCGCGAGGACAGGCGACATGGGGAAATAAGCGGTGTCATGTGGAGGTCGACAGCCACGGCCGGCCGCGTCAGCGAACGGCTCCGCCCCCGTCCCGCGACACCGGCATGGGCCTGCTGTCGCTCGGAACGCCGCTGGCGTGGTCGGATGCGCGCGAGCTCTCCGAGCATGTCCGAATCCATGGGATTGAGCAATTCCTTGCAGTGTGGCGCCGTTTGCGGGACCGACAGGGCGATGCGGCACTGTGGGGCGATGAGCTCGAGTACATGGTGGTCGTGCTCGACCCTGAGCAAAAGACGGCGCGACTGTCGTTGCGTCAAGGTGAAATTTTGCAGCGTCTTTCCCAGTGCTGTTGCTCGGATGTGCCAGGCGCCTGCCCGGCAGATATGCCCACGTTCCACCCGGAGTATGGCCGCTACATGATTGAGAGCACGCCCGGCCGGCCGTTTGGTGTGGCTGGGGCCGAGCTGCTGCGCGTGGAGCGCGACATGCTCGTGCGCCGGCGGCTCACGCGGGAGCGCCTGCGTCCTCACGAGGTACCGATGACGATTGGGTCGTTCCCCCGGCTCGGCGTCACGGATACGGCGTTTACCGATCCGCCGCACGAGGCGCGCGGCGCTGCGAGTCACTCGTTGTTCCTGCCGGATGAAATTATCAACACGCATGTGCGCTTCCCTACGCTCACGGCCAACATCCGGCAGCGGCGTGGATCGAAAGTGCGCATCAATGTGCCCATTTTCCACGACACCCACACGCCCAAGCCATTTGTGGATCCTACGATCCCCTGGGACCGGCATCTGTTCCCCGAGGACATTGAGGCGCGTGAAGGCGCAGCGTGGCCGGATCACATTTACATGGATGCGATGGGCTTTGGCATGGGCTGCTGCTGCATGCAAGTGACGTTCCAAGCCGCGTCCATCGACGAGGCACGCAAGCTGCACGACCAGCTTATGCCCCTCACGCCGCTGTTTCTTGCCGTGACTGCCTCCACGCCTGCGTACCGTGGGTATTTGGCCGACGTCGATGCGCGTTGGAATATCATCAGTGCCGCGGTCGATGATCGCACGCCCGTGGAGCGGGGCGAGGCGCCTTTCGAAGCGGCCAGCACGCCGGGTGCCCACAACTCCCACACGCAAGCGCGGCGTCTGCGCAAAAGCCGCTACGACTCGTCCGACTCGTACCTGCAAGTATACGACGAGGCTCGGGTGTGCAACGATGTGGCCATCGAGGTGAACGAGTATGTACAGCAACACTTGCGTGACGCGGGTGTGGACGAAGTGCTCACTGCGCACATGGCGCACCTCTTTGTGCGTGATCCGCTGGTGATTTTCTCTGAGAATATCGACTTGGACGACAATACGTCCGTGGACCACTTTGAGAACTTGCAATCGACCAACTGGCAAACGATGCGCTTCAAGCCGCCGCCGCCCAGCGGCTCGATTGGCTGGCGCGTCGAGTTCCGCCCGATGGAGATCCAGCTGACCGACTTTGAGAATGCCGCCTTTAGCGTGTGCATTACGCTGCTCACGCGCGTTATTTTGGAGTTCGGTGTTGATTGGTACATGCCTGTATCGCTCATCGACGAAAATATACAGCGGGCGCAGCAGCGGGACGCGATCCACACGCAGCGATTCCACTTCCGTTGCGGTGATGCGCCCACCACGCGCGAATATACACTAGCGGAGCTCTTCCACGGCACCAGCAATTTCCCGGGCCTTCTTCCCCTCGTGCACCGCTATCTCGAAACGCAGCCACTCGAGGCCAAGCAGCGTGCCACGTTGAACGAGTACTTGGACTTGATCGGCGCACGCGCAGACGGTCGGCTGATGACCAACGCCGCGTTCATTCGGCAGTTTGTGCGCGGCCATCCGGCCTACCGCTACGATTCGGTCGTGAGTGAGGAGATCAACTACGATCTGCTATCCACGCTGGATGCCATCGAGCGTGGTGAAAAAGAGGCGCCTGGCCTGCTGCCGGCAGGCTACGCAGCGCGCCGTCAGGGTATCTAGGATAGAGCAGCCTGCAGGCGCTCGCGCACCGTGGCATCCGTGCATCGCTCGAGAAGCGCGCTGTGTGAGTGCGTTGTACGTACAGCATCTTGATTCGACTCGTCTTGTCGTGCGCGCCTTTCGCCGCGTAGCGGCACGCCTCCTCGACGTGGCCTGCGTGCAAAAGCGCACTGACCAAAGGCTCGTAGCCCGTGGGCGGCCGCCGCTGCGTCGCGATGCGCCACAGCGTAGGCCAATCGCTTTGCGCAATGAGTGTGCGCATGTGGATGCCAAAGTAGCGGGCCTCGGAGATGCGGAACTCGTGCTTCAGGCGCTCGGCGCGCTTTGTCAAGCCATGCAGCAGGCATAGCGCCACTGTATCGTACAGCGAGCGGCCAACGACGCTTGGCGTAGGATGCACACCCAAAGCGGCCAGCTCCGCAGCGAGGGTGCTCTGCGCAGTGAGCAAGGCACACGCCTCGCCCGTCAGTCGCGCCTCAGTGGCACACGCGCGATCGTCGCTGAAATGCTGGTGTGCCTGCTGCAAATGTGCCATGCGTGCATCAAGAGGCCCCGCATAGGCGTGCGATACGCACTGTAGCGCTAAATCGCTGTGCCGATCATCCTGGAAGTAAAAATCACGCAGCAAGGCCTCGTCCTGCTCGCGCGCATACGACTCGAGTAGATGCGCCGCCAGCGCCACGTACGTCGGCCGCGCCGATGGACGCAGTCCTACCGTGTGCGTGTCCCATTCTGTGTCACGCACAACGAGCGTTTGTATAACGTCCAAGAACGCAGCGCGTGAGAGCTGGGCCTGCAGCGTGAACAAGACATGATACATCAGGTCCGTATCGCCACTCTCCACAGCCCGCGCCAGCGCCGCGCGGTGCTCGTGCATGTGGAGGAGCAACGGCACTTGGTCCACGGCGCGCCGCTCATGCTCCAGCAGGCTTGTTGCCACGCGTGGCCGGCCGGCCTGCCAAGCGGTCATGGCAATGTCCGCGAAGCGCAACGTACGCGCGCGCTGGAACCGGGCGATGATCGTTTGCGCCACGCTTTCGTCCTCGTCCGACGCACGAACGCGCGCCAGGTACACGCGCGCCCAGTGCAGCAGCACGGCATCGGCCTTGAGGCCGAGCGCTTCGCATAGGGCCACCGCTTGACTGTGGTGCGCACGCGCTGCCAATTGATACAACCAGGTACTGATCGCATCCTCCGCATAGCTCGCCGGGATCCCGACCGATGGCGCACGCAACGCATGCAATATACGCAACGTGCGCGATACGCGCACCAACAACGTAGGATCGGGTGCATCCAGCCACGTCTGACCAAAGAGCGCGGCCTGAAGCAGCGCTCGCTGCGTTTCAGCGTCCCACTCGTGCTTGGCAGCGTCCAAGCACGTTTGTGCCGCCATGGGTACATCCGACTGTGTGGCACGCACCATCTCATACGCGCGCACACCCTCCGTGGGCGCTATACGCGCGGCTTCGAGCAGGAGCGCGGCTGCGTGCGTGGAGCCGGCACGCAGTGCCTGCTCGGTGCTGCTCGCTACACGCGCCACATGATCGTGCGCGAGAACATCGAGAATGCGTACGCCGGTATCATCGCCGTAGAGACATGGCACGCCATGCACGGCCAACGATACCGGCTCGTCGTACGGGCCCAGGAGCAGCACCTCGCCGGGCCACGCCAAAGCCACTGCATTGTCACCGCACCACTCGATCGCACAAAGGCCTGTGCCACCCAGTCCGCCGCGGTCGTCGTGCGAAGGCCACGGCATGGCCGTGTCATCCAGGAGCGCAGGCACGCGCGGCCCTGGGCGTGCGTGGCGGTAGGCGGCGCTCTGTGTCACGTCCCAC
This sequence comes from Malassezia equina, assembly GCA_029542865.1. Classification (NCBI taxonomy): domain Eukaryota; kingdom Fungi; phylum Basidiomycota; class Malasseziomycetes; order Malasseziales; family Malasseziaceae; genus Malassezia; species Malassezia equina. The sequence continues at coordinate 898,919 of CP119901.1, forward strand.
GCACGAAGCTGTGTGCCATTGGCGCGCACGACGCGCACCTCGTTACATGTGAGTAATGCCACAAGCTGGCCATTGGGACTCATGCGCACGGCGCTGTACGAAGCGTCGGCGTACGGCAGCTCACGGTAGCCATGCCCATCCAGCGCCCACACGCGCTGCTCGGTCGCAAGTATGACGCCCGGGCCAGGGCGCAGAGGCGCCCAGGCCAGCAGGCGCCCTGCATCGGCTGGCAAGGATAGGGGCGCATGCACACGCGGCGCGTCTGCATCCATGCGCTGCGTCCATATCGAGTCGGTTCGGGGCGAGGTGGGCAGGCGCGCTTCCACCATCGCACCGGAGCGCAAAAGCGCCCATACGCGGTCCGCACACACGAGCGCTGCAGCGACGCCTGTATCCGCCGCTTCCATACCCAGACGTAAGGATACATAGTGCGAGCTGGGCGTGGCAGGTTGACGCACCGTATCGCCGCGTGGGCACGGCACAAGCAGCGAGTATACACGCATATGCCCGTCGTCCTGGACAGTCACGAGGTCATCGCGCCATGAAAAGCCCAAGGCAACCAGCTGCGACGAGGTGTCCAGCGGCAGCGTCTCGAGCAGCTGACCCGCGCCTGTATACACGTGCATCTTGGGCTCGATCGCGTTCGCCTCGCCGAGCGCGACGAGCTGGCGTGGATCACGCGTTATGGCGATGAGGCCGCCATCGCTTGAGGTAGCAACAAGCGCCTGATCTAGCCGCTCACTGGGCCATGGCAGCTCGTACAGCCGCGTGCGCCGGTAGTACGTCTCGCCGAGCCGGTGCCACTCGGCGGCCATGGTGGGAGGGCGAGACGTTGCCTCCACCCTCCATGCGGCCCCAGGAGACGGTGTACCTGTCGCTGGGCGCCGCGGCCAATGCGGCGTCGATGCACTTTTGGAATGCACAGCAATCGTACTTTGACTTTCGCGCGGATGGACCGCCGCCTCTCATCGAGCATGACGTGTCGTTCCGCGCGGGCCAAGGCACGGACGGCCTCGAAACGTATACGCCCCGCGCCTTGCTCTTTGATGTGCGCAGCGAGTTTGGCGCTATGGCGCGCGTGAACGAGCTGTATGCCACTAAAGATGAAGAGGATGTGGCGTATGAGACGATTCCTACGGCCGAGCGCGTGGTGCCGAGCGAATGGTCCGAACTGAGCGACGCCTCGGAGCGCCGACCTGGGCGCCCGCGCTACTGGTCGGACTATGCGTCGGTGCTCTTCCATCCGCGCTCGCACGTGCCTGTAGCAGCGCCGGCGCTGTATGGCAGCTCGTTTCTCGCCATGCCAGAGGACGACTCGGCGAATTGTGCGCCAAGCTCGTTTGCCGACGGGGTCCGCATCGCGCAGGCCATGGAAGGGGAGCAGCGCGTGATGGAGGAGCAGGTTCGCTGGCTCGCTGAAGACAGCGACTTGATGCAAGGGTTCCAAATCGCCGCATCGGCGTCCGATGCGTTTAGCGGGATTGCCAGCACGTACCTCGGCTACTTGGCCGACGAATACCCCAAGGTCGAGCGCCACACGATGCTGTTAGCACGTACCTTGCCGGCGCGGTACGCGCCTGTGGCTGCGATGAATGAAGTGCTGGCGCTCACGCAGGCCATCGAGCATGCACACCTGGTTGTGCCGGTCCATTTGCAAGGCACGGTACCGCGACGCGACTGCGTACGGCCCAGGTGGGACGACTTGCATCATGCGGCGGCTGTGGTCGCGACGCTATGGGAAACGGCCACGTTGCCAACACGGTACGTGCATGTCACTGACGCAGCTTGGTACAGCGGCACGATACGATGGCGACGCTGCGTGCGCGCCTGGCGTGGCGGGGCGACACACCGTTGGTGCAGTTGGGCGGCTGTATGCCCACGCCGCTGCTCGCGAATCGCCAGCCGCAGGTCGACGTGGATGCGCTGGTGAATGCCATGCTCGCATCGAAAGGCTACGCGACGCCAGCTGCGCCGGCGCCCCGCTTCGATGGTCGTGCGGCGATTGCAGCGGCTTGGTGGGATCGCTCGCTCGCCTATGGCGCTCACGATCGTGTAACCACAGCACCGGTGGCCGTGCCGTACGCGGAGACGGTGGTGGCGCGCGATGCGGACGCACTGGCAGAAACGCCTACGATGCAGGCACTGTCCGCGTGGCAAGCGCAGCAGCAGCCGTGGTCGACTCGGTGCGTCGTGCGTACTTACCGCAGAACCTTTGTGCCGCTGGCCTACCCTACGGCGCGGCCGTACCCCGACTATCTGTACGGACTCACGTCGACGGGCCGCGCTTGGCCCGACGCTGCTACGTCGGAGCCCTCTCACGTAACGTCCATGCCATGCATCGCGTCGCTGCGTGCTTCCCCCGACACGCTAGAGATCGTCGAGCGGGCACGTACATGGGTCATCGACATCCTCGAAGGCCATGCGCCATGGGCCGTCTACGGTATGGACGAGGGTATGGACCGTGATGCCGTGCTGGAGCTGCGCGAGACACTGGAGCGTTTGAGCGACGCGTATAACACAGAGCGCATCAATGAAGACGAGCCGGGCACCGACGAAGAGTGGGCCAGCGAGGCATGGGACGTCTAGTACTGGTAGCGTGTCGAGTAGTCTGTGTGAGCGCTGGCGCGAACGCACCCTTGGGACTGATGACCAGACCGCGTCCTTTGGAGGCGCCACGGTACACCGTCTCGATAAGATCGATCATTTCCTGCTTGCTATCAATCGCCCAGTTGCTGTGTTAGTCGAGGAACGTACATTTTGTTGTTGTTGCCTGTGCCCAAGTCGATCATAATGTGCTTGTTGCGGAAAAAGAACATGACCGTGCACGGATCGTACAGCTCGTACATCTTGTTAAAGTCAGGTACCTGCGTCGTATCGACCAGGTATACCACAGCAAAGTTCTTCACACGCTCCGCCACACCAAACAGGGTCTCGTCCATCTTCATACACGTTTCATCCTAGCATGAGTACAGCGCACGTACCCAGTCATGCCCAAACCGCAGAACCACAACACGGTCCTCTTCGGAGAGAATGGCCTGGTCGACATGCCACCCTTTCGTTAGCCATCTCGCGTACCTGTGGGCAAGTGCGTCAAAAAATACGACATGGTGGGCGGACGCGTGTGGAGCCGCGCTGATTCAGCGAAGCGCTGCCGAGGGCGGCCCCACTTGCTTTGCATGTTCGCGGCCGTGCTACGCGCTCGACCTGGCTTCATTGCCTCATCGTTTCATCGATTCATGTCGACGAATCTGGCCGACGCCCACTGTGTGCCATGCTCAAAAAAGGCGATCCGTGAGCTCGGCTTGCAGCGGCTCAGTGACGCGGACGCGACGGCCAAGCTGCGTGAGCTCGAGCCTGGCTGGTCCTTGCGGCCGCAGCCAAGTGTCCAGGCAAGCGAGGCATCGCCTCTGCCTCCCGCTCTGCACAAAGTGTACCGCTTCCGTAACTTTAGGACGGCCGCTGCTTTCACGCAGGCCATCGGCGAGGCCGCTGAGGCGGAAGGCCATCACCCCGCTCTCCTGCTCGAGTGGGGCAGCGTGAGCGTGTGGTGGTGGAGCCACTCATTGGAGGGTGTACGTATGTATCACTGACGCCAGCTGCATCACAATGACTTTATCATGGCCGCGCGCACCGACCGACTGGCGGGCACGGCCGATGGGCGCCGCTAGGCGGGGCCCACGCGTGTGCGCCGGTGGAGGATGGATCGAGCCACCATGTCACCGACCGCGCCGCTGTGGAAGCGCCCTGTAGATGCCCTGTATTTCGCGTTTTTCGCGCTGCATCTCATCGCGAGCCTTTGTGTGGATAGTGCGTCACTACAGCTGACCTTCAGTTCAAGGTCTAGTGCCGGCCCGCTACGTGCCGAAGGTGTTCCGCGACGTGCTCGCAGGTGGGTACCGCTTGGCTGATTGTCAGACTACCTGCGGCAGAGTGCGGACCCGCTCTTGCCCCATGCATGGGCGCCGCGGTATGCGTGGATGCGTATGGCGCTCGTGAGTGAGTTTGTTTTGCAGGTGCCAGCGTTTGTGTTGGGTCTGTATGCGCTATGGAAGAGTTTGTAATTGTCGCTCACGCGCAGATGACAAGCGGGTGTACCCTGTGCTCATTGCCTACGGCGCGATTGGTACGCCATGGTACTTACGCAGCATGCTTTACCACGATGCAGTGCATTGCTATGGTAACGATGGGCGAGGAGCGGCAGCAGCTGTCCAGCGCGAATGTGCGCTTCCTTCTGCAGTACGTCGCAGAACACTGACGCAGAAACTATGTGCCGTTCATGGTGATCCCCGGCCTGCTGTGCATCGACATGATCGTGCGCACTGCCCGGTTGCTGCCAGCGCCGCGAGCAGCGCACGCCAAGTCAGCATAGCGGCCCAAGCCATCTATCGCTTAGTGGTGGTGCTTCTCCGACTCGCACTCCCGGATCTTGTAGCCGACAATCTTGCGCTTGCCAATCTGATGTGAGTCGTTCATACGTACCATCTCGCCAATCGAGAAGATACCGAGCGCCTCCACGCCGTACACCATGACCTTGCGCCAATCACCCGCGGGCAGCGAGTGCGTCCACCACGAGGGGTTCGACACCGTGGTCCAAATCTGGCGGTACGCGGCGGCAATCTGGCTCAGCGACGTGGGCGGGGCCAGCCTCTCAGCAATGTAGACCTGCTTCGCGAGCGAGCCGGCCACCTTCAGGTTGTACACAATCGGCTCCGCATACGAGCCAAGGGCGCGCTCCGCGACCTTGGCGATCGAGGCTCCCAGCTGCTGGGCACGCTCAGCAAGGCCGTTGGCAGCGTTGGGGGCCGTGGCGTAGCCACGCACCGGTTGGCGCAGGAGGCGCGTAGTCTGCGGTATCATCTGGCGGAAGATCGAGTTCATGGCCGTAGAGACAGGTCGAAGTCGCCGCCGCCGGTCAAGTTGAGCAAGAGACGCAAACAGCGGTCTCCCACCGCGGCCAGTCACGGGCCTGGTTCGCAGCCGGTCTTTTTCGGCCGACCTCACGTGGCGGGCCCCGATCGGCCTCGTCCACGCGGGGCCACTCCACCGTGACGCGCCACGCGGAGCAGCATGGACCAGCCCGTCGGGTCCGGGGTGCCGATCGACTGCACGGCCCTGCTGTGTCGTATGCCTGATGTACAGGCTCAGATACCGGCACCACCAGGGCACTTGCAGTTTTTGCATCGCATTTTGCGCGAAAAAGCAGCGCCAGGCAGCGCGTCGGACGACACGAGCGCTCCGCGCCCGTCAGCGTACCACGAGCCCGATGTCGCGATGGGCCGCACCCCTAGTGATATCGAGCTTGCAGGCGAGGCAGAATTGATACCGCCGGACAACTTTGCGATGGTCAACTCGTGGGTATACCGGAGCAGCTTTCCCAAGAAGAAACATTTTCCGTTCCTCAAGACGCTGGGGCTGCGCAGCGTTCTCACGCTGATTCTCGAAGATTATCCTGAGCAAAATATTCAATTCCTTGATGAAAATGGGATTCGCTTCTTTCAGTATGGGATCCCGGGTAACAAGGAGCCCTTTGTCCAAAGTACGTTGTTGTACCTAACCCCAGTCCCTGGCGAGACCATTGCCGCAGCACTCACCACGATCTTGGACCGACGGAATCATCCCATGCTCATTCACTGCAACAAGGGAAAGCATCGCACCGGCTGCCTCATTGGGTGCCTACGCAAAATGCAACAGTGGTCTCTCACGACCATCTTTGATGAGTACCGCCGCTTCAGTTTTCCCAAGTCGCGCAGCATGGACCAGGAATTCATTGAGCTTTTCGGCGAAAAGGCCGTATGGTCCCAAGTGGATCCTCGCTGGCTCCCTAGCTGGAGTGTGCTGGGCCGCCTCACGCGCATCACGGACAGCACAGAAAATAGGGAGGAGGAGGAGCCCGTACGAGGCATGTAATGGTATAGTGTACAGCAACAATAGGAACTATGTTAGACATCTTCGTCCTCGCGTTTGTACGCGACCATAGCATCGACGCGGTGGACATGCGTCGAGAAGCTGCGCAGCTTGACCTGCTCCGCCTTGCCTTCGGCGATGAGCCGCGCGTTCGAGTCGGCCCACTCCACAGGCACCTCAACATCGCGGTCCGTGTAGGCGAGAATCTGAAAGGCACCTTTTCGTCAGTGACTTAAACGTACATGGCTCCTCCAGCACGGGCAAAAACGTGCAACTGGCGGTGATCTGCTTGATGATCGCTGCAATCTCAGCCTTGACCTGCGCATCGGTCTTTTTCAGGCTTTTGGATGCCTGGTCCTCTTCGTTCAAGCTGCATGTAAGCCCACAAAGACGTACGTTGGTGCCTCGTCGGTGCCGGGGCGGAGCACTTCCACGTCAAACTGCCAGCGCTCGACGGTTTCTTGAGACTCTTTCTCGACAATGGCCACCACGACACGACGGACCTTGCCTTGCTCGAGCCACCTTTTCAATTGAGACATGGCGCGGTCCAAGTAGTCAGCCAGGTCGTCATCGGTCGTGGCCAGCATTTGCAAGCCAAACTTCTTGACCGTGTGAAAGTCCTCAGACGGATAGATCGAACGTTGGTACAGAATGCTCTGCACCGAATAATTGAAAAACTCATGAACAAGTGCCGTTGATCCCCTGAGAGTGAGATGCGTGCGCGTAGGCGCCTGCTGCCCCACTGCTTGCGCCGCCGCCATGGTCGCACGCCGTGTCGTGGGGGGATCCAACCAACACGGCCAGCACGCGCGGCGCTCTCCATCACGTGACTTAATCGGGCAGACCCTGCGTCGCGGTCGTCCGCGCGGGGCGAACGCGCTTCCTCTACCGACATGTCGCAGTCGGGTGCGCCGTCGCCGGGCTCCCAGCGCAGCAGTCGCGATGCGCAGGACGCATCGTCCTTGGGTATTCCTTCTAGTAGCCCTTCCCATGTACCAGCGCCTGCACAGCGCTTTACTTCGTCGTCGTCCTCGGCTGCTGGGTCACCGCTGCACTTCCTCACGTCGTCGCCAGGGGCATCGCTTCGGTCGCAGCGAACGCCCACCGTCCGACGTGCTCATGACGCGTTTGCGACATCGAGTCATTCTGGCGACTCGGAACCACTCTTTTTTCCTCCGTACGTTCGTGTCAACTCACGCAGATCGACAAGCTCGACGCCGCGCCGCAGTCGACGAGGCGATATTCACTCCAATGCGAGTGTGAACTCGCCATGGATGCGCCGTATGCATCAGCCCACTATACGCAGTATGTCAGAGACGTCGCACGCCTCGCAAGCGAGTGAAGAGCTGTTCTTCTCGCATGCTAGCTCCGAGGTAGAGGCTGGCGTGCCAGGGGGTCATGCACCCAAAGTCATCTGGGGTACGAACGTCTCGGTGGGTGAGACGATGGACCTCTTCCAAGCCTTTTTGCGTGGTTTCCGCCTCAAGTATCGCTGGGCCTATGCGCGAACCCATGGACTGCCTCAGGCACGTACGCCTCACGCGGATGGCGAGCTGCTGCTGTATGAGGACTATTTGCGACAGATGCGCGATACCGATCAGACCAATCTGAATTTGAGGATCACAGATCTGGCTGCCTTCCCTCCGTCGCGGAAACTAGCGCTGCAGCTGATCCGGTACCCCCAGGAGGTGGTACCGATCTTTGATACGGTGCTGAAGACCCAAATGCTGGTGCTCACCGACGAAGACTTGCGCTCCAGTGTAGACGAGGCGGAGATGGAAGCGTTGCGCGAGCGCAGCGATGTGATTGAGAGTTTGGTGTATGCGGTGCGCCCCTATGGTGCCACCTCGACCAACATGCGTGATTTGAACCCGTCTGACATTGATAAGCTGACCACGGTGCGTGGTTTGGTGATTCGTGTGACGCCGATCATTCCTGATATGAAGGTGGCCTTCTTCCGCTGCCTGGTGTGCCACCACACGGTGCAGGTGGACATTGACCGTGGGCGTATCACGGAGCCCCAGCGATGCCCTCGCGACCAGTGCAACCAGCTCGGCTCGCTCTCCCTCATTCATAACCGGTGTGAGTTTGCCGATCGCCAAGTAATTCGATTGCAAGAGACGCCGGATGTTGTGCCGGACGGTCAAACGCCACACACGTTGAGTTTGTGTGTGTACGATGAGCTTGTGGATCTGTGCAAACCGGGTGACCGTGTCGAGGTGACAGGCATTTTCCGCGGTGTGCCTGTGCGTACGAACCCGCGGCAGCGCACCCTCAAGAGTTTGTTCAAGACGTATTTGGACGTGGTACATGTGCGCCTCAACAGCGCCCGACGTTTGCAGCTGGACATTTCCACGCGTGATGCGATGAGTGCACGCACCGTGGGTATTGGAGGCGATGACGAGGGCGACGAGCTCGATGCGCGCATGGGGCAAACGGGCGATCCAGCGTCCGCGCCCCCGCCTTCCAGTGGACGCCTGGCGCTGCTGCCCGGGGACGAGATCCAGCAGCAGATCCAGCGCTTGGCGGAGCGCCCGGATGTGTACGACGTCCTGGCCCGCAGCCTGGCGCCTAGTATTTACGAAATGGACGATATGAAGAAGGGTGTTTTGCTCCAGCTATTTGGTGGTACCAATAAGTCGATCGCTACGGGCGGCGGCCTGGGTGGTCCGCGGTACCGCGGTGACATCAATGTGCTGATTGTGGGTGACCCAGGTACCTCGAAGAGTCAGATGTTGCAGTATGTCCACAAGATTGCACCGCGCGGTGTCTATGTGTCTGGCAAAGGCTCCTCGGCTGTGGGTCTTACGGCGTATGTCACGCGGGATCCCGACTCGAAGCAATTGGTGCTGGAGAGTGGTGCGCTCGTGCTGTCGGATGGTGGTGTATGCTGCATTGATGAGTTTGATAAGATGAACGATGCCACCCGCAGTGTCCTGCATGAAGTGATGGAGCAGCAGACGGTGTCCATTGCCAAGGCCGGCATCATCACCACGCTCAATGCACGAACCTCCGTGCTGGCTGCAGCCAACCCAATCGGCTCCAAGTACAATATGCGCTTGCCGATCACCAAGAACATTGATTTGCCCCCCACGCTCATTAGTCGTTTCGACCTGGTGTACCTCGTCCTGGACCAGATTGACGAAGCGAACGACCGCCGTCTTGCGAAGCACTTGGTCAGCCTCTACCTGGAAGATGCGCCGGCAACAGCCAGCAGTGCGACGGACATTGTGCCGATCGAACTGCTAACGTCGTACTTGTCGTATGCGCGTGCGAATGTGGCGCCTGTGCTCACGGCCGAGGCCAGTGATCTGCTGGCCCGTCGGTACGTCGAGCTGCGCAAGGCTGGCGAGGATCCACGCAGTGCAGAGCGGCGTATCACGGCCACCACGCGCCAGCTCGAGTCGATGATTCGTTTGGCTGAAGCTCACGCGCGGATGCGTTTGTCGACGGTGGTCACCGCCGACGATGTGGAAGAGGCCAACCGGCTCATTCGCGAGGCGGCCAAGTCCAGTGCCACGGACCCGACCACGGGCCTGATTGATTTTGATCTGCTGACAACCGGCCGCTCGCTGCAGCAGCGGCGCATGGCGGGTGATTTGCGTTCGGAGCTCCTCAGCATTGTGACGCAGCTGGCCGGGGCAGGTGGGGGCACATCGCGCCCTGTGCGTCTCACCGAAATTGTGCGGGCCTTCCGTGAACAGAGCTCGATTGCCGTTGATATGCCTGAGCTTAGCGAGGCGCTACGCATGCTCGAGGCGGAAGGTGTAGTTCAGGTCGCAGGCGACCGCGAGCGGCGTACGGTGCGCCTTATGTAGACGGGTATCTAGCCTCTACGCAAGAGCCTTGGGAACCTCCTCGATCTTGGGCACCGGCTGTGCCACATCGTTGTGCGCCCCTTGGAAGAGCATCGCCGAGTTGACTGGCACCAGCTGGAACGTGTCCGCGAGTGATTGCGTCGTGGATTGTACCATGGCTACCAGTCGTTCCACACGGTGCTGCAGCGACTCGGCATCGCAGTACACCGCCAAGCCATCCAGGTCCACCAAGATAGGCTCGTCATCCAGCGTGACATAAAGAGCAGGGCGCACAGGGCCGGGAATGCGTGCTAAAAGGCGCTCCAAGGCACTGGGTGCTTCTGTAGCCTCGGTGGCGTCGGCAGGCGCAACCGGCTCGGACGCCGCGTCCGGGGTTGCCGTGTCGTGGTTCCCCACATCCATCATCTCCACAGGGCCAAAGTGGGCCTCCAACAGGGCCATGAGCGACTCCACAGGTTGCATGTCCTTGGACGCCTTGGGGCTAGCGGCATGATGGTGAGCACATGCATGATCATGCATCGTCCGCTTGACGGAGGCGGGGCAACTGTCAATACCCAGCAACAGCGCCACAATCGAGTCGGCCACCATATCGTTCGAGGCACTGGATTCCCATTCCAGTAGTAGCTCACACGTTCGCGGCTGCTTGATATCCACCACGTTCATAACACGCATGCACCGCACGCCCGCTTCGTCGACGCCTTCATCGAGGCGGCCATACATACCCTCCAGGTGCCAACGCGCGAGTTCCCATCCGACATGCAGTGCCACGCGCTGTCGCTGCACAATGGTACTGGTGCCCAGACCGGTAAACTCGGTCAGGTCCTCGGGCGCCAGCACCGTGTAGGAAAAGTCCTTGGCCACCAGCAGGCCGTCAATCGGCTCACTCGTCTTGGGCGGGTGGGACGCCAACGATCCGATCACCTTGGCCGTACGCTCAGCGCGGAACGAGAGGTACAGCGGGTCGCAGTTGCGCGGCATATAAATGTGAATCTCTTCGTCGCGGTCGCTGTAGCGACTCTGCAGCGCGGCTCGCAACCCGCTCATATTCTTCAATTCGCCATGCACGAGCACAATGTGCTTGGCCTTCACTTCGTCAATAAAGCGCGAGTTTTGCGTGTAGTCGACGTGCGCCGAGAACGAAATGTAGTCCACAGACATGCGCCGCGGGATTCGCTGCCCGTTCGTCGCGACAATCTCATCAGGATCGCTAAGAATATCTCGGGCCATGGTGCCTTCGACCGAGTAGCCACTCACAATGACGCCATTGCGCTTGTCAGGTGCCCAGCGCTCCAGCAGCTCACGCGAAATGCCACTTTGCATAAAGCCAGGACTCGCCATCATAACACAAGGTCCCTTATCATCAAACTTGTCGAGGCTGCGCAAATTGCTCACATGCTTGAAAACAAACGGATTGTCCCGCTGGTGGAAGCGCGAGCGAATGTGCTGGTTCATGGTGTGAATGTACGTTTGGTAAATCGACATGCACTTGCGCGCCAGCGACGAGGCATAGTAGATAGGCACCGAGTGCAGCTCGGGATGCGCCTCCCAGTACTCATCCAGCAGAAGCAGCAGCTCCTGCGCACGGCCCAAAACGAACACGGGCAACAACACGCGGCCGCCACGCTTGATAATGTTGTGGATCAACGACGTAAAGCGCATCTCCTTATCCAAGCGGGGCTCCAAGCTCTGTGTGCCATACGTGCTCTCACAGATCAGCACGTCGGGGCGCACTGGTGGCACCTCGGCTTGGACGAGATGCCGATCTTCTTCACGGCTATAGTCGCCCGTGTACAGCACGCGCAGACCGGCCATTTCAATCATGAACATGCAGGCGCCTAGCACATGGCCGGCATGGTAGGGCGTGAAGCGTAGACCGCCGCTAATGACCACTTCCTGGTGGTAATCGACGGCCTCGATCTGCCGCCAGGAAGCTAGCATCTCTGATTCGTCAAAGAGCATCCGATCCGAGCCAGCATTCGAAATGCGCACAAAGTCCGACATGAGGAAACGGTAAATAGCTTTGGTAGGGTGCGTCATGTACACTTTGCCCTTGCCCTCACAAAAATTCGTCTTTTCCATGACATAGGTCAGCGCCGCGGCATGGTCTAAATGGAAACTGTGTAAGAAAAAGGCACATACTGCGTGATTAACAGAGCATCAACGGTGCTCCAGTCAAGATTGTCAATAAACGGAAGCGCGGTTAGACCCGTGTACGCTGGATGCACTGCCATCGTTAGCTGGCCCACGACGCACCGCCCGCATCACAAACGACCGTAAAACCTGGTGTGAATCACAAAAGACGTACCCTTGAAGCGGATCACACAGCAACTCCGACCCACTTCTTGACCGGCACCCAGCATCTCAATGCAGAGCTTGTCCTCGCCCACAGGCGAGTGGCTCTCCACCGCCGCCATCGTCCGTCGCAAAAGACAGGCGCGCCGCCGCTCCACCCGGCGAGGGGCCCCCCGATGTGGAGGCAACGCAAACCGTGCTTCGTGGCCGGCTTCTGCCTGATGCACGCCAGTGCCGTGCGCGCACCGGTCGATGCTCATCCGTTGTCCGTCCTTGGGGACAGGGATGTGACATCGCCTTCAATCGAGGAGCGAGCTCCTCACGCGGTGGATTCAGTGACTGTGCCACTCGCCCTACCGCCCGCCCACGTGCAAAGCTTGTTCGCTCAAACGGACGCCGAGCAATGGGCATCGATCGCGCATCTACCCAACCAAGCCGCGTCTATTTCAACTTGGCTAGAACAGCAGGACCGCACAACTCAGGCCATCCTATCCTGCCTCGCTCAAGCACTATACCCCTATGCCAAACACACCATCGAAGCGACACTGCAAGAGGCACTCAGCCATTCTCTCACGCCCATGCCAGAGACGCAGGAAGAGAGTGGTGGAAGAGGGGCACAGCCTGCTTCTACCTCTGTACCACCTGTAGAGCAAGTCATGCAGTGGATGGTGGCGCTGGCGCATGCGCAAGTGCACGGATGCCCTGAGGAAGACATGGAGACGTCGACACACAGCGCGCCGGATCTGAGCACATCGTCGCAATCACCGCCCCTTCTTCCGTCGCTTCCTGTCCCGCCCGTGGAGCTGGCTCCGATAGTCCCCAGCGAAGCTCGACCGCCCACGACCCTTCCTCCGCCACGGTGGCGAGCCGGCCAGGACTCGAGCGCGCCTGTGTTTGTGGATCCATATGGGTTTGTGTATGGGATGACCGTGTCAGAGTACCGCAAGTACATTCAAGGTGAGGCAGTGCAGGAGCTGCCGGCGGAAGCGAGCTCCTCGGCGGCGGAGCAAACCGACTTGACTGTCGCGCCGCTGCCTGCGCCATGGTGTGAGCGCTCGACGCCGGCCGATGCGGCCGATGTGCCTGTTCTTCAGCACGTTCAGACTGTGTATGAGGAGCAGCAAAAGGAGCGGTTACGCTTGTGGGACGATTTCGTGAGCCGTGGTGCGGGACTCCGTTCCGCAGGTCATGAGCCGGATACTTTGTGGCACACCATATTCCAGTCGTTTCGCTCGATCGACCGTCAAAGTGCGCTGGTGGATCGCCGCTGGCGTCAGTTCCTCCATCTGTGCGAGCAGGGTATACCCATGAGGTACCGCCCGGCCATTTGGGCGGAATGCACACAAGCACATACGTGCGCAGAGCCAGGCGAGTTCCAGGCACTGCAAGCACGCCCGCCTATCGATGCCCAGATTGACTTGGACGTGAATCGGACCATGCCCACGAATTTGTTTTTCGGCCATCAAGGTCCAGGGGTGGCCAAGCTGCGGCACATCTTGCATGCATATACGCATTATAATCCTACATGTGGCTATTGCCAAGGAATGAACAACCTGGCAGCCATTCTACTATTAACATACAGCAACGAAGAAGATGCTTTTTGGACACTGGTGGGGCTAATCGATCATGTGTTGCCACCGGGGTATTATGCGTCCGACATGCTCGTACCTCGCGCTGATCAGTCCGTGCTGGTGCACATGGTACACAGAGGCCAGCCCAAGCTGGCCGCGCATATGAAAGCGCTTCAGGTGGAACTGCCGGCGGTGACATGCTCGTGGTTCTTGTCCGTGTTCACGTCATGCTTGCCCATGGAAACGCTGTTTCGCGTGTGGGATTTGCTCATGGTGGATGGCAGCATCGCGTTATTCCGAGTGGCGTATGCCATTTTGATCATGGCGACGCCATCGCTTCTGACGACCCACTCGGCGGCGTCCTTTTACCAACGCCTCCGCGTTTGCACGGCCCATCTGTTTGGCGCGGATGAACTGGTCCAGACGGCCGTGTCGCTGCGTGACAAAGTGCGCGTACACGATGTGAAAGCATGGCGCGCGCGCTACCTCACTGCCTTGAAACGACATGCGCCATCATAACCGATGCCCTGGCACAAACACAAACAACACGGTCAGCGCCGCGGCGCCGGCCACCATGAGCAGCGCACACACGCTGGCATGATACCTGTGCAGTGTTTTGAGGATGGGCTCCTGAATGACGCGAACTTGGAAGAGTTTTAGTTCGTACAACCCCAGACCTGCCAAGACGGGGTCTACGCCGTACAGAAAGGAGGCCAGCAAGTACAAAGACAGTGCAAACGGCAAGATCACCTGCCATGAGCAGCAACAACGTACCCAAAGACGATATATCCGCGATGTATCCAGAAAAATGAACGTGTACCCAAGTGTGAGCCCCGCCCATAAAAAAACGAGCCCCAGGAAGAGTCGCATATACAGCCCCAACGAGGTCAAGTTGCGGAAGGCATGATCTTGCAAAAAGGCTGGGTATATATCCGATTCCAAACGAGAAAAGATGTAACTGCGTCAGTTTGTTTGACGTACTTTTTCGGTGTCTCAAAGATGTGCAACAGCTCTGTGCTGCTGGGCACGAATTGCGCTGGCATTTGGATGCGTACATCGTGTGGAAACAGGACTTCATGGTCGCCACTGAGCAAGTATCGCTTGTATATACTCTCTGCACTGTTCATCAGCTCATGATAATGAACATGCAGTGGTTCTGCTTGGGCGGGTCCAGGTTGCGTAATGTGTTGTACACACAGCTTCTCATGCCGCTGGGCTTCCGTCCAAAACGCCATAGCATCTTCATTCCACGACAGTTGCAAGTATTCATAGAAAGAATTTGCATCCACAGGGGCTCCTGATTTCCCCTGCAGGACTTCCAACAGCGTCGGGAGGCGATGCCTCCGGCTCGCGGCTGCCATGAGATGGCAAGGCGTACAAAATAACACGAGCGCACATGGGGCAGGGCACCACGCGCCCCTTTGAGTCACGTGATAGAGCCAGACGGCGGAGCGAGCATCGCAGAGACGCATGGCCTTGGAGTGCTACCAACATGTCGTGGCTTCAGCGCGCGAGGTGCGCGAGCCACATGAGCTTGCGTGCTGCTTGCACTCCAGCACCCCGATGGACTGATATGAATATCCGCTTTGCGCATACCAAGGCAGAGGCGGACGCCGATAGCAAAGCAGGTACGTGTACTCAGCCGCTTGCTGACGCAACGCAGATGCACCGTCCTTGGCACCTGCCGGCACAGTCTTCACAGGTCTTTCCATTTACAAGGACAAGCCTGATCCTGTGTCGCTGCCTGATAATCAATACCCGCCATGGCTGTTCGACCTACTGGAAGACCCCGCAATTAAGCAGAGCAAAGCCCTGATGGTGGGTGACGTCGACACGACCGGCATGTCAAAGGGTGAGGCGCGTTCAGCCTTGAAGCGTAGCGCCAAGATGGCGCGAGCTGCTGCGAAGAAACAAGCAGCGCTGGAGGCCAAGGAGAAACAGCGTCTAGAGAAGATGACGGATGCTCAGCGTGCTGCTGTGCTCAAGGCTGCAGAAAAGGCTGCGGAAGAGGCTGCACCCAAAACGCCCTCAGACTGGCTCGTCAAGGAACGCTCGGAACGCCGTGCGTTACGGAAGACTAGTCGGGCCGGTATCAAAGCCAGCAACTTTGTTCGCGCAGCCTAGAGCTGGATCTTGCGCTCAAACGAATGCATTTTTGCAGTAGATGATACATTTAGCGCAGAACACGTTCTGTAGCCGCGCGCCCAGCGACAGGGGCTGGCCCCGTGGCAGAAGCGTCACGAGCGTCTGGTGGAGGCACATGTTGCCAAATTGGCCTAATAGGCCGTCGACGACAAGTGACTCCCGTGCGGGACCATCGATCGCACCGACCACACCGGACGTACGCAATCATGTCGCGCGCCATGGACGATGAAGAGGTGATCACCGAGCTTAAGAAGATGGTGGCCTTCATCCGTCAGGAAGCGGTTGAGAAGGCTCGCGAGATCCAGGTCAAAGCGGATGAAGAGTTTGCCATTGAAAAGGCTCGGATTGTCCGCCAAGAGAGCATGAATCTCGATGCTCAGTTCGAGAAGAAGAAGAAGCAGGTTGAGGTGTCCCAAAAGATCGCCAAGTCGAACCAGAGTAACAAGGCGCGTCTTGAAATCCTCAAAACCCGTGAAGAGAACCTGCAGAACTTGTTCTCGGATGTGCAAGAGAAGCTGAGCGAGTTGAGCAAGGACGCCAACAGCTACAAGCAGCTTCTCGAGAACTTGCTGCTGGAGGGACTGTTCAACCTTCACGAACCCACGGTGGAGTGCATCGTCCACTCGACGGATGTTCAGACTGTACAGGGCGTCGTGGATGCCGCGTTGAAACGCTACAAGGAGGTGACAGGTCGTGAAACCAAGGTTGAGGTGAAAGAGGGCCTTGGCAAGGACGCGTACGTACAAGAAACTTATGGCAGTGCTGGTGGTCTGTTGTTGAAGGCACAGAATGGCAAGATCACGTTAGATAACACGCTGGAGCAGCGCTTGCGCTTGCTGGAGGAACAGGTATGTCGATGGCTTACGAGGCTCACTATCAGATTCTCCCGGAGCTGCGGTTCGATTTGCTTGGCCCCAACGAACACCGCAAGTACGTATTGGCATCGACTAACTAGATAGGTTTTTCAACTAGATTCAGTACATGAAGATGTGCACTATGATAACACATATCGATCGACAAAGCCCATAGGAAGAGTGCACTCAATGCGGGCGCTCGCCGCGAGGCTGCGACCACTGGCAACTGAGAATAAGGTTGCTGTATGGGTATCCGTCCAGCTTCTGTCGCGCCAGGTCCGCCGATGCCCGGTCTTCAAAGTTGACATATGCGAAGCCTTTGCATGCACCTGTCTCACGGTCACGACCGACAAAGATACGTGTAACACGGCCGTAGCGACGGAACAAATCGCGCAGATCCTCTTCTTCCACATCCTCGCTCAAGTTGGTGACACGCAGAGTGGTATATTCGTCGCGCTGCACTGGGCCACCCATACCAGGCGTCGGCACGGCACCCGAACGCAAACTGGGAGGCTTGTACTTGCCAGGCGCCGCACCACCCGCACCGATAGGGGAAGCAGCAGGGTTGATCTTAGCCGCGGCAGCGGCAGCGGCCACAGGGTCGCTAGAGAGAGAGAGGCCAGCAGCGGCGGCAGCAGCAACGGCCTCGGTATCCGGCACATCGCCACCAGCGCCAGGGATGGCCTCGAGTGTGTCGCGATAAGGGCAGCGGGCAGTGTAATGATCGCCCTTGCAAAGACGACATTGAACACGCTTGTTGGCCAGCTTCTCGCGCATCGCCTCTGTAGGATCAGGCTCAGGCTCTTTCTGAGCACCAGCCGTCAGCTTGATTTGAACATTGGCACCAATCGACGTGGTACCCGAGTGCGGCCCCGGCTGAGCGCCCTTCTCCAGGCCGAACTTGGCCCACGACTTGCGCTCAGCAACTTCTTGATTCACCCTGGTGCTAATAAGAGTGCGCTTAATGCGGCGCATCACCTTGACCTTCTTGCCATCGGCATTCGTGCGATACTCGGTAATTACGTGCACACCATTGCCTTCATCGCGTTTTTCCACCTGAGGAACACCCTCGTCACCATCTTCGTCGGCCCAGTTCACGTTCTTATGGTTCTCGGGAGGGAGACTGGGCATTAGAACCTTAGCTGATATACGTACGTCGCTGCGGCAGACATGGTTCAAAGAAGCCAGGCGGTGGTCGCATGCTCGGAGAAAAGGAGGGCGTTTCTTCTGTGCATATTTCCCATACTCATAGAGGCCCAAAAGCTTCTGCACGTCGACGCTCGCTCACCATGGCACAAGCTCATACGGGGTTTTCTTGGATATGAGCATGTACATAGAGTGTTGGGAGCTATCTATAAGAGCCAAGATGTCGTGCATCTCAAAAAGTAGACGCTAAGAAGCCCAAGATCCTAGAGAATGAGTGCCAACATTATCGCGACCTAGTAGGTTCCTATTTTAACGAGCCACATGGCTTGGTCATTCTTCCAGGAGAACCTTGCCATCTAGACAACCCATGCAAGTTGGTCGTCTATCTCGTCAGGTGGTGGGACGTATCCACGCACCTGCGCGCCTTGCTGGGGGCGTGAGGGCGCCAGGTGTAGTCCGCATACCAGCGGTGCTGCGTCGTGCATTTGTTGTGCCCACTGGCGCTCTGCAAGCTGAACTTAACACAAAGCACCACGGCGACCAAGCACCGCATTTCCGTGAAGCTGCTTCACCTGCAGGACCTATGGGTGCCAACTTGACGCCGACAGACATTCTCGTGTACCTGAATAGTGCCGAATTTTCGTCGTACCGCAGCTCATCGGAGCCATCGAAAGGTCTTCTGGGTGCCGAAGAGACGCTCGCGACAACAGCCCTTACACATGAGAGTTGGATGCACGGAATCCAGGGACACAATCGTCGTCTTGCTTTCCTTGGTACGTACTCGTTGATGCTAACGAAAGGTCGACGAGTCTTAAAAACGTATTTGACCATGTTCCTCTTTAATATCTTGTCGAAAGCCAGTGCCGAAAGCCCTTCGGATGCGGAATTCTTGCAAAATATTCTTTCCAAACCCGACGGTGTTGACCAAATTGTGGCTACGCATCAACTCGGTGACCATGTCGGTCGTGAGCTCGGCCTTGAAAAAGTGATGCGATGGCATCCCAGCCTGCGCATGGATGGCGCATCAGGCTCCAAAGAGACGGGATTGTTCAAGGTGCGCGGCTCATGTGTCGAAGCTGTCGTGGGCGCTATTTACCATTACAAGGTGTGTATACATGATGGCTAACGTATCCAGGGTGCTCAAGTGGCGCAAGAGTTTTTCCAGTCACGTATCCTTCCGAACCTCCGTCTACTGCATGAAAATGCGCCAACCTTTGTTCTAAATAAAATGGCTCAAAGCAGCCACGAGGCTACAGAGGCATTGGCTCACTCTCCCTAGTGTGGCTGCAACATAGCGCTCATAGCTGGGGATTTAGGAATTATGGAGGTTGGGCCCCCCTTAGCGGCCAATGCAGGGGGGTAGGGGTTTGCCGCAGTGCTTGGGAAGAATCCCGAAAAAATTATATAAGGGGGCCAGACTGCCCCCCAGGTTCCCTCATACTTGTATGTATCGCTCGCCCGGGGTGCCAGTAGCTAACACGACAGACCTTGACGTTCCGCAACGCGCTCACGCATGTGGTGCGGGAGGGGAAGAGTCTCTCATTGCACGGCGACCCATTTGTCCATACATGAGCACTCTCCCCTCGCTGCTACCTAACGGTGGCAGTACGTTCCAATCTTTAGATCGGGCAGACGCGCCCTTCGGGGTAGCGTCTGCCTATTCTTTTGACAGTCATTGATTATGTAATCATTAGGACAGCGGCAACGTGGTGGAGCGGCCCCCGCCCTGTGCTATGGCCTGATTCCACGTGATAGGACGTGCACGGTGCGCCACTATGGCCTTATTGCAGCCGGCGAACCGGTCCGTTCGCCCCAAACTTCGTGATTGTCGACTAGGGTACAGATTTCGACATGGCGCTCCCCAGAACGAGCGCCCACGCCAGTATCAACTTGTTACAGCAGCCATCACCTTCTATGGATCCAGAGTCTAGTGGGATGGTGACGGAAGATGATATGTCACAATTGTCTCTTTCACCAAGCGCTAGTACGCCAAACTTGCTAGAGACAGTGGACCAAATTAAACGCTCGCTTAGCATCGCTACGTTACATGACCTATCCCACAGACCTTCCATTGAGGTCAGGCGCAGTATTCAGAAAAAAATATGGCGGCCCCACGACGATGAAGCAAAACTTCCCGCTGATTGGGAACGACTTGTCATTTACGTTTTTCGAGCTGGAAGTCGTGCATTCATGCTCTCTTATGGACTACGGGGTACCCTTTCATTTCTCCTAACAATTGCCAAATCTCTTCGGTCTCGGCGCCCCATTGACAAGAAGCAGCTCAAACTGGCCTTTGTTGGAGAAGACACTGTACGACTAGCGTTGGCTGTGTGCATCTGGGCGTCCATTTACAAATTTGTGAACAATGCGTTGCGACTCTTGACGCCGTATCCGAAACCAGTCGTGCAGCACCGTATCCCCATGCGTCGCACGCGAACAGCACCTGCAGCTACCTTTAAATTAGGCGGGATGGATGACCATTGCGACATGCACGAGAAAGCGACGCAGAGCAACAAGGAAAAAGAGAAAGAGCTGCACCAAAAGCACAAGTTAGAATGGAAGCATTTGTCCACGTATGATCCTCGTGTGCGGAGCTGGCATGCCTATGTTGCTGGAGCAGCCTCTTCTTTGGCCTTTTTCGTCGAGAGCAAAAGTGTTGTTCGGTCACTGACGCTTCAAATTTTTGTTCGTGGATTGGAGGGTACATACAGGCATGCTCGGGCAAATGGAATGCCTGGCATTCCCCACGGTGAGGTATTGGCGTTTGGCTTGGCCAATATTCAAATTATCATGTCGTGGCTGGGTGCACCCCAATATCTGGATCGTGGTTACCGTGCCTGGATTGATAAAGCTTCCGATGTGCCCAAACCTACATTGCAAATCTATTTGTCGCATGCCGCCAACAAAATACCCGACCCTTGGGCGCTCGTTGCCTTGTTTGGTGGAACGATTCCAGAGCCCGTGAGTGAGAACCCTAGGGTTTTCGCTGATCTACCGCCCAATAAATATGCACCAGAGGGAGTGAGTGGCAAGGTGATTGAGCGTGTGTACAACTGGATGGACCATGGGCATTTGGAAAGGTTCCCCAATTGTGGATTGTCCCATGTGAACACGGACAATCATTTCTATGCCACCTACCAGAACTTTTCCAAAGCTTGGAAGTTTATCATGTACGTGTGAATATGAGCTAACATTTCAGGCCTGTCTATATGACGCTTTACTTTGTTCCGGCCTTGTTCCTTCGCACCAAGGTAATCATGAAGACGTATGTATTGTTTGTGTGGCTGACCTTGGCAGACCCAAAAGCAGCATCATCCGCATGTTCCTGGATGCATCGCGCTCTTCTGCTTTCTTAGCGACCTATGTGGTTTTGGTCAAGTCCGCTTTTTGTCTGCTGCACGGTACTGCGGACAGGATCACATTCAGCTCGCTGAACAATTACGCGGCATTCCGCAAGCTATCGAGCATCTTGGCGGATCACAAGTGTAAAGCTATTGCCGGCTTTATTTCATGTTTATCGCTCTTTGTGGAGCATAAGCGGCGCCGCAGCGAACTGACGGCGTATGTGTTGCCGAAAGCGTTTGAGTCCTTCTGGAAGTCGGGACGTGCGCGTGGGATTTTGCCAAGGGTGCCTTATGGTGACTATATTCTGGGTGCAGCAAGTATGTCAATGATTATGGGCACGTTTGCTCATAACCCTGAGAACTTGTCCAAGTTGGTTTCGCTCGTTATTTATCAGTTGATCGGTCGAAACTAGCAGCCTTACACCACAAAAATATGCATGAACATAGAAACGGCTGAGGAAGGTCGTGAAGTAGAAACATATGTGCAATCACGAATGGACGACATATACCAGGCGAAAAGAATGCAAGAGGATATCAGCCATCAAACTCATGGATGGCAAAACGGAAGCCTTCGTAGGATAGCCAACATAACGCATTCGAAGGCATGTGGGTAAAGATCCTAGGCTTGACACCACGAGCAAACCCACGCAAGCCTTCACGAGCATAGATCACACGGAAGGCTTGAGTAATGGTGGTGGCAGCCCGGACTTCTGGAACAGAACTGCAGCCGCGCGTCTGCAGCAGAGTTTTGCAAACGTCAAGAGGATTGGTAAGGAAGGCAGCCGTGGCACCGGCAAGACCACCAGCCACTGCATGGGTCAAGGGAGAGTATGTGTCTTTGGGATTCAGTAGGCCTTTTGCCCACTCATAGGTGGCAAATTGAACAGCGGTGAAAGGGACAGAAGACGCCAACGTAATTGGGTATGAGACATAGAAAGCACGCAACCCCTCAGAACGGTACATGGATCGAGCGCATTGAGCGATCGATGTGTATGGGTTGCCTTCCATTTGCATGCGTTGCTTGATCACATCAAAAGGGTTCATAAACGCATCTGCCACAATGGTTGCGGAGGCGCCCGCCATGGAGGTGCTCAGGAATTGGAAGCCTTCCTTGTTACCGCCGGAGAAGTCTTTTACAAGTTCGTAGGTGCCAAAATAAAGAGCATGAGCCGGGCCTGCGCCCAGGATGACCGATGCAATACCTTTCCAAAGGCCACGAAAACCTTCAACGGAGCTAATACGAGCAAGGGCTTGGCCAATGCCTGTATAGGCAGTGGTGGGGGAGGTGGTTAGCACTTGCATACGAGTCTGTCTTGTGAGCTGAACATGTCACAAGACTACGTACCCTGACAAGATCCACGGGAAACATGACAGCATGTTCAGAAATTCCAGCCATAGATCCCGCAATCATGTTAATATGTAGCGGATAATTGGCGCCCAAGCCCTCATAATCGAATTCAGGCTCCAAAGCTTGTTCGACAGAGACTTCCGGGGCTACGAAGGGAGCCGGCATATCGTTGACTTTCGTCATATTTGAGGTACGAAAGTAGAGTGGTGGGTAGCGGTTCTGATAAGGTCAATTACCAAAAGATGAAAAGGTGGTAACAGCAATGAGGAGCACCTTTTGAAGGTACGACAGCCTCACTAGCCTATAAATCAGATGGACCTCCGTGGAGAAGAAGAGAGATGGGTTCTGTGATAATGACTAAATCTCCACTCGACCCAGTGTTTGACCCTACGCCGCGTAAAAGGCCTTGGAAGGCCCACCTCTCGCCCATGACGCATGGCCCAAAAAAGCGGGGCAGGCGCTCCAGCCACCACTATAGAGCACGAGCGTGGAGCACTATAGTCCATATATATTTTAAACATGGGCGGTTAGGTGGTACCAAGCTATAGAACGCTCGGTAGAGATATGACCACCATCCATAATCCTTGGGAGAGAACCATAATGCCAAGGACAAAGATGGGTCGGTGAAAGACACAATATAGTGCAGCAAGTGTCTTCCTTTTGACGTCGTCATTTACTTCTTCTTGTTGGCGATAGTGCGACCACGACGACCAGTAGTACGAGTGTGCTGGCCACGGGCACGGAGCTCCCAGTAGTGACGCAGACCACGGTGAGCACGGATCTTCTTTAAGCGCTCAAGGTCGTCACGCAGCTTAGCCTCGACGTTGTTCGACAGAACCTGCGAGTCCTTGCCGGTGGTGAAGTCCTTCTGTCGGTTAAGGAACCAGGTGGGAATCTTGAACTCCTGAGGAGACTGGAGAATGTTGACAATGCGCTCAAGCTCATCCGAGTTGAGTTCACCGGCACTGAATGGTTAGCATGACTGTCCCAAGAGGAGGCCAGAAGACCAGCACAAGTGCGCGGGACAACCTTGCACCGGGCTTCCTAGCACATGCGAAATACATACCGCTTAGCCAGGTCGACATCGGCCTTCTTGCAGACGATGTTGGCGTAGCGACGACCCACACCCTTGATCTCAGTCAGGGCGTACTGGATCTTGCGCTTGCCGTCCACGTTAGTGTTCAGCAGACTAGCAGTGAGTCAGAACTAATCTTTCACAAGAAATACATACCGCAAGATGTGCGCAAAGTTCATCGACGGGTCCGGCGGCACGAGCGACATGGTGAGGTGAGTTGACGAGCGTGGTCCGCAGAAGGTTCGCCTACCTCGCTGGGTGCGTCCGGCCAGGTCACGTGTTTGTATAATTTGTGAGAAAGATGCACGTGATTGTGCACCAGCGGCCATCCGTCGTTGTCCAAACGGCCACGTGTTCGTGCCGGAGTAAATTTATAAAAAGGCAGGCTCAACATGCTAGCCCCTCATCTTTCTGCACGGACAGGATCTATGGTCTCTGAGGTTTATACCGAGACGTAGACTTTTGCTTATCGCAAACTAAACGAACCACAACGTCTGACTCGTTTTATACGAATCGGCAATTTTTCTCTTTGTGATGTTCTACTAGTCTCTGGGTTGTAGTAGCGTAGTCGGTCATGACTGAACATGCGAAGCACTTGAGAGCTAGAAGATCGTTGCGTTCTATTTTCGTATAGACATGAGCTCCAAGCTTGTAGATGAACTATGTGGCATGAATGATCGATCCTTTGTAGGAAGGACGAATTACGTGCGCAGTCATGCTGTGTGACGTAGGCTACTCTGTCTCACAATGAGCAAGCCAGAGTAAACGCAGTCGACGACCACGAGGGTACGAGCGACTAATTTTAATGCAGGCTTCGCAGGACCAGTGGCATGGGGCCAATGAAAAAGCGAAAACCAAAAACGCACCAGCGCACGGACGGTTCAGACCTTACCCGTCGCAGCAAACGTGCATTTATTTACAACGGCCCCGATAAATCACCCTCACATAACGACCAGTTCGCCTTCTTCATATCAAGACATGTCAGGAGCGCCTGAAGTCGACGAGCAGATCCCGGATCATGGGATCCTGCAGATCTGCCATGAGCTGCGTCAACTATCAGGTATTAAGGCGCGCCGCCTCATGGTCGCGAACCGTGGTGTACGTGGCAGGCATTCAGGGACGCATTGACACACAGGAAATTGCCATTCGTATTTTCCGTACGGCCCATGAGCTCGGTTTGGAGACGGTAGCCATTTACAGCCACGAAGACCGCATGTGTGCGCATCGCAACAAGGTACGTTGAGCTCATATACCACTCATACCCAAGGCGGACTATGCATTCCAGGTCGGTGCTGGCCTCTCGCCCGTGGCCGCGTACTTGGCTATTGACGACATTGTTCGGATTGCGAAGGAAAACCATGTGGATATGATCCATCCCGGTTACGGTTTCCTTTCGGAGAACCCTGAATTTGCTCGCAAGGTTGAGGAGGCGGGTATCGCTTTTATCGGTCCCCGTCCCCAGACGATCGATGCGCTGGGTGACAAGACCAAGGCGCGTGATTTGGCCCGTGAGGCCCAAGTGCCCATTGTGCCCGGTACGCCCGGCCCCATCGCCAGCTATGAGGCGGCAGAGCCTTTTATCAAGGAGGTGGGCTTCCCTGTGATCATCAAGGCTGCCATGGGTGGTGGTGGTCGTGGTATGCGCGTCGTTCGCCGCGCCGAGGACTTCCGCGAGTCGTTTGAGCGTGCTGTGTCGGAGGCGCGCTCGGCCTTTGGCGACCCTACTGTGTTCATTGAGCGCTTCCTTGACAGGCCCCGCCACATTGAGGTGCAGCTGCTGGCCGATGGTCAGGGTAACTTTATGCACCTCTTTGAGCGTGACTGCTCCGTGCAGCGCCGTCACCAGAAGGTCGTGGAGATTGCGCCCGCCAACGGTCTGGACGACCAGGTGCGTCAGGCAATTTTGGCCGATGCTGTGAAGCTAGCGCGCACGGCCAACTACCGTAACGCCGGTACGGCCGAGTTCCTGGTGGATCAGCTGAACCGCCACTACTTTATCGAAATCAACCCTCGTCTCCAGGTCGAGCACACGATCACCGAGGAGATCACGGGTGTTGACATTGTCGCCATGCAGATCCAGATTGCCAACGGCAAGTCGCTGCCGGAGCTGGGTCTGGACCAGTCGAAGCTCGTGGCTCGTGGCTCGGCGATCCAGTGCCGTATCACCACCGAAGACCCTGAGGCTGGCTTCCAGCCCGACACGGGCCGCATCGAGGTATACAAGGCTGCGGGTGGTAACGGTGTGCGTTTGGACGCTGGCTCGGGCTTTGTGGGTGCGCATGTGACGCCCCACTATGACTCGCTGCTGGTCAAGGTGACGTGCCGTGCTGCCTCGTACGAGCTGGCGCGTCGCAAGACGCTTCGTGCGCTGATTGAGTTCCGCATTCGTGGTGTCAAGACGAACATCCCCTATTTGCTGAACCTGCTCACCCACCCCCACTTTATCGAGTCGCGCACGTGGACGACGATGATTGACGACACGCCCGAGCTCTTCCAGCTGTGGCACTCGTCGAACCGCGCGCAGAAGATTCTGCACTACCTGGGTGACTTGCTGGTCAACGGCAGCTCGATCAAGGGTCAGGTGGGCGAGCCGGGTCTGCGTACCGAGGTGCCTGTGCCGCAAATCGTCGACAACGACAAGGAAATTGACATTTCCAAGCCTGCGCTCACGGGCTGGCGCAACATTATTGTGAACGAGGGTCCAGAGGCGTTTGCTAAGGCGGTGCGCTCCTACAAGGGCACGCTGATCATGGACACGACGTGGCGCGATGCCCACCAGAGTCTGTTTGCCACGCGTCTGCGCACGGTCGAGATGCTGAACATTGCCAAGGCGACGTCGCATGTGCTGCAGAATGCGTACAGTCTGGAGTGCTGGGGTGGTGCTACGTTCGATGTGGCGATGCGCTTCCTGTACGAGGACCCGTGGGAGCGTCTGCGTGAGATGCGCAAGCTGGTGCCCAACATTCCGTTCCAGGCGCTGGTGCGTGGTGCCAACGCCGTGGGCTACACGTCGTACCCCGACAATGCGATCTACGAGTTTAGCCAGCGCGCTGTGGAGAATGGTCTCGACATTTTCCGTGTGTTTGACTCGCTGAACAACCTCGAGTCGCTCAAGCTGGGTATGCACGCGGCCAAGGTCGCGGGTGGTGTGGTGGAAGGCACGGTGTGCTACACGGGTGATGTGGCGAACCCCAAGCGTCACCCCAAGTACACGCTCGACTACTACATGAACTTGGTCGACGAGCTGGTGGCCACCGGTCACCTGCATGTCCTGGGTATCAAGGACATGGCGGGTCTGCTCAAGCCCGCCTCGGCGCGTCTGCTCATCGGCACGATCCGTGCCAAGTACCCCGACCTGCCCATCCACGTGCACTCGCACGACACCGCCGGTATTGCCGTGTCGAGCATGCTCGCATGCGCCGAGGCGGGCGCCGATGTGGTGGACGTGGCGATCGACAGCATGTCCGGTCTCACATCGCAGCCGTCGATGGGTGCGGTGATTAGCTCGCTTGAGCAGATGGAGCTTGGCACGGGCATCTCTCACGAGAACGTGCAGCGCCTGAACCTCTACTGGTCGCAGGTGCGCCAGCTGTACCAGTGCTTCGAGCAGAACGTCAAGGCCTCCGACTCGTCGGTGTTCGACCACGAGATGCCTGGTGGCCAGTACACGAACTTGATGTTCCAGTCGCAGCAGCTGGGTCTTGGCTCGCAGTGGGGCGAGATCAAGAAGGCGTACATGCAGGCGAACATGCTGTGTGGCGACATTGTGAAAGTGACGCCCTCCTCGAAGGTGGTCGGCGATCTGGCGCAGTTTATGGTGGCCAACAAGCTGACGCCCGAGGACGTGGAAGTGCAAGCGTCCACGCTCGACTTCCCCGTGTCCGTCGTCGAGTTCTTCCAGGGCTTCCTGGGCACGCCGCCGGGTGGCTTCCCCGAGCCGCTGCGCACGCACATCATCCGCGACAAGGAGCGTGTGGACACGCGCCGTGGTGCGTCGCTGCCGCCGCTGGACTTTGCGCAGGTCAAGAAGGATCTCTCCGCCAAGTTTGGCCGCCCGATGACCGACTGCGATGCGGTGAGCTGGGCCATGTACCCCAAGGTGTTTGAGGATTTGCAAAAGTTTGTGTCGCAGTACGGTGACTTGAGCAAGATGCCTACGCGCTTCTTCCTCGGCAAGCCGCAGGTGGGCGAGGAGATGAACATCCCGCTGGACCACGGCAAGCTGATTATCATCAAGCTTACGGGTCTGGGTCCGCTCAACGGCAAGGACGGTACGCGCGAGGTGTTCTTCGAGGTCAACTCGGAGCCCCGCAGCATCTTTGTTACGGACCGCAGCGCCGACGTCAAGGTCGAGACGCACGAGAAGGCCACCTCGGAGCCGGGCAGCGTCGGTGCGCCGCTCGCCGGTGTGGTCGTGGAAGTGAAGGCCCAGCAGGGTGCTACGGTGAAGAAGGGTGAGCCGCTCTTTGTGATGAGTGCCATGAAGATGGAGACCATTGTCTCGGCCCCCATCGACGGCAAGGTCCAGCGCGTGTGTGTGCATGTGGACTCGGCCATGTCGCAGGGTGATTTGCTGTGTGAGATTGCATAGCGTCATAGGATTCCGTGTCTACAAAAGAAATGCGCCGGCGGACAGGAGCAGCGTGCAAAGAGCTAGGAAAAAGGGTCCAGGGCAAGCCAGCACGGAATGACCCGCGTTACTCGGTGTGGTAGCACCGGGCGGCGGAGGAGCGGGCCCGGACGCCGTGGCCTGCCGCAGGCTTTGAAGCAAGCCTTGCACGGGCGTGAACGTTGTCACTGGCTGCATGGGTGTCGTAAAGGTCGTGTACATGCTGGTGGAATCGGACGTCTCGACGCCATACGAGCACACCCATTTCTTACTGGCCTTGGCCCGCTCACAGCCCATGTCAAACATACCAGAGAGGGACTGGCCGCGCACGTTCGTCGCCATGTCCAAACGGTTGAATTGGACGGCGGTTTGGTCCTGGTACATGTAGTGCGTCTTGGGGCCATCGCCTGCATTTGGATGACCAGTAATCATCGCATAGACTGTGGTTTGGGACTGGAAGCCCTGGCCCATGTAGAACAGCGACATGTCGACGTCGGCCAGCTCCTTGGGCAGGCGCAAAGACACGGGCGGCAAAGTCGAGATGGGCACGGAACGTGGCGCTAGCGTCCGCGTTGGACGCACAGTTGCCATGGCCGTGGCGAGCGCCAGAGGCAGGCAGGCGAGCCACAGCAGGCCCACTAACAGCATGGCGAATCTCCACGGTCAGCGTCGTGGTCCGCGAAAGAGAGCCACGGGCGAACATCTACCTCCACTATAGGTAGCCCTCGGCACGCGCCACGGCTTCGAGCGCGTCCTTGAAAATCTGGAGGCCCGTAGCTAGTTCGTCGCGCGAGGCCGTGAGTGGTGGGATCCAGCGCACTACATCAAAGGCGCTTGTGCTGAGGAGCAGCATATCGCGCTCCAAGCACGCCTTGGTGAGCTTCCCAGCGATAGGACTGGGTGCGCAAAATTGCACACCGATCATCAGGCCATAGCCCCGCACATCCTCGATCAGCCGGCCCACAGGGAGCGCACGCAAGGAATCGAGACCCTCGATCAGCTCGGTGTGGCGGGCTGCCACATTGTCGAGAACGCGTTCGTCGCGGAAGACTTGGATGGTGGCCTGTGCGGCCGCACACGCCACGGCGTTACCAGCGTAGGTACCGCCCATGCTGCCCGGGGGCATGGCGTCCATGACCGACTTGGCGCCGACAATGCCGCTCAGGGGGTAGCCATTAGCCACGCCCTTGGCGAACGTCATCAGATCAGGCCGCACGTTGGCGTGTTCAATGGCGAACATCTTGCCAGTGCGGCCAAATCCGGACTGCACCTCATCAACGATGAGCAGCATGCCATGCTCGTCACAAATGTGGCGCAGGCCCTCGAGGTACGCAGGTGGCGCCGGGACATAGCCACCCTCGCCCAGCACAGGCTCGAGTAGAATGGCCGCCGTATCGCGAGGCGCTGTCTCCTGCTTGAGAAGCAGGCGAACGCGCTGCAGTGCCACGTCCACGAGCTGCTCCGTCGGCGTATCAGCCGGCATGCACATCTGCGAGTAGTACGGGAACGCCATGGAAAACACGCCTGGCATCAAGGGACCCACACCCTCGCCGTACAACGTCTTGCTGCGGGTCAAAGCGGCGGTCGCGGCCGTGCGGCCGTGGTACGAGCCCTGAGCGACAATGATGTTGGGGCGGCCTGTGGCCATACGGGCCACCTTGATCGCCGCCTCGACCGCCTCCGAGCCCGAGTTCCACAAAAAAAAGGTGTCCAGGGACGAGTGGGGCATGATGGGCTTTAGCGCCTTCAGCAGCTCGATCTGCGGCCCACTAAAGCCAATGTTCAGCTGGGCATGTGTCAATTGGCCGCACTGCGCCTGCGCTGCGCGCGTCACAGCAGGGTGGCAATGGCCCAGGTTCACGACGCCGATGCCCCTGCGCGTTACAAACAGGTACGTACGAGGTCATATCCAGGAGGCGCTTTCCCGTATCCGTCGTTAAGTACGAGCCACTGCCTTCCACAAATACATGCTGCGAAAGGCGGCCAATACCACGGGTAAGGTGCTGGGCTCCGAACTGCGCGGCGGCACTGACAGACATGGTGGAATAAGGTGGGCCCGTGGAGGGCTCCGATAGGGCCGATACGCGCACGGGGATGCTCATTATTCATACAACTATGCAAAAAGCGCCGCCTACGACGGCTCACCATGGCGTGGGCGTATCACTGTCCCGCCAGGTGGAAGGAGCCGTGGGGTCCGAGGCATAACGAGAGTAGGTGGCTGGTACCAAAGGCACGGGCGCCGACAGGGGATACGCTGGCGCCATGCCATGGATCGGTACAGGGGGGAGACCCGGCTGGGTGAGCGGGACCGGCACGCCACTTCGGTAGCCTGACGCCTTGCTGGGGGACGACGTCATGGGCACGGCATAGTCCGTCATATCGCGGCCAGCCATGTACACGACGCCATACTCTGGCATGGTCGCCGGGTACCGAGGTTGCGACAGCGACGAGGGAAGAAGCGACACCGCGGAAGCGCCCCCTTGCACCGACACGGATGGGCTCTTGGGGCCCGATGGCGGCACAGAGACACCCGCGTACGCTGGCGCCGAGGTACGACCGGGCGTCGCCAGCAGCGACCGCGATGTGGATGTGTCAAAGCTGTCCGCCTCGGTCCGATCCTGCGATAGGTTCGGACTGGGCACTGGGCTACTCGCGCCGTCGCGCGCAGGACCGGGCGCATGCATGGCCACAGGGGGTGCAAAGCGCGCCGGCCGCGCGGTCTTGGGGCGCTTGAACGAGGGATGGGCCTCGGCAGCGTCCGCAGGGCCCTCGCTGGATGGAGCATGGGCCTGATCCGCGTCACGCACCGACGGCGGCGTAAAAGGCGTGCGCTTCTTGCGCGCACGCTCATCGGGGGCGGACGCGGAGACGCGCATGGTGCGCGCAGGCGGCGCCGTAGTCGCTGCGCCCGTGCTGTGGGGCATGTACAGGCCATTGTGGAAGCGGTGCTCGTGCCCGCTTTCAATCGCCCACCAGCCGCCCTTGCCGGGGATGGTCGATTCACGTTCCAGCTTGACAAAGCTCTTGTTCAGACTGAGATTGTGGCGAATGCTGTTCTGCCAGCCGCGGTCGCCGCGCTCGTAGTACGGGTACACGGAACTGATCCACGAATAAATCTCTGCCAAACTCAAACGCCCATCGGACGACGACAGAATGGCCTGCCCAATGAGACCGGCGTACGACACCGACGACGGTTTCGCTTTCGATGTGCCGTGGCCGGGCGGCAAACGAAAGTAGCGCGGCGCAGGCTCTTGCTCCAGCGATCCGGCATCAAGCGCCGCTTGCAGCTCCTCGGATACCAGCTTGACGATACGACTGCCGTCCGGCTGATCCCACTCGGTTTGCTTGGGGTCCGTAGGCGGCACGGCTGGCTGGATCGCAGCCCGGAACGCGGGCACACTCGTAGGGCCCTGAGCAAACACGTCCTGGGCATCCTGCGGCGCGGCAGCAGGGGCCACGGGCGTTGCACGCGCCGCACCGCTCTTGCGGCGCGGCAGGCGCATACGCGGCAAGGCTTGGCGTGTGCGATGGGGGGACGGCGAGCCAGTGGACGCAGCATGCTCCAGCGCCTCGTCCGAGTCGCTATCGGCGCTGTCACGCGGTGCAAAAACGCTGGTGGGTGCATGCGGTTCAAGCGCCGCTGTGGTGCCAAACACATCGGCGGGACGGATGGTATCGGTGCGCCGCCAGCGCGAATCGAGCTCCGACGGTGCGGCTGCCGTGTCCTGGAGGGCAGCAGTCTGGGAGATCCACAGCGGCGACAAAAGTGACGCAGTGGGCTTACTGGGCGATGCACTGGAAGACGCAGCGCGCAAGAGGCCTTTGTTGGCCAGCGGACTGGGTGCATGCTCGCGCGCCACAGGCGAGTCGAGCAGGTCGCGCGCTTGCGGGGAGCGGCCCGGGAACGACTCGATGCACTGCAGGCGCGAAGGCGACGACGTGGCTGCGACGCGCGGCTCCGTATCGTGCGCAGGGAGGTGAGAGAGCGGCGTGGACGAAAAGGCAAACGAGCCTCGCACCGTCTCGGCAGAGGCCGCCATGTGGCTCGACGTGCCCCATTCGCCCGACACAAAAGGCGAGCTGGGCAGGTGGGAGAGCCCTGCGTTGGACAGGAGACGCCCATGATGCGTCCATGGCGTGAGCAGATTGGGTGAGAAGGCCAACGACGATGGCCTCGGGTGCGAGTAGTCCATGCTCAGACCCGGCGAGTAGCGCATCGGCGTGATTTGGGTGCCTGGATCAAAACGCGACAAGGGCGTGACGGATGCCAACGGCGACAAATCCGTTATATCGTCCGTGGCTGCGGTGCGGTACGTGCTGCGGTGCAGAGGTGTGGCAGTGGTAAACGAGCTCCAGCGCAAAGACGCACTGGGATGCCGGCTGTGCGAAGGACGAGGCACTTGTGCCGGAGGCCCACTGTCCGCCGACGCGTCCAGCATAGAATCCGACGAAACATCCGCCCAATGCGACACACTGGCGTCGGCGGCGGGCAGCGCAGCGCGCGCCTCGTCCGTCTCGGAACACTGGCGCTCGCGTGCTTTGGCTTCCCGGCGGATACGTCGCGGACTCGTCTTGCTCAACATAATGCGGTCCAAAAGGCTCATGTTCTTCATGTACGTGTTCAGCTGCTCCGTTGGTGCGCCCGCACGAGGGCCCCAGCCAGCGAGGCTCGAGTCCGGCTCGTCCATGGTCGCAAGCGACTCGTCAGCACTCAGCGCCGAGTCCTCGCTACAAGGTTCGGCCTCCTGCGCACGCGATGCCAGCCACAACTTCCCGTCGGCGTCCACACGCGCCATGCGATTCAGCAGGTGGATCTCAGGGCTGCCGGGCGTCGAGGCGCGCGGACCTCGCGAGCCGATGGGCGTGCTACTGCGCATCGTGCCGAGCGACACGGGCGACTCGAGCTCTGGCGCATCGCTTGTGCGCACGGTGCCGGTGGGCGACGGCGGCGCATCCGAGAGCGAAGGCACGGGCGAGGTTGCGCCCGTTTCCAGGAGCATTTGCTTCTCCAACAAGCGGCGACGGCGCAAACGGCGACGGCGCTTTTCTTCGGCGCTGCCCACCTCATCCAGGCTCAAGCGCGCACGCTGCTCGTCGTTGGCCATGGGGTGCACGATGGCGGTGAAAAAGTTGAGCTGACCACTAGGCGTGCGTAGCCACTGGGAGAGTTGTGGCGTCACATCGGGGTCCGTAGGCGGGGCAGAGCGGTCCGCCTCGTCGGACGGATCCGCGCTGAGCGTGCTGTGGCTGGAGGTGGGTAGGCGCTCTGCCTTGAGAAAGGCAGCCACGCCGGCGCGCGTGCGCTCATAATCGGTACGGCTGAGACGCAGGCCCAAAGCTTGCGCTCGCGCGAGGAACTCATCCGCGGGCCCGGCAGAGGGAGGCCGGGCGCCAGCGCGGCTAGACTCGGCGGCTGCCTCAGGCGCAGTCTCCGTCGGCATGACCCGCTCGCTGGCAGGCAACATGGCAAGGACAGCAAACGGGCAAAAAGCACCCACACGAGGCACCAAGACGCAGTGGGCTAAGACCGAGCCGCGCCCGCGGGTCGCACGCCGCTCGTGCCTGTGCGGCAGCGCGGCGCACGCGTCGTCCGTGCTCCACCTGGGCGCGAGCGCGTTCGCACGCGCTGGATTGGCCGAGACCGCGTAGCCCTATCGGAAAGCACGTGAGCCTGGCCACATTCTTTATGCACAGCGCGCAGCGGCGCCCGTGTGAGGTACCGCATGGCTCGGGCCCGTGTAGGCGCGCTAGGCTACATACTGATATACATGTCGCTCTTCCGTGCGCTGCGTCAGTGCGGGGGAAACGTACCTCTAGATATTCTTGGCGTCAGTGTCGTGCACGTACCTCGATCCAACAGCGATTCGATCCGCTTCTTGATCAGCGCTGGCGAAGGCTGGAAGCGTGGCAGCAGCTGGCGTACGACCTCGTTCACCAGCTCGTTGTGCGCCAGCTGCTGCCGGCTTTTCATGATGCGCACAATGCACGCCTGCGTAAGACATAGATTTGCCACGTACTTCCACTTGGTTCTTGCGCTCCTCCTCGACCTTGGCCGTGGTGGCCTGCCGCTCGCCCGGCGTCTCGACCTTGGCAGCCACTTGTGCAATTTTGATGCGCGCCAGCGGACACGTAAAGTCAGCGTTGAACGTAAAGCTGTCCGCCTCGTGCACATCGCGGCCCTTGGGCTCCTTGCGCAAGATCTTGTACTTGGCACACGCCAAACTCTGCAGTGTGCGCTGCAAATCCACGTCGCTCATCTGCGTGGCAGCGCGGATGGAGCGGTAGGCCAACGTGTCCGTCTGCTCAAACAAAAGGAGCACCATTAGCGCATACGTCGATAGCGAGAGCTCATGCGCGCGCGCGCGGAACTGCACACGCACATCCGCGGTGCCGAGCGACGGCTGCCACGTCAGTACGCGTCCGCGGTGCCGCGATGCGTAGAATTGCTCAAACGCGCTACACGCCTCGGCCAGCACAGGCGGCAGGACCGGGGGCTGCGCCGGCGCGGTGATCGGCCAGTAGGTGGCCGTCAGCACACGCACCTGCATCGGCCAGGGGCGCGGCGCAGGCGCACGCGCTTGCTCCCGCTCAAACGCCTGGAGCACCTCTTCACTGAGCTTCATGTCATTGAGCATGCCCTGCAGCTTCTGCACGTAGCTGTGCCCGCCCTCGACCTTGAGTCGTGCAATCATACCGCGCTCCGCTTCGTCCGACGCACTGCGTCCATGGAGCAAGCGGCGCGTGAGATGCAGCTTGTAGTACCTCTCAAACACGTCCTTCTCGTGCACAAAGCGGAATAGCGTGATGGTCTGTGTCAGTACACGCTCCATATCCGCGACCGCCCGCGAGCCTTTCTTCAAGTGCTCGTCAATGAACAGCGAGAGAAATTCGGGCGCGCGTGCCTGCATATTGACGAGGCTTTCCACCGCCTCGTTAATCGCCGCCTCGCAGCTCTTGTCGCCTGCGAAGCTGGTATAAAGCACGCCGTCGAGTTGCGCCTGGAGCGCCAGCACCTGCTCGACCCATGCCAGGGCCACCTCGAGCGGCGGCGCAGCGGGGCCCTCGCGCGGCGTCGCACTCGCCTCCTGGATACGCCGGCCCCGCGTCGCGACGTACTCCCGCAACGCGCGGTGCAGCGCAGGCAGGCCCGGCTGCACGCGCGCAAACAGGCGGTACAAGCGCTGAAGATCCGGTCGCGCATCGGCTTCCAGCAGGGCGACAAGGCCGCCACTGGGCATCGCCAGTACCTCGTCCAAATGGTCGGTGAGCAAATGCTGCTCCACGAGCGCTTGGAGTGCCGGCCATGTGGACGGCGAAAAGCACGCTGTGACACGCGCTTCTTCCTCCGCCAAGCGCCGCTCCGCCTGCTCGAGGTAGTGTGTCGCTTGCTGCAGGCCCAGCAAACGCACGGCCTCGGCGGTGTAGTACTCGGACGAGCACCGAAGGAAGAGAGGCTCCCAATCGTGCACGTACACACTCACGTCCGGTGCATGGCTCAGGGAAAGGAGCATATCAGTAATGGCCTTTAGCGTACGGCGTTCCACCACCGTGCCTTCCCGCTCGCAGTACACGTGTCGTAAGAGCGTGACCATAAGCTGTGCATAGCACGGCTGCCGGGAGGATCGCACAACGGTATCGCGAAATAGGTCAAGACCCACGTCCCAGATGGGGGCGCGCTGCTGGTTCGGCACGTACACGCGGTCCACATACTTGAGCACATCGCGAATCTTGCTCATGCACGAGTTGTGATCGTCCCATAGGTCGGTGAGTGCATGGAGGAAACGCTCGCTGGCACCCACTGTATGAAGCACCGATGCGTCGCCGCCGGGCAAAAGCCCCAGCGTGTGCGCCAGGCGGGGGGACGTGGATGGGAAGGCGGACATGGCCTCTTGCACTTGTGCCTCTTCCAGGGGAAAGAGCGGAACGAGTCGCGTGTCGAGCTGATGCGCGAGGTGCTCAGCCACTTGACGACGCACGCCTGCATAGAGCATATCGCCTTGTTGGTTCAGAATGAGACTGTATGCATAACGGTAATGTTCCTCGTAGCTCAGTTGGGAGATATTGTGCTGCTGAATCTGCGTGATCGCCGCCGAGAGGCGCGCCCACATTTCGTCTACCGGCACAGTGAGACCATGCTGCGTTAGCAATGACACTTACACTGCGTGGCGCGCGCAGCTTTTGGTGGCGCACGCCTATCCGGCGCGGTGGCCCAGACATGGCCGGTGCAGTGCGCGAGTCGCAGGAGCAGCGCGGGGGCCGCGCCGGCGCTGCCTCGGCGGTGGAGTCGTCGTATCACGTGATGTGATGAGTGTTGATCTGGCCGCGCACGACGCTCGTGGTCGGGGCGAACGTCATGGCCCTGTAGCATGAAGGCTACGGGGGAAGCATGGAGTGTGCGGCATGCGCGCTTGCGCGCCATGCTTCACACACCAGAGGTGATGGCGGCAGTTACGCCGCTGTCTGCGTACGCGGTGCGGCATGCGCCGGCCTTGCGTGTGCTTCTTGCTCAACTGCCGCTGGGTGGTCGGGACGAGGGCCGACTGGGGCGTGAGCTCGATTGCGCGCTCACGCTCCTGTGGGCCACCGGCCAAGTGCCGCGGCATATCCAGATTGAGCGCACGCGTGCGTTTGCGCGCACGCGCTTGGAAGAGATCCAGCAGGCCTCGCTTCAGACCACCGACTTTACCACACAATGCACGCTGCAGCATGGCGCCACCGGTACGGTGGAAATCGTGCGGTGCCGCATGAACCGCCAGCTGTACGTGCTCAAGACCATCCTAAAAGGCGTAGCGCGCCGCGAAGACTTTCGTTTCTCCCCTGTCTTTGAGAGCCAACTGCTCGCCCAAGGCGGTCGCGATGGCAGTCACTATGCCTACACCCCCGAGCTGCTCGCCGCGTTTCAGAGCGTCCGCTCTGTGCACATGGTCATGGAATACTTTCCTGCGGGCGATCTGGATGCGCTCCTCCAGGCGGCCGCGCAGGCCGATGTGGGGTACCCTGGGAAAAGCACCACCGGCGGCCTTTTGCACGAGTCGTGGGTCGTGCGCTATGCCATGGACATGGTCGCAGCGCTCGGGTGGCTGCATGCGCTGCAGTTTGTGCACCGCGATGTGAAACCGTCCAACTTTTTGCTCCACAGAAGCGGGCGGCTGAAGCTGTGCGACTTTGCGACCTGCGCGCCGTTCCGCACGTTTGACGAGCAGGGACGCCGCGTGCTCGCTTACTATACCAAGCGCCCCGCCGGTACGTGTGACTATATTGCACCAGAGGTTCTGCGGTGCGAAGAAGAGCGCCTCCAACATGAGTACACATTGTCGCCGGCCTCGGGCGAGAACGCAGCGGCGATGCCCGACACGTACGTGGCCGGTGCGTATGGCCCCGCT
The DNA here is from genome assembly GCA_029542865.1 of Malassezia equina. Classification (NCBI taxonomy): domain Eukaryota; kingdom Fungi; phylum Basidiomycota; class Malasseziomycetes; order Malasseziales; family Malasseziaceae; genus Malassezia; species Malassezia equina. The sequence continues at coordinate 936,408 of CP119901.1, forward strand.
GTCGATTGGTGGAGCTTGGGTGTGGTGCTGTATGAGATGACGTTTGGGCGTTTGCCGTTTTGGGCGCCGCAACCGGCCGATGTGTATGCGCACATTGCGCACCATGAGCAGCACTTTGAGCTGCCTACGCCGCTGCCGTGCAGTGCCATGCTGGCCGATCTCATCTGCTCGCTCGTATGCACCGAGTCACAACGTCTTGGGCGGCATAGCACGGCCGATGTACAGGCGCACCCCGCGCTGCGTGACGCGCCCTGGCACGACCTCACGCAGCGTGCTCCGCCGTTTGTGCCGGACTTGGGCGATGTACGCGTGTCCCAGGTCAGTGTGCTGCACAGCCCCGGGGTGTCGCGGCATGACGCAGCCGTGGGTCTCGACTCTGTCACATTGGATACGCCGCCGAGCTTTTCAGCGATGTACCAAGGGCCCCTGGACCAATTTCCTGCGTTTGAAGCGAGTGACGTGTCATGGGCCCCGGACGCCTCGCTGGGTCGAGCCGTGTCGCCCCCGGCATCGTCGCCGCAGCCACAGCCAGAATCGGCGCCGAGGGAAGCAATGGCGTCGCCTATGACAGGACCGCCGCCCTCGCCGCTGAGTCCGGCTGCGTGTGCGGACCTGGATACGCACTTTTGTGCGTTTAGCTTCCTGCCAGAGGCCCAGGCCTTGGCCCCGCCCAAGCCGCCGCTCATGCGCCGTACATCGACGTCGCCGCCAGCCACCTCGACCCCATTCGGCAAGGCCATCTCGCCGATTCCCTCGCCATCGCCGTCCAACGAGCAGTCGCCGGAGGAGATGGCACAGCGCGTGCGAGCCAGCATGATGCACACGCCGTTCAAGTCGGTGGATACGTCGTCGCCCGTACTGCACTCGCCGTACCCATTCCCACCGCCTGTGCGTCCGCTTCAGGCGGCGCGCTCGCCGCTCACGCTCGTGCACAGCACGATGGGTGCTGATTCACGGCATTCTGGTGGCAGTACCTCGAAACGCAGTGTATCAGAGCGGCAAGCGTGGGCCGAAATGATGGATGCGGTGGAGCGCAGTGTGCGCAAGCCGCGCGCGCGCGATGCCCCGCCGCGGCTGTCCAAACTGCGGCCGATGACCGACGAGAGGGCCTACGCCTCCAGTGTGTCGTCCGACGAGGAGAGTAGCTCGAGCGATGGGTCGACAGGCTCTATCGCGTCCAGTCCCTCGACATCGCCAGCGCTACGGCACCGAGCATCGTGCCGCGAGATGCGGCGCTCCATGAACGACGATGGACGATGCCCAGAGCTGCGGCAGCGGCGCAGCATGCGGCAACTTCGCCTGGACGCACAAGTGACGTCGACGCCGACACGCGCAGCGCGCAGTCTATCCATCCTACCCTCCGATGTGAGTGGCGTTGCGTCCTCTTCCGCGGCGTCCCCACCCCGCGGTCATACGCTGCGGACGCTGCGTGGCAGTGCCTCGGTGCGAGACTTTCGAACCGAGTATGTGCGCCTCGAGACCGAGTCGTTGGTGCTACCAACGATAGCGCCGCCGTTGACGCATGTGGCACAGCCACGTACTGCGATCGACAGCCGACGCACCTTGTCCGAGTACCGCCGCGCGCCACGTACGCTGAACGAGTCGGAAGATGCGTTCGGGCGCCGCACCTCGCTGACCCAGCCGCCCATGACACGACGTATGCAGTCGTCGCTCGGCCTGTCAGGGCTGTACCGCCAAGGGCGGGCAAGTATGTTGGGTGTACCACGCGCACCGAGCGTGCCCAGTGTACCAGAAACGCAAGCGCCTTCGCCGCCGCCCCACCGCGATGCGTTGGCGACCATGGCCTCGGAGCAGGCGCACATTGAGGATCACGTGTCGAGCCTCGAGCGCGAGTTGCGCCAGTTGCGTACGCGTGTAGATCGTATGCCTCTATAGAATGCAAGGGTATCGGGATCATCATCCGCCGCTTAGGGCAGGCGGTCGCGCAAGCGCCACGATGGGCGCAGTCGTGCAAATTCGGCCGGTTCGCCAAGTCGTCCCGCGTCTGCGGCACGCAACGCAGGGCTGCCATGGCCATGCAAGAGGCGGCCTTCCGTGGGGGGCATCGGGGGCGACGGGTGCATACGTACGGCCCCAGGATACATCGGCATGCCGTAGCTCGGCACGTCGTAGCGCGTACGCCGAAGATCGGTGAGTGTGCGCTCAGTGCGCTCCAAAAGTTCATGGAGTCGCGAGCGCTCGACATAAAGCTCATCACGCAAACGCTCAAGCTCCAGTACATGAGGACTGTAGGACGCGCGATGGTAACTAAGCGGCGCATGGGCGGGCGGCAACGGCTCGCACGGCACAGATGCCGTGCCCTCGTCCGCCTCGAGACGCGGCGACGCAGCAGGCGTCTCGTTGTGCGCCCAACGCGAGGAGCCCACTTCCATGAGCACCATGGCTGCCTCGCGTTCGCGCTCCGCACGCACGCCTGGCTCTTCGGGGGGGCGTTGCATGGGACGCACAGCAGGGGAAGAAGAGTGTTTTCGTGGCGCCTGGGAGGTACCATTTGTCCCCAAAAGGCGCTTGCGTCGCTTGATCACGGTTTTTCGCATGCCAATAGGACGGTGCGTACCGTGAAGTTTGTGGTACAGACCGCAGGCATTGCAGATATTATTCCCATCCTCGTCACGGCGCCACAACGGCGTGGTGGTGGTCTGGCAGTTGGTGCATCGCAGCGCCTCGATCGCGGGTTTTTCCTCGGTAGACGTGGATTTCTCCGACGACGCCGACGTCGATGCAGAGGCGGAGGCAGATGCCTGGGCTGGTGCGGATGCTGTGGGCGACGCAGCAATCTCAGAGGAGGGCATGACATTGTTAAACGTCGGGCACCCCTTGCACTCGGACGAGCCGCCGGTGCCATTACAGAGACCTTGACCGGGACACGTGCCAGCGCTAGGAGCGGGCGGCGGACTGGCAGCACGCCTATGTGTATCCGCGTGAGGCGCCGTATCGTGAGAAGAGTCCCATACCTGTGAGGGGGAATCGGATGGCTTGAGCGCCTGTTCCGTGGCGTCCATACCGCCCGGGGCGGACGCCTCCGAGCTACTGTCGGAGGGGCGTCGTGCCGGGCGAGCGTGGTGCCAAAGCGGTGCCGATCCAGGGCTCCGTGGCGTAGTATGGCACTGCACTGGCACGGCATCATTCAAAAGAGGGGCAATGTGCGGCTTCACAGAGGCCATGGAATAGGACGGCTGCGCCTCGAGTACGCGATGCTCGAGCCCTGAAACAGCCATGGGGAAGTGGCAAGAACCAGCAAGCGACGTGCCACAGGAGAGCAGAGTGACTCGATAACTCCTAGCGTTATGTCAACGCAATGCTTTGGATCACCCAAGTGTGATGCCCAGATAACAGCACGCAAGAGCTCCTCGTGTCGCCAATCTGCGCTGGAAGATAACGCCGACGCAGAAGATAACTCCGTCTTTTGCGTTTTTCCCACCGCCTGCTTTGGGTCCGATAGCGAGGCGATCGGATGATCGGCCGTCTGATTGGTCAACGCGGTGGCGAGCCTCCGACGTGCCCTATCTGCTGGGACCTGCGTCCAGACCCAATCGCACGTGCCGACCACGGGCCCCGACTACAGGCCCACGTGGTAGCCAGCGCAAGCAGGCGTGTTGGAAGGCCGTGCCATGGGCTCGCTGGCGAATGAGGCATGGATAGAAGATCGTCTGGCAGACTACGATGGCGGCCTAGAGCATAGGACTATGTATTGATACATGTACTCCCTACAACCTATCGCCCAGCCCACCTATGGCTGAATTAGGAAGAAACGACGAGATGTAAAGGAGACATCCATCACCAGCGCCCCTCACCGCCTAGCCGCGCTACAGGCCGACTAGGGCAGCGGGTGGCGCGGAACATGCGGAGAGCCAAGGAGTATCCTTAGGCGCGGGCACGGTTCTCCGCCTCAGCCTGCCTGATGCGTTCCTCGAGGGTCTTCGACTTGTACACCTGCGAGGCCGTCAGATGGTCGCGGTCCGACATTTGGCGGTGGTCCGAGTAGCGCATACCATCCGCCACCGAGCCCTGGTACGACGAAGTCGTCCGCTGCAGCTCATTGCCGTGGTTCGTTTCGGTGCGGTTCATCGACTTGTCCTTATTACCGCCGAGAGAAGAGAAGCAAGAGCCCTGGTCGTTAGGCAGCGCCACGTACCATGATAAATAAAGGTGGAAGGGAAAACACTCGTCCGTGAGCGTCAGATGAGTATTGTGCACGTGACCTCTATCGCAGGGACCTCCGAAGCGACGGCCGTTCAGCACCGCGGAACCACGGTGGCGCACGGCATTCCGCCATGGCGAATCGCACCGCCGACGAACTACTCAAATGGGGCATCCGTAATGCACCCATGAACCCAGATGGTACATCGTCTGTGTCGCAAGTGGCCGCAGATGTGGCCGCCGGACGTCGGCCCGACTTGGCCGATCCGGGTCTGTACGACGCCATTATGGGAAAGAGCGAGGCACAAATGATGCAGGAAGAGCTCGCAGTGGCCGAGGATGCTTCGCGTTCGGTAGAGGACCGTTGCACGGCGCTTGACAACTTTGAGATGCTCATCGAGCAGGTCGACAACGCGTGCAACATGGCACCGATGGGCATGTGGCCAGCGATGCGCGCGCTGCTCGATGCGCAGGAGCCAGAGATCCAGAGCGCCACGGCGTGGGTCATTGGTACAGCCATTCAGAACAACGACAAGGCGCAGGCTGCGGCGCTCTCGCACGATGTCCTGGCCCCGCTCCTCCTTCTCTTGTCGTCGTCGAACAGTGGCGTGCAGAACAAGAGCGCGTATGCGCTTAGCTCGCTGCTCAAGCACTATCCCGCGGCTGTGCTACAGTTTGCTACAGCCGGTGGATGGGCGTCCCTGCAGCGCGCCCTGGAGAGTGACAATCTCGTGCTGCGACGCAAGGTGGTCTTTTTGCTGACCCAGCTCGTGCGTCAGACGCGCGAGGCGCACGAGGCGCCGGCTGTGCCTGCGACATCCGTCCCGACCTCGGCGCCGCGCGAAGAGGTGCCGGCCACGCAGCAGGAGGGCGTGCGGCATCCGGACGTGGCTCAGGCTTTGGCCGACACGGGGCTGCTGGATGTGGTGCTCGATTCGCTGCTGCCCGGTCCAACGGGGCCTCATGCCTATTGCGCGGGCGTGCCTGTGCGGGAGGACGAAGATTATGCGCAAAAGGCCACGGAACTGATCATGGCAGTATTGGAAGCGGACCCCTTGCCCACTGTATTGCCGAACATGAAGTTGGCAAAGCTGCTGCAAGACCTCGAGGCGCCTGCCAATGCGCCGCGCGCGCGTGCCTTGGACGTGGACGAGACGCCACTGATCCGCTACCTGACGCTATGAGAGAGACATGCTCACCGATTCGTCCATGTCGTGGGTCGTTGGCTGCAAAGCCGGCGGCAGGCCCTGTGCGACGCGCGCGTCCAGGGCGAGGCGCAGGAGCTCGGTGCCGATGGGGTCACGCGGATCGATACCGAGGCCTTCATGATACCAGCCGATCGCGTCGGCCAAGTCACCGCGCCGGTGCGCACATAGACCCAGCGCGATGTAGGCCGATGCACATGCCGGATCGTAGTCAAGTACACGCAAGAAACAGGCACGCGCCTCATCGTCGCGCTTTACGCGGCAGTACGCGAGGCCAAGATTCAGGTGCACAGCACTCCAAGCGGCCGCCGGCTGCTGCGTGTCCGCAGCGGCCTGGAGCGCCGTGCGGAAGCAGTCGATGGCCTCGGTGTATTGCCCACTTTGGAAAAGCGCTACGCCACGCTCGTTCGCACACAAAGGATCGTCACCAAGCTCCTCGGCCGCACTCTGAAGGAACAGCTGCGCGAGGCTGCGGTTCCCTTGCGCCAAATGCTCCATGCCTAGAAACAGGCGCGGCAGGCCCGAATTGGGGAATTTGCGGGCGGCGGTGGAGTACGCTGTGATCGCTTGGTCCGACTCGCCCTCGAGCGCAAAGCTGTGGCCAAACGCAATCCACGATGGAGCAAAGCGGGGATCGAGTAGCGACGCCTTGCTAAAGTAGCGGCGCGCCTCGCCCCAGCGCTGGGCGGACGCGTACCATGTGCCCACCGCGTACCACGCCTCGCAACTGTCAGGGTAAGCCTCGGTGAGCTTGTGAGCAAGGAGGAAGAGGGCAGGGTGCAGGCGCGGCAGGTAGTACATGCACGCGATATGTACCGGCAGTGCCAGCATCGCACCGGGGTCGAGCGCCAGCAAGTGGCTCGTTACCGTGTGTGCGTCCTCGTACCGCATCTCTTGGTACAGCGCCTCAGAGAGACTTTGCAGTATGTTTGCATGGGTGCGCAGCGCCCCATGCTGTTCCACAAGTCGCTGACGCGCGGCGGCAGCCTGGGCGGCATGCGCTTGCGCACGCTTCGGAAGGCGCGCCGTGTACATGAGGCGCACATAGGCGAGATCCGCGCGGGCCTCGGCGTCGGAGCCTGCCTGCGCAGCATACTCCAGCGACTGCACAAAGTCCCACAGCTCGTCCTCACCGAGGAGGCACCCATCCAGCAGCGCCGAGAAGCTGTCGTAATTTTTTACATCGAGGGCGAGCGCCAGCATAAACGCTTCTTTGGCCTTCCATGGCTCGTCCAAACGCAAGTGGATCTGGCCACGCAAGTGACACACACTCGAGCTGAGTTTCAAGCCGCCATCGAGCGCGGGCGTCTTGGCCGATGCGCGCCCCGTCCAGCGTGTGTGGTCCTCGCCGGTTAGCTCCAGCGCCTCATGGAAGCGCCCAAGACGCACAAGGCACTGGGCTGCGAGGTAGCGACACGGCGAGCTCCAATTGACCAAGCAGGGCCCCTGCGCCTCTGTATCGCTGGGCACAACCAGACGTGGAAATTCGGTATCGATAGGCAAGCATGTGGGGCCAGTTACATGGAAGGGGTCTGTCAGCGAGGGTGACCGCTTTCGTCGCCGAGATACGCGGCGTGGACCGTCGTCCGCAGGCGCCTCGTCAAGCGCATCGGCGCTGCTAGTGTCTGTGACGCTGGTGTAGGTACCAGCGCGCGCACGGCGCGCCTGGATCGCAGGTGGGAGCACACTGTTGGATCGTGTCGCCTCCAAGGCCGCCTGCAGTGCATCGCCTTGGGTCCCCACAGGCGTGGCGCCAGGCGCCGACACATCGAGCGGCACCGCACCGCACCGCAGCGGCGTGGTAAGTAAATGCTCCGCACGCGCGTATTGGTGTGTGTAAAAGTAGGCCTGCGCGAGCCAGTAGGCATCGTTGTACGCGAGTTCCGTGGCTGAGGTGAGTGGGCTATACGTACGCTCAAGCGCTACCACTTGCTGGCCCCAAAAGATGGCCGTTTCGTACATGTGTTGCTTCATTGCATCATGCATCCAGCGGCGCAAACGCGCAGGAAGCGTCGAGGGTAAAGCCTCGTCGGCATCGCTAGTCGGTGGCGGCGGTGCCTCATGAACAATGACGCTCGCATTGGAGGCCTCCGTCGACGCATCGCTGAGCGACTCGCGCGCACGCGCACGAGTCCAAGGCGCGTTGCTGCGCGATATTTTGCGAGGTCGCTGCTTGCCAAGCATGGGCGGTGGCATACGTGCCTGATCACCTCCAAGCACGGGGGTATGCATGCCCGGTCCCGCGGAGACGCTGGCGAGCGTGGGCACCAGGTCCAGCAGGCCACTGTTGCTCGCCTCGTCGTCCTGCCGCACGACACTCAGGCTACCATCAGCGTGCAAGGACGAACGAGGCAGTGGACTTGCCTCTGTCGAGAGCCGGCGCGCGTGCGCCGTGGATGCGAGCCGCCTCGGTGGCATGCAGCAAAGCCACACAGAGGTCGGCCGCGGCCGGTCTTGACACCTCCACACGCGCCACGTCGTTGTCGGCACGAGCGATGGCCGCGCCGCGTGTGACGGCGCGTCCTGCGAGTGCGCGCGGCGCACGAGCGCGCAAAGCGCCTTGGGCCTTTCTTCACGAGTCGGATTGTGTGCAAGCGTGCTGTGCGCCAGGCCCACGACCCCATAAGCCCAGCTACCATCGACCACTCTTGTTGGATACGCCTGCCTCGGCGCAACAGCTGCTAGCGTGGTTTGATGCGACGCAGCATGATCGCGATATGCCGTGGCGGCAGCCATGGATGGATGTGGAAGCGCCTCTGCCGAAACGCGTCCACACAAAAACGTCGGAGGCTGCCCACACGACAGCCAGGACCGAGGCGCTGCAGAAACGCGCCTACGAGGTATGGATCTCGGAGATCATGCTGCAGCAAACGCGTGTCGAGACCGTGCGCAGCTACTGGCGCGCATGGATGGAAAAGTGGCCGACCATCCAAGCGCTTGCCGACGCGTCCGTGGACGATGTTCTGGCGGCCTGGCGCGGTTTGGGCTACTATGGACGTGCGCGTCGTATCCACGAGGCGGCGCGAAAAGTGATGCGCGAGCTTGGGGGCTGCCTCCCAGAGCACGCTGACGCGCTAGGACGCGATATTCCCGGCGTGGGACCCTACACGGCCGGTGCGATATCATCGATCGTATTTGGGCATGCGGTGCCTATTCTCGATGGCAACGTGGCGCGGGTGCTTAGCCGGCAAACGGGTCTCTATGCCGATCCCCGAGCGAAAAGCACAACAGATTTGCAATGGGAGTTGGCGCGTCTCCTCGTTGAATGGGTGGCGCCAGCGCGCCCCAGCGACGTGCCCGGGCGCTGGAACCAGGGCCTAATGGAGCTGGGAAGCACGCTGTGCACGCCCACCCGGCCAAGCTGCGAAGCATGCCCGATTCAGGCGACGTGCCGGGCGTATGCAGAAGGTGTACGCTACGAAGCATCGCTCGCAGGCCCGTCCAAGGCCATGGACGCACCGTGCCCGGATGTGGAAGATTTGTGCACGCAGTGTGTGCCGCTGCCCGAGCCCACGGAGGAGGATAATGCACCGGCTCCCAAAAGCACGAAAAAGCTCACGCAAATGACGCTGCAAGGCTTTGCCGCAGCATCACCGAGCCCAGACACAAAAGGCCGCCGCAGTGTGCCGCCGCGCATTCGTTACGCGCAATTGTTCCCTATGCGCGTCGCAAAACAGGCGCCTCGTTGCGAGGTACGACGCGTGTGCATTGTGAGGTACAGCCGTGCTAAGGAGCAGCCGATGTACCTACTGCACCAACGACCAGAAGAGGGCCTCTTGGCCAGCCTCTGGGAGTTCCCTACCGAGGTGCTACAGGACGAGACAGGCGAGTGCGATCCGCCGGCCATGGAGCGCGGCGCGCGCTCGTTCGTCGAAACGCTACGCGCTCCACCGCCGCACGACACGTCCCACACGCTGCAGGCAGAGGCCGCGCAGTACCTGGGCACCGTGCGCCATGAATTCAGTCACCTACATTGGCTCATGCATGTCGTCCTGATCGACGTGGTACTCGGCCCGCCGGCCACCGCCTCGACCCGTCCGCAGGTGGGCCGTGCGCGCGATTGGCTCCCTAGCGCTGGGGTCGAAGCTGCCTCCATGGGCACAGGCCTGCGGCGGTGCTGGGCGCTCGTGACCGCTCGAACGTGATCGAACAAGACCGCACCGCCACGAACGAGGTGTGGTCACGTGATGCGTCGGGACGGTGGTATGTAGCAATGGATGTGTCATGACTGGCATGCATGACTCACGTAATGACGTAGACGTCGATAGGGCTTATCCACACCATTGGCGCAAATCGGGCCGCGGAATGGACGTGGATCGAAGGTGAACGTGGATACACCTAGCCCCAGCTAATAGGACCGAGCCATTTGTGCCCACGGTCGGCGGCCAGACCACCAGGCAAAATAAAAACCGCGCGCCGCCCACGAAGCCCCTTCACCACCCCCCGCCTTACCTGTTCAGGCTCCCTGTCACCAAACTCACGACTGGTCGTGATATACTCTTCCCTCAAGACTCACAGCAAGATCCCCATGAAGTTCACTACGATCCTCTCCATTGTCTCTATGATTGCCATGGGCATCGCTCAGGCCGCGCCTACGGAGCGTGCCTACGAGGTCAAGGCCCGTGTCCAGGCCGAGAACGGTCTGGAGAAGCGTGGCAGTGGTAAGATGACCTGGTACGCTGGCGGTATGCTTAACGCTCCCGCTTGCGGTGGCTCGACCCCTTCGGATGACGACCTGGTTGTCGCCGTCGCTCAGCACGGTGGCTACGGCTCGTGCAACCAGAAGGTGCGCTTCCACTACCAGGGCAAGCACGTCGAGGCCACCATTCGTGACTACTGCGAGGGCTGCGACTTTGGCCACTTTGACGCCACCAAGGGTCTCTTCTCGCACTTTGCGGACCTCGACAAGGGTGTGCTTACAGGCCTCAACTACGAGCTTCTCTAAGCATCTCATTGCGTGAAAACAGGGTTTGAGTAACGGTTATGGTGACAATTTCATGGTTTTTACGAACAGTGCCCCTCCAGGCGGATTCCTACTTTTTCTCAAGTTCGCAGGCATGACCTGCCGCGATGCCTAGATCCTGAATCGATGGCTCGCATTTTTGTTGATTCTGGGACATGTCCATGTCCGCTTCGTTTGTCACTTCATTTCCGCTGTTGCTATAGTTGCTGGTCGACTAGGCTCCTTTTTTGTCAATGCTTTTTTCACTCGATCATAGTGGGTATCTGTGTGCTACAGGAAGGACGAGCGCATAGGCGGGCGGCCGAGTGTCGAGCTGCCACCGCGTACCGGCCAGTAGTGCCCGCCCAGCTGCTGCAGTGCACTCCATGCTTCGGTGCTTCGCTCGGCCAAGGAGTTGAGCGATACTTGGCTCCATGGAGGAGCGAGGAAGGCCGATGCATTTTGCGCCGCTTGGAGCGCCGCTTGGGCGCCCGAGGAGCTGGAGGACGAGGATTTGCGCGCTTGCGCCACATCGTGACTTGCGTCCACAATCTCAGCGATGCTTGTCTCCAGCACGAGGCCGCCTTGAATCACTTGGTCCACAATCGCATGCACCTCGTCGAAATGGAAGATGAGATCCAACTCGCACACGTTCTCAAAGCAGCGGTCCAAGGCTTCCACCATCACTTGGATGAGATCCAATATACCCAGCTCGCTTTCACTCTGATCCACGACCAACACAAAATACAGCGTGGCATAATGTCGGTAGATCACACGTAGCTCATCGTCGGGGCGCCAGCGACGCGTAGCAACGCTCGCCTTGGCCGAGGGCGCCTCGTCGTAACTGACCCAAGGATCTGTCGCGGGGCTCTCTTCATCACAAAGCACCTGACCATGTTCCTGATCCCGCATTTTGGACCACGCATCACCACTGGCAGGGGGCAAAAGCGGCGTCAACTCGGGTGCATCCAGAAAGTTGCACACGGCCTTGTCGTCACGTTGGCTGACCAGCTGGAAAATGAGCTGGATCAAGGCCTGCTGACGATCTGTAGGAAGTGGCGAATAGAATTTAGACAGCCTCGGTCGACCATAATTGTTAATGATCAGGGCCGCGCGGATGGTCATGGGGCGCCGACGATCTCCGCTCGAGGTCGGGGGGGAACGTCGGCCTTGCCACCTCCACATTCGCACTACGGGGGCGACGTATAGTAGTACAAACGCGATGCCATATCGCTCACGAGCCAGTCGAGCCCTTCGTCCATGTGTGCGCCAGTATGAGCGCTGCATGCCTGGATACGCCATGAGTGGGACTGTATATCATTTAATCGCAAATGCTTGTTGTGAGTACCAGGCACGTACGTGACGCAGCGTCTCTGGGGAGAGGGCGCCCGGTAGATCCTGCTTGTTGGCCAAGACTAGCAAGCTGGCGCCAGCAAGTCGCTTGCGTAAGTAGTCTAGCGTACCTCTTCGCTGAGTAGCTTCCAAAGTTCCTCGCGGCAGTCGTCAATACGATCAGGGTCGCCGCTGTCGACCACCCATACAATCCCGTCCGTCTTTTCAAAGTAGTTTCGCCAGTACGGCCTGAGAGACTTTTGCCCGCCCACGTCCCCTGTGCGAATGAGCTGGATGTGCCATGTACATACAGATATTGATGGTATAGCTGGGCGTCACGATCATGGTACGTACCCGTCACGAGTCAGTGTTCGAATAGAAAAGCCCAACGTCGGACTCACGGTATCAATAGGCTCGTGCATAAAATGCTTCAAGGTGGTAGTTTTGCCAGCATTGTCCAATCCAAGAAACAGAATCCGCAGCTCCTTGTTCTTGTCTGTTGTGAGATGATTAAACGAACACTTGGTCTTTTGAATGATGGACAGCAGCCCCATCCCCTGGCGCCAGGCGCGTCGTGGCCGCCTTTCGAAGTGGAGGTGCCTCCACGCTGGGCCGGCAAATCTGAGCCGGCGTGGCCGGCCACACGAGGTGCACGCGCGCCCAATCAGGCGATTTGTCATACTCGGCTCGGCAGTGGGGAAAGGGGCCTCCGGTGGACCACCTTCCCCACTTCAATCACCATGACCAAAGAACTGAAGCGTTACTCGCGCGACGAAATCGCCAAGGTATGTGCCAAGAAAGGCATGGGCGCTCATAAAACAGCATAACAAGCCTGATGATCTTTGGATCATCATCGACTCGTATGTGTACGACCTGAGCGACTTTATCGACGCCCACCCTGGTGGCGAGGCGGTGCTGTTGATGGACGACGTCGCTGGCCAGGATGTGACCGAGACCTTCTTGTACGTACATGCATTTCTTACTCAATAGCGGCCTGCATGCTATGGAGGTGCTCATGAAGCCTATGGCCCAGAAGATGATCATTGGCCAAGTCGAGGACGAGGAGCCTGGACTGCACGTACGTATACAAGCGCTGACACCAAGTACCCCAAGAATGGCGAGCTGTCCAAGGTGCCGTATGCGGAGCCCTCGTGGCTCGTGGAGCCCTTCCGCTCGCCCTACTACAACGAGTCGCACCGCCGCTTCCAGAAGGCCATGCGCGCCTTTTGCGAGGAGCATGTGTTCCCGGTGGCGGAGGCCTGTGAGGCGAATGGAAAGCGCCCCGATGTCGAGCTGGTCAAGCTGATGGGCGAGAATGGATTGAACGCCATGCGTCTGGGTCCCGGCAAGCACCTGCGTGGTCGCAAGCTGCTTGGTGACGTCAAGCCGGAGGAGTTTGACTACTTCCATGAGATGATTATCACCCAAGAGCTTAGCCGCTGTGGCTGTCGTGGCTTTATGGATGCGCTTCAGGGTGGTATGGTCATTGGTCTTCCCCCCGTCATCAACTTTGGCTCGGATGAGATGAAGCAGGAGATCGTGGAGCCTGTCTTTCGCGGTGAGAAGTTCATTAGCTTGGCCATCACGGAGGCATTCGCTGGCAGTGACGTCATGGGCCTGCGCACCTTTGCTCAGAAGACGGAGGACGGTAAGCACTACATCGTCAACGGCACCAAGAAGTGGATCACCAACGGTCACTTTGCTGACTACTTCACCACGGCTGTCCGCACAGAGGAAGGCTTTGCGGTGCTGCTCATTCCTCGTGCGCTGGGTGTGCAAACTCGTCAGCTCCACACGTCGTACTCGACGTCGGCGGGCACAGCGTTTGTCATGTTCAACAACATCAAGGTGCCCGCGAAGAACCTCATCGGCACAGACGGCATGGGTATCCCGATCGTTTTGTCCAACTTTAACCACGAGCGCTGGGCTATGTGCTGTGGTACGATCCGCGGTATGCGTGGTGTCCTAGAGATCCTGATGAAGTGGATCCACCAGCGCAAGGTGTTCGGTCGTCCCCTCACGTCGCAGGCGGTAGTGCGCCAGAAGATGGCCTTTATGCTGGCTCAGGCCGAGGCGGCACAGACCTATTTGGAGCACCTGACGTACCAGATGAACAACATGTCGTACAAGGAGCAGGCCAAGTACCTCGCTGGTCCCTTGGCCTTCCTCAAGGCCTGGTCCACCCGCGTCAGCCACGAGGTGGCGGACAATGCCGTCCAGATCATGGGCGGTCGTGGTTTGACCCGCACGGGTATGGGTCGCAAGATCGAGAACTACAACCGCAACTACAAGTTCGATGCGGTACTTGGCGGTACCGAGGAGATTTTGGCAGACCTTGGTATTCGCCAGGCCCTCCGCTTCTTCCCTAACGACGTCAAGCTCTGAGCGCAGAAGTTGTATGCCCCGCCATGATCGATAGCCGTATAGCCTCCGTACGAAAAAAAAAATTGACAGTACGTGGAGGGCCGTTTTGAGCGTGCCAAGGTATGGCCCGCACCACCAAGCCGCGTGCCTCCCAGCACGTTCCCAAGACGCTTTCTAGCGTATCGCACGCGTCTCGTGGATCCAAAAAGAGTCAAAAGCGCTCGTGCAAGGCACAGGATGAGGCAAGTCGTCTTGCCTTGGACGCACTGATAGATCAAATCCGCCCGTCGCCAGCGGCGCTCAAGAAACGGGCCCCTACGCCACAGCGGGTGGCGCGTCGGAGCAATGTGTCGCAAGCACTGAAAGAGTTTGAAAATCTGTCTACCTAATCAGAGTTTGGAGGATGACACCTTCGCAGGCGGAAGGTCGCCAATCCGCATAGAGTCTATGGGCACATTGACATTCACGCGTGCGTCTGCATGTTGATGATGATCAAAAGAGAACACTTGGCGCTGGTGCGCAGACAGTCCATGGTCAGGTACGATGGCAGAGTCATTGTGGATGTGCAACAGCCGCGATGCAACGAGTCGGCCTAACAACGGCAAGAACTTGAGCCCATAGCCCGAGTCGCCCGACGCCACAAGAAGGCCGTCCACGTCCGGATGGAAGTCAATCAGGAAGTTTTCATCGCGGGTGTCACAGTACCAGCAAATGCGTGTAAAGTGGATTTGTGCGGGGCTGTCTGGCTCGCCAAGGCGCAGCAATGGATACATGTTCTGGAGCTCGCGAAGCATGGCATCCACATGTGGGTGCTGGTCCGCGGGTGGGAATGCGTTCGTGGCACTGTTCGGCGTTGGGGTGCTTGCTCCTGTCTGTGTGTGAGTAACAGGCACGTACTCCGTGGATGGCGCATTTCAAAATACCGTCCGCACTAGGCTCAAATGCGTACATGCCCGTATTCATGTCGAACACGACAGGCATCCCTCGGAAAAGCCGCGCCACCTCGGGCTGGATCCGTAGGGTCAGCACGCAGTGGGCCGAAGGCTTCAGCAGGCCAGGAGGGAGGAGGAGCTTACAACGGTCTAGCAGAGAAGGCGTCCAATTGCCTGCCGCAACAATGATATGATCCGCATGAAACTGGCGCCCATCGCTAGCGACAGCGCCGCAGACGCGTGGCTTGCCGTGCGTTTCTGTCATCAAGAATTTGTCGATCGTCACGTTCGAGTGAACGGTGGCACCGAGGCGCTGTGCTTCGTCCGGCACGGCGAACGTCGCTTCCCGCGCATGTACCCATCCTGCCTGTGGATTGAAGTAGCCCACCTGCTTCTGGTCCCCAAAGGATGTGTATGCGGGGTCAAGATGCAGTCGAAGTGACGCAGGAAAGACCTGCTCAGACTCCTCGGCAGACGTGATGGTGCGTGCCATGGGGTACCGCCGCGGAACACTCTTCGTGGGGTATGCATGGCCCACGGGTTCCGCGGCATGCTTCACGCCTTGTTGGATCCATGGCACATCCACCGACGAGGGTCGGCCTGAACGGAAAAAAATGCCCACTTCGTGGAAGTAGGGTGCATACAGAGGATGAGAACGCCACAAATCAGTTGCTTTTTTTCCGAGATCATGATATAGCGCACCCTAGCATTAGTATCGAAGCGTTCCGTGTAGTCAGCTCGAACGATCTTGTAGATCATGCGAAGCGGCGGATTCCGACGCGTAGCCATCCAGCGATTGATCGACGACAGTGAAATGGTGTCCAAGTTGGGCCAGATCGAGGGCCGATGAGGCGCCAAAGACACCGGCGCCAATGAGGAGGACCTGGCTAGAGGCGCTCATCGTGTCTGGCAAGCATGCCAGCCTTCTTGCCCACGCCTCTTATCTCTCCACATGGCAGGCTGCACGAGGAAATTCGGCCCATTTCGCGGATCGGGCAACGCGAAACTCGTTGCACGCGTCGGCTCTGTTTGTCAGCATCCTTGGACCCTCGCACCATGTCCGCGAGTGCAGATGGCCGTGAGGCGCTGCCCCAAGATCAAACGACCCCATTGCTTACCAGCAAGGATACCCAAGAGCCGCAGCACATCTCCAACGACACACCGACGGTGGACATGTCCATGGATCCCGCCACATGGGAGAACGACGCGACGATTGTCAAGGCCACAAAGAAGCAGGACGCGACATCCCTCGCCACGGTCTCATGCGTGGGGCCGAGCACCACTACCTTTTCTTTGGATGCATCACCGCTCCCGACCAAAAGCTCTGAGCCACGCTTGTCAAGTGCTGCCGTACCCCCTGTGACATCCACGACGCCTGCCACGTCGGAGCCCTTGGCTGAGCCGGCGGCATCGACGCCCACTGAACCTGCTGGGGCACAGCGTACGACGGCTTCCCATGACAAGGCGGACACCCAGGCCACCAAGCCCTCCTCACCCACCGAAGGCAAACCTTCCGCCGATGAAGGCGCCGTGAAATCCAGTCAGAAGGCCGACCCCCCTTCTAGTGCACCTTCGCAGGCAGTCTTAGAGACGCGCAAGGACGAAGGGCAAGCGAGACATACATCATCGGCCAGAGAGGAGGACTCTGACAGGGAGGAAAGCGAGGATAGCGAGACGCCCGAGGAAGAGCCCACAGACGACGGGACAGAGGAGCGGCCAGAAGCTGCCGATGAGGATACCGCCGAAGCAGAAAGCTCACAGTCGCAGGCCCCCAAAACACGCAAACGACCTCGCAGCCCGTCTCCGTTTGACCCCTATACCTCACAACCACCACCTCGACCCACGTTGCGCCTTCAATTTCCTTTGACACACGCGCCGCGTCACAAAAGTGACTATATATTCCGCATTCCTCGGATTGCTGTGGATCAATTGAGCGATGCGTACCCCGAGTGGACGTCGTGGTACCGTGCTATGTACCTGGAAGGCGATATGGCCAAAACGTCTCGCGAGGTAGGCCTTTCCGCTGAAGAGCTGCATGATCTGGGAGGCCTGGCCAAGCTCCTGCACAAATACCCCACGCAAGGCCCTGCCACGCACCTATCACGGAAGCGACGCATTGATGAATACGACGTGGGGTCGTACGACACCAAGGATCCCTTTGTGGATGATTCCGAGCTGGGTGTCGATGAGCCGACACATGTTGTCCGCACCCGGGCTGATGGCTTTTATGTGGCCAAGGGACCTGTGGCCCTGGCATGTGCTAAAGCGAGTACGATGGAATCGTCTAGGTCTGCCTCTGCCTTCCGATCCAGTTTGGGGGCGGGGGTGGGCCAGGGATGGGCGGCCGGTACGAACAAGCTGCTGGCCAAGCGTGCCGCCTCGCGCAAACTGCAGCAATCCAACCAAGCCACGCCTTCGGATTTGACGGCTACAACGCCGTCTGATGCGTCCACAGTGAAGCCACCAGCTCCTGCCAGTGACTCGTCCAGTTCGGCCGCTGCGGCGACCCCGGCGCCAGCCCCGACAGCAGCCACCTCGACCACTACAGAGCATGGCACGCCCACAAATGCAGCACCAATGGAAAGGGCGGATACGAAGAAACTCACGGCCGAGGAAAAGCGGAAGAACAAATACCCTACTGTGCCTGTGCACCCCCAGCTCCAGGCCATGTTTGATCATTTGAAGCAGCTCGTGAGCAAAGCTAGCTTTGCCGTCAAGACCAAATTCCCGCCGGAGCTCAAACCTCCGCTGATCGAGACGGCCAAGTTGGCCGTCGAGTTGGACGAGTACAACGACAATTTTTTCAACTACTTGCCATCCATCTTCCCCTACAATCGCTTCACCATGATGAAGTTGACCAAGCGGGAGTTTTTCCACAAGCACATGGAGTACTTCCGCGAGTTGCAGGAGGAGCACCTTGATCGTCTAGGAAAAATGATCGACGAAAGCTTTCCCACGCAGCTGGCAGACTACGAAGCCATGTGTCGCGAGCGTGGCGTTGAAGGCAAGGACAACGAAGAAGGCGGTATGGATGAAGATGGCGAGACAGCTGCGGACGACTCGCGTCTGCAGATCGAGCCAGATGATATGACGAAGCGCTTCCGCTGGTCGGACGAAATGCGCGACGAACTGTTCACCATTGTGACCGTCGAGAATGCCATGAGCGAGATCCGTAACGAGAAGCTGTACGCACAGTGGTCTGACAGGCAGGAAGCTGGAAAACTCGCCCGAGACATACAGCGAAATCAATGCTCGAAAAACGGTGTACAAGCGCGTATGTACTCCCGACTCATACCAGATTGCCGATATGTTCCCCCAGGATGGATGGGTCAACACGACACACGTATCACGCGAGTGTAGGTCTCTTGTGCTAACCACAGATGGCTTGATACGTAAACGGCGCGATCGCGAAGAGGCCATGGAGCTGGAGCATACCTATTAATCACCGTGTATCCATAGCCTGAGCGTGCTCCTGGTCAAAGTTTGCATACGTACTTGTTCCGGGGCTGCCTGCATAATAGTCTCCAGCTCGGCGTCCAACTCGACAGCGGTCACCGGTGTACGCTTGGGTTTCGAGCGCGCTCTGGGCTTGCTCGGTCGTCGATGCGGCGCAGAAGCTGCCCCTGGCCCGATTCGTTGCGCCAGGGACTGAAAGCCGTTGCGACTTCCGCGCGCTCTGCGATCCTTCCGTGCCATTGTCTCACCGAGCTGCACACGAATAGGATGTCCGTGAATGATAAAGCCATTCAGTGTCTCTACGGCGACACGAGCATCCGCTTCTTGCATGTACCATGCGACCGCATGTCCCGTGGGCCGCCCAGCTGCATCAAACTGCGTCAATCGCGCGTGTTCGTACCTTCCTAAAAGGGCCCTTGGTCATAGGGCCTATCTGACCGAGGAGAGCCTCGAGGTCACTCTCCGCCACCTCGTAGTGCACGTCCTTCACCAGGATTTTGGTGCCTGGCCCCTTCGACGGCGCGACGCGTGGATGCATCGCGTGGGTAGCTTCAAACAGATCATGCTGCCATACATCGTCGCGCATGTCCTTAGACGCTGATGAAATAAACTGTTGATCGTTCCTTTGTGCGCGCACATCCCGGAGGGAGCGCTGCAGCAGTCATGCTGTCGACATTCTATCGGAGCGCGCGTCGTGGGCGCAGCACGTGGTGACGAGCGAGGGGCTTTCGCCCTACCCCGCATGGGCATCTGGCCACGTGGACGTGTGACGAACACGGTAGAAGATTGGAAGATTACGTGTGGCCTGTGGCCTGCTGCGGGAGCACGCGGTGCCAACGTGGAAGCTGCAGGGATGCCGTAGGGGGGAGCCTTTATATTAGGCGGCAGCCCCACGGTTGCCACTTCACCTTCAAGATGCTTGTTCAAGCCAAGCCGACACTGCTTAGTGCAGTGTTTGCTATCCTCTCGCTCTTGTCCATTGCATTCCTGCTGTCCACTTCGCCGTACGCTGGTACGGGTGTGGCAGCGCAGGACAAGCGCAGTGAGTACGGGACGGTGATCGGTATTGACCTGGGTACCACCTACTCGTGTGTGGGTGTCCAGCGCCAAGGCCGTGTTGAAATTATTGCCAACGACCAGGGTAACCGTATCACTCCCTCGTATGTTGCTTTCTCGAAGGACGACGAGCGTCTGATTGGTGACGCCGCGAAGAACCAGGCCGCCCAGAACCCCGACAACACGATCTTCGACGCCAAGCGTCTGATCGGTCGCAAGTGGGGTGAGGCTGATGTGAAGAAGGACATGAAGCACTTCCCGTTCAAGCTCGTGGAGAAGAACGGCAAGCCGGCTATCAAGGTGACGGTTCGTGGCCAGCCCAAGGTCTTCACGCCTGAGGAAATCAGCGCCATGGTGCTGCAAAAGATGAAGGAGACCGCGGAGGCCTACCTGGGCCACAAGGTCACGCATGCCGTCGTTACTGTGCCGGCGTACTTCAACGATGCTCAGCGTCAGGCCACCAAGGATGCGGGTACGATTGCCGGTCTCGAGGTCCTCCGGATCGTGAACGAGCCCACCGCGGCTGCTATCGCATACGGTCTGGACAAGAAGGAGGGCGAGTCGCAGATCATTGTGTACGACCTGGGTGGTGGTACCTTTGATGTCTCGCTCTTGACCATTGACTCGGGCGTGTTCGAGGTGCTTGCCACCGCTGGTGACACTCACCTGGGTGGTGAGGACTTTGACAACCGTGTGTCGGAGTACATCCTGAAGCAGTTCAAGAAGAAGGAGGACCTGGATGCCTCCAAGAACAAGCGCAGCGTCGGTAAGCTGAAGCGCGAGGTGGAGCGTGCTAAGCGCACGCTGTCGAGCCAGATGAGCACCAAGATTGAGATTGAGAGCTTCTTCGAGGGCAAGGACCTGTCGGAGACTCTCACTCGTGCCAAGTTCGAGGAGCTGAACATGGACCTCTTCCGCCGCACTCTCAAGCCCGTGGAGCAGGTGCTCAAGGACGCTGGTGTCAAGAAGGATGAGATTGATGATGTTGTGCTTGTGGGTGGTTCGACGCGTATCCCCAAGGTTCAGCAGATGCTCAAGGAGTTCTTCAACGGAAAGGAGCCTTCTAAGGGTATCAACCCTGACGAGGCTGTGGCCTGGGGTGCCGCCGTTCAGGGTGGTGTCCTCACTGGCGACGAGTCGCTTGGTGGTGTCGTTCTGATTGATGTGAACCCTCTGACTCTTGGTATCGAGACGACGGGTGGTGTCATGACCAAGCTCATTCCCCGCAACACTGTGGTGCCTACGAAGAAGAGCCAGATTTTCAGCACTGCCGCGGACAACCAGAACACGGTGCTGATCCAAGTGTACGAGGGTGAGCGTTCGATGACGCGGGACAACAACCTGCTCGGCAAGTTTGAGCTGAACAACATCCCGCCTGCGCCTCGCGGTGTCCCTCAGATCGAGGTGACGTTCGAGATTGATGCCAACGGTATCATGCGTGTCTCGGCCGCGGACAAGGGTACGGGCCGCAGCGAGTCGATTACCATCGAGAACGACAAGGGCCGTCTCTCGCAGGAGGAGATTGAGCGCATGGTGGCCGAGGCGGAGGAGTTTGCCGAACAGGATGAAGCGCTCCGCAAGCGTGTCGAGGCTGTCAACGCCATCCAGAACTTTATCGCTACGATGCGCAACCAGATCACCGACAAAGAAGGCCTGGGTGGCAAGCTGGACGACGCCGACAAGGAGACGATTCAGCAGCACATCAAGGAGGCCGAGGCCTGGATGGAGGAGAACGGCGAGAACGCCGAGGCGCAGGACATTGAGGAGCAGCTCAACGAGCTCCAGGCCGCCATCAACCCCATTACGGCCAAGCTCTACCAGAGCTCGGGCGGTGCTGGCGGCGCCGATGAGCCGCTGGACTACCACGACGAGCTCTAATGTGATAGTGAAGAACTGTAGCATGTAGCTGCGCTAGGTACCGAATCAATACCATGGTACAGATCTATATTACAAGTTGTAAATGGGCAGCACACGCGCGCACTGCAAGCTTTGCCGACAAAGTGGGCATTCTGCCTTTTCCTTGGCCCATGCCATAATGCAATCCCAACAAAAGACATGGCCACACTCTGTCACCGCACTTGTCCCTTTTCCCGGCTCGCGCCTGTCCATGCAGAGTGTACAGCGAAGCACGTCCTCTGCAATCGCTTCCAATTGTGTTGTCTTGGCACGCACAGCGGCCTGGGCCACATCATAGTTTTGGCGGTCTGCCTCACTGGATACAGACTCGAACCCTAGTCGAGCGGGCGTCGCAGAGATATCAGGGTCTGGGTATGCCAAGGGCACCCAGCTCGGGCCCTGATCACCCATGGACTGTTGAGCACCATCCACGGGATTGATAAAGTCCTGATCCAATTGGACGCATCGAGCCGGACGGGTATGCGATGGCACCTTTGTTGCTGACCCCCCCTCTTTGGCATCTTGCACGTTTTTCCACGAATGTCGCACTGATATGCCCAACTTGATGAGCAACTGAATGGCCAACAAGACACCAAGAACTTCGTACGACAAGGGTTGTGAGCCTGGACGTTGGATGCTGGCATGGATATAGTCGACCCGGGCCCATCGATGTGCCATCGTATAATACTGACCCCATAAATAAAACATGGCCAACTGCGCTGCGGACGCAGAGGCCAGGTAGCCATCTGGAGCACTTAGCACATGCGAGCCAGGCAAATGCCGTGCCAGCCATTGCAGTGCGTTTTCCATTCTTGCTCGCAGTGTTCCTGAACGCGGCGGCGTCAAGTCAATCTCTCCTGCTTTCTCGAGCATAGCCTGCTGGATGGCTGCGCGGTCGCGTCTTTGCTGGATTTTCTGATCCTTTTGCACGAGCCATTTCCGCATCTGTCCATAGGCCCGCGTCATGACATAGGGCGCAATCACATACAACATCAAAAAGAATGCTCTCCGCTTGGCCCCCACCATCTTGCCAGAGGTACGATCTCGCATGACTGCATTTACATATTCTTCGCCGAGTGACTGGGCGCCGCCCAAAGTACTGAGACCAAAGTACGCGGCACTCGCGAGCAAAGTGAGCCCTTCTTCCCAAACCTGCGTTCGCCGAGCCCCCAGGAAATCAATCGCTACTTCTTTAAGTTGATCATAGAATTGGTTTTGATAGTAATGATCTTTCTGATGAAGACGAACGATCTCCGCCTGAGCTGCTCGCGGATACGAGAGCCTTTGCGGCGCACTGGCCATCCTGGGGCCACACTCCGGCATCACGTCCAGGTCTGTCGTCGCACGGTCACTCACGATCGTAAGTGCGACACGTGCGTATCTAACGTAAGATGATATCGCGTGTTGGGCGGTACGTATGTGCTTCTTGCACAGCCGCAATTCGGGCACGTCAACTAAATCACTGAAAGACCAACACCGCCGTTCTATTATACGTCCGATTGGCTACATACCTTGATGACGTTCGATCGTGCACAGGAAGCCCGAGCCGTTTGTTTATAGGAACGGGACACATAGACGCACGTAAACTATCTATTTTACTAACAAAGAATATTATTGGCTTAATCAGTCGTTTAGTGAGCCATTAACGTATGCCACGTCAGTTGGAATGAAAC
Source organism: Malassezia equina (assembly GCA_029542865.1). Taxonomy (NCBI): domain Eukaryota; kingdom Fungi; phylum Basidiomycota; class Malasseziomycetes; order Malasseziales; family Malasseziaceae; genus Malassezia; species Malassezia equina. The sequence goes on from CP119901.1 coordinate 959,425, forward strand.
CAGGTTGTTTGAGTGGCTGCATTTTGGTAGAGCGGACATTCTAGATGCCTTAGCGCCGACGCACTGGCCGCAGAACGACCAGGTGGCACGGCCCGCGGGTCACTCAAATTGCGGGCGGTTGGGACCACCCCTCTCCCTACCTTACTACCAACACAATGTTCGCTAAGGCTGCTTCTGCTATTGCTCTTGTCTCTGCCGCCTCGGTCGCTGCCCAGGGCGATCAGTTCACTGTGGCCACTCCTCCTCAGGCCGTTCAGTGCCAGCCTCTCCAGCTCACCTGGCAGGGCGGCCAGGCCCCTTACTACCCCACCATCACCAAGCCTGGCGACACTAGCCAGGTGATCGTGAGCCTTCCCCAGACCAGCCAAACCAAGATCAGCGGCTGGAAGGTGAAGGTCCCTGCCGGCCAGAAGTTCACCATCCAGGTGTGTGACAGCACTGGTCAGTGCCAGGCCTCTGCCCAGGTTGGCCCCGTCCGCGATGGCTCGTCTGACTGCCTGGGTGGCAGCGGCGGTAGCAGCAGCAGCGGCGGCTCCGGTGGTGCTGCTGCTGGTGCTGCTGCTGGTGGTGGCTCGAGCGGCTCGAAGTCGTCGGGCGGTGACAGCGGCTCGAAGTCGTCGGACAGTGACAGCGGCTCGAAGTCGTCGTCGCAGGGCGGCAAGTCTTCGTCTTCGTCGCAGGGCGGCAAGTCTTCGTCTTCGTCGCAGGGCGGCAAGTCTTCGTCTTCGTCGCAGGGCGGCTCGTCGCCCAGCTCGGCTGCTGGTGGTGCCGCCGCTGGTGGTCAGTCGTCGGACGCCTCGTCGCCCTCGGACAGCGCTGCCCCCTCGTCCTCGGACAGCGCCCCTCCCTCGTCCTCGGACAGCGCTGCCCCCTCGTCCTCGGACAGCGACTCTGAAAACGGCGCCGCCACCTTCAGCGGTGTTCCTGCCGTCGTTGCCGGTGTGGTCGGTCTCGTTGTTGCTGCCCTCATCTAAACGCTTTCCTTGACGGTGTAGCTGTAGAAGCGCCATTCTGTCTCGCTAAATAGTCGTCGAATGTTTCATATCTCGTTCTATATTCAATTTGACAACATTCATATGGATTCTGTCGCTCTATAATGACGTGATTTTGCCAGTCAGTCAAACACGGGTTCCCTCCGTCGCGATGCAGTGTTGACTACATCAATACATTGTAGATTAAATCTATCATAATCCAGTCATATCCGCTATAAAAGCTTAGTGTGAATAGCCGACGATATGTCATTGAGCGATCACATCACGATGCACTTGCATCCTTTACCCACGGCGTCGTTGGTGGTGGCCTGGTTGCCCGAGACACTGCCGGAAACGGGGTTCAAGTCAATGTTGAACCTCCGGATCTCACGAACCAGGTCGTTGAAGGCCTCATCCACGTTGACGCGCTGCTTCGCAGACGTCTCAACGAACGGGCATCCAATCTCCCTAGCAAACGCATAGCCCTCTACAATGTCAGCAGTCATTGAAATACATACCGGCCGTAGTGATTTCGCGCTCCTGCTCCAGATCGCACTTGTTGGCGACGAGGACCATGGGGAAGTGGTCCCTGTCTTTAACGCGCAGGATCTGGTGGTAGTAGGTCGAAACCTCCTCAAACGAGCTGCGGCTCGTCATGCTGTAGACGAGGAGAAAGCCCTCACCCGTGCGCATATACTGCTCGCGCATGGCACTGAATGTATGAGCATTTCAAGTCAACGTACGAATACTCCTCTTGGCCTGCCGTGTCAAGAACATCCAACAGGGCCATTTCATTGTCGATACTGCATTGCTTGCGGTACGAATCTGATGTCAACGACGGACACATACCTTCAATGGTGGGATCGTACTCGTCGACAAAGTGGTTCTGGCTAAATTGGATAGTGAGCGCGGATTTACCAACGCCACCACCACCGACCACCACGAGTTTGTACTCACGGAAGGGTTGAGTCTGGATGGTCAGGGTTTCCTCGTTGTAACACGTACCTTGGACATCCTTCAAGAAACTAGTGTCGATAATCTGCCCTGATACAATATTGTACGAAACAGTGTCTCCCACAAAGGTCTGGCCAGTGTATGAATGAGGTGGTTAAGGAAAAGACTGCCCGTGCGGACGAGACGATGAAACGTCACGGAACGATCGTATCCGTGTCAGGCCACGTGACTGACGCGTGGGGCATAAGCATAGGTGTCCCTAAATTTGGAACAGACAGTGACCGCTCCAATCGTCTGGCAACGGGCCTGTAGATTTCGCTTAGGGGCTGACAGCTCGCTAATGACTGCAGCGGCCATGCATGCCGCATCCTTGACACATGTGCGAAGGGGTCCGGTGATATCGCCGGGGACCAATGCCGCTGGGAACGCTGCTTGGGCGTCTCACCGCAAGTATATGGTCATAGTAGATGCGGGGTCGTCTGGATCCAGGCTCCAAGTGTACTCCTGGCGTGACCTCTCCTGGTCCAGAAAGGAGCGATTACAACAAAAACAGTCGCTTCATGTGCTCCCCACCATCGAGCGGGGCACACCTCCTGGCTCTGACAAGCCGTGGCAAATCAAGCTAGAGCCTGGTTTGTCGTCGTTTGCTGGAAAACTCCCCGAGCTGCGTACCTACTTGAACGATCTACTCGGCCATGCGTATACGATCATCCCGACCAAGGACTTGGCACATACCCCTATATATATCCATGCCACGGCGGGTATGCGCCTCTTACCTCCTGAGCAACGACAGGCCATTCTCCTAGAGACGTGCCGTACCATCCGCGAGTTTCCGTTCGCGAAAGATCCTCAACTGCATGATTTTATTGGCGCCGATCCAGACTCGGCGTGCGGCGGCCGCGTCCGTGTGATTTCTGGCGAAGAGGAAGGGTTATTTGGCTGGCTAGCCATCAACTATCTCATGGGTGGCTTTGAGCCGGGGTCTCAACCCTACGGCTTTCTAGACATGGGAGGTGCCAGCTCCCAAATTGCCTTTGAGCCTTCCAAGTCCGATTCTCAGCAGGACCTGTTTTCCGTATCACTGCGTCGATTGGATGGATCCGTGGACGACCATGCGATTTTTGTGACGACCTTCCTTGGATTTGGCACCAACGAGGCGCGTTTGCGGTACCTGTACGCTTTGGCGGACCAGGTGAATACCACCGAGGTGCCAGACCCCTGCCTGCCTCCTGGCCTGCGCCTGCCTGGGCAAGAAGGGCTGAGAGATGTGGTGGGGGCCGGGTCTTTTGCTGAATGCCTTGCGCTGCAGGAGCCGCTGCTCAACCGCCATGCGACATGCGGCACCCCGCCTTGTCCCTTCCATGGCGTGCATGTCCCTTCCATTGAATTTACAAAAATACCCTTTGTGGGCGTGTCTGAGTACTGGTACAGTTCGGACGACGTCTTTGGACTAGGCGGAGCGTACGACCGTGAACAGTTTCATCACGCGGCGGAGGCATTTTGCCAAACGGATTGGCCCACGTTGGCCGAGAAACTGGAGCGCCACGAATACCGCGAGCAGGTGACACTGTCGCGCTTGCAGATGCAATGCTTCAAGGCAGCGTGGGTGTCTACCTTCCTACACGAGGGGCTTGCGCTTCCACGCAAGGACAGTGCGCGCTTTTTCCAGAGCGTCAACGAAGTACAAGGGGTGGGTGTCAGCTGGACTCTGGGCAAGGCACTGCTGGAGGTCAGCCAAGAGGTGTCCCGCCACCCCCCTTCCTCGGCCTCGCTGGCGTGGTCGTCGTGGTTGTCCGTCATGGTGCTTCTGTCTATGGTTACGGGCGCATTGTATCTACTCTGGCGTCGTTTCTCCAAGCGGTCTACGCGTGGCTGGATTCCTGTGCCCATGTCGGAGGGGGGCGACGCAGAAGAGCATCGCATGTCGATCACTATGCCTGCGGAGGCAGCTTCCTCGCTGCATGATGACGAGCCTGCGGGCAAGTCCCGCAAGAAAAGCACAGCATGGAGCCGATTTGTCACGCGCTCCCTATCTCTCTTGCCTCCGTCATGGGATCAGAGGGTGCCCAGGACTGCACTGCCCCCGTCGATACCAACGTCGCGACGCCCCAGTGCGACGCGCCCAGTGTCCAAGACGCTATCACAGGATGCCCAGCCACCACGCGATACATATCCTTCCGGGACCGCAGCGTGGATGTCCATGTCGGGGTCGGAGTATGGCATGAATACAGCTGTTGTGTCCCCACCGCCTCTTACCCCTACCCCCCCTGCCAGTGACCGATCGCGCGGTAGCGCTGTATCCTGGGCTACTTCCCCTGCGGAATGGCTTTCTGAGCGACGTGGCATGTCCATGCCGGACATGGGAAGCCCACGCGACGACTCTGTGGTCGTTTCCACCGCTCTTTCATCCGGTCTATGGCCTTCTAGGCCGCCATCGCGAGTAACTTCACCGATGCCCATGGCTTCCGGAAGTCATCCTTCTTTTCAAGCACCCGCACCGCTACTCTCTCCGCCCCCCACCAAGCCTGAACTGCGCGGCCGCCTATCCCCTTCATGAATTGTGTCTATAGCCTGGCTTGTAGCGTAGCTGTCCGGCCCCATGACCTAGTAGGTCCAAGGTGCATTCTCGCGCGCCTCCACACGCACCACGGGCGTAGCTTCCGTGACCTGGGCACCTTGCGGCGCCGCAAGCAAACGTATGGCGTCGGGCGTGGGCAATTTGCTAGCCGACTACCTCAAGTCGCCCGATGACTTAGCCAAGATTCCCAGCTTGCACCGCAAGCTTGCGCGGGAGCATGCGTCGCTCTCAGCGAAGCTCAAGATGGGGGCCAAGGATCAACTTGAGATGACGAGAGAGGGCCTGCTTCAGCTGCAGTCCACGCGGCGAGAGATCGCCGGCGTGCAAGAAAAGTTTGCTCAAATGGAGAGCATGTTCCAAGATACCAGTGATGGCGGCCATGGGCGCGAGACGCGGGGCGCCCGTAGTTTTCGCGTCATTAGCGAGCTATCACGACTTCGACGCACGCTGGTGCAGACCACCGATCTCTTAACGCGGTTTGAGACGATGAAGCAAGATGTACAGAAGCTTTCAGACGTGCTGGCACAATACCAAGCCCATCCTCTGGGCCCGGCACCCGAACTATTGGCTTTGCATTTCCAGCTCGCCAAGTGGGAGACGTTCCGTAATGAGACCCTGCATCTAGCGGGCTCCAGCGCGCCTGACACGCGTGAGCAGCTCATAAGGATGCTTGCACCGCTTGAAGAGCTGCTGGATGCTTTTGAGGCCTACATGCTAACCCTCTTTTCGAATGTACTGGCGCTCGTGCAGTGCGGGCAGCCCAGTGTTGTGGTGCGCATGGTCAAGATTATGGAACGTGAGAACCGCGAGGACGAGCGCACAGCGGCCATCCGTCTTGCCAAGCATGCAAAGATCGAGGGCGCAGCGCGCTTCCACGGGATTGCCACGTATGGCCACAGCATCAAGTTGTACTGGCACAAGTTCCGCGAGTCTATCCAGATGAAGGCGCTACGTCGGCTACAAGATCTATGGAGCCAGCTCGCTGAGCCGAGCCCACGTGCCCTCTATGCACAGATCAGCTGGCTGTACGACGAGTTGGAGCAGGTGCGGCGCTCCGTGGTGCCGCTCTTCCCCGCCGAAGTGAATGTGTACAGAATGTATGTACAAGCGCACCACCGCGCACTTGGCGAGCTGCTACAGACGCAGGTACCGCTCGAAGAGGCGGATGCGGCGTCTCTCCTCGAGCTGTACCACGTGGCGCAAGAGCATGAGATGCGCCTCACACGCGATGGCCAAGGCATTGAGCCCACCTGGCTGGAGCCTTCTTTGCTTGGCGGGCGTGAGCAAAGCATCATTGATGACTATGCCAGTCTGCTAACGCGCAAGATGGACGACTGGACAGCCAATCTCATGTACGACGAGATTGCCGCGTTCGTGCAGCGCGAAAAGGCGCCGGACGAGACGGCGGAGGGCATGTACCAGCTATCGACCTGTGTCATTTTGTTCCGTATGCTCAACCAGCAAATGGACTTGGCGCAGCAGACGGGCAGCGACGACCTTTTCGTGCGAATTGTTGACCATGCGTGTGTGGTGATGCACAACTGCCAATCCTCCTGGATGCAGATGGTGCAGCAAGAGTTTAAGAAGCAAACCACGGCGAAGCGCCCCGAGGATGTCAATGGCGGTCTGGTCGAGTACCTGATTGCTCTGGCCAACGACCAATTGGCCAGTGCCGACGAGTCAGAGCGCCTACTGCATCGACTGGAAAAGCAAGTGGGTCCTACGCACCAGGGCCACGTCCGCGAGGTGCTGGACCATGCGCTGAATGGCTTTTTGGATATTAGCAAGCACTGCGTACAGCTGCTGGTCGAGATGGTTCTCTTCGACTTGCGTCCTGCCTTTAAGGATCTGTTCACATTCCCCGCATGGTACATTGAGGGCACCACGGCCATCATTACCGAGACCGTGCGCGACTATGCGGGCGACTATGCTGCCCGCCTCGAGCCCAATCTGTACGATGTGCTCTCCGACGATCTCATCACGCGACTGCTTACGGCCTATTTAACGAATCTCTATCGCTCTGCGCGCCTGCGCATGCCCAAGGCGGCCGAGCGCTTCCAGGTCGACATTAGCGAGCTGCAGAACCTGGTGGCCTACGTGCGGTCCCCGGACGAAGCCGCGTCGCGGGTCGAAGTGCTCCATATGATCCATGCCATGCTCAGCGCGCCGCCCTCGATGGTGTTCTTGCCCTACTGGACGTTTGCCAAAGCGCATGGACCCAATCTGCCCTTCTTCGAGGCCTTGCTACGCGCTCGCGACGATATGGAAAAGAGCGATATCACGCCGCTGCTTGAGAGTGCGAAGCGCAAAGTACAACAGGAGCAGCTGCCGGATGTGCCGGCGGACGGGCCTACGATCATGACGGTGGTGGCGCAAACGCCCACCTCGGGCTTCTCGAGCCTGTTCCAAGGCTGGCCCACGGGGCCCGACAGCCTAGCGTGGAGTGCTCTCGCGCAGAGTGCGCAAACCTACTTGGGTGCTGCCAGCTGGCGGCGCGATGCGTAGTGACTACGTTTTAGGATACAGACTGTTGTACATCAGCAGCAAGGGATATCAAACGAGGCATGTTGCTTAGATGCTGAGCTGCGCCATGTCGTTGTGGGGTGATGTGTCCTGGACCTCATCACGGCCTTGTTCCCAACCCTGCGGCATATACGTCGCCATGTCGAACGCGCCGTCGTCGTCGTCGTCGTCTTCCAGCATATCAGGGTTGAGAGCGAACATCTCACGACCAGAGAGACCGGCCAACTTGTTCGCCTGGGCCTGCGTCGCCTTCTTCTGGCGCTGCGCCTCTTCTTCCGCGGCCTTTTTGTCGAGACGCTCCTTCTTCCACTTGGCGAACGACTCGGGCGTCACAGGGGTCAGGTTCGAGCCTAGCTTGTGGCGCGCACTCTCCAAAAACTCTTCGAGGGAGATCTCGTTCGCCTTCTCGAGCGCCTCCATCTCCTTGCGCTCGGACTTGAGCACAAAGCCTGGCGGCAGCGCATGGCGGTACATGCACTTTTCACCGCCGTTCGGGCACTCCCAGAACCAGCCGTACTTGCCGTCTTCGACAGCCTGCAAGAAGTACTTGCACACCTTATCTGTGGTCGTACGTGGTTTGCCGTGCTTCATGTTGATCACTTTGTTCAGCCGGTCCTGGTCCCACTTGTCCATAGTGTCGTTCTTCTTGTCATCGTCCGCCTGGTCACGCGTGTCTGTGTACAGGTCCTTCTTCTGCGTCTTGCGCTGCGCATCGTTGGAGTGCGCAAATTTGCACTTGGAGCCCTTATCGCAGCGGCCCGCCTTCCAGAAGTTGCACGTCAAACTCTTGGGATCCACACCAAACGGCACATGCGGCTGCACAATCGGCGGTCCTTCGATCTTCATGCGTCGCTCCGCCTCGGCCTTCAGCCGCTTTTCCTCCTCGCGCCTCTTCTCCTTGGCCAACGCTTCTTTCGACTTGCCCGTCTGCTGCTGCTGCTGCTGAATGATCTTGATCTGCTGCTGCGCCTTGGCACCCTTCTTGTTCTTCATACCAAAGGTCTTATCGATCGTCACCTTGGGGGCACCGCCGCCCCCACCGCCCTTCTTCTTCGGCGGCATCGCTGTCGTTCGCAGGAAGGGCCAGGCGCACGCCGCTGAAGAAAAGAGCTGTCGGCCGACAGGCCCCGCCGCCCGCACGAGCCTGCGCTCTGAACGTGCGAAGGGCGCCTGCCGTCTGTGGCTGTATGGCGATGGAACTATCGAGCGATCGCCCGTGGCTGGGCATCGAGAAGCACCCAGGGTGGGCGTCCGCCGACGAGGATGCCGGACCCACACCCCAGGCGCCCAGCCACGCCGCTGTGGCTCCACACCGCTCGCCCTCGATCGATAGTGGCCTGTCCACGATCGAGGATACGACTAGCGAGCCTGCACCACCGCCTGCGCCTACGGGCGAGCTTACGATCGCTGCTATCTGTGCGCCTGGCATATCGTGGCCACGCCGCCTCCTCCTTGTGACGGCGACGCTGGCGATCAATCTAGGTCTTCCCTTCCTCAATGGCGTCATGCTCGGCTTTGGCGAGATTTTCGCTCGGGCGTTCATTGCGCCATGGATCGGCTTGGCCCCACCCGTGCCCATGAGCCGCTTGTCGGCGTCGCCCGCGGATGTACCGCCTATGGCCTCGATACCCCCCACGGGTGTACGCTCGTGGTTTGTGCGTTCTACGAACAAGGAGAAGCGCTAGTTTGCTACACCCGTGCACTCCCAAAACGCCAGCAAGGCCGGGTCCCGAGGCCCTTTTCCGTGGAGCTCGCCCTCGTCGAACGAGTCGCTGTGCCAGTTGCGTTGCACGCTACGATGCTGAAAGCATTCGTCCCAAGACCATGGTGGAATGGGCCATACGAGCTGTGTGACTGGCGCTGTGGTAGGCACTGGCTGCCTGCCATACCCCAAGGTCCCAGGCTCGCTGGCCCACTGCAGCACATGCACCAGCTGCTCGTGCGTGAGAATATGGTGATCATCCATGTAGGTGATGAGACGCATGCGCAGCTCGAGAGGCAGGCGTAGAAACGAAGAGGGACACGCAGGATCGGCCTCCCGCACTTTGCATCCCAGCACGCGCGCCGCGGCAAGCACCTGCGTGGCAGCTTTGCGCGCCATGTCGCGTCGGCGTTCGTTGTCGTTGAGTTGCTGCTCCACAAGGCGCCACCAATGGTCGCGCGTTACCTGTGAGTAGCGCTCCCAGCTTTGGCATGAGGCATGCGGCTCTGTCGAGGCCCACGAGTCAATGCCCGTTGAAAACAAGTCAATATGAATCAGCGAGCGGTTGGGCGGCGAGGCATCCAGTACATGTGCGTCTTGCGTCGTTGCCTCGACGGTGCCGCCCAGGGTACACGCAGCGCGCGAGCCCATAATCGCATGCGCAATCATCCGCACGCCCGCCCATCCAAAGTGATTCCCATTCAAATGCAAGCGCTCGAGGCCGCGGCATGCCCCGGGATCACTCAGGAAGCGTGCTATGCTGCGAGCGGCCTGGAGTGAGCCTGTGCCCGACTCGAATGTGTTGACCGACATGTACAGCGAGGTGAGGGACGTGCCTGTGCGGGGCAGTGCATCAAAGAAGGCCGCCATGCCATCGTTGCCGAGGTGATTCGCGGTCATGTTGAGCACACGCAGCGTGCTGGTCGACACGGCGTGCGCAAAGCGGCGACACTCTTCCATTCTATGCGCTCGAGAGCGCTGGGTAAGTAGAATTTCCACGTACCACAAGTTCGTTGGCCTGCAGCTCCAACTGCGTCAAGACGGCATTGTGGCGCACCAGATCGACGAGCCCCGAACGCTCCAGGGATGTCACACGATTCGACGATATATCCAGCCGTCGGATCCCCGACTGGGTGCGGCGAAACCAGTGCTGCGGATCCTGTGTGATCGTGTGCCAGTGAGCGCGCAGCATCTCACTCAGCGCAGCACATTGCGCATCGTTCATGTCCGCATACGACACGGTCAACGCCCCAATGTCATGATCTTTGTCCTGCGATAAGAAGCGCTGTACCTGTGCCACAGGCGATACGCCCTCTTCGTCATCGTAGACGACCTGTCGCATCCACAATGGCGTGAAGCTCGCCTGCAATGGCGTTGTCTGTGCGCGGCCGAGCGCTGAGTCAGCATGGGTCGGCGTCGCAGGCGGCTGCCCTTTTTTGTCGACGATCATGGACCCTCAAGGTTGTGTGGTGGGCGTGCTCGGCGGTGGCCAGCTGGGCCGCATGTTTGGCGAGGCTGCCTCGCGTCTCAATGTGACAGTCCGATTCCTCGATGTGGGCGAGCATACACCGGCCAAGCAGATCACCAGTGTGCCGGCCTCCTTGGAGGGCCCGCGCCACGTGGACGGCAGCTTTGCGGACCGCGCCAAGATCCATGAGCTTGCCTCGCAGGTGGACGTGCTCACCGTGGAGATCGAGCATGTGGATGCGGATGAGTTGCAGGCCGTGCTGGACCATGGCCTTGTGCGTGCCGTCCATCCGGCGCCGGCGACGATTCGCCTGATCCAAGACAAGTACGCGCAAAAGGTGCACCTGCAAGCGCACGATGTGCCTGTGGTTGAATCGGTGGCCATTGACAACAATGAGTCTATGCATGCCGCCGTTCGTGCGGCCGCGGACAAGTTCCAGCTGCCGCTCATGCTCAAGTCGCGCACGCAAGCGTACGATGGCAAGGGCAACTATATCCTGCGTAGCATGGACGACATGGACGCGGCGATTTCCGCGCTGGGCGGCGGCACTCGTCCGCTGTACGCGGAAAAGTGGGCGCCCTTCTCCCAGGAGATCGCTGTGATGGTCGTTCGCAGCGTCGATGGCCACGTTGCTTCGTACCCTGCTGTGGAGACGGTGCATGAGCACAGTATCTGCCACAGTGTCTATGCGCCGCTGCGCAGCCAAACGCCCGAGCTGGCGGAGCGTGCGCGTGCGATTGCCGAGAAGGCCGTGGCCACGTTCACGGGCGCCGGCATCTTTGGGGTGGAAATGTTTTTGATGCCCGATGGCACGATCCTTTTGAACGAGATTGCGCCGCGTCCTCACAACAGCGGCCACTACACGATGGATGCGTGCGAGACGAGCCAGTTTGAGAACCATTTGCGTGCGATTCTTGGGCTGCCGCTCGGCAGCACGGCCCTCAAAGTGCCGTCCGCTGCGATGCTGAATTTGCTGGGCCTGGCGGATTTGAGTCGCGACCCTGACGCGCTGGTCAAGACGCTGGCGCCTGCGGTGCGCAGTCTGCATGTGCCCGGTACCACGGTGCACCTGTACGGCAAGAGCGGATGCCGTCCTGGCCGCAAGCTCGGCCACATTAACGTGGTGGGACAATCCGACGCGCAGGTCCATGAGCGTATGGATGCCTTGCTGGAAGAGCTGCGCCTCGCCCAGGAGGCGGCCCAGAGCACGGCGTCTTGGGATGCCGAGGCGGCGCTCGCGCGCACTCAGCGCACGTCGGACACATCGGCTAAGTCCGCACGCGACTTTTCGCACCCCCAGGCGCTGGTGGGCATCATTATGGGCAGCGATAGTGACCTGCCTGTGATGATGCCAGCTGCGCAAACGCTCAAGGAAATGGATGTGCCGTTTGAGCTGACGATTGTTAGTGCGCACCGCACGCCGGATCGCATGCGCGACTATGCGCGCAGTGCGCCAGCCCGGGGTGTGCGTGTCATTATTGCAGGCGCGGGTGGCGCCGCGCACCTGCCGGGCATGGTCGCTGCGCAGACGCCTGTGCCTGTGATTGGTGTGCCTGTCAAGGGCAGCACACTCGATGGTGTCGACTCGCTGCACAGCATTGTGCAGATGCCGGTACGTACGCGTTTCTTGACTGACCGCAGCGTGGTGTGCCTGTTGCAACGGTGGCGATCAACAACAGTATGAATGCGGCGTTACTGGCCGTGCGCATCCTCGGCACCGGCATCCCGTCCTATTTGACCAAGATGCAGGCGTACATGGACAGCATGGAGCAGGGCGTTTTGCACAAGGTCGAGCGTCTGGCGCGCGACGCCTGGGACTATTAGGGGATAGTGAAAGTAGCACGTGCCTGGGGCGCTCGATGCCAAGCCCTGCTCGTATGATTTTTGTCCTTCATGTCCGCTCGTGCCTCGAACCGTTTGTCCGCGCTTGCTTCGCACCTCCAGCCCGGTGACGAAGCTGAATTTGACTATGTGATTGTAGGTGGCGGTACGGCCGGCTGTGTGCTTGCGAACCGTTTGACAGAGGATGCTGGTGTGTCGGTGGCGGTCATCGAGGCGGGTCCCAGCGACCAGCAAGAAGATCGCGCGCTGAACCTGCGCCGCTGGCTGGAGATGCTGGGTGGTGAGTACGACTTTGGGTACACTACCACCGAGCAGCCCCACGGCAACTCGCACATCCTCCATTCGCGTGCGCGCATCCTGGGTGGCTGCTCGTCGCACAACACGCTCATCTCCTTCTTCCCCTTCAATGAGGACTTGGACATTTGGGCGCAGCACCACGGGTGCCCTGACTGGGACGCCAAGACGCTGCAGCCGTACGGTTTGCGCCTGAAAATGAACATTACGCCGATTGCACCTCAGCAGCGCAACCACGTCGTGCGCGACTGGGTGCAAGCGAGCTCGGACGTGACCGGCGCGCCGATCATGGAAGACATGAACGCGCAGATCGCTTATCGCGGTGGCTTTAGCTCGGCTGTGGGCTTCTTTAACATTGCCTACGACCCGTACAGCGGCTACCGCAGCAGTGCGAGCACGGCGTACATGCACCCGATCATGCCGGGTGGTGCCACGCCGCGCCGCAATTTGCACCTGTTCCTCGACACGTGGGTGCGCGCGCTGGCGTTCGATGCCAAGGACCCGCTGCATGTGCGCGGTGTGCACGTCGTCACGAAGGAGGGCCGGGCGTCGACGATCCGTGCGCGTCGCGAGGTGATTTTGGCCGCGGGTGCCTTTGACACGCCGCGTCTCATGCTCCTGTCCGGAATTGGCGCGCGCCAGGACTTGGAGTCGGTGGGCATTGCCTGCCGCCACGATTTGCCGGGTGTGGGTCAGAACTTGAACGACCACCCCGAGTCGATTATCATTTGGGAGACGCGCGACACGCCGCAGGAAACGGTCATGTCGTCCGATGCCGGCCTGTTTGTGCGTGTGCTGCCGCCGGACGCGGAGCCTGTGCCGCACCCTGGCCCGGATCTCATGTTCCACATTTACCAGGTACCGTTCACGGAGAACACGGCGCGCGAGGGCTACCCTGTGCCGAAGCACGCCATTTGCATGACGCCCAATGCAATGCGCTCGTGTGGTCGCGGCAAGGTGTGGCTGGCCAGCTCGGACCCGGCGGAGAAGCCGCTGATCGACTTTCAGTACTTTGCGGACAAGGACCGCTACGATGAGCGGCTGATGATTGAGGGTATGAAGATTGCGCGCAAGATTGCTGCGCAGCCCCAGTTCCGTCAGCACCTCGTGCGCGAAGTGGCGCCGGGTCCCGAGTGCCAAACCGACGAGGAGCTGGGCGCGTACGCTCGCAAGGTGCACCACACGGTGTACCACCCCGCCGGTACCTGCCGTATGGGTACGCCGCCGACGGCGGGTCAGGCTGCCAGCGAGGAGCAGCGCACGGTGGTGGTCGACCAGTCGAATTTGGCCGTGGTTGGTATGAAGGGCTTGCGTGTGTGCGATGCGAGTGTCATGCCGACGATCCCCTCGGTGAACCCTATGCTGACGATTTTGATGATAGCCGAGCGCGGTGCGGAGCTGATCCGCCGCGATGGTTGGGTGAACGGGGAGCGTCGTACGCAGTGGCCCTAATCTATCATACAAGCGCTACAGGTCCTGGAGCTGATGCGAGGCGAGGGTGAGTAGCAGGTTGAAGGCCTCATCTCGCCGCGCCATGTTGGCCAGCAGCAGTGTGTTGCGGCCGCGCCGCATAATCTTCATGCCATGGCTGTCCCACAGCCAGAAGCGATTGCCGTGCGTCTTGCGCAGGCCCATGATATCCTCGAGGCGTGTTACATAGTGTTTGCTGCCAGCGCCCATCACGCGCAGCGAACGAAAGTAAACGTGCGACGGCGTAACGACCAAATGACCGGGCACCCCATAGTGCTGGCACAAAAACGTGTCGAGCTTGCGCCGATCCATATCCGCGGTGACTTTGGGGTGCTTCGATGGCGCAGTCTCCGCGGCCATTTGTGCCAAACGCTCATCGGCCACAGTGAGCGGCGGCGGCGGCGCCACATCGGAGCCGCTGGTGTAGCCACCACTGGTCGTGCCCCCGCCGAGGCCCCGGTGATTTATATCGTGCAGCCACTCTTGATACCGCATGTGGCGCTTCCGCAGCAGCTGGATCGCCCACTGCGCATCGGTGGGGGCGCCCAGCACCGCCCACCAGAGTGGATTGAGCGCACGTCGGTACCGCGGGTACAGCGTCTGCAGCGGCATAAGCGCAAAGAACGTGATACCACAAAAGAACAAAAAGGTCTTGAACACCAAGGCGGGGCTCATGATCGTCACGAGCACACTGATCAGCAATAGGATGATAGCTGTGCGCCGACTGGCACGAGGATTGCGCCACAACAACAGATTCTTGATCTTCTCGTGAAAGTCGGCGACGTCGCCCGCTGCCACTTGGCTTACCACACCATAGGTGCTCGCCCACCGCTTGTACAAGTCCAAGATATCCAGCCGGCTTCGCCGCTTCAGACGCTCCGCCATGCGGTTCGCATGCTGCCCACGCACCATACGTTCGTGCACACGTTGGTGCAGCAGCGACTCATCCTGCGGAAAGTAGCGGAACTGCAGCACATAGTAGAGCAGTGTTAGGAAAAAGGCGCTGGGCAGCATATCGGTGTACCACAGCACAAAATAGATCATGGCCGCGGCCGCCGTGCGGCGCGGTACTTCCCAGCAGTACAGCGTTCGCAAGTTGGCAACAAGCTGCTCCCAGAAGGGCGCAATAATGTACAAACGCTCCACGTGCGAGCGCGCGCGACTCTCGCGGTACTCGGTCACCGGCGCCTCGTCCAAATCGTCCGGCGCGTATTGCTCGACCAGCGCAAGAAGGTAGGCCACGCAGAAGGCCACACCATCCACATGGTCATCGTGGAGCTCCGGCGGGATCTCTGTGGCATCGTCGGCGATCCGCAAGTGCTTTTGGGGCCGGCCATCGATGGGCGAACCCAAAACGGGCTCTGGACTCCCAGGCAACATGGCCGGTGTCATCACCTCGCTAGGCCCCTTCATCTTGGCTAGGTTCGACATGGCACTCAGGGAGTTGGAGCGCGGCAACTCGACTTCGCTGCCTTGACGTCGGCTCGAGGAGCTACCGCCGGGAGTCGACACCGCCGACGGTACCAGATTGGCTTCCGATGCCTCTGGCATCTCCAGCCTGTGCAGCCCACGGTCCACATGCATGAGCAGGCGCGAACGGCGGTGCCGGTCCGCGAGCGACTCGCTCGGTGCAAATGGCTGGATGCTCTTTTCGTCCTCCTCCGACGAGTAGGCAAAGTCGGACCATTGCGGCATGCGCGTGAAATGCCGCGTGGCGCTGGGCAGATGCACCTCGCGCGTGTGCCGGCTAAAGTGGTTCAAAAACTCGCTGATTTCCACTTCGTCAAGCTCATGGAGCGTCTTGCTCAGTGCCTCTGACCGCGGTGCACTAGGATGCAGCTCCGTTCTCTTGTGGGCGGGAGCACCTTCTGTATCGTCGGTCATGCTCCATGTATCATCGTCCACACGCTGCGGCACGCTTCGTGGCGAGCCATGGAACTGCTCGGGGGAGCTCTTCATGGCCGATGGATAACTCTTCCGCTTGTCCCGCGCTACCTTGCTGGGGTACGCAAAGTAGTCACTGTGATCCTCCAGGCCCTCGGGCTCGTGATCTGTGTCAATGCCCGGATCGCCTGGCGCGCGTGTGGGAAATTCAGGCGTGGCACTCTCTTCCGTTTCGGTGCCTTTTTCTTGGTCCAAGCCAAAGAAGTCGGCACCTGATTTGAAGCTCGTATCCAGGCCTAGCATGGCAGGCAACTTGAGGGAGGCCATCAAAATGTCCCGTGCATTCATTCGGCTCTCGCCCTCAGGAAATTGACCCGGCGTACTTGGCTCGTCTAAATGCGCCCCAGGCATCCGAAAATTTCGCCACCGCAACGATGGCAAGGCGTCATGGGTATCTGTCGATGTAGAGGTCGTCGATGGGCGCAAACTTGCGTTGTCGATCTCCGACGGCTGTGGTTCTTGTGTCACATGGGCATCAGCCACGGGCTTTACGAGCGTTCTCTTTCGTCGTCGCGACGATATGCTTGGAGGAACGAGGCTACTGAAGGACGTATTCCGCGATAGGTCGGACCCTCCCGCCCTGTTCTTTCCCTCACCGTGGGCGCGGGCGTTGGATCCACTCCATAGATGTTTCCAGCGGGCCCCCAGATTCTTGGAAAACTTGCGCGTTGACTCTTGGGAATCCATCTTGGACGTACGTCCAAAGGCTCACAAGATGGCAAGCTTCAACAAGCACGAAGAACGCCACACGTTGCCCTTCAATCCAGTGATGGCCACACGCACGTCGCCTCTCTGTGCACGGGAAGGGCGAGGAGGTCGGGGCGCCACCTTCAGCGCATGTGACCCGCCGCGGCTCGTCCCGGAGGGGCGCGCGCCACCGACCGCGGAGGCGCCCTACGCACACGCCCTAGTCAAAACGGACAGGGCCATCGCTCACGGTCTCAAATACACTACGTACAGGCCAAATGGAAACGCCTTCCCTTGCTGCAGCTAGAGATACCGCCACATTATGGGCAAAGAGCCTTGGTCAACATCTCCCAATGGACATGGGTCATTTAACCACGGCGCTTCAAGTTTGTGCTCAGCTGATTGTCAGTCTTCCCTACGGTACATACCCACTCCAGGCCTTCGTACAGACCGTCACCACTCGTCGCGCACGTAGCCTGGATGAACCACTGGCGCTGACGAAGGCTGTGGAGACCCAGCTTGTCGGTGATCTCCGCCGCGTTCATAGCATTCGGCAGATCCTGCTTGTTGGCGAACACGAGCAGAAGAGCGTCACGCAGCTCATCCTCGTTCAGCATGCGCTGCAGCTCCTCACGCGCCTCGGGAATACGCTCACGGTCGTTCGAGTCGACCACGAAAATAATGCCCTGCGTGTTTTGGAAGTCTGGGGTGAGTGATCAAGTACCTACAGTGGCGCCACAGAGGACGGATCTTGTCCTGACCACCGACATCCCACACGGTGAACGAAATGTTCTTGTATTCCACCGTCTCGACGTTGAAACCTGCCTGTTAGTCCTGCCTTAGGCGGCACTGGCCGCCATAGCAGCACACGTACCGATGGTGGGGATTGTGGTCACAATCTCACCCAGCTTGAGCTTGTACAGAATGGTCGTCTTACCGGCGGCATCCAGACCCACCATCAGAATACCTGCGAACGTTAGCAAAGGTGTACTACGCACGCATCTCCTTCTTGCCGAAGAGGCCCGACAGCAAACGCGACACAGACAATCCCATAGTGTCGAGTAGGAAACGTAAACGAAAGTCGGAAAACGACAACACGTACCATCCTGGCCTGTCCAACCATGTTACAGGACCTACTAGGCGCTGACATCATCACCCGGTGGCATGCTGCCCTCGCTGGCGCATGCCGCAGCCTGCTTATGTGGACGGCCCGATCCCCTGCGCCCAATCCTGACGCGCTCTGCTCGTACAGACACCGCACTCGTCTTCGTTTTCCTTCAGGTCCGCCATACCAAGTTGGTGCGTCCCTTATGGCTCATCGACATGGACGCGGACCTATAGGAATGGGAGGCCACTAATGCGTGCCGAAGAGAGGTCTGAACTTCTATGATCGGGGCTGCTTCGCTGCCTCCCTACACGCCAAGCTTGACTGTGCTCGGGTGCGACTCCATGGCCATGGGCCCGGCCCTCGCATGTACCACGCCTTTTCCCGCTCGGTCAGCGCTCTACGCCGATCAGGCGATAAGGGTCTGGGCAAATGAGACATGCTGGAAAGGGCGTTGTGCTCAGCCAACAGGGTATCCGCACACCTGTGCATGCGCAAGGCCTGATGCACCACCCAGCGGTCAAAGGCGTGCGTCAGGTCAGCGGGCGGCAGAAACTGGGTAGAATCGAGTTTCATCCTTTGAACAAATCGGTGCTGCTGAGACGCACGGGCTTGGTCGTGCTGCACCGTCACGGCTTTGCGTGCGCGGTCCACACGAACCAGCAGACGGTCTCGCTGCCATGCCTGATCCACTTGGTGCACGCTGTATACGCGTAGCTCAAAGTCAGGGGGCTGCTGCGGTGGTGCCGAGAAGGCTATGGCCAGCGCACGTATGTACAAGGCTGTGCCTGCAAACCATTGCCGGGCCCCATTTGCCACATGCATGTCATCCCATGTTCCAATGGGTGTATGTGCATGCAGGCGGTACGTCCATCGCAGGGCGATGCGGAGTGTATGTGCGGCCTCTCGAGGAATGGGGTCCCGGCAAGGTGTTTGTATGGGCTTCGGGTCATCTTCCACGTCAGGAATCACTGTATGGCACACAACGTCTGTCAGTGTCGCCACCACAGGGTCAGGATAAATGCGCCAGTAGCGCCAATGCGAAGAGGCGTGCCAAGCGATTGTCAGGATACCATGCTTGTGCAGGTCTATGTAGCCACATGGAAGAGCTTGTCTTGCGTGATGGAGCCGGCGTGTATCGAAATAGAATCCTTGCGCTTCGAGTGTTTCGGAGGCCCATACGTGCCGCTGCATCGTCGTTCGAGGCAGGGATTCGCACGCGCACAGACATATCACGTGAATTGTGTTGTGTTGATGCCGACCTGCCCTCCCGACGTGCCACCATGGGCCGCAAGCGCACCAGGGCGGGTCGTGCACGCTCGTTGTCGGAAGAACAAATCCAGGAGGTTTTACAGAACTACGATATGGAGTGTATGTATTATCTGCTCAACTCCAGGTGAAAAACAAATGGCCCGCATCGAGCGAAGTGCCTATCGCTCTCTTGAGGCAGCGCGTGCGCACATGGAAGCACGCATTCACAAGATTCCGCCGCATGTCCGCCATATTCTGCTTCAGGAATACTATGATATGCATGCGAGTCCTGCGGCTGCCGAGCGTGGGCGGCACATTCCCCCGTTGGCTATGGCGAGCATGCCGGATATGTCTTGGAGTACTACGTCGTCCTTGGCTACAAGCTAACGACGCGCAGGTGCGCGCTTTCGTTGATTTGGGAATGAAAGCGGCAGGCGCAAGCGCCAGCGACGTTCCTGATGAGACACAATACCCTCTTCATCCACGCCATGCTGGGTCGACTGCGAGCTGGAGCAGCCGAGCGACTTGCAAATCTCATTCACTCTGTACATGTAAGACATAAGGTCGACATACCGCTGTGTGGTCACACTCAGCTCCTGAGCGATGCGCTGAGGTGCCACGCTAAAGTTGTCCAGGTGCAACGCAAGCACCACGATGGTGGCCAACAAACGTGTCTCGCCCGTGGACGTGACGGTGGAACTGCTGTGAGTGTTCAGAGCGTACCTCTGTGATCCGCGCGATTGCTCGGCAAATTGGGACAACAGGTATTCCATGACCAGTTCCTTTTCGTGATCGGGCAAACGCATTTTTTGGGAGAGCAGCGTCACACCCTCTTCGCCTTTGCTCAGTAGCCGCGTATGTTTGCGGAACGTCAATAGGATGGCCACCACATAACCCAACTGGACCAATTCCATGGCCTTCGAGGTAGCTCCTGCGTCATTCTGCGCTGTCTGCACATGCTGCCACAGAAGAGGCAGGAGCCAGGGCGATGGCAGGGTCAATACACGCATGGCCTTGCTGAGCTCTGTGGACGATGTACACTTGAGCAACGAACGCGTATGCAATGCCTTGAGCACCGTGGGCGGCACAAGTGCGTCCACAGGGTACACCTCTGCTGGCTCCTTCGCGTCGAGGTTGGCCTTGGGCAGCGCACGACTGGCGTTCAACGCCGCCGTCAGCTCTACCTCCGAGGGAAGCGACGCGGAGGATTCGTCAATGCCCAGCGCCACATGCTCCAAAATATTGTCCATATGCTCCGTGTTGACCTTCATGCGGTCCATGTTGCGGGCCGCCTGCTTCTGCTTCTTGTTGCCGAAAGCTTCACCCAGATCACGGCGCGCCTTGGTGTAGTCAAAGTGGTCGTCACGGCCGCGATCGGTGGCCATCGAGCTGAGATTCGTTAAGGCCTTGACGGAGCGGTTCAGCGTGAACATAGGGACCTTGCGCAGCGTCACACTCTTTGACGCAGGGTCATATACACCCAGAAGGTAGTCGCCCGAGTATCCGCGCGTCTCGCGACGCAGCTCCGCTGGAGCTTGGGCCGAGGCTCCCCAGCCCCAATTGCTGCTGGTATACTGCATCACGCCCGTGTCAGCCGCAAGAAGGAGGCGGTCATCCATAGACGCTGGCGCATTCTCTCCCTCTTTGTTGTCCACGGAATCGCTCGGCGCCCCATACATCGCGAAGCGCGTGCTCTTATCCGGGCAAAAGTCGGAGAGCGACACTGGTGTGAGCCTGTTGTAGCCACGTACCTAGCGCAGGGCCAATGCCAGCGCCCTCTTCCACTACCATCTTTACCTGTTCCTTTGCATGACTAGACTTTTTCTTAGACGCAGGCATCTCTGCGCCGTCCGCCGCGCGACGCTTGCCCGAGCTCGAGGAAGGCGCCATCACCGTGGTAACTGCTCGGGGCACGCGAGGCCTTTTTTTTTGACCCCCACCGTCCGACGCTTAGTTAAGCACCACGGTCTCTGTCATGCTGCTCGGTCGGTCGGTGCTGCGTGCGCTGCGTGCGCCGCGGTGGCACGCTATGCGTGCCTATTCAACGGACCCGAGGCTGCAAGAGGGTCAGTTGAAGAAGATCCTCACCGACACTATCAAGGTACGCATACTTCGACAGCTATTTATACCAGGCTCGTGGCCCTCTCACAGTCCCTGCGTACATGCAGGCGTGCTTGACCAACCCAGACTATGGCTACTATGCGAGTAAAAGCCATGCTACTTCTACTGATATCTTGGGTGCTCGTGGTGACTTTATCACGTCCCCTGAGATCAGTCAGGTATTTGGCGAGCTCATGGCCGTGTTCTTCGTGTCGCGTTGGCAGGCGGCCGGCCAGCCTCAGCGAATCCGCTTGGTGGAGCTGGGCCCGGGCCGCGGCACGCTGCTCTGCGATCTTTTGCGCACCTTTGCTGCGTTCCCAGACATGATGGCGGCGCTCCGCTCGGTGGAACTGGTGGAGGCATCGCCTCTGTTCATCGAGCGGCAAGAAGCTGCGCTGAGCCAGACACTGGCACGTCTACATCGCTCCCTGGCCAACGCGGATACGCCCATAGAGGCGTTGAAGCCGGAAGAGATCCGCGTGGAGTGGTTCCCAACGTATGAGCGGCCTAGTGTCGATCCTGAGGCATGGACCATGGTCGTTGCGCATGAGTTCTTCGACGCCTTGCCCATCCATATTTTCGAGAAGCATGCACAGGGCTGGCGTGAAGTTATGGTCGATATTGATCAGAAGAACGGTCCTGTCTCTGTGATCAAGGCATCTGATCTCCAACAGCCTGCGCCAGAGCCTGGTCTCCGCTTCGTTCTGTCGCCCGGCGCTACGCCATGGTCCCAGTTGCTGGCCGCGAACAATGAACGTTTCAAGTCGCTTCAGCCAGGGCAACGCGTGGAAGTAAGTCCTGTAAGCTGGACAGCGGCGCGCCGCCTTGGTGAACTGGTGTCAGGCTATCCCGCTCTGCGGCCCGGTCCCCAGGGCGAGCCTCAACCGCCGTCGCAGGAGCTCGCTGCGGCACGTGCCAAGCCGTCGCTGGGCGGCTGCGGCCTGGTGGTCGACTACGGTGGCTATCGCTTCTTTAGCGACAGTTTCCGTGCGTTCCGCGCCCACGAGATTGTGGATCCTCTATCGCTCCCGGGCCAGTCCGACTTGACGGCGAATGTCAACTTTGCGTTCCTGACCCAGGCACTGCACATGACAGACGCTTTCAGCTACGGCCCCATGCCCCAGCAAGCGTTTTTGCAGGCACTGGGCTTGTCGCTCCGTGTGAAAAAGCTGGTGGAAACGAACCCGCCATCGCGCCGTGCAGATATTGAGCACGCAGCTGCGCGTCTAATCGATGCCCATGGCATGGGCTCGCAGTACCAGGTGATGGGCGTATCCGCGCCGAGACGGTCCGCGGCCGCCTCGGGCGAACCAGAGGAGATGTATCCTTTTATGTAACTACGTGTGGGTAGTCTACGCCGCCTCGGCCTCGTCCGCCTCGGCCTCCATATCCTCGTCATCGACATCCACCTCGGCGTCCTCCTGCTCGGCCTCGTCGCCCGCCTTGCGATCCAGGCGCTGTGCGTCGCCCGCACGGCGCTCGATCGCCTGCGCCAGCGCCGAGGTGCGGAGCGCGATACCGCGCGTCTTGTCGATCACCGATTGGTATAAGACGGGGCGGTTCTGGTTCATCAGCACCACACCTTCCTGCACGTTGATCTGCGCATCGGCCTTGGTCTCGGCCACGAGCTTCTCGACCCACTTGTCGCCCTCCCCGCGCGAGAGGTTCAAACGAGCGGCCAGGTCGGCAATGTCAATCTTCTGGTGGATGCGGCAGTACACTTCGCTGACCAGGAAGCGCGCCTGCTCGACAAAGGCGTCCGCATGGGGCTGCAGAAACACATCGGTAGTGGCCAGTTCCGTGGCCTTGGCCAGCTGGGTCTGCGCACCTTCAAAGTCGAGCTCGGCGTACAGCAGACGGAAAAAGTCCACCACGGCATCAGGCTGCAAGCGGTAGGACTCCATCTGGATCACCTTGGAGACCTCGCGCAGGGCCGCCTGGGTGCTGAGCTTGTTCGACGTTCCGTGGCTCTCCACCACGTAACCACGCGGCACAGCACGTCGGGTCAGGAGCACGGCAGCGACCAAGTAGCGCAACAGCCACCAGCAAGACATCTGCAGCGCGTTCAGGTAGGCTGGGCTCAAATACAATTCAACGAGTTTGACGCGGCCAGCCGCATGGTGGAAGAACACAAAGAGACTCCAGTGCAGCAGCCACACGCGCTTTTGCAGAATGTCCTCGTGCGTGAACGGAGTGTCCTTGGTGTTCGCTGGCACACGCAGCGAGTCGATGTGCTCACGAAGTGCGACAAGAGCCTCCAACGCCCGCTCCCACTCTTCCGTGAGGATATAGCACGCCAGCTGGCCCCACAACACCGACTCGTTGTTCGAGCTGTCAGGCACGAGCCCATGGTAGTGGTATAGGTACGAGGCCGCCTTGCTGTAGTCGCCGCAAGAGAAGAGGAAGCGGCCATACTGGTACAGCACCTGAATCTGATCGACGGTCAGCTGGTGGTTCTGCTGGAGCCACTCGAGAGGGGGCGTCTTGTCCTGCTTCAGCGCGCTGGCCACGCTCGGGTCCTCGATAATGGCGAACACACGCTCAGCCTCCTTCTGGAGACTCTGGCGCTTCTCTTCTACCTGGCTCTTGAGCTGGTTCAGAGCCTCCGGCACGGGCTCGCCAGGGTATGCCTGCTGGTGGAACTGCAGCGAGTCGTCCACCAGGGATGTGTGCTTGGCAAGCTCATACTGCGCCTTGGCCAGATCCTTAGCATCAAAGAGATGCTTTGTACTCAGATGAGACAGAAGACGGAGACCCAGGTGCGGATCCACGTACGCAAGAAGCTTCTGCGTTAGATCATACTCCGCCATGGTGATCTAGCGGCAGCGGCAGGCTTCGCCGAAAATTCGTCACGGGTTTTCTTTGGACACGTGCCTAGTAGGTCCCTGCCATGTTTTTGCGCCGCTGCGCTCCGGGCCCATGGCATGGCCGCGGCCATGGAGCGGCCCTAGGCCCACGCTACCTAACGCAGGTGCCCGAGGCGCCTGCTAGCAGAGCCATGATCCATGTCTACCTAGTCGCGCATGTTGTAGCGTAAAGCGCCACCACGTCAGCTGACCACACTCAAATATGCCGTACAATGCCTGTCTCAACAGGACGATGCTTTTGACCACTATGTGGGTGGAATATAGGCGTAAACGAGAACATCCTTAGTGACCGGCGCGACGCTGCTCGGCAATGACACCCGTCAGGATCTCCATCTTGCTGTATAGGTTAGCACGACCTGTCGATGAAAGTACATACCGCTTCGCACGGCCAATGGTACCAATACGGCGCTTGATGAACTTGCGCGCACGCTTGTCCTGAACGGTTAGTATCTGTTTCCACAAAGGATTCACATCGCAGGGCATGAACGTGATCATCACCTGGAATGCGCGCCCTGATCAAGACATACCTTCGAGTTACGGATCAGCTCCATAGCACGGCGCTCGTAAGGAGCAAAGCCAGCCACCTCACGGATGACGCTGCGCACCGCCTTCACGCGCTCGCTGGCAACCGCCTTCTTGCTGACGGGCCGCGGGGCGAGGACGCGGCGAGTGGTAGGGTGACCACGGTTAATACCCCAAACGAGGCCTACAATATGTTAGTTCTGCTTCGTTTCGATGGTTCACATACCAGTGCGGGGGACGCCTGCCTTGTGAGCCGGGTTCGAAGAGCTGCCCATCTTGTTGGCTTCTGGACGAGGTTGGGAGAGCAGCGCGGACGCTTGCGTCCTACTCTTCCCTACGGCCTAGGAAAATATCACGTGATGGACTACATTCTCTGGATGCTGACTCATCACACCAGGTGGCCCCAGCGCACCGCGGCCGCGTGCCAACGACGGCCGCTACCGCGATGCCGCTGATCCCGGCGTCGGAGGCGCCCGTGTACCGCGAGGTGGAAGCCGCGGAGGATGTGCAAGACTCCACACCCGCGTCGTTCCATGACATCCCCCCCGCTCTTATCCAAGCGCTTCCATGCGTGTCGCTGCGTATGCAGCCAGCCCCCCCGGCACTGTGCCTAGCGGAGGCTGCGCCGAAGGCGCTGCACGCTCGTGGACGCTTGTGGCTCACGGAGAGGGAGATCACCTTTCTTCCAGAGGATACGCAGAGAATGCATGGATTCACACTGTCCTACCCGTCCGTGGCGCTGCATGCAGTCTCGCGCACCGTGCCTGATGACATGCAACTCGATGGCCTGTACCGTGAAGCCTGCCTGTACTGCCAGTTGGACGATCATCCCGAGCAGGATGAAGCAGAGGAAGAAGAAGACGAGGCCGTGAAGGAAGTGTGGCTCGCCACACCCGATGCCGAAACGCGTACGTGGGATGTACTAATCGCAGTCGATCAGTTGTTCGAGTCACTTTCGTACGGGGCCTCCTTGCACCCGTCTGTGGGTGATTCGAGTGATTCGCATCCCCTGGCAGGCCTAGGAGCGCTAGACACGAGTGCTGTGGATGAGGAGACGGAGGAGAACGATGCATCCGGCGACGTGTCCGAGCCAGGCAAAGTAAAGTCGGAGCTCTCCGTGCAAGACGTACGCTATCGGCCCTATTAACGGTAGGACGGCGCCTATGATACCAATACCCTTATGTTTGCCAACCTACCCTCCGAGTTTTTTCAGTCAATGGGGTTGGTCGAGCAGTTTTGGGAGCTGTTGCAAGGCATTGGCCCGGTTGTATCGTGGGCACCGCAGCCGGCGTTTCAACAGTGCCTCGTGGTGTTTGAACTTGCCACGGATGCTAGGCGAGTCAAGCAGCTGCTTGATCGCGCCCTTCTTCCTTCGACGGAGTGGGACGATTCGGCGTCGACTACGGGCGGCCAAACGAAGGACGCGCACAGGCTGCGTGTCTACCTGCATCGCAACACACACCTAGCTTATCTGCCTTCCGGGGAGTGCGTTATGGCGCAATCGATGGATACAGCAGGGCCGTATCTTGCCCCGCCAGCGCCTGAGCGAGAGTTTCTGATTAGCCCGCCGGGTAGTCCGCCCGTGGGGTGGGAGCCTCGCGAGGAGGAGCAGCCCAACAAGGACGCGCTCGCACAGGACTTGATCGAGGCACTGACGAAACTGGCACGCCTCACAGACGAGGAAGCGGCGGCGCCTGCAGCGTCAGCGATGCTGATTCCGCCTGGGGCGAAGCAAGTGCCGGGGGTGGTATTGGAAGCCGCCGAGGAGGAGGAACCGGCATCGCTGGTGGCGCCATCGCCGCCGTCCTTGGCTGCCTGGCCGCCCGCAGGAGATCGCCCACGACCCACAGCTCGACCACCCCTATGAGAACTACATGGCAGGCTTTTCGTTCGACAATGGTGCGGAGGCCGGCTGCGCCGGCGCCGATGCTTCCTCATGCTCGTCCT
The DNA here is from genome assembly GCA_029542865.1 of Malassezia equina. Taxonomy (NCBI): domain Eukaryota; kingdom Fungi; phylum Basidiomycota; class Malasseziomycetes; order Malasseziales; family Malasseziaceae; genus Malassezia; species Malassezia equina. Next base: position 985,650 of record CP119901.1, read on the forward strand.
CGGCGTGAAGTGGCTGAGCGGGGCCGCCAAAATGCTCGTCCGGCACGTATGCCTGGCCCGGGAGACCCGACTCGTCGACTTGCTCAGCCGCTTCCACGACCTCATACATGACAGACGCCACCTCCGGTGCAGGCACTTTGCCGAGCAGCAAGTCCATAGCGGGAATCGGTTGACCGTAAAAGTTGGCGTTGGCGTCCTTGTTCTCCATAAGAACGGTGCCCTCGAGGGACAGGCCACCGTACAAGCCCTTGCTGCGGCTGTACGTGAACATGGGCGACGAGTGCAGAATGGCACTGGACACGCCGGTGCCCGTACCGATCGGCCCCACAGCCGTGCTGAGATTGCCACCGAGGGTAAGGTTGCCTGCGAGGCCGAACGAGCGCACAGCTTCGTCGGTATTCATCACAATCACAAACTCGGTGAGATCAGCGCCAATCTGGAAGCCGAAACCAACACCGGCGGTAAAGATGCAGCTGGGCGCCGACCAGGAGCCGTCCGGCAGGCGGGACATGACGACGCCACTGCCGGCCTTGCCGGACCATACGAAGCCGGCCTTGACGACGGTGAACACGGCAAGACCCTTGGCCTGCATCAGCACCGACTTTGGAATGGAGTTCAACGCCGACTCAGGGTGACTCGGGTCCGCGAGAAAGCTCTGCAGGATGTGCGCAGCGCGCTGGCACTCCGATGGGAGGCTGAAACCATCGTGCACGTTGCGGGCGTGAGCACCAATCTGGGTCTGTGCGCGCGATGCAAAGGATGTGGCCTGCGTAAGACGTCAAAGCGTACCTGCTCGCCCGCTTTGCGAGCCGCCATTTTGAAGCGGTTCATGTAGGACATGGTCGTTGCTGTGCGCCAGGCACGCCCGTGCGGCGCCCACCGCGCCTCTCCACGTGACCAAGAAGGTGAGGGAGCGGGGCATCTCTCCGAGCCGCCATGCAGGTCGGACGTTCGGCCATGCAGGGCTGGCACCTCCAAGGCTTCGTCGCGGTGTGCGTGATGCTTTCGAGCATCATAGCACTGCTCCATGTGGCCCTTTTGTTCACTAGGCTGCCGACCATGCTCAACATGAGCATGGCCTGCCGCATGGCGCGCATGATGCCCTCCTACATCGTGCACGATGAGCAGCTACGCGCCTTCTCGTCGTCGAACTCGCCAGTGATGCACAAATACTCTCTACGCGAGTATCGCGAAATGGCCATCAAGCAGCCCTTGCATTTTGGTCCGATCACGCTGGAGCCCATGCCGGTGTTGTTCATTCCGGGGAATGCAGGCAGCTATGCGCAAGTGCGCAGCCTTGCTTCCAGTGCGTGGGGCCAGTACTGGCAAGGGCGCATGGAACTACCCATGCCCGAGTTTCGCGATGCGCCAGGACCCCTCCTGTGGTACACGGTCGATTTTAACGAGGACTTTTCTGCGTTCCACGGCCAAACGCTGCACGACCAAGCGTTCTACGTGAATGAAGTCGTGCGCTATTTACAATATTTGCACCCATCTCAGGACAATGGCGAGTACCGAGAAGGGGAGCGCAGCGTCATGGTGGCGCTCGTGGGACACAGTATGGGCGGCATTGTCGCACGTTTGGCGCTGGCACTGGAGAATCACATGGCCGGCACCGTCGATACGATCGTGACGCTGTCCACGCCCCATGCCTTCCCACCTGTACCGTTTGACCGGTCGATGGATCGTGTCTATGACCAAATCAACCGGCCACACAACGACGAGCATGCGCCCCTACTTATTTCGCTTGCTGGCGGCGTGTTGGACACACAGTTGTCATCGGATGCATCATCGCTCTCCCTCGCGCGTCTGGGCACGCCCGAGTCACGCCTCTCGTCGTTTACTACCTCCATCTCGTCGCTATGGAGCTCCACGGACCATTTGGCGATCGTGTGGTGCGATCAGCTGCGCTTCCGAATCGCACGTGCGCTCCTGCGCGACTATGCGCGCTTTGGGCGCTTGTGGGACACTCGCCAAAGCGCTCGCGTACGCGCGGCACGCCACGAGGCATGGCGCACCATATTGGGTCTCCCGAACGATGCTGCCTCGCCCGCTGAGCGCTACCGTGCGGCGCTCGCTGCCACGTACGAACCAGGCGCCTCCCTGGCGAAAGATACGCAGCTTATGCCGATTGATTTGACAAGCAAAGAGAGCGCTCTGCTGCACCATCTGAACATGGACGATGTGCAAGTGCATGTGTACAAGGCTTTGAGCCCGCCAGGCCCGCGCCAGACGTACACAGGCAACGTCACAGAGGACGACGAGGCGCTTGGCTTTGAGGTCGTGACAAACCTGTCGGTCGGACCCAATGTCGAGCGCGATCCACCGTATGTCCAGACGCCCGAGCTGTTCGTGGCGCTGTGTACGCGACGCCCCTCCCTTGAGCCGATGGATGAGAACCCCGAGCCGGCGTATTGCTACCCCGTGCTCGCGAGCGCCTACGAGCAGTTGCCCTGGTCGCCCACCGCGCCCGACAACTCTTTTCCGCAAGCGCGCGTACCGTATGCTGCACCGGCGTACCGCTTGAACCGATTGTTTTTCAGTCATGAATTTCTACGTGCCCACCACGTCGAGTCGGTGCGCGTGGAATACACGCGCCAGGCTGCCGTGGAGCCGGACAAGCAAGGCGTTCCTACGGTTTTGCGCGTAGGCTGGACCGAGAGTCAGCCTCTCTTGCTGCGGGGCAAGCCGTCGTGGCTACGGTCCCAGACGTGGGATCTGCCCGGGGTGCCGCCGACCTCCCTGCTGAGCTCGTTCGACGATCATGCGGCTTTATGGCACTGGCAGGCGCCTGAGCTCGACTCGGCGCTGACGGCCTACCGCTTCACGCTAGAGCCGGCGCCTTGCGCGTACGAGCGGCATCCGCCCCCGCCGACAATGAGCCCAATTTTACGCATTCTCAGCGCGTCCACGTCCGATTCGCGTATCTTTCCTTCGCTCCACGTTAGCGCGCCGAATGACATGGTCGTGGCAATGCATGGCGCAGCCCCCTTCATGCCACCGCCCACCGAGCGCGGCCTGCGCTTCCAGCTATGGCATATCGATACCTATGCATCCACGTCGTTCTCGGGCGTGTATTCGTCCGTCTGTCCCCTGCCATTCGTCCGTCTGCGCGCGTCTGTGCACTGGCGCGCTAGTCTGGCCCTGCTCGTTCTTCGCTACCGCCTTGCTTTGGTTGTATGGCCGCTCGCTGTGCTCGCACTTGCGCGCCTCGTTGCGGGCCCTGCACGCACGCCGTTCGCAGCGCTTGCCCATCTCACGACCTACCCGTGGAACCTTGTGCTGGTGGGCGCGCCTGTGGCACTGCATCTTCTCCTGTATATGGGCGCCTCGCTGGGTGCCCCGGCGTATACGCTGGGCATCGGTCTCACGTCGCTGGCGTTTTTATGGCTGGGACCCGTGCTGGCGCTGTGTGCGTATGGGCTCGCTCTCTTTCTGAGCCTTGTTCTTTCTATGGGCCTGCATGGCCTCTACCTTCTTGGCCGCCTGCGCGTGGGTCGCTTTGGGCCGTGGTGGTCGCCTACGGCACAGCCCCCCCCTTATGTGGATCAGTGGCCCACTCGCCACGCGCTCGTGGCATGGTCGTGCAAGCGCTCGACGTGGGTGGGTGCTCTTGTCTTGACAGGATGCATCGTACTCCTTCCGCACCAGGTGCTCGTGCTCGTATGTACGCTGGTACAGGCGGGCACGACGCTCCGGTCCTATGCCGCTTTGCAGGACCTCTTGCGCGACGCATCTACGCCGTCGGATGTGGCTCGACGCACACAATGGCAGCAGCGGCACTCGGAACACTTGTGGCTTCTCCAGTGTCTTTCCTGGCTTCTTCCGCTGCACGCGCCTGTGCTCGTGGTGTGGGTCCGCAATGTGAACGCGGGCTTTTCCATGGGCCTCTCGCGCGTAGAGCACAATGTCGTTGCGACAGCGGCCCTGCTCGCACTCGTGTACATCCATGCTGCACCGTGGACGCTCCGCACACTCGACAGCCATGGTGCTCGGCTCGGCTCATGCGTGGTATATGGCGCGCTGGCTCTGGCCACAATGATCTATGGCATCCGCTACGGCTACGTCTTGAACGAGGTGTTTGTGGGGGTGCTGGTCTGGGAGCTGATCCAGCGTGTATGGCCGCTCAGGCACACAATCGCCAATGCCCGCCAGCCCGGCACGCAGGATGTTTTGCTAACGCCGATCCAGCACCTAGCGGTACCGTCGGCCTTGGCGTCACCGGCGTTGCCTGCCAGCGAGCAGTTGCTCACCGAGTACCTGGACACGCTCGAGGCGTATATGCAGGCACGCACACGCGCGAACGATGCGATGCAGGCAGGCTTCCTGCAACTCGCGCGGGCCAAGATGGCCCTTGGCGGTACGTACGGCCAGCGTGTCAGCCCCGACGCGTACGATGCACGCATGTCGGCCCAACTGCGTTTGCGTACGGACGCGGAGATACCCAAGGCCAACAACATCCCAGCACTCCGACACCGCATGGGAGCGGTCGCTGAAGCATCGGACAGCACTCTGTCGGAGACTGCGCCGGCGCCTGAAGCCAGCGGGTTTGACCCACTGTACCAATTCAGTGGTTTGCCACCGCCCGCGCTCAAGGCTGCACAGCGTCATTTCCGCCAAGCTGCTACGCATTTATTTGAAACGGAGGGCCCAGATGCTACGGGTACCGACGTATGGAAGCTGCAACGACGGCTGGAGACCCTCGAGCAGCAATTAGATACCTGTCGCCGCACGTAGTTGTACGTGTGTCTACGAAGCGAGTGGCTTAGTCCGTCCGAGCCTGCTTGGCAGCCGGGTCGGCCTCGTCGTCGTCGTCATCGTCGTCGTCGTCGTCGTCGTCCTCGGCCTTGCGCTTGTCACCGGCCCTGGCACTGGTGTAAGTCATCACACACGTACGCTTCGGCGTCGTCGTTGTACTCGTCGTCGTCGTCGTCGTCCTCCTCCTCCTCGTCGTCCTCCTCGTCGTCCTCCTCGTCCTCGTCTTCGGTCTCATCTTCGCCTTCGACCTGCATGTTAGATAGAAGTACACACAAAGTCGTCGTCCTCCTCCTCGTTGTACTCTTCCTCCTCGTCGTCCTTGTTGTCGTCGTCATCAACAGCGCGGGCCTTACCGGCCTTCACCTCCGACACAGGCTCAGTAGTACCGGCAGCCACAGCCTCCGTATCCTTGGGAACAGTGTCCTTTGCATCCACCGAAGCACTCATTTTGTGGGAAAACGGGGAACCGCTGATCTGTAGGCGCCCGGTGACGACGTGTCTGTGCGCACAAATACGCCACATGATTGGCTCGTACTGCATGTCCGCCGGGATCGACGTCTACGCCGCGTAGGTGAGAATCGAGTGCACCATACCCAGGCGCTTGGCCCCTCGGACACGGTCATGGCGTCTACCACCGTTTCGTATACCTGCATGATCACTAGTTCAACCATAGACATCGCGCTGGGCGGCCATAGGTATGGTGTGGGCGGCTGGCTACCAAGTGGAGAAATGCGCCTATTTCTGGGCCTCCTTCCGCCCCTGGCGGAACTTGCTCATCTTCGACCAGAGGTACCGCAACGAGCGGCCGACGCCTGCTGTGTACAACCCCTTCAGCGACTGCATAAAGGCAGGTTGGCGCACTATCGTAGCAATCTCTTCACGTAGCGCTTGCGGGAATGTTTCCTGCTGCACAACAGCGAGCCAAAAGCGCGTAGCGAGGGGCGGCAGTTGGTCGCTGTCCTCGCCGTGACTGTACGCCAAGTCAACCGGTGTATTTTCGTTTGCAACGTGGGGCGTGTCAGGAACCAATGTTTGCGGGTCTGTGCCTTGTAGGTCCTTAAAGAGAGGGTGCAGCTGGGGACGCTGCAAAAAGTGCTCGATCAGGCGCAGGCGCAAATTACGGGCCAAGTTGGCCGCTACGGTGGCGCGCGTCTGAGGACTAATGTCCTGGCGCATCTTGAACGAGTCCGTCCCGCAGCTGACGTGAATGAACCGCAAGCGCGTAATCAAATCCGCACACATAATGCGGAACCATGGTAACTGGTTCTCGACAATGTTCTTGACCTTATTGCGATTCTCTCCGCCCGGCACGCTCATACGAAAGTCGCCCAGGTAGCTCAGAGAAGACACCATATAGTACAAATCCTTCTCCGAGAACTCTTCTGGAAGCAGCAGCAGGGCCGTTCGCAACGCCGACGTCAGGTTCGCTTGCTCGGCGATCGGTACTCGCCCATTTGTCGCGTCAAATAGGCGCGCAATCGGTTTGTGCATGCGCCCACTCACATACAATGTCGTCCAGCAGAGCAAATCTTCGCACATATCTTCGAGAGAAATGACACCATACTTGACGATCTCGTCCTGCACCTGGACATACGGCACATACCACATCTTCGCGCCCAAGTTCTGAGTGGCCCGCACCGCCCATTCACCGAACATGCGCGCCCACCACGGATAGTGATGGGGGTTGGTGCGCATATTCATAGCGTGCCAGTGCGCTGGGTTCTGCACGGCAATCACCATATCGATCATGGGCGCTGTGCCTCCGACCGCCTTGGCCTTGGTGGTCTGACTGAATACACCAGAGCCATAGGCAAAGGCATAGTTGTACTTCGGCAGCTTCATGCTGTTGAGGATTCCCAGGATCTTTTGGCGGTGCGCGGCCTCGTCGCGCGTCATTTGCGACATCTGAGGCACCGCCGTAGGTACCACGAACGAAGCCGGGAATTGTTTTGCGCGCGGCGCACCGGAAGGCAGCTTGTCAGACACCCGAGCATGACTTGTAAAGGTGCAACAACTCCATACATACCGGTGGACGAGAGGCGAGGGGACACGCACACTCGGTCCACCCACTCGGACCGCCATGATGAGCGCTAAGGTCGATCGGGTGCCCCGCCGGGTTCGGTGCGGCAGCAAGTGGCACCTGCACCGACATTGTGGAGGCTATGGGGCAGCTACCTATGCTTGCATGCTTCGCAGCCGCTTGTCCAACTGTCCCTGCGCCTGCAAATGTGCCATGAAGCCGCCCACCAGATGAAGGCTGCCCGCTACAAACACATTTGCAGGGATACCCGTCTCGGAATGCCGCTGATGCACGGCCCTCATGACATGCTCAATACTTGGCACCACATGCGCACTCACGTGAGGGCTCAAGTGTACCGTGATGTCATGGTCGGCCGGCAGCTCACCTTGCAACAAGCTGCACCACGCATGAAGGAGCTCCTTCTGTACGGTCATGCTCTCTAGATCTGCTGGATCGATCGCCAATGATGTAAGGTCGCTGGCCGAGCCTCCATCCGCGTACGTGTTGTTGGTGCAGAAATACACTTGGTCGAAAAATGTGCCAGGATCGACTCCAGCCTGCTCGAGTTCGTCCTTCATAGCCCCCAGAAGAGTCATAGCAGAGCGGCCATTCGTGCAGTTGAATGCCAAGATCTTTGGCTGGGTATGCTGAGCCACTTCTCGCACAAACCACTTGATGCTCAGACGCACACTTTCGACGGTGTGCGCACCATCCAGGTAGTATGTGGCTCCAGCGGTATTCACTGCGGGCACTTTTTGACAGCGGCCGGGCCAAAAGGCTTCCCTCAGCGCCTGTCGGCCTGCATCCGTGACGGGCGTAAACGGCTCTCCGAGCAGAGCAGTCGCCTCAGGGAAGTGCTGCTGGCCTGCGGGCGATTGAGCAAATGTGCGGACAAGTTCCAAAGCGAGGCTAGCATTCACCGACTGGTGATCGCCCGGCAAACCCAGCGGTTCACCTCGGAGCTCCTCTTTGGTGGGCACCACATGGAACGAGGATGCACCAATATCATTGGCATACTTCTCCAGCACCTGGCATGCCGTAGATGGCTGCTCGGCCGCGAGAGCTGGCGTTCCTTTCTTGAAAATACCCGCTTTTTGGTACGCAATATCTTCGATCGTATGACCAAGAATGGCCGTATGATCCAAACCCAAAGGGGTGACACCTGCCACACAAGGGTGCTGCACGATATTCGTAGAGTCATAAAGTCCTCCAATTCCCACCTCCAGGAGCGTCACAGACACCTGCATCGAAATGAACACGTGGAAGGCCAGGATTGTCATAAAGCGGAAGTACACAGGCCGCAAAGGCGTCGTCTCCAGCTTTCGCTGTGGGTTCTGCTCCAGGGCGTCCCATACTTCCCAAAAGTATTTGGCAAATTCTTCTTCGGAAATGGGAACACCATCAATACGGATGCGTTCACGCGCCGCAACCATATGAGGCGATGTATACAGGCCGATCTTGTTACTCGTTGGCGACCGCACTTGCCGTAAAAGTGCATCGCAGAAGGCCGCTGTCGAGCCCTTCCCTTTTGTTCCCGAAATATGGATCACATGAATCTTGTCGAGCTCCTCGCGCTGGTGTCCTATGCGCTCCAGATATTCCGTCATCTCAGGCTCGTTGAACTCATTGACCGTTTTTCCGCTGCGGCGAATCGCTTCAATGGTGGCCGCATTCGACTGAAGCGAATTCAGAGCATCTATAGCGGCGGCGTAAGTGCGTGCTTGTGTTGACATAGCCCGGTACGATCCTGCAAGCCGCCTGCCAGTCTGCCAGAGACGCGCTACTGCTGGCTGCATGCGTGTTCGCCAGCCGGCCAGGTGCGCGCGGACCAACACTACCACGTGGCCTCCACACACTCGGCCGGGGGCTATCTAGTTTTGCATTTCTACACGTGACATACAGTGTCGAGCGGGGGTTCTTCGGAGCGCGGCCTCGTGAGAAAGCGTGGCGACGGCGGGCGATTTCTACCTCCAACCATCAAGGCCGAACTTCGTGGTTTCACTTAGGTACGTCTTTTATGAGCGCCTTCCTTTGTCGATACAAGCGGGTTCATTAGCGCATTGTATGCGAGTGTTCTGCTTGGTATCGATGAAGATGCGCGATTCTTGCGACCTGAACAGAACTAACATCGTACAGCGTACCATGGCCCGCAACAGCACTGTCAGCCCGTACGTTGGTCGTCTTGGCCGCAGCCAGCTGTACTCTAAGAAGGGTGGCTACAAGCACACCGGTCGCAAGCCGGCTGCTGCTGCTGAGGAGACCCCCATCACCACCAAGGAGAAGACGGTCGGTGGTGCCAAGAACGCGGGTAAGCGTGTTGTGCCCACCACCAAGGCGCCCCGCTTCTACCCTGCCGATGACGTTCACACCAAGAAGGTCAGCCGCAAGACTGCCAAACCGACCAAGCTGCGTGACAGCATCACTCCTGGTACCGTGCTCATCCTGCTCGCTGGTCGCTTCCGTGGCAAGCGTGTCGTGTTCCTGAAGCAGCTCGACAGCGGTCTTCTGCTGGTCACTGGTCCTTTCAAGCTGAACGGTGTGCCGATCCGCCGCGTTAACCAGGCCTACGTGATTGCCACCAGCACCAAGATCGACATCAGCAACGTCCAGGTGGACGAGAAGCTGAACGACGCATACTTCCGCCGTGAGAAGGCTGCCAAGGTCAAGGCGGAGGCTGCTTTCTTCGCCGACCCTGCTAACAAGGCTCCTCTTGCGGAGAGCAAGGTGGCTGACCAAAAGGCCCTGGACAAGGATGTGCTGGCCGCTGTGAAGAAGGAGGGCCCCATCCTGGCCAAGTACCTGGCTTCCACCTTCTCGCTCTCGAAGGGTGACAAGCCCCACGCGCTCCGCTTCTAAGCATCATGACTTGTGAGATGCCATCCGGTATCGTAGCTGCTGGTGTGCAAACCTACTCTAGGGTTTTGTACACCCCTGTTCCAAAATAGGCCGAATTCAATGCGAAAGGCGCCAAGGATGCGTATGCGTAGGCATGGATTGCCCCTACAGAGTGTCTATAGTGGCTGGTATACAGTGGGGGTGACCTGCTCGGTTCTTTCCTTGCGAGCTCTCTCATGGCCCTCTTGGCTCAACGCGCGAATCCGCTTGGTGGTGGCATCGGGGAACCGGAGCCAACGGATCGCTGTGCTGGGAGCTTTGGTTCCCTTCTTCTCTAGATCCAAATAGCCCTTGCTTCGAATCAGCTGTCGAGTCGTGTACTGGCCTGGTGCTAGTGGCATGCCAAGGGCGCTGCCATTTTCACGCTCTCGAAGAAAGCGCTGCAGGGCGCCCTCTTTCTTGGATAGGACTTCGATACGGTGAGATTCGCGTTCATTGAGCATGTCCACATTCGGTATACACATTGTGCGCATCAGCCGTTGACGCGCACGGATTTCTTGCAAATTAGCACGCACTTTCTCCTCCGACAGGTCTAGACGTGGCGTGATACAATAGTCAACGTGCCATTGAACGTCGCGAACCTGCTGCGCATGTCGTCCTTGCATGATATCCTCCCAAGGCGCCTCACTGCTATCCTTGCAACATGCTGTGAAGTCCACTGGCCCTCGAACGTAGGCCTCATTTAAATACCGATCCACATGCACATCAAATTGTATGATCGCCGCACGGGTCATAGATTCCACAATAAAGCTCATCATATTGGCACCAGAGCGAGTCTCCAACGTAATAGACAATGTTTCCTCAGGAAGATGATCTGTGGCTGCATCGAGAATCCGTTCCAAGAGGCCCAGCGACATGTGGTAGGCCTGATTGCCCATTTCATTGCTTCCGAAAAGACGAAGGTTCATCTCCTCCAAACTAATGTATTGGAAGCCAAAAATTTCAGCCGTGTTATGATAGGCAACAAAAATGCCATCCATGTGTCCAATACGCACTTGGAAATTGTACTTGAGAAAGGCTGCCCGCACCATGTCCCAGTACTCGCGTTCAAACGACTCCCATTGACCCAGAGCAAAGCGGATCTGGTAGCCAGATCCCTCTGGATAATTGGCTCGGTCATTGCGGATTGACACGGTGGCACGCGTTTTCAAATCAAACGTTCGATTGGGCAAACGTGGGTCCTGACAATCGAGTTGGGATCGCATCAGAAGTTTGCTTGTTTCCGCATAATGATACGCTTCTGGCTGATTGCGTTCTTCTTCTGAAAGCTTCCAACTGTTGACACGCTCGTACATGGCGTACTCCTCGGGCGAGGCCGTCAAAAACTTTTCCAGACTTTTACCCAACGATGTCAGCACATAATTTGTATTGTCCTGCTCCCCATCCGCGCTCTTGTCAGCATCGATGGCATAAAATCCACCGGGTTGATAGCGCAGCATGATAGACGTTGGAAGTTTAGCGCCTTCACTGAACCCTGTCGGCATATCTTGGAAACTGGGGCTAAAGCCCTTGAGTTCGGGCTCCTTCCATCGACTCAAAAGATAGTAGCAGTGACTTAAAAGACCTGTCATACTACTGGTACTGCCACAGTACCTTTTCTCTTGTTGTTTCGTGATATCCAACAACTCCTGGTCACGACTGGAGGTCAAATACGGCGGCAGTGCCGAATAGTCGAACAAATCCACGTCAAGAACGTGCCGTAAGTGTGGATCGTAGTTGTAAATGCCAGTGCGCTGATCACGAAGCCAATGTATACCGGGATTGAATAAGACACGGTCAAGGCCATGCGAAAGTTTTGCCACTTTCATCTCCCGCAACGGCTGTACAGGTGTCACTTGCACATCACTTGCTGAGAGACGACCAAAGGATTGACGCAGGTCCTTTTCATGTTCATGCTGTTCTATACGCACGATACGTGCCTTTTTTGCTTCTTCACCATGGAGCAAAGTGGTAGGACGTGGCGAACGCGATGAATGAACAGGAGCTGCTTCCTGCTTGGGCGTGCTAGGGCTTTTCGTGACTGTTTGGTCTTTTTCCAAAGCCTTTGGCTGAGTGGCATTCTTGGAACTTTTAGCACGCGCTTTTCGAGGTCGTTCCTTGGATCTCGGCTCATTTTCTGGCACTTGACTTTCGGCTCGATGCAGGTTTATGTCGTGTGCTTTGCGCGGCTTGGCCCATCGCTTATGCGACGATGTTTTAGAATGAATCTGCCTTGCATTCAAAAGTATAAATGGGAGAAGATAAGCTCTGGGAGCATGTTGAGCGCGCCAAACCGCCAACATGGACCGCGTGAAAGACTTGTCCACCGACGCGACTGGCAACTTTTGGATCTTGGCTTAGTCATCCAGCGAAGACGCGCGCGGATCACATACGTCGTGGCGAGGGATCGTGACGGGGTATCGAATCTACGGTGTGCGGAGGGACTTTCTTAAAACATGTTCATCCTGGGGGTAAGATAAAGTGGACCTACCATATTTGGGGCGGTGCAATCCAGTTACGTGCCTGCGATTCATACTCACGAGGCCATTGTGCGGTTAAGAATTCATCTGCGTGTTAGAAAACGGAGCCAATACGAACAAGTATGCCCTAATGCGATTCCCAGTACCATTGATAGGGTTTCAGACCAGTTTCGCAACAATGTTATACCCAGCTCGACAAAGGGCAAATAGGGGGCATTTACCCCTACCAGGCCAAAAAAGCTCACACGGATGTGGCGGTTCCTTCGACTCCAAATATACAACAAAACGAAGGAGAGAGGTTCTGATAAGAACTGCATGGGGACCACAGAACTGAGTAGTAGGATCGATAAGGATGATACAAGTAGGAGCCAGATATATTCAGCTCGCCCCTTCGCGCTGTACGCATTCATCTCAAGCATAAAGGAAAACCTGAGATAATAAAAAAGGTTGAAGAGCAACAGGAGGTCAAACGTTCCAAAGTACATGAATGTGGTGATAAGTCGCCAGTATTGCTGCTTCTCAATGATGGAGTACATTGACAAAGTCATTTGGTACTCTGAGACAAAGCCAAACTTATCCAAAAGCGATAGCAGTATGGCACCACATGCCCACACTGTGGACACGGGTGGCAAGCCTTCTATATTCATGTGATCAAGGAAACACCGCCGTCGTAGATGGGGAGGAAACGGCACCATCACTCCAGCGCATCGACGACCTCCACACGGGCGATATCACGTGTTGCTGGGCTACCATGTCGAGGGCCCAGGATGGTGATCCTGCGACACAGTGTCTGACGTTGCTACTTGAAGCACCACCGGGGCAGATCAAAAATGTTCTCTCAGATTTTCAAGACATTCTAGGTTCATCGCTCACTGTCGAAGAGGTGTCGGATCGCGCGCGCCCCTTCTTGGAGCAACATGCTCATGATCAGCTTTTGCATGTCCCTATTGAGCTCGATGGTCAGCGCGACGAAGCGATTCTCTGCGCGGAAGCTAAAAGGGAGGATGTATACTTTCATCCGCGTTTATCGTGTCTGTTCTCGTATGATCATGTCCAAGAATCCGTCAGTGCGGTGACTGCGAGCCCGAGGCCGTCGGATGCGACGGAAGCACTGCGTTCTGCGGTGGACGAGAAACTTAGCCAGTATGTGTATCAGCACTATCAAACTGGTGTTTCTTCTACGTTTGCACTTGGCTCGAGCGTCCCACAATCAGCCGCCGAGAACTCTGAAGCTGCTACGGAACAGCCTGTCCATCCAGAGTCTGAGCATGAGGCTGAAGAAGATCAAGGCCCTGAAAAGCCAGTGAAATCGAACAACGAGCCATTCAAATTAATTTTGCATATCGTTGGCAACAAATACAACCTACGAAACTACTGGGCAGGGCGTTGGCGTTCTACGTATGTGGTGGAAGTACATGCACGAGCCTTCTCTCGGGCGAGTATCCAAATACAATCACACTACTTTGAGAATGGAAATGTGCAGATGCATGTGGGCTGCCAACCCGAGCTACCCGCACTCTCTGCAGACACAGAGAAGGATTTGCCCGATGCCATTCTCTCTGCCATCCATGCCTATGAGCAAGCATACCAGGACAAACTCTATAACACAACGAATTTATTGCGGGATCACGCCTTTAAGGCACTCCGCCGCACGCTTCCGATCACTCGTCAGAAAATTGATTGGGACAAGGTCGTGAGCTACAAGCTGGGGTCCGAGCTCGCCAACAAGTAGTCTGAATGCACGTGATAACTTGTGGGGCTCCTTGTCTTGGTCTGTGCGCTGATGGACAAACGAGCACAGCCGAGAGGCAAGTCATAAAGCTGGCGATCCTGCGAAGCAACATCCTAGCTCATGTCGCAAGCTGATAGGATTCTGAAATGCGGAACTGTCCAATTCCATGGCTCGTATGTGGTACAGCATGCCGCTGGAATGCATCGTGGCTGGGTACCATGGTGCCACTGCAGGCTTGCGAGACCCTACACGGATAACTGTGTATGGGATTACGTGCTAGCGCGCCCTACTTCTTCAGATAATTTACCCAGACTTTATGGTATACCTAGGGCAAATGCTGCGCCCATGTGTCTGGAATTCCATGCTCACGCTCGCGTAGAGCTATGGCGAAATGTGAATCAGAAAGACGTGAGCGAATGGTACTTGCAGATTGAAGGCATCGATGGCGCCGGTCACCATTTAGAGTGGATTGTGTGCATGAAGGACGAAGAGCAGCATATACTCCAGTGCTTCTACGCCTTACGGGTACGTGACGTATGATTGACGCAGCATTGTATACAAGACCTAGGTCGCTTCCAGCCAGCCACACGTCGCACGCCTCTACACGACCCACATGGTACTAGATCCACCGCTTTCGCGACCCAAGCACCTTCTTCCACTGTGTGCGAGTTGGCCAAACCAAGGCCACCGCACATCCTCCATTTCCTCGAGCCTGTCATTGACCCCATCTCGGGACGGCGCTTTAGTATGAGCATGTCGCCAAAGAACTCGTCCCTAAACCTCGTGGCCAGCGCCGATGGTCGTCGTTTATCTGTTGTATCTACAGCCTAAGCTATAGAATGACTACGCGCCACGGCATTTTGCGATAAACGTATCGAGGTAGCGCTTGAGCGCTTTCACATCCAAGTTCTGGACATTTTCAACGAGCTCCATGGCCAGGTCTGGGGGACATTGAGCTCCCGGCAGGTAGACGGTGGACAGGAACTGGAGAACTTCGTCGCCACGGGCGGTATACAGGGTTTTTAGTAGCGCACTCAGTTCTGCCAGCACCAGCTGTGCTTGCGCATCGGTGCGGTCAAAGGACGGCTTCGCCGGGACCTGGAACACAAGGGGCAGAATGGCATCGTAGATAAACTGCTCAAAGCCAGCCAACGCCTTTTCATCGCGACGGCCCCACAGCGATACAAGTCGCATTAGCACACTGATCGCAGACCGCTGGCTTCCAGGCTCGCCATTCTCGGCATAGTACACGTGGCTCTGCAAGACGGTTTGAAGCTGAGCCTGGTTGTTCTCGGAAGTGAGCACATTGTCCAGACCAGCGGTGAGCAGTGCATTGACGAGGCCAAAGTAGGCGCGTTCCATGTCAGAGCGGCGCACCAAATCGTCGGTGCCTTGGACACCTTGGTTCATGAACGAGAATATGCGCGAGACCAGGATCTGGAAAACATCGTCCATGACGCTGCGAACATTTTCCTTGTACTTGTGCGTGATAAGCCCGAAGAAGTTGAGAAGGTCCACAAGCTCTGCCTCCGTGACCTGATGCACGAGCGCGCGAATCAGTGTGGGTATGTACGGCAGCACAGCAGGACCTGCCGAGGCCACGATGCGAGCAAAGGCACCACGAGCTGCCTCACGCACAATCAGGAAGCGGTTCAACGCCGTAAGGGCCAGCAAGATTTGCTCCATGACGGGCTTGACCTCTTCAATCCAGGCGGGTTCTGTCGCACGGCCCGCGTCGTAGTCAGGGAATCCTTTGCCAATGGTGCTGAGCGCGAGAATGAGATGGTGTACCTGGAGCACCAGCTGCAAGTTGGTCGAGTCAGCACCAAAGGCAGCCACATTCTGCTGCAGCTGCTGCAAAAGCGGCTGCGTAATAGCCTTGAACAGCATGATCTGTGTATCAGGCATGTGCCCAAGCTGTGCCATCAACAGACCACAAGTCTCAAAGAGGTATAGCTGACTGTCAAAGGCGCCAGCATGCTCTGTCGCTTTGAGCAAAGGGTCCTCCTCTGGCTGCACGTCCGGCAAAACCGCTTGGACCACTAGCGATGCTTGCATGCTCTCCAGCAGCTGCGGCACAAATTCAGAGGGAATGGCTGTGCGCGTATCCTTGACAAACCGATAAAACAAGTAGTTGATCCGGCGGCACATACCCCTATGAGGGTTGTGCAACCCGCGCTGATCCAATAACGCCGCCAACGCATCAGGCAGCAGGTCCGGCCACAAGGTGAAGCAGCTTGCGTAACGCACAATGCACTCGAAATACTGCAGTTGCACCACAGGATGCGCATGGGCAGCAATGCGCGAGCGGAAGAGATGCTGCAGCAACTCACCCAACGTGTTCGGCGGTAGCGATTGGTACACTGCCAGCGACTGCCGCACATTGCGCGGCTTGCCTGGCTCCACAGGCACTTGCACATACGAGTGCGGACCCAGACCCACTTTGTTCCCACGCACAGACGAGAGCACTTCAGCACAGCAGAAAGCCGCGTGCAGACACACTTCAGCCTGTTCCCAAGGCAACTCTGCTGGGTTTCCTGTGGCCAGCGCATTCATCACGAGTGTGTGGATCGTGTTCGAGACGAGAGGCTCATCAATAGCTGCAATGGCACCGAGAATCACTTGGAGCTGTTTCCGCAGCTCGTAAAACTTGACGAGCTGCTCATCATCATCATCGTCGTCATCCATCTCACCCGAGGCAGGTCCACCCACCAGCGACGAGTCTTCCCAATCAAGGTCAGCGTCCGCCTTGAGTTTTTGCAACACAAGGGTGATGAGCTGGGCAATAAACTCGGATTGGGGTGTGCTCATAGCCACGCCCATGTTCTCTGCCTGGCGCTTGGTCTTTTTGTACAAGCCCAGCACCATGTGTAGACAAGGAAGGACTTGCTCTGCCAGCTCGTCGTACTCGTCCGCAAGAAAAGCAAGGGCGAGTGGAAGGAACGTCAGCAGTAGCGTATGCGCAGCATCCCGCGTTTCTTGCTTCGCACCAACAGTGTCCTCGGCGATCTTGCACAACTCAGTGCACAGTGTACCGACAAGCTTGGCCAAGTGCTCCCGCAGCTCGGTATGCACCTCGCCCTGCCCACGTGTGGAAGACTCGAGCTGTGCGACGACAGACGCAAGTCCTAAACCTTGGATCAGCGAAAGCTTGTCAGCCGGCTTCATTCCCTTGGACACAATCTCACACAGCGTGTCAGCGGTCGCATACCGCAATGGCGCATACGACGAATCCAACGCATTGTAAAGCACAGTCACAGTCTCCATACTCACGATGAGCCCAATATCGATCCATGATGCATAGTCTCCCACCACGGCCATGGCGATCTGAGCCAGGTTGCCTGCTGTCTGAGCGTTTAGACGCCGGGGATTCTCTGTGTTCGTATCAGACGATTGGAGTGCTTGCAGCGAATCCTGAATAACGCGCCACAGGAGCTCCGCAATGCTTGTTGCGTGGTGCGTGCGAATTTCATCGCGCACCACAGCATCGCGCTGCAGGCGGTCTTTGCCACGCACCGAGCGAAGTGTCACATCAGAGCCCAGATTCAGCGAAAGATCGTGCAGTACACGCAGCATCAAGTCTGTCACCAAGATATTCAGCCCCGTCTCTTCATCTGGGTGCGACGTGCAAAGCGACAAGGCCGCGTTCAAAAACGTGTAGGATGACGTCAGACTGTATGTTTGGAGCATCAACAAGGCAAGGGTCTGCGCCACCTTGTTCTTCATAAAAACAACACCACGCTCGCCGTCCGAAGCCACGAATTCACGCTGCAAATACGACATAGCACTCTCCTGCAGGAATGTCAGCGCCTCAACGGCCTGCGGGCTTTCATGGATGCTGTTGTGTCAGTGACCAACACGCACCTGCGATCCAGAAAATCATCCACCAGGTTCAATCCGAACAAACGCGGGGCATATTCATACTTGGGAGCAGGCGAATCGTTCCTGTGCGCCGTCCAGATAGCCCAGCCAATGCTCCAGCTCTCTTGCGTCGATTGCTTCAGCCCCTCCAGAAACGCGAGCGCCTGGGCGACCAGGTTCGCATCTGGTAGTGCGGCGGCATTCGACGCAATCTCGACAGCCTTCACAAGCTGTTCTTCTCGAGAATCCATCCACCGTCGTCGCTTCCTCGTAGGCTCACGAAGCAAATCGCTCGCGCAACGTGTCAGAAGATACACTCAGCGTGAACGACGCCACGGATTTTTCATCACGTGAATCACGTGCTGGTGGGTTGGTCAGGGCGGCCGTGCGAGTGGCTCGATTCCTTGACACCCGGTCCTCCTACCATGCTGCGTCGTCTGGGCGGACTGCGCACCTTTGCCACTTCGTTCCCGCGCACCCAGGCGCGCTCGCCCACGGCCGTTGTTATGATGAACATGGGCGGCCCTGCGACGTTGGACGAGGTGCAGCCGTTTCTTACGCGCCTGTTCCTCGATCGCGACTTGATGCGTTTGCCGTTCCAGTCGCACCTAGCTCCGCTCATCGCCAAGCGCCGTACGCCCAAGGTTCAGGGACAATATGCCAAGATTGGAGGTGGCTCACCTATTGGTCGCTGGACCCGCACGCAGGGCGATGCTATGGTCCGCATGCTCGACGAATTGAGCCCCTCGACGGCGCCGCACAAAGCCTATGTGGCTTTCCGATACGCGTCGCCTCTGACAGACGCCTGCATGGATGCGTTGGAAAAAGATGGTGTCACTCGTGCGGTGGCCTTTACACAATATCCTCAGTACTCGTGCAGCACCACAGGCAGCAGCCTTAACGAACTGTACCGTGAGATTCAACGCCGGAAACAGGCTCAGTCGCCCGCCGGCGACATTTCTTGGTCGGTTATTGACCGCTGGCCGACGCACCCCGGCCTTATTCGCGCTTTCGCGAACCGCGTGAGGGAAGCGGCGGCTCAGTTCCCCGCGGACGTTCGAGAGGATGTGCCCATCATGTTCAGTGCTCACTCGCTCCCTATGCAGGTCGTGTCGGGGCGCGGCGACCCCTATCCGGCCGAAGTGGCTGCCACGGTGGCCGCTGTCATGCAAGAGCTCGGCTGGCGCCACCCCTATCGTGTGACGTGGCAGAGCCAGGTGGGCCCAGCTGCCTGGCTGGGGCCCCAGACGCTGGACACGCTTAAGGGCTGGGCGAAGCAGGGCCACAAGCATGCGATGGTCGTGCCTATTGCTTTCACGAGTGACCACATCGAGACGCTCTTTGAGCTGGACATTGAGCTGCAGGAGGAAGCTGAGGAGGCAGGGATCGAGCTGGTTCGCGCCCCTTCGCTCAACGACGAGCCTGTGTTCTTGCGTGCTTTGGCGGAAATGGTCAGCGAGCATCTCGGGTCCGACCAGCTTGGTACTGTGCCCTGGGCTCAAGGACCGGCCAGTCGCCAGATGGCGCTGCGGTGCCCTGGCTGTGTCAATGCAGACTGTGCCATGCAGAAAGAGTTTTTCCTCGCATAGACCTATGTGTAGTTATGTACCCCACCATGCATTCCACGCGCGACGTAGTAGGCCGGGCTCTGTTGTCTCAGCCTCCTCGCCACTAGGTGCCGCTGCGGGACCTGCGTCGTCGTCGTGCGTATCGACCTCCTCGTCCTCGGCCCGTGGATCCTCCGCCACGTCTTCGTTGGCCGGCTCATTGTCGTGCACCGCCTGTCCCATCGCTTGGAGCAGAAAGTCGCGTGTATCATTGTCCAGGTGGTCCAGCACCTGCTCGACGTCGTGCATGTTCAAATGCTGCAGCTGCTGGAGCAGGTCGCCCATGTGCATTTGCGAGCGGTCCTGCCACTGTCCCGCGATTCCAGCAAAGTACTCGTCGTCGTACCTGGATCCACCCACAGGGGGCAAGGGATCAAACGTCTCCACACCCCCTGGCGGGTTACGAACCTCTGGCGGGAAGTAGCGCACCAGCTGCTGGTTCAGTGACTCGGGCAAGTCTGCTGCCACAATGTGCCGATAGACGCCCATTTTCGTGGCCGCACTGGCTTCGCCCTCCCACACAGGCGCCGCGAGATGATCCCACGTTGCTTTGGCGGTGTCTTGGAACCACTGTGTAAGCGCAGGCTCTTTCCAAAGGTTGAGAGAGCGGTGCACGTACAAGTGCGCTAGCATCTCTCCGAACACGGGATGATTGGCACTGAAGGACCCCTGCATGGGATGCGCGCGGACCACGTCAGGCGGCACATGGACATCCAGCTTATCCGCGAGGAGAATAGCCGCTCGCGGATGACGTGCCATGGCCAAACGCAAAGCCGCACGAGCGGCCTCTTTGTCGACGGTACGCAGGGCGAGCGCTCGCGCATAGCACACACCCACGCTCCAATCCAGGGCGCCATGCCACGTTTCTTGCGCGGCGGCTTTCTCATGGTCCAAAGGCGTGTGAGCACGCACGTTGTCCATGTGCATATGTGCCATTTGTTCGCACATCCAAGCCTCGTAGGCATCGAGGAAGGCGAGCAGCCATTCCGTTTGCTTGCTCTTCACAGCCAGATAATCCACCCATAGCAACATGCCATGCGGATCCATCATGTCCAGCCCCAAAACAAGTTTGCACCATTCTAGCGCTGTTCTCCATGTCCCACGACGCCCAAACAAATCAATGTTCCGGTGCGCTGCCAGCCAAAACGCCCGGTTCTCCGCGCGCAAAAAGTCACACAGCGGCGGGCCCGTCGAGGATGTCAGCCCTGCGGTGAACGGCGGACTGGCAGAGCGCTCCATGGCAAACAAGGCACGATCAATAAAGTCGGACGCCTGGCCAAGGTCGCCCTGGTACCGCGCAATATCTGACAGCTGCAGCAGCGTATCAATGTGCCAAGGAAACACACGCAGTAGGGCATACAACGACTGGGTATCCAACGAGCTGACGGCTTGCGCAAACTGGAACTGCGCCTGCTTGTATGCGCGACTGTGCACCCAGCTACACACGCGTCCGGACGGCGTTTCGTGCGTCTCCATAGACATGCCGACAAACGTGCGTGCCAGGTCCGGCCACTGGGCTTTCGGTGTGCACAGCACGGTGCGTGCACGCGTGTTGGAGTTGAACACAGCCCCACGGTTCTCACGACTGCGTGCGCCGCTGCGTGTAGGTCCATGGCCCTTCTCGCGTTCATAGGCTTTGATCGCTGCCGCGCCAAACTGGCGCTTCAACTCCAGCTGCGGATCCAGCTGGCTCGGTTCCAGCGCGAGGCTACTTCGAAGCACGGAATACGCCGACTTGCTACCTTCCGCAGGCGTCGTTGTCGTCTCAGCACTGGCCACGGCCTTTTGCGTCTCGGCGGCTAGCAGGGCATCCATTTCCTCAAGGCTGAGTTCGTTCACATTGGTGCTTTTCCCGCTCTTCTTCTTCTTCTTCTTGTTGGACTTGGACTTGGGCGCAGGCGCCGGCGTTTCTATCACCTCCTCGTCCGCGGCGTCTTGTGCCTCTCCGTCGGAGACGTCCAGCTGGGGTGAGAGTTCGCATACGTACAGCGGCAAAGGCAGAGGTCCCCGACAGCGGCTCATTCACGGGCGCCGACTCAGGCGCCATGGGCGGCTCCATCTGTGCTACATCACTCGAGACAGCTTGCAGCTGCTCGAGCTCCTGCTGCTGCCGCTGCTGCCGACGCTGCAGTCGGCGGCTCATGGTCAGGAAGGAGCGTCGGCCGAGGCTCATTCGTCTTCCACGGTCATGATCCTCTGGCGCCCTATGAGTCAGGCCCGGCACGCGGTGCGTCGCACGGCTGCGGCTCAGGCTGCGGCTCTCCTTTCACGGGCGTCCGTGCCAGCTATCACTATGCGTGCATTCAGTTCGCCTACGAACGGACCCCATGGCCAGCCTACCCCGCCCCGCGGAACGCCACCGGGGCCGGCTGGCCCTTTCAACTTGCCTGCAGCTGTGCTCTTCATTGCGACTGGTGTAGGCTTGTTCTACTATTTCAAGCACGAAAAGGCCAGGATGGCTGAGGTGAAGAAGCAGCAGCTGGAAAAGGAGCAGCAATCTGTTGGCCGCCCGCGCATTGGTGGCCCGTTCCAGCTCGTGTCGTCCACGGGCCACCCCTTCTCTGATGAGGACTTGCTGGGCAGCTTCAGTCTCATTTACTTTGGCTTTACCAACTGCCCTGACATTTGCCCCGAGGAGCTTGATAAAATGTCCACCGTTGTGGACGATGTGGCGCGCGAGCATGGTCATGTCATCAATCCTGTGTTTGTGACGTGCGATCCAGCTCGCGATCGCGTACCGGCTGTGGCGGAGTACATTGCCGACTTCCATCCCCGCATGATCGGTCTCACGGGCTCGTACGATGATATCAAGAGGGCATGCAAGGGCTACCGTGTGTACTTCAGCACACCACCTGGCGCGGATCCCACGTCGGACTACCTTGTGGACCACTCGATCTTTTTCTATCTTATGGACCCTGAGGGCCGTTTCGTCGATGCTTTCGGCAAGGCCTCGACGGCGGAGGAAGTGCGCGAAAAGGTGCTGGACTATGTCGTGCGCTGGAAGCAGTCAGGTCTACCTCTGGGCGAGGCGAACGCCAAGGTCAAAGCAGCCACCGATGGTCGCCCACGCAGCACGAACAAGGAGCTGTTCTCCGAGCCCAGTGCCGTTCCCTCGATTCCTCCTGCGGTGCAGCCTGCCACCAGCGATCGCCTCATTTAGGACAATGTCTTCATAGGAGCTAGTGTGTAAAAGCAGACCTAGGCTGATATATGCCTAGGCATCGCGTCTGCCAACGAACGGTGCACGCACCCTGTGAGAACCAACGTGGCTCTTCCCCGCTCTAAAGTTAGATAAAGCCGTGGGTGCCTGCCCAAACAGGGAGCACGAGGGCGAATGTCCGTGCACGCCATGGACCAATCACGTCATTGCCTATCATAAAAAATCCAAACGCGCCCGGCCCGCCGGATAGTGGCCCGTTAGTGGCGCGTGAGGCGCGCGCCAGGCATTGGAAGTGTGCCACCGGCCTCCTCCAATCTTCTTGTCACGACGTCCGGTAGATATGGAGACTTTGCCTCCAGCTCCGCGAGCCGTGCCTACCGCCCGGTCGGTACCAATGGAAAAGAACGATTCCCTCTCTCCTTCTGAGCTGCCGACGCCCCCTGACGACGTCCATCTCGCCGTGGCACAGCCCCGACCATCCATGGCCGGGGGCGCCGGATGGGCAGCGCCACCGACGGACCGCAAGTCGCCATTGATCACACCGGCGTACCGTGCAGAGCTGCCGCGTTATACGCCCCTATCGTACATGCGGCTGCGCCCCTACTCTGTCGGCGGCTCATCCTTCCAACTGTCTGCCGAGCGGCAAGGCACATCCGAGCCATCGGACGAAACGGATATGTCTGTGGATGATGTGTTTTCTGTCTCGGGCCATGCGGATGACCGCCGACTCCGGACAGAGGACCTGGCCTCGGACGTGGACGATACACCGAGCAGCCCTGCACTGGCGACCCAACTGGATACAGACGACTCGGTGCCTTCGCTCGAGAATAGCTTCGCTCGTTCGCTCCCTGACAACCTGGCACGCTCACCGCTGCTGCGCCGTGCCTCCCACCGCAGTGGGGATCTCTCCGCGCGCACCATGACGCCGGCAGGCCCGTCGCGTCGCGCGCCGTACAATGTGCCGTCTCGTTCTCCTGTGTCACTGGGCCCCTTGGGTCATGCGTATGCCATGAACATGACACCCTCAAGCGTGGGAAGCCGTTCGGCACGCCTCGTGCCGTGGTCGGCGTACACACGACCTGCTGTGATGATGGGACCCAGCATGTCAGCGCCTATGACGACGTACTCGAGTGTCTATGCTTCCTACGACGATGAAGAGACCGACGACGAAGTGTCGGCTGTGGATGACGATGCCACGGACGATGAGACGGATGGGAGCGGATCACGCCATCCTCGTGGCGTGCCGATGCGCCGTGCATTGGCTCACGACTCGCACCGCTCTATGGCGCGCTCGGTACCCGTGCGACCGTACGGTGCCTTTTCGCACTCGCCTGACGAGATGTCACGCGTCCAAGTTCATATGGCGGTGGCGGCGCTTGACCGGCTCTCCATGACGAGCACACGCGTGGACGACGAGAAGAAGAGTTTCCCTCCTCGCGTGCACATTGACGAGAACGATGAAGTGGCTGCGATCCGCGATCGTTTGGGCGGGGCAGCGCACTGCTCGGCGTTCATATCGAAGCTGTGGCATCTCATGATCAATCCAGATATCTATGGCAAGTACATCCACTGGAACGAGGCCGGTGATGCGATTATCATCAACAGCGATCCCGACGTCGCAGCCGAGTTTGCGGCGGAAGTGCTGCCCAAGCTGTTCAAACACGGCAACAATGCGTCGTTTGTCCGCCAGCTCAATTTGTACGGCTTCCAGCGCGTGTCTTCGTCGCGCTTGCTGGATGCAGCAGAAATGCATGCCATTGCCACGCGTGGAAGTGCGTCGGTGAGCAGCCAAGCTAGTGCCCAGTGTGGCCTCGCTCAGCCTGGGGCGCCCACGTCCTACAATACGGCCACGGAATTGTATGGCGCCCACTCGAGCTTTGCACACCCGCGCTTCCGACGCGGCCAAGAAGCCTGGCTCGTGAGCATGAAGCCACGGTCGTCCAAGAAACCCAAGCGGCCCACAGGAAGCGATGAGGCTAAGTAGCCGTTGTACGTGCCAAGATCTCGCGCGCAGCGAGGGGAAGAAGCGCACTCGCGGGCTCGCTCGCATGCTCGGGCAACGCACGCAGTGCTTCCCACACATCCCCTTCCTTCGGCTCGGCCTTGTCGATCTTCTCACGCAGCTGGATTTGTTGGGCCTCCCCATCGGCCTGCGTCTCTTCAAACGCGTACCACCACGCCCATCCATCGCCCCACGTGCGCGCCGCTTGCACCGTCTTGGCGAACCAGTCGCGTGCTTGCACGTGCTTTCCGTCGTCCCAGAAGAGGCGCGCCACTGTGCAAATGACGTGAGGGCTGTCGCCCGAGCGACGCAGCGCCTCGGCCGCTCGCGTCTTGCGTGATGGACGCGGCTCCAGCCAAATGGACGCACTCATCAGACGACCACTCGTGGGGCACGCTTGCAAGCCGCGGCTCAACAGTGTCTTGGCCTGCGCTGTGTTGCCCGCCCGCAGCTCGACCGCGGCCGACTCGGCCCACAGCACGTCGCTGGTGCCGAGCGTTTGGCGTCCCTTCTCGAGCAGAGCACGCGCACGAATCGATGCCTGGACCGACTCCTCGAGCCGACTGGCGAGCACCCACAGTTGTGTGTGGTCGGGACACGCTCGTCGGCCCGCCGCATACGCCTCGCGTGCTTGCGGCACCTGTGCTTGGGCCTCGTACAGTCGACCATGCATGATATGTAGGGCAGCCGATGATGGGAACCGTTGCAACGCTTGTTGACACAGTTGCAACGCCTCGTCCCACGTCTTTTGCCGCCAGTAAAGCTCAATGCTCGTAGCCCATACATGCTCGGTAGGCACATCGGTGCGCGCACGAGCCAGCAAAGCACCGGCACGAGCCAATTCGCCCACATCCGCTTCCAGTTTGGCGGCTGCGAGCGAGATCATTTCAGAGCCGACGTTCGCATCAAAGGCGCGGCTAAGTACACTGCGGGCTCCATCCACATCGTGCATACGTTGCAGATCGTCCGCGTACAGGAGCCATAGCGACTCGTCATGGGGGCAGTGCTGGACCCCACGTTCGAGCAACGACTGCAACGAAACGCTCGTCCCGTGCACACGCTCGAGTGTAGCGGCCTGCCGCCAGATTTCCAGCGCATCGGGGAACTCGTCCAGCGCGCATTGCAAAATTGCACGGGCTGTGGCAATGCGCCCGTGCTCAACACTCGTTTGCGCGTCTTCCACCCACACCCGCCGCCGGTCCTCTGGATCCAGGTCAAGATGGATCGTGGCCTTGACAATGGCCGCACATGTCAGTGGGCTGCCCTCCTTGTCCACCTGCTCGGCCTCGCGCAGCCACTGGTCGCGACTGAACACAGCGCCCGCCTTGGTAAGCGAGGCCACCGCCGCGGCCATGGTGCGGTCCACACGACTCACACTGCCGTCCTCCTGATCTTCTTCGAGGAGTCGTGCGGCCGCGATCCAGATTTCATGCGAGGTAGGAATGGTGCGTCTTGCGCGGTTCAACACGCTCTTTGCCTCCGCCGGCGCTGACAGCCGTGCGAGCGCAAGCCACAACTCGACGCTGAGCGGTACGGCCTCAACGGCGCCAGCGAGAAGCACCCGCGCATCGTGGGGACTCTCTTCCAAGTTCACCAGTTCTTTCCACAGCTTGACCGACTGGGGGATATGCTCGAGTGCCTTGCGCAAGACGCGCTTCTTGCTTTCGGTATCACGCTCCAGCTCCATCGCTTTCAGCCAAATACTCACAGACTGGCTCAGGTACTGGATGGCTCGGGCCAGAATGACCTTGGCATGCTCGACCGTATTCAGTCGCGCACTTTCGAGCCACACATCTTCGCTTCGAGGACACTGCTCACAGCC
This sequence comes from Malassezia equina, assembly GCA_029542865.1. Lineage (NCBI taxonomy): Eukaryota > Fungi > Basidiomycota > Malasseziomycetes > Malasseziales > Malasseziaceae > Malassezia > Malassezia equina. The sequence goes on from CP119901.1 coordinate 1,011,966, forward strand.
CTGCGCAATCACTTTGCGGGCGACGGCCATCTTTCCAGCGACTTCCTCGAGTCGTGCCGCAGCGATCCAACCAGGAGCATGCTTCGGGTTCGTGCGAATGACCGAGTCCAACAAGCTGCGCGCTTTTTTGATATCACCAATTTCTGCACTCGACTTGACAGACACACCAGAGAGCTCTGTCAGGTAGCCTTTGGGGTCAATGGTCGAAGAAAGGCCTGACGCCGCCATCGCACTCTGCGACGAAGCCTGGTCCAGCTGGTGCGAGAACACTTTGTTGCGCGCCTCGCCAATCTCTGTGAGCGAGCTCACTGTGCCATCCGGTTCAGCGGCTGTAGTCTGCATCTCATTTTGGTGGCGTGCCGACAAAAGCACACTGTCTGGCATCGCATACGTGCGATTATCGCGCCCCTCCCGCAGCGACGCCGCTTTGCGTCGTTTGCCTGTGAGATTGCCAGGCTCTGGCAACGAGGCCCATTCCTCTTCGCTCACTGTCGACAAGTTTCTTTTCAAATCCGCAAATTGTGCTTGAATTTTCGGCTGCGATTGCCGTAGCGCCTCACGTTCAGCGGCCTCGCGCGCCTCCCGCTGCTTTCGACGGCGCTCATCCATGTGTCGGTCGACACTTTCCCAAATTTTATCGGCTTCCTCGTCGTCCTTTTCATACACAGACGTAGCAAAGAGAGCCGTCTCTTCCTCCGGATCTTGAAACCGCTCATCGTCCTCGTCGTCCTCCTCACCCCGCCGCGCACGCGCGGCGGCCACAATCTCAGCGGACGGTCCTTCTCGAGCCGGACCAATATCAGATCGTGTCGTGAAACCACTGGCACCACGACCCAGACCTGCAACATAGCCTGCTGGCGCCTGCATAGACAGGAACGCCAGCTTGTTCGGCCTACTGCTCGCCATGCTGGGAGGGGATGGTCGTCTGGTGGTGGAGGAAAACACGTGAGGGGCTCGTGCGAGAAGGTCGCTGCCTCGCGCGGCGTTCGACGTGCGCCTCATGCGTCGCTCGTTGCATCGTGAGAGCTGTTCAGATGCCTAGCGACGGTGTCAAGAAAGCTCAGGCCATGCCTCCGGCTTCATGGCCTGCACCATGGCTATCCTTGTTCACCACATTCAAGGTACGATCTTGTACTTATTCACAGGCCCTCTGCACCGTCTATACGTTCTTGTCGGCACACAAGCAGGTTGTGCCTACTTTTGCCACTCTACAGTCAAGCGTGCAATCTTTGACCAAAAATTCACTACAAATCCACGACCTTGCTTTGATGAAAGCCGCTTGCCCCGATCTCGTCCATTTGGCGTACGTGTCATCGGAGCAGCTCGAGCAACCAGCTGTGTCCAAGCGCCGACGAACAGAGGATCTCTATGCCCCTTCTGAATCGTCAAGCAACTACACACTTGTTTTCGAGTTTATTGATCATTCACTCATGACAGGAAAGGCATCGTCGAAACGCGTTATGGCTCCCAAGACCGCTGGCCCTCACGCGGCTGTCCAGCTCATATCGCGACGCATAGCGACGTTTGTCCGAGCTTTGACAGAGATTCAAGAAGCATGCAAAGCAAAAGGTGAAGATCCTGTTGCGCTTCTAGATCAAGCTGCCGAAGGTGCCATGCCGAGGCTGCCCTGCAGGGAAGTGTCACCACCAACGCTCCCACAGCGTCTGCACTCCATGTCGGACGTTCTGAAACGTGTACAAGAATTGCCATGGTGGCGTGAACAGATTGTCCCTGGTGGATGGCGGACGTTTCCTGCGCGCGAGGCCCAATTTAGCGATGACACTCCCTCTTTGCTCCGCGTGATCCAAGAGGCTTTGCGACGTTCTCATGGCATCGAGCGACTCTATGTACACCAAGTCATGGCTATCTGTGCCTTTCAACGGGGCAAAAATGTGGTCGTGAGCACAGGTACCTCATCGGGCAAGTCCCTTGTATACCAAATACCCATTGCCTGCTCGCTACTACAGGCGTCTACCTCATCCGCCCTGTGCTTATTCCCCACCAAGGCACTTACGCAGGATCAACTCTTGTCCATGCAGAAATTCTTTTCTCATGTTTCAGGCATAGAGAATGCCGAGATTTTCACATACGATGGCGACACGCCCAAGGAGGAGCGACGTGATATTCGTGAACGTGTGCGCATATTATGCACGAATCCAGATATGTTACATCAAGCGATCTTACCATCGGAAGAGCGCTGGCGTCGCTTCTTTCACGGGCTGCGTGTTGTGGTGCTTGATGAACTTCATGTATACTCTGGCATCTTTGGCACACATGTGGCGCTCATACTGCGGCGTCTCCGACGACTGTGCGCGGCTTTGGGCAACCACACGGTGCAGTTTATTAGCTGCAGTGCAACCATCGCAGAGCCCCAGAATCATTTTTCTCAATTGTTGGCCCTGGACCCTGGTACGATTCATGTGGTCCAAGAGGATGGTGCGCCTTGTGGCCAGAAAGAATGGGCTATATGGAATCCTCCATTGATTGATGATAAGGAGCCTGGTCATGGGCGAGTATCTTCCTACACAGAAGTGTCTCGTCTTTTTCGCTATTTGATCCAACAGGGCATACGCACGATCATCTTCGCCAAAGTGCGACGTACCTGTGAAATCATTGTCCGTCAAATTCGAGAAGACCTTTTGCATGACGGTCAAGCGGATCTAGCAGCCCGTGTACTTGCCTACCGTTCGGGCTATTCACCTGAAGAGAGGCGTGCGTTGGAGAAAGACATGGCATCCGGTCATTTACTGGGTCTCGTCGCCACGTCGGCCTTGGAGCTTGGCGTCGATATTGGCGTGCTCGATGCTGTTATCCTGTTTGGTATGCCATACTCATTTGCGTCCATGTGGCAACAGGCTGGTCGCGCTGGTCGTCGCCGAAAAGATGCGCTCGTTATTCTTCTCGGCGAGCCTTTCCCCTTGGATCAGTATTATATGCGACACCCTGAGCTTGTCTTCCACGGCACGCATGCGCCCTTGTGGCTGGATACCTCCAATGAGCTGCTTCTGGAAAAACATATCCTCTGTGCGGCCCATGAAGTGCCCCTCAGTGAGGATGACACGCCATACTTTGGCGAACATTGTTTGGACATTTGCCATCGCTTGCTGGATCGTGATGAGCAAGGGTTTTTCTTCCCACGCGAAAGCGCATTCAACAATCCAGCCGCTGAGATCTCCATTCGTGGTGCCCGACAGGATACGTATCGCTACTTGGATGCGATAACGTTATCCCTTCTGGAAGAAGTCGAGCTCGAACGCGTCTTCTTTGAGGCGTATCCTGGTGCTGTATTTTTGCACCAGGGGACTACCTACGTATGCCAAGAAGTGCAGCACGAGCATCGGCGCGCGTATATGCTGGCTTCTCGTGTTTCCTATCATACAAGACCGCGCGATCTAACTGATGTGGATGCATGCCAAGTTTGGCGTCTCCGTTCCCTAGAGCACGTCCAAGGCCACGCATTTTATGGCAAAGTGGATATCAAGAATCTAATCTGGGGGTACTACAAAGTGGATCGTCGTGCCAACATTTTGGACATGGTGGATGTGGATGCAGAGCCCATGGTTTGTGCCACGCAAGGCACATGGCTTGATGTACCTTGGACTATAATTGAAGCGCTCGGCCAACAAGGGATCCATGCAGCAGCAGCGATTCATGCTGCTGAGCATGCCATATTGAGCCTGACTCCTTTGTTTGTGGCCAGCTCGTCTGGCGATGTGCTGACGGAATGCAAGGTCCCTATTCGCGAATGGAGCCGGCGTACGACACGACGCAAACGACCGTCCCGTCTTATTTTTTACGACAAGCCTGGCTTGAATGCCGGCCTTTGCAATCAAATCTTTGAGCACCTGGACTCGCTCGTTCAAGTTGCATTGCGCGTAATTGAAGCCTGTGAATGCGCCGATGGTTGTCCTTCTTGTATCGAAACACCACAATGCCTCCATGGTAACGAAGTATCCTCGAAACGGGGAGCCGCGGCCGTCTTACGAGGTCTACTCCACCAAACCATGTTTGATGTGCCGTCCAAGTATCCAGAACACAACCGGGAAGGGCATATACACACACTATGTGCAGCGGAGCCTGTGCCACTACGGCCAGACACACAGGTGGAGCATATTGTCGAGTCTACGCCTCCATCCCCCGCTCCTGGTACCGAATCGAGGTTGCCACCTGCCTCTTCGTATAACATGTATAGTTCCACCTCTTTTCAGGAGTCGGTTTAGTTCCATCCCAAACGCTCTCGTCCCAGTTCCTCCTGCAAACCTTGCCAAGCGGACTGACGCATGTCCAGCCAATATGTATGCGGGTTCTGTGCAATGGCATGTTTCTTCCAAGAGCGATCCAAGTCCTGAAGGGCAATGGCATTGGGAGCTGGATCCGCTGGCATCAACACGACAAGCATCTTATCGACCACCTGTGCCAACTGGTTGAGGCGATCCAGGTAGGATGACAGCTCGTCCTTCGCATCCCAGGCGATCCAGCCCTGCTTGTCTACAAATACAAGCTCGACATGAAGTTGACATTTGAGCGCTCTTTGCATCATGGCGCGACCTTGCGCGTTAGCATACGCCAGTACTTTGTCGCAAGGGAGCTTCAAAGGTTGACCATCAGGAGCGTTGACCAACACATGCAAATTGTAGTCCGCTTGAGCACTTAGCAATAGGTCCACAACTTCCTCAGAGACCGGCTTGGATGTCCAGGATGGGTCGGTCGGTAGCGACAGGCTCAGTGTAGGGTTCGGCTAGATGGTGAGTGGTTAGGTAAACGTACCGAACCTACGCGCTTGGGCGCCGTCTTTGGCTCGTCATCAGGGCCGGTCTCTTTCTTTGACCATTGGTACAAGGCCGCTGAGACAGCGACGATACTACTAGCAACGGCGAGAGGTACTAACACTCGGCGCTGCGTATACTTGTTGGGGATGCGAGGGAGCATCAAGGATCGGCCGTGTGGAGTGATGATGAAAACCTAAGGAAATAATAAACTACGCGTCGACGTTTCTTTACGAAAACACATCACAAGACTGCTACTCCTAGACCAGTCAGTGTGTTTCTTCATGATAAAGAGTTAATTAATGGTCGTACGAAGGCACCCACATTTCATCGTGGACCCACTTGAAAAGTTCATCATCAGAGAGGCTAGCCGTGAAGCCGTTGTCCTGGGCAAGACCGGCCTTGTTGATAGCCTTGATGCAGCGGAAGGCGATGTAGTGCGCTATTTCACGCACACGCTCCGGGAGAGGGTACAAGAGGTCCATCTCCGTCTCCTTCTCGTTCATCGAGTCAGCCAGAGCCAACGCGGACTCGGTGATGATGGCTTCCGTGATGTGCTTGGCACGCGTCAACGCGCCAGCAATACCCACACCAGGGAAGATGTAGAAGTTGTTACCCTGGTCAGAGTAACGAATCTTGCCATTGATCTCCACGGGGTCGAAGGGCGAGCCGGCAGCGAAGATCGCCTTGCCATCCGTGTACTTCAGAGCCTCTTCGAACGTGCACTCCGACTTGCTCGTAGGGTTGCTCAGGGCCATGATAATGGGGCGCTCGTTCAGCTGAGCCATGCGCTTCAGCACGTTCGGCGTGAAAGTGCCACGGACCGTGGACATACCAAGGAGAGCGGTCGGCTTCACATAGTCGATAATCTCCTCCAGCTCCTTGTATTGCTTGTCGCCATTGTCGTGACGGGCAAAGTAGAGCTTGTGATCCGCCAGATGGTCACCACGGTTCGCTGTGACAAGACCCTTAGAGTCGGTGGTCCAGATACGCTCCTTGGCTTGCTCTTCCGTCAGGCCGTGTTTAATGAAGAAACTCATCAGCTGCTTCGCCACACCCACAGAAGCGGAGCCAGCGCCCACCATAAGGATGCGCTGGTCTTCCAGAGACTTGCCAGAGGCCTTGGCCCACTGACGAGCTGCGTTGATGAATCCACCGAGGATGACAGCACCCGTGCCTTGAATGTCATCGTTGAACATGGGGTACTTCCCCTGATAGCGGTCCAAGAACTTGAACGCGTTGGCACTGCTCCAGTCCTCGAACTGAATAATCAGGTACGGGTAGCGCTTGTGCAGCTCGTACATGATCTCATCCACCAGCTCCGTCAGCTCGTCATCGCTGGCGCGCTTCTGACGCAGACCAAGGTAGAGCGGATCGTTAAGAAGCTCTTCGTTGTTGGTACCAATATCCACAACGATAGGCATGGTAGACTGAGGGTGCACACCAGCGCAAGCAACATACAGGGACAGTTTGCCAATGGTGATACCCAAACCGTTCCAGCCCAAGTCACCCAGACCGAGGATGCGCGATCCATCGGTGATCACAGCAACACGGGGGGTGTCTTGAGGACGGGGCCAGTTGGCCACACAGCTAGCAATGCTGCCCTTGTCGTTGATAGTAAGAGTAAGACCCTCAGGACGACGGAACATGCCCGAAAACTTTTGGCACGCTTCGCCCACTGTGGGGGTGTAGACCAGCGGCAACGTCTCAAGCAGGTTCTTCATGACATACGCATAGAAAAGGCGCTCATTTCTTTGACGGAGATTCATCAACTCGATATGCTTTTGAATCGGCGTCTCCTTGGTGAGGAGCTGGTGGTGGATGCGTTCCAACTGCTGTTCCATAGTTTGAACAGCCGGGGGAAGCAGGCCTTCAAGACCGAGGCGAAGGCGCTCTTCCATGCTAAAGCCGGTTCCTAGAGTTAGAAAGTGGATACATACCCTTGTTGGTGTAGTTGTCACGGAAGCATGCAGCACCACCGTACTCATGGTTCTCGATAGCGTAATGCACGGTATCTTTCTTCACGCTGTGATCGGCCTGTACAGAGAAACGTCGGCTGTCAGCACTGCTCAATGAAGTCGAAAGTCTAAATGCCTCCCAAAGACGGGAGACAACAGGCAACGCACGTACCTGTGTCGAAGATGGCATAGTGTTCTATGGTAAGGGACAGAAGCGGGGTGTGCGGGACTATAAGACTTGAATCTGTGGCGCCAGGGCAGCCGGTAGTCTGACTAATCTTCAAATCAGATGCCGTCCCCGCTAAGGTCTGTGCGAGCCTTGACCTGGCACGTGCTTTCTTTCGGGGACGTTCGGCCTAGACGCCGGCTTCGGTAATTTGGAACTTCTTCATTCACACCATGTTCGCTCGTGCTGCCCTCCGCACCTCTTCTGCTGTTGCTACCCCTGCGTCGGCCCGTCTGTTCTCGCAGTCGGCTGCTGCTAACCGCAATGTTGCCGTGCTGGGTGCCTCGGGTGGTATCGGCCAGCCTGTACGTACTAACATTTTTTAATAGGGCAGCTTTCGCTTCTCCTGAAGCTCAACCCGCTGGTGTCGAACCTCAACCTGTACGACATCCGCCTCGCTCCTGGTGTCGCTGCGGACATTGACCACATTAATACTGCCAGCAAGGTATGTTGTTTTCGCTCACGCATCAGTGCACTGGCTTCGCTCAGGAGGATCTCGAGAAGGCCCTGGAGGGTGCCGAGGTGATTGTGATCCCCGCCGGTGTTCCCCGCAAGCCCGGTATGACCCGTGACGACCTGTTCAACACGAACGCCTCGATTGTTCGTGACCTGGCCAAGGCTGCGGCCAAGGTGTCTCCCAAGGCGCACATGCTGATCATCTCGAACCCCGTCAACTCGACTGTGCCGATTGTGGCGGAGGTCTTCAAGAAGGCTGGCGTCTACGACCCCAAGCGTCTCTTCGGTGTTACCACCCTCGACGTGACTCGTGCCTCGACGTTCCTGTCGGGCATTGCTGGCTCGCACCCTGACGAGACCAAGGTCCCTGTGATTGGCGGTCACTCGGGTGTCACCATTGTGCCCCTGCTTTCGCAGGCCCAGCAGGGCTCGTCGGTCTCGGCTGGTGAGCAGTACGAGAAGCTGGTGCACCGCATCCAGTTCGGTGGTGACGAGGTCGTCAAGGCCAAGGACGGTGCGGGCTCGGCCACCCTTTCGATGGCCTACGCTGCCGCTGTCTTCACTAACAGCCTCCTCAAGGCCCTCAACGGCGAGAAGGGTATCAAGGAGTGCGCTTACGTGGAGAGCCCTCTGTTTGCTGACAAGGCCCAGTTCTTCGCTAGCCCCATTGAGCTCGGCACGGAGGGTGTTGCCTCGATCCCTGCTCTGCCCAAGCTGACCGACGAGGAGCAGAAGCTGGTGGACGCTTGCCTGCCTGACCTTGCCAAGAACATCAGCAAGGGTATCAACTGGGCCAGCGAGAACCCTTAAATAGCCGGCATAATCCGGTCCCGGCCTTTCTTTAGGTAGTTGTTCTACAGGTGAAACGCCGCGTTCTTGATCTCACTCCATCTGGCAAGGAATCCTTTGTTCTATAGAACCGGCATCGTGGGGGATCTCGAACGTGTTTTTGACTACTCATCTCTGTGTTGCTGTGTCCACTCTGAACTCAACGTCAGGACTTGGTCACGCCACCAGCTGCGTTTCTTTTCTATCATGTTTTGCTGCCAGGCTTCATGAATCTCTGAGGAGTTCTTGCATCCACGCCGCGATGCAAGTATAATACGGAAGAAATAGTCAGGGTCGGAAAAGTAGCGGTCGAAAAAGTGCAGCAGATAAATGCCGCAGTCACAGTAGTTGGGTTGCTCTGGTACACGCACGTCAATGTGGATAGGGTCTTCCAAGCTTTTAAGATCGATATCAGCAGGTACAAAACCCTTTGCTCGAGCTTCAAGGCGAAGATAGTCCCGTAGCGCCGTCTTGACCGGGCCATGGTGCGTGCCTAGACTGTCTAGGACAAACACATAGGTAGACTCGCTCTCGGATACTGAATCTTGAGCACCCATAGTTGGCGCAGGCGAGTTGCTGTCCCTTTGATCTTCTGCTCTCGTAACAATAGGATGGTCCTTCGTGCCTACACATTCAGAGTCAGAGTTCAACGACCCCTCCAGTCCCTCGGATGGTCGGCGTGCTGATCGCCGAAGCTGGAAGCCTGAACTCAGCGAGTGTACGGGAGGGCGCTTCCTCAAAATCATTTGTGGATTCACAACAATAGCCAAATACCAATGCATATTTTCATGAATAGGAATCACAATGTACCGTTTCTCAAATCTGGGTTAGCGTTCATACACGTACATATTTACACGGTTGGTCCATTTTCGAACCTGTTCAAAGGACTTGGACCGATCGCGATACTCGGTCAATTTCTGATAAAAGAAGGTATTGAAGACATACGTCTGTTGCGCCAAGGCTGGATCTCGGGTCTTAATATGTTCCTGAAGAAATCGAAGCCCGAATTCAATGAGCGTATCATTCAAGTATTCATTTTCTCGAAGACGGTCCAAATCTGTGCGCAGTAAAGTGACGGCGAAAGGGCCCGACGAAGGGTATCTTAAAATGGGCTCACTGTCACACCCAGTTGTTTTTTTGGTTTCCGACCGAGTACGTGCGCGGGTACGATGGCCTGGACTTTCGACCGTAGTTGGTGCACTCTCACTGAGTTTGGGCAAAGCATCCTTGGCTTCCTCCTGCTGCAAACGACGCCGCTCACCCACCAAGATCGGCGTCGGCTTTCTCACTGGGTCCGTGCGTCCGGGCGATGGAGGTTGAGCGAGCGTGAAAGACTTCAAGGAACCCGATTCCATGGTCTGCCAGAGGCCTAAAGCTTCGTTTCCCGTCATTTCCTCAACTTGAATGGCAGAGCGCAGTTGCTGCTGGCACGTAGGCCATGAGTCGCTGTTTTCGAGAAATAAGAACATATGCACCTTTTCGAGCGGGGTTGAGCACAGGGATACAACAGAGCGACCTGATTTACTCTGAGGTTTCACATCCAGCGCTAATAGAACATGTTTCCTTTTTCCCACTTTGCAACCTTGCACATCTCGCCATGCCCATTTGCTGCGTTCTTTTCCCTGGGACATGAGAACCATGTGAGAAGGAAACGTGATGAATTCGACATTTGGATCTCTGCAGCAATAGATAGCATTCACCAATAAAGCGGCCACTTTCATCGTCACGGACATAGGTTGGTATGGAACGGGCTGCTTGACAGAAGCATTGCTTGGCTTTGGTCGCATTCGTTCATGCAGGCTCTTCGGTTGCGATAAAAAGTCAATTTCGTCATGGCTATCATCTGGGCCAAGATTTTGTACTGATTCTGAGTGATTTAGAGACGGTGACAGTTTATGCTTTTTGGTCGGTGTGTCGGAAACGGCGCCATAAAAGGATGCAGCTGCAATGGGGGTCCTGTAAGGAGATGACGTCGAAGGACTTTGATTCGGGAGCACTGGCTTACTTGAACCTGATCCAAGATACTGCTGCACCTTCATGGCTCGCCTACTGCTGCTAAGATATTGTCGCTCCATACGGAGACGACACTAGCTGAGCCAATGTCGCGATGATAGGGGCTGGCGGTGAGCCTCACGTGCCAAGTAGGGATTACTCCACCTGAAGCTACGGAGTCCTGTCATGGCTGGGTGCGGTAGGCCATGCCTCGCGATGTCCACATGGCTTCGCGTTTGTTGAGCAGTGCTCCCATCCAGCGCTGCACTTCAGGGCTTGTTACCTTTGGTGCAGCACCATCCCAAAATGGCTGAAGATCTGTGATGTTATGTGTGCGCTCATATTCATACGCTTGGAGACACAATTCGAAGCAGTCAAGATCTTTCACCAATTTCGCTTCAGGTGTTTGGCGATCTTCATATTCATGCCAGAGATCATAAATGCGACGAGAAGCTTGTGTATCTCCTAGTAAGTCATGCGTCAAGAAGTGAATGGCTTGAACCTCACGGCGCCGCTTCTCCTCCTTTTCCACTTTGCAAAGGGGCGTGAGATCACCGACCAAAGCTTCTGCCATATCATGGACGAGCGCCATCGTAGCACATTTGCGGAAATCGATTTCATCCGATTCAATCAAGATTGACAGCACTGCCATTCGGTACATGTGATCTGAGATCGATTCGGGGAACGGGACGTTGTGGTGATACCAGCCCGTGCGTTTGCACAACTTCAGATTCTGAAGATAGTGTGTGAAGTACAACAGTTTGGAAACCATTTTACTGTCTTCGTCTTGAATCATATGTCCTGTGCCAGGCACAGCGCGAGGGAACAGCGTGGTGGATGGGTCCAAACGGATATGCTGGCTTGGGACATCAGGAAGCGGCGGTAAGTCACTCATGGAGCTGTTCGGTTGGGTATTGCTAGCACTGGTAGAGGCACGAGGGGGGGAGACATGAGTAGAGCTTGATATACGGAACCCTGTCTTGCGATAGCTACTCGGGGCCGCTGCTTGTAGCGCTGCACTCGCGGTGCCTGTTGTCACGTCTTTGAGTTCTTGCCTTCCTCGTGTAGCCTTCATGAGGGATGGAACGATCAGCTTTTCATTGCAGGGAAGGCTCGTTTTCGGTTCCCTTTCAAGTCCCTCTCTTGCATCAGAATTGCGATGTGCTCTCTGGATTTGGATGGCACCACCGGAGGGCACAGACTGAGCGAGTTTGAAGGAATCCACAATGCCTTGAGATTGCTGCGCAGATTTGCGAGCTTCTGCGAGCCTAATAGAAGAAGAGCGCGCCAGTAAATGACGATGCGACGGGGCATTAGCCATAGCGACACCAGCCAATGCCAGATCTTCGTCAGCTTCATGACGCTCCATCTTGGGAAGGCGATTGTCACGACGTGCGGACATGAATCGAGAAGCTGTATCCGATGTCTGAGTATCGTAGGGCCCTTGGAGGTGGCTGTCGCCAAAATGGTTTGTGTTTTGCATTTCTGCACGGCTCTTCAACGTCGTGGGAATGGCGGAGAACGAAGCAGCTATACCCGAATGTAAAAGTCCCACAGATTCGTCCTTGACATTACGATCTTCGCCAGCTTCTTCTGCCCAGCTCAGATTCATAGACGGCTGCACAGTTGCTTCCAGTTTGTCGAGGTCTTCGTCGATATTAAAAACATCTTCTTGCGTATCTTCATCTCCAAGTTCGATGTCTGAATCTTCCTCTGGAACAAACTTGACTTTATGGCCAGCTTTGGACTGTTTTTCACGTTTCACAGGAGATTTCTTTTCTGGTGAAAGTGCATTCGCTAGTCTCGTTGACTCTGTGGTTGCAGGTGCAGGTACAGGAAAGTGTTCGCCGATGGTGGTTCTCGCCAGAGAGGCACCGAGCGCACCTTGAGGTCGAGTCATTGTAGACGTATCATTCATCGCGCGCTTTTGAAAGAAATCATCATCGTTCTGTTGGACAGGCTCGCCTTCTTTCACCTTCGTCGGCGCGTTTTTCCGTCTTATCGCTTGAATCTTCAAGTCTGTGTCATCGTGGATCTGCTTCATCCTTGTCATCAGCTCTGACTGCTTCTTAGAAACGATGTCTTCGATCTCTTTGCAAGTGCAGCGGCGATATTTTTCAAACTCTTCAGCTGCCGTACTCGTTAGCTCAGTCACGGAATAATCGTATGATTGACACAAGTCATCAAAGAACTCGTCAGGCATTTTAGGAAGGTATGACCCGACATCCATAGAGTCAAGGATAGGAAACTTGAGTTCTGATGAATTCGGGCCTTCTCCCTTTAAAGAATTGGCCCATCTGGAACGACTGCCCTTCATGGCTGCTACCACTGCTTCCCACAATATCGTGGGGTTGGCGAGAAAAATATGCTGATGGTGACTGGACGAATATACCGATCGGGCTCCACGTGCAGGTGACCTTATCGAGTGTGTTGATCTTCGCGAATGTCCATTCGTGGTTCGCCGAGGTAGGACGGGTGCTATAGCATGACTATAGTACTAATACAGGTATTACTACGCACAAACTACCACTTGTATTGCTTTCCTTGGTCTAGCGCCTGGAGGTAAATATCCTGGATCCGATGAATGCGGAAGTGATTGTGTGAATTGTAGGTGTTTAATGCCATAGCCAATTCAGCACTGTTCAGAACATCCGCTGCCGCAAAGTCAATGGTAATACAAGAGCTCCGTAAGTGACCAGCCGTCGTCAAATCAAGTGACCAAGGCTCGCCAAAGGTCAGCTCTGACAATCCCACCACGTCGCCCTGAGAGAAAGCCTCGACGACCGTGTTGGTCGGGGTGGTGAAAGTCTCTGAATCTGTGTGACGTCGGCGAAGACGGGGCCGCATCGCAGCCCAATCAGCAGGACTCCTGTCTACCTTGCTGGCAGGGCTGGAAGCAGTGGCATGCGGTGAAATGGGAATACGCGCAGCGTTGGAACGAGAGTTCAGGCAGCCTACCACAACAATGCGCACATCCGGCATCGTATCTGTGGCGTTGGCCAAGTTGGTGCGGGGCTCGTAGAAGCTTAGACGTCCATATTTCTCAAGCACGGGGACAAACTTGTTCGCCCATGTCAGGGATTCTTTCGGTGAGGTCGGGCCCAGCTCACTTTCATCGAACGTGTCGGATTCTTTTGTCATAATGGAGGACTTATCAGATTGCACTGAGCAGCAAAGCTGATCCCAGCAAGCTTGCCACTGGATTGACATTGGTAGCGTAGGATCAATCGTCTCTGGCGCTGGGGGTATATTTGGGAGGGGCATCAGGGGTATTTCATACGAGTCACGACGTGATATACTGGCATCTCGAGCTGGGCTGGGCATAGCAATGGGGGTTTCAAAACCACGCGCCCAACGTGGAAGTCGAGGGTGTGTGACTGTCGCCTTGGCCGAGAGCCAAGCGAGTACATGACTGAACTCACCCATCGGCCACACACTGCGGGCAATCATTTGGTTGGCTGTCACAGCATCCACGATGGAGGGATCACGGCATACCACACCGCTTTGTGCCAGGATTTCGTAGCGAGGTGAGCCCATGGGCACACCGAGAAGGAAGCCCGGTGGATGATTTGAAACGCCATCATGCGTGTTCGATCGCTCCACAGCAATGGCTGTCGCTGCAACTCGGTCAATACGCACTGTGTACGTAAGGTCAATGACCAAAGCAGCACAACCATGTTGTTGCACGGTGTGAATGGCCTGCTTGATCTTTGAGGCCGCAGTGTAGCTCGTCGTTCCCGACAATGCAATGACGCCAATTTGGGGTGATTGGTCCGTGTTTTCGGACAAGCTTTCAAGCATCTTGGGCGACAAGACATGTGCATCAACAAAGGTAGAAAGGTCAACGAAGCACGTTCGAATTTCATAGTCGGCCAGGTGCTCAAAGCCCTGAGCAGCAAGGGTTGCTGCCAACCCAACGCCGACGCCTTGAGCGAAACCAAGGGCGGTACAAGCTACCATGGTACCCAGAATGACCATGTACTCTAAGAGTGACTTGGTGGACCACGTTGGAATCAGCGCCTCTGCCATAAGCTCCACGCCGAAGAAGTACACCATAAGAGCCGCGCATAGAACCGGGATATAGGGAAGCAATAGCTTAGAAAACACGAAGAACAAAAATGTGGCAAACAAAACAAGCACACTGTCACTTTTCTTGCCGTACGCACGGGCAAAGAAGAGAGTATTGGACATGACCACCAGAACTGGCAGCGCACCGCATAAGCCTGCTAGTATATTGGCAATGCCATGACCGATGAATTCTTTCTTGATGGAAGCGCTTCGCGGTACATCCGGCAAGTTGTCTGCAAGTGCCGGGTAGTAAATGGGCAAGTTCAGTGCACCGATAATAATCAGCACGACCATTTCGACAATGACCTCGTTCAAAGCACTCCACCGTACGTGGGTAAATTTGTACAAATCCCAAAATTCGAAGAATCGCATACGGCTGCCAAAAGAAGCGCCTTTAGGTACGGTAACAAAGAGCCAGTGATGATCAACGAGACTCTGCATAGAGCTGCGGCTGATTAAGGCAATGATCCAGAAGACAACTCCCACGGTCAAATTGAAGGCCGGTGTAAAGAAGGGATTGGAACAAATTTGGCGGAACTCCCAATCGAGACGGCGAAGGATGGATGCATTCCATCGTGGCTTAGTGGAGCCACTGCGCTTCTTGACGCGAATACCAGAGCATAACATGGCTGTTAGCACCAGTGCGGAAACAACCACCGGCATACTTTTGGACGTGAACACAGACTTCAAGTATTCTCCTGTCCATTCAAACGACGAGCGCTGAGCCACCTCAAAGCCAGAGAGAAAAAGAGACAATCCAATGGCACCGAGCGCACCATCCAGGACAGTCTCAGGGAAGTACGCGATCCATCGGTCAATTTGGAAGAAGCCGAGGGATAAGAACAGGATCCCTAGAACTAGGGCTGAAAGGGCATAGGCAATAACCACAGTAGCGAGAAGAGCATCCTTGTCATCCGTAATCACGGTCGCCAGTTTCGTAGCAATGTTCTGCATGAACGGCAGTACCTCGACCAGCATGGACCCTTGGGATTGACTAAAGTTTGTACCACCTAGCACGAACACAGCTTGACACACGACAATGGATGCCACGAACATGGCAATACTTTGCGCCTGTAGACCCTCAAACATTGCACCATTCGCCGGGAATACCAACAGACCCATAGAGGCAGCATCCAGCACATTGCTAAGAAAGCCTAGAAGCACGGCAGCGTAGGAGATTTTGAACTCCTTGGGCTTTGAGAATGACTTTGGCGTCATAGAACGCGAGAGTGCACGCAGATTTTTGGTCCGAGCAAGCCATCCCCGAAAGCCTGGAGTCGCAGAACTGCTACCGGCAGGCTCCGGCAACGACGTCATGGTTTCACCACGCCAAGTCTTATCAGGCAGGGGCTTTATCATGCACATTCTATGATGGAGGCGTGTATATTCAAAAGTGGAGCACCAGAAGGTGCGCCTCGTCGGTCGCTCCCTTCGTACGAGATGCGGCAGGAGATCCGCCTTGTGCTTGCCGGCGACCCGGGCGTTGGCAAGTCTTCTCTGGTAATGTCTCTTCTTAAAGAGCATTTTGTCGACGATGTTCAAGCTATTGTTCCTGAAATAACGCTGCCTTCCGATGCGTCCCCCGCTGGCGTGACGACGAAGATCGTCGACACGGGGTCAGGTGCAGCGCACCAGGAGCGTGTCGAAACGGAGATGCGTCGAGCACATGCCATTGTTCTGGTGTACAGTGTGATTGATCAGGACTCTTTCGAACGGATATCTTCGTACTGGCTTCCATCTATGCGCTCTCTGGGCATCAATGTACCTGTTGTGCTTGTCGGCAATAAAATTGACCTGCGGCCTTCTGACGACGACGATGACGCACTGGAAGAAGAAATTGCACCACTTATGGTTGAATTCAAAGAACTCGAGACATGCATTGAGTGCAGCTCCAAATTATCACTCAATGTGGGCGAGGTGTTCTTCTACGCACAAAAGGCTGTTCTCTACCCGACAGCACCTCTGTACGATTCGCGCTCTCATACATTGAAACCAGCCTGTGTGGATGCTCTTCGCAACATTTTTCATTTGTGTGATACGGACAAAGATGGCGTGTTGAGCGACGAAGAACTGAACAACTTCCAATTTGTGTGCTTCGATGCACCACTTCATCTACAAGAGCTTGAGGGTATCAAGGAACTTGTATCCCAGGGTCAGGAGAATAGCAATACTCTGCATATTCGCGACAATGGCCTCACCCTCGCTGGTTTCCTCTATTTGCATACCCTGTTTGTCCAACGCGGCCGACTTGAAACCACCTGGTCGATCCTATGGACATTCGGTTACGGTATGGACTTGTCACTATCCCATGTCCACGTATATCCGCCCTTTGATGTGCCTCCCGGGATGGCTGTGGAACTCTCGCCGGCCGGCTACCAGTTCTTCACGGAGGTTTTCAAGGCCCATGATAAAGACCACGATGGCGCGCTTAGCCCCCAAGAGCTCGAGCAGCTTTTTATCACCGCACCTGGTGGTCAGCACCCTTGGAACGGAGCTGGATTTCCCAACAGTACTGTCACGGATGAGACAGGCGCCGTGACCCTGCAAGGCTGGCTCGCCCAGTGGAGTATGACAACGCTTCTGGAGCCGCGCACTACGCTCGCCTACCTCGCCTACCTCGGCTATCCGCTCTTTGCCAATGCCATGAAGATCAGCTCCCCTTCGCGTTCGCCGAATGGTGCCTCACCACCACAAGTTAGCAGTGCCTCGCCTTCGTCCTACGCTTGGTTCGATGGCACTGCCGTTGGAACCAAGCCTATGCAAGAAGTGTCACCCTCTGCCACCACTTCAGCCCTCAAGCTCGTGCGCCCTCGTCGTCCTGGTGACCGCAAACGCTCTAATGTGGAACAATGTAGCGTGTTCCTCGCGCTGGTGCTTGGAGCACCAGGAAGTGGCAAGTCGGCGCTTTTGCGCAATCTGGCAGGCAAGTCGTTCCAGCCCAAGTATGCGCCCACGCACCGGCTCCAGCGTGCCGTGGGTGCTATCGAGCACGATGGTGCCGAACATTATCTTGTCATGCAAGAATACGGGTCTCACAATGAAGCTGAGGCTTTACGCAATCCGAGCAACCTGGCGCATGTGAGTGCGATTGTGTTTGTGTACGATTCCAGTGACACTCACTCCTTTTCGTACATTTCCAACCTGCGCCAGCAATACCCTTACTTGGCTCATTTCCCATCCTTGTTTGTGGCCACCAAGTCGGACTTGGACCTTGCGCGTCAACGCCATGAAGTCCAGCCCGATATGTATTGTCGCAAACTAGGTCTGAACGTGCCTCATTTGGGCGCTGGACCTTTGAATGTGAGCTCCCGCTTTGGCGAGGTTGCCGAGCTTTACAGTCTCATTCTTATGATCGCGATGGACCCGCGTGGTGCTGTGCCGGCGCCTGGCCGCCCTCTTCAGACCGTTCGCATTCCGTGGCGTGCAGGGCTGTTAGGCTTACTCGCACTCAGTGGCTCCGCACTAGTGGGCGTCACGACGTGGCGGCTACTGGCGCGAGGCACGAGCGGCGTTGGTCTTGGTCCCTGGGCCGCTCGTGCGCCCAACTGGATGTCATGGATGTGGGGCGCATCCTCCTCGGCCTTTCGCACTGATCTATAGTTTCTGTACATGTAACGTAATCCATGGAGTGGTTTCCGGCTGTGCGTATCGTCACGTCCAGTGGTCGTAGGTGGTCGGTTCGAACAAACCAGGGCAAACTACCAGCCCTTGTGGTGGAACGACTCATCTTCGAGTGCCTTTTTGATGGCGTTGCGCATACCGCTGCCTGAAGACGCTCGGCGATCCAAGTCTGTGGGCCGCATGGAGGCATCCAAGCCTAAAATTCTCGCACGCGATTGACGTTCCCACAGCAAATTCTGTTTCAAGCTCTCAGAGAGCTCGTCCGACAACATATTCTGCCTCGTAGTATGCGGCGAGGTCAACGGGACAGGCACACTTTCATTTGGGTTCGGTGATCTGTCCTTCTTTGTAGATGCCGCATCGCTTGTGCTTTGCTCCAGCTCCGGTTGAGGCACCCGCGCAACACGTGGCTCAGTGTCCTCCGCCTGCACCGCGAGAGACGGTCCTTCCTCCTCCTCATTGAGAGTGGGCGAGGGAGGTACTTGGTTTTTCGCTGACACGAGGTTCCCAATAGCACTGTAAGATCGTACAAGGGAGGCCAGTCCTCGTGGCTCAGTGTCAGAGGACTTGCGCTGCGCAATCGCCGACAGCCTTGCCAGAGCATTGGAACTCTTGGTGCGATTCATAAGGCTCTGAGATTCCTCCGTGTCACCCGTCGTAACAGAGCCTTGCTCATCTCGATGAGACTGAAGCTCAGGGGAGTCAGGGCCGCGAGCAGAGGCCGTGGACGAGCGCAGCGATGTCAGGTCAAGGAGAGGCAGCGCAATGACACTTTTACTGCGCTCGAGGTTAGGTCCTTGGGACTTTTTCCCGTGCTGGCTTGTCATGCGAGCTGGTGCAAGCGCAGGAACTGATGTGTTTCGAGCAGATACCTGACCATCCAAACGCGATGGTATATTGGGCAACTGCAGTGTTCGACCTGCATGGGCAGGTCTTGAGGAGCCTGATCCTCGGCGCTGGCCCTCTGCTGGTTGAAAGATTGACGACAAAAGTCCGCGCGTCAGACCCGCCTCGGGGGCTGGCATCATATGCGGAGCATTTTGAGCGAACGTTTGGACCATATTCAAGTCGGCCAAACTCACGGAGCGTATTGGGCGCTTTTTGAACATCTCCAATCTTTCTGCCTCTTCCTCTTTCGCACGCTGTCTCTTTTCAGCCTCTTCCTCAGCAGCGCGGCGCCGCTCTTCCTCTTCTTCATCCTCGCTAGCCCACTCATCGTCGTCATTGCCAGCCTCGGGCGGTTTATTTTCTTCCTCATCTGACATATCACCCACAGTGAAGATAATTTTGGATTTCTTTTTCTTGGCCTTACTCTTGTCCCGCTTTCCACCATCCTCCAGCGGTTCAAGCATCTGAAGCATACTGTTTCGTGATACCAGTTTGCCATTTCCACGAACAGCTGGCAGATTTTCTACGCTCTTCATACCCCGTCCTCGACGATGGCGGTTAGCGAGCGATGTCGTAGTGGCAGATTTCGTTGGTGCCTCGGACTTTTCACTGATCGATGGAAGGTTAGAACGCGTCGTTGATGTGCTTGATGCACGCGTCAATGCTGGCTGGGCTTGAGAAGGTTCCGCGGTAGGAGTCGTAATGGTGACCGCCGAATCCGTAACTTCGCGCGCATCGGCCACAGCACTCATCGATGTTTGAGGGCTTGTTGCCATAGTGCGTGGCGACGTTACGGTCGAGTTCGCCCTAGAGCGCATAGTTCGTGGCGTGATCGTTCCTGTTGTAGAAATGGGCGTGCCAGCGGAGCGGGTCTCGGTCCCGAGCACGGTCTCGTCATCTTCCAAAGCTTCTTCATGCATGGACGACATGGAAGAGAGGGAATGTCGAGAATGTGCCTCGCGGGCCAACTCTACCAGCTCATCTGCCCAGGTCTGTTCTTTGCGCACCATGGGAAATACATGCCCAAATTCATTGTTCTTGAAGCAAGGGCCACTTTCTTCGCTTGTACACGACTCATCTGTTGAGAGCTCCGCCTCGGAAAGCACGGTGGGCGAATCCAAGGGTTTCTGCATTTTGTAGGTCGTTTCAGCGTGAGGAGTCGCATGTGTCATCGGGAAGTCAGTGCGAGTTTTTGGCTGACGATTCCAAAGACGCCATGCCAGATTCTCATACCTGGCTCCATCTTCTAGCATAGATTTACAATGTGTGAAGCCTGGTATTAGTATCGCAACGCACCATGCCACAACTGCGCCAGTTGCAGAGTATCAGTCGTCGGAATCCGCTTAAGAGCACTCTGGTTTATTGCGAAAAGAGCTCCAGACTCTTTATTCGTGTCCATAGTGTTATCAAAGTGAAACATGCATGCTTCACTTGAACTGTGTCGGAGCGTGGGGTAAGACGTGATGCCTGAGAAATTCCAACGTCGGGCTAACCGGTTTCTGCCTCCGCTCGCTCCGCCAACCCCGGCTGCGTTTTCTCCACATGGAAACTACCGGTCTAGGGCCTATGTAGAGGGAATTTCGACAGCTCCACTTCCCCGCAGAGCTAGCGACCCGGCCGACAGGCACGGCCCAGCTGTCACATTGGGACACGATAGATTTTAGGAGAGATCGAAGCCTGCCTCAGCATGGATTGCATAACGCAATTTCTCCAAGCATTGTTCGCGGGACGAGTAGGCCGGCAATTTTAAGAGATTCACACACGTGCTAGCGGTAGGAAGCCGGGTGGCATCATCGCCTGCATGTCGTATAGCGAATTTGGGATTCAGCTCGCCAAAACCGAGGAGAGGCGGGTTCGGCGACGACGTGACAAATCGCAGAAATGCTTTCAATGATGGCTGGTCCAGCAAAGAAAGTGCCTCCCAGAAATATTGTACAGCGAGGTCTTTCTCATGGTAACCTCCGTAGACAGTGTTGCGGCGCAGGTCTTCCAAATCAATGGGGCTTTCAGTACCGCAAAGCAAGATGCGCAACTCTTCGCGGTTCAGAAGCCTCAGCCAACGTGGATCAATAAGGTCGCTGAGTCCGCGAAAGAAGGCCCGGCACTGTGGTTCGATCTGTACACTTAGCCGGTAGCGCGTCATATGGTATATATAGGAGAGTCGGTTCTCCCGTGTGACAGGTATATCAGCGCCACCAGGAATCAGCTCCGTGACAGATTGCTGGCCAAACTCATCCTTGGACACGGTGAAATTCAGAGCAAAGTCATTTTCCACATCACCCGTGTAATTTTTCAAGGCAATCAAACCGCGATACAGATCCTTGTCAAGGCTTTCCAGGCTTGCCAGTTCATCCACATACCCTTGCAACCCCAGCCACTTATTCAGGAAAAATACTGCAAATTTTACATCCACGAGGATGCCTTCATACAAAGCTTTGCCGAGAATCCGACCGACAAAGGTGTACCAAATCAGCTGTTCTTTAGCTTGGGCATAGCTGAAAGGGCTAGGATACAGCTCATGACAATCATTGGTGCACCAGAGTCCTCGATCCGTGTCAAAAACTTCACGGACAATGGATGTCAAAAACTCTTTAAAGACTCCGCCTCCATCAATGCCTGCTTCCTGTTGGCCCCACTGGTCGACGAAAACGATTTCAAGCGGCTCCTTAAGACGAGGACCCAATGCATAAAGCTGTGCCATACCATCCTCGGCAATATGTCCACGGCGGATGGTGGCGCGATGTCTTCGAAAGTGCGAGAAAATATCACGCGAGATACCAAGCCGCTCAACGTCATGCTGCACAAACTGACGGAAGATCTCCACACGCACCTCGAAGGGTATCACAAATGGAATCTGTTCTAACACTTGCAGACGGGGCGTAATAAAAGCTCGAGTTCGTTCAGATAGGATGGAATGAGGCGCATTTTCATGTCCAGCTCGACCCAAGTCGCGCTCCTCCAACACAACCGCTTTGATAAAAGACGCAAGGTCATGCTGATGCAGCACGTGCCAGTGCCCCTGTGGCACAAAGGAGCGGCGTGAATCCCGGGTATGCAGTTGACGAAGCAGTCGAGTCGCCATCTTTTGTGCTTCTCCCAAAGTCAAACGCGTCCCTGGTACATGTATCTCGAGAATAGAAGCGTCCGTCCAAATCAGGGAGAATGCCATAGTACGTAAGATCGCGCTGAAATCCACAAGATCATCCATGGAAAGTGGGTTTTTAGAACGATTCGAGCTGGAAGGAAGCCTAGGAGGGTAGAATTCGTCGTCACCCAAGGTCAACAGGCAGCGCCCATACAGCATGCACAAGAGCAGCAACATGGGCCATTCCGTTGCAAACTCCGAACTGGTAATGTGCTTCCGCAAATCATCTGCACAGATAGCCATATCAGTTTTTGGTGCGCCAATGGTACGCGCCAGGGAGCTAGACCGCACCCAACCACGCCAGAGTTCACGCGCCACTGCGCCAAACGGAACGTTGGCCGAACATGAATGCGTGTCAAAGCCACACAAAACAGCCATCAAAACTTCATCAACAACATTGGAAGGCCATGCTTGGGTGACAGCCACCAAAAAAGCAAACAAAGCCGGCCGTGATGTCACGGCATATTTCCTGCTCACATTGAGAATGGTCTGCAGATGATTGTGGGATACTAGAGTTGAAATTTGAGAATAGGCGCGAGCGTTTGTAGCAGACGAGGACACAAAGACAGAATGATCCAAGGCATTTTGAAGAACGGTCAAAGCACAAAGATACTGGGCCAGTTGACGGCCAGACATCGTCTTTACACGGATCGACACAAGTGGTAGGACATTGGCCAGTAGGTACGGACAATGAATGGGATTGGAAGCAAGCGCACTATCCCCCGTGGTGACATCGTAGTAGGTACCCAAGGTGCATACTTGGTGCAACACGTCATCGACAGGTAGAGACGCGGAAAATTTCGTGACGGATGGAATGGGCATGACCTGCAACAGATTCGGTATAGAAAGCACTTCTCTTGTAAACCCTGCAATACAAATTGCACGCGGGGATGCAGATGGATGTGACGAATGTTCCGCAAAATCCTCAAGAGGACCCGGGAACAGACGCAGAGGTTGCAAGAAGGCATCCACACAAAGAGCCTGGTCTGCCGTGGCCGTTTTCGGCAAACTCAGCAAAAATAGACGAAGTGCATAAAAAAGCTTTTCTCGCACCATATTGTATACAAGTAGGCGTTGCCACTCACCATATTCACCAGATAGGGTATGCATCACGAGTGCGAACAAAGCCTGTGCATAGTCTGACTCCAGTGTCCCCGACGAAAGCGCGCGAAGAGAAAAGCGAAGAGCCATAGCAAATAATACTTTCCACGATGCATTGTCAAGCCAAATATCTGTCTGTACAGCCATGCGAGCCCAGGTAGCGAGACGAGATACATGTTCTTGGGTATGCAAAGATTGGCAAAACACAGCCAAGCGTGTAACGTGAATCCATGAATTCTGGTCGACAATACATGAAGAAATTTGGTCAAATTCTTGTGCGCACGCCTGTCGCCACGCGCGCGAGGCGACATGAGCTCGATATGCTCTCTGCAGCCGGGTGGCGGCTGTGACTTGCTGTCTCTGCTGGTGCCGATTCGCTCGAGCTGCGCGAGCATTCGCCGCAATATCAGCGACAGACGTGATATTTTTCCCGCCCAAGTTTATGGTTCGGTGCGGGCGCGACGATCCGGTAAAATTGAAGTCCATGGGGTCGGAGCTGAAGGCCCTTGGATGTCTGAGCGAGAATGATGACGCGTGTGATCGAGATCGGGCGAAATTGATAGAGGTGGAGGGAAATCTCCACCGTCGGCCTCCTTGAATCCTCCCATGGAGGCAGCGCGTGTGCTGCCCGTGTGGGCAGGGAAAGAGAAGATTGTCCAACGTATCCGTGAAAATGACACAGTCATCTTGGTGGGTGAGACTGGTAGTGGTAAAACGACGCAAGTTCCTCAGTTTCTGCTGCAAGAAGGTATTCTGCCATCGGAAGGCCAGCACATGATTGGCATTACTCAGCCCCGTCGCGTTGCGGCTACCTCGCTGGCTCGGCGTGTGGCCGCTGAGCTTGGTTGTGCTGACCCCGCCACACTAAAGGAAAAGCAGGACAATGACAATTTGCCTGAATGGGTCGGATACTCGGTGCGTTTTGACGATCGCACGTCCCGTCACACGCGCATCAAATTTCTCACAGATGGTATGCTCATTCGAGAAATTTTGGGCCCATCTCCCCGTAAGCGCAGCAAGACTTCCGAAAATTATTCTAAAGACTCGATGGAGTACCCTTTGAAGCGATACGCCGTTCTGATTATCGATGAGGCACATGAACGTTCGCTACGCACAGATATGGTGCTTGGCCTCGCCAAGCGTATTCAGCGGGATCGACGCGGTCGCATAGAAGCTGGAGATGCAAGTGTCTATCCTCTAAAAATTGTGGTCATGAGTGCTACCATTGACGCAGAGCGATTTGCACAGTTCTTTTCTCATGGCCAGCCTGTGCCTATTTTGTATGTGACCGGTCGTCAGCATGGTGTGCGTGTGTACCATACGGAATCCAACTGCCAGGATTGGACCGATGCTGCTGTACGAACAGTCATGCAGATTCATGTGTCCAAACCGCTGGGTGATATTCTGGTATTTGCCACGGGCCAGGAAGAGATTGAGGCCATGGCTCAATCTCTGAAACTGTACGCAGCCCAACTGGATGCATGGGGTGAGGAGCAGGGTCATGAAAGTGTTCCTGCGATGCTGATTCGCCCTCTTTATGCGGCTTTGGGTCCGTCAGCGTCGGCCGCTGTATTTGCTCCGACACCGGAAAACACGCGTAAGGTCGTGCTGGCCACGAATATTGCGGAGACCAGTATCACCATTCCTGGCGTGCGTTATGTGGTGGATTCCGGTTTGGTGAAGGAAAAAGTCTTTTCGCCGCAAACGCATGTGGAAACGCTGCAAGTTTTGCCCGTATCTCAATCTTCAAGTTTGCAGCGGGCTGGTCGTGCAGGTCGTGAGGGCCCAGGCGAATGCTATCGATTGTACACTCGTGAAGCGTTCCAAGAGCTACAGCCGCAGCCTACGTCGGAAATTCACCGTACCGAGCTATCAGGGGCTGTGCTCCAGCTCTATGCTATGGGCATCGATCCCTTCACGTTTGACTGGATGGAACCGCCTGCTACATCTTTGCTGCACGAGGCTGTGCTACAGCTAGCTGAGCTCGGTGCTGTGGACTCGCGCAAGGAAGCAGTGCAGCTCACGCCTCTAGGGCACAGGCTCGCTGCTTTACCTGTGATGCCTTCCTACGCTCGTCTTCTTCTTGCGGCAGCGGAGCGAGGCCCCGAAGTGGCCAGCCAAGCCCGAGACTTGGTGTCGATCTTATCTGCTGACCGAGGGCTCTTTGTGGAAGTGAGCGATCCTGAGAAGCGCGAAGCTGCGGAGAATGCGCGGGAACTGTTCGTGGACTCGAGTGGCGATCATGTGACGATGTTGAATGCGCTGAGAGCCTACTTGCTTGCCCAGCAGCATGCGTTCCAATCCCATTCGACGCCAGCAGCTGCTCGACAGGAGCTGAAGATGTGGTGTCAAACGCACGCCATTCATGAGCGAACCGTGAGGAATGTGCTGGCGATCCGTAAGCAGTTGTCACGCATTTGCGTACAGCACGGCGTCGAGTGTGCGGACCATGTGGTCAGACATGCTACTTCCGCTTCGTCTGGCGGCGAAGACGGCGATTCGGACAGTGAAGATGATGCTCTTATCGTTACTCGAAACGCAGCCTGTCTGTCGAAAGATGCTGAGAACAGCTACACAGAACTGTTGCAATGCCTTGGCATGGGCCGACTAAGTCATGTGGCCTTGCGACAATCCGACGGCAGCTTTCGCCGTATCGCGGGAGGTCAATCGTTCAAGCTGCATCCTACCTGCGTCTTGCACCCATCTCGTCACGGCGCGCGTGGTGTGTCTCACGACACCGTCCAGGCCATTGTGTTTGAGGAGCTTGTAATGACCTCCCAAACGTTTGCACGCACCGTGTCGAAACTGGAGCCCGTGTGGCTGCAATCATTGCTAGCCGCTGCGTAGCGTGAATAGTCCGTCGGCTTCGGCCACCCAGAACCTCCACATTGACACCGTTGCTATTTTTTACCATGGCGAAGCGCCTACGCAAGCGCGTGTCCAAGAAACCGCGCACATCCGCTGCGCCGGAGGCTGACGAGTCGGCCGCGCCGGTGAAGTGGGAAGGCAATGATATTGAATCTGTGCAGGGAAAGCCTGAAGCTAGTGATCAGGCACCCCCCGTCGTGGCCCCACCGCCCGCCGAGTCGGCGGCCGAGCCTGACGCTGAGGAGGGCGGGTCATCAAAGAAGCGCAAACGTACACGCAAACGCAAACGTACTCACGTCCCTCATGCCGGACCTGATGTGGAAAGTATGGACACACTGAGTGAGTCGGCCAAGCGCGCCATTGCCTACGCCCAAGTGTATTTGACCGACAAGAATGCATGGAAATTTTCTAAGCAAAAGCAAAATTGGCTTCTTCGTCATATGCTTTGGTCGGAGCCTTTGGTGCAAGCAGGACAGGCACTCCTAGATGCATCGTTGGACGAATTTGACGAGGCCATTCGCTCTGCCACGCCGCCCGCTGTGTCCATGCCCGAGAGCGGCTCGTGGATCGACAACGAGCACGTTTCCGTGGTGGCCCACTATCTTCAGAGCATGATGGGATTGGCTAAGCAGCGAATGATGGAAACGTTGGAATCGGCTGCCAATCCGCCCACCTTGGGCGATGCGCCTGCAGCGAGGGACACGGAAGTCGAGGCTGCGAGTGCAGAGCCTGCGTTTAGCGACGTACAGGCCAAGTTGGCGCATTGGTTTGCTTTACGTGCTGAGCGCGCATCAATGCTGCTAGAGTGGATCCACGCTTGCCAAGATACCCCTAGTACTACGTAGCTACTTTCGCAGCATGTCCCGGAACGCGTCCTGGTTTTTCGGCGCGGTGTCCGACGAAGGAGCGGTATGTACACGCGCAAAGCCCAATGCGCGACGGCCACGCGCTGCATTGGCTCCACGAGGTACGAAAGCAGGGGCAGCAGGTGTTGTGGCAGGCTGCACATGAGCCGAAATGGTAAGCGGGGCACCCGCGTACGACGCTTGTGCTGCGAGCACAGCTTTACCGGCCAGTTCTGTGTCCGCGAGCTCGACGATGCTATCGCACGTCCCATCAGGCCCCGGTGTGCGTCCTGGTGTCCAAAAGACGCGACGAACGGACTGCGGACCTAGCACACTCTCCAGAGCCTGCTGAATGAGCGCTTCTTGGGCATCCGCTGGCAAGCCAGCCACATGGATGGAGCGAGCGCGCCAATCATCAGGGTGGCCGTTTGGGCGCGGTGGACGCGAGCTGCGCCCTGCTTCGGCCAGCGTCACAGCCACAAGGCGGCCATGGAACTTGGTACTGTTGGTGGCTTGCATAGCGCGGCGCGCATCCAGCGCATTGTGGAATTGGATAAATGCAATGCCCCGCGACTTGCCGTCGGGCCGCGTCGGCAGCCGGACATCGGCCACCTCGCCGTGTGGCGCAAAGAACTGCCGTACGTCGTCCACGGTAGCCGACCGGGGCAAACCTGTCATGTAAAGCTCTTTCTCGTTCGCATGTGCATCCGAGCGTTGTTTCTTGTGCTGAGGGTTCGACAGCAAGACTTGAAGTGCATGCTCGCCGTGCCAGTGAGCTCCATGCTCGACAAGAGCGGCCTGCGCAGCCGTTTCTGTGGAAAACTGGACATAGCAGAAGCGGCGGGACTGCTGAAACTTGCGGCTGGGCCAACGCACATCGAAGATGGGTCCATACGGCGCAAACCGAGCCCGTACCGCCTCGTCACTCGCGTCCGGTGGGAAGTTGGTGACATACAGCGTGCACAAATAGCTGAGCGTCACATGAACCTGCGTTCCGTGCACCTTCTTCCAATCACGCGTACGCGCTGCATTGGCGCCATCGCGATCCGTGAACTCGACTAAGGCGGCGCTGGTTGGCTGACCGTCTTCATCTGTCGCTGCCACTTCGCGAGGACCGATGAGACTAAAGACCGTGCCGCAGTCTCGGAAAAAGGTGCGCACATCCGCCTCGGTGGCGTGTACCGGTAAGCCGGAGACCATCACAGAAGAGAACTCGCGGTCCCGCGAAGGTGCCGGCTCATCGGCCTCGGCACGCTTTTTCTCCATAGGCACCTCCTCGTCGGCCTTGCGCTTGGGCACCTCCGAGGATGCACATACGTCTGTGTCCATCGGCTGGGGCTCTGGCATGCTGGCCTGCGCCTGGGACTGGTATTGGAACCATTGGCGCCAGGCGCGATCGTTCTCGGCCTTGAGCTTCGTTTCGGCCAATTCCACCTCCGCTGGCGAGCCACGCTCGTGCTCAAACTGCACGTACGCCTGTAGCAGCACTAGCTTGTTTTCGAGGCCCTGTTTGGCGAGACCCGCTTTGAAAATTTGCCGGGCACGTTTGTCGTTGTCGTGGCGCTTATAGAAAAGGGCTGCTTCCACGTAGACATACACATTGTGTGCATGCTGCTTCAGCGCACGCGTCCAAATGTCATCGGCCAGCTCGAGGAGGCCCGCGGCAGGGTTCTCCGCGCCACCAGGCGGCATCCCAGCCGATGCTACAATGGCACGCGCTGCACGCTCAATCCAGTCGACGGCGTACTTTTCCAGCGTGAGGTGCGGATCTTGTTCATCCTCAGGCAAGGCAGCCATGGAGGCCGTAGCCTGTACCATCAGCTCCCACAGACGCATGAAACGATCCAGATCAGAGACCAAAACAATTTGGTCCGGCGGCAGATGATGCTCAGTGGCCATCTCCAGCGTCATTTGTGTGCGTACACAGTCAATGTACGCCAGTAAGAGGGGCCACAGAGCATGACCGCCGCCGACAGCCCTGACGGATCCGCTAGCAATGACCATGTCATTCAAGGACTGCACCTGCGCAGCCGGGCGCTGAAAGCGCACAAGCATGCGAAGATACAGGGCCCAAAGACGACCGGACGGTGGCACGGCGCGCGTGGCGTCCGCACACACCCGCAACAGGACGGTGGCCTCAACCTTGGGGGTATTGAGTAAGGCCGCATAGTCCAACCAAAGACCCTCAGCAAGCCGCGCAGCTTCACGAGCGTCTTTGCGCATCCGCTCACGTTCACGCTGCATCGACTTGGAAGCGAACTTGTTGCGCCAGCGCTTCTCAACATCGGGTGTGGGCGGCACAGAGGCAAACTGTTGCTCGTCCTTGGCACTGCGGGCGAGCGGATACATGCCAAAGCAGCGCAGCGCGCGTCGATAGAGCATACTTGCCCACTCCTCCTCGGTGCCCAGATGAGACTTGTCCTTGGCCACACGCAGCTGCTTGACGCGGTGCGACTGCCAGGCAAGGTACGGGGACCAGTGCTCTTGGAGCGTGGCATGCGGCCGGGCTACACCTTCCTCCCACGCTTCGCGCTCTTCCCACAGCCGCATCGACTCGGCGTAGTGTCGATTGGCTGCCGCCATCACATTCTCGTACGCATCTGCCGGCATATTCGCAGATACAAACGATGAAAACTGTTCAAAGGTTGTAGCCAATTCTGCGGTCAGTCACATAGACGTACGTTGATGAGGTACTTGCAGTCGAGCCACGTACAGCTGGTGCAACAGCTCTGTGGCTTCGTCCGCGGCATGCGCCATTTCAAAGGTCAAGTACATGCGCCATACCACCTGGCTTTCCGTCGCATGCCACGCGCAACGTCCGTACAGTTCGCGGAGCAACGTGCGTACAGTCTCCACAGACAGGGCCGAAGCGTCAGGGTTCAGACAGCCCTTTTCATACATGCCATTGTCGAACAGGCGCGGACCTGGCAGGCCCGTCCACTGCTCAGCAAGCTCGCTCAGTTGCCATGGTGCCCCAGAGGCATGCATAATAGGCGTCTCTGTATCCAGCTCATACGTCAGGCCCCTGTGAGCCTCTTGCAGACGAAGGACAAGACTCGCGTAACGCACAAAGAGACTCATGTCAAATGTGTCCTGCGTGCTCTGTGCATGTAGATCAAGCCACGCCTCCGTGCCCATGTGCGTGTGAGCCGTACTAAGATAAATATGCCACTCGGTGGGCGACAATGCCATGACCGCTGCTTTGGCTGCATACGCTTGCAGCAGCGCTGGCACCTGTGCTGCGCGCGCCTCCTCGTCGCCTGCAAGCATGGCAGCTTGAACACTGCGCACCTTGTCATTATAGTCCCATGGATCCAAAGACGACGCTGCATTAGGCACCGCATGCACGGGCGTGTCGGTCTCCATCGCGTCCATGGTGGCAGCGGATCGAGTGACTATACACGCCTACATACGAACTTAGGACGCGCGCCACAACGACTGCAGCGCCAGACGGCGCGTCTGTGACAACGAGATGGCATCCTGACGCAGCGCCAGGGTTTGTCCATCGTCACCTTCAAAGCGGATCTCGTTCTCCTGCTCATTACCATCGTCCATACCATAGCTCGGCATGAGAGCATCGTCACCATCGTCGTCCATATCGTCCTCCCCGCCGGCCGTGCGGTAAGTCTGCGAGCTCAAGCTGGCATAGTCGGTCGTAGCATGTTGTGTGCCCAGGAACGAGATTCCAGGACCTGCCTGGAAGGCATCAAACTGCGACACGATGTGACGCGAGGGTGTCGAGGAGGTGGCCGTCGGCGTAGAGACACTCGGTGTGAGCGTGCGCGGTACGCCCGCCATGCCTGCACGTCGCATCTCCAGGAACTTGGGACTGAGGCGCGATCCAACGACTTTGCGTATATGGGGCCGCGCTGCAAACACATTGGGCGCATGCGTCCACACCCGGATGTTGTGCGCGGATTCTGCAGTGAGCAGCAAAGAACTTACCTTCGCTTTCGCGGTAAATGTTTTCGACAATGAGCTGCTTCGTGCTCTCGTTGCGCAAAAGGAGCTTTTCGTGCAGTTCCACAGACACTTGGTCGACCAGCTTCGACGTGGCATCGACAGCCGGCGCGTCCGCACCGCCAGCGTTTTGCATGTCCAGACTCAGACTGCGCATACGGTCGAGCACCGAGTCACCAAGCTCGCGGTGCAGGCGCTCCAGATCCATCACCTCGCCAGCCGCAGCTACCACCACATGACTGAGCAGCGAGGCAGTGGTCAGTGGTACCAGCATACCGCTGGTGATCGTGACTAGGCCGTGGTAAAAGTCCACAGCATGCTGGTATCCTGAAAGCGCAGGCTCACAAGCCACCACAAACAGAGCGATACCTCTGGCAGACATGCTACGCGCTAGCACCAAAGGGTCTTCGCCATCGGGTGAGCCATTCGGAAAGCCGTCGCCGTACTCGCCAATGCCATGCGGCGGTGCATCGGTGATCAACACGGCCATCTTGGCTGCCGCAGGACGCCAGTCGAGATCGGACGCAGCCTTCAGGGCCGCAGTCATAGCCTCAGGACCATCACCGCCACCAGCAGCAAAAAGCCCATTCAGCTGCTCTTTCATTGTGGGCACGGACGTGGTAAAGCCGACTGGGTGTGAGTGTTCCGGACCTACAATTCTTTGTGATGTACACATGGTCCTGCGGGGGATGGTCGCGGTACGCAATGAGGCCAACACGGAGCGCATTAGGCGCTGTGAGCAGCTCAGACTGCACGATCTAATCGTTAGCATAGCAACGTGCCTGGTCACAAATGGATTCAATGTTCCGCGTCGCGGACTGCATCAGTCATCAAAACATACGTTGATGCTGAGGTTAGTCACTCTCACATACTAGGAGCCCATGGATCCCGTCGCATCGATAATCTGCGTGAGTAGCTAGCTACGCACAAACACCAGATCCAGCGCACGATCAGAGACCGGCCGCGCCATGGATGCGTCGGGAGCTGGCGCAGATGCGCCATTCATCCATGCTGGGACCATTGACGGATCCTGTACAGCACCGAACATGCTATGGTGAGTAGGTAGCACGAACCTCAAAGCACCTCCGCGCTGCGACGCCGCCATGGTCACAAACGCAAGCCTTCTCGTTGCGTTGTCGCACGGAGCACTGCGCTGCGACGGGCGATGGTGTCTGGGTTAGTCAGCATGTGTCGTCCGTGCCGCATGGTGGGAGACCGACGCACCTGGCGAGCGACCATGGCGGCCGGACGAGGCGCAGGCATGACGCCAGCGTTGCCTCCCTCGAACAAGTATGTACATGGCTGCCACTGACATCAGTATCGAGGCGACATGGCAGTTCCTCGAAGGCGGCATCGAGGTGATGGTATGTGGACACAGGGGCTAATCGCCTAGATGACACGGCTCACGGAGGGCATGTCGTATGAGCGCTACATGCAGCTGTATACGGCCGCCTACAACTACTGCATTAGCAGTGGTATGGGAGGTACGAGTGGGATCGTGGCAGGCGCGCATCTTGTCGGTGGTGAGCTGTATTCGCGGGTCGCTGCGTACTTTCAGCAACACCTGCAAGGCATTCGGCAGTCGCTCGAAGGACTGCACGGACTTGAGCTGCTCCAGCTGTATGCATCCCAGTGGGACCGGTACACGAGTGGCGCGAACTTTGTGCACCGCATGCTCGTGTACCTGAATCGCCACTGGGTCAAGCACGAACGTGAAGAGGGTCGAACGGACGTGCACACTGTGTATACGCTCGCGCTCGTACAGTGGAAGCAGCATGTGTTCCAGCCACTGCAGACGGATCATCGCCTTGTGGATGCTGTACTGGAGCAGATTCAGCGGCAAC
The DNA here is from genome assembly GCA_029542865.1 of Malassezia equina. Lineage (NCBI taxonomy): Eukaryota > Fungi > Basidiomycota > Malasseziomycetes > Malasseziales > Malasseziaceae > Malassezia > Malassezia equina. The sequence goes on from CP119901.1 coordinate 1,044,532, forward strand.
GCCAAGGCGTGGTCATTCCAAGCGCGCTTCTCAAGACGGTGCTCGACAGCGGCGTATCCTTGGGCCTGGATGAGAATGATGCAACACGCCTGAACCTGGATGTGTATCGGTCCGAGTTCCAGCAAGCGTTCTTGGCAGCGACGGAGGTATTCTATCGCGAGGAAAGCCAAGCGTTCCTGGCGAACAGTTCTGTGACAGACTATATGAAAAAGGCCGAAGAGCGCTTGGAAGAAGAGGAGGCTCGAGTCGACTTGTATATGCACACGTCCACATTGCGGCCGCTCATGGACGTATGCCGCCATGAGCTGGTGGTGCAGCACCGCGAGCGCTTGTGGGATCAATTCTCCTACCTACTCGAGAACGATCGGTTAGATGACCTGGCGCGCATGTATCGCCTACTCGTCCAGGTGCCCGAGGGCTTGGAGCCGCTGCGCCAAAAGCTTGAAATGCATGTCAAGGCCGCCGGTCTTGATTCCGTGGCTCGCGAGATGGAGGAAGCCGACATTATCGACCCGACTCGCTATGTCCATGCGCTGCTGCGGGTGTACGACCACAATGTGCGCACGATTACCACATCCTTTGACTCTGAGGCTGGCTTCTTTGCGGCTCTCGATAAGGCTTGTCGTGTGTTTATGAACCGCAACCAAGCGACGGGGACGTCGGCGAGCAAATCGCCCGAGCTATTGGCGCGCTTTATGGATGGCCTGCTGAAAAAGAGTCATCGTGGCGACGATGAAGGCTCGCTGGACGATGCATTGGACAAGGCTCTTGCGGTGTTCAAGTACATCGAGGACCGCGACTACTTCCAAAAGTTCTATGCCAAGTTCCTGTCGCGACGACTCGTTTCGTTTGCATCGGCATCGGCTGATGTCGAAGAGCATATGATCACGCGTCTGAAGGAGTTGTGTGGCTTTGAGTACACGTCCAAGCTGCAGCGCATGTTTACGGAGGCAGGACTGAGCAAGGAGCTGAATGAGCGATTCCAAGACACAGGGGCATTACACGGCACGGACATGAGCTTTTATGTGTTTGTGCTCACATCCGGCGTGTGGCCGCTTCAGGCGCCGAGCTCAGAGTTTACTGTGCCGCAGGAGCTGCTACCTGTCCATGACGAGTTTTCCAAGTTTTATTACAAGCAGCACACACATCGCCAGCTGACGTGGCTGTGGCACTTGTCTACGAATGAGCTGCATGTCAACTACCTCCCGCGCAAATACATCTTCATCACCTCAACATACCAAACAGCTGTGTTGCTCCTATTCAATGTGCATACAGTATTGACGCAGGACGATATCGCCGCGGCCACGCGCATTGAGCCGAGTGTGCTGCAGGCAGCACTGGTGCCGCTCGTCAAGATGAAAGTGCTGCACCTCTTGGACGATTCCTACTCGCTCAACATGGACTTTAAAGCCAAAAAGGTCCGTGTGAATCTGAATCTGCCTGTGCGGACGGAGCAGAAAACGGAGTCTGCCGAAGTCGCCAAAACTGTGCACGAGGACCGGAAGGTGCTACTACAGGCGACCATTGTGCGCATCATGAAGGCGCGTAAGACTTTGAAGCACAATTTGTTGTTGGCCGAGGTCATTACGCAGCTGCAGGCGCGCTTCCAGCCGAAAGTCCCCGACATTAAAAAAGTACGTACGAGCCACTCACAGCAGGCCATCGACACCCTGATCGAGAAAGACTTTCTTCAACGTGTCGAAGGGGAGAAGGATGTGTATGAATATGTAGCGTAGCTCCTACTACCAATGTGCTTATGGCGTACACAGTGGCACAGGCCAAGACGCCTCGTCAGGAACGCCAAGCCACGTGCGTACTTGCGCTTGCACCCCAAACCCCACAAGCGCCACAAGGGCGCCAGCCAGGGGATGCATCGGGAGCGTCGCGGCCAGCGCGACGCCTGCGCTCATGCCACCTAGCATATGGCGGATCAGCCATTCGGTGCGCCATGGACCTGCCGCAAGCCAGGTTGGCACGTAAGACATGGCCCAGTGTACCGGCGTGAAGAGGGAAGGGTGCTGCGCTGTGGCGCGGCGGTCCGCCGGCATACGAGAGTCCCACACAAGACGGATGACAAGCAGCAGCTCGGTGCTGATGCTTGCATACAGCATCGCCATGGACGGAAGATGCCACGAGTACAGGCGCCAATACAAACCGGACGGATGGCGCCGGTGCCAAGCGTACTGGACAAACCCACCCGCTAGCACCACGGTCATATGCAATGCAAGCATATGCATCAGCGTGGCACCTGCAACGCGCCCTGCTCCATAAAGGGACGCAGGCAGCCACGAGGGCCAGTAGGCTGGCATCACACGCGCTGCATCCCATGCAGCAACCGAAGGATGCACACAAAGCGAGAACCACGCCAAGTAGCTTTCAACAAGCACGAGAGCGAGAAATCGCCGAGCATGCACATGAATCGAAGGGGTATCAAAGATATTGTACAAGATATGCCGATAGACGCGCGGTTTGATGAGAATCTGTGGTAAGGCCCGCGGTGCGTACCAAATCAATCACGAGAATAGCCAGTCCATATTCCAGGTACGGATCGGCGATGCGGCCACACCCGGTGCAGCGCGAGAGTGCTACATGCCCGGACCCGAACTTGGCTATCAGCGCCGGCACAGGACGCGCGCAGTGGACACACACGGGCATCACACGCCCTACGCGGGGGGGAGGAAGTGAAGCTACAGAGACCTCCACTACAGGGCGCGTACAACGCCCAGGCTCGGGCGACGCGTGGTACGAGCAGACTTACTCGACCTTGGCCTGGATCGATTCAGTGATCTTCTCGGCCTCCTTGACTGAAGCCTTGTCGGCCTGGGGGCCCTGGTTCATGCCACTGAACAGACCAGGAGCAGGCTTGAAGGGGCGCTTCAGGTCACCCGTAGCCGGGACGCCCCAAATCCAGATCTTGGCCATGTTGGACTCGAGGGCGTTCTTGACCGGAATAATGCTCTGGATCACCAGTCTGTGTGAGAATGAAATACGTACGGGTTGGTGTAGCCCATGTACAGGTGCATGACGGCCATGAACGCAACGCCCATGAGCACGCCGCGAATACTCTTGCTGATCTCAGCGAGGTCGTAGTCGCGGTGGGTTGTGACAACAAGCTCACCTGGCTCCTGAGACTGTTTGTGAGTGATGAAGCGTACCGTAGGAACCTTGGCATTGACATACTTCAACACAGTGAGGTCGTTCTTCTTCTTCACCTGCAGGCTGCAGAAGTAGAAGATGCCCAAGCACAGCAGCTGCGACAGGATGTACGCGGCCTGCGCGTACCGAACATACTCCGGCTTGTCGTCGAAGGGAATGCGCTTCGCGAATTGCATCGCGCCGAACATGACGGCCATGTTAGTCACAGCGGCGTTCATCTTATCTCAGTGCGAAGGAAAGAGTCACCCAGCCAGCGTGGGCGACGCTGTCAGCGGCTTATGAAAGCGCACGTGGCTGGCCCCGCCCCAGAGCCCCGCGCGCCTGGCCAGCTTCCTTGCCGGCGGAGTCGACTGCTCGTCCTCCGCTGCTATGGTGAACCAGGTGCATCAGCTTTCTTACAGCCCTTTGACGGCACATGCCTTCAATGCGGACCGCTCGCGCGTCGCTGTGTCGCCTAACACGAACGAAATTTGTATTTATGCGATGACCCCTACCGGGTGGGTGCTCGAGCACACACTCGTGGAACATGACAAGGTAGTGACAGGCCTCGACTGGGCCCCCCGCACGAACCGCCTTGTCAGCTGCTCGCAGGACCGCAATGCGTATGTGTGGACATTTACCGGTACTACATGGAAGCCCACACTCGTTTTGCTGCGCCTGCAGCGTGGCGCTACGGCGGTGCGCTGGAGCCCGAACGAAGACAAGTTTGCCGTGGCAAGCAGTGCACGTATTGTATCTGTATGCTCGTTTGAAGAAGACAATGACTGGTGGGTTGCGAAGCACATCAAGCGTCCGCTGCGCTCGACGGTGTCGTCGCTCGATTGGCACCCCAACAATGTGCTTCTCGCCACGGGCTCGGCTGACTTCCATGCACGCGTGTTCAGTGCCTACATCAAGGGTGTGGATTCCAAGCCGCCGCCCAGTGTCTGGGGCGAGCGCCTGCCGTTTGGCACTGTGTGTGGCGAGTATACCACGCCGGCGGCCGGCTGGGTCCACGGCGTGGCCTTTAGTCCCAGTGGGGATGCCCTGGCCTTTGTCGGGCACGATGCATCGCTCACCGTCGTGTACCCATCTGGCCCGGATGCGCCGCCGCATGCCATACATGTGGTGCGCCTACCCAGCTTGCCCTATGTGACTTTGCTCTTTATTAACGAAAACACGCTCGTGGCCGCCGGCCATGACTGTCAGCCTATGGTGTTTGAGGGCTCGCTTGAGCAAGGCTGGCGTCTCACGCGCAGCCTCGATACGGCTGGTACCGCTGCATCGAAGCCCAAGCCGCCGCCGCCGCCGCCCAAGGCACCTGGTCTCGCTGCGGGCGCAGCGCCTGGTGTGGGTCGGCTCAACAACGAGGCCTTCGCCCGCTTCCGCCAAGCAGACTCGCGCGGCACCACCGCGTCGCCGGCATCCCAGGCGGACAATGCACCCCAGTCGTTTGGTGCTGTTGCGGGTGCGAGCATTGCTGACGATGGCGAGCTCCATACGACCCACCAAAACACCATCACAGAAGTCCGCCTGTACACCGGTGCACCTGGCCAAGTGGACGTGATTAGCACGAGTGGCGTGGATGGTCGTCTCTGCACGTTTGAGACGGCCAAGGGTAGCACAGCCATTGCGCCCATCTTGCGCGGTGTGGCCAGTATGCGCCTTGCGTAATCGTACTATTAGCTACCCAGTTTACGACTCTTGACGAGGTGGGTAGAAATACCCGACTTTTCACCAGTGTAGCCACCCTGTAGAGCACTCTGACCACCCTTGTACACAGCACGCGTACTGGAAAGACGCTTCTTGGCACGGTCGTAACGCATACGGCGCTTCACACGAGGGTTGCGCACGCTCTTGGGACGGCTCGGAGTGAGACCCTTGTTCTTCGCGATCGTGTAGTCAATCGAGCGGTGCTCGCCAGGCGCCAGTGTCTCATCGTCCCAAACACGCTCGTCAAGGCGCCGCTGGTCGTAGGCCGCCTTGTCCGCCTGCTTCCGCATGCGCTTGCGAGAAGTGACCAAGTCATAGTACGCCGCGTCGTCTTCGGGATCAGCATCTGCCTCGTTTTTGTCTTCACCCATGACCTCGTCACGCGCCTGCCAGTCACTCTCACCCCATTCCTCAAGAGGCTCCAGCGTCGGGGGGACTGATGGCTTGGCTTTGGCGGCACGGTTCGCCTTCGCAGTGGCCACGGCTTCCCGAATTTGACGACGATCGCGGTAGGGAATATCCGCATCACCGTCCAGCTGCCGCTGCTTCGACGACGGGGTTGGGTCGGTACCCGTCGCATGGAACTGCACGGCACGCTGGCGCGCCGCTTTGTCCTTGCGTTCTGTCTCGCGCATCTGCGTCGGCTCACCGTAGGCGTCGGCCTCCTCCAGTGGCATCGCCAAGGACGAAGCACGCACCGGCCGACTGGGTACCTCAGGCCGCACATGAGCCACGCTCGCCAAGGGGGTGACAGGCTCCGGTTCCACCGAGGTGGGTTGCTTGACCTTGCTCTTCTTTGACGCTTTCTTACCAGCAGGAGCAGGAGCAGGAGCAGGCATATCCAGGTCGCGATTCTCTTTTTCATCCGCCAAGAGATCCTCCAGCTCGTTCGGCTCCAAATCGCCGAGCTGTTCAAACTCCTCCATGTCTTCGTCCGTGGCAGGGCCCATCAAGCCCGTTTCTGGTTCCTCGTCATCGCGAGGATCAAAGAGGCCCAGCTGTTTCATCTCCACCAAAGCACGCTTAAAGTGGGAGAGACGCTCCAAGACCGGGTGCGCTAAAATTGCGTCCAAGTCCGATATCAAGGTGGCTTGGCATGCAAGTTGGAAAAAGAATGCAAGAAGTGTGGTATAGGACGATAGTGTCTGGTAATACAGGTGAGCAATCTCGGCCAGTTGATGCTCTCCTTTCTCCGTGATACTGCGGTGAGGAAGGGGCACGTACGAGTCCACATAGGCTTTGGCCTCCGCCTGTTGCCGGAGCGCCTCGGGGAATTCTGATACCAGCGCCAGTACGACAGGCGCTCGCGTCCGCAAGACCTGCAGCAAGGACTTGGGTGTCTCCTCCGAGGCATCCACCTTTTCACCTTCGCCATCGAGCTCGCGGCGACGACGAGCTCGGGCTGCATCGCTTTGTTCGTCAGCCTGAATCTGGGCCTCTTCGGCATCTATGCTGTCCAAACCAAACTCTGCATCCTCCATATCAGCTCGGCTCAGACGTTGAAGACGAATAGCTTCGTTTGTCTCGAGTTCGTGGGCTTTTTCCTCATCCATCTCGGAGTCCGACTCCATGTCCTTGTCGGTGTTCCCACTGTAGTAGGCGTGTTTGTTAGCACCCCACCCAAGACCCAGGTCCTCTTCATCCTCATCTTCATCGTAAGGGTCCTCTTGCTCCTCATGCGCAGCGTCACGAGGAGCTTTTCGGCGCATAGAATCCTCCGTCGCGGAAGGAGGAAGAATCATCGTACGGTAGCGATCCAGGTCAGGGTCTTCCTCTTCCTCCTCATCCAGACCTTTCTCTCCATCTTCTTCCTCGTCTTCTTCCTCCTCATCATCGTCATGGTTGTCAAAGCCAAGCACTTCGCGCGTTTGAGAATCGGTAATATCATCTAGATCGTCGGAGGCAGCATCCTCATCCAGCAAGATCTTGTCCCGCTGAGCATGAAAGGCATCTACCTCGTCCATAGGAACCTCTTGATTGGATCCATGGCTAGAGGCTCGTCCTTTATTGCTGTGGCCGCGACGACCACGACCTTGGGCCATCAGAGAGTGCCGGTCAAAAGTGACGCCACGTGCTATGTGAAATTTTTTGCCCCGGTTCCCCATGCGCACAGGAAATAAATCTTGCACCGATTCTTTCAGCTACGACAGCCTCTGCTTCTATGACTGACGACGAAGATGCGCTCTTAGCAGCTTCGCGTAAGGCATACCAAGAAAAAGTAAACCATAAAAAGTCTGGAAATTGGAATCAAGAGGTTTTCACCAATGGCACAGATATAATTCAGTTCGAAGACGATGAAGACGACACATACAGGAACGACCTGAAATCCTCCAAACCGGTCAAGGAGACCAGCGCGAAAAAACGAGGTAAACAGAGAGAAATTCTAAAAAAGGATGTAACCGATTCCGCTCTGCATGCGCTAGAAGTGACGCCTGTCACAACCACGCGCAAGCCCAGTAAGCGCGAAGTGGAAGAGGTATGTAAGCCATACTTATCCGCAGTTTCATGCCAAGTCGGCAGGCCCGAAATGGTTTGGAATGCCTGCTTTCGGTGGCGCCTCTTATAAAAGCTCATCCAAGAAGGCTCAGACAGATGGTGGAAAGTCCAGCTTCACTGGTGGGGATGCTCGTGCGGCTACAGAAAAGGAATTGCGTCAACAAATTCAAGCCATTCGACTGAGGAATGCTCTCGATCCGAAGAGATTCTACCGTGGCGGTTCTGGTACCGGTGCAGAACGCGGAATTCCTGCCTTTGCCCAGCTGGGGCGCATTGTGGGTGGGGGTCTGGAACCTTCGTCTGTTCTCACGCGCAGTCAGCGTTCAGATACGGTGGTGGGCGAACTCGTTCGGGATTCTCAATCTGTATCATATTCGAAGCGCAAATTTGAGGAGGTGTGTGAGTGATGGCTAACCAAATAGCTTCAGCAGCGCCGTGCGGCGCCCACCCGCTCAAAACGCGGCTCCTCCAGCCACAAGCGACGGCGGCACCCATAGACTCCTCCACATCCGGATTGGGTCACGTGGAGCGAACGTAATCATGCCAATGGGTATGACACGGACGCGCCAAAACGTGTACCTAATAGGTCAAGGGCTGCAGGTGGCGGGCCCCTGTCCTTTTTATTTGTCGCAGCCTTCTGTGCCGGCAGTGACTCGGGAAGCCGCCAGTGACTCCCGCCCTTCAGGCGAGAGAACGGTATTGGACAGACCTTTGTACGGGTCATAGGGAGACGGTCCGCCAAGGTATCCCTCCCCGACGCCTTCATACCAAGCGGTGCTCTTTCCACAGTACTTTTAGTCCTTCATTGGTCTGAAGTACTGTCGAGTAACCGACTTTCTCGGTTATGACTGCACAAGTATCGGTGGCCAGCCCCTCTTCCACGCGCGGAGTGGGTTCAACGCCAGCTACAGCTGCTGCTTTCTCATCTCTTCATATGACCAGCAGTCGTATGAGAAATAAGAAGCTTTCTTACAAACAAAAGAGTACGTATGCCACGATGAGGCGGTGATTGCCACCAAACCACTAAGATTTGGGGATATAATTTTTTCAATGGAAGTGGAAAATTATCTCCCCAAATCGCGTGCGAGAACAATTACTGACACCAACAGTAAGTGTGCAGCGTGGTGCATTTTTGAATGGTGCATCAAATGCACTTGTGAGTGGTATCACACCAGAATTTGAGTCAAATGACAATCAGCAAGACTCTACCTTTGGTGTTGACTCTCATGAAATCACAGAGCATCATCTCCAAGCGGCTTTGTCCTCCAACCAGGTGGGAACGTCAGGTGGATCTGGTGCACCGAAGAAGTCGTACCACATTCCTACTCCCAAGAGTGTTGAGGTCTTATCACAGGCACAATATAATAAGGAGTACCCGCCCGGAGCTTACTCGGACCCTGTCACTTATGTTCGGTATTCTGACACGGTCGAGTCGACAACGCAAGGCCCGCCCTACTGCATGGATGATGATGACAAAGGTTGGCTCGACAAGCACAACGAAAGGGCTCGGAAGGAATTGCAGAAAGCCGAAAAGGACTCGAAAACTGCCGAAAATGTTCAATACAAGGCATTGGTGAAAAAAGATGCTGCTAAGTACACCATCATTTCGGAAGATGAATTTGAGACAGTTATGTTTGTCTTTGAGCATGCCACATGTGAGAGACACCCGCTCTTGGAGCTGGATATGTCGAAGATGCCAACGTTGGATGACTTGCTGCGTGAATTTGACGAAAAGTCTGCTACATCTGCCATGGCATTGCCTGAATTACCAAAGATGGATGCTAGCATCGCTGCGTTGGTCAGTGGGTCTTCGAACAAGTCCGCTAACTCCAAGAGCTCTACTCATGTCTCGAATGCCGAAAAAGGTAAATCGTCGGAGGAAGAATTGCAGTGGTTCGTGCAAAATCCATTCCGTCATTTGTTTTTGCTAAAGCCATGTGCCCGCGCCATTTATCCGTGGTGGAAACTTCGCCGAGAGGCTCGTGAAGGGAAGCAGATTGTTCCTCAGTTGAATTTTGATGAGAGCAATGAAAATGATCCTTACGTTTGTTTCCGACGCCGCGAAGTGAAAAGTGCTCGAAAAACCCGGAAAACAGACAATCTTCAACTTGAAAAGCTTGTTCGTCTTGAATCTGAAATGCGGCAGGCCACGGCGTTGATGCTAATGGTGGCACAACGTGAGCGTTTCAAGGAGCAACAGGTGGTAAAGGCACGTTCATGCTGGACACAAGCGCAAGAGTTGATGGCTTTGAAAAGCAAGTGGGCCATTCTGGGACCCAATAAGGGCCATGATGATGAAAATCTCATTTTCTCTATTCAGCCCGATCCCACAGCGCCTGTTGCTGTCACCGCAACGACACAGCATGCGCAACTCAAGAAGAAGCGCAAAGCCGACGAGTCTTCGACCTCGACCACCCTCAAGATCCGACGTCCTAAGGCAGGTGAGGCAGACCAAGCTGTCAGCAAATCCAGTGCGGATACAATGCCCAACGTCTCGAATTCTGCTATCTTGGATCGTATTCATGCCGTTCAAACATTCATTGAACGTGAATGTGCAGCTCGACAACAAGCGGATGCTGGCATGGAAGATCTTACAGACTCTGGTTTTCAGCCCGTTACGGCGCCTCCTTCTATCCGCGCCTTCCGCCCCATCCAGTCAGACAACAATGATACCCATTTCTGGTCCAATCATCCATTTGCGAGACTTGGAAGGCAATCTTGTTTCCGTCGACGTATGGGTCGTGGGGGTCGAGTCTTCTTGGATCGCCGTCCTGTCGTGGCAAGTCCCGCCCCTGCTAACATTGGGGCTTGGCCACGGCAGCATCAAAATGGATTCCCTCTGGCCACTTTCGGGTACGGACGTCAACCTGAAACAAGTGCGCGACGAATGGAGGGAGCAGGGCGAACGTCGTCAAGTGCGGATGTTCTCCGTTCGTACGCACCGTTTCTCTATTCAGCACGGGTGGCGCCCATGCTTTTGCCCACACCGGATCTCTCATGGGATCCTTTAACGTCAAAGGATCCTCGAGCACCTTTGTCCCGCGACCCATCCATTCAGTTCGGGCGCTTGGATGAACACAGCGGCACTTTCAATGTGACACAAAACAGTGACGGCGCTAGTACATCCTCTGAGTCTACCGACCGCACTAGAAGTTCTGAGGAGTCCGGTGACGGGCAAAGCACTCAAGCCACTGACATTGACCAAGATGCTATGCAAGAAGACAAGCTGCAGCAGGAACCCGTGATGGAATCCATGCCAGAGGAATCTGTGGAGGAGCAAATGGAGCGCGCACAGAAGCTAGCTGAACGGTGGCGTTATGATGAGGACGGCGGCCGATGGGCAGGTTTGGGTCTTCTCGGCTTGGGTGGCATGGAAGGAGACGAGGAAGCAGTACTCGATGACTTTGACCAACGTTTCATCCGCTACCGCATGTCGCTTCTTGACGAATCCAACTTGCTGAAACTCTCTACTGATTGGACATATATGCGGCAAGCTCTTATGGCAGCTGCTGTATCACACACGCCCACACCGTCGACTGTTACTGCTCCCGCCAACGAAGCGAATGGCAACAAATCAGAGCGAGATGGTGCCACTGGATCGAAGAGTAAGAACTCGGGCTCTTCAACAGTACCAGCAAAAACAGAAACTTCCAACCAAGCGAAGGAAGCGAATTGAGCGTCTAAGGCGCGTGTAAGTCGCTGCGAACACTATACCACTATAAAGTTTGGCAGACTCGGCGCTGGTATTAAAGTTCAACCCCTGGTCGGTCCAGAAGACAAGATCAACATTACGATGCATTGTATGAATAAAACCTTCTTTTGACTTTGAACAGCTTTCATATGAATGCTGGACAAGGATGCTGGATTGATCTTTTCGACAGATGTATTATAGGGGTGAAAGAAGTGTATTTTTAACCAATCTACGTTTGGCCATTCGAGATATAGTTCATGCCGTCTTTTCTACAGTAGTAGTTCGCGACATTCTAATGCGAGCTCTATAAGCAAGGATGAGTGTGCAATAGAATAGGCCGACTTAAAAGGCGATGGAGCACCTTAGAAGCCCGGCGGGCGCAGACCCTGCGTCTGTCCACTAGTGCCTGCGGGCGGAGCCATAGGACCGGCGCCAGCGTTTCCTCCGGTTTGCTGAGCCGCAATCTCCTTTTCTTGGGCAGCAAAGCGGCTCTCATCTTCGACAGCGAGTGCGAAAGGCAAACCAACCAGCAGAGCAGAAGTAACACCGATCCAAATCAGCTTACCAGCCACCCAGCCAGCAAGGAAACCGTACGCAGAGCTGACCTTCCACATCTTCGCAATGTTCGCACGAGTCGAAGGAGAAAGAATGTCCTTGAGCGCAGAAATGCGGTCCCAGATAGACTCGTTGGCAAGCACTAGGGCACGCTCTTCGACATCGTCCTCATCCAAAAGATCCTTACCTGTTAGCTTCTCTCTTAAAACATACGTCATCGCTCTCAGCATCAGTCGCCTCCCACTCATCATCCTCATTTTCATCGGCGAGGTCAAGACCCTGTTGCCTGATCTTCTCGGTTTCGTCTTGCACTTCCTCGATGCGCACCATTATGGAATGACTTGCGTCGCAACGGAGAGCGATCGCCAGCGCTGCGGAAGAGACCGATAGATCACGTGAAGTGACCAGGGCCACTCGCAACACGCCAAGGTGTCGTGTCAGCTCGCACGTCAATATGAATGAGGAAAATATTGACGATGATGCGCTACTTTCAGGGCTTCCTAGCTGGAAAGATAGTTTCCAGCCAGTGAAGAGACCTTCAGAAAAGTTGGTTACAGAAAAGGGCTTTGAGCAGGCTCAGACAAAGCCCCAACCTAGTATAATCACAGTAACAGCAGACGATGATGCACGAATGGCTTTGAGAATGGCAGCATTGAAGACGTTAAAAAAACGGAAATCTAGTGCTAATGGATCTCAGCATGCTGAATCGCCCATGTCTCGCGAAGCATCTTGTGAAGCTCACAGTGACGAGGCTGGACATCACCCCACTAAAATCAGCACTGACTTCAAAGAACAGCGTTCAACTATTCCCAGCTCTAAAAAGTTAGTCAAGCAGAGCGCTGGTAAACAGCTAGAATATACCGATGTGGATGCACCCGAAAATGAACCAGTGCAGGTTACAGAGGTGGTCAATTCCCGACGGTCAAGGCAAAGAATATCATATGCAGATGAGTATACCGCAAAAGTCGAACCACCGTCTGGTGATATCGAGACAAATCCTTGGGAAAATCGTTCTATGAAATATTCTGTGGGGCAGAGAAATCAAATGCTGGACAGCGCTAGGAAGTCCAAATCGCGACAAGTCTTGCCTTCTTACTTGGAACAACCTGGACCATCACGCGCAAGTGCAACACAGACACAGTTCGTTCAAGAATCGCCTTGGCGGCCACTTATTATAGATCTTTCAGATGAGGAGGGCGAGGAAGAACTCGAGGATGATCAAGCAACAGGGATAATTTCTCCAGCTCCCATTAAAATCAACGAGCAATCTTCGCACGAGACTAACGCGCTGAAACATTATGATGTAAAAAACCCAGACAGTGAGCTTTCTCGAAAGGAAAAAGAAATTGAACAGATGCTTGCCAAAATTAAAGAATTGGAGCAAAAAAAGAAAGCCTGTCTTGATTCTAAATCTGATGAAGCATCTCACAAAATGCTGGGGAAACGAATGAATAACACTGACGATGAGTGTACTTCAAGCTCGTCCGATCCCAATTCAGCAACAAGCAGAGAAGTATCAAAGGTATGTTACGTCTGGAACAGCATAACACATCAACAGCGACCTCGATTGCATACTCAGTCCACTTTATCTTGGCTTCAGTCGCGTATTACCAACGTATGTTTGAAAAAAATTGTGTACCGGCAGAGGATAGATTCTGTCGGCCTGTGAACCCATACTAACCATTTCTATCAGTTATCTGGCTGGCTTTCCGAGCATTTGAGTAACCGATCTAGTCAAAAAGACAATGTGCCCGAGGAGGCATGATTGTATGTATATCCTATAAAGTCAGAGGAAACGTAGTGTTGTTGGATGAATACACAATCGAACCGTTGTTGTACATAAAGAAATTATAGAGATAATACCATAACAAAAATTGTTAATATCGACGTGGAAAAAGAATGTGCCCACTGGCTGGATCGAACAACCGACCTCGTCATGGCCGAAGCCGTCTGCTACTCGCAGGAGGTACTAGTGACGCGCTCTACCACTGAGCTAAGCGGGCTTGACACATTTTTGGTCAGCAAAAATTATCTAATGATCTAAGAGGCATTATGTCAGAATGCATCCAGGAAGATGCAAAAAGGAATGCCCACTGGCTGGATCGAACAACCGACCTCGTCATGGCCGAAGCCGTCTGCTACTCGCAGGAGGTACTAGTGACGCGCTCTACCACTGAGCTAAGCGGGCATCTCTGTCACCGACTGACAAGGGTTGATCTTTATTCTTTCCCAAATGATCTCACGAATGCGTATTTTTGTGAAGAGGCCCGTTTTCTTGGCGAACCTGAATCTTTTGAGGGCTGATCTGAGCCAAACCCGTCAACTGGGTAGATCTTCAATGCGAGAGCTACTAGAGGGACAAAAACATGATTTTAACCCAGTCGAGATATCGGCACCCCATATCATTTATGTTGCACTAGGATTTTTCATTGTATTGGTGCGTATTATGTGGCTAATGATCGAGTTTGGCATGTTTTCGATGCTTTTCAAAGAGCGTCTTTATTTGGGAGAAGCACCATTAGCATTGTTATTCGGTTTTATAATTGGTGAGCTGCATTAGAATAACTTACATTTTAAGGTCCCAGCGCTGCATCAATTTTTCACCCGAATACATGGGGAAGTGAGCCTACAGAAGCCCCTGGCACGGAACTTACCCGCGAAATTACTCTCGAAATCATGCGAGTCTGTATCTCGCTTTCTGTTTTTGCTGTTGGGGTTGAGGTGAGTAACACTTTTCTCACAACTTTAGTTGCCGAAGAAATATGTGTGGCGTCACTGGCGTTCAATCTCAATGCTGTTGGGGCCTGTCATGCTTTGGGGATGGCTTATCACCGGACTTTTAATTTGGGCCTTCATTCCAGGTATTGACTTTCTGAGCGCGTAAGTATGCAGTGCTAACTAGTAGCTTGATGATTGCCTCCTGTGTGTCGCCTACGGATCCCATTCTTGCCCAAGCCGTTGTTGGTGGGCCATGGGCTGAGAAGCATGTTCCAGCTCATATCAGGCATATGCTACAATGTGAATCAGGGTGTAACGATGGTGCCGCCTTTCCTTTTCTTTATCTTGCCTATTATCTAACAGTGAATCGTGGACAAGTGGGTTTTCCAGTGGGAAAATGGTTCTATCGTACGTTGATAAAAAAAGTCTGACTATAAGATACAATTGTCTATGAAGTATGTGCCTAATATGGTGTATTCTGACATTAGATCATCCTAGGTACTCTCATTGGGGTCGTTATTGGATTTCTAGCAAGAAAGCTAATCAGGTTCAGCGAGAGAAAAAAGCTAGTCGACCGAGAGAGTTTTGTCGCACAGTATCTTAGCTTGGCTGTGGCAAGCATGGGTGTAAATGTGCTTATTGGAAGTGATGATTTACTTGCTGCATTTGCCTGTGGTACTGCCTTCGCTTGGGATGGATGGTTCCAAAAGCAAACAGCTGACTCCAATTTTTCAAGCATCGTGGATTTGGTATTCAATGTTGCGACGTTCGTATATATTGGTGCTGAAATGCCTTGGAGTCAGTTTAATAACGCTGAACAACATTTGAGTGTTGGCAGACTAATTGGACTGAGCATATTGGTTTTGCTTTTAAAGCGCATCCCTATCGTCGTTGCACTATGGAAGTTTATCCCGGACATAAAAACTTTTCATGAAGCCATATTCTCTGGGTATTTTGGGCCCATTGGTGTTGGCGCGATTTTCATGTGCACATATGGGCGTCTTTTGCTGCCGGAAAAGGTCCCAGTCCCACCGGAAACACCGAATGATGTTCTTACTGTCACAATCCAACCCATTGTATACTTTTTTGTCCTCACGTCTGTTATCGTTCATGGCTTCACTATTCCATTTTTTGCTTTCGGAAAGAAAGCCCATGTGAATCTAAATCGCACATTCACCCAGAGTGCTACCATTACAGGAGGTGATACAAGCTGGATGAACCGCGTTCGACGCTTCAACACTACAGCCACAACTAATTTACCTGAACCTCAGCAAGGGCAACTTTCTGTGGTGCAGGCCATGCAAGAAGGATTGAAACGTCGAAAGGAGCAAGGATTGCCGATCGATGAGGAAGCAGAGAGAGATCTTGCTTCTCAAATGTCTAGAAAAGCCTCAGCGGAGGAAGAAGGAAGTCGCAAGAAAGATTTTCCTCGTACAATCACAGTGGATGATATTGAAGATGTACAAGTCTCGGATGGAGATGATTGGGACGGCGATGATACACTTGAAGCGCGGCGTTACAAAGAAAAGGCTCGGCTACAATCTATTGGCGAGCAAGATATTGTTGATACCCATCGTCGCAATGACATTGACTTGGAGAAACAGACTATCGAAAATGAGGATAAAGATTCAGAACCTAAGTATCCACTCATTGAGGAGTGGTTTGAAGGTCATAATATTGTTGTGAATATCACCGAGAAGGAATTGGACGAGCCTGAAACAATTGTTATTCCTATTCATCCAAATGATTATGAGGCTATCAAGGAATCTCAAAGCCCGTTGCGCTCTTTTATTTACAAATATGAAGACAAGCTGTCTAGTCATATGGGCTGGCAAGAGAGTCAAAAGCTGTCTGACTTGACCGTGAGAGAAATTCAGCAGAAAAACTTGGTGAAAAAGATCGCTGCAGTTGCCCGGAAATTTGGAAAGCCACATCAACAAAGGTCTGAGGAAAGCGACTTGAATAATGTGTCGTCTTCTGAACATGGTGGTCCTGAAGTGGTCACGGTTCGTCCAGACGGAACTATTGAAAATTAATAGAACATAGAACACACGCTTGGCGGGAAAGGTTCTCCCACATTATCAAGTCAGGGCACCCCTCCACATGAGTCGTCTGACCAATACGCGAAAATTGACAACTTTCGCAGGATCATGTCAATTCCTAGCCCATGCACACCGCACCTCAATGTGTATGAGCTACGCATATGTGATACAACTGATGCCGGAAGAAGCATATTTGCATCAAAACCGATCCCATCAAATACTATAATTGAAGTCAGCCCGGTTCTCCTTTTCTCAGCTCAAGAATACGCTCAACATGGGAGATACACCATTCTAGACTCCTATACATTCGTATGGGAGCGCAACAGTGAAGGTAGCACAATGGCCCTCGCTCTGGGTTTAGGATCACTTTTCAACCATCATTCTATTAATGCCAACGTCTCCTACGAGCTTGACAAGAAGACGAATTCTATAAAATATCGAACGGTGCGAGATATCAAGGAAGGTGAAGAGCTTTTGATTTGCTACGGGGCCGGTCGAATGTGGTGGGAGCCCTATGAAGAGCAAAAGCCTCCTACACCAGCCTCAGAAACAGATGAATGTACTCTGTTCGGAAACTTGGATTTGACCGACGAGTACAAAACTCCCACAAGTCGAGCTCCTGTCGACACTGATTACAAGGCCCCACTTTGGCGTGTAACAGCTTCACCCGACCCCAAACGTATGAAACTCGAAACTATGAGAGCGTGGGCCGTTGATATTCCCCCCAAATCTTGTTCCACTATCGTCAAATCCCTTCAGTCCTTAGTGAAGGATGGAACTTTGCGTGCAGGAGATGCACACCCACGCTATTCCATACGTCATCTAAGAAGCTTCCGAAAGACCAAAGAAGTCAAGAAATACACAGAGAGTTTGAATGAACTCCCTATGTCAGAATCCGAAGACTTGGCCATGCTTCTTGCTATGGAGGCTGCCCACACAAAAACTGAATTGATATCTCTTCTGAGGGCAACATTCCCTCAAAGGGACCCCGATTGGAATCTTTACCTTGTTGAAGTACCTACAGGACCTGCCCCTATGCGTGAGAGACTCTCAGAGTGGTGCGCTGTATGGCCATGCATGTTTTTACCACTGGGCGCCGGGTTTTCGACCAAAAACAGCATCCCTGGTAGTGACGCGGCTCGAGCCATTGTACCGGTGGATCGCTCAGCCGACGAGAGACTTTGGCAAGATGTGGAAAAAGTTCAATGTATCAAAAACTTATTCAAGAAATGTCTTGCCATTGCTTCTAAGGCGAAGGAGCAGGGCGAGTTGGGGGTGGGTGTGTTGGTTACGACTCTACCATTCGATGCTGATGGCACCTTTGAAGTCGAAGTGACTGCACATGATACGCGCACAAGCACCGACCATCCCTTGCGACATGCTATACCCAATGCAGTGCGGCAGATTGCTGATCTACGTGCTAATCAACACAGTGATTCCTCAACAACGGTCAATGGCCAAGATTATCTTTTAACGGGATTGTCCTTGTTCATCACACATGAACCCTGTGTCTACTGTGCAATGGCCCTAGTGCATTCACGCGTCAAACGTGTCTTTTTCCTTTATCCATCACCGGGTACCGGAGGTTTCTGCGGTGTTTGCAATGATGGACAACCTATATGCCATGGTATGCAAGATGGTGGACCGTTCGCTATCCACGAACAAAGCGGCCTTAACCATAAATACGAAGTTTGGAGGTGGATTGATCCAGCCGACTTTGAGGAGATTGATCATTCAACACCTTTGCCATATGACCTGTGATCACTCCACGTCATCGCCAAAGTCCTCCTCGTCATAGTCATCATACCCATCGTCGTAACTGTCCTCCTCCTCGTCTTGATCTTGATACTCTTCATCCTCATCTTCGTCCTCTTGAGCAACGAACTCTTCAAGTGTGAGAACTTTGCTTTCCGACTCCAGAGGACGAGGCTGAACTAAACCTTCAAAAGTGGTGTACTGTTGGGGAAGAGAATCCGTAGCGGAACCCATGGTCGGCTTGCTCGATGCTAGAAGGGGCAAGGCTGAGGTTCGGAAGGCAGACTGAATAGATGTAGCAGGAGAGGCAGCGCTTGCACCGTAATCTATACCATGCGGTGTAGATGTAGCCAAAAAATTCGTAACCTTGGGTGGCTTCTCCTCCGGTTTGGGCAACTCGAAGGTTTTACTTTCCAGTTCAGGTGCCCGCATAGGTTGCCGAATTTGATGCAGCTCGATGATTCCATGTTCCGCAGACTGTGTTTTTGCGTTGGTCGCTGTGTCATTTGCCTTCGTCAAGAGTGGCTCTAAACGGGCATTTAACAAAGCTTCGGCGGCTGAGCAAGCTTTCATGTCTGGAGTCTCTGACTGCGGATGGTCCACAGATGGCAAAACGACATCCAAATCTGTGATACTGTCCAAAGGTCGCGGTGTTGACCTCAGCAGCGTGTTTTCACGGGAAAGATCAGGAATCAGGGTGGAAAGTTCTCGTTCCATTTTCTCCAACTCTGTTAGCCGCATCGAAACAATCCGAGTCATATTGTCCGCTGACCGATAAATTGAATCCAGCGAAGGCGCGCGCATCGTTGTCAAGCCTTGTTTAGCCAGCGAGTTCGTTCGCTGTACTGAGTTCAAAAAGTCTTGCAGCTCTTGCATACGCTCTCGAACCATATGTGTCGACCGACGTAGCCGCCACTGGTTTTCCACATGCTCGGGTCCAAGATGCCGAATGCGTACGAGTTTGGCAAAGTCTGGGTCTTGTCGAGCTCGCAAAAAACGCGCGACCTCCTCCTTTTTAATTTCTGCCTTCACCTGAGTGCTTTCAAGTCCTTCCAGGTTATTTTGAAGAATAGATGCATCGAATACACCCTTCTGCAAAATTTTTGTCAATTGATTGGCCATGGGCCCAAGGACGTCCATATCAGCGAAGACCCATGATTCCGGATTCTTGACATCGCCAACAGTCTTCGTGGAAGCGGAACACTGCTCAAGTTGCTGGAAAAAGTCAGAGCAAGACATTGCATGGGCTTTCAATGCATCCAGCTCTTCCTTCACAGTGGCGTAAACCTTCACAAACTCTGTCTGCAGTTCATTTTCCTGTTTGGGAACAGAGGGCATCATAAGTTTGGACAAATCGATTTGAGGTACAGGCGTAGTCAGTCGTACACCACCCAATTGTTGATCGTTCTTGGTGGTGTCCACTGGTTGGTCCTGCTTCACCATCGTATCTTGCAAGGATGAACTCTTCAAACCAAACGCTTCCACCTTGTTGGAGGGCTTATCGTTTTGTCCAGAGAATGCTGAAAAGGCTGGCAGCACTCCTGAGGTTCCAGCTTGAGTGAACGTGCCACGGGGCATGGAAGTACCAAAGGCCGAAGTAACAGGCGGGACGGTGGAAGTGACAACAGGCTCCTTCGAGCTCTTGTCGGAAGCGATAGCCAACGCATGAGTACTAGGCACGGCCTCGCGCGCTTCTGACGAATTCGACTCATGCACCGCATCCTGATGTAAGGATGCCAAAGTCACCTCTGTCTTGCTGGGGCCCTCCGCTGACGTACTTTTATCGTCAGAAGGTAGGTTGCTAGATGGTGGTTCAACAGTTGTGCTTGGTTTGTCTTCCGCCAGTTTGGAAAACGAAAAGCTAGGCTTATCTTGTGACGGTTTCGAGAATGAGAAAGTAGATGTAGCAATAGGCTCTTCCTTCTTGACCTGAGCGAATAGACTAGCCGTATTCTCAGACTTGGACTCCAACTTTTCTTCCGCGGGTGTCGGATGAGATTCAGGCGCTTTGGTGGGAGTGGTCTCGGGCGTTGTCGACGTCTCTGCTGGCTTGGCGAAGGAGAAACTCGATTCAGTCTTGGCCGCATCTTTGAATGAGTTTCCGAACGAAAATGCAGCCCCAGAGGGTGAATCCGACTTGGCTACGGGGCTCGAAGAGGTAGTGGACTGCTTCTTTTCCGCTTCCTTTTGAGTCGAAGGCACGGGCGGCGCATTGAATCCATCCTTTTCTTGTGCTGCATCCTTTTCCGAGTTGGAGTTGCTCTCCTCGTGTGGCACAGAAGAGCTCTTCTCGTCCGCTTCTGGCTTCTGGTCATGGGAAGGAGGCTCCATTGCATCCGTATCACTTTGCTGTGTAGACGGCAAAAGTCCAGCTTCCATCGACAAAGAGGATGAATCTTCCTTTGCACTGTTACATGTGCTTGCCTGCTTTTCGTCTCCATCCTCGTTGCCCATTGACTGAGATTCATCCTTCTCATGAATAAGTGCGCTCTGAGACTTGACGTCGGTAGAAGGCTTATTAGAATCGGGTTGATCAGACTTGGCATTGTCCACATCAGGCTCTTTCGTATCGATAGCCTTCTGCGAGGACTCCTCCGACACGTTTCGTTCCTCTTCTTTAGGCTCAGCTTGACCCGTATTCTCAAGAATATTGCCAATCGTACCGAAAGAGAAAGTATGGTCGTTGGGTGCATCCTTCGCTGTTGAATCATCGTTTGGTGTGGGTTCCTTCTCCGAAGAGACAGGAGCTGCTTTGGGCGTAGACGTACCAAAGACAGGGGCCTGAGGGGTATGGAAAGAGCTTCCTGAACCGAACACATTTCCCTGGCTGGTAACTGATCCAAAGGCACTGGATATGCCTGCTGCTGCACTAAAGGCAGAGCCGCCAAATGCAGATTTGGTGGTACTCGAAGAGAAGGCAGAATTGCCCCCGAAAGCCGATCCAGAGGATCCAAACGATGACCCTTTGGCATCAGACCCGAAGGCACTCGACAGCTTCGAGGACACATTCGCAAAAGTCGAGTTTGACCCGCCAAAAGCACCGAACCCTGGTGATGAGGATGCAGAGACACCAAAGGATGGTTTTCCAAAGGCAGAGGATGGGGTGGAAGTGCTCGATCCGAAGGCTGACGTGGCCCCAAAAGCCGGTGTGCTCGATGCAGCTGCCCCAAAAGCAGACGTGGAGCCGAATACAGGTTTCGCATTGCTGGCTGCATTTCCAAAGGCTGATGTCGTTCCAAAGGCTGGCGTGGCACTGCCTGCAGAGGCTCCAAAGGCTGACGTTGCACCGAACGCTGGCTTTGCACTGCTTGCAGCGTTACCAATCGAAGACGTCGTTCCGAAGGCAGGTGCTGAAGGTGTCTTGGACGAGCCAAAGGCAGATACCGCACCGAATGCCGGCGCGCTGTTCGTTGGCATAGAGTTGGATTCAGGTGCTGCTGAAGGTGTCGAGCTGGATGTGTTGCTGGCTTTTTGGGTCTCAGACAGCATGCCTGCGTAAGGCTCCTTGGCATCCGTATTGATAATGTGATACCCTAAAAGTACACCATCACTCGTGTAGATGAAAAGAATAGGCATGGGAGGAAGTGTTGTGAACGGGTCCTCGCCCTTGGCAGCAGCATTGGGATCCAACACAGGCTCCTTCGCTGTGAGATCAAGAGCGATTCCCAAAGGCGCTGTGTCCGATGTGTCATCTTGTGAGGAGAATGGCAAGACGATCCGCGAGGTCTCCTCCAGCTCAAGAGCATTCCAGGCACCAGGACCCGAAGATTCACTGCAGCTGATAACACCAACATCTGTGCTGGCTGTGCAGCTCATGAAAATCAGGTGTTTGGTGCTGGCCCACGCACGCAAAGCCGCCGTATAACGTTTGCTCCACCACGTTGTATCACCAAAAGGTGGTGCAACATCGAGAGGCAAGGACGCAAATGTTATATGATCAGCCTTTGCATCTCGAAGAAGGACCTGAAGCTCATACTCATGACTGGGCTCGTCAGAACTTGAGGACACGGTATTGTATGTGACCAAAAAAGCATGGTTTTCGAGCCATTGGACATCATCCACATACACGGCCGCCTCCATGTCGGGCGGGGGAGGAATTTTGGCTTTGACCTCACCCTCCGGCGTCAGTTGAACCAGTTCACCAGATTGACACCCAGCGACCAGCTGTTTTCCACGAGTAGACCAATTCACCGCCGTGACACCAGGGCATAAAGGAGCGCTCCAGTCGCTTTGAGATAGATCCATGATGTAGGCGGTGCCTCCTGAAGCTAAGCTAGGCTCAGGGCCATAGACGGCCAAGCAAAGGGTGCTGCGATCACCTGGATTCGGTTCCAACGCCAACAAGTGGCTATTGGCTTCAGGGGGCTCCGCGATTACGGGCGCCGAAAAGCCTGCTCGCAAAGCACCTGATTCCCAAAGAAGCAGGCGACCATTCGTTAGGGCACAGACCAAGCGAGAGTCATGATCAGCAAAAGCAACGTATTGCACATGGGCATCGGTAGGGAATGTATGCAGCGCAGTGGCCGTCGGGACGGTATTCCGCTCTCCTTCTTTGAAGGTTTTATGCAGTTGCGAAAGATCATACAGAGCTAGGCCTTCGGTTGTAGCCGCGACTAGCAGGCCCAGTGTGGACGCGATGCTGCATAAAGACAGCGGCTGTTGTTTTGAGCCAGACCAAGGCTCTGATACACGGACCGTAACATCTTTTGCGATCTGTCGCAAAAAGAGATACTGCAAATTAATAGACCTGAGACATACCGGCGCAGGCGCTTCGCCTGCTTCCGCACGCGAGACAGGCATCCCTGACACAGGGGGAGACCGAGCGGAGGCAAGGTGCGAGACGTGACTGGCACGTGGCAAAGAACTGGACGCGTCCAGGCTGGGACGGCGAAGGCGGTGCCGGGCGTCGGGCCACTGTCGAAAGAAAACTTGACGTCTACATAACCATCATCTAAGAGTCGAGTTCATGGAGTGTGTGCGGTCGCATGCGCATCCATTGCATGCGCGGGCCACTGGGTGCAAACTCACTGACACGGAACCCGTATATGCGCGGTGTGTAAACGTCAGCCTGGGGCTCTTTGCGACCTAACCGTGCTTTTGAGAGGACGGCAGGTTTCTTGGTCGCAAGAGACGCTGGATTTTCAGTCTCCTCCATCGACGACTCCTGCGCTGGGGTCTCCGTGGCATTATCGGCTGAGGGCAGGGGTGCCAAAATAGAAGGTGCCAGGTCTCGGTAACATTGAAGTAGGAGATGAGGGAATGTAGTACCAAAGAAAGCACCGTCGATCCCATGGTATCTGCTGCTTGGTGGCATGTATGTATCCATACAGTTGGGACAGTAGAGTTTGACGGTGTCCAGGCCAGGAAGATCCGAGCTTCCGCACGGTAGCATATACTGCGAATTGCAGTAAACTCGGGGGCATACGCCGAAATGACCATGGTCAAACTTTTCGACCTGCGTGTCAGTGTCCATGTACCTACCATTTGCTGCATGCCTTGACGAGTGATGATATAGCGCTGGTGGATAAGGCCATAAAGCAACTCCGCCGACGACTCGACGATAGAAATATCTGGGATTTTGAGTGAATCTTCTGTTTTTGTGAGAAAGTGAGTGACATACGAGGTTCAATATCAAGGATCATCTCCAATGCTTCTTTGTAGAAGGGCACCAGGAAGTTCAGGCCGGTCAAATTAAAGTCGTCTTCGATGAATTCTTCCGCCACTTCCGTGAAATATTGATGACCAGATAATGAGCAGAACCATGAAATCCATGTTAAACCTTCTGTGCCGCTTTCCGAGGGTGTCTCAGATTCTATGGTTAGCCACTCTCTCATCACAAGGACCCACCATAAAATTCCTCCTCTTCGCCGAGCTCACTCAACTCATCCATTTTGTTCGATTCTGATAAGATCATCGAATTAGATAATTGCTCTGTTTCTGTAGGCGCGGGCATACCGCCCCTTCCGGCCGGCTGTTCAGCCGAGGCCATGCTGTCAGGCGAAGAGCCGTGACGCAGACGGTCGCTGGGGTCGTGCGACGATCTCGGCCGACATGGGCATCTGAGTAGCAGATAGAAGTACAGCACTACGAAGGCGGCGGCATCGCTGACGGCTCACGCCGAGCAGCAGACGCATCCTTGTCAAGTACGGAGTTCCCGAGAGAAATATGAGTAGGTGCATCCATAGGATCCGTGGCACGGGACAAGGGAGAACGCAGGAGCTGCGTTCGCAGCGGGAACGACCCGCGGGGGCTCTTGTTCTGCGGCGAGGTCGGCGCATACGGATAGGGTCTCGCCGGTGACAATGGCGACGCGAAAGAGGACGCCGCCGTAGGAATAGAGGGAGGCACCATAGCAGTATGCGGCATCGAACCTTGCGCCGCCAACGGCGTCGAGACATGGAGAGGCACACTCGCTGGCGCCATCACACCAGGTGGCGGTGTATTGGTCGAAGGAGCAGCGACGTCAGGCAGACCTTCAGTGCCTTGAAGCCTGTTCATAGCAGGCTGCTTGTCTGTGTCAGATGACGTCTGTGTCGTGTTTCCATTGGATTCAGGACGTTCTTGTTGCAAGGCAGGAGGTGGTCCCTCTGGCATAGGACTAGGCCCCACGCTGTCCGGACCCTTCACCTGTGCTTCTTCGGACCGTCGCCATTCTTCCCGCTTGGCCAGCATGCGCTCTCGAATAAGTAAGCGCTCCGCCCTCTCACGCATGCGGTCCTCGCGCGTGCGACGTGCAGCAGCTTCCGCCTCTTCGCGAGCGACACGCTCCCTCTCAGCTTGCAGGGCGGCTTCGGCACGCGCGCGTTGCTCGCGCAACTCCATCTCTTCACGTTCGCGCTGCTCTCGCTCGCTATCGCGCATGGCAATGCGAGAGCTGCGCTTACGGTTGGATAAAGCTGCTTCCATGGCAGCTTTCTTTTCTTCGGTTTGAATGACTTCGAGAATTTTAGGAAGGACCTCCTTGGAGATATAGTTGTACAAACTGCGTTCGTCGGGGTGCCTCGATGTAGCAAAACGTTCACAAAAGGCAAGCCACTCTTGTTTTGTGATGCAGATCGTCTCAAACTCGATCCATTCTGATGGCTCCTCTGGAGGCTGTGAGAGTTCCGAGTCAGAACCAAACACATCCTCCGCCTTGATCTCTTGCTTGGGATTCTCCACGGGCGTGGGCTCCATATCACCGGTATGAGCGCCACTCAATCGCGACGAGCGCCTACCTGCAGAGCGCGGACGCGGTATGGGCTTAGAAGCTTTCTTGGTCGTCTTGAGCTTTTTGGCAGGTGGCTTCGATCGTGCTTTTGAGGCGGCTTTGGGCGGGGCACGTTGAATCCACATGCGATTGTCGTCAAACAGCCAGTACGTGTTCCCTTCTCTATCCCAACCGGCTGGGTTGACACGCTCATGTCAGTTGGCGTTGCACGTACCCAGCTGATTGTCTCTTCCTCCGACTCGACGAGGCGTCGAAGTCGCTCAGGGTTCTCTAGCTGCCACTCACAGAGTTCAAACAAGCACGCAAGCTTGTGTCAAACGGTTTGCACGTACCTTCTCAAGGATATCTAGCGACTCCCATGCAATGGGTTCCTCCTCCGTGCCTAGAAGCGGCTGCACAGCAGGGATTACACGGAGACTCCATTGGAATCGGAAGGCATCGGCCCAGTTTTCTTGTCTGCGACGTTAGAGAAAGGGCGTACGTGATTGTCTTGGACTGGGTAAGAAATTGCAACAAGACTTTGAAGAGCCATGAAATGTAGCTCATTTGATTCCACTGGAGCGCCGATTCCAGTCGCTACGGTAAGTGATCCGA
The DNA here is from genome assembly GCA_029542865.1 of Malassezia equina. Lineage (NCBI taxonomy): Eukaryota > Fungi > Basidiomycota > Malasseziomycetes > Malasseziales > Malasseziaceae > Malassezia > Malassezia equina. The sequence goes on from CP119901.1 coordinate 1,070,441, forward strand.
TGCATGTTCGTACCTGCGTCTGGAATCCATCTAGTTGAAGCACTTCATCAAACGTGAACAAAAATTGGCAGACTGAAGCAAATTTCCACGACCGACGGAGCGCGAGCAACGCGTCACTGTCCGTCGCGTTAGAGGGCATGACCCGACGCGTACGTTAGTGGATCAGACGCTCCACGACTCGCTCGCGAGCCGCCTTTGGATCACGTGATCACAACGCGCATCGTCTCGCCGCACGTAGGGTGGGCTGGGTCATGTACTTGTAGGGCTACGACGATCTATGTCGGTGAGAGCATGTGTATGTTTGTGTGTATAGCATGTGAGTGTAAAGGTGCTTCTTTCAATGTCGAGGTCGTAGAAGCCTGAAAATGGTATAAGGTGTCCAGCTGATCGACATAGCCCCCCTCCATATCGAATGAGATGTCCGATAGATGGTCAACGATCGTTTTTGCATGAACGAAGCACGACTTACGCACTATGGCAACACGACTAGCGTGGGGGCCGTTGGTGTGTGCGCGGTGCATTTCGGCCGAGGTACGTAGGATGTGGGGCCACGGGGTTCCTTGGCCGTGTTTCACGCTGCATTGTGCTGTGAACTCTGTACACGCAGTACCATGAGCTCTGCAGAGCGACCGCACCGAGTCGAGGCGTCGGTTTTGAACCAGAAGTTCCTGATAGATCCAGCTTATCGCCTCATTAAAGGTCTGGGTCAGGGAGCCTATGGCTGTGTCGCTTCTGCGGAGCACATTGCGTCTGGTGAGAGTATTGCTATCAAGCGAGTCTCCAACGTTTTCAACAAGCGCATTCTCACGAAGCGCGCACTTCGAGAAATCAAGTACGTGGACACATGCTCACAACAGGCTCTTGCGCCATTTTCGCGGCCACAAGAACATTACATGTCTCTATGACCTAGATATTACGAACCCGGCCGCCTTCAATGAAATATATCTCTATGAAGAGCTCATGGAGGCCGATCTACATGCTATTGTACGTTTGCTTTCTGCTCACAAAGATTCGTTCGGGCCAACCTCTCACGGATGCCCACTTCCAGAGTTTCATTTATCAGACATTGTGCGGGCTGAAGTACATTCACAGCGCCAATGTGCTGCATCGCGATTTGAAGCCCGGTAATCTGCTCGTCAACGCGGACTGTGAGCTGAAGATCTGTGACTTTGGCCTGTCTCGTGGCTTTGACCCGGATCAGAACACGGTGGTGCCGGGGCAGCAAGAATTCATGACCGAGTATGTCGCTACGCGCTGGTACCGTGCGCCAGAAATCATGCTGTCGCATCAAAATTACACCACGGCCATTGATATCTGGTCGGTTGGGTGCATTTTGGCGGAGCTGCTGGGCCGGCGTCCTTTGTTCAAAGGCCGCGACTACGTCGACCAGCTGAACCAGATTCTGCACTATTTGGGCCATCCCTCTGAGTCGATGCTGCAGCGGATTGCCAGCCCGCGTGCGCAGCAGTACATCCGCTCTCTTCCCTACAAGCCCGGTATTCCTTTCGAGCAGCTGTATCCGAAGGCCAATCCGCTAGCGCTGGACTTGCTGCGTCGTTTGTTGGCGTTGGACCCGCGCGAGCGAATCAGCTGTGATGAAGCGCTGGCCCACCCCTACTTGGCCGTATGGCACGATCCGGCCGACGAGCCTGTGTGCCATACCAAGTTTGACTTTAGCTTCGAGAATGTCGACGACATTTCTGGCATGAAGAAGCTCATTCTTGACGAAGTGATTAGTTTCCGTCGGGAGGTCCGCTGGCAAGCGCAGCAGCGCCTTATGATGATGGAAAACTCGTCGCAGAAACAAGCGAACACTACGCAAGAATGCAGTGTGAACGCGTCTGCGGATACGTCCCCGTACGGCAGTGCACCAAGCAGTGCATCGCTGCGTCGGCATGACCAGTACGTGTGCGCGAGAGACACTGACCACAGCCTCCCTGAATCGTCGCGCCATATGATTGAGCAGTCGACCCAAGATGCGCATTACAACATTCTGGGAGAGCCGACGAATGCCAGTGGCGACGGACGGCAGGACGCTGGTGACGAGGTGGTGGCGGAGTCGGATGCTATGGAAGACCCGTACGAATCCCTGACACGCCAGCTCAATGAATACAAGACATCATAGAAGATACGCTACAACTAGTTCGGCTTGACAAAGTCTTGGCTCAGATCGACGCCCTTCAGGTGGGTATTTTGCAACTTGAACTTGCGTGGCGCAGCACCGCGCTTGCCCTTCTTGCCACGCTGTGCGTGGGTGGTAGATGCGGTCGCTTTGGGGGTTGTATCGACCATTTGAGTAGCACTGAGACCCTCTGTAAAGTAAGTCGTTCACGTTCCACGTACCGTTCTCGAGATCAGTCGCGAGATCAACGACATCAGGCGCCTTCATGCTATGCCACAACTCCTTAAACTCTGCGATTGTGAGTGTGCGGCACATACCCTCATCGATAGGCCGGACGAACTCGCCTTGGATGGGATTCCAAAACACATACTTGATCGCACCATCCCGTTTCCCGCGGAGCACCAAAATCTGTCGGTTCTCCACTGGCTGCTCGTTCGCCAGCTCTTCGACGACTTCGCGGGCCTGGGGGTACGACTCGCGCAGTTCACCCAGACGCATACCAGCCGCCGCTGATGCAGAGTTCAGTGCGGAAGGGTGGTAGTACTTGGACCGAAGAAGCGCGATAATGTCAGCCGGCGAGTGTACTTCGTAGTCGGGCTGGGTAAGTGGGCGGCACGCACCTTGTAGCTCCATAGGTCGGTCTTTTCGTCGTAGCGCACCTTGGGATGCTGCTTAAATCGCTCAAACAAGTTGCTTTTGGTATCCATAAGCGCATGAAGTCCATGCACCAAGGCGAAATCTTCCATACGAACGGGATGCGTGGTGCGCTACGGTGAGTCTGTGTGCCGTACCTTGAGCGCATCGATGGCAGCGACAAGCTGCGTGCTCTCATGCACACCTACGCCTGTATTCGCAGGCTGGCTGTACACTTCTCCCTCCGCCAGGGCGAGGTTACTTGGCGTCAGCGTGGTGTACCTACGTCGACATCTCGACACGACCGTCTACGGTAGAGAAGCGCGGGCGCTACGATCTACGATGGACCTCCACATAACGACCTACGCTGGCAGCGTACGGACATCCCAAGGCGCGTCGCCTGGGCCGTACGCCTGCACGGGTCGGCGGTAGGGCACGGCGTCCATCGGATGACTAGCCCCATCTAACAGCGATAAAGGCATAGCAATGCCCAGCTCCCAGTTGCTGAGCGAGAGTGTGGGCTCGGCGCGCGTGCCCGACAAGGTTCCCCACGCCGCACGCGTAAAGTTGTGGCTGCCCATGTACACCCACCCTTGCTCCGGCTGGTCTTCGCTTACGACCAAGATACTTTTTGCATGCATGAGAATGTGTCCGCGGTGCGATACAGGCTGTGCGTACAGGTGGCGCAGCGACCGCTTGGAAAATTCGTCGGCGCGACCAAAGAAGCAGCCCCCGCCCCTAGGCCCCTCAACACTGACCTGCTCGACATAGCGTTGCGTGGGAAAGAGAATGCGCACAGGCGGCCATCCGTCTTGGCCAGTGACGCGCACCCACTCGGGCGACGGACCGTCGCCACGCCGTGAGGGCAGTGGCAGCACGGACCGATCGGCGCCGGTGGCCACAAGGTGAAATTGCTCCAACCAGCGCCGGTCGTAGGCAGCGAGCGATGATCCCTGCGCCTCGATATACGTCGTGGCAGGCATCGCCAAATTCCACGACCGCACGAGATGCGCGAGACGCCCTAGGCCCACCTGCTCCATCTCGGACCAGCCGCGCGCGACGGGCGCTAGGGGCCAGCTTGCGACAATATGCGCCGTGGCATGATCATACTTGTACGTAGCCAGTGCGCGCATGACTGGATGTGTAGTCGGCACACTAAGCGACGTCAGCACACGCTCGAGCTGCGTGCGAAAGGCACACCCACTGGCTCGCGGGTCCGGCGCAGGCAGGGACAAGGCGCAGTCAGTGGCGGGTACATCCTGGATATACACAAGCTGCATAAGTAGCAATGACGTACATTTTCGTAGCGCGACCAGTCCAAAGGCGTCAAATTGCCGGACGAGATGATGATCCGCGCATGTGTTTTGTAAAACAAGAGAATGAGCTTGATGTGCTGCAGTGCACGCGCGTGAGGCTTACGAGGCACGCCCATCTCCCAATGCGGCATCGTATCGCTCGCATAGAAACCAGGCAGCGGTGCCCCGTCGTCGGGCGGCGAGTGGCCGATAAAGGTGACCGGGACCGACGTCGGGAAGAGCGACTCGATCCAGTCAATGTCGACATCGTACGATGTGAGGAGCACGCGCTGTAGACCGTGTGGGTCAGTGCGCGTCGTAGGGGCGAGCAACTGCTCCAATTTTGTGCCGGCGCGAGAGGCGCGCGCGTAGCGGTTGTAGGTGGCCTGCTCGTGAGTAGGTGGGGCGTACCTTGATCGCACCTGTCCAGAAACGTTCCACCGGCTCCGGTGGCGTATAGCGCGAGGCGTTAGACATGGTGTGCGCGGATCCGTGGCTGTGATGTGCTGCCGCAGGCGCCGAGCGTCCCGACATCGCCTTACACGGTGTATCCGGGGAGACGGAGCGTGTGCGTTTTTTCGTATTGCACGCACGCTCGCGCGCAGCAGCGCGTGCTAGGCGCTCGCGCTCCAGCTGCTGTCGATCCGGTACGAGTTGCAGCAGGGAGGGCGCGTGCCCTGCTGGCTCGTCCGCAGGTGGCATGAGGCACCGTAGCGATGACCGTGCGACGTCAACGACAAAACGGCCGATTTGGCCCAATCAGGCGGAGGGGCATGGATGGGCAGGTGCCCCCCGTCTCGCTACCGCCACCTTCTACACGAGGCGCACCGGCGGCATCGGTGGTGCGCGCGGCGGCAAGAGGTCCCAAGCTATAGGCTCGACGCGCGTGCGCGTAGCAAAGATGGTGTGTTCTGCATAAGTAGGCCATACGTACCCAAGTGCCACAGACGCTCCTTGAGTGCGTGCGTCTCTTCGAACATGTCGCTGTACAGCTGGCGATGCGAGTCCCATGCGTGTGTGACTTCATCGCGCGTGATCTGCTGCTTTTCCATGCGCTGGACACGAAGTTCCAAGTCTGCTATGCGGTCGAGGTACTGTGTCACCTACGCGTTAGTCGATACCACGCACATGGTTCGCCATATCCGTCAGGCGCTCGCTACTCTGCAGCACAGACGTCGAAGCCTGCGTGTACTCGTGCCGAATCCAGTAGAGACCGGCCACCGCAGCGACCGTAGCACCGGTCAAAAACCCAACGAGGGCACTCGTGAATGGACGCTGCTGATAAGTAGACGCAACGTACCGACGGCACAGCTACGCCAGCTGGCTGGCCGACCAGTCGCGGCGTCGCACTTGAATATGCGCGGCACGCACTCACCGCGCGCAGCGCTTCGACCCGGGACGCACGCGCAACGAGCATGAGGGGAGAAGTGGAGGCCATACGAGTCGGCACGGGGTATCAACCTACGGGCTTAGGGACGGGCATGTGCCACCAAAGCTTGGTGCGTAAGCCTGGCGCATGCGCACGCGTAGCCAGGCGCTGGAGCGCAGGGTAAGGCGCGCGTGCAAGGTCCTGACGGCGGACATGCGCGGTGATATGCATCCAGTCCAGCACTTCCGAGACGCCCCGCTCGTCGCTGAGCGCTTGGTACGCCAGCAGCAGCTGGTGCGCCAGTGGCGTGGGCAAGACTCGTTGCCGTGTAGCGGTCCATTTCTCCTTGAGTGAGGGATCCTGTACAAGTGTGCGATACTCGTCCCAGCCTGTCCATAATCGCGCGTGCAGCAGCTGAGCCACAAGTCGGTCTAAGCACGCGATCAACGGCGCTGGCGACTGGCCACAGCGCTTCAAGTGGCGCGCGTGCTCCGCCACATGGTACAGCAGGAAGCGCGTCGTGGGAAGGTGTATAATGTGGCGACGCTGCGCCACATACTCGTACAGCTGCAGCGCAGCATGCAGCCCAGCACGGCGTGCGGCACGGGAGGCAACGGCTGTCTTGGGCTGTGCGCCTCCTGCCTCTCGAAGGCACAGACCTCGCGTGGCGGAGCGCATCATCCATAGCAACAAACATGTATCAGGCTGCCAGCCATCGCGCATCATCTCGATCACCCGGTGCACGTAAACGGGCGGAGCAGCATCGCTGGTGGCCAGCACCACGGCCGGCGCTTGCTGAGCCACTTGGGCGCCGAGATGCCGCGCACACGCTAGCGCATACACTTGGTCCACGAGTTCAGGTCGTGCATGGTATAAGCACCGAGCCATGACCACAGCATACAGGTGCACCTCGTCTGCAAACGGGGGCGGTAGTGCTTGAAGCGCAGCGACGGCCTCGTCGGGTGCCACATCGCTGAGACCACGGAGCAGAACGGCCATATCCTTGGCATCGAGCGTGTGTCCACACGCATGCATGCGATGAAGAAGGAGCCGCGCCGTCGCTCGGTCATGTAGCATTAGCGATGCTTGCAGCAACGCCGTTAGGTGGTAATGCGGCGTCGCCGCATTGGCCAAGGCCGGCACTAGGGCATCGTCGCGCACGGCCATGGAAAAGTCTCGATCGCGTGGTACTTCGTGGCGCGGTGCTGTGCCCAGGAGCTGGACGATGGCGAGCATACTGTGAGGCGCACGGGCTAAGGGGCTGTCCCAAAGTCGAGGCGCACTGCTTCGTACCCGTGTGGCGGCGGCCGGTTGATCGGGCGTACGAAGCCAGGTATCGCACATGGCATACAGACCTGTGAGCGGCGAGGCAGGGGCCTGCTGCGCCAGCCACGCAGCACGCTCCGAGGCGTTTAGGGGCACACCTGTCGAGGCGGTCCATTGCATATACAGATCACGCACGAGATCGTGCTCGCCCAAGGCACAGAGGCATGCGAGCCATTGCGCATGCAGAGGGCTAGGCCATGTCGCAGCGCCCTGGAGCGCATAGGTTAGCAAGGCGCGCGCTGCAGCGTGGCGGGAGGCGGCCACTAGGTACGTTAGCACGTCCAGCCACGTCGCAGGGCGGATGGTGCGGGCCAAATTCGCGCTTGTGGATGCGGCGCCCGGCTGCGACGCACAGGCATCGAAGCATAACAACAGGACATCCGCGGCCGTGCGTGGATCCTGGCGCTGGACCGCTTTTTCACAAAGCATCTGCACAACACCTGGAAGCAGCTGCACGAGATCGTCGGCGGACACCGAGCGCATGGCCACCAGGGCGGCACGCACCGAGTTGCGAGTGCCTTTCCCGGTGAGGTGGACAAGGTGCGACTGCAGTAGGCCCCGCACAATATGCGCACTGGGCGGCGGCGACGCCAACGTTTGACTCGGCTCAAGCAGCTGCGATGCGCGGTGCAGCTCGGCACGCAGCTGTGTAAGAGCAGCGCGAAAGCGAAGAGGTCGCTGCAGACGGAGCCACACGCGGCAGCACAGCGACCAGAGCGAGATGCGCAGCGCGTGTGTTTGCACATCCACCGTGCTGTGCCGCCGCGGACGCACGGCCATCCAGCCACTCGCTTCTCGTGCCCACTTGCGCCAGGCAAAGCCATCCGCGCGCGCCTGCTGCAGCGTATGCTCGCCCAAACGCTCGCCATCCACTTGGGCGGTCTGTGATACGTAGTGCATCAACGTCGCCGGGTCTGCGGCACCGTACTGCAGACTGTACTCAATCACATGCAAACCCTCCTCAAGAAGTGGGTACGTCGATGTGGCGGCCAAGTGTTCCACGAGCACGGGGATGAGCGAGTGATGCGCGCCATCGCGCCGGGGAATGAACAGGGCTCTGCGCAGCACATGGGCAGCGACGTGAGGGGGCATGCAGTCCACCGAGGCACTGCGGAGTAGCTGCGTCGCAAGGCGCACCACGAGCTCCGGGGCTAGGGGCAGCTTTTTCTCAAAGGTGCTGCTTGCATTCAAAAGGGCCAGGAGCAGGCGCTGTTCGCGTGCTGTGCCGGGGTCCGCGGCCGTATGCTGCAGCACATCGTTCATGATACTGGAAATCAGTCCAGAAAGCCCTGTGCGCCCTGCATGCATAATCAAGGCATCAAATGACGTCTCTGGAAGTGCCTGCAACTGGTACGCCGACGCGCGTAGCGCCATATACGTTTCTGGCGTGGCGGGCAATGCGCCGTCGCCTACGGTCGGCGGGGCACGTACGGCACTAAGCCAACGTACATGCACAGGTGATGTCGATCCTGTCCATGCGGCCGCGCGCCGCCCGAGAGCTGCTGCGCGGGCGCGCATGCTCTATGCTGGCGCCGGGTCGACGAAGAGGAAGAAGGTCGACCTCCACTCTTGGCCTCCGACCACGACTCATGGGCCGCTCCGCCGTACGTCGCACGCACTCACGTAGAAATTCTATAAAAAGCCCAGTACGGCGCCCTCCAAGAAACAAAAATCGTCCACTCAAAAGGCAATAGAGCCGCCATCGAAGCCCAAGCCTGCGCCTGTGGCAGCTCCCAGCGCCCCTCGTCCCCGCACCAAACGATCGCGAGCACGACGCGTCGATGGCCCGCTACCGGCCGAGGCCGGGGTGGATTACGTCGGGCTATGGGAAGGTGGCAGAACATAGTCAGGATAGATTCAACAACACTCTACTAGCGGTACTTGTGCCATCTCGTCGCTAGTCCTAACGAGTCGGACAGATTAGGCGCTGCACCATTACTTGCGCTTGCCCTTCTTGTTCTTCTTCGAAGACTTGGTGCTCTGCGTCTTCTTGGCCTCTTCGGCCTTGGCCTCCTCAGCCTTCTTGGCCTCTTCGGCCTTCTTGGCTTCCTCGGCCTTGGCCTCTTCGGCCTTCCTGGCCTCCTCAGCCTTAGCTTCAGCGGCCTTCTTGGCCTCTTCGGCCTTCTTAGCCTCCTCAGCCTTAGCTTCAGCGGCCTTCTTGGCCTCTTCGGCCTTCTTAGCCTCCTCGGCTTCCTTGGCAGCCGCGACCTTCTTGGCATCTTCGACCTTCTTAGCCTCCTCGGCTTCCTTGGCAGCCGCGATCTTCTTGGCCTCCTCCGCCTGAGCTTCAGCAGCCTTCTTGGCCTCGTCGACGTGCGGCTTCTCACTCATAGCAGGGGCCGCCAGCGACTGGTTAGTCACCTTCGGCACCAAGCTCACATCGTTGGTCGAGCTCGCCTTCTCGCTGTTCTCCAGCGAAGCAAACAGGTTGCTACCCTGGATCGCGGGCGCCGCGCGAGCGCTCGTCTCCGAGGGCAGAGACTCACGACGCACCGGCTGGATCGGCTTCGACGAAAGCTCTTCATCCAGGACAGGAGCACTAGGAGCCGAGGGCTCCTGGAGCTCATCCTTGGCCTGCCCACTTTCCCGAGCCACCTTGGGCTCGCCCGACGAATCACCCACAATGAACAGGCCGTAGCGCTTCGAAAGCTCGCCCATGTTCAACTCCGACGATTCCGAGCGAACGGGTGCGCTCACCGACCAGGGGGCAGGCGTGGGAGCAGGAGCGGACGTCGACGAAGAGCCCGAGCCAATGGCCGGCACCGGTGCCACACCCTTCGGAGCCTCGGCACTAGGCACAGCAGGCGTCTTGAGCTCTTCCTTCACAGGCACCTTTGCATGCGGCACCGCCTCAGACTTCTTCGCATCCGCCTCAGCACTGTTCGAGCTCGAGGTGTGACGGCGGCGCACCATATTAGAGAGACTCGTCTTCAGGTACTGAGGCAGGCCGTGCTGCTTGTGAGACGTCTTGCTCTCTTCCATCGACTGCGACACCAAGTCAGGCTTGGAAGGCTGAGCGATGGGCGTCGCCACAGCCTTCACCGGCTCCTCACGCGCGACCGGGGCCGGCGTGGGCTTCGCAGGCTCCGCCGAGGTCACAGCCTTGGGCGCAGGCGTCGTGGGCTGCGAGATGGGGCGAGACTGCGGCACCGGCTTGGCACCGTGCGAGCCGTTCCTGAGCAGCGCCGCCACAGAGGACTGAAGGTAGGGCGGCAGACCGCTCGTGACATGAGGGCGCGCGCCCGTTTCAGGGGCACGCTGGTCCACCGAAGCCGCTGGCTTGGCGTCCGCCTTGGGCACAGGCGCCGCGCGCAGCGTCTCGGCTTGACGAGCCTCCTCGGCCTTACGAAGCTCGGCCACACGAGCCTCCTCGGCCTTACGAAGCTCGGCCACACGAGCCTCCTCGGCCTTGCGAAGCTCGGCCAGGCGCTCTTCCTCGGCCTTACGAGCCTCGGCCAGACGCTCTTCCTCAGCCTTGCGGAGCGCCTCTAGACGCTCGTTCTCCGCCTTGCGAGCCTCTTCGAAGAACTTGCGAGTCTCCTCGGCCTCCTTACGGATCTGTTCGGCCTCCTTCAGAGCTTCTTCGGCCTCCTTGCGGGCCCTCTGCGCCTCCAGGCGAGCCTTGGCCGCATCTTGGCGGGCCAGCTCTACTTCCTTGGCGGCGAGATCGGCCTTGTCCTTCTCAGCCTGGCTGACCTCGGCCTCGGCACGCGCCTCGGCCGTGGCTGCTTCCTTGGCCTCAGCTTCCCGCTCTTCGGCCTCCTTCGCCTTGGCCTCGGCCTTGGCGATGGCATCCGACTCGGCCTGGGCTTGAGGCTCCTTCTCCTCGTCCTTGGTGTCGAGCGCCTCCAGTTTCTCTTTGGGCTCATCCAGCATCGAGGGGCGCGACGAAAGGTAGTCAGGCAGCGTCGAGCCGGTGCTGAGGTTGGCAAATGACGCCATAGTCATCTCCGCAAACTGCGCAGGCGTAAGCGACTCCTTCTCGTTCAGGCTCTTCTCCGGCTTGTCGCCCTTCGACACGCCAGGCTTCTCCGTGGCCACAGATGAAGCGGGCTTCACTTGACCCAGCTCGCTCGGCCAGCTGGAGGCATGGAGCGAGCCGGAGCGCAGGTACGCCGTGTCAGGACGGTTCGCCACTGGCGCGACCGGCTTCACCTGCGCGTTCAGGTACGAGCGCGAAGGCAGCTCCGACGGCACCGGGCGGTCCTTCATCGGCACAGGCGGCGGCTGGTCCTCCTCAATGAAGGCCGACTTCTCACGCTGCGCGCGAGGCGGAACGCTGCTGGAACGCTGGAACATGCGCTGCTGGATCTCACGCTGACGAGCGGCAAGCTCTTCAGCCTCCAGCTCGGCCTCCTCCTCAGCACGCTTCTTCTCTTCACGCGCCGCGATCGCCTCCTCGTTCATGCGCTGACGGCGAGCACGCATGTCACGAATACGCAGCGCCTCGGCACGAGCGGCCTCAGTGCGCGCACGGCTCTGGTTCTTCTGAATCATAAAGTCAGAGGCCACCTTCTCAGACGTGTTCGTGTACAGATCGGCCGGGTTGCCATTCGCGAACACCGACGAAGGCGCATTCGGCACAGGGCCCAGCAGCATCTCAGGCGCAATGTCCGCGAACTTGCGGTTGGGGCGGTGCTCATACACGCCCTCCGACACAATGCGGCGCTGTCCTGCGGGTGAGCGGAACTCGCGCACGGTGGGCGGGTGCACCGAGCCAGGGCCCTTCGTGCGGCGGCGAGGCGGAAGACCGACGTTCGCCACGACCTCACGAGCAGCGGCCGTTTCCGGCGAATCCACGGGCATCTCGCCACCAAGACGACGAATAAATGTGCCAATAGCACCTTGCTTTCGATTGGATGTGAGCTGGTGCAGCCCCTCAGCCGAGGGGATGTGCGACACCAAGTCCGACATGGTTGCTGGACAGGTGTGGGGCCCGCTTGTGTCGCCGAATCAGTGATTAGCCACGTGGCTAGTAAACAACAAGGACGAATACCTATTACGGAAAGTCGATAACCTCCACCTGTGCGCCATAGGCGCGACGCGCGCGATGGGGAACGCCTCCGCTACACGCTATGTTCCAACGCTGATGCCCCTTAAGGGGCGTGCGTAGGCGTGGCAGCCACGGACGCCTTAGGCCGAGCCATCGTGGGCGCGTTCAGATGCACGTGAGGCAGCGTCACATTGGGCGTCTTGGCAATCTCCCAGCGGTAGATCCACATGGCCGCCAGGTTGATCATGCGTCGAGTGACTTGGTGGGGAATGTGAGGCTCCACAAAGATTTCTAGTGATTCGTTGGTGAGCTGCGTGTCAGGTCCAAGCACAACGCGACTGAGAAAGTGCTCCGATAGACTAAAAGGCACAAGTGTATCGGCACCGCCATTTGCCTGGAAAATATGCTTGCCCCAAAATGGATTCTTTGTAGAGTCATTGCTCGTATAAGGGGTCATCGCAGGGTCCGTCTTGTTCACAAGCGCCGCAAAAGCATCGGGCACGTAAGGCGGCTCCACTTTGCGGTGCATTTGGCCCAAGCGCTGCCTCATTAGGGCATTGTAGTCGGGCATGCCGACAAAGACTACGCCTGTCTTTACGCGAGGTTCCGCTAGCATGTTAGCCGTAATTACGTACCAGATAATACATGCCAGGTCGAATGAGCTCCCATACTGCGACCAGCCGCAATCCAACGAGTGATGTTGCGCTGTCCACGGGGGAACAAGAAGGTGGGCAGAAAGTCGATAATGTACGACACATAGTCTTTGTTGTTCAGGAGAATGGCATATTGATCATACAAGAACTTGGGGTTGACGTCGAGATCGTGGCGTTGCTTCTTGTCCGTGAGGCGCCACCCATGGTCCTGCGCATCAAAGGACACGATCAGGAGATCGCGTTCGGCCTTGTACGAGTCGGACTTTTTCAGCTTGTACGTGTGGCTGAAAAGATCACGCACGATAGCATCTTCGGCGAGCGCATCTTCATAGCGGCCGTGCATATACACGACAACAGCAATCTCTGGCTTTTTGCCAGGCTTATGACGCAGCTGGTCGAGGCCGTACACGTTCACAGGGAACCCTGCCAAATTGACCACATCCCTTGAGATGTTCTTGGGGGTGGGTATGCCTTGGTTGGGCGGAGGCGCAATCGATGTAGGTACTGGCAGCGACACACTCGTCTCTGTCACTTTACTGGCGTTGACCAGGGTAAGCAGAAACAGCGGGAGCACAACCCGAAGGGACGTGGGCAACCACATGGTTTGGGGAACAGTGTCTCAGGTACCGCATCTTACATCGCATCTATAACTTTATTTCGGGCCGGGCGCCACCGCCGGTGCCTTCTCTGTCGGGGCAACCTCTATCGGAGCCTAGCTCCGACCCAATGGCTGCCGCCGGTATTAATAAACCTAGCTCCGACATGGCCGCACTACGGCGAGTGCGTCGTGAGGAACTTGGCGGGGGGCCGTGCATGGGTCGGGGTAGGCAGGGAGGGAGCAGGCAGCAAGTTGACCGGCTTCTTCGCGATTTCCCATCGGTAAATCCAGCGACCTGCCAGGTCGAGCATCTCTGTCGTGACTTGGTGAGGGACTTGGGGCTGTACAAAAATCTCCAACGAGTCCTTGGCTTTCCTGCCCTGGGCCCCTAGAACCAGCCGGGATAAGAATGAGGCCGACAGAGAGAATGGCACGAGCGGATCCGCGCCACCATTGGCCTGGAAAATATGCTTGCCCCAGAAAGGATTCTTGCTGGGGTTGGTACTCGTGTAGGGAAGCATGGGAGGATCCGTCATATTGACCAGCTGAGCAAACGAGCGAGGGACCACGGGGGCCTCCGCCTTGAGATTAGCTTGGGCCGTGCGCTGCCGAATGAGCGCATTGTAGTCAGGCATGCCAATCAAAACGACGCCGGTACGGACGCGCGGCTCGGCTGCGATGTGAGTCGGTGCATCTGTACGTACTAGCCAGCACATGCCATGTAGAGTGTCCACCCATGCTACGGCCACAGGCAATCCAGCCGGTGATTAGACGCTCGTCGCGGGGGAAAAGGAAGGCAGGCAGGTAATCAATGAGGAAAGACACCATGTCTCGATTGTTCAGCACGAGGGCATACATGTCAACAAGGAAGCGCGGGTTCTTGGAAAGGCTCTGGCGCTGGATCGGGTCGGTGGTCCGCGCTCCATGGTTCAGAGCATCGAACGAAACAATCAACACATCTTTCGCTGAACCAGCCGGGTCGGCCACCATATGCTGGCGGATGTTGCTATACAATAGGCGCACAAGCGAGTCCTCCATCTTGGCCGACTTGTTTCGCCCATGCATGTAGATAACGATGGCAACTTCAGGCACTGTGCCATTCACCGGGGGCGCCAGCTCGTCCACACCATACACGTACACAGGAAATCCACTTACGTTGATCTTTTTCCTACTAACGGCATCGGGCGGCGGAGGCGGCTTGGAGGTGGGGGGCACCGGTCCCCGCGTCGGTACGAGCGGTACTTGGTTGACCTGCGACTCGCCGATATCCACGCAGAGCGCCCACTGCCACCACAATACCCAGAAGAGGGTCACACGAAGAAGCAGCTGCATACAGGCCCGGGTCAAAAGGCACCTCTTCTATCTCGGTCGTAAGGAACGGCCAGGCACGCTCGTGCCCGGTGTTGCGTTTCAGAACGGCGCACGTGTGTGATCTGAGTAAAACGACCTCGGAAATCCAGTGTCCTCCACTTAGTAGACCAGCGCCCACTGCGCGAGCCAACGACCGCCGAGCAGCAACACTGGTGTGAGTGTATCGCCATACGTACTCTCGCTCGTGACCTCGTGGCCCGTATTAGGTTGGAGGAAGATCTCGAGACCGCGGCTGGCGTCCTCCGAGCCCGGGGGCGCGACCACCACCGACTTGAGGAACTCCTCCGAGAAGCTCCAGCGCACCAAATGGTCGTCCTCACCAGAGCACGAGCAGATCTTCTTACCAAAGAAGGGGTTCGAAGCATCCGAGCGCTGGTAGGGCATCTGAGCGGGGTCAATGTGCTGAATCACAGCACGCAGCGACTGCGGCACCTGCGGCGGCGCGTTCGGCAGGTCCGACGTCTTGGTGCGCTGCGCCAACAGCTTCTGGAAGTCGGGCGTGCCGATAAACGTCACACCCACGCGGATCAAGGGCTCGTGGGCGAGCACCTGCCAGGCAGCGTGGCCACCGAGCGACTTGCCCGTCACGGCAAAGAGCGACACTACGCGCTCGTCGTTCGGGAACAGGTACGAGGGAAGAAGCTTGGTCAGTAACGAGACATCGATCGATGTACCGTGGATCATGCCGTACATGTCGATACTGATGTAAGTGTCGTGAACATACCCATGCGTCGCGTTGCCCTCCTTCCAGGACTTTTGGCCCAGCGGGTTTGTCCGGCGCTCACCGTGGTTGCGCTGGTCAAACGTCACAAGCAAAAAGTCACGAACACGCGGCGAGCCGACGAGCGACAGGCGCTCCGCCATGGTGTTGCGGTAAAGCCCGCGCACGAGCGAGTCTTCCTTCTTCGCCGAGCCCGTGCGACCGTGCATGTGGATCGCAATACACACCTCCGGCACACCACCCTGGCGCGCAGGAGTCAGCTGCTCCAGGCCGTAGACGTAAACGGGCAAGCCAGCGACGTTCACGATCGTGCAGCTGGGCTCCGCCACGGACTGCCTCGACTTGCCGCCGGCCTGCGCGAACTTCGGCTCGGCCAGGCCAGGCACAGCCAGTGCCTGTGGCGTTTGGTAGGCATTGGGATTGCCAGGGCCCATGTTGGGTATGGTGGTGGTGACCGGTGCAGCGCCTCCGGTGCCTTGGCCCTGAGCGCCCTTACCGCCATGACCATGTCCAGCCTTGCCGCCGTTGCCATGACCGGCCTTGCCGCCGTTGCCATGACCGGCCCTACCGCCATTACCGTGGCCACCCTTGCCGTGACCTTTGTTGTTATCGTGGCCCGAAGCAACGTTGCTGGCGGTTTTCTCTGCCTTCTTCAGGAGACCCTTGAACATTGTGGTGGATCGACAACCTAAATTTCCCCGCCCCGGGCCGCGTGGCTTTCTAGGCACATGATGATGAGTCAGCATGCCAAGCACCGTGGTTTGCCGACCTGTTGCGACGAGATGGCGAAGCGTGTAGCGGAGGCGGACGCCGCTGCCGCGCTCGCCACCGATCCCAAGCGTCCACGGACTGAGACGTCAACGATCTGTCCAGTGGAATCAGTTCCACCACGGCTAGATCTCGATGAGCTGCTAGCTGCCCGCAAGTCTGAGATTCTTGCCCTCCAACGCGCCATGGCACATGCGCGCTCGTCGGCGCATACGCGCGCCTGGCAGCTTTTACCGCGGCACTTGCGGCGGCGCGCCGCGTCGCACAATCCACTGCGTCTTCCACGGCGTCTTCGTGGCAAGGCGCATGCGGAATTACGCGCCTCGAACACGCACGCCAAGACACGCAGTGACATGCGCCGTCGCGCGCCTGAGCGTACGCTTCGCGCGTACGTGCGGCGACGTGCTGTCTTGCAAGCGCGTGCAGGCCGTTCCGGACGACGATGGCTCGAAACGCACCTTTGGCATGCCAAGCGTTTTCGCATGTCCGGGGAGAAAGGTACCAGAGATGGCGGCGCGGGTCACTGGGGCTTTTGCCTCGCCGAGACGCCCTTCCAAAAAAGTTTTCGTACGACATGGCGCAAGTCTGCATACGCTCTCTTGCATGACGCTAGTTACACAGCTGCTTTTTCTGTTCGCGCTCACGCTCGACGCGTCTCGGACGCCACCACGCGTCTTCAGCTGCTTCTGTACTTGGCCGGTGCCGCGCACGGGTGGGAAGATTCGTGGACATCGGGCGCCCGGCTTTGCGAGACAGCGCTGCTGGATCGTCCGCAGGGCTTGCGCAAGACTCGCGCCTCATCGGCGTTCCTCCCTGCCCTCGCCCCGCTCAAGGTGCTGTGGATTCCTCGCACGGAGCGTCGTGCGCGCCGCGAGTGCCTCTTGCTCGTGCATCCTGCAGCAGCCTGGGACGTGCAGCAAGCGTTAACTCATGCACTAGATGCTCTTCACGCCGAGCAGCGCCGTCCGCGCCATGTTTGTGTGGTGCCCCAACGCTGGACCAAGCATGTGGCTCTTAGTGCGCAGGCCCTCGATATGGCTCCGCCGGCTTCTATCGCCGCCGGTGTTTTGCACCCTGATGCCACGCACCGACCGCCTGCCTCGCTCGAGCCGATTCAAGCCCCGCCATTTGCGGCCACAAGCGGGTTTAATGTATTTGAGCTTGTCGGCGACCGTGCCGCGCATGTCCTGCACGGTGTGCTGCATCCTGCGGCCGATGCCGATCGCGGTCAGGCACACATGCTCAAGCGCGTTGTGCAGTGTAGCACAGCGTCGCTGCCTCCGTGGCTTCCCAGTGGCACCGTACTTTCATGCCGCGTCGAGGACCCGCGCTTGCACTTTCCCCCTACAAACGCATCGCCGAGCGAGGCGAGCGATGCCCACGTCGTTTGGGAGCAAGACGGCCAACCTACACACACGAATGCTGCCTTTTTTGAGCACCGCGCGCGCCCCTCGTATACCCAGGCACAAATCGACCGGCGACGCGCCGTGGGCGGTCACACTGCTGCTCCCACACCTCTTGATGCCCTGCCCATCGTGCTCATTGCCCGCACGCTCGAAGCTGCGCCTGGCGCACGCGACCTTGCTGCGTACACATTGCTTGTGCCCCGCGGGTGGGGCGCAGCGTTCTGGATGTCCCTCGTGCACACAGGCGCGCTGGTGCTGGGTCAGGCACAGTACCGCACGCTGCATCTCAACTTGGGCCGCGCGCAATTTCCCCATGACTGGGTGGGCCACCCGTCTCACATGGTCGCGAGTGAGGCCGAGGCCCAAAGGCAACGTGCTGCGTGGGAAGCGCGGCCTCCTGCCAAGCGTGTGCCGCTCGAGCCGAACGTGTGTGCTCATCCTTTTGGGGGCGCTGCGCTATGGACGACGCTGGCCGAGCAGGCCCACACACCTGGGACGCCTGTGATCGTGCCGGCTTTGTCGAACAGCCACGTTCGAGAGCGAGCGGCTGAAGCACCGCTACGCATGCGCCCCACACAGCTCTGGGCGCGCCGGCAGTACGAGGATGGCCTGCTGCGCCGTAATCCACTCTCGCCTGTGCCGGCAGGGCAAGCGCCGTTCGTGCTGGTGCTGTTGACCGCTTGTGGCCGAGGTGCCTTTGTGGCCCCGGCGACTGTGCATTTACCGCCCGCTGCGTCCGTACCGCAATGGCGCCACGCCCTGTGCCCACCCACATCGCAGCGCGACGAGGCGCACAAACAATTGCAAGTGTGGGAGCACACCACGTTGCCGGCCCACACGGCCGTGGGCGCCGTCACCTCGGGCGATTATGCGCTGGCCACAGGGCACGGTCGTGCCGTCGCTGCCATCACATGGGACGCATGGCTCGAACTGGAGTGCCGTGAGCGCGCCATGCCTTTGCCAGCGCGCACGTGGGGCCGCCAGAAACGCAATCGCGTCCCGCTGGAGCGCCTCGTGCTCGTGTGCCCTGCGTGGCGCGGCGTGCCGCGCTTTGCCAGTGTCCAACGCGTAGCCACTATGTAGAGGCACGTGCCTGATCCTGCGCTTCGGTCGCGCTCCACAGCGCGGCGCCGCTGCCGGCGGCGGGGCGCGGCGCGAGTATGGGACGGCCTTCGCGGTACAAAAACCCTGGCTGAAGTCCGGGCCACTGCTGCGCAAACTTGTCGTCATTGCGCTCCGTCGCCTGCATTGGCGCACGTACGCGTGTCGAGGGGGCCAGGCGCGCGCGCGCGGCCCAAACGATGGCGTCGGCCGCACGTGATGTTGGCTTGCCCAGGAGCCATAGCGCGGGCAGGAGGCCGAGCCATAGCGCCCATAGCACGATACGATGCAGCATGCCTAGGGGCGCAGGGCTGCCAAAGAACGCGGACAATTGTGTCACTTCAAAGCCGGGGCACACGATCACGGACGACACGTGGCTGCGTCGCGCTACAGGCGCCGTGATCGGTGCACTGGGATCCATAGCGTGCAAGTCTGTGCGGGGCCGCGTATCCTTTTCAGCGATGTGGTCGAGACGGCGCTGTAGTTCCGTAGCGAGGTGAATCCAGTGCAGATCGGCTGCCCCAACGCGCGTCCATGGTTCAAAGAGGGGGCCTTGGAGCGGTTGAGTAACCCGGTCAAATTGGGCGAGGCCAGCGGCATACCATGGGCTCACCGCGCTGATGATGCGCACGTCGCGACTCGGTGGTTGCGCCAGCAGGCTGGGCAACAGCGCGTTGACCAGGCGGAATCGCCCGAGCACCGTGTATGTATAGGCATCCTCGGTGGTTGCGCCCATCACTGGCACCGATTCGGCGCTGGGAAGAAGTATGAGCACATCAAGGCGGTGCGTTGGCTGCGTGAGCATCCCCGGCAGGAGCGAGGTGGCATTGGGCGCGCCATCCGCGCCTTTGCTTTGCGTGCCCTCGTGCCAACGCTTCGCGAACGCGGTGATCGCACGTTCGTCTCGTACATCACACGTTTCTGCAAAGATATTCTCATTGGAGGTGCTCTCACGCAGCAGCAAAATCAGCTGTAGGACATGCTCCGCCGACGCATCAGGGACGAGGGCCACGATATGCGCACCCTGCTGTGCCAGGATGGCCATGACCACAAGGCCCATCGGCGTCATGGCACCTGTCTGCGGTAAGTCACATCAACGTACACCCATCAACACCGTTCGCCCACCCACGTCCCTGAGCCCCGCCGTCACTCGCCCACCCTCCTTCGTTTCGTGCGTGCGGCGCTGCTGTGCCTCCATACGCTCTTCACGCTCAACAAGGGCAGGCCCACGCGCCCAGCTGTGGATTAGCAGAATCAGCACAATGGCTGTCACTATCTTCCCATAGTGCTCCGGGACCGCTGTGCTGCGCAGCAGCTCCAGCGTCAGGTGCAGCATAAAAGTGGAGTGACACCCCGGGGCGGGGCGCGGCTTTTTTTTTGCGGGCGCCTATACCAGCTATGACGCAGGGATTCAAGCCACTGAAAAAGGCCCCAATCGCCGGCGCCAAGGCCAAGGGAAAGAATAAGAGTTCCGCGCTGCGCCCAAAGGTCGGCAAGAAGATCGCGCCAAAGAAGCAGACAGCGATGCAGGATGCCCTACAGAAGCGCGTACGTGGACGGCCTACTGACTCAACAGAAAAACACCGCCTCTTCCACGGCGCGTATCGAGAAGGAGATGGCTGGTCGAGCGCAAAAAGGACCTCTTACTATCATGCGCACATTGGCCAACGAGGCCGCTGCTGCGTCGAAGAAGTAGATTGTACATTACTTGCTGCGCCCGCCAGGCGGTGGCGGCGGTAGTTGGAAGCCCGGTTGCGCGGGTGCCGCACTAGGCACTGGCGAAGCATCCAGCGCAGGCATGCGCAGACTCAATGTCTCGCCCTCGCGCAGCGAGAAGTCCTGGCGCGGGCCATCCGGCAGATGGGGCGAGGGGCGCGGTGCCTCGTCCGACGCAGGGCCAGCCAGCTCCGATTTGCGCCGCCTGTACGTGAGCGTATCACATGTACATACCTCGTCCAGTCTTGCAAGGCTACCGTAAAGTCAAAGCTTTCGGAGCGCTCGGCAAACTACGGTTAGTGCAAGTGACGTACCCCAATACCAATGAACGCATGTCGCCCATCGTCGCTTTCCACACGCACGACAAAGCACCGCGATGAGTCTAATGTGGCTTCCACCGACTTGCCCGACACATCGTACGGGCATGAGGCAAATAGTTCGCCTGCGTCAGATCCGCCGTACCTACCTGTCGTGCCATCTTCGAGACGAATCTCGCACGTCTCAGCATGCTCCACCACACGCAGACGACCACTCCATAGTGGCTGACTCATATTACCCCATTCGGCGGCACGGTAGCCTGCCGCTGTTGCGCGCGGCGGCACACGGTAGACATTGCACACTCTGACGGAATACAGCGTCGACATGTGGAGCCAACCTGCGATACCGCTCGGCGCCGCGTCCTGGGTCGGCGAAGCGTCGGTTCAGCTCCGAGGTTTTGGCTACTTTGACAAGGGTGTGCATACCGCCTGCCCGTTTCTGCTTTAGGGGCCTAACGCTGCAGGCCCCGTGCTTCCAGCGTTCCCACCCGCCAGCACCTCGCCAGTCCGTGCGCCTTGTCACTTCTCCACACGCCCTCCCAAGTGACGCTGGCCATGCCCAAGGGGGGAAAACGCAGCCATAGCCCGGAGGGCGATGATCATGCACACCGGCCATCGCCCCGTGTGCCTTTTGCGCTACGAAACCGGGGTCTATCCGTTGTAAATGCACGAACGCAGTCGATGCATATGCGGCGCTCCCTCTTGGGAGACGCAATCGACGCACATGGCTTTCCCTACTTGCACGAAGTCAAAGGGCACAGCTCGTGTGTGAATGCTCTGGCCTTTTCGAAAGGCTCTGGGCAATGGATGGCGAGTGGCGGTGATGATCTAGGCATTCTGATTCGCGACTTGTTTGACTATGATGATGATCGTCATAACGGCCCCGAGACGAGCTCTTATCGCACGCGTGCACGTCTTTTGGGCCATTATTCCAATGTATTTTCGCTATCATGGAGTGTGGGAAACAAGTACTTGTTTTCCGGAGCGAACGACTGCCTGTTCTTTGCGTACGATTTGAATTATGGCGACACGCCCATCCGCCAGGTGCAGCCACAGATCGAGCGCCACCGACCTACCATCTCGTTCGGGCTCCATGAGTCGAGTATTCGCGAAGTGTCTGCTCACCCCACCAATCCAGATCTAGCGCTGTCTTGCAGTGACGGTGGAGATCTTTATCTTCTTGACATGCGGCTCCCAGGGCAGGTCGCTCAATACGGCTACTTCCCTGTGCAGGTCGAATCTGCGCAGTGGAATCCAAACCCCAGTGATGGAAATCGCTTTGTCGTGGCATCCTCCATCGAGCCAGGCTCTTGTGTTGCGTAAGTCTCTCTGCTCACTCACTCAGCCTCTTTGATGTTCGTACCGTCTTCCACGGGTCGGACCTGGCTATTAGCAGTTCCGACTCGCTCATACGCTATGCCACACAATTTCGATGCAAAAAGGGGGATCGAATCGCCGCTGGGAACCCGGAAGCAACAGGTGCTCAGTTTGATCCTACAGGTCGATTCCTTGCTGTCGAGTACGTGATCGTTTTTCACACAGTCTCTCTTTGTACCATCCTGTGCTCTTTGAAACAGACAAGGCCGAGCCGATCGCCGAAATGTCGTCCATCGCACTGCATCCTCATACCAATCCCATCTTCGCACGGGCGAAATCGCTAGCTGCTGACGAAATGCTAGGATACCGAAACAGCTGCACGATTAAGCGTGGCTCCTTTGGCTTCGAGACTCAGACAGGTCACCTGTACTATGTCGCCGGCTCGGACGATTTTCGAGGTTATGGCTGGAAGATACCGCCCATCGATACCCTACGGGAGCAGCGCCAAAGTCTTTCTTTCGATGCGTGGAAAGGCAACGAGGAGATCGGCTTCATGAATGCATGGTTCGATTCTCTTACTGACGATACACTGTTCCAGCCGATGCACCTGTCCACACCCACGTTTACCCTGGAAGGATCACGGTCCATCGTCAACTCTACGCTGTGCCACCCGACGCTGCCTATGATTGCTACCGCAGGCATTGAGCGCATTGTACGATACCACTATGCTACGCCCATGTCCATGGCACATCTCCAGCCCAATTGGGCGAGTGTGCGCCCACAAACGCGTCATCGCTTGCGCACAGTGAATGTGGCCGCTGTGCTACGGGCTATGGGGCGTCCACGACGCACTGCAACTGTTGAAATGGACGACACAAACCCGCCGCCACCACCAACGCGGGCCTCGCGACCTACGCGCGAGTCGCTTCGACCCACGGAAGCGGAGCTGGCTGACGAGGAAGTCATTGCATTATTTGACGAGCTTCTTCGCGATGAAGACTTCAGATCTATACTACCAGCACATCTCGACGGCATAGAAGACACCGAGTCCGAGGAGTTTCTCTCTACGTCCGACGAGGACGTGTCGGACAGAGAGGTGGATGCCACGGCGGGGGCGAGAGCCCCCCCTGACGATGTGGAGGCAGACTATGACTAGGGTAGAAAACGAAATATTTGTAATGGGATGGACCGGCCGAGCCGCACGGAACGGTGGGCAAGCAGCAGGGCTCCGATCCTTGTCCCCTGCTGCGAACATGAGCCTGTCGCGCTCTGTGCTGGGTGCCTCGCGCGACGGCTTTGGCCGTGCTATGCCTTCGCGCACATTCACGAGGAACTACATGCAGGACCTCACTATTAAGCACAAGACTGGCATGCCGCAGGTCACGTCGGGTCCCTATGGCCTGGGCCGGTACGTTGCTTTTTGTTGACCCACAGCAACTCCGTCACGGGTAGTATTGCCACAGTGTTTGGTGCCACAGGCTTCCTTGGTCGCTACCTGGTCAGTAAGCTGGCCAAGGCGGGCACGCAGGTTGTGGTGCCGTACCGCGACGAAGACGAGAAGCGGCACCTGAAGCTGCTGGGTGATTTAGGTCAAGTGGTGCCTCTGGTGCGTAGCTTTTTCTAACGTGCAGGAATGGGACCTTCGCAATGACCACCAGATTCAGGAGTGTGTGCGCCACTCGGACACCGTCTTCAACCTGATGGGCCGTAACTACAACACCAAGTATGTTTTGCCAACTCACACCCAGGAACTTCACTTTCCGTGACGTTCATGTGGATGGTGCTCGTCGCCTTGCCGAGTACGCTGCGGAGGCCGGTGCTGCTCGCTTCATCCATGTCTCGCACCTCAACGCTAACCTTGACTCGCCTAGTGACTTTTTCCGCACCAAGGCCATGGGCGAGGATGTGGTGCGCAAGGCATTCCCTGGTGCTACGATTGTCCGCCCTGCTTCGATCTACGGTGAAGAGGACCGCTTCCTGAACAAGATGGCGTCGTGGCCCATCACTTGGAAGCTGAACCACGGCCGCACGAAGCTCACGCCTGTGCACTCGCTCGACGTGGCGCAAGCCCTGCTGACCATCTCCCAAAATGACAGCATTTCTCTGGGCGAGACGTTCTCTCTCCACGGTCCTAAGACGTACACCGTCCGTGAGCTTCTCCAGATTGTCGAGAACATTACGTACCAGAAGATCGTGTCTCCTGAAGTGAACGTGCCCCGTCCCGTTTTCTCAGCGTTGGCCAAGCTCGGTGAGAAGATTGCCTGGTGGCCCATGTTCAACGCGGATGAGGTGACGCGTCGCTTCATTGACGAGGTGCCCGCGCCCAACACGAAGGGCTTTGCTGACCTTGGCATTACCCCTGACGTGCTGGAGGATGTGGCCATTAGGTACCTCCGTCGCTTCCGCTCGCACCTCCGCTACGAGCAGCCTATTGACAATGCTCACGCCGGTGCGGTGAAGCTGCGCAAGCAGCCTTTCCACGTTGTCGAATAACCTGCCCGTAGAGCCAGTCCTTCGACGATACAAGCACGTGCACTCCACGTGGGTGGATGCCCTCTGAGCATGGTGGGGGCCAGCCGCGTTTCACGACGCCACGATGAAGATCATGGCTGTCCCGCTCGCTCGGAACGGCAATCCTGCTCGCGTTCCTTACCTTACATATATTTCCTACACGACATCGAAGGGCGAGCGGAAGCGCCCGAGCTCGCTGCCCCTATCTCAGCGGATCATGGTCCAAGCGTCCAACGCATGGTCCAACTTGGGTCGTGAGGATTCTCGGTCCCTGTTCGACTGGAAACGTCGCATCTTCTTACTGGGCGAGCGTATTATGGACAGGATTGAATATGAAGAATGGGCCCTCAAAGGCATCGACCAAGCCCTCGGTCCCTCCATTCGGTCGCTCATGCTGTCTCGACGCCGCTTCCCCGATGCTCAACAAAAACGACTGTCTTTGCTATACCCACCATCGTTAGTATCTCCTTCGACTGTTCTCGAATCTATCCGGCGCATGGCATCCCGCCGTCAACCGCACCATAAGTGGCAACTTTTGTACAATACTGTTGGCATCATTGTAACCTCTCCGCTGTTCTTGGTGCCTGCCATCCCCAACCTTCCTACCTACTACTTGTTGTGGCGACTGTGGAGCCACTATCGTGCCTATACGGCGTGCAAGTCCGTGTCTACTTTATTGGAGCAGGATTTGATCGACCTAGCACCAGATGCCAAGTTGGATGACATTTGTGCCCAGCATGAGGACGGAGAGACGATCAATCTCCCAGATGACTGGAAGCTGTTTATGGGTCCTCGGCGCGCGAGGCAGCTTATGGATGCCTATGAACTTCCCGAACAATGTCGTGTGGATCTTATGCGAGCGTCTATGCAGGCCCAATCTGCTATCTCTAAAAATGTGTCATAGTCCTGAACAAAGCCCTGTTACGATGATGAAAGTCATGCCCACGGAGACTGTGATCACCCAAGGAGCTTGTGACGTGAGTGAATGCGCCCCCGAAAACCCTTTGCGTGCCACACATTGGTTGGTGTAGACCCGAACGTAGTCAATCTCCCAACGAGCCTCCGAGAACGAGGATCCGTTAGCTGTGGTCAGCAAGACCCATGCAAACCGATCAGAAAGTCTTGGCACGAAGATGCTGAGCATCCCGTCGATGGAAAGCTAGCATTGTCCCCTTCGGGTGAGCAGACTGAACGTACAATAGCCACACAATCTGTCGGTTAGCTCGTATGCAACGCACGTCGTATCAAGAATGATTTCATGCATTCCCATAAATTTTGACAAAGGACAAGGCGAGCTAGGTCCATTGTCGGTCCCGAAGAATGCTTGAGGCTTACCCCAGCTCTGGACCTCATCCGTAGTGATAAAGGTAGGCGCTTGATGAGGTGCAGCCCCTATGACCGCAGGTAGATGCTCAGCGTGACTAGAGCTGTTCCAAAAGTACACCGCAATCTAGGGTCAATGACGGGAACATACCCCGGCTCCGTTCAGCGAGGTATCTCGCATCAACACAAAGTAGCCGCCCCCACTATCGTTAGCCTAGATGACATACTTTCGGTTGAAAGAGGGTCCAAACGTATTGTCGGTAAACGAGGTCGAACATCCGGGTTGGTACGAGCAGTTGCCTTGCCTCACGTCGCTAAAACCAGGTGAGTCGGCCCATTCGCGTACCCAAGCTGTGCTTTCTGAACATCAGGGCTAACCATACATCCATTCGTTGTATGCATGCTGGCCAAGTTGTTGCCTTGGCCGTTCGCACCTTCGATGATATCAATTTCTCCGCCTACCGGCCAGGTGCCTGCCGTTGCTGTCCAGAATGCAGGCCAGGTGCTGCGTGAGTCATCGAAACACATACGCGCACCCCGTTGGTATATGCTTGACTTTTATGATCACAAATCCATCCCCCATCAGATAGGTCGAGTGAATTCTGTTGGTCCGGCGCCCCAAGTCGGAGTGCATACCAGCGATAGGCACAGCCGGCCCTGTATCCACGGCCATCACAAAGCGGTTGGATGCATCCACGAAAGTCAAATTCAATTGCTGCGATGTCTTCTGGTCCATGTAACTGGTCTCAGGAGCAAGGATACACGTACTCGACCTTGCCATGCGTGGGGTCCTGCCATGGCCACCAATAAAAATCGGAGAAGAACTCCTGCCCACTGGTCTCACGACATATAGAGAAGTTGGCACAGGAAGCAGTATGAATCAGCGCGGTCACAGAAACGAGGGCAAAGGGCCAGAACATTCACGCTTCGTACCAATGTTCTCAAGGCGCGCGAGACCGTGGCCCTACAGAAACATCCGTGCGCCAGAGGAATCCGTGTTGTATGGCTTAGTAAACCAGTTTCGCACCTTGGATCGTAGCGGCGGTTCCCACGCAGCGAGGCAACGATGAGGCTCGGTCGTCCGACATCCGCTCGTGTCTGCGCTCCATTTGCCCAATACTACAGCACTGGACCCAAACGACTCACTCGAATTTTCGTTCCTACCTGCTCTGCTGACGCTATCGCTGCGTCTGACACCTTAGAAAGTCTGAAGCTTCTATTGCGGGGTGGATATGTACGTCAATCAGGTTCAGGCACCTACTCTTTCCTTCCCATGGGGTTGCGAATGATCAAAAAGATGATCCGTATTATCGAAGAAGAAATGGAAGCGGTACGTTGTTTTTTTTACTCATGTCTAGGTCGGTGCATCACGCTTAGAGATGCCACAACTTCTCTCCTCAGCACTTTGGCACAAGACCGGACGTGTAGAGGCTATGGGAAGCGAGGTACGTAACGCACTCTCATTCAGCTTTTCCGTCTCAAGGATCGTCGCAGTGCCGAGATGATCTTGGCACCTACCCATGAAGAGGAGGTTACGAAACTGATCGGCGCTGAAATTGACAGTGTCAAGTCCTTGCCTGTTCGTGTATACCAGATTGGCCGCAAATTTCGTGATGAGCCGCGTCCACGGGCTGGCCTTCTTCGAACGAAAGAGTTTCTTATGAAGGATCTTTATACCTTCGATGCGTCAGCGGATGAGGCCACTCGGACCTATGCCGACGTGCGACAGGCCTACCACAATATATTCCATCGAATCTTTAATTGGTCTCATATCGAATCTCTTTCTACGCGTCCGACATGGATAGAGGTGCGTACGCACTGCTAACGAAGGCGGCTGCCGATTCGGGATCCATGGGCGGAAGCTTTTCGCATGAGTATCATGTCGAAGACAGTGCCGGCGAGGATACGCTCCTTTCATGCAATCACTGCTCCTACGCATCGAATCAGGAGTGTGCATCGTCCATGGCACCTGCGTTCCACGCTTGCACGTCCTCCGATCAGGTGCAGGTGCACCTGTACGCGAACAGCGATGGTCTGCACGCTGCTGTTGTTCCTTTGTCAGCCACGGTCAATCCCTCTGTCATGCCGTTCTCGCAATGTCAACCGTACAAGGGCGAAGAGCTTATGTCTACCATGCATATCTGGATCGATCAGAATTGCAGTCATGTGCCGACGCAGGAAGTCATGGATCTGGTCCGTCAAACTGTGGCGCGCACCCATGGCTGCGACTTGGCGAGCGTACCAAACCCGGATAGCGTGAAAAAGAGTGCCATTCGTTTGGCACAGGCTGGGGATACGTGCGCTTCTTGTGGTGTTGGTCGGTTGCAAGAGCACCGGGCCATTGAGGTGGGTCATACGTTTTTATTGGGAACCAAGTATTCAGCGGCGCTTGGCTATGGTGTTGTTCCCAAGTCTGCCAGTGCTACCCACCAGAAAAAAGAGCCTTTGCAAATGGGCTGCTACGGCATCGGCGTTACACGTATCCTTGGTGCTCTGGCACAAACCAGCATGAGCATCTTCCATGACTTGCAGGCTGAGCAGGAAGGAAAGACACGCCCACGCGTTGGGTTCGTATGGCCTTCTGGGCTAGCCCCCTTTTCCGCTTTGGTTCTTCCAGCGTCGAACAAGCAGATGGATGCAGCGACGAAGCTTTGCTCACAGCTTTCCTCCGGTTTTACCGCTTTGCAAAGCGATACGCCCCCCACTGGTCTTCAGATTCCTATGGACGACATTGCCCTAGATGACCGTGTGGGCCAGTCGCTTGGCTCTCGCCTGTTTGATGCGGACTTGCTGGGATACCCCTATGTATTTGTGCTCGGAAAACACTTTGACAAGACCGGCCAAGTGGAAATCCGACGTGTGGGTCAAGCTGTGCAATACGCTACGCTAGCCTAATCAATGTCAACAACGCCACGAGATCAACGGAGCATCTGTACGATAGCGTTGTGTCGTTGTAGTTTTGACAAGAGGGGTAGAGTACCCTGTCCGGAATGCTAAAAGACCAGCATGAGCAATCATAATGCCATTATCAATGCAGAAACGCTCGTCTGTAGCGAATACGCTACCCCCGCGTTCTTGGGCCATGATGCCCATCATTTCTTGGAGGCGCGCATTGCTTCCAACCCCACCCACAATCAGCACATCTTTGCTTCCAATATGTGCCATGGCTCTCTCTGTGATTTCCACCAGCATGGCAAACATATGCTCTTGCAGACTAAAGCATAGATCAGCAGGTGTTATAACATCTGCATCCCCATCCAGACACTCGACGGGTGCTACAGGCGCAGCTTGCTCCAGCGAATGTTGTGTGCTGCCGGACCATTGAAGTCCATTAGCGAGCGCGCCAACAGGAATATCACTGTTTGGTCGTGTAGTAGAGGGCTTGAAGCGAGCGTCTTTGGTGTATGCTTCCGTGGCACTGAGAATACCTGCTAGCGACACATCCATACCCTTGGTGCCATACGGCAAAGGGAAGAGGCGTTGCCCTTTCTTGGCCTCCTGCTCAATGTTATACCCAGGCGATGGGTCATTAGATAGCCCGATCACTCGCGCAAAACGATCCAGACAGTTACCGACGGCAATATCCAATGTTTCACCGAAAATTCGATAGCGTTGCGCAGAATAGGCAATCACTTGCGTATTGCCACCCGATACATATAGAACGATGGGATTTTGGGCGCCTGTGATAGTACGTCCCATTTCAATATGACCCACACAGTGATTTACACCCACCAGCTGCTTGTTATACATGAGTGCGAGCGTGCGGGCTACCAGAGACACTGCTTGAAGAGGAGCGCCCATACCTGGCCCTTTGGTGAAACAGATACAGTCCACTTCATCAAGGCTCTTGATACCAGCGGCCTTGACTGCCTCCTTCACAACACGCACAATCCAGTGCTTATGATGCTTGGCTGTGTCGCTGGGCAGAAACCCTTGGCCAGGGGGGGTGACGTAGGTATGACGAACATTGGATAAAATATCCACACGAGCCTGGTTAAGTGCCGCACCGGGCCCTTCTTCCACAGGTGGACTGTGTCGAACGATACCCGCTCCTAATTTATTCGCACTTCCTTCTAGCCCCAATGCGAGGTAGGGCCTCGACAAAGTAGGGAGTGGGTCTTGCCGCATTGTGGGGTCGACAGGGAACCAAGCCGAGTTGCACCTCCACTTCACATACCGGCTACAGTGGGCCTTCTACAGCGTCCGTACACTACGAGGGGCACTGTCCGTCGCATCATCCTCGTCCCAACCTAGCGAGTCTGCGTTCCCATTTTGCAGTGCCTCTTGGGCCGTAGAAATGATACTAGGGAGTCGTTGCGCCAATGCATTCATATCTCCGCGCCGCTTTAGAGAATAGGATATAGCCAAGTACGTTTCACGCGGGAATACGGGTGGTGATGATACCGTTGTTGACTCGCTCCAACCATCGGCATCCTGTTGAATACAAGCTGGATCTAATATCCACGAAAAGGAGAGAATGTCTCGTATAACTGACATCCTGCGTTTCGATGGCGAGGATGCCAATGCGGCAAAGGCACAGGCTCTCGTGAGAACTCGGAGAGGCGCGTTTGAGCTAGCATCGTCTTGCTGCACAAGAGCACAGAGTGACCGCATGATATGAAAGCAAATGCACCAGTGAGGTCCACGCGCACCCGCAGCAAGTGCATAAGCCTCAACAGCGAGCCTATACAACTGCAAGGCGTGACAAGCATCGCCCAGGGACACACAAAGGCCAGGGTTATGGGTCCACTGTGGTAAGTGCTACACAACATACAGCACATGTTTTCATGGCAGCATCATTGGATATGCCATCGCTCCATAGGCTTGCGTAGTCCTCCATGGGCAGGCGCGCTTTCTCAAAGCCTGCAGCAAGCATAGGCTCTGCCTCCTGTAGGGGTATATCGTCATACAAAATACAGCGGAGCGCAGTGTCGAGTGTTTCTTTGGCCGCGGCCGAATTCGAGTGTAGCAAGGCGGCCTTGTCTGGCGCGGGCGATGTTCGAAAGGTTGGTCTGCCATGACACCAGCGTACCTCCTCGCCAAGTACATTAAGTGTTTGAAGCAGGGCACATGACCAATCCCATGCATTCTTATACTCTTTTCTGTAATAAAATAGCGTGATAATAGCCTGAATACGTTGCGACGACCGGGTATTCATCTCCATCTCTGTGACGGAGCGCAGGGTTATGCCTTCGCAAAACCACTCATCCGTATCAACTTTTGCTGTATACGTGTCTCGAGCATGTAAAAACGCCTGCCTCATCCTCTTTTCCTTCCTTTCCTTTTTAGCTAGCCGCGCATCGTTGTCAGAATCGTCTAACGTGATACATAGAAGACCCTCCTCCCATTCCATGGTGGCAGGTGTCACACTCCTTTCACCTCCACATACGCGCTATGTCCGTGGCGGGGGAGAGTAGTGACGATGAGATTGACCTACTCGAGGCGCATATCAAAAGCGAGCTTGACCCAGAAATCCAAGAAAAAGTCTCTCTCATTGATAGAGAGCTCGAATTAATACAGTCGCAGATCGAGGATTTACAGAGTCGGCGCCAAGATCTGGAGGAGAAGCGGCACGCCTTATTCCAGGCTCGGCGCGAACGCGAGCAGCTTTCTGATGCCCAAGTTGTCGATTATACACACCAACAATTCCCTTGGAGCAAAGAGCTTCTGCGCCAAGCTCGTGAGGTATTCGGCATTCAAGAATTCCGCCTGTGTCAGGAAGCCGTGTGCAATGCCGTCATGGATCGTCGTGACAGTATTGTTGTGATGCCCACAGGCGCTGGAAAATCGTTGTGCTACCAGTTGCCTTGCTTGTTGGGCGATGCGCTATTCCTAGTAATATCGCCATTGATTGCACTGATGAACGACCAAGTGATGCACCTGCGAGAGCGACACATTCCCTGCGCTTTGCTTTCCGGCACCGTGCCCAAGGACCAGGCACAGGAGGTTTTGCGGCAAGTGCGCACCGGTTTGGATATGCCGCGTCTTCTTTACGTGACGCCCGAACGTATGGTTAAATCCAAGCAGCTTTTAGCAGCATTGCAACAGGCGTACGAGGCTGGTCGACTGGGTCGGATCGTGGTCGACGAGGCACATTGTTGCAGCATGATGGGCCATGACTATCGCCCGGACTACAACAAGCTCTCATTATGCCGAAAGCTATTCCCCCAAACACCTATCATGGGTCTCTCTGCCACTTTGGGTCGAACCACGTTGCAGGACGTTTTGCAAATTCTTGGGCTCCGAGAAACTACAGATCCGTCCCAGGCTACGGCACGCCGCACTGTGTACTTCCGTGCGCCTTTGCACAGGCCCAATCTCTACTACAGAGTCCTTTCGCGGTCTTCCAGCACGGTGGCCTCGCAAGCCCAAATGGTATCCTACATTCTTTCTGACCATGCCGATCAATCTGGCATTGTCTACTGCCTGAGCCGAAAAGATACCCACACGCTGGCACAAGCATTGGCGCAACAAAGTCATGGGCGTATTCGGACCGGCGTGTACCACTCTGATCTCGATGAGTCGGAGAAGCAAAGTGTGCATCGTCAATGGCGCACAGGCGATATCTCGGTCGTGTGCGCGACGATTGCGTTTGGTATGGGCATTGACAAGGGCGATGTGCGATTCGTGATCCACGCCTGCATATCCAAGTCGTTGGACGGATACTACCAGGAAACCGGTCGCGCTGGGTGCGTCGCTTTTGACTGACACAGACGCGACGGACAAACTGCGGATTGCGTTCTACTGTACAGACCGGGTGACATGTCTCGTGTGAGTGCGATGACGGCGGGCGAGGTGGGAGCCCAGCGAAAACGTACGCTTCAGATTCTGACGCAGTGTTTGCCATGGTGGACTATGCTCAATCAAGCCAGTGTCGACGGTCTTTGTTTGCGCAGTACTTTGATGATCCGGAGGGAGCGTCCCCTTGTGGTGCTTGCGATAATTGTGAACGTAACATGACAAACCAACGCACGGATGTATCGCTGTTCGCATGGAAGCTTGTGCGGGCTGCCGAACAGGTGCACCGCGAGAATGGGCGAGTGACCCTCACAGGGCTGGCGGACTTGGTCCGTGGCTTAAACCATGCACAGTTCCGCAAAGTGGACAGCAGCGGGATGCCCCACCCTACCAAGGTGCAACTGGATCTGGTCAGCTTGGGCGGCAAAGTCACTTTATCTCGAGAGGTGTGTGCACCGTACTTACGCAGGACTGTGAGCGCCTAGTGGTAGAGCTGCTCCTTCAAGGCTACTTGGCAGAGAGCTACCGTGCGTACACACTACTTACCACAGAGGCCACAGCGTACACGGTCCATGTCTATGTGGTGCCTGGCGGCAAAGCGCACTCGCTCAGTCACCTCAGCTTGGCGGAGGCCACGTCTTTAACGGATACAGTGTCCCTCGTGCTACAAGCGCCCACGTCCAAGAAGCAAAAGATTTAATAACTATACAGGTACAGCCATGACAGAGAGGTTGTCCATCAACGTATCCAAAGCATGCTCGAGCGAGGGTCCCGAGCACGATGACCGTGGGAGCGGAGCTGCCTCCGCTTGGTCCCCCTTCAAAGGTTCTGGCGACACAAACGTCCACAAGCACTGCGAGGCCAGTGTCTGCAGCGCGCCCAAGCTGGCTTTCATCGTTGACCGCCTTTGTGCCGCATCCGCCAGCGTATTTGCGCGCTGCAAGCGCATCCAGCCAATCGCCACACATGACAGCATATCCACCGGACCGACCGGGGAGGTGGTGTGATACCCTTCCGTGTCGTTCAGCAGGGCCACAAACTCACTCGCACCGCGTGTACGAGGCTGCATCGCCACTAGCGCACGCGCCATGTGTCGCGCCTGTGGCACATGGCCCGCGGCCAGCGCAAGCACACCGTGCGCCACCACCAGCTGCTCGGCGGCCGGCGCCGTGCGAGGGGGGCACTCCTTGGTGAGTGTGCCAAGCTCTTTTTGGAGCTGGTTCAGCGAGGCACCATCGGAAATCACATCGAGCACCATCGGTCTTAGACACGTTTGTGCGCTGGTGCTGTCACTGGCACGCATCATACTCGCCAGCAATGTCGTCCAGTACGACTGGAGCGACTCGGCGCGGAGAGCCTCCATCAAGTTGCTCAATGGCGACACGGACACAGGGCCCTCTGTGTCGCTGGCTTGGCGCACATGGGCCCAAGCGACGGGAAGCGGTAGACTCAAGATCGACGCCAAGCGACGACGCACCTCGTCGCTCACTTTACGCTCATCCACCAGCGCCACACCCGCTGAACGCCAGAGGCGTACCGCACGCGATGTGACCCAGGGAATATAGGCACGGCGCGCGGCATTGTATTCAAGTAGAGCGAGAAGCAGCTGCTCGTCCACCGAGAACCCATACAGCACACGGTGCCGCTCCAGTGCCAGCACCGTTTGCCAGCAACATAACTCTCCATTACGAGAAGCATCGCCCAACGACAGCTCCATCTCACCACGGCGAATAAAGGCACGTCTGGCTAGCAAAGCAGCGGTGGGATCCACAGCATACGTCCACATAGAGCGAACGCCTGGGATATGAACAAGCAGGAGAAGCATGCTCTGCCACACGAGACTCAAGCTGAGACCCCACGAGGAGGTGGGGACACGCAACTGCGTCCCTAGCGCGTGGTAGGCGCGGCTCGCTTTTTCCAGCGTCATTAGAGGCGACGAGGCGACATGTTCCATCGGCGACGGCAAAATGGCGGTGACAGGCTGGGCCGACTGCAGCTTCTTGGCTTGATATACGCTGCGTTTGCGCAGCGATGCACTGACACGGTGAAGCAGCACCCACAACAGCGCCAGTAGGCCCAGGCCCAATGTCACCCACTGCAGTAGTTCGACCATGAGCGTAGAAAGCGGCACATGGTCATACGGATGCGGCTCCAACAGGTAGGGCGTAGCACGCTTCACCAGCTGATGACTGGCGCCCAGGACACGCACCTGCGACGAGGTGGCCGACGATGCCGCATGACCCCAATCAGCGTGGCGGCCCATAAAGGTAAGCCCCGCAAAGGCACCAAACATGTAGCGGGCTGCCTTGGACGCACGTTCCGGCTCTGCCGAGTCGGACAACGCCGAGTCGTCCGCATCATCGCCATCATCCGAATCATCGGCCATGTCATCGCCCTCTTCAGGGATGGAGCGTGGACTGGCATCGCCATGCACCACATCCATCGGGGGATGCGCCGAGTGAATCTTCTCCATTTCAGCGGCAAATTGAGCAAGAAGCTCTTCACCACCGTCTAGACTGCGGATCAGCATATGCAGACCAGCCACTTCGCGGCTTAGCTGAACTTCGCGTGACTTGAGGTAGCAGATGTACTCGGTCGCCTTGGTCAACACGGCCGCTTTGCTGAACTTGGTCGCAGCCGCGACACCATCCACCAGCTCCTCCGCCTCTGCCTCGGCCTTGCCACGACGGCGCTTGCGGCGGCCGTCCCGCGGCCGCATTTCCCGCAAGGCAGGCACAACGTCACGGAGACCTGCAATGCGGTCATTGATGTTGCTGCGGTACCGGCGCTCAATGGCATTGTGCGCTGTCTTCTTCGACCACGGCGACGAATCGTCGCTAGGTCCGGTCTTGGGCGTGGTACTCGCACGGCGTGACGTAGTGGCCGAGTTCGACGACGACGCACGGGTCAGCTTGGGCCGCGCCGACACCGTTTCAGGCGCCCCAGACGAGCGCAGCCGCAACAGCGCCGAGCGAGCATCCACATTCGAGCCTGGCTTCATGCGAATAGGGGCCAGGAGAGCGTCCTCCGTCGCCTGACCAGTCATAGCCGACGAGGTAGACGAGACGGGAGATGTGGGCGAGTGAGCAACGTTCGTTGGCGATGGCACGGACTCTGGTGCGGTGGACACCGAGGAGGTTCGCACTGTAGGTACCTGTGCCAACGTGTGCAAGGGAGCCGCGACACCCGGCGCTGGCGAACAAAAGGCAGGTTGGGTCAGCGAAGCCGTAGGTTGGCTCATGGAATCCGCCCCAAACATGGGCATGACCGGGACAAAGTCGACCGAGGCCATGTTGAACATGGGTGCGGGCGCCGGCTGCGTGAACAGAGGCGGCGACGAGGTGTCGATGCACTCGGGGGACTCATTCCGAAGAAGGAAGTCCTGGAAAGCATGAGGACTATTTTCCGTCTCACTGCCCGAAGGTCCGCAAGATCCGGAAAAGTCCGTCAAGGAGTCGTCCGTAAACGTATGATCCACGTCGTGAATGAGATTCGTGAGGAACAGGTCAGGCAGGTCCACCGATGGCCATGGCTTGGGAGAGGTTGGCATCCCCGGCGCTCCCTTCCAAGTCTTGGCGTCTTCGTATAGTGATCGCTCCATGGTAGGGTCAAAACCTCCCAGCTTTCGCCAGGAATCCATGGGGTCCATGGCCAAGACAGGTGGCGCCACTTGGGGGTCCGACGAACGACCAAAATCAGCTGTTTCGCGCCTCCACTCGCTCACGTGATAGGAGACCTGGTGGGGCGTCCAACGCGGCACGAGCCGCCTGGCGCTCGGTGCACAGACGTGCCAAAGCCTCGTCCAAGTGCTGGGAAAGTAGGTCTGGTGTGAGTACGTGTAACGCACCTGCTTCGCTCAGCGCCTGCTTGTATTCTTGGTTCGCTTCGTGGACATCGCGTTCCAGATCCGCGAGGGCTTCCATCTGTGGTCAGGAACAGATACATACTTGCGCCTCTTCACTTTGATCGGTCGCAGGTAGCTCCTGAATACGCTGCTGCACGTCCTTGGCTTGCGTAATGAGGTCGTTCACCAGCTCGTCACGACTCGCTGCCATGACGTCCGGCGCCAGGCCTTCCGTGTTTCCAAGCGTGGTCAATGGGACCTGAGGATGGACCTGCTTATGACTTGCTTTTCGAGAAGTATAGGCAAGGGCCGAGGCCATGACCTTTAGTAGTGTATCGAGAGAGTCTTCGAGCTCGGTCAGCGCGTGCATAACGTGCGTCGTCAGCCAGAAAACAGGTGGAGCGCCCGCCTACGACAGGGGGCCACGTGGTGGAGACCCTGGCCGGGCGAAGGTACGTACATACAAGCTATAGGACAACCGAGGGTTTGGGCTCCGGCGTTGGCGCGCCGTCAACAAAGCATTGGGGCTAGGAGGCGTAGATGTAGCCGCGAGATGCATCGTGGAGTCACCTTCTTACTCGCGGCTTAGCGAGCTCGTTGGCTCGCGAGTGGGGCTGCTGTTTAGGGCGCCTGTGGCCACAGGGAACGAGGAGCGCGAGCCCGTATCGGTGAAAGAGCCGCCACTCGTCGACAAGCGGTGCGAGTTCGACGGGCTGTGAGAGAGGCCCATGGGCGTCCCAGGGGAGGCCGAGCTTAGGGCGCCAGGAATCGGCTGGGCCGTGCTTCCCACGTGGGGCCCAGGGCTGGCCGCAGCATGTGGCACCATCTCGGGGTTGGGGATCGCGGTGCCGACCGACTGCTTCGGTGCGCGACCCGCCTTGGAAAGGGCATAGTCACCTGAGTCAAAGTACTTGCGCTCCTTGAGCTTGTTGGCTAGTAGGTCCTTGCGGTCCGGCAGCTTGCCGTACAGGCGGAACACCTTCTGCTCCTCCTCGCTCAAAGACTGGCACCGAGTTAGCATTCTGACAGACCTACCGAAATATCAATCTTATTTTTCTGGTGGGGAAGCATGCTGGCGTGCCTTCAACTACCGCCGCGTCACGGTCGATCGGCCCAGCACCCTTGGCCAAGCGGGAGCGGCGCCTGGGCGCCACCGCCGCCCCAGGCGCACGCGACCTGGGCACGTGCTTGCGTGGGTCCGCCGGTCCCGGCCGAAGGCGGGTGTTGCCAGCACGGAACGCACTGGCCCGAGCCCACCCCGCCGACGCCCCTTCCACCTTTGCATCCATTCTCTCGTCATCATGTCGATCCCCGTGCCGCCCAGCTGGAAGGACCTCGGTAAGGCCGCCTCCGACATTCTCGGCAAGGACTACCCGATCCACGGCTCCACCCTGGAGGTGAAGACGCGCACGCCCTCGGGTGTGACCTTCAAGGTGCTTGGCCTGCACGACAACAAGTCGTCGACCATCAGCGGCGACCTGGAAGCGAGCTGGGCTGACCGCAAGAAGGGCATTGCCTTCACCCAGGCCTGGTCGACTGCGAACGTGCTCCGCAACCACATTGAGCTGGAGAACCACGTCGCCAAGGGCCTGAAGCTCGAGGTGATCTCGACCCTTGTGCCTGAGAAGCAGGCCAAGAACGCCCTGGTGGCGCTCACCTACAAGGCCCCTGGTGTGCATGTGCGCAACTTTGTCGACGCCTTCAAGGGTCCTCTGCTGACCGCCGATGCTGTGGTGGGTCGTGACGGCTTCCTGTTCGGTGCTGAGGCTGCCTACAGCGCCAAGGACAAGAAGCTCGCCCGCTACAACCTGGCTGCTGGCTTCCACGCCCCTGAGTACGCTGTGACGCTGCACGCGCTCGGTAACCTGTCGACCTACAGCGCCTCGTACTACCACCGCGTGAACGCGGACATCGAGGCTAGCGCTCGCGCCACCTACGACTCGAAGGCTGCCAGCAACGTGAACCTCGAGGTCGGTACCAAGACCTACCTCGACAACGCTGCGTTCATCAAGGCCAAGATCAACAACTCGGGTATCCTGGCCCTCGGCTACGCCCAGGCCCTGCGCCCCGGCATCAAGGCCACCTTTGGTCTGGCTCTTGACACGCTCAAGATCTCGTCGGGCACCACGGACGCCAGCGCCCACAAGATCGGCGCTTCGCTTGCCTTTGAGGCCTAAGTCGAATCGTAGTCGTCTGGTAGACCCCCCAATCTCTCTCGGCCTACGCCACGTGCTGCACTGACGCCCCACGACCACGCTTGCCGCGATGCACGGGCGCGTGCTGACGCCCACGCTGGCGTTCCAGGAGGCGCGCGAGGCATGTGCGGACCTCGCTGCGATCTTTGCAGCATCGGAGCTACACATGGCGATGCCAGAAGCCGCCCTGCTCGGTGAGCAGGCCCGCATCCATTACGACGAGCAGGTCCGGGTGCGACTGCACCTGCGCCTGCCGTCTTTGCCCAGTCGCTTACCGGCCCCCCGCGAGGCTCTCGAGAAGGTGTGTGTGTTGGATGCAGCAATGAGGCAGCGCCTGCCACCCAGCCTCGTGGCGCTGCTCACAGCGCTACAGCTGCGTGTGCAGACCACGTTCCACACATCGTCGGCGTCCCCGCTCAGTGTGTATACGTGGCAAGGCCTCGGTGCACGCACAGACTTTGATCTGCGTCGATGGAATGATACCAGTGCGTCAGATTCTAGCGTACGGCCTCTGAGCGACGATACAGAGCCGTCGGGTATGATGTACGATACAGCGACCAAAGCATGGCACATTTACTGGCACTGTGATTTGGCCATATCCTACTTAAACGCGCGCGGGAGCGATGCGGAGCTACGTATCGATGCGGATTTGTGCTTGCGCCTCGATCTAGGCACGCTCGCTGCGCAGTCGGATGCGCCACGGCCCCAGACCCCGTTCCACTTCACGGCCCACTCGGTGCACCCATGCATGGTGTCTAGCGATGCGTACATGACCGACGCCGACCTGCTTGGCGAGCTTGCTAGCAGCGTCAAAATCCCGGATGAAACGCCCGAGCAGCGGCACGACCACCTGGCGAGTCAGCTCACGTTGCTACCGGCCTCTATGCTGGCCCCCGGCGTCCTGGGCACCGATGTGGTAGCGCCATGGAACGAAG
Source organism: Malassezia equina (assembly GCA_029542865.1). NCBI lineage: Eukaryota > Fungi > Basidiomycota > Malasseziomycetes > Malasseziales > Malasseziaceae > Malassezia > Malassezia equina. Next base: position 1,109,693 of record CP119901.1, read on the forward strand.
CTTTGCAGCTGGCACAGCGCATGCGGCGCGCCAAGGAGCTCGAAGCGGTGGCAATGGCTAGCGATGCCGATATCGCGCTCAGTTCATGGTCCAGCCCCCCTAAGCCCGCAGCCAGCAGCATGCTTCGTACATCGTCCCAGCCCACGCCGGGCGATGTGCGCACCGCGCCGGAGGATGCTGTGGATGTGCCAACACTAGCCCTGAGTGGCCTGGTGGCCCTTCGTCGTACCGCCCATGTGGATGTGTCCGTGGGCTCGCTGGTCACGGTGCGTATGCGCGCCCTGCCACGTTTGTATCCGACACAGCGCGGCGCACGCGCGCAATTGGTGTGCGTTGAGCTGGAAAGCACGTCGCACAATACGACGTTGGTGCTGCACAACGTCTCTATGCATATACTGGGCCCAGCCCAGCGGAGCACTGACGCCTCTTTGGAGCCAGACTCGGACGACGTGCACATTTGCGTGGAGCCGCTGGGCGAGGCGCATGGCTTTCCCCTACATCTAGGACCGCACAGTCAGCACAATTTGCTGTACACTGTGCGTGTACAGTGTGCGTACATGGACGCGAATAGCGCGGTGGAAGCACTCAGCACATGGATGCCTTGTCGTCGCACACGTGTTGTGCTTCACGGCACGCCTGCGCGCAACAAGGAGTCTACCCAAAGTACGTGCATGTCTGAATGGAATGGCACCATGGACCTGCGTCTTGCGCAGCTGGACGTTCAACGTGCGATGGTCGCCGAGCAGGCCGTGCGTCGCGCGGCCGGTGCGAACGATGCAAGCCAGGCCGCTGTGGCACGTACGATGCCGGCGTACGATCGTGCGCCGCCGCCGCCGCCCAAACCATGGCGTGCATGGACGCCGATTACGCCCACGACTGCTGCCCTCACCAACGTGCGCCAAGCGCCAGCATGGAGCCAAACAGACGCGAGCACACCTGGTTGGGATTCCGTCGTGATGGCCTCGGCGCATGCCGCAGTACTGGCGCAAGTGGACGTGACCCAAGGTCCCTCGACGTGGGGACTCGCTTGTGTGCACTTGCACGTGTCGCTCTCTCATCTGGGCACGCAAACTGCTGATGTGGAAGTGCGGTGGCTCGCGGACCCTCACACGGCACGTCCCGGCGTTCTGCTGCCGGAGCACCCCAGCGTGTGTGTAGGCCGCCTAGCACCCGGCCAAACTCGTGCAGTCGAGATTTCGCTGCATGTGCTCGAGGCAGGCTACCATGCGTTGGGCCACATCGGCGTGCACGATCGGACGACAGGGACTGCGTGCGTATTGCAGCACGTGGGGGCGGCGTATATCGCTACGGAAGACGGCTCAACAGCGACCTGAGCGCGGTCTCGTGCAGTGCGTCGCGGGCTTCCCCTTCGGCGAGGCGCTGCGCTGCCGCCAAAATACGCGCACGCTGTGCCTCGTCGCAGGCAAGGAACGTGCGCACAAACTCGGCATCGATCACGCCGCATGGCGGCGCCTCTCGCGTGTCGGTACGCAGCGTGCGCCACGCGGACCACGGCACGCCATCTACGCTACGCACTTCGTTGTCGAGGGCCTCTTGTAAACAACTCAGCACGAGCGCATCGTTTGGCGCTAGGTCCGTCAGCATACCCACACCGCCCGCGGCTGCAGCCACATAGACACAGCCGTCCCTCGCACGCACGATCCGATGGATCATATCGCCATAGTGGAATGCTGTCGTGCGCCGCATCACATGCGACCATACCTCATGCGTGCGGCTCTCATGCCATGCCAAACGCTGCGCCACAAACACATTCATGGCAATGTCAGCGCCCACATACTCTTGCGCCGCTGCATCATACACGCCCACAGCAGTCGTCCAGTACGGATCCAGATCGCGCGCAAGCTCGCTCAAGGTGCCATCCTCCTGTACACGCAGCACGGTCAGCGAGTGCATCGCATCACCGACCACGATGATGGATTCGTAGGCGGCCAGGCAACTGGCCATGAAGGCACAACCCCAGCGCGCCACTTGCCGCATACGCCGCGTCTCTGTGTCCCAGGTGTAGGTGTGGACTTGCGCATCGACCGCAGCCACAATGTACTGGTGCACCAGCGCCACACCCAGCACATGGCCCGGCACGTCCAGCGCGCCTAGCAGCTCCATCTGCGTGCCGTCAAGACGGGCGATGACGATGCGCCCCGACGTGGGCACCGCGCCAGCGGCCGTCACGTAGCCTGTACCAAGAAGGATGCGCTCTTCCTTCTCTTTGCGTGCCACATGCACGCAATTCGGGCGCTCACGCACAGGCAGCGGCATCGTAGATCGCCGCTCGAGCGTCGTACGATCGTACAAAACGACACGACCGCGTGCCGCCTCCTCGTCCCACACGGTCACCACGGCATGCTCAGCAGCCACACTCAAACTGGTGGGCGCCTCGGTGCCTAGCGCCGCAGTAACGATATGATCGTGCTGCACGCCCGTGACGCCATGCAGCGCAAGTCGCGCGTCAGCGAGCACGGCGCAATGCAGCGCCGACGTGTGGGGCAGGTGCACACGCACCAAAGCGTTCACGGCTCGCGCCGGCCACGGACTGTACTGCCACTGTCCGCCCACGGCATACAGCAGCCCGGCATCCGCACGCGTGTGAAGCAAGAGTCCGGTGCCTCGGAGCCCTAGCCCATCGAGTGCACAAAGCTCGCACCGCACTTGAGAACCACGCAGCTGCATCGTATGCACCACCTTGTCGCCATCCAGCACTAGCACGCGGCCATCCACTGTGCCAAGAACGAGCTGGGGTTGGGTATCAGGCGTCCATGCGTGAAGACGTACGCAGGACGGCACACTACGCGCAGCGGGCGCCCAAGCTTGCTGCCGAGTAAGGGTAGGCAACGCCACACGGAGCACCGTAGCGTCCCAAAAGCCGATGAGCGCCTCTTCACCCAGCCACACGCACGCAATGTCAGCATCAAAGACGTGCTCATGCACAAGGGTCAAGCCACTTGCCGCGTCCGCGTGAAGCAGAGCCACACGCCCGCCACGCATGCCCACGAGCACTGAGCTGTGGGATGCATACGCTGCCACAATCTCCGTAGCAGGTGTGTAGGTGTGCGGAGGATCCGTGTGCCACATCACCTGGGTGCGTGTCACTAGCAAAGCGTGTCCATGGACGCCAGCCGCGTACACAACGCGGCCAGGCACGACACTGCGTGGCTGAAGCGATGCATCGTAGACATGAGCCTCGTGCGCATAGACAGCCACTAGCGCCACGGTATAAGAACGCGCGGAGCTGTGATCATGGCATGCAAACAAGTCCACACACCCTGGCGCCGCGCCGTCCGCTTGAAGCACGGTAGGTAGGGCATGGGACAGCAGCTGGAGGCAGTATGTAGGCGAAGCGCCACAAGCGCGCAACAAGCGTGGTGGCGCCGCGGGACCAGCAGCGGGCGCGGCCATGGCAAGGTCCAACACAGGCCCCGCATGCGGCCATGTATGAATGGTGCGCCAGGTCGGGTGCACAAGGCCCAGAAGCGAGTTGCCGGTGGCACTGGCGAGCATGACAATGTGGTCGCTCAGCGGCGTCAGCGCATGAGGGCCCGTGGGCACAGGCAGATGCTCCGCCAGCCGCCGGAGAGAAAAAGGTGCGTCGCTCGATGCCGAAGAAGCCCAGGGACCTTGCAGCCACGTCAACGTACCGTCGGCCATGGCAAAGAGCACAGGGTAGGGCGCCGCGGGAAGCACGCAAGCTGCCACGACCTGGCCGCCATCGTCAAGGCGAATATGAGACAGCGCAGGCACGGACGGACGCGCGCGCTTCGCCGCAGGCTTGGATCGCGCGCCGCGCGCTGGCATCGCGGGCCGCGGCACAAGAAAGATACTGTGCTCACAAAAAACCAGCACACCGCCGCCCGCAGCGGCAGGCAAAGCAAGAAGATAGTGAGCGCCAAACGCCTCTGACTCAGTAATGGGCACCACATGCGTTGAGGCACCACCGCCCACCGTCTGCCAAGGCACAGGACGCAGCGTTTTGCGTGCAGCATCGATGCTGTGAAAAGTCAGCACGGGCTGCCCGTGCGTTTCGTCGGCCGTGGATATCGTGAGCAGGGCCACCACTGGGGGCATAGAAGGCGTGCGAGCCAGTACAGCACTGGCTACAAGGACCACATCGTCCAGTCTGGGTCAGTGCATCCCACGTACCGGGCATCCCATGTCTGGGCCGTATCCAGCGAAACGAGGCGGACTTGCCCGGTGTATACATGCGCCATAGCATAACGCCCTGGTGCCCCGCTCGAGCCGGGAAGCTCTGCCACGAGGCCGAGTCCCAACTCGGCCGCCCTAGGCCCGGCGGCGTGCAAGTCCCACACATGCACCGCGCTCACATCCCATGCACCACGCGGCTCCAAGTGCACGATACGTGGCGTGGGATGGTCTGTGAGAAGCAGCAGGCTATCTGGCCCACGAGGACGCCGTACCGCCTCGATCGCAAGGACACGTGCATGCAATCCAACGACCCGTACACACACAGGGGCCGCTTCGTGGCCGGTAGGCGTAGGCGTCTCGTCGTCCAGCGTATAGAACGATAGGCCCGCATGGTGGGCTAAGCACAGGTACGTATTTCCATGCCACCATTCGTGCACGGCGACGCCAGCCACGGCCGCCGTGCTCGGATGGAAGCGCGACAACCACCGCATGAGCGGGGGTGGGTCGAAGCGGAGGTCCACAAGTGGAGGTTCTACCCTATGTGAGAAAGCCCCGCCAGCGCGTCGCACTCGCACGCTCGCGCGACCGGATCTCGGAATCGATGCGAGCCTGCTCGGCACGAAACTCGGCCTCTTGTACGTAGGTGGCATGCGCCGGGCGCGCGAGCCAGTCGCGTGCGGCATACAAGTCGCCGTGCATGCGCAGCGCTTGCGCCTTGCGGAAGCTGTGTGAGCAAACGCATGCACGTACATAGCTTTGGCATTCGTTGAATCACTGGCAAGCGCCTGGTCACACACCTCGATCGCACGATCATAGCGCGCGAGGGCAAGGAAGCATGCGGCCATCTGCGTGAGCGAAACAGACACATACATTGGAGCGCACTTGACTCAGATGCCGTTGAGCATCTTGCACGCTCGTCGACGCGGAGGATGGGGGCGCTAGGCCTGGCACAGCGCCTGTGTCCAAACCGGACAAGTGCTGCCTTAGTATATTATACGCACCAGCACTGCATAGTAGTACGCACGCAATGCACCTGTATAGTCGCGCTGCTTATACATCGCATTCCCCGCCTGCTTGTGCTGGATGCCCTGCGCCAGGCGCACGGCCGTATCGCGAGGCGATGGCGACATACGCGAGCCAACGGCCAAGTGGAGGCGTGGAGGCAACAGGGCGACGCGGCAGAACGCCCCGTCGCGTTCCACCGGCATGGTGTGGCTCGCAGCGCCGCACATCAGTGTGGGCGGCGCTGGCCATGCTGCGGCCTTTTTTGATGCTGTGGAACAGCATGTGTATGCGGATTTGCCACCCCTTGTTTTGGAGGATGCGTTGCGCCAAGTGAGCGCGCCCGTGGCCTCCACGGCCTCGGCGCACGACGCTACCGATATCGCGACGCGTCTCCGGGCGCAGAGCCATGATCACGATGCATGGCATACATGCACTGCCTGCATAATCGCACAGCCTTCCTCTGCGCCGGTTCTCGCACCTATGGTGCTCCGTCGTATCCAGGACGCAGCGGCGCCGCTGCCCGACGTGCTAGACGCGTTGACCGCATTGCTACGTCCCCAGCCGGACGCCACATTCTGGCAGCAAGCAGGGCATGCGCCGCTGTCTGTGCTCATGCACCTTCTTGCGCATCCACGCCTCGATGCCGTGCCGCCGCGTTCGCTGTACCACGCACTGAGCGCGCTGCTCGACGCCCTGTCTGCCTACTCGCCAGCTGCGTACGAGGAAGGTTTGAAAACGCTCATGCACGACTTTCTTGAAAAGCGCCAGGGTGCGCATATACCCACCGACGTGCGCACGACCTACTTTCTCCTCGGCGCTCAACTGCTGGAGCAGCGCGTTGTTGCAGCATGGGATGCCACGCTCCAGCATCGGAGTGCGCGTGCATGCACAAAAGGTGATCCCAGTGTATCGTTTGTGCTGAATGTGTACGCGCCTCGCCTGGTTACGTCCATGGTGCATCATCCACGGCTGGTCCGCCTCGTGGGCCTCGCCCTGGCCCACGATGCTGTCAAGACGGCCAATGTGTGCGTGGCATTGTCGCATACCACGACACGCGTCACGCAGCTGCGCAAGCGTATCGCCGACCACGAGGCGCCGGACGCAGACGAGTCGCTGTACCGCGCGGCTTTGGCCGACCATGGCACCCTGGCTGCGCCCATCACGTCGCCGCAGCTATGGACGCACGTCGCGCTGCTGCTCGGCAGCGACGAAGCACGTACGGCCCCGATCCACTTGGCCGCGTACTTTCTACGCGCACTGTCCTTGGTGGCGCCTATGTACCCGGCGCCCGTGGTTGAGGCACATACCCCGCGTGCTCTTGCCAACGAAGCGTCGCCTGCGTTCGTCGCGTTCCGGACCTGTGTGACCAAGGCGGTGATTGGCACACGTCAGGCTCTAACGATGATGGCGGAAGTGTTTCCGCCCACCACAGCGCACCTGATAGCCATGGCGCCGCGGTTGCGTGCTGTATGCTTGGAAGCAGCGCCGCATTTGAGTATTTGTGCGGCGCCTGCGCTCATGCAAGGCATGGAGAGTTTGCTTCAAGCTTTGTGTGATCCATCGTACTCGCGCTTTGAGATGCTGCATACCTTGTGGCTCGAGGAGCGTGCGGCTGCCTTGGACGGTACGCAGCGGTGGATCTCGCTCTTTTTGTTCGCCACGCAGCATGTATCGTGGACGTGGCCGCTCGCTCGAGCTGGTGTGCGCTTGATCGACGATCTGGTGCATGTGCTGTGTGATCGAACGGTGGGCGTGCTTCTTCCCTACATTCCTTGGGGCACACTGGCGGATGGGCCACGCGTGCTGGCGCTTTGGACAGGTCTAGCACAGTGTGTCGCTACGATATTTGCACAAGTGCCGGGATGGTCTCGTACAGGTGACCGACAGGCGATGCTGCCGTACCTAGCGCATGTTCCTGCGCTGGCTTCGTACATGGTCCAAAGTGCCGAGCTGGCCAGTCGTGCCACCGAGCTGGAAGGCCTGCAAGACGGTGTTCAGACGGCGCTTCTGGCGCCGCTGCATGAGGCCGTCGCGTGGCTGCGTCTCAATCATGCCGAGCTATTGCAGCAGTTGTTTGATTATTTGCGTCGTACCCTCAAGGTCCTTAAATTGCACGGCGTCCGTGTGCCGCCTGCGTTTCAGACGCAGGTCGCCGACTTTCTTACGCAGCAGCTCGCGATTCCTGATGTGCAGGAGCGGCGCACCCTATTAACCACGCCGCAAATGGAGCTGCTGCTCGAAGAGTGCCGCGACGTGAGCGAGTCTGCCAAGGCGCCTAGCGCACCGCGGGCCTCGCCCACGTTGCGGCAGCAAACCCTGCCATGGGCCCCTGCACGGCCTGCGCACACCGCTCGTGCACCGACGCAGGTCGTGGATCTCACGCGTGAGTCACCGTCGCCCTCCGCGTTCCACAAAGCGGCGCATACCCCGGCTGGCGCACCACGCAGTGCGCCTCGTGTGCGCTCGTCTACTGGCAAATTGGCCCAACTGCGCAGCGAGTTCCAGCTCACTCGGACCGCTGCCCGAAAACCGCATGCGCCTCGCCGAGAGTTTGAGCCGGATGAGCCGCGTGCGCCACTGGCAATGAGCAGTGTCACAGGCGCCATTCGTCCGCCGCCGGCGCGTGTGCCGCCCCCACCCGACTCGGACACAACGAGTGAGAGCGAGAGCGAGGGCGAGGGTGATTGCCGTGGTCTCTCGGCGCTGGCCTCGCCACCCAAAGCCAAAGCGCCGGTGGTGCGTCGTCGTGTGCAGCCGATGGTCGATCCAGCGCTGCAGGAAACGATGCGTCGTGCCGAGGACGAGCAGCGTCGTCGCCGCTTGCGCACGCTGCCCTCCATGGCGCCTCTGCATGAAGGTCTTGTGCGATGGGACATGGCGTCGCAAGCGCCGACACCGCCCTGCTGCTTGGACGGCACGCCGTTTCCATCGACTTTGCCTCAATGGGCCCCTACGGCCGATGCGTACATGGCGCGTTTCGGTGCATTGCTCTCCCTCGAGGCATGGGCCCAGTTCCAGCAGAGCTGTGAGCAGCGCAAGGAGGCGCCCAGTGTGGATGTACAGTATGTGCGACAGCGCCGCGTCGACAGCTTTGTGCAGCTGGAGCTGGTGACCACCAGTGCCTTGCCGACTCAACTTAGTCTCAGCGATACGGACGTACTATGCCTGGAGCTTTCGGAGCGTGCCTTTGAGGTGGTGGGTGTCGTGTGTCGCGCCAAAGCCAGTGCGACCGATGCGCGTGCGCTCGAGGTGGAACTTCGGTGTGCGCATGCAGCGCTGCAAGCCGCGCTGCCGTACATATCCGAGCGCGGCTGGCGTCTTCGCAAGTTGCTCACGCTCACCACACTGCGGCGTGAGTATGCAGCGCTAAGCAGTATGCCCGACTTGCTGCTCTCGCAAGACCTGCTACAGGCGCGCGTCGCACCGCGACCGGAGGTCTCTGACGAGGATCGCGAGCAGGCAGCGCGTGCCTATTCGCTCAATGCGCCGCAGGCCCAGGCGGTCGTCGCAGCGATGCGCACCACAGGCTTCTCTCTGATTCAGGGGCCGCCCGGTACCGGTAAAACGAAAACCATTCGTGCTCTGGTGGCGTCATACCTCGCGCGGCATCGATCTGCGCGGGGCACTCATGCAAAGATTCTGCTATGTGCGCCGAGCAATGCGGCGATAGATGAGTTGGTGGCGCGCCTCAAGCATGGTGTTGAGGTGCATGGCGAGCGGATCAAGCCGCGTCTCGTTCGACTAGGTCGTGAGGAGGCGGTGCATCCCAGTGTGCAAGATGTGACGCTGGATGCGCTGGTGCGCAGTACGGACACTGGCCGACCGATCGCCGAGGTGCAAGCGGAGCAGCGGCGTGTCGAAGCGCAAGCCCACGCAGCACGACAGCAGCTCGCGGCCAGCGGCTCCGGTGCCCAAGCGCGTGAACACCAGCGCGAGCTCAATGAGTTGGCAGATCGCCTCCTGGAGCTGCGCGAAGAGGTGCAGTCGCTCGAGAGTCGGCAGCGCCGATCGCTGCAGCGCACGGATGCAGGGCTCTCGTTGGCACGCAAGCAAGTGCTGGACGAGGCAGAGGTGGTGTGTGCGACACTAGCGAGTGCCGGGCACGAGTCTCTGTATGCGTATACCTTTGATACGGTCGTTATTGACGAGGCAGCACAGGCCGTCGAGCTGAGTGCGCTGATTCCACTGCGGTACGAGTGCCGCCGGTGCATTCTGGTGGGCGACCCCAAGCAATTGCCCCCCACGGTGATCAGTACGGAGGCAGAGCGATGTGGCTACGCCCAGTCCTTGTTCGTGCGTTTGTACGACGCAGCACCGGACCGTGTGCATCTGCTGTCGATCCAGTATCGTATGCATCCCAGCATCAGCCAGTTTCCCTCAGCGGCCTTTTATGCGCGGCACTTGCGCGATGGCCCGGACATGGCCGAGGCCACAGCGCAGCCGTGGCATGCGGTGCCGCTCTTTGGTCCATTTCGGTTCCTGGATGTGCGCGGCACCGAATCCACAGGCCGGGGGCACTCGTTGCAAAATACGGCCGAGGCACAGGCCGCGATGCAGGCCTACGACGCCTTGCAGCAGGTGGCCGGGCAGAGCCTCGCTGGGCGTGTGGCGTTCATCAGCATGTACAAGGCGCAAGTGGAGCTCCTACGCTCGCTGTTTGTGCAACGCTACGGACGCGCGAGGGCGGACCATGCCGACTTTCGCAGTGTGGACGGGTTTCAAGGTCAAGAAAAAGATATCATCTTTCTCAGCTGCGTGCGTAGCAACAAGGATGGTATCATGGGTTTCTTGAGCGATCAGCGCCGCTTGAATGTGGCATTAACGCGTGCACGAAGCAATATGATCGTGCTAGGGCATGCCACGCATCTGTGTCATGATCCCGTGTGGCGCCGCCTCATTACAGAGGCGCGTGAGCACCAGTGCTGTGTGGAAGTGACGCCGCATACGTTTAAGAATGGTCTTATGGCGCCTGGGCCCCGCTCATCACCCACACAGGCACAGCCTGCGCCGCCTCGGCAGAGCACAAGACCTGCCGTCACGGCGTCGGCCCCTGCGCCCGCGTCTCAGCCGCGTGCAAAACAAAGTGCTACGCCATCGCCGTCATCAAGCACCGAGCCTTTGAGGAAGCGGCCTCGCGTAGAGACCGCGGCTCGTACGCCCCATGCGCCGCCCAAAGTCGTGCCTGCCGCCTCGCGTTTGAAGCCGCAGGCGGGCGCCCCACGGACAGCCCCCCCAAAAGTCGTTCCTTCAGCCTCGCTGCTAAAACGACCCGCTGTGCCGCGGCCCCGGCCTAGCACCACGCCGCCGGCCCAGGCGCCCACACCGCCTGCGGTGGGCCGTGCACAGCCCACGTGGCTTCGCTCCGCACGTCCACCGACCCTGCCGAAAAAACCTTAGCGTGGCGACGCGCCCGGCGTGGTAGGCAGATCGTTCGAGCTAGGCGAGTCATGCTCGCATACACTGTGATGGGGCGATAGAATAAACGTAGCATCCGACGAAAGCATAGGCAAGTCGTCCGATACCAGACTCGGACTGCGTGCTTGCGAGGAAGGCCACGCCATGGGGAAATGGCTGGGTGTATGCACGGCGTGATTGGCGCGCAGGAGCGCAGGGAGGAGGGCATTCGTATCTTCGCAGGGAGGCAGATGGGCATGGCGTCGCATGGTATCAAGACTCGCACTGATGTGCTGAAACCATGGCGTGACGGTGCGCACATGCTGGGTATAGGTGCCGTGCATCTGGTCCGCCGCAGGCACAATCACATCACTGAATATGCGGCGTAAAAGCTGCGTGTGCACTTGCTCACAAGGCCGCGGTAGGTGCGGCGCTTGAAGCGCCGTGGCCAGCGCCGTATCGCGCGACGTCCATACGACACTCCATGCCATGTGAATCGGGCACGTCAGCCTATCCGGGACACTGCCCAGCACAAGGTCCCCTGCGTCAGTTGTACAAACGCACATTGTGTCGCGTGCGCATCCACTCGGACGCACTGGCACGATCGCACATTGAGGGTCTCGGCATGCTGCGTCAGCAAACAGGCCTACCTGCACAAAAAAGCGCTCGATTGCGCGCCCTAGACCACCTCTCTGCATCTCAGTACCGCTCAGCGATACGCGGCCCTGGTCACACACCACGGCACACGCGTACGAAAGGCGCACGCGCCGACCGAGACGCTGGGACGCCGCGCGTGCGCGTGGGCCATGCGTACGAAAGCTCACGTTCGCTTGTACACGGTACGATCCGCTATCCAGCCTCACACACGCGTGTCGTCGCATAGAACGCGGCCCCGTAGGGCGCGCGCTGCCGCCTGGGCTACCCAGGCCGTGCGTGTGTCGCGATGCACGGCCCCAGCGGCGATCTCGGCCGAGCGTGGACGTCCCCCGGGCGGGGCGCTGCAGCCTCGCTCCGACGCAGCACCGCGACGGGAGTCGCGTGTAGCGTGAGAGGACATCATGCAAGACGCCAACATGGGCAAAATCGCCGACCTCGAGTCGCGCATTTCCAAGCAGCGTCGGATCATTGAGGGATTTCAATCGCTGTGTCATGCGACGCCCAATCAGGACGTGATCCGGCAGGCGGAATCCAATATCCGCAGTGCGCAGCGCACCATTTCCTTCCTAGAAGAGAGCCTTGCGCAGTTGCAGCGGCGCGATGTCTCGCATATGGCTGCTGCCACTGGGCGGCCGGGCGATGCGCCGGCCGCGATGGCATCGCGGCAGACCGCAGGATCAATCCCCGAAGTGTCGCCTGCCTCGTTGCCATCGAGCCCTATGCGTCCGATGGACGCAGGAATGCCCCCCGCGGCTTCGTTCCCCATTGACAGCAGCGCTGCGTATCGTGCGCAGGTGCCAGGTGGCGCACCAGACGCGGGGCGGCGGGCGTACACCGCACTCGACTTGCTGCGGTACGACACGCCGCTGACGAGCGCCAAGGTACAGCGCAAGCTCGACCAGTTGCAGTACAAGCTACAGCTGGAGCGGCAGTACAAATTGGGCTACGATAAGATTGCGCAGTTGTACCAGGCGGAAGGGGACCGCCGGAGCCAGGATGACGCGAAGAGCCAGCGCATGGAGACGGCTAGCAAGATGGTCCTCATTCAGCAAGCTCTTAGCCGGTACCAGCACATGCACATCCAGGACGGACCTGAAATTGAGAATCCATACGCCAACCGCCGACCGCGCAAGCCTCAACCGGGTACGCTGCGCATCGCCATTGAGGCGGCACGCGACGTGGACCATGCGCCTATGCCCAGCGGCCTGCGCCTCAGTCGTGAGTCGTTCGTCGCAGTGAAGATCGAAGAGCTGGATCGTGTGCATACGCACGCCTCGCGCAACGATACATGGGGCGAGTGCTTTGAGCTGCCAATGGAAGACACGAGCGAAGTGGAACTCATTCTGTTCGACCGTGTGGGTACCACCGCCCCTGTGCCCGTTGGTTTGCTGTGGCTGCGCGTGAGCGATATCGTGGAGCATCTGCGCAAGATCAAGTTTGGTCAGGTGGGTGCGGATGGTACGGCTACGCCGTCGCCTGCCAGTGAGATTCCCGTGGCGCCATGGGCGCCGGGCACCGTGCCTGATGCAGCCACTACGGCATCGTCCGCTGTGACCGACCAGGGCGTCGAAGGCTGGTTCACTGTGGAGCCAACCGGAGCGCTGTACCTGCGCTTAAGCTATGTCAAGCAGCATGGTCCCAAGCGACCGGTCGAGCAGGGTCTGGGCCGTCAGGGTGCCGTGCGTATGCGCCCGAAGGAGGTGTCGGAAGTCAATGGACACCGCTTCGTCTCGCGCCAGTTCTACCAAATGATCCGCTGTGCTTTCTGTGGCGAGCTGCTGCTCAATGCCTCGGGTGCGCAGTGCGAAGACTGTCAGTATACATGCCATCGTAAGTGTGCGCAAAAGGTCGTCATCCGCTGTGTTCGGCGCAGTGGGACAGGTCCCGATAATGACGACGTGAACGTGAAACACCGCATTCCCCACCGCTTTGAGCCGTTTTCGAACCTGGGCGCAAACTGGTGTTGCCACTGTGGTTCGATGCTCTCCTTGGGCCGGCGCTCCAATCGCAAGTGTAGCGAATGTGACATTACGTGTCATGCCGACTGTGCACATCTGGTGCCTGACTTTTGTGGTATGTCGATGGACATGGCGAACCAGATGATGAGCAACATTGCCACCATCAAGAAGAACCGCTTGTCGATCAAGTCGCCGCTGCCCCAGCTGGCGACGCCTCGTACCCCCGCTGTGGACGCACGTCGAACAAGCGCCGACTCGCTGAGCAGCAGCATGCAAGGCCTGCAAGTGTCGCCCCGACCTGGATGGGCGTCGTCTGGACTGAGCCCGGCAGGTAGTGGGGCCACGACGCCGACGGCACCGAAGCACATGCAGCTGCCTCCGTCGACGTCGATGCCCTACACGGCGCCTCCTATGCCAACGACACCTGTCACCCGACGGCCCGTGGCGGATGGGGCGGCTATGTCGCCCGCAAGCGGCGCCCTGAAGCCCTCGCCTGGGCCAGGGCCTACGCTGGCCACCAGCGCGGCTACGTCGCCACAAAAACGGCGCTCTGCCACCGCTATGGAATTCCCGCCCTCGTCCGACCGGAAAGTGGCGTTGGAGGACTTTAATTTCCTGGCGGTGCTTGGTAAGGGCAACTTTGGTAAGGTCATGTTGGCAGAAGAGAAGCAGACCGGTCAGCTCTTTGCCATCAAGGTCCTCAAGAAGGAATTCATCATTGAAAACGATGAAATTGACAGCACGCGCTCTGAAAAGCGTGTGTTCCTTACTGCTGCGCGCGAACAACATCCATTCCTTCTCAGCTTGCACTCGTGCTTCCAAACAGAGACACGTGTGTACTTTGTCATGGAGTATGTGAGTGGGGGTGACCTCATGCTACACATTCAACGCGAGCAATTCAATCTGCATCGTGCCAAGTTCTACGCCGCGGAAGTGCTTCTTGCGTTGGAGTACTTCCACAAGCATGGCATTATTTACCGTGATCTCAAACTCGATAATATTATGCTCACGCTGGACGGTCATATTAAGATTGCCGACTATGGCTTGTGCAAGGAGGGTATGTGGTACGGGAATACCACCTCTACGTTCTGTGGTACGCCCGAGTTTATGGCGCCAGAGATTCTCCTTGAGCAGCGCTACGGTCGTGCGGTCGACTGGTGGGCGTTTGGTATTTTGCTCTACGAGATGCTATTAGGCCAGGCGCCCTTCCGCGGAGACGACGAGGACGAGATCTTTGATGCCATTCTGGAGGACGAGCCGCTGTACCCGATCCAGATGCCGCGTGATTCGGTGTCGCTGCTGCAGCGTCTTCTGACCCGCGATCCAGCGCGTCGTTTGGGTGCCGGCCCCAACGATGCCGAAGAGGTCAAGGCCCATCCCTTCTTCCGCGATGTCAATTGGGACGATCTGCTGCACAAGCGGGTCACGCCGCCGTTCCTCCCGACACTCAAGAACGCTAGTGATACGACGTGGTTCGATACAGAGGTACGCTATGAAACCAACTCACTCCCAGTTCACCAGCGAAAAGCCCACGCTGACGCCCGTGCACAGCATTTTCTCGCCGCAAGACCAGGCCGAGTTCCGTGACTTTAGCTGGTACGTGCGCCCCACTTACCCCGCAGGACCAATCCGCATATTATGTAAGCATATCAGTCACATGTCGAGGAGTATAGTTTTGATTTTCGCACGTAGGCAGCCTCCTCGGCCGAACATACTCGTTTTCGAGGTCCAACGTGCGCTACGCTCATCTTCTCATAGAGCCAACATGCCGAAGTACGTGGGTGCCAGCGCGCCATCCAGCCGGAACAGGATACTAACATGTCTACAGCGTTCGCGACGTTGACGCCGCTCAGTTCATCAACGCTTACGCCCAGCACCTGAAGCGGTCGGGTACGTACATCCCCACCGGGTCGCGCCCGGTGTGCAGCAGAGACTAACAGAACAGGCAAGCTCGAGATGCCGACGTGGGTCGACATTGTGAAGACGGGTGCCTACAAGGAGCAGGCCCCTTATGACCCTGACTGGTACTACGTCCGCGCCGCGGCCCTCGCCCGTCACATTTACCTGCGCAAGTCGGTCGGTGTGGGCAAGCTCCGCAAGCTGCACGGTGGCCCCAAGAACCGCGGCTTCCGTCCCTCGCACCACAGCCCCGCCTCCGGCGCTGTCCAGCGCAAGGTTCTCCAGAGCCTGGAGCAGATCGGTGTGCTTGAGATCAGCGAGAAGGGCGGTCGCTCGATCACCCAGGACGGTATGCGTGACCTGGACCGCATTGCTGTGGCCGTGCTCGAGGCCCAGCGCGAGGATGAGGACGATGAGGACGAGGACGAGGACGACGAGGACGAGGATGAGGACGACGAGGACGAGGATGACGAGTAAAGTGTCTGATCGCCTCGTTGACTCCTGTCGGCCTCTCTGCCCTGTGTACTAGTGTCTTTGCTGGGCCATATCCCATCGGGTTTCCTAGTTGAATACCTGGCAGAAAAAAAGCATAGCCTACAATGCGTTTCGCTACACTCGCGTGACACTAGGTAGCCTCCCAACGTCATGGTAGTACCGCCCTACGTACATAGCCGTTGGCCAAGGCGCAATGCTGTGTCTCTATATGGCAGGGGTATCTGTTGTTACTCGTCGTCCGAGTCGCCAATTTCCATCGCTGTGGTTAGTGCTGAAACATACCATCGTCATCACTGTCCTCGGGCTCAGTGCGCGCCGTCTTAGACGGGCGCTCTTCGACCACAGGAGGCGCCACACTGGGCGCTGCAGGCGCGTCGTCGTGCGGACGCTTCTTGTCCTGCGATCCCTGTGCATTGGAGTAGGTGATGCGCCCCCGCATCGAAGTGCCGTCAGCGCGTTTAAAGAGCAAATCGGGACGCAGCAACGCCTCCTCGCCATGCTCGGCCACAATGGTGGCCTTGGATCGCGTGCGCGCATAGTCAAGAACCAGCGGCTTTTCATAAAACTCAAAGCCATCCAGCGCACGCAGGGCCGACGTGGCACTTTGCAGATCGCGGAACACGACAAAGGCCTGGCCACGCATGCCGTCGACACGTGTAGCCACGACGTCAATCACCTTGCCGTAGCTGCCAAAGAGGCAGTACAATTGCCGACGCAGCTCTTAAATATAAGTAAGATATACGTACCTGGCTTCTTCACCTTTGAATTGATGTTCTTTACGTACAGCGCCGTGTTCGGCGTGGTGCCGGCCATGCTGGTGGGTCGCTCGCGTGGAGGGAGGCGACGGAGTCCCTAGGGTGTGTGCCACGTGGCATCCCTCCCAAGATCGCCCTGTCGTTGCCCCCGGGCGTGGGCTCTGGCGCCAACGGCGGTGGGAGCGCCATGACATCGCCAGCTCATCTCGATATTTCGTACCCACCGACCTTTACATCGTCTTTCTGGACGTATCCTGAGTACAGGAAGGGAGCCGTTGTGCTCTATTCGCGTCTGCAGGAAGGCCTCGACGAAAATGAATCGCTCTTGACATTGGTGCGACACCGAGCCGAGGCGGAAGCGGCCTATGTCCATGCTCTTTCTCACCCTCCTACGACACCGTGTGTATCGGATGTCCTGTTCCCAGCAGCAGTAGAGCCGAGCCGACCTGGCTACCGTGGCAATGATGCTCTCTCTTCCAACGCCATTCGCCAGCTCACGCACGACATGAGCCACAAGGAAGGGGAGCGCCACACACGGGTGGCCCAGCAACTTCAGTCGCTCATACTTGGTCCCTTTGGTAAATGGGCGTATGCGCATGCAGACCGCGTGCATGCCAGCTGGCACAAGATCGACAATGCCCTCCTTGCCATGGAGCGTCAGACGACAGAGACAGCCAAGCGCCGTAACGTATATGAAACGCGCAGTCGGCAAGCGGATGAGGCAGAGGAGGATGTCCGATTCGCCCCTACCCCGGATGTGCAGGGTACGTACGCCAGAGATGCCTCCGGCCTCGCGCCCATGCAGCCAGAGCCGCCTCGAGCGGTGTCTATGCCTTTGCCCTCGGCGCCCTCTTCAGACACCACACAAGAAAGTACAGAGACAAAGGACAAAGGCGCAGAGCCTGAAAGTCGTACAGATGAAGCACAGAAACTCAAGCGTCGGGAAACGTTGCGCCAGCAATTTGGATTCAAGCCACGTACTGATGCAGAGCCTCCTATACGTGTCAAGGAGGAGGGCGAGTCTGCGACGCATCGTCGCCAGGAATCGCGTCTTTCATCCTATTGGAACCTCACCATGGGCAAGGTGAACGACTCGCAAGCACTGGCGCAAGTCAAAGCAGCCGTGACAGGTCTTGCAGAGCCACGACATATTCGGCTACGAAGGGAGGCAGAGGCGGCTGAAGTGGTCTACCGTGAGAGCGTCAAACTGCTGGATTCGCTGCGCTCGCATGCCGAAGAAACACTCTTTCACGAATACCGCCTCGCTCAAAAGTGGGAAATGGATCGTGTGACAGCAGTTCAGCGTGTTTTAAGCGCCTTCCACCACGCCTTGGGCGCTGTGATGGATGTCCAGGCACTAACGCCATTGCCCACGCTAGCACCTCGAGTGCATGTGGAACAGCTCATGGCAGCCTACCGAACAGGTCCTTTCCGCCCCGTTTCCACAGTGTTTAAGCCATATTACCACGACGATGGCAAAACAGTGGCTGGGATCAACTCTGCCGGCTTTGGTATGGACCTGCTCAGTGCAGCCAAAGGTGCTGCATTGACGGCGCAAGCGTCCCTCACGAGCAACCATCAGGCTGGTGCCTTATCGGCCATGCCTACCCTACCCCCTGTTCTCCATGTGTTGTTGACAGCGCTGCAGCGCTCCTATGCTGATCGCACGCGCTGGTTGCCGCCAAGCGGCAAAGCAACGGAAGAGGAGATTTGTGGTGAGAAGCGCCGGATCTGGTTATACGATGTGCCGCTATCTTCGGTTCATCAGCTGCGGCGCCAGCTGATAGAGCACTACGATGCTTGCACGGGCACGGATGCAGCGGACATGGCAGCCCCGGACCAGCTGCTCGATGCGGTAAGCGCGCCAGTCCTGGCGGCAACGGTGAAGCTGTGGCTGTTGGAATTGGACGCCCCGCTGATTCCCTATACGCTATGGGATGAGGTGGCTGAAATCTACGAGGCGGCGCGCTTGCGCAGCCTGGCTGTCCATGAATGGACAAGTGAGCGCAAGGCCAAGGAACTGACTGAGCCCATTCTTCATGGCCTCACACTGGTGCTGGAGCGGCTACCCAAGCTGCATCTGGCCTGTCTGGACGCGTTTGTGGCGCACTTGTACAAACTGATGAAAGACACGCGTACCAACGAGTCGGATGATATGTATACGACCAAGTTGGGCCTGTCGCTGGGTCGGTATGTCCTCCGGCCTAGTGGGTCCTTGCCCTCGACGCTCTATGCGGAATACCCTGCCGTCCTGTTGAAGGACTTGGTCACCCACTACGAGCAGCTTCTTCCGCCCCTGTTGCGCGCCAAGGCCAAAGAGTCGGATATGAAGGCCCTGAGCCCCTACAAGACGGGCCTGATGCGCCACCGATCGATGCTCGTGGATGAGCGGATCAAGCGGAGCTCCTTAGGAGGCCTGGGCCTGCCAGCAGAAGCGCTCCAGCGGCGCGTGACGCAAATTGGGACCCGCTATGCCTCCTCACCAGCGACGCGCGTTTCGCCGCATATACGGCCTCTGACCGTCACGGCTCCCTTGACACAAGAAACCACACCGACGAAACAGGGGGGACAGGTGCACAGCCCTCTGGCCGAAGGCGGATCTCCCCTGAAGGCGCTCGGATCCATGACGAGCCTCAAGGCTGCTACGAACACGGACCGCGCTCCTACATCCACGGAGCCGGAGGAAACAG
The DNA here is from genome assembly GCA_029542865.1 of Malassezia equina. Lineage (NCBI taxonomy): Eukaryota > Fungi > Basidiomycota > Malasseziomycetes > Malasseziales > Malasseziaceae > Malassezia > Malassezia equina. The sequence goes on from CP119901.1 coordinate 1,128,704, forward strand.
AAAAGGCAGATGTGTCTTTGCATGCAGAAGAGCAGGCTCAACCCGATTCGCGTCTGGACGCCGTGGCCACGGCCACGACATCTCGCCCGTCGCCCGGCATAGCCCACGCGAAACGCAACAGCATCAGTGAGCGCCGAAAAATGTTTGAAACGGCACCAGACACGCAGGTGACGTCTCCTACGGCCGAAGGTGATGAGGCCGAAGCAGCCGTGTCGCCTAGCCGCGCATCCCCCTCGCTGCAGCGACGGCCTCGGACGACTCAGGTGCGTGGTCCTCGAGGGCCTCGCCAAGTGTCTCGATAGACATAGACCCTGTGGGTTCCCTCCATAAATGGCCCTTTCTGGCCCAAAAATGTTCCCCAACCTCCACTACCATGACCGACGCTGCGATGACCTCGGTGGGCCACGCGGAAGAGAGAGACGATAGGCTCTCTAGTCCGGCGCTCTCTGACTCTGAGAGTGATTTCGATGAAGAGGAAATCATGCGAGCAGGTGCTGTAGATGATGCAGACTGGGAGCTGGCGCGGGGTGGTACGTTCGATTTCGTTCACACAGACTTTACGAAGCAGTACAATCGTGCTCGTCAAATGGCGTCAGCGCTCGAACATCGGGGCAAGGGCTCAGCTGGTGTGCTTCCTGCCATCAATCATGCGCGCATACGTGAGACATCCGAATCACCGGCTGCCATGGACGCTGTGGCGCCGTCCGAAGATGTGGCAACCCATGCCAGTAAGACGGCTGCGCAAATGGCTGCTCTGTCGAAGTATGCGGCTCGAATCCATGTGGACGATGCGTACGATCCCTCTCGTGTGGCAGGTGGCAGTATTGATGCACGAGTGCCCCGAAAAACCAACAAGCTCGAGGTGAACAAGCGCAAGGACAAGGCTGACCGTGCTACTCTGCAGCAGGTGCTGGATCCGCGCACCATGGTTCTTCTGTCGAAACTCATTCGTCGTGAGCTGATCACAGAGGTGAATGGGTGTATTAGCACAGGAAAAGAGGCCAACGTATACCATGCCACGATGCCTCCTGCCACCGAAGGTGGTGCGCCACGCAGCGCCGCCATCAAAATCTACAAGACGAGTATCTTGGTGTTCAAAGATCGTGATCGCTATGTGTCCGGCGAGTTCCGTTTCCGCCACGGTTATGCACGTCACAATCCTCGCAAGATGGTACGTCTATGGGCCGAAAAGGAGATGCGGAATCTCAAGCGTCTTGTTCATGCGGGATTGCGTGCGCCTGATCCCATCGAATTGCGCGATCATGTACTGGTCATGGAATTCTTGGGCGATAGTGATGGCTGGGCTAGCCCGCGACTGAAGGATGCGGAGTCCTTGATCCAACCCGATGACTGGACGCGCTTGTACCATGAATTGCTTGCCACCATACGCTTGATGTACCACCGCTGCCGATTGGTACACGCTGATTTGAGCGAGTACAATATTTTGCTGCACGACCACCATCTGTGGATCATCGACGTGTCCCAATCCGTGGAACATGACCATCCTCATGCTTTTGACTTTTTGCGCGCGGACATTGCGCATATTGATGCCTACTTCAGCAAGTACGGGGTTCACACTCTCGGCCTGCGTAAGACATTCCAGTTCATTGTGAAGGAGGCTGCGCGATCGCGCGGTGGTGGCGTGGCTGGTCTCGAAAAGCTGGAGCACGGAGATGAGCAAATCAATGAGGCCGTGCTGGACCTTCAGCAGGCGACCCACGACCAGGAGGAGACTGAAAGTACGCTTATGGCCGAGCTCGCGCGCTTATCGATGGAGGATGCCACGCCAAGTGGTACAGCCTCGGAAGAAACACCTTCGCTTGTGGGCCATTTCGTCGAGCAGCTTGATGAGGCTCAGAACAACGAGGCGGAAGATGCCGTGTTCCGACAGAGCTACTTGCCCCGTACCCTCGACGAGATCTACGACCCTGAACGTGATTCTCAGCTGCTGCGCACAGGCAACGTGAGTAGCCTGATCTACTCGGGCGTCACAGGTCTGGATGAAGTGTACGAGGATACTACGGGCCAAGCCGACACAGCGCTACCCCCCAGCTCGGACGCGCCCGTCGAACTTGGCACAGGCCCTAGTGACGAGGGCACAAGTGACGACGAGAGCGAGGATGAGAGTGACACGTCCACGCCAGACTCCCTCACGCCCGAGGCCGCCAAGGCGAAGGCCAAGGAAGATCGCAAGGTACGCTATTCTACTAACGCAGTCCCACAAAAAGCAGGTCAAGGCCGAGAACCGCGAGCGGCGCAAGACCAAGATGCCCAAGGCCGAAAAGAAACGCCGCATGAAAAAATCGTCTGCGCGCAAAAAATAGGTATACACTACACCACCTTGGACGACTCTTGCAATTGCAGGCGTCCTAACAAATCCATGAGCATATTCGATGTATCATCGCGCGTGACCCCTGGCTGCATGGGTGTCGCAGGCCCTGCGCTCTCCACGGGCAAGGCCCCCGGGACCAGGTGGGAGGGATCCGCTTGCTTTCGCGGGGTCCAAGGCAAGCTGGGCACAGGCTCCGGTGGTGCCCGCGACCGTGCACGGGTACGGGAGGGCGTTCCATCGGTCCATAGACTTGCATGCGAGCGCGTCCTCCGGACGCTGCGATCACGCAACTGGTGCCCCCCGGCCGTGCTGTGCGAGGGTGTGACCAGGTCGAGATCCAAGCCACGCAGCACCGCTTTCCGGGGCGTGCTCGGCTGACTCGTTGATTCGAGCGGCTGAGCAGCGATCCCACAGGCGCGTTGGTAGGAGGCAAAGTGCTCTGAAGCCCGCACAAGCCATGGAGCCAACTGCACAGGTCGGCGGCGGCAGGCACTGGCTGTGACCGCCTTGCTGGCAGCCGATGCCGTAACGCGCTTGGCCATCTTTTCAAGCATCGACACATTCTCGAGGCTCCAAGGCGCCTGAGTGCGCGGCCAGCTACCAGCGGCCCACGGGAGATCTGCCAGGCCACCCAAGTGCGCCAGTGCACCGCTGATCAGTGCGCGATCCGAGTAGCCACCTTCCAACACACTGATGATTTTCCCATCAGCGCACTCATTGGCGAGGGCCACGGCATCACGCGCAAAGAGCGCATAAAATTGCGGCGGCACATGCTTGCCATGGCGCTGCATACCGGGGTATTCGTACGTGCACGCATCAAAGCCACATGAAATAAAGACCAAAGTCCGCTCAGGCAGTGCTTTGGTCTCGCGTACAAAGCGGCGTGCCTGATCAAATAGCTTCGAGTACTTGGTTTGGTAGAGCTGCTCAAACTCAGCGTCGTCCTTGTGCATGTCAAGGTGCACTGTTCGGTTAGTCCTATTCTTTCGGCATGTTTTGCTCAGATATCTGTTGCCAGTCGTCGCTGGGTGCCGCGAAGCTCCCTCAGACCTTTTACTAGGCCGTCCTAAGGACGACATCCTAGGCCCACAGGATCCGGGTACGTACCATTCCAAATCCACTGTCCATGAGCACCTGCGAGACACACACTCGCATTACGGATCAACTCCGCATCGCCATTCTCACACGGGTAGCTTTCGATATCATGCAGACTTCCATAAAATAGGCGCTGGGCACGAGGGCCCACGAGTGTCTCTTCGTGCAGCAACTGCTCATAGGGCGTACGAGCGGCCTCCGCGGCCTTGGTCGCACTGCGTGTGGCTGGCGTAGCCCCTTTGGTCGCCTGCCGCCATGCGGATGCAAGCTTGGCTTGCCGCTGCTGGTCGGCCTCGACCGCATCCGCATTCATACGCCATGCCAGCGCCTGGGTGCCATTGCCGTGGTGCAAATCAATATCCAGCACCACCACCCGATCGATCTTGTGCGCACGATACGCGTGCGATGCAGCGACCACAGCATTGTTCACCCAACAGAAGCCAGATGGTTCGGCTCCACTGCAGTGGTGGCCGGGCGGACGCGACAACACAAAGGCGCGTTTGGCCGGCTGGTGTGGCACAGAGCGTGCGACAGGCTCCTCTTCCAAGCCACGCGAGCGAGGCTGCACCTGCTCAGACCAATGCACGGGGCAAGTGGCCTTCGACGAAGCCACCACACGGTCCACCGCTTCTACGCAGGCTCCTAGAGCATGGCAAATCGCCTCACGGGATCCACCATCGCTGGTGTCCTGGGCCCCCGCACTGTGAGGACCGCACAAATACAGGTCACCTTGCGGCAAGTTTTCGGGTATCTCGCAAAGGTGCATTCGATCATCGCCTTCTCCATCGCTAGAAGTAGCATCAGAAAGATCAAGGGAGGCACTAGGGGCCTTGCGTGGCAGTGTACCCGGTGCCTCGTGCGGCGCCTTGGCTGCCAATGACGACACACGCGCAAAATGCGTGGATGGCCCCGGCTCACTCTCATCACTAGGGGCATAGTCTGTACTCAGCGAATAGACAGCGGGCTCGCCAGCGTAGCCATGGGCATCCACAAGCGCTGCCTCGGGTGTGTCGAGGCTTAGCGTGCGCGTGGTTTTCAATACACGCACTGCACTCTCTCTTTCTTCCATGCTCATCGACGACAGCATAGAAACAATGTCCTGGTTCTCTTGTCGCGCTGATCCACTGGTCATCTTCTCGCTGACGCCATGCGCACCAGCTATACCCAACAACACAGCACGAATGCGCTCTGGTCGTTCGACAATATTGGACTTGTCCACACCACGCACATAGCGGTGTTTGAGTACGGACGGCGCCAAAAGTACATCCAGCGCAGCACTCTTTCCTTCCGCACGAGTTGGCACCTCCTCTGTCGCCGGCGACTCTTTCTTGAGGTTCGCGTCAGGCTCTGCACGGTACGCGTCCGTCATCGTTGGCGTTGACAGAGGCTGAGAAACTGGCGTAGCCGGTACAGTTACTGGGGTTATGTCACCTTCACTCATGTTCGGAGTACTGTTGCTGTCCTGAGCCTGTGAAGCAGCCTTTCGCGCAGGCAGCTTGACAATAAACACCATCACGTCCGCTCGCGTCGAAGGTGTGCAGCTCCAGTGCCTGGCGTGGAGGTGTTCTTCGGCCGAAGCCACGTGCCCACGGGCTGGAGGCCGTAGCGCACGCCCAGCTCACGGTCGGACGTGAGAGTCGTACTGGGGCTACCATGGAGGCGCTTACCTTCAATATCAATGGTGGCTTTGTGGAAGGCATCGTTCGAGGGTATATGAACTCGATGCTCACAGCCACCAACTTCCAAGCACTTACTCAGTGCGAGACCCTGGAAGACTTGCGCATGCAATTGTCGGCCACCGACTACGGCAACTTTCTCGCCAACGAGCCGTCCCCCCTAGCCACGTCGGCCATCTCGCAGCGGGCCACTCGGAAACTTGTCAGTGAATTTGAGTTTTTGCGCTCGAATGCCACGGCACCGCTGAACAAGTTCCTGGACTATCTCACATACTCCTATATGATTGACAATGTGATCTTGTTGATCACCGGCACGCTGCATGGTCGCGATACACACGAGCTTCTTGACCGCTGCCACCCGCTCGGATGGTTCGAAACCTTGCCTGCACTCTGTGTGGCTACCAATGTTGAGGAGCTGTACCGCACTGTGCTGGTCGAGACGCCGCTTTCGCCCTATTTCCGCGACTGCTTCTCCGCCTCTGACTTGGACGACCTTAACATTGAAATTATCCGGAACAAACTGTACAAGGCGTACCTGGAAGACTTTAACGCGTTTTGCCAGTCCATCGGTGGCTCCACGGCGGAAAGCATGGGCGAGCTTCTAGCCTACGAAGCGGATCGCCGCACCATCAACATCACGATCAACTCGTTCGGGACATTGCTCAGCAAAGCAGAACGCGCGCGCCTCTTTCCCAGCATGGGGAAGCTATTCCCGGCTGGCAACACAGCTCTAGCCAAGGCTGATGAGCTTGACCAAGTCAAGGCGATCGTGGAGTCTGTGCCTGAATACAAGCGTCTCTTTGATGACAATGGTGCTGGTTCCATTGCGGATGGGGATGCTAGTGTCGAGATGCTTGAGGACAAAATGTTTGAGTACGAAGTCGAATGTACGTTGGGACGACTGACGCAGTGAATCGCCTTCTCACTATGACCCAATTCCAATACGGCATCTTCTATTCCTGGCTGAAGCTCAAGGAGCAGGAAATTCGCTCTATTTGCTGGATTGCTGAATGCATTGCACAAAATGCTCGGGGTACGTTTGTGACCGACTGATACCAGATCGCATCAACGAGTTTGTACCCCCTGTCTAAATAGACCACGACTGTACCTTACCTTTCTCCTTAGTCAGCGGACATCGACTGCGACGCCTCCACCGCCCACTTTTTTTCGACCGTTCGCCATGGGGCCCAAGCGCCGAGAGCGCTTCAATGCCAAAGCGCGACAGTCGTCCGTAGGCGGCACCTCTCATAAGAAGAGAAAGGCTGTACGTGTTCGTCCAAGTGTTGAGGCCGATGCAAATGCCCCCATTATGGATGAAGAGACCCGAGCTGCTCTCGCCGAGCAGGATCGTCAACGTCGACAGCTGCTTCGTGAGGGTGGCAATGATGAAACGATGAAGATCACATCAAAAAAGCGACGGAGGTTGGACAAATTTATTGAAAGCAAGCTGCGTAAAGAAGAAAAAGCACGCATTCTTGAAAAATTGGCCAAGTCTTCTGCGGACATTGGAGATCGCACCGAGCTCGTCAGCGCTGCTACACTCGGTACCGGCCGAGTGTCTAAAGAATCGGAACGTGTTCAAAAGATCCTGCAAGAGAAAGAGTCTGGATTTAAGAGGAAACGCGCCGAAGTGTTCCGAATCCAGGAAGACGACGACGATAAAGACCTTGATGCAGAGTCCAGTTCCGATGACGAGCCTGTCCTGGATCGGGAACATGTCATGATTGACGAAGACGAGCGCCAGAAAAGAATCTTGGAAGCAGTTAAGAAGTTTGAAACTCCATCATCCAGTGTAGGCTCAGCGTTGGCTAAGCCCGCAGGTCCTGCTCTTTCTGACAAGGTCGGCTCGGCACTGAAGAAAGGCGCCGATGGTCAGACCACCATGCCAATCATGCGAAAGCGCGAGCGGAAAGGTCGTGTTCAGGGACGAACCAATCTTTCTATCAAAGAGCGTATTATACGGGGCAAGAATGAGATTCCCCGCGAGTCGCATGATACAGATTCGAGTTTTGACTCTTCAGACGAGGACGAAGAATCAGACGCCAATGTATACGATGTGGACAAAATGCTCGAGAAGAAACGCGAGAAACAAAAGGAAGACGACGAGGATTCTGTGGCCACCGAAGATTTAGAGAGTGAAGAGCCCGACACGGATGCGGACGAAGAAGCTGTTCTGCTAGAAGCTATGAAGCGTCGCGGACTTCTCCCACCTGATGCTGAATCCATTCCCGAAGACATGATGGAGGGAAATGAGGACGAAGATGAAGAAGACGATGATGAAGAGGAGGACGAAGACGAAGACGACGAGGAGGACGAAGACGACGAGGAGGACGAAGAAGATGAGGAGGACGAAGAAGATGAGGAGGACGAAGAAGATGAGGAGGACGAAGAAGATGAGGAGGACGAAGAAGATGAAGAGGACGAAGACGAAGATGACGAAGAGGAAGACAGCATGGGCCTTTTTGGCTTTGACATGGATGACAAGCCCAAATCGAAGCGTCAAGGCATTGGCGAGTCAGAGAGGAGCCGAGGGTTTAAGGAGTGGGCTCTTGGCGCTCTGAAACTAGTCCGTCCAACACAGGACAGCTCTGAAGAGCGTCCTTTGGAGCCTGTGGGTGGCCGCACTGATCGTGTGCGTGATCTTGGTCCTCAGGATGGAAAGATCCGAGGTCCTCTTGGTCAAGAAGCATCTTCTACTCGTTCTCCATTTACAGAGCGCTATTACAGTGATGAGGAAGTGTTCCGTCAAATGGGCGAGGGTGCGCCCATTCGCCACGTACCTGTGACTCGTCCCCAGCAACTACAGGATGCTCGTATGCGTCTTCCTGTGGTGGCCGAGGAGGACTATATCCTCCGCACAATTCAAGAGAATCCTGTGACAGTCATTTGTGGTGAAACGGGAAGTGGTAAGACCACGCAAGTCCCGCAATTCTTGTATGAAGCAGCCTATGCTACGGCTGGAAGTGGTACGTTGATGTAAACTTACTCAGCCAATCCCGGTATGATTGGTGTTACGCAGCCACGCCGAGTTGCTGCCGTTAGCATGGCGCGCCGCGTGGCGGATGAACTGGTGCTGGATCACCACAGGGTATCTCATCAAATTCGATACGATGCGACGACGAGCCCTCAAACCCAAATTAAATTCATGACGGATGGTGTACTGCTGCGCGAACTGGCTCAAGACCTTACGCTCACCAAATACAGTGTGATTATCGTCGATGAGGCACATGAACGCAGTGTGAATACGGATGTGTTGATCGGTATGCTTAGCCGTGTCGTTCGTATGCGGGAACAGCGTTGGATAAACAGCCCCGCTGGAGCAGCAGCGCCTCGGCCCCTGCGTCTCATTATTATGAGCGCTACCATGCGCGTTGGTGACTTCACGAAAAACACTACGCTCTTCCCCACACCGCCGCCTGTGGTGCATATCGGCGCACGTCAACATCCTGTGACCATTCACTTTAATCGGCGCACAGTGCAGGACTATGTGACGGAAGCTGTCAAGAAAGCTTCCAAAATCCATACACGCCTGCCCCACGGTGGTATTCTTATATTCATGACTGGTCAACAGGAGGTCCAAACCGTTTGTCGGAAACTGCGACAAAAGTATGGTCCCCAAGCTGCGTCAAGACTGGCAAACGCTCAACCTGAGCGACAACCTGTCTCGGCCCGTGTTGCGGATACGGAGGCCGAGGAAATGGAACTGGGCACAGAAGAAACGCCCGTGATCGACGAAGCTGACGTGGATGAGAACCCAGACGATGAAGCGTTGGACAGTGAAGATGAGATGGATGACTTGGCTGATTCGGATATGCCCATGCACATTTTGCCCCTGTACTCGCTCCTTCCGACCCAAGAGCAGCAGGCCGTATTTGATGAGCCCCCGCCCAATACACGTCTTGTGGTTGTTGCGACCAATGTGGCTGAAACATCCATCACCATCCCGAACATCAGGTACGTGGTCGACTGCGGTCGTTCGAAGGAGCGGCACATGGATCCCCGCAGTCAAGTACAGTCCTTCCACGTCTCATGGATTAGCAAGGCCAGTGCTGCTCAGCGCGCAGGTCGTGCTGGCCGAACAGGACCAGGTCATTGCTACCGCCTCTACTCGTCGGCCGTGTTTGAGGAGCATTTTGATGACTTTGGCGTCCCTGAGATTTTGCGCATACCCGTGGATGGCCTAGTGTTACAAATGAAAGCGATGAATATTGACAACGTGGCCAACTTTCCCTTCCCTACACCACCTGACCGAGGTGCTTTGCAGCAAGCTGAGCGCGTACTTGTGCATATTGGCGCACTGGAAAACAAAGAGGCCTTTGTGGGAACCAAGCGACATATCCATGCCACAGTTACGAGCCTGGGCCGGGTCATGGCCCTTTTCCCTGTGGTTCCCCGCTTTGCCAAGCTCCTTGCCCAGGGACACCAACATCACTGCCTTCCCCATGCGATCGCCATTGTCGCAGCGATGAGTGTCGGCGATGTTTTCGAGCGGGAAGAGTCTCTGTATGTGCCTGACGAAGAAGATCCCGCGGCTGCGAAAGAGGCTCGGCGTGCTGTGCGCTCCAAGTACTTTAAAAAGCTACACACATTTGATGCCCTGGGTGATGGACTGAGTGACGCCTTCCGTCTGCTTAGCGTGGTGGGTGCGTATACCTACGATGCAGCTCGTGGAAACTCGGTGCAGTTCTGCCGCGACAATTTTGTGCGTCTCAAAGCCATGGAAGAAATTCACAAGCTTCGTGCCCAATTAAGCAGCCTGGTCGTGGCAAACCTGACTGGTCTCTCGGAGGTCGACACTGTGGCACTGCAGCAGCCGGAGTTAAGTCCCCCTAACCCTACGCAATGCAAGGTTCTTCGACAACTTTTATGCGCGATCTACATTGACCGCGTTGCTGTGCGTGCAGATATTGTTGCTGCACCCGAAGCAGAGCTGAATGTTCGTGCTCCTGCGAGCAAAGGCGGCGCACGAGGCATTCCTTATGTGGCGCTAGGAATACCAGGCCCTGTGTATCTCCATCGCAGCTCTGCATTTTTCCAGCGTGCTGCTCCCGAGTGGATCGTCTTTGGCGAAGTGCACCGTAGTGCACCGAAAGAAGCGGTGGTCGATGACGAGCCACCGCCACCTACGACTACCTGGCTCAAGATGCTGACAAGGATCAACCCGGCCTGGCTGCCTACCTTGGGCCGATCGCTGTGTACTTTCTCTCAGCCTTCCGAGACGGCTACAGCGGAAGCACTTTCCGCTTCTATGCAATCCATCAAGCGAGGTGAGGGCACCAGTATGCAGCGACAAGTCTTGCTTACTCCGCGGTATGGCGGTTCAATGCAAGACGGTGCTGCAGCAGGTGGACTGGGGTGGGAATTACCACCTATTAAGGCAAAGCAAGTATTGGTGCATGGTCGATGGACTACCCAAATGTAACAGCACATCTAGGGAGGCGTACCCTGTCGTACTTCCTCCCCCGTCTCATCAAATACCAAATTGTGGGGCGAGTCTTGACCCATGCGGATGTACTTTGTGTGACTGCCGTAGGCTGCGTGAGTCGCACTGCACATACCCAATAGCTGGTTGGTCTCGATGTGACGAAGTTCCACTCGTGTATAGGCGAGTGTCTTTCCTACTGGTTAGACCAACATGCGTACCGATCCCAATTACTTCGCCCGTGACACGAATCGTATCGCCATCCATGCCACCCGGCTTAACAAAGGTCGCGTGGATATCCGTAGAAATACCCGTGTTGAACCAACCATGCGAAGCGACAGCCAAGGAGCCTACAGAGTCAATCAGCGTAGATATCATGCCACCATGTAGCGTACGCGCACGATTCACTGCATCAGTGATAGCCACGTACAATTCTCTGTCGCTATTGGGAAGCGAGTATCAACAAAGCCAGGACGTGCTGCCTCGACAACGAGGCGTTTCGTATTATGAGCGTCGTGTCCATTTACATCCATCCTTCTTGTTACCTACTTCTTACACGTACATGGATTTTTGAACATGGCGCACAAACCTTAGACAGGGTGTGCGACATACGCGCGTTACAAACATGGTGCGAGGTTAACTTCAGCGCTTGGGTCGCCTCCACCTTGACACTAGCGTCCATGGGACGTGTGGCACGGACACCCAAGTGCGTGCGTGTGACTTCGCCGTACTTTGCTGCTTCTCAGCCACTGCCAGACTATATACAGACAAATGTCGATGGTTCGTACCCATTCTTAATGTAGTTCTTTTTTGTGGAATCAATCCAGGGACTGAATCGGGTGCCCGACGCCGTCATTACGCACATCCCTCGAACGTACGCAGATGGGCAACTTACGCAGCACTTTTATAAATGTCTGTACGCATCTCAACTTACAGAGGATAAGTTGAGCTGCATAGATGACGAAAAATTCCCTTCCCTGAAGCCTTACGCCCTGGGTCTCACGAATCTCGCCCATCGTCCTACCGCGAAAAGTGAACAGCTTACACGTACCGAATTGGAGCGTGGTGTACCTGAACTTCTTGGAAAGATACAGAAATATCAGCCGAGAATTGTTTGCTTTGTGGGAAAACAGATCAGCGATATTTTCTTGAGAGTGGTTCGCAAGCACGAGCAGATCAACGACACGCAATCAATGCTACTGCCAAAACAGGTGGCAGGGTTCTGGCACAAGGAGCCAGGAATCGTACCCAAAGCGGATCTTGGATACGGCGTCCTGCCCTTTTCTATCATTCATTCAGATACCACTTCAACCTTGTTCTACGTGACACCCAGCACCAGTGCGCGCGTCACACATCACCTACTACCTGACAAAATTAGGCTGTTTGCTCACATACCAACATTACTGCAACCATACGAGGGAGATTGGCAGCCTGTACAAGTGCCATGTATGATAAATCCACAGCCGGACCATCCTCATGTGTCAGGCACGTCCCGCTCTGATAGCCAACCTAAAATACCATGCTGATCCTCATGCGTGGTAAGAGAGGGGTCGAATTCCGAGGGCTTGCCTGGAGCAGGCGGCAAGGTCGGAACAAAGGGGCTTTGCTCCAAGAAAGCTGATCCACCCATGGAGGCGCTGGGGGGCGGCATCATACCGCCTATCGGCATCATCCATGGTTGGAGGGGCATGGGAGGGACAGCCGTACGCATTTGCAGCAGCATACGAACTTGCCTGTTTTCTTCTTCTAAGCGCCGGATGATAGCCTCCTTCTCCGCAATCACTTCCGCTTGCGGGTGCTCAGAAGCTAATGGCAAAATGTCGTCTTCACTAGGCCGCGAAGATGGAGGGCGCAATTTTGACAGCGGTACATCATCTTCGTTTTTCACCATCCAGCGAGGCCAGTTGGATGCGCGGGATCGTCGCTGGGGCATGTGTATGGTAGAAAGCGCTTCAGACGCAGCTTCGTCCTCCGACGAATCGTCCTTCCAAGCGTCCGCAATATGCTCATCCAATTCATGCTCCTTGACTGCCTCCATGGCACGCATTTGCTCGGGCGTCACTTGTCCAGTGTGTTCAGGCACATCTTGACCAATGAGACTTGCTAGATCTTTGAGTCTGGACGCCGTCGCATGCGAATCCTCTCTATGCAGCGAATGCTCTCCCATCCCTGCTTGGAGCATGGCCTGCTCACCAAAGATCCGCCGCATTCGCTCACGTGTGTCATTGTGAAAAGGGTGCTGCTCATGGGCATCTTCCTTGGACAATTGACCATAAAAGCGAATTTCGTTCTCTCGCTGCGTTTTTTCTGCCTCAACTGTACCCATAAGACTCTTCCCGTACAGTTTCCCAGCTGGGCGCAAATCGTCTTTCCACGGCACTTCAGGGTCCGTCTCATCACTGCTGATCTCATAGTCGCTGGATGCATCAGACAAATTTTCGTCGGAACTTTCCTCGGTCACGCCATAGGCCGAGGCTGGCTTCCCTTTCTCTCGAGCCAGGGCTCGTAAACGACGGCGCTCAGCTCGCGCACGTCGCTGACGTTTTTTCTCTCGTGAAACGCGCTTTTGCGCTAAATGTTTTTCGCGGCGATGGATGCGAACATCCATAAGAGGAAGCTCATCATCTGAATCGTCATCATCAGCATGGATTCCCTGGAAATACTCGGTACTGTTTGTGTACCGGTCCCAGCCCCAGCCCTCTTTATCGTAGTCTCGAGTCACAAGTACATTTCGGAAAAGTGCTGTCGATGGGTATAAAGCTCGGCGACCCAAACCTAGCGGCACTTGGATTGGGCCATACGAGTCGCCACTGCGAGTCAGCGTCGGTAAAATAGAACCATGCTCAAGTTTAAACGCTCCTTGAGGCACATAAAACGTATCCTCGCTGGTTTGAACCCCAATATCTTGCAACGGAGCTGGAATGCAAACATAAGTGGGAGCCCAAGAGTGTCGCCGAAGCGGCATTGCATCTCGTTCAGACAAATATGTCTGGTTGGCGGGTGACGTCTCGTCTGCATAGGTCATGTAGGATGAGTTTGCTTCAGCTAGAGGCAAGGCAGAGATCACTGGCGGTTTGAGCGTCTCGGCGCTTGTAGGGGGCTCTTCATTGCTGTTCAGGTTAGTCAAAGAAGTGGGAATAGACGGGGACTGAAGACTCACACCCATCATTTCACCTTCCATCGGCAATATAGTGTCCATGAATGGTAGGTTAGCAGTTTCGTAGGAATCTGGAATAGGAGATAGATCATCTAGAATAGGTGTGCGATTGATCTCATGATTGAGGCGAGACACAGCTGGGATGAGAAGCCTAGATGGCTTTTCTTTCTTTTGAAATAGTAGCGTCGTTAACTTAAATGGAAATTTTGTTTGTGATTCATAATCACCTGTATCGCTATTACCATGCGACTCCGGCAAGGAGGAAGCGTCAAAATGCGAAGCACCCTTTGCCATGGAATTGAGCTGCCTGGTTGTCATTTCTGACCCATGAAGTAAATTTTGCGTGTCGTTATTGAGTGACTCTTCCAGTAGGGCTTTATCGTCATCGACAGGTACAATGGATTCAGTGTCTCGATGATGAGGCGCTTCTGAAGGTGAAACTTGAGATTTGCGATTCAATACACGCTCGCGAAACGATATGAGGTCATGCCTAGGCTCATGGTCACGAATACCAAGTCCATCGACATGATTTTCGTAGCTACACTCCTTTTCATGTTCCGAGACTGCCTCGTCAGGTTCAATCTTATCAGGAGCACTCAAGTCAGCACTGTTATGAGTGTGGTCTTTCGAAATGGATGCATCTTCTGTCGACGAAAAACTTATGTCTTGAGCTGGTGAGGTGTGCACAGCTGTATTCAGTTCATGGATGCGCTCTAAAAGTCGTTCTGCACGTGTATCTTTCTCTTGAGGGGGTTGTAAAGCTCTCTGCTGCTCTTGCTCAGCATAATTTTGCGCTGCAACTTCAATCGAGGGTGCTTGCTCGAGTACATTCAATACCGGCGAGCCAAATTGGTCAAAGGAGAACGAAATATGCTCGTAACTGTTCTTTCCTGCATCAGAGGATTCGAAATCCTCAGCTTGTTGCTCTTGAGTTTGGCTCACGTTTTCCAAGTCGCAGTCCTGCTGCAAATTGAGATAGCCTCGCGACAGCTCTCGTTGTGTTGACAACCTGTACGTATACACTGGGCGCTCATATTCTTGACAATTTATCGTAGGGTCTCGAAATATGACGCTGTCTTTTGCATACTTTATTAGTTTCGTGAGATGTGCCAATAAATCTGTTGCGCGCGGATCATTGTGTATCAGGAAGGTGATGCGCCTGTCGATATCCGGATTGTCTGCTTCAATCAAAGCAGCAGCGAGCTGGAGTCTCCGTCTCCTGCTCCTTTGCTTCTTGACCCATCCTTTCGATGTCGCAACACTCAAGTGTGTTGGATCCGGTAGCATGGCAGGTCCCGGATCTCCGCGACGGAGAGTCGTGGCGAGTGGAGACAGCTTCACGTCGAGGAACGTGAATTGTTGTTCTTATGCATATCCCGATCTGCACGGCCACGCCGATGTAAATCAGCTCGTAGGGATAGCTTGATCATGTTGGTCTACCTGCTAGCATATTGACACACGGTCCCTTCGCGAACGCTTTCATTATAGTACTACCCTAAGAGGATCTCATATACAATCACAACAATATTGATCGCAATCAATGGAACTGTAAAAGAATAGTTAGTTTCCGCAACAGCGCCAAACACGTACTGCGTAGGAGCACTCGCACGGCACTGATCAAATGTACAAGCCGTTGCTTGACACTCGCATCATTTGATGGATCATCGAATCCATTAGCCCGAGAGTTTGTAGACCACCCCACTTTCGTTAAGAATACAAACGAACCTTTGCTAAGAAAGCGTTCTTCGTTGAGAATAGCAATCGCATTGATGAACAACAACGTTGTATAGAAAACAGTTCCGAGACCAAGCATAGTGTAGAAAACTCAAAGAGCTTGGGAGATCCCTTATCAAAGAACAAGCTCGGTTCAGGTACCAGTTTGTGGCTGCACTCGGATGACTGGGTGATTCCAACCACCTTAAGCTATCGCAGGTTTCGTCCACGTGCATGTGGAGGTGTGTACTTAGTTGTGATGGCTCGCGTTCCTGCACGGTACAGGTCGCGCTCAGACCCACTTTCACCAAAACACCACCATGCTTGCTCGGGTTGCGATGCGACCTTTCTGTGGCGCACCCGCAAATTTTATCCGGGGTGAACATGTGCGCTGGAGCTCTTCTGGAAAGTCTTTGAAGCCAATTGCTTTTGCTTTCGATATTGATGGTGTGCTCAAACAAGGCCCGGTAGTACTACCTGAAGCTAAACGCACGATCCGTATACTCGACGGTGATAATCCTTGGAAACGCAAAGTACCCTATCTTTTTATCACAAACAGTGGGGGTAAAGATGAGAAAGTCAGAGCTAAAGATCTCACAAATGATTTTGGGACCACTGTGTCTCCTAAACAAGTTGTTCAAGCTCACACCGTTATGCGCTCCCTCGTGGATAAATTCTCTGACAAGCCTATCCTAATGATCGGCGGCCCTGAGACTCCTGTTGGCTATTCTCGTCAAGTCCTTGAAGGGTATGTGTCTATCTGCTTACGGCAGCTACGGTTTTCGCCAAGTGTATACTGTGCACGACTTGCAGGCGTATGCCCCCCCTTCTTTCCCTTACGGCAGCCTTCCATCGGAACAAAAAGAGGGCGTTAAGGTAAGTGAGTCATTGCTAACTTTCAAGCACGTTGACTTCTCGAAAGTGAACTTTGCTGCCATTCTGGTGTTCCACGATAGTCGCGAATGGGGCCGTGACATCCAATACGCCATCGATATCATGCGTGCTGATCGAGGCGTATTCGGTACTGTTCTTACTAATGAAGAGCTCAAATCTCGTCCCCCTATCCCTATCTTCTTCTCTCACGGTGATTTCTGTACGTACTACTCGGCTGACCTCAGTGTGGGGCAATGATTTTTCCGTGGCACGCTTAGGACAGGGGGCTTTCCGCATTGCATTGGAAGCCGTGTACAAAGAGCTCACCGGCGCACCAGGTCTTCATGCTTTTACATTCGGTAAGCCCGAGCTATCCACCTACGAATATGCCAACGGTCTGCTTCAAGACATGCTCCAATCCTCTGCCACGGAGGGTCCACAGCATGTAGCGCCTGAAGACGTTTGGATGATTGGTGATAATCCCTTTTCAGACATTGCTGGTGCGTCTGCTTCACTAATCACAGGTGCAAACAACTTTGGCTGGTCCTCAGCCCTAGTTCGCACAGGTGTCTATCGGGATATCGAGGGTCCCCCCGCTCATAAACCCACCCTGGTAATGGAAAATGTTGAAACGGCTATCCGAACCATTATGGAGAAGTCGTGGTCGTAAATGGGTATAACAGTACACTATCATATTCTTGTTCATGCTCGATTGCGTTTAGCAAGATCAAGTATGCGCGTCAATTCGGCAGGTGGAATCGTTCCATTCTCTCTGGATGTATCAGATATAGAGAGAGCGAAGGAAATTGTACCAAGACCAAAAGAGCCCAGCTCTGCGTTTTCATTGTTTGCCACTCGACTGTCATTCCTTTCAACACGCTCCTGATTGGTAGTTGAGGATGTAGATCGGACAGACGGCGCCCTTTCCATCTCTGCTGTTTGTTCTTCATTAGATCTCTCTCGGTGATCAATGGTTGCATCGCGACGTTGGTCACCCTCAGTGACAGTTGCCGATGTTTCGTCATTTATAATGTTTTGGGTATGCAAAGGCACTTCGAGGCCTTTAGAAGGAGATGTTTTAGCCAAGTTCTCATCCTGAGGCCGATTACGCCTTCGCAAATGGGATGGGAAAATAGATTTGGAGGAAGGCAGAGATACCAAAAAGGAGGCTTGAATCGACGGCGAGACGTTATTGGATTGAGATTGTATACAATCTCCTACTGCGACAGGGTTGATGTGAGATGGATGCATGTGGCTGGTTGGGTCGGGATCAAGTTCTAACGAGAGTGGTTGCGTATCTGCCCAGCTGTTTGTAGTTTCACTGGGTTTGGCGTAAACAAATCTGTCAATCTTGCGAACATATACTTGTGGTGCACTAATATCAGGTCCTTGATGTTGGGTTCCATAAATGCTTTGCATGGGAATCGCCCCACTCTCGATGAGAGAACGACGATGCCTGAGGAAGCAAAGTCGACTTATAGTGACCATTATAAGAAAGGCCATTAGCGTAAGAATGATCACAGCTACAGTTATAATTGTAGTCGGATATTGTTTCGAGCTGTTGTCTCGTTTTAGAAGCCCTCTGTTTGCTTCATCAAAGTGTATACCAAGCTCATACCACTTTGTTCGGAACATTGTGGCCACAGAAGAGGATTCGTGGAGACGCAGGGGTTCTATTATCAGTTTAGCTAATCTATGATACAGGCCTATCAGTTCACTTTGCAATGCTCCACATCCGTGCCCAGCGATGCACCGTGAGGTCGACCAAACCAACGGAAAAGTGAAATGGAAAGCAAAAATACAGTTAACGCATTGATCGAGGAGCCTGTCATAAGTATGAAGAGTTCAAACATACCTGCATCCAAAGCAGCGGATAGCACATAGCTAAAGTATTAGTGGTAGATTGACGTACTTGTACTTCTGGAACCATTGAGGGTACTTCTCGCGTGCCCATTTTTGCGACAAGAATGAACAAATAAAACCACCCAAAATAATCTGTTGTTAAGCAGCAAAGACATACATTAGTAGGGGTTGCAGGCGGCGCAATGGCTCCATGAAGGAAGATCGGGACCACTGTGCGACTGAATACAGTGCTCTGGTTGCGATGAGGCATTCTCTTTTGCAGCCGTTTATGCAATAGCCACGGGATCAATGGTAAAATAGCACCAAGGATGAAGCCCCAGTACAAATATTTGTACTTTCCAGCAAAAAATTTCTCCGGCCCCACCGCGCCCCAAATAATAGAAGCAGAACGGAAGATGTGAATCTTACGCCCATCCCATTGTCCAGTGGGGTCTGTAACGCTACCATCAAGGAAGCCACGGTATCCGTTTTCTGGCGCCAATACGACACGAATAACCATATAGTTAACGACGCATCCAACCACTGTGCCTAGAAGCTGTGCCAGAAACATATGTTTCGGGTTAATTTTCATGTAATGAGCCAGTTTCAGATCACTGATCATATCGAGTGCTTGAGCACAGCTCATATATCCATAGCACTTCCAGCATACATCTTCGATGAGTATTTCAATACGTACTTCCAATAGGTTTTCCTGGAATTAAATATCCCGCAACAAATTCCGTGATCACATTTAGCCCAACCCCCGTATCACTAACGGCCTTGAGAATTCCAATAGGTATTAAGAAGAAAAGTGACATTCCAACGGACAAGAGCAAACCCCATACCGGAAACTGAAGAGGTGTGGTCAGAACCAGGACAATAGCGCTAGACAACGAAATTAAAAGAATCCACAAATACCAAGATTGTGGAACGAGCGGATATGCTCTCATTAGCTGATTGTGAATGTCGGAGTAGACGGGATTCCATAGCGCTTTTTTCACATCTTTTCCGTGCCAAAGAAGAACGTGGGTGATCGTGCTGGTAAGTATGGCAAAGCTGATTCCATAGGACAAAGCGAAAAACGGTGTCAGCAGCATGGGCTTGTTTTCATCCCAGGCCGTCTCATTCAGCGTATTGTCTTTATTTAGCACACCGTTTACATTGAAAGATCCAAATGTGTTGGTGTAAAGTGCCGAGCTGAGAACTGTCGGGAACTTTTGGGCGTCCCAAAAATTGCCGAAGTAGATAAGAGGCATTATGATATACATCATACCCATAAGTCCTCCATAGAAATTGAGGGCGGCCCACCAAGGCTGGAAAAGTGGTCCACTGTGGCCTAAGACATTCCAGTCAAAGCTGAGGTTTGCAATACCAAAACCTCGATATCCGGAGCCGAGTATTTGTGTGATACGGCTCCGATGGACGAAACACAGAACGGCAATGCTGCTCAAGGTAGGAAACAGTGTAGTTGGAATAAATTGATACAAGTAAATACAAGCAAAAGCGATCATGAAAAAGCGCATTCGCTTAATCGTAAGTGCAGACTCTTGATCATGAAGCGTGTTGAACAGTGACACAGTCACAAGCGAGCCTGGGAATACCATGCCAGGTGGGCGGACGAGAAGATCGTAGACCAGACCGGCGAACCCAAAACCAATTACCTGTGTTGTAATCAGCAATACGAGAGATGGGAGCGCTGACATATGCTGCCCGAAAAATAGTTCTTGGATATTGATAATGTCCGAGGCATAGGCACTAGTGGCACCAGACGACACGATCACAGCAATAAGTACGTGCTCTTTCACGCTGAATGGACCAGGATTGAGTTGAAAACGCCATCCGAAAATATTTACAACGCGGTCTGGTAGGACCTTGGCCATCCAGCGAGCAAGAGGTAGTGTCACCAGGATCACGAAGTAACTGCTGAAAGAAGGTGCATTTGATTTGTAGAAAAACAATTGGGACATGCCTGCACCGAGAATCGTAAACAAGGTCCCAAGCACCACAGCACGAAAAGTGAGAGACGGGAGATTTGGATTATCTGTCTCTGAAACCACTTGTCGTATCATGTGCAGTCCATCATCGTCTTCAAAGTCGGCTTCGTCATAATGGATGTCCTCTTCGTTAGGTCGATTTTCTTCATCTAGAAGCTTCAATTCCATTTCATCTTGCACCCCTTGTGGTATATCTTCATTTGTGCGCATTCTTATAGCATCTGATACATGTCTATTGTGCATAGTATGACGCAGAACTTCGAAAGGTCCCTGGTCACTCGTAGCGCGCTTAGGCCCTTTGTGACCCTTGGGCCCCACATGCCTTGCCGGTGCCATAATTCCCACCGCGTCTGCCCATCACCTCCACACCAACCATGACGTTGTCGCAGGTGGCTCTTTCTCAGCTTGTGCTGTGGGGCACTTGGAGCGCCATAGAGACAGTGGGGATACGATTTTTGCTTGAGGCAGTCTACTCCAACCCTATCAAATCAATCCAACTTAAGCGCCCACCACCTCGCACGCCGGCCGCGGATTCCCATTGGATTGCTGCTAGAATCATCATCGCGTTGGGCTACTTTATCTACGCAATTTTGCAGGTGCTAAGAAGTACAGAGGTTAGCGCCTACCATGAATTTGGAGTAAGTCCTTGCGCGAGTGAGAAAGATATCAAGCGGCATTTTCGCGACCTCGCCAAGTTATACCATCCCGACAAAGTGGGGCTCGCGGGCGAAGTTAAATTCTTGCAGTTGCACGAAATATACGAAGTAATCTCCGAACCTGTTCTACGTTTCGCCTATGATAGGTATGTCTTACTATCCTAACATCAGATTTGGTGCTCAAGTCGGATCATGGTCGCATCTCAGTACAAGTAACGAATTTGTTCGCAAGGGCGTCTATGATATTCTGCATACGCATGTTCACATCTTATTCGCTCAAGCGCTGGGGTGGTTCCTTCATTTGAGAAGCTACAATTATTCAATCGGAATGGGTACTCTGGTATGTTTAAATGTCTGACACGAAGTGGGGTCTGTTATTACAGGGATTGTTGTGTTTGGTTCAGCTTAAACTGGCCATAAGCGTGGATCCATGTCCTTACATCGCCCGTGTCACCGGATTAACGCCCTATCAATGTTCAAGCATACTAGTCCGCTCTTTCTTTCCTTCTATATTATTTTTACAGCAGATGAATGGCTGTCTTGACAGGCTACTTGCAACAGGAAAGCTTGGACATTTCCAGTTCGCCTCGAGTGATAAGCCCATTTTGATGGAATCTCCCGCCGAACTGCGAAAGTCCGAAATCACTCGTGTACTTCGCAAAGGAGCAGAAAACTTACCTGAAGCCAACGCCCAAATTGATCTTTTAACTATATCAGCTTTGCAGCTGCAAGCTAAAATTTATGATGATGTTTCGCAAAATACACAAGACTCTCATTCATAATCGAATCATGTCAAAAACCACCTTCCAATAACTCAATCAGCGCCATGATGACAAGCAGGAGGCCGAAAGGTAGGAGCGCCAGCACAACGAGCAGTTCCTGGAAGCGTCGCCGAAATCGAGTCTTACGTTGAAGGTCCCGCTCCTTCCGTGCAAGTAATATCAACGTGGCATCATCGCAATTCGATGACGTATGTTCGTTCAAATGATTCGGCATTGTCACAGAGGCAGATTGAATATTGCGAGAGGAACCTGCCTCTGCATTAGAGTGATGCATTTGTTGTGCCAATAAAGGCTCTTCCTCTGGATAGGTGGTCTTTCCAATCAAATTGCTCAGAGGGGACAAGAGGTACTGGTTGATTCGTCTTCGCATTGAATTTGTTTGAAGCATGAGAATCGCTCGAGGTCGACGAATCCGGAAGAGCACGAGCCATATAAGTGCCGGGAGAATAAAACCAACAAAAGCACCCACCAAACCAATCGTTTCGAGGGACCGTAAAAATCGAAGTTCCTCTCCTTCCTTCTCTTCCCGCATGAAAACACCGCCCACGCCTGAGAAGAAAGCTGTCAGCGCAGTGATTGTCCACAGGGTAAACCCTGCTAGTGTGCTTCGTAGCACTTTAAACCTCTTCCAAGCGATAACCTCAGGGAGCTCAGGAATAGGATCGATACTTCTTGATGCACTAGGTAGCCAAGCTGGACTTGGGAATGTAGAGGAAGAGCGTTTTCGTCGATTCGGCGTCGTTCTTCTCATGGCACGCGGTGTAGGCGGTTGTACGCTCTTTAAGGGGTGAACATTAAACACATTCAGTAAATGACTCCAACATGAACGAGCAGAGGCGAGGCACACAGTTAAATGTGAAGCAAGAAGAATAGAAAAGAGAATCCGGCAAGCATTGACATAATCATCATCGAGAGGTAGAGAACTGAAGAAATTCGCATGCAAGCCACCAAGTATCTTGGAGGCACCCACAACCCCGACTTGAATCGCGACCATATACGTGACGAGCAACAGTAAAACAATCTGAATCATTTGAGCAAGCAAAAACGACGTCACGTTTGATTCATACACATTCTTGCGCCGCAGAGAGCGATTGTGTGCAAGTATCTGAGGTGGCGATGCGCTCAACGTGAAGAGAGGTAGCATCGCAGTGCTAGCCCAAGGCCATGCATAGTCTCTCAGTTTGAGCGATGGTACCATGGCCAGAGTTCCAGAGCTTTCAAAAAATTGACCTGATCTCCAGAGACTGTGAAGGTTCCATTCGCCGATCCGAATCATCATAATGATGACGATGGCCGGATAGAATAAGATGACCGTCCAGGATTGAATCTGGATCATATTGCGCTTCGGCGTCGTTGATAAAAGAAGAGGGAGAGTAAGTAGACCTCCGATAGCAAGAGTTACAAACGCTCGATCGTGAAAGATTTGCCCTGGTAAAGAGTAATGAAAAAAGACCTGTAGCAACAAGTCGGTCATGGCTATGGTCAGTGATTCCAACGTACCATGATAGGCAATCACAGCAGCTCCAGTACAGTAGATGACTAGTGCCAAACTGCTTAGTCCATACCCAATGTTCCGTTTCCAGGACGTATTCATGCCAAACGCCTTCGCTGTGATCGCTTCAATGGTGTTCCCTCCCACATAGCGACCGAGGGACACCCAAAGTCCACCTCCAAATGCACCTAAAAGGGAAACAAGTGTGAGAGCAACCATACCAAATACAATTCCAGCGCGGTAAAAGTAGACTGGCATTGCCAACAAAACACCAGGGTGAAGACTTGAGGAGAATAGGTTCATTGCCACATGGCCCTTGCTCAGAGACCCTGGGGTGGCGGACCCAATGAGTAGAGTCCGCCACCACTGAGCTGGTTGAATTGTGCTCTCTTGAGGCGAGGATGTACCTCTATTATGGTAAAATGGAATGATGCCGGGGCGGGATCGCGGCTCATCTTCATCACTGTCTTCATCCCAGACATGAATTGTGCCATGCCTGAAGTCGTTTTCTTCTTCATCTGATTCAGTTCCGGAACCATCCTCTAAAAGTTCATCTTCCATCACATCGTTTCTTATATGCAGAATCCCATCGTCAGGCACAAGTTCGGGCTCGCCAGGATCTCCCACCTGGTCCGCCATCCCCGAGACTATGCAAATTAAACTTGTGTGGAGGAAAGTGCGTAGCAATCCATGCGCTTCTTATGTAAGAGCGTGTGGAACGACACTGGCTCTGGAGCAGCTCACACATTGACAGCGCGTGCGTGATGGCGCTGGAGGGGCAAGATGTCGCTTACCCCGTCTCACCGCCTTCATACGACCATGAAGGAGAGGGGATTTTATCCGAAGACGCTATTGATGCCCTAGCTGACGATATGCCTGGGAGACTACGCGCCGAGTTCATTCAGGACGCGTCTAAGCATGGCCGTGACACATTGCCCGAATCAGGGGAGCCGGCTCATAAGCATATGCGCGTAAGTGAGCCTACGGAGATATCTCAGGAGAGTCCCGTTTTTCCTTTGGGATGGAGTGATGCGTGGGATTTGGACGACGCACAGTTGTACTCCGAGGAGTCATTGTTGCTGACTTCTGAAGCGCCCCCTTCCTCTCCTGTTCCCGCACCAGATACTTTGCGTAAGTCCGAAACATCGGCAGAAGTGTTGATTAAATTTTTGAATGCATTGTTCACTGAGCAGGACGAATGCGGACCAGATATGAGTACGCTGGCCATGGTGCACAGCGTGCAAGGGGAGGCTGCATTGAATGCGGGAGCACTATCTGAACTGCATGGTATACTCAGTCTATGTGTGCGGGAAACAAACAAATGTCTCACACATGGTATCGTGCGCAAGGATGATACTCCCTATCATTTGCTGGATGTGGACCCTCAAATGTTGGCCAGGGTGTTGTCGCTTTTGGATGTGACGATGCGCGAAAATACTTGTGAATGGTCGTTGAGCAAAGATGTGTCATCTCTATTGGCAGATGTGTATCGATCCACACAGGCGTTGCTGTGCGCGAAATGCTGCTTATCCATCTTCTCGATCGACCAACTGCCCAAGTTTTTGTTCTCGGAAGAGCTTGTCGCACAATGTATTAACGTTATTAAGCCAGCACTTGAGGTGCTGGTTCTTCCTCTCATGGAGGCATGTTCTGGAGATGAGAGTCATGAACTCAGTGCATTGTTACTAAGTGGGCGCATGGACAGTGATGCTGTGCAGACGTTGGATATTCATATTCACACGCTCAGTGCCTGCTTGAGTCTTCTCGACACCATGTTTACATTGTCCAATTTTATGATACCTGACAACGTAACGATTCGATGTGTATACCTGGCTTTGGCTCCTTTCTTCTCACAAGACCGTCGAACAGCCCCAAGCAAATTGAGCGTGAAGTGCTCGTATACCCACGTTGAAGCGCTAAAGCCTTTTCGACTTGCGGGTCTCAACTTACTTCGAAGTGTCTTTGCTTTTTATCCGACCCAGCGCTCCTGGGTCCTCAGTGAAATTCTTGTATCACTAATGAGACTGCCAGACTTGCGGCGACGCAAGCGGCAGTACCGTATAGGACAGGGACATTATGTCTATGTTCTCACAGCATTGCTTTTACAACTCATTCAAGCTGCTTCTCACGAATCGTTCGCTGCAAGGGAGCAAACTATTGCGTGGTTTTCAGGAGAATCTGAACAGGATAAACCACCTTGTCAGTTAAACCAAGAAACTGTACATGCTCTGGCCAGTAGTGTGGCCATGTATCTCATCCAGAAAGGAGGCGAGACAAAAATGACCAAGAGCGCTGTCGACATCAGCTACGGGGCAATCATATATGGGTTGATTGAAGACCTGTTATCACTTTTATTTCACCCAGAATGGCCTGCAGCACCCGTCTTGTTGTCTTGCTTTTGTCGAACACTTTCTACCATCTTGTCCGACGCCAAAAGCAGCACAGATGCCAAATTCATTGCCCTTGATCAGTTGGGTCTGGTAGGCACTCGACTGCGAAAAGTGGGCATGGAACTTGAACGAAAGCGAAAGCGTCTTACTCTCCAACCCATGCGCGATATCGTGCAGTCATTTAACCTGGAGGCCATGGAAGATGTGGACAGAGCCTACCACAGCGTAATGGCGCAATTACGGCAGGGCCGCAAGAATCCAGGCACTATGACTGCCAGGTCCTTCCATGCGGCACAATACCTATATGAACTTTCTCTGGCTCGCAAGGCTTGCCATGGACAAGACAACTTTTGTCGCTTAGTGGCAGACTGTGTGCGGCGCGTGAACAACACCGAGGCTGTTCGTATTCATCCAGACATTTTGCCTCAACTAGTTCTTCAGAGCACGTTCTTCATCCAATTCCCGTCACTGTTAAAAGCAATATTGCAGCACTGTCATGCACCTGCTCTAACTCTTCGCACACGCGCCTTACGTGCCATGGGCAATATTGCTGCGATGGATCCTGCACTGTTGCAGGATGGTCAAATTCAGGAAGCCGTTGCTGCTCATTTGGGTGATCAAAGTGCCAATGTGCGCGAAATTTGCGTATCAATGATATCTGCCTATGTGTTAAAGAATGAGCAGATGATACCTGTCTTTTTTTCGCGGATATCTGAGCGTTGCAGTGATACTGCGTCGGGGGTGCGCCGTCGAGCGTTAAAATTCCTGAAGCAAGTGTATGAGACAACGTGTGATCACGCGTTAGAACTTTATGCGGCACTCCGTATCCTGCGATCCCTGTATGACGTGGACCCACAAATACAGCAAGTGGCACAGGAAGCTTTGGAAGATTTGTGGTTTGGAGATCGTCGTTCAAAGAATGCCCAGTCCGTTGCTCAAGTCTTGGCAGATGTGTGTATTCGTATCCATGAGCGACCATCTCCCCTGGACGAGTTTTTGAAGCGATTGGGAACAGTACGAGAAAGTAGCTCCTTTGCTGCTCGTCTTGGTGAATTTGTCGACGAGCTGCTGCAAGATCTATTCGCGTCGCCTACACTCTCTTCCGATATGTATGGTCGACTACGGGCTGTTCAAATCCTCACTGCTGTGCACCCCGAGCTACTAACGGTTCCCCGAGCAAAGCAGCTTCTTCCCTATGTGGACGGTGCGCAAACCCCCGATGAATTGGCAGTCATGGAAGAACTTCTTCGAATATTCGCACAATGTATGCCTGCTTTGCCTCGCACAGCTCGCTCCTTTGCTATTCATTTAGAGACCATCCTGACGCGTCTCATATCCAAGTGCCAGCTTCGCCCAGGCTCCACCGCGCTGGAAGCCCTTATTTCGTGTTTTTGTGCTGGAATTCAGTATCAGACGCACAATTACGCTCTTTTGGAACGGACCTATACCTCTTGTTTTACGCTCTCCCGTGAAAGTATGGTGGAGCCATTCTCATTGGACGCCAAGGCATCGCTAGCAGTGTGCATCACGACCTTGCTATGTGCCTATGCGCCGTGGACGGAATCGCACCTCGACAACCAAGTGGATTCATTGTTTGCTATGCTTATGCGTGTGTACACTACCGAATCAACCGATCCATCGACATCTCCTGGGCAAACAACCTGGGACAGCCTCCCTATCATCCTGTTGGCTTTGAGTTATTTGCTTCAGGCGTACCCACTCAAGTTTCTGGATCCGAATGTCTGCCATGCAATGGATTCTGTTTTTGCACATGGATCACCGCAGGAGCGCTTCTACATGTTGCGCGCATTGTGGGGCTATCTAGAGCGAGATGCCACCTTACCTCAAGGGAATGAGCAAGGGAATGTACAGCAGCAACTCGCTGGTCAAGTGAAATCGGACGCCGGTGTCGCCTCTGCGTTGATGCAACGTTATGCGGAACCCATTTTTCGCGCTACATTGGACGTGGATGCGCCCAAGACGCAGCAGGTGGCTAGTGAGCTGGTCAAGCTATCGGTTCTGCAAGGTCTTTCCCACCCGATGCAGTGCATTCCCTATCTGGTGGCGTTGGAAACGGGTGACAATGTACTCATGCGCCACAAAGCCGTGCAGTTGCACCGACATTTGCTCGGCAAGCACGCTTCCATGCTCAGCACGCGATTTGGTGAATCGATCTTGACCGCGTTCCGGTTTCAGCAGCATTGCACAGCAGCCCCACGAGGTGTGCGCCCCGGTACGAAGAGGGAGGCTCTGATGCAAGTATGGTACAGCCTTTTGTCGGATCATCGCCAGGCCAAGCTGCAGTTTTTACGGGCGCTTGTGCGCCTATTGGATGTGCCCCAGGATGTGTCACCCACCCGAGATGATGTGTACCTGAGCCTCTTTGTCGCTGATACACTGCAGCTATTGGAGTATCGCTCAGCAGAGGAGCCTCTCACGATCCTATATGAGCTCAAGATGCTGGATGCTAGTTCAGGTATTCAAATTGCCAGCATCATTGGTCGCCGGCTTCGGAGAGAGGAGCATATGCGTGAGCCCAGCCCACTCACAGAGGAGGAGGACGAAGACGAGGACGAGGACGAGGACGAGGAGACTACCCACGATCAAACAGACTCTCAACAAACTACGAAGGATACCCCCGCGAGCCACAAGGACGCAACGTCAGGCGGTCCATTGCGTTCGACAGACCTACTTTCGTTGGCGTACGCAGCAAGTCGCGTCGAGATTATGCGTTACGTTCGACGGACACTAAAGCACATGTACCGTTTGTCAGAGGCCAAGTGCGCCAAGTTTGAACCAGGCAAACGTACGGCTCTAGGCGATCGACCTATCGCGCCAGCATCGGAAGCGAGGCTGTGTGATTGTGCTGACGACCTTCCTAACGATCAGCCAGGGGCACTGACGGCCCTTGAGACGTTTGTCGAGGCGGACGACGAAATGAGCAGCGAGTCGGAGCTCGAGTATGAGTAGCTGTCTATGACTTGGCCTTTTTGGCGGCCCGCTGTCCTTGCACACGGTAGATGTCTTTCATGCGTTCCTTGTGCTTTTGCGCATCGGTCACCTCCTGCTTGGCCAGCGCCTTGTTCTTCTCGTCGAGGCGCACCTGGCGCTTCTGCTGCCGCTTTTCCTGCTTGGCGCGCTGCACAGCCTGCATCTGCTGGAGCAATGCAACAGTATCGCGCTCGTCTTTCTCCATAACCACTGCACGTTTCTGGAGGTAGGTTGGCTTGCGCTGGGCTTTGGTGACATGAGGCTTGCTGTTGAACGGAAGAGCAGCTTGAAGGGCACGGGGAACACGCAACGGGTTGAACTTGCGCGTCTCGGGCCGTTCGACAGGTTTGTAGGTAGAGTTGACCCGCAACGGGGTCTTGAGACCCTCCTCTTTTCGAACAGTACCAGTGAGGCGCATACCCTTCCACTCCCGCGCCTCGTCGGCCCGCATCAGGAGTGATGTGACCGGGTTGTAAAACGGTCGCGGTACAACATTGTACCAAGCGCGTAAAAACACAATGTCGCTCATAAGAATTTTGTCTTCAAACGTGGCACGGAATTGACCTTCTGGTTTAGCCAGTGCCTTCTTGACTTGACCACGAATGCCCGACACAGTGCGCAGCTGTGCGCCCTCAAATTTGGCTACTTCCAAGGGCGTAGAGAACATGTCTTTGATGAAAGCCGTGTTCTTGTAGACCTTGGCTGGCGTACCTGTCAGTTTCAGCTTCTTGACAATCTTGTGAGAGGCGCCTGTGCCCGCATCCACATTGAGCACGATACCCGTAGCGCTAATGCGGAAGTTGGGCGTGTCTGAGGAGAGCGAATTGAAAGCACAAAAGCCCGTATTCGGCAAGCTGGCTGGTCCATAAAACGAGGCGAGACAGTGCATGTGCTCTGGCGTATACTTCAGCATACGGTTACGCGTGCCATCATCCAACGTGTAGATGGGCATAGACTGGAACCGGCGCCACCCAAGACTGAAAATCAAAGGGTCGTTGGTCTTGAGAATGCGCTTGTACCACCGGTGTTTCTTGATGCGAACCTGCAAAAAGCCGAAATTGGTCTCGTTGGGCAGCAAGCCACCCACCACAATGGGATACGCGGGGTGGAAATGCTCCACAAATTCACAGGGCACCTGCTGCAGTTCCACGCGCACATACGTGCCCGGACGGAAACCTTCGATTTTCGCACGCGTTTCCTCGTCTTGGTCCGCAAACTCAGCCGCATTCAACTCCGCTTGCTGAGCCAGCTCACGCTTCTGCTCGGTATACCAGTCATCGTTGTTCTGCTCGTCGTCGTCAGCGTCGTATTGCTCGTCGAATTTGCGCTTCAGCGCTGCCTTTTTCGATGCCAAAGCCTTGGCTCGTGCTTCTTCATCGTCCTCTGCGCCCTCTTCCTCCTCTTCCGCAGGCTCGTTGTCCTTCGAAGGATCTTCATCCACATCGTCCGCCTCGCCCGTGATAAAACGATACCGAATTGAGTCGAGTTTTTCGTCATCGTTCCAAACATCAAGATCACCAGCTCCTTGTCCATGATAGAACTGCTCAGGTACATCTTGTGTAGAGCTAGATGCCTCCTCAGACACCACATGGAAAAAGTCATCGTCGGCGCGAATGTCTTCCTCCATCTCTGACGATGCAGCTTGGTCTCCCCGCACGATCTCTTCAGGCGTCTGCGTCGACTCATACACAAGCCGCATCAGATCGCGGCGACGGCGTCTGTTTGCCAAGACAGTGTCTTCCGCACGCTGGGCTAAATTCACTTTCCAGGGAGCAACAAGGTCCGTGTCACCCAGATCGGAGTCGCTGTCGGCATACGCGATCTCTTCATCCTGCTCATCATCCAAATCCATGCCATGAGCACCAGACTC
The DNA here is from genome assembly GCA_029542865.1 of Malassezia equina. NCBI lineage: Eukaryota > Fungi > Basidiomycota > Malasseziomycetes > Malasseziales > Malasseziaceae > Malassezia > Malassezia equina. The sequence goes on from CP119901.1 coordinate 1,158,989, forward strand.
ATCATTGTCGTCCTCCAGGTAGGCATCCTCGTCCTCCTCCGCCTCATCGTCATCATCCTCGCCCTCGTCGACATCGCCTGTATGATCAAAGGCCGCACGGCGGCGCACCCGGTTGATGGACACGCCTGCTTCCGAGTCATCAAAGAGGCGCAAGTCATTCGCTGCAGCGCGATCACCCAAGGTCGTTGTCGAATCCTGCAAACTCATAATCATGCGTTCGCCCTCGCCGACCTCAGCATCGTCGTCACGCTTAGAGAAATGACCGGTCACATTGATATAGACAGCATCTTTATCGAACATGACACCTCCCACATCACTCATAGGCGCATGAATCAGTTTCTGCTTGTCACTCAAACGACGGCGCTTTTCGCTTTCTTGCGTGGGAAGGGGGCAAGGATCAGCGAGGCGCTCAATGGACGCCACAGTCAAGTCTCCCACACCAGGGATGTGAACAGCCTGCTTCTCTCGCAAATGAGTGCCGCGCAAGTAGCCGTACACAGTGATGGTACGGTCCATTTTGGGGTTGGCCTGTACGAGGTCGCGTGGGGTGAGCTCTTCCATACGATCAGCGAGGAAGTAGGGATGTTGGTTGCGGAAGATGAGCGGGCGGAACTTCATCACACTAATGAAGCGACATAGGTTCTGGATTTCAGCGTCGGGGTATCGGCCATTGATGATGCCAGAAAGGTAGAATAACTTTGCACCTTGGTAAATTTCTGTCCAGAACCGGTGCTTCAGTCGCTTCTTGGTAGCACGCAGTGTTCGCGCCTTCTTTATCAGGTCTAGGTGCGTCAGTACGCCCATGACTTTAGGAAACCCATGCGCCTGCAAAACGTTAAGGAATTCCATGGTCTCCATCTCGAAACCGAAACTTCCGTCAATCATCAGCAGGACAAGATCTGCAATCTTTCCGATATCAATCATAGAGTTGATATCGCACTTGCACTCAATAAAGGTAATTCGGCGCGACTTGCCACTAACCACAGTGACAGGCCCATTAATGTGGGCCAACGTATGCTTCGAGTAGCGGCGAATAAGACTGCGCATCAGCGTCGTCTTTCCAACGCCTTCAGGACCCACCACGGCCACGATCACGGGCGGCGGCTCTTTCTCAGGCGTGCGGTCCACCAAGGGCACATGAAGACGCTGCTGATCCAACTCAGCCTTGCGACGAACTTGCTTGTCGGCAGCAAATGGGTGCGCCGCAATATACGCTTTCGGGTTAAAACCACCAGCATGGCGCTCTCTGCCCTTCGCCTTGGCAGACTTGGGGCCTGCTTGCGCCGGACGATGTGCCCGATGCACTTGGGCCGCGTCCGCCATGGTCAACGGCTGTCGTCACACGCACTGACGCCACGCGCGAGAAAAAATGTCGACTCGGCCGATGAGGAGCCTCGCACGTGGGCGTAGAGAGGGTCCTACGACGTGCCCCCCACGGAGCGCTACGCGGTGTCCTACTTCGTCATGCCTCGCTCTTCCCGTTCTTCTGGTGGCTCGCGCCCCGCTACACGCCCTGCTGCGCCTGCCGGCTCGCGCGGCATGCACACCATGTCGGCGCCCCCGAGGTCGCACTACGCGCCGCCACCTGCGCAGCAGCAGCACGCGGCGCCTCACCCCCAGCACGCTGCCCCGGTGGCGTCGCAGGGTCCCGGCCTTTTTGGACAGGTACGTCGGTACTATGATTCAACTAACAATAGATGGCCTCGACTGCTGCGGGTGTAGCGGTTGGTTCGGTACGTATGGCGTAATGCTCATTCCAGACTGTGGGCCATGGCATTAGCAACATGCTTTTCGGTGGTCGTTCCTACGAGGCGGCTCCTCCTGCAGAGGCGGCTCCCCCTGTGCAGCAGGTGGACTCGTTCTCTCAGCAGAACACGGGCATCAACTGCGATGTGCAGAGCAAGGACTTTATCACCTGTCTCGAGAAGACCAACGACATGAACGCTTGTGCCTACTACCTCGAGCAGCTCAAGGCCTGCCAGGCGGCTGCTCGCGGCTACTAAGCATAGAGGGAACAGTAGTTATATGAACAATGGGTTCGTGAATATGCGCCAGAATGTAGTCTCCATTGGGTATATCATTGGTATCGGCTGTCGCGGGTGAGTAGGGTTGTACCTACCTCGTTCGGCTGCGGCTGCTTCGTTCTCCACGATACCGGATTCGAGGTGACGCTGAATGAGCCGTGAGCGAGCGACATCCATCGGTACATGTAGGAACCAAGCTAGGTCCCAGCACCTTGCCGCTTGAACCCAAGGCTCCTTGTCGAGACAGCAGTAGAGACCTTCGAAGAGAAGAATTCGGTGCGACGGCTCAATCTGTATCGCATCTGGCGCTGGATCCTTGGCAGCGTGAGAGAAAGCTGGAGCGTAGATAGGCTTGTCGAGACAGTCTTTGGCGCGCTGCACAAAAGCCACGAACGACTACATCAGAGCGACTCGTGCACGTACCTCTGCATCAAATGTGAAAGCGGCACCACGTCGGCGATGTGCCTCAACAGGATCCGCCATTTGGTCCAAATAAGATCGAGTATAATGCCAACCATCCATGCTGATGCATACGCAACACCCAGGGTGTGCTTCGTTGAGCCGTGCGCAGAGGCACTGCGCCAGTGTCGACTTGCCAGAGCCAGGCACACCTGCCAAACCTAAGAGGCATCGGCGAGACGCCGAGGTCCTAGAATCAATGACTCTATGCCGGCGCACACGTACACATCATAGTCCGCCAGGACCTGGCGAGCCAGTCGACTTGGCAACTCGTCCATGGCAGGGGAGAGATACTACAACACGTGATGTACCTAAACAACGAACGGAGGGGCGGCCTACGATCGCCGCCTCGGAGCGAAAATTATGACATATCAATGAAGCCATCGAGGACAGCGCGCACGTCATCCACATGGCACAAATCCTCAAGGAAAGGACAGAGGTCGGTCAGCTCCGTATCGTGGGGATCATTGAACCAACTGGATACAGGCACAGCATTTGTTGGATGGAAAATGTATGAGGCAGGGGAGTTGTCAAGAATAATGGTATCGTTGAGTGGACGTCCCAGCTGAGACAGATCTTTGACGTAGCTTCCATAGTGGTTGTAACATGACTCGCGGAAGAGTCGGTGCTGGACAACATGATGAATGTCAAGGATATCAATCACGGGATCCGCGTATTTGTTGAGAGACGCGGTGAACACCACAATCTCATAGATCTGACCCATAAGGCGCATAAACTCGTCCACGCCGGGCCGCTTGATAACGTAGACATTGTGGATGATGCCCTCAATTTCCACCGGCACCACAAAGTCAGCGTTAGGCACCATCTTGAAGCTACTGTGAACCAACGTCTCGTCTAGATCCAATACGAGGCACTTGCGCGCGACACCATGCGTGGCCAGCGAAGGCAACAGAGGCGCTGGATTTCCGAAACTGTCCAGAGGAATACCATTGCCGCCTTGCTGGATGAGCCGTTGTTCCTCGGCCACAATCTCCTGCTCCATATCCTGACTCACCATGCCCATGGGTATAGGGCCGTTTTGCGGCACCTGGGTAATGACATCCTGCATAAAGTCGTCCGAATGATCGCTTTGGGATGTGACAGTGGTTGCCATGCTGTTCCTGTTCATGGAGTTCCGCAGCGATATTCCTCCAGGTGCTAATGAGTTGCGTTCTTGGCCCATGGTGGTATCGGACGTGACTGGCGCCGTGTACATGGCCGAGTTGGTTGTCTGTGGCTGCGCCGCCACTGCGGACGATGCCAAGGGTTCAGATCGAGAGGAACTCAAGGGCGGAGGGCAAGGTAAAGAGGGTGGTTGTGTGGACGACGACTTTATGGCAGGTTTCGGTGGATCCGAAGAGGGCCCATCCAAGGCAGCTGTTACGGTGGACGAAGCAAGACCACAAGTGAAAAAGGCCAAAAGCTTCCGAACCATGGAACGCTCGTGAGCCGGAGGTGCCGGCTTGGGCCGTGAGGATACAGCCTCTTGTTTCTGCGGGGCAGGCGGCGCAGCCACGACACGCCTCGATAGACTGGTGGAAGAGGACTCGGGTACCAAAGGAGGGGGAGGTGAGACTCGGGCAGCGGGGGGCGAAAGGTTCGTAGGCCCCAGTGGAGCGGGAGCGAGCTGCGGAGGAGGATGGGAGGATGGAAGACGAGTAAGTGCATTGCTTTGCGGATCTGTCGGACTTGGTGAAGTCAAAGTAGTGTTAGCATTCAAGTAGTCGTAGGTGCCAGGCGGGTCCATAGCCGATAGGGTAGATGGACCGCTGGCATGGCCATAGGAGAGATTTGTTTGCCCTGCTGCTGAGTGAAACGTCGAAGAGAACTCAGACGGTGTCGGTGTGCCTAGTGTCATGTTGGTCTGAGCGGCGCCCGAGACGGGGCGAGCTGGGCGAATTGTTTGAGCAGTATCATTGTGTGCGTTTAGAAGGGAGAAAGAGGATGGATCCCCTTCACTGGGGACCGACATGCAGGCCAAGCGCTATGGTGGATGTGTGCGCAATGCGAGAGGACTGCGCCAAGCCGTACACCGATGCGACTCGCAAAGGGCCAAGGTCCTCTGAGCAGGCGGGTGCGATGGAAAGGGGCACCTGCAGCTTTATGCATGTCAAAGCCAGATACGGGCATGTGATAGGCAGACCTGGCACTCTGACGACAAGAAGCACGTGGCAATATTTTACGGCCAGCCACGCGATAGCCTAGTGTCTCGCCGCTATGAGCACCTCTCACAGTGCAGGAACACGCAGTGCTCATGCGGAGCCCTCCAGCGACTCCGAAGAAGATATCGTAGGTGATGATCACTGACGCTAGGATGTGATCAATGTTGAGTTTGATTTCCAAACACCGAGTGAAATTGATTTTCAGGCCCTGAAGCGCCTGTTCCAGCAAATGTTCTACACCCACGCCCCTCAAATGGACATAGGTGTCCTGGCAGACCATGTGATCCAGACGGGTATGACGCAGGGTGTCGGTACAGTTATTAAGGTGGATGATATGGAGCAAATTCACGACCCGTATGCCGTCATCAGTGCCGTGATGCTGGGACCCACGACGCCTGCCTCGCAACTTTTGCAGACCTACTTTACCACGCAGCTGAGCAAGGCTGCCTCGGCGAAGCCATTTCTGGATCTAATCAAAAGTTCATCAGAGAGCCACCCAAATTTGTTTGTGTTGCATGAGCGCATGATCAATTTCCCTCCTCAAGTGGTGCCACCGCTCTTGCGAATGCTACTGGAGGAGGTCAACGAAACGATGCGACAGAATTCGTCACCTACACCCTCCCATCTTGTTCTGTTTTCTCGTGCCTTTTCAGCGGATGCTTTGGAAGAGGGTGATGACGATGACGAGCCTGCTGGCTTGGCCGGGGCTCGCAAGCGCAAAGCCCGTGGACAACATGCTCATCCTGCCGATGCAGCGGCTGCGGCCCTTGGAAAACCTGTCTCCAACAAGAAGGGTACCGCAGGCTCTCACGATGATGGCCTCGGTTCGTTCCACCCCGAAGATGAGCTGATCCGCGAATTTGCCTCTCATTCATATACGTATCGTTTCCCAGCTCCCCGTGATGCTGCGGAATCCTACGAAACACCCTTGTTTGGTCGCTTGCTCGCGGTACCCTTCTCTAAAGCACCAGCTTTGCTGCAGCGCCTGTTGGATGTCTGGCCACCGCCTGCGTAACATAGATATAACGTTATATACAGCCTACTTGTGCTCCGGTCCGGCCACCACGTGCAGCGACAGCTCGTCCTTCGCTGCATCAACATCCACTTCCACGGTGTCACCCTCCTTGGCCTTGCCCTCAATCAGGTGCGAAGCCAATGGGTTCAGCAAACGCTTCTGAATCAGGCGATTCAGCGGGCGAGCACCATACGCCGGCTCGTAGCCCTTCTTTGCTAGCCAGCGGCGTGCTTCGTCACTCACATGAAGCGTGATACGCTTGTCATGCAGCCGCTGATCCACTTCCTTGAGACGAATCGATACAATGTTTTCAAGCGTCTTCGGAGCAAGGTTGTTGAAAACAATCTGCTCGTCAAGGCGGTTCAATAATTCGGGCGGGAAAGCGCGCTGCACGTCCTTGATGACCTTGCCGCGAGATTCGTCCGTAACGTGTCCCTCCGCATCCGTAGATCCAAGCTCGTAGAGAACGTCAGCGCCCACGTTCGAAGTCAGAATGATAATGGTCTGGCGGAAGTCCACCAATCGGCCTTGAGAATCCTGCAGGCGGCCTTCATCCAAAATCTGAAGCAAAAGCGTGTGGATGCTGCGGTTTGCCTTTTCGATCTCATCAAACAGCACCACAGAGTACGGCTGTCGCCGCACTTGTTCCGTCAGCTGACCGCCATCTTCATGGCCTACATAGCCAGGAGGAGCACCCACAAGCTTGCTGACAGAGTGCGCCTCACTCAATTCAGAGCAGTTGATCTGAATGAGTTTCTCTGAATCAAAGAGGAATTGCGCAAGTCCCTTGGCAGCCTCCGTCTTACCAACGCCTGTGCCACCCAAGAACATGAAGGAGGCTAGCGGACGCTTAGACGAATTCAGGCCGGCACGGCTCAGACGTACAGCCTCGCCAATCGAGCTCAAGGCTTCATCCTGGCCAACGATCCGGTTCCGCAACGAGTCTTCGATGCCCATCAGTCGCTCACGCTCACCACGAAGCAGATTCCGCACAGGAACACCGGTCATCTTCGCGACCACGGCAGCGATATCGTCACTGGTCACACGGTCATGAAGCATGCGGCCTTTACGTTTCTCGTTCAGTTCTTCCTCCGTCGGAATCTGCTTCTCCAACTCAGGTATGCGGCCGTATTGAATTTCGGCGACGCGTTGGAAGTCGCCCTCACGAGTAGCGCGCTCCAGCTCAATGCGAGCTTGCTCGAGCTGCTCCTTGACAGACTTGAGCTGGTCCAACTTGCTGCGCTCCTCCATCCAAGAAGAAGTAAGGGCACCGCTCTCTGCACGCTTTTCTTGTAGTTCCTTTTCAACAACCTCTTTACGCTCCAAAGAAAGGGGATCGCTTTCGTGGCGGAGCGACTCCAGTTCAATTTGTAACGTGAGAATATCCCGATCCAGGGTCTCGATGGCCTCAGGCTTGCTTTCTTGCTGAAGACGCAGAGCCGACATGGCCTCGTCCAGAAGATCAATGGCAGAATCCGGCAGTTTCCGCTCCGTCAGGTAGCGCGAGGCATAGGTCGCAGCAGTAACAAGAGCGCCATCACTGACGCCGACACCGTGGTGCACCTCGTAGCGAGAGCGCAGGCCACGAAGAATCGCAATAGTGGCTTCCGGCGTAGGTTCCAAGACGGTGACAGCTTGGAACCGACGCGCGAGCGCAGGGTCCTTCTCGATGTACTTGCGGTATTCATCGTAGGTAGTCGCACCTGCACATTGAAGTGCGCCACGCGCCAACAGCGGCTTCATCATGTTGGCAGCATCGACAGAGCCCTCAGCCTTGCCCAGGTTCAGCAGCATGTGCAGCTCATCAATGAACACGATCACTTTGCCTTGTTCCGCCTCAATATCACTCAGTAGTGCTTTGAAACGTTCTTCAAAAGCACCGCGGAAAGAGGCGCCCGCCAGAAGGGCACCCAGATCCAATGCGCATACGCGCTTGTCTTGCAAAGACTCCGGTACTTCCTTATTCACGATGCGTTGGGCCAGCCCTTCCATAATGGCCGTCTTACCAACACCAGCCGGTCCAACAAGGACAGGGTTGCACTTGGTCCTTCGCGAGAGAACTTGGATGGCGCGGCGAATTTCACTATCACGCCCAATCACAGGATCCAACTTTCCCTCTTTCGCTAGTTTGGTCAGATCTTGTGAGTATTGAGCCAGTGTCTCTCCAGGCTGTGGCTGCTGGCCCTGCATATTCATGCGCATGCCTGGAAAGCCGCCCCCACCCGGCGGCTGTTGCCAGCGAACAGACGAGGTATGGAGCAGGCGCGGCATGGAGCGACCGACGCGCGCAATCTGACGTGTTGAATGTGACACGGTCGCCACGCGTGCCCCACGGACAATACGCGCTGGCTGCACCCGTGCTAATTTAGATACAGATGTGTTCTGCAAACGGAGCATGCGAAAATGGTCTGTGTGTCTAGTGGCGTTGCTTCGCTTATGTAGGCGGCCCCCAGGGTCGGAGGGGGTCCTAGAAGCCTCTCGAACGCACGGTCGTGTGATTACGTAATTATGGCCTGCGCCCACGAGAGCCTCCTCTTCCCCACGACGGTCGTATGTATCCGTCGCGCGCGCCCTTAGCCCGCGATGTGAGCGGTAACGCATCGCGAGTGTGCCAAAAATGCGAAAAAACTGGGCATGCAATCTACGAGTGCAAGAATCCCAGACCCTACAAAGCGCGGCCTACACGAATCCAGATACTGAAGAACCCAAGGCTGGAAGAGCAATGGCGACCTAAACCATCGACGCAGGATCGTGTCCCACGGTATGTTTACGATCGCTTATTGTAGATCTGGCGAAGCGGACCGCATTCTAGAAGAGCGGGAGCGGGAGCGAAAGCGCATGAAAGTGCATACCACCTACAAAGAATACGCACGACGTTCACCATCTATATCGTCCAGTGATTCTGACACGAGTCCTTCTCATTCATGCAGCACATGCTCGTATACCCCACCACGTCAACCAGCCTCGACGGATAGTGACGACGAAAGAGCAGAGAGTCGTGTCGACGAAGACGCTAGGTCTTAGTGGTACAGTGCAGCTTCAAGCAACTATACGAAACTTGGTCGTGGACTGGTTGATAGGCTAAACTCACAAATCAGAGCTATCATCCAGCACGTCCAGACAAACTTGGGCTTTATCTTGCCATTTTTTTTCGCGCAGTATATTTCGACCAATCATAGGGCTTAAATAAAAATCGAGACGGAAACGCCGGGGTTCGCTCCCTACACTTGGACCTCCCGCGCCGCTGCCGAAAGCCTTCCTGCGCTCAGGTATGCTCACTGAGCATCAAGACGCCGGTAATAAGGATATCAAGCAGGCTCCTGATAATCAAGACGCGAAAGTATCGCTAAAGACTACGTCGCAAACGCAGCCTACCGGCCACTCTACGGAGGGCGCATCGACGCCAAATGCACGAAAGTCGCGGGGGCGCCATTCTAGATCCTACATCGCTACGCAGCAGGCGAATGCAAAGAGGCGTGAACGTGAAGAGTGGGATCGCACCCGTGGTGCAGGAAGCCATGTTCTCCTCTGGTATGAGGACCTGCGCGTACGTCGATCTCCTGTGCTCGAGCAGTTTACTTGGGGCGCCTCCGACGTCGTGCCACCGCTAGAAGAAGTGCTCACGCAAAAACATGATCCACAGGAGGTGATTGGTATGGACAGGCTCCTTGACTGGGGTTTGTGTGAGTACACGATCCTGCCCAAGACGCTGGGTCGTGGCCGTTTCTCTACGGTGTACTTGGCTGTAAAAAACGGGCAACGTTTTGCGGTGAAGCATACCCCTCTTTTTCCCCATCACGAGCTCGTTGCAACGCGTCTTCTGCGTGAGCCTACGCTGCTTGCTGAGCTGCCGCCGCATCCAAATTTGGTCGATGTCGTGGAGACCATTCGCACACCTGGACACTTTTATCTCGTGGAGGAGTACTTGGATGGCTACGTGACACTAGAAGCATTGGTAGGACGTCTGGGCAAGAAGCCTCAAGCACCCAGTACGCCGTCCCAATCGCCACCGCCTGGGCCTATCCTTCCTGACGATGTGGCAGAAAAAGTGTTTGACCAGCTGGTGCTGGCGCTTCGGGCGATCCATACCCCGCTGCGTGTGTGCCACCGAGATGTGAAACCAGAGAATGTGCTGGTGCATCCAGAGACGCTGCACCTGAAGCTGCTGGACTTTGGTCTGGCGACGCACTTTAGTCGCAGCCATGCAAAGCTGACGACGTGTTGTGGCAGCCCTGCGTTTCACTGCCCCGAGATTGTCACGGCACTGTCGCAGCCGCCCGGTACAGTGGCCTATTGGGGACCTGAGGTTGATGCATGGACCTGTGGTGTGACGCTCTTGCGTTGCTTGACGGGCGTGCGGTACCCGCTGGGAACATCGCACACGTCGCCTTCAGCCATGGGACATCGCGCCAAAAAAATACTGGCCACCATTCCTGACACGCCGCTACGGAAGGATATCACTGCGTTGCTCGATATCCATGGTGAGCGGCGTATGGAGAGTTTCGAACGCATTGCCAAACGCATCCACGAGAAATTGAATATATCACCCACGCGCGTTCGACGTGAATTGAAGTGCACATCGTTTGTGCCTGCGCCCCCACAGCATGCTATGGTGCTACCGCTCTTGCTAACGAAGCAAATTGGCTCGGCACAACCGCCGGATGTGCCTCTACCTACGGAGGATGCCTACGGGATGATTACCTTGCTTAATACGTCGCACCAACCAAGCAGGCGTGTCCTTTCCTTTATCAAGTATTGTTTACGTTGCGCGGGTATCTTGTACTACACCGTGCCTTGGCCCGATCCCAGTGCGGAGCCATTGCGGAGCCCGTCCAGCTTCTCTTGTATTTTTCAGTGCGTGGTGGAATTGGCGCAGGAAGAGACGCCAGGAACGCTATCGCAAATCATGCAGACGCTCTGGTCCATGGTGGGACAGAGGACCGAACCTGAAGAGCTGGTCAAATTGCCAGCTCGTGCCATCCATCCCAAAGCCAGGGACGATGCGGTTCGCCCGAGTAGCGGGCCGTCGGGGAAACAAGGACCTCTCAGAATGCTCGTGTTTAATTTGGTGGTGTCCTTTCCCCGCGGCACAGACACGCCACTGCCGCAGGAGTGGGAAGCACCCACGCCTGAGATGGTGGCTACCGCCCTACAGCACCGCTTGTCCACCGCTGTGGTGCCTCCCAGTCCCAAGACATCGACATGGAGGGGCACAACGGAAGAACCAGACCTGCGCATCGATACGCATGTGGACCGTTTGCCCCCTGCCACCATTGTGGACTCGCCGCGCTCGCGCCGTCAAAGCCACTCGCGCACGCCCAAGCCGTCGTCGAGCGTGGTACATGTGTACGTGTCAGACTCGCGCGCTTTGCCCTACGTGCGGGGTGCGCTAAGCAACGGAGGTGTGCTGAAAGCGACCCCGTCGAAACGCGATAGCGCTGCCACGTCGCCCACAGATGGCGTGCAGGGATCGCCGCGTGTGCGATCTGGCTATACGACGCCGGAGCCGCGGCAGGATCTGATCGGACCGCATGAGCTGTCCACGTCGCTGGATTCGATTGAGAGTCTATGTCGGTCGCTGCTAGAGCGGCGAACGACGCCGGGACGCCAAGACACCGACAATGCCCACGCACGACAGCTGTACACGCTCGTCAAACGTTTGAATCGTCGTCTGGAGCACTCACTCCTGAGCAAAGACAGCGAGGCATTGCGCCGGCAGATGAGTGAGCTCAACTTCCGGGCGCTCGACGTGCTTGGTCCCGCGCTGGCGCTGGTGAGTGTGCACGATGGCCCTCTTCACCCTGATATGCCTGCCTCCTCCAACACAGGCAGTCTGGCGCTGGCTGTGCTGGAGCGGTTCAGTGCATGCAGCAATGCCAAAGAAATGTGCTTGGGCTTTCAGGAGCAGATTGAGCGCTTAGGACTTGCTTGGCGCTCTCATGACGATGCGGCCGAGCAGCCGGCGGTGGATGTGGCGACGGTCCTTGCGCGCGACGGTGCGATGCTGGTACAAGCGGTGCTGGGACAACTGCAGCGCCTTGCGAATTTGTTTCCTGCGGTGCGTACGCGTCGCCCCAAGGCCCTGCTAGATTCGGTCTTGGGTCTGCTGTCCCCTGGCGTGTATCAAGATGTGATTGCAGATGCGCTGAGCACATTGGACGAGGTGGATGCAACCGAAGAGTTGGCGACGCAAGCGACGGTGGTCCTTTGTGAGCTTGTGCTAGGCCTTGACTCGATGGCGCAGCAGATCCAGGGCGCTGAGCGTCCCCATTTGGGGCAGGTCCTCGTGGATGGTCTCTATGCGTTGATTCCCTTCCTGCCGCGTGCTACCGGCCGTGCGCAGGACCATGAAAGTGCACTGCTCTGTGAGCAGTCGCGCAGTGCCGAGGGCGTATCGAAGCGGATCACCGTGTGGAACATTGTGCGCAAGACGTACGACCAGCTGCATCTCGACATGGGTACCCGCTGTCTTGGCCCGGCCGACGCATCGCGCTCGGCCCGCGAAACGCTGGCGGGATCGCACCCCGAACACGACTTTGTTTTACTGGTGCATCAGCTGGCGTACGAGAGTCTCATGTCACACATCAAAGACCGCTCGCGGGACCGTTTGCGTGTGGCCACACAAGCACGCCAAGTGCTCGCTGAGCCGCGCCGCTGGAGTGCAGATACAGCACGCGAGTTGTTGGGACGCCTGGCCCATGTTCTTCCGGGGGCCCTACTGCCTGGGCTATGTCCGTTGGACGTGCCTGTGTCGGCGCATACGCTCGCTCGCACACAGGACTTGGAACTGTGTGATGCACTGGTCACGTTTGTTCAGTGGGCCATCGATGCGCTGCCATCCGAGGCACGTACGCGACTGACACTGGAGGAAGAGTGTGTGACGTATGTGGTGCGCGGTATGGCGCTCATTGCCAATTATGCATCGCAGCCGCGCCTCCGTGCGCATGCCTTTGAGGCGGTCACACGGCTTGTACGGGACCACAGCTCGGACGAGGTAACGCTGCGCCTGATCCGCGAGATGATGGCACCTGAAGCGCCAGCACCGTTGCGTGGGTCCACGGTGCATCTGGTGCGCGAATTGTGTGCCGCACGATTGGAGCGACTGGCGTCGCGACAATCGCCCAACGACGAGCTGCTGGCCGATGGGCGTTTGTGGCGTGCATGGAACAAGACATTGTTTGTGTTGCCGCGCTCGCGGCCCGAGGCACCTGCGCCGGACGATGCCCTGGCGCCTACCAAGATGGACGACCTGGCAAACTATTTGGCCCAGCACCAAACCTATTTGCAAGAGTGTTGCTCGCTCTTTTATTTCGTGGCGGTTCGAGACGCATCCCACAACTACACGGGCCTTCGCGAAGAACGGGAGTATGCGCGCCTGTATGAGCGCTTTGTCCAGCCCCTGGCAACGTGGGTCGCCGAGTGGCAAGCCTATGTGGCGAAGCAAGCGCCGCACGACCCTGTGGCCAGCTCGCTGGCCCTACTCGAGATGGGCATTCGACGCATTCAAGACTGTAGTGACACCTAAGTATGTACCACTATGCGGCCGGCGCCTCGGTCGATGCCTTCTTCGCCTTTTTCTTGGTCTGACGAACGCTGGTGGCCAGCAGAGCCTTGATCTCCTCGTTCGCGACCTCCTTCTCGCTCTTCACCTTGTCCACCGAGTACCACGAAGGCGCAGGCGTCAGGCGAATCGCACCCTTGCCGCTCACGGCCACAGTGAAGAAGACCTGCGCGGTGATCGCCGAGGCGGTGGTGTCCACCAGCACCTGGAAAGGCGTCACGAGACCGTGGTTCGAGCACTCCTGCACACCCATGCGCGCCCGCTTCTCATCCTCCAGCGCACGGAGGTTGAAGGGGAAGGCACCGGCCTTCTTCTGAATCTCAGAGAACACCTTGCGCGAGGTGGCCATCTTGAGCAGGTAGGTGGCGTTCGTCTTGCGGAAAATCGAGGTGAACGCATCGTCCGACTTGCTCTTGCCCTCGGGCGAGGTGGAAACGATAATGTCCACACCGTACACCTCGTTCTCCTCCAGCTTGCAAGCGTCCGGACGCGACGAGCCATCGCCGCCAAAGGCCACCTTCTTCTTACCGCTGATCTCGTCCTTGCCGAACTGGTTCGTCTGGATACCGTCAACGCCACGCACGTCAAAGTCCTTGAGCGAGAGCTCAATCTGCTTGGCAATGTCGTGGTTCAGCATGCCGGGGCGCATCAGGCGGATGGCCACGTCCGCGGCCGTGTGCGCGGCCTTGAGCACGTCAGCCGTGCGGCCGGTCACAGGCGCCTCCGCACTGGCACCCACGACCACGGTCTCGGCCACAACCGAGGGGTAGCCGTCAATGTGCGCACCAAGCTGAACCTTGACCACATCGCCCTCCCTGAGCGCCGTCTTCGACGCATCATCACTAGGAAGCGGCGCATAGTTGCACACCACCTGGTTGATAGACACAGTGGTGGGGAACGCAAGGCCCTTGCTCATCTTCTTGTCCTTGTACACGGCGGCCGTGCCCTGCTCCACGGCCTCGTCACCGAGGGTCATAAGCTCGAGCACAGTCTTGCCCGGCTGCACAGCCTCGACAACAGCGCGGATCGACTGCGCGGCAATGTCACCGGCCGTCTTGTACTTGGTCAGGATCACGTCAAAGTTCTCCGAAGCGTCCGTCATGGTGGCGGTCACGTAGGCGCAGGGCGCTTTCATCTTCACTACCAAACTATTCACGTGATCAGGTTACATGATCGTGCACATCTTGTCGCTGTCCTTCTTGTGCACCTTGTTCATGAGTTTCTTGATGACAGGCTTGTGCTCTTCCTTATACTTCTTACGAGCCTCTGCACGCTCCTTGAAAGCATTGCGGTAGGCCAGCGCCCGGTCACGCTCCTGGCCCTGCAGACGCATCGCCAAAGCATAGTCGTCTTCCTCGGTCGCACCTGCGTGGCCGGCCGTCAGGTCGCTGGACACAGGGACCAGGTTGACATCGTAGTAGCTGTGGGACATACCCTGCGCATGATCCAGGCTCTCCCACACGATAGCGTCCTCCATAAGGTATGCACGGTCCGTGACAAGCGTGAAGAGCTGCGGACCACCGCTCATGCCCTCCTCCGGTCGTCGGTGGTAGACAACGTAGAGGTGCGCGTTGCGCAAAAACACACCGACTTGGCCGGGTGCTAGGACCGACTTGACCGCCTCGATACCGTACGGCGTAACCTGCGACGGTGTCGACTCAATGAAGGAACGCACCGGCGCACTGACGTCCTGCAACGACGACGACATCGCGCGGCCGTAGCTGCCAATAGCGCGCAGCGCCTCGTACGTCGACGAGTCCGAAGGATCAGCCAGCCAGCCGTGCAAAAGCGACACGTCCGCAATGCTAAACAGGGAGAGTTCCGCGGAGCGGTGCGTCAGAGGGTCGGCGCCAAACTTGTTGGGCGCATCAAAGTAGACGTCCACCTCAAACTTGCGCAGCAGCGAGGGCAGCGCACTAAGCACCTGGCCCAGCTCATGCGACGGGTCGGTGGCCGTGCTCGCCTCGAGCAGGTACTCAGCAAGCAGGTTCGACAAGTAGCCATACGTCACAGCTGGACGGTCGACCGGCACAATTTTCAAGCGGCGCTCCAGCAGCAGGCAGTTGCACAGGGCAATCAGCGAGCAGGGACCCAGCTCGTTCTCCATAATAATCTTGGTCTCGCGACCGTGCCAGAAAATATCCTTGAGCGACCACTGCGTCGAATTGGTCACACCGCTGGGCACAGCCGCAGCCGAGGCACCCGAGTTGGTCGCATCGCCTTGAGCCGCGCCAGTCGTGGCGGCGCCCGAGGCGTACGCACCCTTCGGCGCCGAAGCCTCCGCATGCATGGTCACCGGGTACGAGCTCACCACAGGGTCCTCCTGAGCACTGGTGGCAGCAGGCGCGATACCCGAAGACAAATAGCTGAGGGGCTGCTCGACACCCTCATTCGTCGAAGCCACGGGAGCACCCAGCGCGGGCATGAGCGTGCTCGTGGCCGCCGGGGAAGTGCCGTTGGCGGACGTCTGCGCCAGGAACGGGTTCTTGGTGCCAAAGGCAGGCTGTGCTGCCTCGGCAGACATATCGAGGCCAGAGAGATCTTTTGCTGCACTAGAAGAGGCCGTGCTTGCAGGCATAGCATCGGTCGTTGCCACGAAAGGATTCGACGAAGGGGGGCCCTGCGAGCTTGACATGGCCGTGGAGGGAAAGAGCGGGTGCCGCGTTTGGCAAACCGCCCGCGGCGCACGGCCCTAGCCACGTGGCTTTCTGCACCCACGAGGCAGGTCCGCCGCGATCGGCCCTCGTTTGTGGACCATGAGCGGACTAGGCGTATGTGATATTTGACTCATGCCAGGCACAGAAAGGCGCCCCATCGCTGCCTGAAGATGTTATCGATATCGAAGTGTTTGAGCAACTACTAGAGATGGACGAGGACGACCACGAGTTTAGCCGCAGCCTTGTTTGGAACTACTTTGAGCAGGCGGAAAACACGTTTGAAAAAATGGACGATGCCCTGTATGTACTCCTTGTTAACCGCAGTACACGAAAAGCACTCGCTGAGCTTTCGACGCTAGGACACTTCCTCAAAGGATCGTCGGCGGCCGTCGGCGTCATCAAGGTGCGGAACAGCTGCGAGGCGATCCAGCACTATGGCAACTGCCACGAGGCGGACGGTTCCACGCCGTTGCCCGAAGACGTGGCGCTGGAGCGCCTTCGGGAGGCTGTGGCGAATGGTAAGAAAGAGTACGAAGAGGCCGAGCGTGCGCTGCGTGCCTTTTTTGGCGAGGCCTAAGGAGTGTATGGCAGCAGGGCCCTGACCCCCTGCACGACGGCGGCGGCGGCCGACACGAAAACTTCGCGTGCATCGGTGGTCCTGCGGTCAGCTTAGTATACGTACCATGCGGTCTCTAGCAGTTGCGCGGCCACCGCTGCGTGGCCCTCCGTACCGAGATAGTCGTTTAAGCCCATGTACAATTGCTCACTGGTTTGCGCACGCACGGCTGGGTACCGGTGCGTAAGACACGCTTCTATGCATGCGAGCGCCGGCGCTTGAAGCGTGCGCAGTGGCAAGGCCCGTACACATCTACCGTTAGTCATAGCACGTACATGTTCATCGCTGCCAAAGCGCGCGGGACGCTTTTCACTTGCGCCACATTCGCACAAGCGCGGGGCACGAGGCGCGCAAGTCTGGGTTAGTGGGTCATACGTACTCCAACTCAACATCGCGCTCGCCATGCACATCGCCATCCATAAGCAGCAAAGTGGTCTGAAGCACAGGAATCACAACGCGATTGTCGCGCGCGTGCGCCGCCAACATCGACGCAAGAAGTGCAAATACATCGCGAACGGCCTCCAAACGTGCATCCAAGGCCCAGTGGATCAACGCAGCGCCTGCATCACGCCGTGATGTCTCGGAGCGGCTGCCGGCGGTGCGCACCAAGGTGGTAAGTAGGGCGGCACGGTAAAGATCCAGGTCGAGGCACGGCACAAAAGCAGCAAAAGCAGCATGCGCGTCGCGCCATGCGGTAACGTTCTTTAGCAACGGAACGAATACCTCGCGATGGGGCACAGCACATGTACGCACCACCGCTGCCAGTGCCTCGCACGCTTGGACACGCACGGAATCAATGCGTTCCAGGAGCATAGCGGCCATAGGCACAAACACCTCGGCCAGGAGCGCTGGCTCCACGTTGGCACCGCAGAGAATCTGCGAGCAGCTCTGCACACAGGCCAAGCGTACCCATGAGCCGACATCCCCTCGCTCGTCCGTGGATACGTCGCGCAGGCCTTGCACAAGCACACGCAAACGACGCGCTACCGCCCCATCTAGGTGGGCCAGCGACTCGGCGGCCGCGCAGCGCAGTTCCACCCACATAGCGTAGCGTGGCGAGCTAGGGTCAAGAAGCGCACAGAGCAAGTCGACACGCTCGGTATCCCAGCCGCGCTGACGACCAAAGACGCGTGCAGCGGTGCTTTGCTCTTCACGACTGAGTTCATCCCACGCAAGCGCACGCTGCATATAGGCCTGCAACGCTGCACTGTCAGTGGGCATCGCAAGCCACGCCTCTGCGGCGGCCACTTGCACGTCCGTCTCCGGTCGTGCGCTGGCAGCATGAAGCAACGATGATGCAGGGGCCACATCGGAGGCGTGGAAGGCTGCCGCACACGCACATACCAGCCGACAGGTGGCTTGAAGCACGGCCGCCCCACCTGACGTGGTCCAGAGGCGCGGCGATACGCGCCATGCCGCCTCGAGAAGGGGGCGCATATTCGTTTCAGAGAGGGGAGCGAGTGCTATGAGCGCTTCCAGAGCGCCATGCACCAGCGTCGTATCCATGGACGATGTGCGTGCAACGAGCAGAGATACAGCCTCAATACGCATTGCCTCGTCATGCGCAACGATCCCAGCCAGGCCATGGGCCGCGTGGTCGCGGACAACGGGGTCCCAATGGACCAGCGACACGGTCAAAATGTGGTGCAGCAGCGGCGCTCGATACTCAGGGTAGGACGCCAGCGCTGGTGCACAGGTGCCCAGGGCATGGCGTAAGGAGCCCACTGCGGCAAAGTCCGTGCGGCGCAGCACCTCGATGCCATGAGGTACGAGGGCGGTGCGGCCGACCCACTCCTGAAATGCAGCGCTCGCAGCGCGGCGAATGCTCACCTCTCGATCGGTGGTCGTAGTGACAAGGAGGCGCTGTGCCACAGGCACCACGTATGGCGTAAGAGAAGCGGTATCACGCACGCGCGCGAGGGCCCATAGTACATAGCACGCAGCGTCTCTAACACTGGAGCCCGTGGAGCCGGTGGCACGCCGCAAATCCAAGGTGAGGCCCGTGAGAACCCAGTAGAGAAGCCGGGGGTATTGCGCGGGGGGTATATGGCCGTGGCGCACATGCTCCGCCAAGGCGAGATGAACACCGTGCCATGTATGCTCGGAAACAGCTTGCAGGTCCGCCGAACGCAGCGCAGTACACACATCCATGGAGAACGATGGTGGGTTTGCGTCAAGAGCCTCTGGCGGCACAGAGGCCGCAGGAATGTGCGCGGCTAGCTGCGCAAAGAGAGCATCGAGAAGCTGTGCGCGCATGTCAGGTGGCAGACGCGCTTCCATGCGTGCGAGTGCCTTGGCACCACTGTACCGCACACGCGTATCGGCGCGCGACAGGGAGGTGAGGAGCGTGCCGACATGGCCGTCAATCCGCTCGTCGATGGTAGAGGCCTGCGCCAGCAGAGCGAGTGTCAGCCGACCGGTGAGCTTGATGCGAAAATGTTCCACAAGCATGCTGCGTGGGGCCCATGGCTCATACAGACCAAGAAGCGCTTGGAGTGCGTCGTAGTGCGTGACCACAAGCGAGGCATCGCAATTCTTCACAATGGCACAGAGTGTTTGCAGAATGCCCGTCGCAAGAAACGGCGAGCGCGTTGTGTGCATTTGTGCCTGGGCCCAGTCCAGGAACGTAGCGAGCGCCATGGCCGACGATTCGCGGCGGCGGTACAGATGGCCAAGTAGCGCACTGGCCGCATCGCGTTCCTTGCCGGGCCTTGCGAGGTACGTGCGCGCGACATTTTCCATACGTTGCGCGAGGGACGACTTGCCTGTATCGAGGGAAAAGGGAAGAAGAGCCAGGAGGCCTAGCCAAAGTAAAAGCACATACACAAGCTCCCAAGGTGCAGGCGCCTCAACGAGCGCTTCCATCAGCTCAATTACGCGTGGAAGGTCTTGTGCATCCTGCGGCAGGAGCCGCGCAACGATCTTGGCACCACGTACTTTGGTATATGTGTACAGTAGGCGCGCTGCTAGGCCCATGCGGCGGAAAGCGTCAGGTGTGTTCTTGTTCCCGCGCACAAGCTCACGCAGTGCGTGGGCAGGAGGCACAACAAGCGACTCAAGATACGGGTCCAGAAGGTAGGCTTGTTCCTGGTACACATTGATCTAAGGGTGAGAATCGCAGCGTACCTCGCTCACGAGCGCTTGGAGAATGCGCGCAGGATCGTCGTTGTCCTGTACGAGCAGGCGCAAGAATAGCGCTTGATTCTCTTTGTACGCATCGGCGCGTTCAAAGCGCACAAGTTCCTCGCCTTCATGAGAGGCAGGGTCCTCGGTGGCCATGGCCCCAGGCAAGCAACGCCTACAGGGTGCGAAACGCGCGCGGCCAGCGTCGCTCACGCTGGATCGGGGGCGCATCGGGCCCATCCCCGCTCCCCCGCCATGAGCCATGCGGCCGGCAATACGGCGCCGCAGTTTGTCTCGAAAAATGAGCTAAATGACTCGCAGAAGCGCCGCGAGAAAGAGATTAGGGAGGCGTATGCACGGTATGTCAATAGGCGAGGCTGATTAGCAGCATCGGCGAGGAACCCCCACCCGCCCCGGTCGATGAAACGTACGATCCACGGCCACTTTACGAGGTGCGTGTGCGTGGTAACTTACAGTAGCGTCTGCAAGAAGCCAAAGCCATTCAAGATGAAAAGTTGGAGGAGATGTTCAAGTTACGCAACCAATTTCGTGGTCTCGACGAAAGCGAGTCGCAGTTTCTCGAGGATATTCACCGTGCCCGCCAGAAACGCGAGGAAGCCAAGCGGAACGAGGAGGCTAAGGAGCTAGAGAAATTTCGACGGTACGACAACGAAACTGACACCAGCGCTGCCGAGACAAAAGGGTCGACGGTCACGGCACCTGCTCCCGATAAAACTCTGATTCCCACGATTCCCAAACGCACAGATGCGCCGGCTAAGCGGAAGCGTGGAAAGGAGAATGCGCTTGGAATTGTACGGAAAACAACCGTGCCTCCGCGCGAACGGGCACCCAATGAGGCTGAGACCACGGGTACACAAGCGCGCAAGGACGCTGAAACGCCAGCGACGGCTACTTCACCACCAGCGACCAAAAACGAAGCGTCATCCGAGGCTAGCTCGGCTACCCCATCTGTATAGGCTACGGGAAAGAACAAAAAAAAGTTGCGCCGGGGACACCGCCCGAAAGCAAAAAAGGTACACTGACCCTAACCAGGCTCGAACTGGCGACTTTGGAGTAACACGTTCGTATTAGCTCCACACTCTAACCGACTGAGTTATAGGGTCGTATACATGTGGGCATGTCATGTATGTCTATGTAGTCCAACACTCTATCGACAAGGCCTGGCCAACCACGGCTTGCGCTCACTGCGCATACCCAGCCGCTTGCAACGCACGTAAGAGCGGGTGCCCATCAGCCATAGCATAGCCAAGCGTCCTTTCGGAAAATGGAACGCCCAGTTCCAGCAAGTCAATCACATCATCAAGTAAATGAGCTTGGCCCACGAGTGCACCAGGGTGGGTCGTAAAATTGGCCGAGAGCAGATGGACGTGTAAATGGAAATAGGTCGGCATGTAGTGCAGGAAGCATCTCAAAGGCATCGCTGTCCCATCTGCACTGGCAGAAGGTAGGCCGAAGGTGTCGTGAGCGGCTTTGGTGCCAGCTGCTTGGATATTACGAAGAAGCGGTATATGCGCTTTCGTCAGATCGCGCAAAGTCTTTAGAGATGCATCACGCACAATGGCAACAAGATACAGTGACGATAGGGAACGACGATCCCATTTCATGTCAGGCAGTAAAACAAAACCCGTTTGGGGATCCGTGTCGTTATACAAGATCGATTCCTGCTCCGAAACTCCCTCCAATATGTTGCGCACCCAGGCAGTTTTGGATACAGGAAGTGAATCAATCCATGGACGCGTCACAGTCTTGTACATATGCGGCGTCTCCAGCACCATGCGCCGCTCCGGCGTGGAGTATTTGGCAATTAGCTCGTCAGTAGCAGGACAGATGAGCGTCATTTTGGTATGCGCTTGCTCATCTTTCGATGCATGTTGCCACCCAAATACCCAAGTGTAGATATCATTCTGTCCAATGCTTTCCAGACGAGAAAAGGCACTCGTGAGCCCCGTTTCTATCGTGCCCAGGAACTGAGGCGAGAAATGCGTTTTATCCATCAATAGTAGTGCTGCCTTTTCTACGCCATCGCATCGGCATGTGCCCAGTAAGTTCGCTACCCTTGAGCGCGCGTCTTCATGCAAGACGCGCGTCAGTCGAAAGCTTTGCACCACGTCGACAGACATAAAGGACACCGTGGAGCCTCCACTCCCACAGACCAACTTACCACGATGGACCTCTTGTAAGGGAGCTTGGTGGCTAACAGTCAGGCACCAATTGCCAACCGTTACTCGAGCGCTATGCTTGAGTACACTCATGGTAACGATACCCTGTGTACTCAATATGATTTCTCCGTATCATTTGGCGCTATTTTGGCCCCTGGTCACCAAGCGATGGCAACTGTGGCGTGTCGTGAGCTCATTCTTCTACGCTGGCAGTGGCTTCACCATGCTCTACAATACCTTATTTATCTAGTATGTAACGCACACTGACCATCAGTGAATACTCGACCAAAGTTGAATCGTACGGGTACTTCAACAACGTGGCAGAGTATAGCTGGTCGCTCCTGGGTATGGCATCCATGATCTTGGTACGTGCACACGGCTGGCTAACTTGTAGCTTGTGAATACCCAGTTCCACCGCCCCTTCCTCATCTCACCACTGATGGGTGTTTTGATGGTGCGTATACACCGACACTTACAGGCAGGCCCAAATGTCTGTGCATTTGCCCGAAGCGCCTATTTCGATCATGGGCCTTATCACCATCCCGGGCAAATACTTTGCCGCTTTCATGTTGTTCGCTCAAGTCATTATTAATGGCCCTGGTGCTATGCAGGAAAGTCTCGTTGGTGTGGTTGCTGGGTACGCATGGTATTTCGGCCGTGATGCGCCCCGTCTCAGTCGGCGTCGTCCGGATCTGCCATGGCTCGCATGGTTCGCCAAGAACCTGTCACCCCTATTCCAAACACCTCGGTTTTTCCATCAGCTGGTTGATGGCACGTTTCGCATGCCTGGGTTGTCGCATCGGCAATTCGTTGCGCCCAAACGCCCTACTGTCGCCAAGGAAACGACGTCGTCAGCCTCGACCACGTCCGCCCGTCCGGATCGCTCTACTATTTTAGCGGCCGCGGAGGCTCGGGTGCGCAATCAAAAATCTACGTAGTTACTTACAGACAAGTCCCCCAGATAGTACAGCCAGCTGAGCTCCCAAAGCCCAACCCAATTCAAAGCCACCAATTTTCTTGGCAAGTGTAATGCGTCGCGAGTCCTCGAGCTCGTATCCGAGTCGCAGTAACGAATGGATATACGTTAGATCCAAGCAATAATCTGCACGCTGTTGCAGCTCCGAGAGCGCCTCTGGTGAGAAAGAGGGTGATGTGAAACGCGGCCATTCGCTGGGCGGAGCACAGACACGTTCAGCCAGTTGCTCTAGCTCCTTGAGCGTGAACGTGGGGCCTAGACCCAAGGGGGTAAGGCGGTCATAGAAGTAGGACAACGCAATAATATCCGCATGCTTGAACACCTGAGACAAGGGCGGTTGGTACACGCCCGCAAAAGAGCAAGGGGATTGCTGACACTCTGCGTCCTTGTCCATCATGAGTTCCACGAGCCGCTGACACGCGCGGAAGCCGCTGACCGTGCCCCGCATGGTCACGTCGCGTGCCTGAGACGTGCCCGTGGACACTTTCGCTGTCTTTTGCATACCTGATGCATAGCATGGGTTGGGTATGTGAGTGTTGTTCGCGCTAAATGCCTCCCAACTGGAAGGCATGCGACCGGAATGCGCTGTCTCAGCGTGCTTCATCAGGTGTGCGAATGTGGCCAGCGAATTGGTAGATTGGCGCGCTTGTTTCAGACCATACCCCAAGTAGGAATTTTGATAGAGAGTGTATGATGCATTGCCAAAGTTTCGCAGCTCGTATACATGCTCACCAGGATGCATGTGCGTCGATTTTGGCAATGACGGCTCAAAGACAATCTGGGTGGATCCACCCCCTAGGTCCATCACGGCCGCGGTCAAAGACCTACGATCCGAGCCGATCAGATTCAACAGATAGTTCACGGTGATCCACGCAAAAACGCCTTCATCGCGACCATCCATGATCTCGACGCCATTACGAAGAAGATTTCCTTGCTCGTCACTGCCATCCGCAATGGAGAACGGGTACTCCTGTTCGAACAGGCGGCGTACAGAGGCAATGATGGCGTTGCTCTGATCCGGACCGAGCAATCTTAGACCCGCAGTAGCTTTTAAGGTAATCGGTGTGCATCTTTGTAATTCAGAGGGAATAATTTGTTGAGCCTTGTCCAGCAACGGACGAAGCGAAGCAGCGGCACGTTGAGCGTCAGCGCCGTACGAAGACAGGCCCGGTTCCACATGATCGAAGTGTTCAAACTCCAGCTCTGGCGAAGAGTGACAGTAGTTAAACTTGTACACGTGGATGCGGCTGCCGGTGCTACCTGCATCCATCATAATGGCATATTGAACCAATGGACGCGAGTTTGACTTGGCATGTACATCGCATCGAGTAGTAAGTAGTGGGTTTTCGTGAAGCTTGGGTGGCACCCTCACACTGGTTTGTTTGGGCATGTGGTGTGTCAACTTAGCAAAGGGAGCTGCCGGCCAAGCGACCTCTTGGCGGATCTCCGATGTCGTGTTTCGGAGAATGGTTCGTACATTCGAGTGCAGCTGCCATGGAACAAAAATTAACAAGAACAGAATCACTGCAAACAGAAGCACAATAGGCTTGCGAGACCGCATAGCCCGTGGGGCCCATCCCAAGGGCAGAAGCGACATCCAGTGCTTTGAGAAAGGAAGGCAGCATGGCCCTGTCCATCCCACCCTCCGCATGCCAGATCTAACACGTGGCCTCCATGTTTGGGTCACCTCTCGGTGGCAAATATAACAAGCTTCGGCCATGTTAGCCCCGCCAGCGTAGGACCCTTGCTCGTATGCCCTTGACGAGAGAGAGGGAGGGCGTGTGTATAGAGCGATGGCGAATCACATGGGGATGAGCAATATTTAGAAGCATGTCAGAAAAGACTACAGGAGCCTAGCCTGTCCACATCGTTATATCCATGAGTGAATTGTCATCACAGAGGACTGAGAGTGGAAACAAGAGCCAGGAAAGCATGTGGGACAAGCAAGGAAGTTTAGAGGAATTAGTTTGGGCTGTTTAGAGAACCAGGCACTTCGACTTGCTCCGGGTGCCACGAGGCTTCTGTATAAGGGCAGCGCGAGTGGCATGTTCAAAGACCTCCCGGACACCCTCGCCCGTCTTGGCACTGCACTCGAGGTAGCGAACAGCACCGATCTTCGAGGCCACAGCCATACCTTCTTCAGGAGTTACAGGGCGCTGGCTAGTCTTGCGCAGCTCCTCAATGATCTTAGGGTCATGACGAAGGTCTTTCTTGCATCCAACAAGAATGATGGGCAGGTTTTGGCAGAAGTGAAGCACTTCCGAGATCCACTTTTCTTGAACGTTGTCCAGACTGTCGGGCGAATCAATGGCAAAGCAAATCAGGATCACATGAGAGTCGGGATAGGAGAGAGGGCGCAGTCGGTCGTAGTCCTCCTGACCCGCGGTATCCCACAAAGCAAGCTCGACATGGCGTCCATCCACCTCGACATCGGCCACGTAGTTCTCAAACACAGTAGGCACATACACCTAAGCGGTTAGCCAAAGACGATAATATTGGATACATACCTCAGGAAAAGTACCCTTAAAGTCAAAAGAAACAAGGAAAAAGTATGGTGTTAGTATGTCCTGTGCACAATATGCGGTTTAGAGCTATTTTGCAGCCCTGACCCGCCCTGGTTACGTACCTTGCTGAAAACAATCAGGAGACAGGTCTTACCGCAGGCACCATCACCGACGATGACCAGCTTCCGACGTAGTTCAGTCATACTCAGACGTTAAGAGGATGAAAGGTACAAGTAGTAGGGACAGCTATTGTAAGCTGATTGAAGGGACTGAGTAAAGAACAAACCTGAGAGGCCCCGGCGGGGCAAGCTACACCTGCCACGCAAAACCGAGCCACACATGTTCAGTCGATGCAAACACAGCCAGTCATGTGCCTCGAAACCAATAGAATGGCGCATGCCAGCGGGAAATTAGATGAACATCTTGGTTGTATATGTTCTGTTCACACGGCACCAGCAGCGTCGTGGCTATAGTATAGTGGTCAGTACGTATCGTTGTGGAGTTGGCTTCGCCAATCGCAACATACCGATGAGACGCCGGTTCGATTCCGGCTAGCCACACTTTTTGTTTTAAGTATTCGATAATCGTGTTTCCATTTATAAGCTCAAGATGTGGAGCAGCGTGCTAGATTGGTGGCTATAGTATAGTGGTCAGTACGTATCGTTGTGGAGTTGGTGGAAACACCAATCGCAACATACCGATGAGACGCCGGTTCGATTCCGGCTAGCCACACTTTTTGACGGATCATCTTGCGAAGCATGTTTTGGTACCATTTTTTATTTCTCTATATACATAGTCTATCTCTATCATAGCGATCTTTCAACGAGCAAGTACTATAGCATGATCATGGCCGTGAGGCTGTGAGCACAGAACGAAGCATGCGTGGAGGGTGTTGTTATCACGTGGAGAGGGCCCTGCTGGCGGGAACGGGTTGGAGTGGACTGAGCACTGCGCATCTCCGTCACACAGATCAACGATATGGTATGTTTCTACCTCTACGGTTTCGTATCAAGAAGGATGCTAACATATGATTTGTATCACAGTCTTCCGGTGTTAAAGTGAGCCAAGAGTGCCTCGAGCAATTCCAGTCGCTGAAGCTGGGCAAGAAGACGAAGTACATCATCTTCACCCTTTCGCCTGACAACACGGAAATTGTGGTGTCCAAGACGAGCGAGTCGCAAGACTACGACGAGTTTTTGGCTGAATTCCCCTCTGCTGAGTGCCGCTACGCCATTTATGACTTTGAGTACCAGAAAGGCGACGAGGGCAAGCGCAACAAGATTTGCTTCTACACTTGGTACGTGTGTAACTAGGCTCATGCAATCGCAGGTCACCTGATGACTCGAAGGTGAAGCAAAAAATGCTCTATGCTTCGTCTAAGGAGGCTCTGCGTAAGGCCCTTGTTGGTATCGCCACCGAGATCCAGGGAACCGACTTCAGCGAGGTGTCGTATGAGACTGTCTTGGAGAAGGTTTCTCGCTCGACCTTCTAAGTCTGGATAAAATGTAGCTTTTGTCTCAGTCTTTTATGCCCTAACTGCCTTTGCAGCCCCATGAATCCCATGCATGTGAGGCGTTGGATATGGTATCCCAGGGGCAGTCACGTCCGTGTACAAACTGCAACCCCAGCCATTTTTGGAGAAGGAGGGCAGCCACATTCTTGGCGGCAACCATACTAGTTTCCATCGTGGATACTAGACGCTCCATGGAATTTGTGTAGAACAAATTGTCGTCCACTTCAAATGGCCCCCAGAGTGAGGTCGGTGTTAGCTCGGGATACGCTTCCCACACATGTCGAGAAGTCCAAAGCACAGATGCGCGTCCGAAAATAGCCTGTACACGCTCGGGTGCAAGTTCCTGCTCTGAGAATATCTTGACAATATAGAGCTTGGGCCATTTCTTCCCTGCATAGAATATTTGAGACATTCTCCGGATGTAGGATAAAGAAAGGAACTGGACTGTTAGTGGGACATGCGTACTTCTGGGTTCGTCTTTCCGTGCTGGTTTGTGGTAAAGATGATTTGAGGGAGAGTTTGCTTCGATCTTTGAAAGCCAAAGTATTTAGGGTCAACGTGTTTGGCGTCGGTTACGACCAGCGTTACGTGCAAAGTCTTAAAGTGCATGTGTGGAATACGTTTGTCCGTGTTCAGCAGGGTAATAGAAGATTGGTCCCATGGTGTAGCCACAACGACCATGTCGTACACTTCTCCATGACCATCACGCGTCCCTACCCACCACTCGGTGTGCTTGTCTTGCTCGAGAGAACTCATGCGCATAATCCCCGTCACATCGCCCTGAGTCTGGAGCCGAAGCATGGCACCACTCCCCTTCAGAAGTCTTTGAAAAAGCTTTTCGTTTCCGCCACGAATACTTAATGCATTCGCTGCCTTCATAGATACCATGCCCGCCAATGCATGGATTTGTTCCACAGATTGTGCATAGTTGGCTCTTGTGGCTGCATTGACCATCTCTTCCACGAAAAGAGACGACACTTTATTGTTCACAAAATAATCATGGGCAGAGCTCTGAGCAAGCTGCCGAAAATCCATGGATTGAATCAAGTCATCGAGATTCGGCCATGGATAACCTGATTTGGTTCTCTGTGATGCTCTCCGATCGTGCAAAAACTTGGGAGAATACATTTGTAGAAAGTGAGATGCGGTACGATCCACCCTGTCGTAAGTGCAGAAAGACATACAAGTCCAAAAGTATCCGTGGGCTCGAGCCATATCGCCAATATAACTTCCAGTAATCCCATTTGCTCCCTTTGAAGTTATCAAAAACAAATTCGGTTCCATCCCAGAGACCCAAGCGACTGCCAGGGAGCAACTCTCGAGAAACAGACTTGAAGTGCATGGCCTTTACAGCTTGTGCTATATTTTGATTCATAGAGGAGTAGATGCTGGCACCGATTTCCACTGGCATGATGTTGCTATCATTGAGCGGATGGATGCTGTATACTCGCCCACCTACGCGGGGTGTGCGCTCATACACAGTCACGTACATATGCTCAGGCAGAGTGGCGTTTTCACACCCAGGCATACCCTTCAGACGAAGTTGATCCAGTGACTTTTGAGAAGTTGATAGGAAGTGAGCTACACTGGCACCTGAAACGCCGGCCCCAATGATGGCCACCCGCAGAACGGGCCGTGCACTGGGACTGGGACACTCTGATAAGGGATACTGCTGAAAGGCAGTCACATCAGGAAAGATCCTTTGAAAGGGGTGCTGTTCCTGTGGTAAAGCATAGGCGAGGAGGGCCCACCACGCCGAGGCTAGCCCTACGACCCACCATCCATGCATCGTGTTGCCTGCCCCGTGCAGGCCCGTGTGGTTGTGGAGAAATTGAAACGCTACATTCCACACTTCCACGCCTCTGGGTTCCTAAAATCATGTCATCGCAGCCAACGCAAAGCAAAGAAGTACTAGCGCCGCGTTCAAAAGAACTTGAATTCGGTGGGTTCTATGGTGCCCTTTTTGTGACTGTGACTGTTCCTCTCACTATGTATTATCTTGCATTTGGTTGCAGTGAGGAACTTGGCTGTGACCTATCCTTGCCGATTTCACGCCCTGAGGCGTTGTGGCAGTTTGCCCGTCAGAGTTTCATCGACAGCTTTACGGACAAGACCGCATGGGCTATTTACTATGGATGGTATGCCTACTGTGTGATTGCCTGGTTCGTTCTTCCGGGTGAGTGGGTCAAAGGCCTCCCTCTTCGCACGGGAGCCAAGTTGGAGTACAAGATTAACGCACTGACCACGGGTGCACTGGCTCTTGGAATCGCTACTGGCACGATCTACAAAAGGCCTGACCTGTTCACGGTGTTGTATGATCATTGGCCAGGCCTCCTCACGGCAGCGTTCGTCAACTCGCTGGTGCAGGCGTTTTACGTGTACGCAAGCTCTTTCATGGGAAACAAGCTACTGGCGCTCGGTGGTAACAGTGGGAACCCTTTCTTTGACTGGTTCATTGGCCGTGAACTGAATCCACGGATTGGCAAGTTCGACATTAAAACATTCAATGAGCTTCGTCCAGGTCTGCTCCTCTGGGTGTTCATGGATCTGAGCTGCGCCTGCCATCAATGGAAAACTTTTGGTAAGGTATCTGACAGCATGATTCTCGTGACCACGTTTCACACATGGTATGTGGTGGACTCGCTACTTCACGAGTCGACCATTTTGACCCAAATGGATATTACGACCGATGGTTTCGGTTTCATGCTGAGTGTTGGCGACTTGGCATGGCTGCCCTTCACTTACAGTCTGCAAGCGCGTTACCTTGCATTTTCGCCTGTGAACTTGGGATGGATGGGCGTCCTGGCCGTGCTGGCCGTGCAGTCAGTTGGTTACTACATCTTCCGCACATCCAATGTCGAAAAGAATGATTTCAGGCACGGCAAGAACCCCAAAAGTACGTCCGAGAGAACTCACGCATAAGACTTGCAGTATATGACCACCTCGACAGGTCGCAAACTGCTCGTTTCTGGCTGGTGGGGACGCAGCCGTCACCCCAACTACCTGGGTGACTGGATCATGGCATGGGCTTGGTGCCTTCCGTGCGGATTTCAGACGCCCGTCCCCTACTTCTATGTGGTGTATTTCGCCGTTCTGCTCGTGCACCGCCAACTACGTGATGACGATGCATGCAAGAAGAAATATGGATCTGAGTACGTCCTTGCCACAGTGCGAGTACTGACACGATTCTTTTGCAGCTGGGACACTTATGTACGTGACACTGACCTGACTCACATACAGTGCAAGCGAGTACCTTATCGCATCATCCCGTATGTGTACTAGACACACTTGATAGCATGAGTTATCACACCGAACACAAAAACACCATGAGTGATGGATTTCAGGCTGTTTCGTGCTAACTTAGAGACGGTCGCGCTTGTACATCTTGTCGAAAGTACCCTAGCATGGTAAGCCATCACGAGATACGTACACCAATGTTCCACAGCTTGTACTGCGTACCCTGCTCAATGTTGTTCCATGGGGTCGGGTTGTTCTAATAGTCAGCCTGGACACAGGGATACATACCTTCTTGTCCCAAATCACATCAGGCGAGCGGGCGCAGCGAGCGACCTGCCAGCCAGCGACACCGACAGCGAGACCGGTGAGGAGGACAATGGGGTACACCTCAACGGGAATACTAACATGTTAGCACTTTGATTCTCACGCACATCTTCTTCCAGTTGGTAGCCTGCTTAGCAGCGCGCTGAACGACCATGATAGAGAGCAGTTGCAAGGCCTGGTGCTTTGCCGGCGGCCCAAAACGGAACACGGGTTTATCACGTGGCCACAGGGAGCGAAAAGCGCCATCGCGGACCTCCACATATTCGCGAACAGGCCACGCGCCGTGTGTACGATCGAACCCAAACAACGCAACTCTATGTAGAACTAAATGGTACCGTTACGGACAGGACCCGTCAGCTGGAAGTCCGTGCCATTCTTACCGAAGCAAACAAGGTTGAACTTGGCGTCCTTGGGGGCATTCTTCCACTGGTGGGACCAGAAGTCCTGCAGCTTGCACAGACCATCCGGACGAGGAGCGCAGCCCTGGTCCTCATTGAGAGGAATGACAGCCTCGTTGATCTTACCGCGAATGTAAGAAGACGTGTTGTTCTTGTCTTCCTTGCAGTCCAGTACCTCCCAGACCAGACGGGCAGCGAAAGGCGTCACGCGGCTGGAACGGTAGCGGCGGTTCGGGTTCGGCTTGGTGGCAGGCAGGAAGTCGGAAATCTGAGTCACGTTCAGAGACGTCAGGACAGAGTGGATAATGTCATCGTGGGTAAAGTCCGCATACAGGGGCTGGTGCGTAGGGAAGTAGGTAGAGTTCTTGTCCAGCGTCGTGTTCTGGCCAGAGACCCGACCGTGGAAGGCCGAGCCGTTGAGACGGGTGAGGAATTCGACCACCCAGCCGAGACCCTGAGCCTTACCGGTGGGGTTCATGAAGCCATAGTTACCCTGGAACTGCAGATCAATGTCGTACTCGTAGTTCTCCCAGTCGGTCTTGGTGAAAAGTTCACAGAAACGGGAGTAACCCATGGCCACAGTCTCGTAGGGGCAAAGGCTCATCATGCCGTACATCAGGCTAGGAGTCAGCTTGACACCAGGAATCATCGGCTGGATACGCTGGATAGGCGCCTGGGTGTATACCTCTTGCCACTGCGAGCTAAGCTTGTCACCCAGGAAGTAGCTGTCCTTGTTGGAGTTGGGGCAGCTGTAGTAGGCGGCGAGGGTGTCGTTCTGCTTCGACGTCTCGGTAAGCACCTCGAGGTTCACCAGCTCAGACGCGTTCCAGCCGAAGAAACCAAGGGCCCAGTAGCGAGCGGAATCCAGCATACGGCTCTGCGACGTGGTACGAATCACGAGCTTCTCAGTGTAGTTCTGCATGAGACGCGCGTAATCGTAGTAGTGCTTGACACCCGAGTCAAAGAGTTCCTGAGCACCCTGGTGCACAAGGTTCTCAGCACCAATGGTCAGGTTCCAGTCGTTCAGGAAAGCCAGGTCGCCGGAAGCGCTGAGGTTGCCGGCCTTGGAGGCGTTCATAACGGTCGAACCGAAAACAAACGACGCCTCGTGAGCGCTCAGCGTCGGGTTACGGGCACCGTGGCGGTGCAGAATGTGGACCTCCTTGATCTCACACTTCTCAGGCATGGAACGGTAGGCATTGGTCTCCGGGAAGAGATCGTCCGCGGCATGGTAGGGCGACGTGGTACCGAGGTTGCGGAAGATGTCATCCGGGGTAGCCTTGTCCACAGTCGCATTCAGGGGAAGCTCACGCATTTCGACACCGTAGCCATTGCCCTGGAAAGCAGTAGAGTTGACGGTGTCGTTCTGCGCAAGCAGGGGAAGGCCTTCGTACTTGACAGGCCCAGCAAAGCCAACATCGGTAGGGAAAGTGATGTTCGAAGTGCCAGTGACGTTCTTGAAGCTAGGAGTAGCTGTCTGGGCACTAGCCGCAACGGCTAGCACGAGCGGCACAAAAGCGATGGGGCCAAACATGCTGGGTAAGGGGACCTGTTACGCCAAGGGCCTCAATATGTAGTAAGGCCGTCATGGCACGACCCCTGTGCACGTGTACACGACTTGCCATAGGGAGCGAGGCTGATAAACACCCTATCCAATCAGATTCATTAGATCAAAAAAGCGTAGCTACGATCCTGAAAGATATATCATATGTAAGCTGCATCTCCGTTTATGCGGTCTGGTTCGCACGGATTTGTGCACCCGTCAGCTGGCCTTCTGACGGTAAAGTCTGTGCCATTTTTGCCGAAACATGCTAGATCAAAGTGGGAGGTCTTGATACCCTTCCGCAAATGTTCTGCAAACGCAGACGTCAGACATAGACCATCAGGACGCTTCTCACATCCTTGCCCTTCATCGAGAGGCACAACGGCATCATTGATTTTCATACGAATGTAAAGATCGTCCTTTTTGCCTTGCTGACATTCCATGACCTCCAAAGCAACACGCGAAGCGAATGGCACAATGGCACTGGCGCGGAAACGGCGATCCTTGTTGGGCTTCGTGGCCTCCAATTTATCAGAAAGTTGAGTGAGATTAAAAGCTGTTAGGATGTTCACAATGGCATTGTCGTGAGTGAAATCAGCATATAGACGCTGATCGAGAGGGAAGTAGGTTTGATTCTGGTCCAACGTCATGTTTTGACTGGTCCCATCGCTAGACAGGGAATGGTTCGAGAGGCGCGCCAAGAATTCTTGCACGTAGCCAATACCCATGGGCTTGGCCATAGGGTTCATAAAGCCCGAGTTTCCTTGGAATTTGAGGTCGCCATCGTACTCGAAGCCTTCCCATTCCTCCTTCGTGAAGAGAGAGCAGAATTGAGAGTAGTCCATACCGGCTGTCTCAAAAGGACACACCTGAATGATATTGAACATGTCCTCCATGGTCAAGTTCAAACCCTGGATATTTTTCTGCCAGCGCGTCAAAGCATCTTTCAAATATACTTTCTGCCATTCCTTGCGCATGTCGTCCCCGAACGCGAAATCCTTGCCGTTGGGACAAGCATACTTAGGTTCCAAAGTGTTATTTTGACCATCGGCCTCCGTCAACACTTCCAAATGCATCTTCTCGGTAGCATCCCATCCGAAAAATCCTAATGTCCAGTAGCGAGACGAGTCCAAGACGCGACTCGAGCTGGTTGTGCGAATGACTGGCTTTTCGGCCATGTTGCTTAAAAGTCGGCCCTACTCATAATAATGTTTCACGCCCGAGTCAAAGAGCTCTTGGGCACCTTGATGAACCAAAAGAGCTTCACCAAGGGAGTAGTTCCAATGATTCAGAAAAGCAAGGTTACCCGTGGCTTTGAAAGTGCCATTGCGCGTTCTGTTCATCACCGTCGCACCAAAAAGACCTGGACCATCATCCATACCATCGGTGGGGTAGCGAGCACCGTGGCGATGGATGATGTGGACCTGCTTCAGTTGGCATTACGACGGCATAGTGCGGTAAGCATTGGTTTCGGGGAACAAGGTTTCAGCCGGACGCCAAGGCGTATAGGGGCCGAAATTGCCATAAATGTCATCAGAAGCGTTTCCATCCATGGGCTTTTGACGCATATCAATACCGTAGCCCTTCACGAATTCGGTCGAATTCAGCAAGTCGTCCTGCGCCGTCAACGGGGCCAGGCCCTCTGCCATGTCACCCAAATTTCCTACAGCTGTGGGAAATACAGTGGAAGAAGTGCCTGTCACATTAGACCAATTTGTCGAGTCAGCACCGCAAGATGTATTGATCAAGTATATAGCAATGAGTAGGGCAGCAGACAACATGGTAGGAAGCCTCACCACGGACCACCATGATGGCCCATGTTATATTGGGCAACCCCTGCAGGGCACGTGTTCCTTCATTCGGATGTGGAGATCCGACACCAAGCTGACACCTCCCAACACGCGATGAAACGATTGGTTTGGCTCGGACTTGGAGCAACGTTTGTTTGGGCCAAATCTCTAGAGCCAAGTGCGTTGACCTGCACAGGTCTTCGAGAATCGTATGATAGTGTAGGCACAAGCCTTGCCTTTGTCAAAGCCTCCAATTTGGTATCATGCCCAAGTAACCAGAACTGCGACAAAGTTTGGAGCGATCCGAGTTTGCATGTGGATTTCCTTTCATTTGGTGTCACCAACAATGGTCGATTCGTTACTGGTATGAGTTTTTCGGGGAAATTGGGTTCAGGATTCGATAACAGTTCCACCGATGCATTCCCAGGCTCGTCCCTAGGTGTGTCACCAAAGCCAGGCACCACAGGGTATGCGAGTTTGCAGGTGCCTATACTGTATCGCAACGTCACATTTACGGGGTGCCATGGAACATCTGTGGGTGGAAAGGTGTATATCCCCACGCAAAACTTTGTCAATATCAACTACATGAGCACCAACAACACAACAAATGAAAACCAAGCCAACCCGCCCATGCTAAATACAGCGTTACGCCAAGCCCCTGTGCCAGAAAATGCGGTTTCTTGCAGTGGGGCAGAGATTGTATCCATTGATGCCTATCCCCGCATGGGCATTCGAACATCAGATATCATTTCTTGCCCTATGGGCAACAACAATTGCCCTGTTCCCAGGAAAGCCCTTCAGGAGACGTTTTACAGTTATGCACACACTTACACCGGTCTTCCTGTGTCTGGCTTTGATTTGGGAAAAGCTGTGAAAATGCAGTCGCAACGAATTGTCCATGTGCAAGCAGGTGATGGGTCCTATGCCCTCAAGCCAGGTCAGACAGGCTATGAAATGGTATTCATTAATATGGTCGGTGCAAGCGTTGTCTTTACTGGCTGTGACAGAGGTGATATGATTGGAGGAAAGTTGTATGCCATCAAACCAGACCAAGAGTCCTATATGCTGGAATTGGCCAAGAGCCAAGATCCTGATCAAGACGCGCCAACACCTGCAGACGATTCCTCCGTGGCTGGCCATGCGCACATCTCCGTACTTGCGCTTCTTGGTATCGCCACCTGTGTATCTCTAGTTGTTACGTGTATGTAGTGTATTATCGCATCCCTACGTTGATCGTGTCATAGTCTCATGCATACTTATGCGTGGATGTCCTTGTCGGGAACCACGCCATCCGTGACAGGGCCCGTGAGCGTAAAGTCCGTCTGGTTCTTGCCGAAACAAACGAGGTCAAATTTAGAAGCCTTGTAGGCGTGGTTTGTAAGATAGTGGGCGTAATCCGACAGCTTGCACAGACCATCCTTGCGCTTCTGGCAGCCGTTGGACTCATCCAGGGGGTACACAACATCGTTCAATTTCAAGCGAATGTATTCTTCCTTGTCACAGTCCATAACCTCCCAAACCATGCGCATGGCCAGAGGTGTGACATGACTTGTACGGTACTTGCGGTGGGGGTTGGGCTTGG
Organism: Malassezia equina; assembly: GCA_029542865.1. Taxonomy (NCBI): domain Eukaryota; kingdom Fungi; phylum Basidiomycota; class Malasseziomycetes; order Malasseziales; family Malasseziaceae; genus Malassezia; species Malassezia equina. The sequence continues at coordinate 1,194,653 of CP119901.1, forward strand.
TCGGGTCAAGCCAGTCCTTGAACTGCGTCAGGTTCAGAGCCGTCATGATACCCGTGATCACGCTATGATGAGAAAAGTCAGCGTAAAGGGGCTGATCCAGCGGCGTATACGTCGAGTTGAGATTGAGCGTCATGTTCTGGGCAGTCACAGGACCAGTGAACCGCTTTTTCAGCAAGCGCGCGGTAAGATCCTGCACGAAAGGAACACCCTGCGCACGAGCCGTTGGATTCATAAAACCGTGGTCACCGTAGGTCTGGATGTCCTGGTCATATTCAAAGTTGCGCCATTCCTCTGCAGTGAATAGTTGGCAGAAGTTGGAGTAGCCCATACCGGAGGTGAGGTAGGGGCAGTTGAGCATCATGTTGTAGACGTCGGTGTGGGTAAGGTTCATCGACGAAATGCTCTTCTGCAGACGCTTGCGAGGGGCTTCCAAGTAGATGGGCTGCCACTGCGAGCTCAAGTAACCGCTGTACGAAAAGTCATCATTGTCGGCGTTGCGGCAGGCGTTCTTGGGAGCAAGCGTGTTGTTCTGGTAATCTTCCTCGGTGAGGACCTCCAAATGGTACTTTGACGGTGCATCCCACCCAAAGAAGCCTAGCGCAAAGTAGCGCGAGGAATCGAGAACGCGACTGTGCGACGTCGTCCGGAAGACAGGCTTGCCTTTAAAGCCATCCAGGAGTTTGGCATAGTCATAGTAATGCTTCACTCCTGAGCTGAACAATTCATCCGACCCATAGTGTGTCAAAATCTTCTGGCCCAGGTCATAGTCCCAGTCGTTCAGGAAAGAAAGCTCACCCGTCACCTTCAGCTCACCCTTCTTGCGCTGCTCCTTAATCTTCTTTCCAAAGTTGCCAGGGCCAGACTTGTGACCCTTGTCGGGGTATTCGGCTCCATGACGATGAAGGATGTGCACCTGCTTGATGCTACACTGCTTGGGGACGGCCGAGTACTGCACCATGTCAGGGAATAGCTCCGTAGCAGGGTGATACGGTGACATGTCACCAAGGTTGAACCAAAGCTCTTTCCAGCTGTTGCGCGACTTGTTCTCCCCCTTAGGAACCCATCGCATTTCAACAGAGGAAAGGTGGTCAGAACCAAGACTGTCAGCCATCGCGTTGAAAGGGGGGCCACCCGGCACTTGGTCCGAGTAGAAACCGACATTGGTAGGAAACAGCTTGTCAGACGTTCCGGTTACATTTCCCCAATAGACCTTGTCAGCAGACACATAGGTAGCCACAAGCAATGAGACAAGCTGCGCTAGTCTCAGCATGAGAGATGTAGTGGTCGGTGGGAGTGCGTTATCCGTGTCCAGGCATTGTGTTTGTGGGGTGTTGGCACACCAATAATTAGGCCCATTTCGGCAACTTTATTTGGGACGCACGTGCACGCCTTGCATTTGATGCAACACAACTGTCGTGACAACTTACGAACCTATGGGAGAGGGAACACCTTGACGAACAGGACCAGAAACGAAGAAATCTGTCCCATTCTTACCGAAGCAAGACATTTGATACATAGACTCATCATAGACTCGCTCCAAATGCTTGACAAAGTCATCTAGGGGACAAAGCCCGTCGTTCCGGGCAGGACAGCCTTGATCTTGATTCAGGGGTATAATGGCCTCGTTGAGCTTCATGCGAATCCACGTTTCTTCGTCACAGCCCAACACCTCAAAGACCAGGCGTGCTGCGAAGGGGGTGACATGACTCGCACGGTACTTCCTGCGTGGGTTTGGCTGTTTCGGATCGAGGAATTCGACAAAGTGCGTTGTGTTGAGGGCCGTGAGAATGCCCGTGAGCACTGTATCATGTGTGAAGTCGACATAGAATGGTTGATCCACAGGGAAGTAGGTCGGATTTGTATTTACAGTAGCATTTTGGGAGGTCCAAGGGCCTTCAAAGGGCTTATGAAGCAAACGATGCTTGAACTCTGTCACCCAGCCGATGCCTTGTGCTTTTCCTGTGGGACTCATGAAACCGTGATCACCTTGAAAACTCAAGTCCACGGAATACTCATAGCTCTCCCATTCTGACTTGGTGAACAATCGACAAAATTCTGAATAGCCCAAGCCCACGGTCTCATAGGCACAAGCGCTCATCATACCCAGAATGTCTTCCTGAGTCAAGTTCATCCCTCGTAACATAGGTTGCAGCCTCTGGACGACAGGCGGAAGAAAGATGCTGTTCCACTCAGAACTCATCCCGTGTCCCATCTTGAAACGCTTCTTCCTGGCGTTCTTACAGGCATACTTGGGCGACAGGGTGCTGTTCTTGTGCTTTCCCTCCGTCAAGACCTCCAAGTGAACTTTTTTCGGTGCATCCCAGCCAAAGAACCCCAATGTCCAATACCTCGCCGAGTCAAGCATACGACTTTGTGATGTCGTTCGGACGACAGGTTTGTGGTTGGCTTGGTCGAGCAAAGCACCGTACTGATAGTATGCATGCGATCCTGCCATGAACATGTCCTGAGCGCCCTGGTTGACCAGCTTGGCAAGTCCTAGAGAGTAGTTCCAATGATGGAGGAACGCAAGGTCACCTGTGGCATGAAATTGTTGGGTTGCTTTTGCATGAGCTACACGTTTTCCAAACTTTCCGGGTCCTTCTTTGAATTCGTAGGTGGGGTTACGGGCACCATGTCGATACACCAAGTGAACTTGTTCGATCTTGCATTGGGGTGGAATGGATTGATAGGGTATCGTTTCAGGAAACAAGTCAAGAGCTGGATGGTACGGCGAAGACGTTCCCAAGTTGCGGAAAATGTCATCCGACGTGGCATTGTCCTTGGCCGCTTCTTTGGGAAGCCAGCGTAACTCAATAGCCGATCCATGGTTATCGGACGTCGAATTGATGCGGCTTTCCTGCGCAAGAAAAGGTCGTGCGCCAGATGCCACTTGACCAGCATACCCTACATTCGTAGGGAAGGCCTGATCATGATGAGCTACAGGTGTAGCCGGGGCTGTGTAATAGATAGAGGCTGGAGCAACAGCGCCAAAGACCAGGGCGGCTGGTCGTACCATCCCTATTGTACTGCTCTCTGGGAGCTGTGGCAGGACACCAAGGTTGCCAAAGCAAGCGTGCCCTGTGTCACTGTGCTGCGCCTACCTGCACGCTTCTGTCTATTCGTCCCACGTACGAAATCTGACTTGCGCACGTGCTGCGAAAACACGGCGGTCTGAGTACCTTGTCGATAGCTAGACAGGATCATCGTCAATTGCCCTACACATCTCGCCATCTATTGAGTAGGTATGCAGGCCGCAATTGTTTTTATGCCATCCCACTGGGACGCATAGAGAGCCATGGAAGGGAACACTTACTCAGCGTCCACGTTGAACTCCTGCTGGAAAGCAGCGATCTTCTCCTGGACACGAGCCTTGCGCTGCTCGTAGGTGAGCTTGGGCTGCTTGTACTTCTTCGACTCAGCAGCCCAGTCCTTGCTCTTCTCAGTGGGCTGGAAGTCAGGGTCCTCACGGATGGCCTCGTAAGCCTTCTCGTAGATCTCCTCAATGTCCTCGCTGCCAATGTCATCGGCCAGGTACGACGAGAAGTGCTTCTTGAAGCGCTCATCGTCCTCCTCCTCGAGGGACTCCATGAACTCAGCGACGTGACCGCCGAAAATATAGTTGCGGAGCAGATCGGCATCGAGCTCCTTCGACTCAACATCGTAACCAGGGAAGCGACGCTCGTTGTGGGGAATGAAGATACCACCGTCCGAGGCACCCTTCATCGCACCGAAAACACGCGAACCAGTCGAGGTGCGCTTGAGACCGACATCGAGGTAGCACTTGAAGGGGCGAGGCTCGTCGTCACCCAGAGGCTCGGTGTGCACCAGCTCACCATCGGGCTCCTCCTGACCGGGGTACTTCTCGTCGAGGCCGAGCTTCTTCAGCGCACGGCGGGCCACAAGAAGACCAGTGGCGTAGGCGGCAGTCCAGTTCGACAGACCGTGCTTAATGCCGTAGCGGGGCAGCTCACGCGAGGAAGCGTGGGCGAGCACGCAGTCACCCTGGATCTTGGCGTGAACAATCTGGCAGGTCACAAAGCGGTTCGAGAAACGGACCACAAGACGGTACTTGGGCGCGTTGTACTTGTTCTTGAACTGGGCAACCAGGCGCTTGCGCGCGTAGTAGTCCGTCTTACCCTCACGGCGACGACGGTACTTGACCTGGTAGCGCGAAAAGTACGAGTCCGACTTCACAGTCTTGGTGAAAGGCTGTCCTAATGTTAGCATTCCTGTCCCCTATCACTCTCGAGTCAATACACACCATCTTGAAGCGACCAGCGTCGTTGGTTGCGTAACAAAAGACTGGGCCCACGATGCCTTTTGCTGAGCCTGCGCTGCAGTTCTTCGATCGCTCGGCCGACCTACAGAACTGCAATCCCGGACACCAAGTCACGTGTATTCTATTTTTCCAAAATGTTTTTGGCCTAGTAGGTAACAAATGATGCAAGCACCGCGCACCAAGATGTCAGAGTGGGCCAAATCCACTTGCTTCCTTACCATCCCAGTTCCCTTCGCATCAAGGTATGTTTGGCAGACGAGGTACACCTGAGGTGTATCTCATTTGGTTTGATGGACTTGGATGCTAACGCAAGTATTAGATGGGTGCCTACAAGTACCTTGAGGAGCTGTACAAGAAGAAGCAGAGTGATGTGCTCCGCTTCCTGCTTCGTGTTCGGTATGTGTGTCGTCCTTCCTAACATGCAGTTGCTGGGAGTACCGCCAGCTGAACGTGGTGCACCGCGCCTCACGCCCCTCGCGCCCTGACAAGGCTCGCCGCCTTGGCTACAAGGCCAAGCAGGGCTACGTTATCTACCGTGTGCGTGTCCGCCGCGGTAACCGCAAGAAGCACGTTTCGAAGGGTGCTACTTACGGTAAGCCCGTTCGTCAGGGTGTGAACCACCTGAAGCCCCAGCGCTCGCTCCGTGCCCTTGCTGAGGAGCGTGTTGGCCGCAAGGTGTCGAACCTCCGTGTCCTGAACTCGTACTGGGTGAACCAGGACGGTGTCTACAAGTACTTCGAGGTGATCTGTGTGGACCCTCAGCACAAGGCTATCCGCCGCGATGCCCGCATCAACTGGATCGCCAAGCCTGTGCACAAGCACCGTGAGTCGCGCGGCCTCACTGCCGCCGGCCACAAGAGCCGTGGTATCGGCAAGGGCCATCGCTACAACAACACCATCGGTGGTGGCAAGAACGCTGCCTACCGCAGGCGGCAGACCCTCCAGCTCAGGCGCTACCGTTAAGCGATCCAGCGCCTGGCTTCGAGATTGGTGGGTTCTGCTGGCCTCGATACCTTGGGGTCTTACGTCGTATCTATGTGCGTCCCATGGCTGCATCTCGCAGCCTTTGCTCGGTAACGTTTTATAGCTGCGCCATAGCGCCTGCGTCAAAATACATTAGGCATGCCCTTTCTACTCCAGTTTCCGTGTCGCCTTGAGCGAAAGCGTAGTGAACCACATATCGACAACCGTCAGAGCCTATAAAGATCCATGGTCGTACTACGGCATAGGTACATCCTGGTGCTCCGTGTGCGATGCAATGTGCGACTGATTTTCATGATACGAAGGCACATGAGATGTTTCAGACGATGTATTCTCTGGCATACGGGGTCCAGTAGCCACATCAGCCGTCGTTCGCAAAGAAGACGCAGTTGCCTCCGTCGAAAGCCGTGCACGCTCATCATCCGCTTGTGCAACACTAGGTGAATTTGTATTCACGTTTGTCGATTGCCGAAGCTCAGCGATAGTGACAGGTGGGATTGGGACGCCGGGGGCCGCACTGGCATATTCCAATGTTCGACGACGAACAAGTTTGGCAAAGTGCAGTCCACATGCATTGCATAGTGTACGTGCCCCATCAGGACCGCGGCGCCATTCAGGCGTATCACTGTTGCCACAAGAGTGACAAACCCCTGGTGCCGGAGCACGACTTCGCTTCTTGTACTTCGGCACGTAGGTCTGTTGTGAAGAATCCATGTCATTGAGTTCACCTTTGGCAGGACGGACAGGGTACGGCGCATACGGCTCCGACCGAGAGCCACCTGGTGCTGCTAGTGGTCTGTGCTCATTACCATATCGCCCTGCAAGTCCATGTTCATCTGGGGCGGTGGATGTACGCATTCCACGTTGCATAGCTCGGTCAGGTTTGACTCGAACACTAGGACTGCCTCGTGGAAGAGTGGCAGACTTGCTTTCATCGATACGCATTGGCTTGACTTCTCGCTCGTCACGGGTATTTGGTGACCAATATGTCGGGGTGGCTAGCGTGAGTCAAGTAAATGCCACGTACTAGACGTGCTGCTTCCAGGCAGCCATGGGTAGTAAGGTGCCACATCCACATAGTCGCGACCTGCACGACCGTCTTGCGGCGAAGTCAATGTACGGACTTCTTGATTAATTTCCGACACAATGGGCAGAAGTGCGGCTATTTCATCCGGTCGAGGAACTTGATTCTGCGCACTCAAATACTCTGAGACACTGTTGCACAAAGCCATGGAAGCAGAGTGAATCTTCCCGTTAGTTAAAATTACGTACGCGTTCCAGGGAATACAATACGCTAGGATCCATGGAGGCGTTGGAGGCAGCTGGCCAAGGCACAGCTCCCATGGGCGCCGTGCTTCGGGGAACAGAATAGTTCACATACGTAGCATTAGCTGCTTCAGATGCGCGGGGACCTCGCATGCTATTCTCGTTGCTAGTTTCGTAGGAATGCAGGGTTTGAGCATGCAAAGATGAGAGTGGCACTGGCGCTGGCGGCGGCGGGGAGGGGGAAGAGTATGTAGCTGACGCGGTTGGGTTCGATGGATTGGATGCTTGAGCCACACTCGATTGATCCAATGGGATTCCACAAGTATGGACTTGTCCAATCTCTGCTGTCGAACTTCTTTCACTCGTAGGAACCGAGCGCTCGTGTGAGATATTTGACATGTATGCCTGCGGTTTATTTGGGAAATTTAACAGTAAGGCTTGTTTTGTTAGTGATAATGATATGGATAATTCAGAAGGTTAAAGGACACGGATGCTCGTCTTCAATTGCTTCAATGCAATGCGGCACTCGTCGCTGCGAAGCCAGTGTTGAAAGTACGTCGACGGCGTGCGAGTGACCCGATCGGGGTTAATTTGCGACAACCTACTTGTCCACTCTTTTGAACCTACTGCCTGGGCCGATAAAGCACACCTAATTGGTTCACTGTAGTATGGGACTTCAATACCGGCTGAGTAAGCTATTTGATCCCTGGGTCTAACAAGAACGACACCGCATTGAATCAAATACCAGGAGACCCCCCCACACGCTATTCCATCGCACCCATGGACGGAGCGTGTTTCCATCAGCAGTAATAGTTAAATAATGAATTCGGCAGCTACGGAAGCAAGTCGAGCGCAAGCTGCAGCTGTTAAAGCTACAACAACGAATCCATTTACTTGCAAGCCTCACGCATGTAGGTGATGAGGTCGTTGCGGTCCTTGTCCTTCTTAAGACCGTTGAAAGCTATTGCGTTAGTCAAATCATCCGAACTTTGCGCACGTACCCATCTTAGTACTAGCGAAGCGAAACCAAATGCGATTACCGCAAAGACACAAGGAGTCAGTATCCACTCATAACGCGGCAAGACAACCCAAGCCACTGTGCGGCTTGGCTGCCATATCGGTACATACCCAGGGATGTACTGTCAAAGTTAGCATCCATTCCTTGAAAACCGGGAATACATACCTTCTTGGGGTTCTCAAGGTACTCGAAGAGGGTGTCCTCGGTCCAGGTGATACCCTTGTTCAGGTTAGCAGCGGTGTAGCTGAAACCCTCGGCCTGACCGGTCTTGCGGCCAAAGACACCGTTCAGGTTGGGACCGACTGTGGCGTTAGAAAACTCTTAGAGGCTCAACTTACCCTTGTTGGGGCCACCAGCCTCAGTGGTATGGCACTGAGCGCAACGAGTCTTGAACAGGTTAGCACCCTTCTTAGCGTCGCCTTCAGAGAAACCCATGGTGATGAATGTAAGGAAGGTATTTGGACGAGCCCGACTCGCGGTTCAAGGTAATCTGTACCCACGAACGTTTCTATCCGAATTCTTCCGCCTTTCTGCCAATGGTATAAGCTGAAATCGTCATCAGCTTCCTAGCTTACATCAGACCGACAAATCAGTCCGTTGTCATTGCAAACATGGCATCCATAGGCACTACCACGTGGCCTTCAAATAGGGAAGGATTGTAGCCAGGGTGTCTTGGAACCCAACGACAATGGTACGTGTAACAAACCCCCCTTGGTGAGATTGAGATGGACTCCAAAAGATTAGACTGTCAAATGCATAGTTCAACTCTAGGATACGTCCAATGCGAACAACCATACCATCATCTAAGTCTTTCGCTCCTATATGATGGAACCATCCCTAATCGACCCAGGGTGTCGCGTTTTGAACAGCATTGCTAACGATTTAGACAGACGTAGAATAACTCATTCCTTGTATTTCCCTTAGTTTTCTTTCATGTTTCGATTTGAACACATATTCTAGCGATATGAGGAGAGGCTCCCGCTTACGAAAGCAAGTGGGGATCTGATCAAGACGCTGCCTGTACTGCTCACGTTGTCCCTCGATCGTCGCATCCATTTCTTCATCTGCGATCATTGAGAGCATGGATTCTGATCAAAATAAACCGGAGGTTTTCCCTCTTGGTCAAATGAACTCTATGGCTCCAGAATGCACCCCCTCGAAGCAGAAGTATGACCGTTGCTTCCATAACTGGTTCAAATCTTATCTTGAAGCGAGTACAGGTTCTCTTGTAGGAGCTGAACGATCCAGTCAAGATTCTGATTTGTGGCGGTCTCGTGGTGCTTCCCTTTTTGCTTCATCTCAAAAAGACGCACAAAAACTTGAAACGCTACGTGCTCGTTATGACAAAGACTGTGGCGCGCTATTCACCGACTATCGAAATTGCATTCAGGTGTGTTCTTATTTCTTATTTTAACATACAGCATGCCCTAAAAGAGAAAGGATTGGAGGACGCCATCGAAAAGGCTCGGCAAGAAAACCCTTTCCCCTCGTAGCATCTGTTAATTTAGTTCTTCTATTTCAATGTAATTTTGTGTATACATGCTCGCCCAAGTCAATTGAATTAAAAAAGCAATTCTTGGGCAAGAAAAAATGAGTTCCGGGCGAGATTTGAACTCGCGACCTACAGATGTTTGCACGTTGCAATCTGTCGCATCTACCCCTGAGCTACCGGAACTGCTGTGTAAGGACTGTGTAAACCATGTGCATATAGTCAGTGTCATTCTGTAGAGGGGGTCCGTGCTTATTTGGGCCCATGGTCTATGTATGGGTTTATTTTAGCCGATCGCAGGTCGTTCTACTTCCGATTGCGTATGGATCCTTGTGACCATGACTTATTTCCCCATGAACCTGGGATCAAGTCAACAACAGCGGTGACACCAAACTCTGGTGTTCTCGTGGAAGGTGAAGACAATGATGATGTGATCGTGCAACTTCGTGTCCAACCTTGCCAACTACGTTTCACAAATCTCAAACTGGACGGAAGCCTATGTTTAGAAATATGCATTCATGGTGTTCCTCATGAGAAAAATACCGCCTCGCCTATTCGTTCCTCACCCAATTCTCAACAATGGTATTTTGATCACATATCCTTCGACTACCCGATACGAGGTGCTTGGATCAACCACTTGGATTCTGCCACTGATGATATAAACCGGATGGCTCACAAGAAACAGAATTCTCTCAAGAGCCAAATGCTACAAGCTACAAAGAATGGACTTCTCTTCCCATATCGTACTGCTGCTCTTACTTTGCAGTCAAAAAGCTCCGGTATCAGCACCAACCCCATGAACCCACACCGTGAAATTTTATATTCACTCGAATTTGTGCTTTGGTCTATTGAGGAACATGAAAAAGTTTTTGTTTCAGAGTACTCGCTGTCACTCGGAGAATGGGCTGTCGCTCATGCAGATCATGCGGCCTGGCCCTCTTTCCCTTTTGATATCCCACTGAAAGGGAGCGACAAGAAAATATTAGCCAACCTCGAGGTGAGGATTGGGTTGCTACCTGTTTTTCACGATCACAAAGTTGCACTGGTAACAAGAGCGCTTCAAAAGATGTCCGGCGAGAATGCACAAGATCCATATCATGCGCCATCGACACAGACTATCGGCATGCGCGAGGAGGTCGAGGATTTTGCTGATGATGGGATTACTGATGAGGATCAGTTAGATGATGATAATGGTCTTTCATCTGATTCAGAACAAGATGGAATGCGGAATTCTTTGGAAGCACTCACATTAGATCCTCAGGGACCCCAGGATACTCGTCGGATTGTTGACCTGAAAAATGATCCAGACGGGAAGAAAAACGGTGCTCCATCGGTGGTGCAACAAGACCGGAAAGTATCCCAGTATACTGTTGATACCACTCTGACAAGTGACACAGATGTATTTTCCGAAAATGACCTTTATAAAAAGTCATGGTCACTTCGACGGTCTAGTATTCCCAAGACTGGTTCCAAATCAGATTCGGGGAGTCTGCCACATATTATCTTGCCCTCTACTTCCAAAAAGAAATTGCGTCACAAGCGTCGCATGGCTGGGGGTTTCAACCTCAAGACCATGCCTAAAAACGACTTGCTGGGCATAGTCATGGTGGAAGTTATCAGTGCGCATGACTTGCCACGATGGAGAAATATGACAAATACCTCGTTTGATATGGACCCTTTCGTTGTTGTCTCCTTTCATCGAAAGGTGTTTCGCACACGTATTCTACGTCATACTTTAAATCCCGAGTGGCGTGAAAAGCTGCTGCTTCATGTGCACAAGAATGAGCTGAGCTACAATATACGCTGTGCTGTGTACGATTGGGATAATATGTCTGCGAATGACTATGTGGGCGAGCTAAGCTTGGACTTGCATAACATCCTCTCTGCTGCTCCTATACCCAACCCTGAGTCTGGTTTATACGACCTGCACAATGACCAGCCAACTCACTCAATGAATTATGACCTACCATTATCAAGAGAGCGCGGAGATGAAGACCTAAAGTTTGGCTCTAACAAACCTACTTTACAATTGAAAGCTGTATTCCAGCCTTACGATGCTTTACGACAACGCTTTTGGCTGGAAATGCTGCGATTGTATGATACGAATGAAACGGGCGGGGTCGATATTGATGAACTGCAGATATTGCTGCTTAGTTTGGGAAGCACACTCACTGAAAAGACCGTGAATGGCTTTTTCCCACGTTTTGGAAAGGTGGCCGGACAGGATGAACTCACGTTTCCAGAAAGTATCGAGGCACTAGAGCGCGAGTTGCTCAAGCCCAAGTCGGAACGGCGGCAAGTGCACAGTCTCGATTCACAAGATCAGCTGGATGATGATGCCTGCTCGGCAGATGATGACAGTGAACATATTGAGCGAGTAATTCAGTTGAGCACATGTCCTATTTGTCTCCGGCCGCGCCTCTCCAGAGCAGACGAGGCAGATATTGTGACCCATCTAGCCCTGTGTACTTCTAAGAAAGGCCGTTCAGTGGATGATATTATGGTCTCGAACTTTGTCACTGCCACGCAAGCACAGCGCAAATGGTATACCAATGTATTTACCGTTTTGAGTCAAGGTCACTATCGTATTGGTGCCAACAGTGCGAACATTCTTATTCAGAATCGTCTCACGGGACAAGTGATCGAAGAGAAGATGCAAGTCTATGTACGACTGGGAATCCGGTTGCTGTACCAAGGCGCCAAAAGTCGAATGAATGGTGCTAGGGCCAGACGAATGCTTCGGAACTTGACTATAAAACAAGGCCGAAAGTATGACAACCCGAACAGCGTGCGAGCCATCCAACCATTCATCTCTTTCCATGGTATTAATATGGATGAGATGGTCGAACCTGTGGAATCTTTTTCGACCTTTAACGAATTTTTCTGTCGAAAAATCCGCATGGCTCTTAGGCCCCTTGCAGAGCCGGAGAACCCATGCGTACTGGTCAGTTGTGCCGATTGTCGTCTCTTGGCCTTTGAGAGCGTCGATCGCGCCACCACCATGTGGATCAAAGGGCGCCAATTCTCTGTCAACAAACTGTTGGGTGACATCCACCAGCGTCAGGCACCTCAAAATCCTTCGCTGGTGATATTCCGCCTCGCCCCCCAAGACTACCATCGATTTCATTCCCCTGTTGATGGCGTGATTGGAGACCCTGAGCGCATTGAAGGCGAATATTACACCGTAAATCCAATGGCTATCCGCAGTACCATTGATGTATTTGGTGAAAACACTCGTACGGTCGTGCCCATTTATACCAAGGAGTTCGGTACAGTCATTCTGACAGCCATCGGCGCAATGATGGTAGGCTCCATCGTATTTACCTTCAAACCGGGTCAATATATCAAGCGAGGAGTGGAGCTTGGCTACTTCAAATTTGGTGGTAGCACGCTGGTGCTATTGGTAGATCGTGCTCGTGTGCGCTGGGATCCTGATTTACTGGCTAATGCAGATACATGCATGGAAACGCTCGTGCGTGTGGGGATGCGCTTAGGCGAGGCAAGATCGTAGTTCGGCCGAATGACAAATGTGCATAGCATCGGTGGCTTTCAGAGTCACACCCGCAAGCATCTTGCATTATGCGACCGATTGCGTCGCTTCTCTCGCGTACCGTGATGGCTGGCTGCGGTAAAGCCAGCTTTTGCACATCTTGTTCATGCTCTCAAGCGAACTCGCGTCCTCCTCCTGGTGACTTGAATCGCCACTCGCGCCTGATTACTAGCCCCAAAGATCAGGGTGCATCGCAAGCTATGCTCTATGCGACGAAGGGCATCGAGAACGACGAGGACCTGACGCGTGCCATGGTTGGCGTTGCAAGCGTTTGGTATGAGGGAAATCCTTGCAATGCTCACCTGCTTGGAATTGGACAACGCATCCGCGCATCCATTGAGAAGGCTGGTCTGACAGGGTACCAGTTCGGCACTGTGGGTGTATCCGACGGTATTAGCATGGGAACTAGTGCCATGTCCTATTCGCTGCCTAGCCGTGATCTTATTGCGGACAGTGTCGAGAGCTGTGTGGGTGGCCATTGGCTGGATGGTTGTGTCGTCGTGCCTGGCTGTGACAAGAACATGCCTGGTGTGCTCATGGCGCTCGGTCGTTTGAACCGTCCTGGTATTATGGTCTACGGAGGTACGATTCGCCCTGGTCACTGTGGATCGATCTCTGGCACCCTGGATATCGTCAGCGCTTTCCAGAGTTACGGTCAATACCTCGCATCGGGCTCGTCGGAACAGGCTGAAAAGATTCGTTACGACACGGTCCGACATGCGTGCCCAGGTCCTGGTGCTTGTGGTGGTATGTACACTGCAAACACCATGGCTTCATGCGCTGAAGTACTGGGTATGACGCTGCCCGGCAGTAGCTCGTTCCCTGCCGAGTACGAGGACAAGCAGAACGAATGCGACTCGATTGGCTCTGCCATGCGCATGCTCCTTGAAAAGAGCATTAAGCCCCGTGATATTATGACCAAGAGTGCCTTTGAGGATGCTATCACACTGACTATGGTGTTGGGAGGCTCTACCAATGCTGTGCTACACTTGATCGCTATCGCCAAGAGTGTGGGGGTTGAGTTGACCATCGACGATTTCCAGCGCATTAGTGATACCACGCCATTCCTCGCCGATTTGAAGCCAAGTGGAAAGTACGTGATGGAAGACGTGCACACGGTGCTTGGTGGTATCCCCTCAGTGCTCCATTATTTGATCGAGAACAAGCTGATCAAGGGTGAACATCTCACTGTGACTGGCCGCACGCTCAAGGAGAACTGCGAGCGCTGGGTCGCTGAACGTGGTCCCATGCCTACCAACCAGGATGTGTTGCGCCCGATCGACCAGCCTATCAAGGCGACAGGACACATCCGTGTTCTCTACGGCAACCTGGCTCCCGGTGGTGCTATCGCTAAGATTACGGGCAAGGAAGGATTACATTTCTCTGGCAAGGCTCGTGTGTTTGACACGGAGGATGACATGGTTCATGCGGTGGAACAGAACACGATCAAGAAGGGTGAAAAGACTGTGGTGATTCTGCGTTACAAGGGCCCCAAGGGTGGCCCAGGTATGCCGGAAATGCTCAAGCCAACGAGCTTGATCATGGGTGCTGGTCTTGGTCACGATGTTGCATGCCTTACGGATGGTCGCTTTAGTGGTGGTTCCCACGGTTTCGTCATTGGTCATGTTGTTCCCGAAGCCCAAGAAGGCGGTCCTATTGCCTTGGTGCGGGATGGTGACGATATCACGATCGATGCCGAGAAGAATACGATCAACATCACCAATGTGAACGAGGAGGAACTCGAGCGTCGTCGCTCTGAATGGGAGGCCCGTCCCTTGAAGGTCACCCAAGGCGGCTTGTACAAGTACACGCGCCTTGTGGCAGATGCCAGTCACGGCTGTGTTACTGATTCGTAGGTATATAAAATTCTCTATGCGAGGAAGCCCTTTTTGAGTGCCACTTCCGCATTCAGGACCGAGCTGGTAGCAGCACCAAGCATGACATTGTTCACAAGGGAGACAAATTTGATGTCCAACACAGGGCATTTACGAATACGACCCACGTTCACACCCGCACCATTCTGCCATTCGCGATCAAGACGGGGCTGGGGCCGGTCAGATTCTTCGTGCACGGTAATAGCCTGCTGCGGTGCGCTGTGACAGTCAAGCTTTTGCGCCTCACATTGATAGTTGCGCAGGGCCTCAGCCACCTGCTCTGGCGAAGGCGCCGGTTGCTTTTTGAAGCTCACACTCACACATGCCAAGTGACCATCAATGACAGGGACACGGTTGCACTGAGCACTGACCCTCAGCGGGCTCTGTTCGTGCAGATCAAAGGCAGTGTTGTTGTCCTTTAAGCCACCCAGGATTTTCGAAGTCTCCCACTCAATCTTGTCCTCCTCACCGTCGATAAAAGGGACAATGTTGTCCAGAATATCGAGGGAGCTCACACCAGGATAGCCAGAGCCACTAATAGCCTGCATGGTTTGAACCATAATCACATCAAGTGGTCCGAACGCAGCTTCCAGTGCCTTCAATGCCACGACAACACCCGTAGTCGAGCAGTTGGCATTGGTAACAATGTAGCCACGCTCAAGCGAAAGCTCCTTCTGCTGGTGTGGAATAATGTCCATATGGTCTGTGTTGACTAGAGGCACGATAAGCGGGCAAAGAGGGTCACGGCGGTAATTCTTTGCATTGGAGAATACACGAAGATTCGCTTCGCGGAAAGCAGCCTCAACAGGACCGGCAGGCTTGCTATCAAGACCACTGAAAACAACGCCACAGTCCTTAAAGTGCTCCGGTTCACACTCATTCACAGGAATCTCACCAACGTGTGCAGGAATGGGTTGCGCTTGCTTCCAGCGACCAGACACGGCCTCCTTGTAAGGCTTGCCAGCCGACGAAGAGCTGGCACCCAGAGCCACAATCTCAAACTCGGGGTGGTTGCTAAGTAGCAAGATGAAACGCTGACCCACAGTGCCAGTGGCGCCGAGAATACCAACCTTGATCTTAGCGCTTCCCATGGTGGTAATGGTGCAGCGTGAAATGCGCACGAGTCATCAGCCTAGGCGAGGTTTTAGTCACTATCGATCAGCAACGGCCACTGCCGCAAAGTCAACGGGGAGGGGAAGAATGCAATTTTTAAAAATGGGAAACTATATAAGCAGCCATAGGAGCTGTCTAGGTTCCTCACCTTCTCTGGCCTTTTGGCTTAGATCAAGTGTAGTATCTGTTCTTTACAAGTTAACGCTTGTAACTCCTCCCTCAGGGAGGATTATCGTTAACCGTCTTTTTCGACGCGGGAAGCTAGATGCAGGCTTGCTTGCACAGCTTCAGCTTGTCCTTGGCACTACACTCTCGCCTTGAGACGAGCACCGTATTACCGGCTTAGGCCGGTAAGCTTTTTTTAGTGAGGTTTGTGATTACGTAAGCATCTATGTGGTTTCCTGGTCCCCCCTCGTACTCGTGCGTTGGATCATGACCGCGTTTCTTCGTTCTACGTCGCTAAGGAAAATACCTGTACACTAGATTGAGAAGGTTCTTCTGGGTCAACAGACGGCGCAAAGAAGAACCCTGCAATGAACACGAAATAGGAAAGGATCAGAATGCTTCCGCGATGGTAGTTGCTCCGTGCTTCATTGTACGTATACGTCAGTAGGAAGATGGAGAAGATGATAGCAATAATGTCCCAACGGGGGAAAATTAGTGTGAAAGAATGATCAGGCATATCCATATCAGGAGCAGACAAGTAAGAAGCATTGTAAATGGCACTGAATAAGACCAAAACTGGAATCTGAATATGACAAACTTGAAGTGCATACGCCGAGCCAATTTCCAGAGACAACGCGATATTTCCGTTAAGAGCGAAACTCATGGCGTTCATGAATTCAGTCGTGTTTGGAACTAGAGCAAATAGAGTCACACCAACAAACTTGGCAGACAAGCCGGAACCCTTGATTACCACGTCCACCATATCCACGATAATCTCCGCAATGATAGCATACAAAAACGTGCACGAAAACAAGACACTGAGCGATACCACACGACTCCACGAAGGGGCATCATGACCACCATGACCAGCGACCTCTCCATCATTTTCGTGGGGCTGAGACTTGTTTTGGCTGAAAATATATTGAAACACTTTAGCGGCCACATCCATAGCGATGTCATCATGAGGCTTGGTCTTAGAGTTGGGAGGAGCCAATGTATTCGCTTCTGACATAGACTGAGTCGATGGCTGAGCAGACTGAGGGGTACTATTGCCCTCCGTGTTTGCCGATGGCGGTGCCACTACGCTTGAGCCCGCATCGCTGTGTGTGCGATGGAGAGGCAGCTGCGACGAATCAACGCCAGGGAAAAGATGCTTGTACAAAGAAGCGCGACGGAAATGTGGCGGTAGCTGCTCTGCCGACACGGTCATGGGTGCGCTGTTCCAAATTTGAGATGCATGTGTGCGCAACGAAAACCAAAGACCAATAGCATAGGCTAGCATCAATAAGAATGCACAAGTGTATATGAGTGGCTTCACATTCGTCTGGAAAAACGGGTCTTTGAACGGCGGCACATGTCGATATGAGCATTGTTGGCACCGATAGCTTTCTGATACGGTTTTTGTATCATCAGGGCACCCCGTGCACAACAATTCGAACTGTCCATAAATTTGATAGAAAAGTGTGGGCGTCAAGATTCCAATAATGGCCATGATAAGCATAGTGCTTGTTACACCGGCAGAACGGGAGTTGAATTTTTGCTCCTTTCGCCGTAAAGCGCCGGAGCACATACTCGTACCTGGCATCAGTAAAACACCAGCCAGAATGGACCCAATAATGGACCCTTCCACAAGACTGCCTTTATTCTGAACAAGTGCCACTCCATACAGAATCAATTCAATAATGGAGCCAAACGTCGCATTGATCACCGCTCCCATACCGATACTGCTTTGTGTACTGATACTAGCCACGGCCATACCAATAAAGTAGGACAGCGGCAGTACACTTGCAAGCGCCATGCAGAAAATGAAACCTTCGCTGGTGATGAAACCAAACAACCCAGTCGTCATACCATAATGCTGACCCAAGGGTCGCAGGATATAAAACAGGACAATGGTGAAGAAGATAAAGGGGACTGTATCCACGAAAAGGATATTGACGCCACCCACTGTGTACTTGAAATACTCCCTTCCCATGGCCTTGTAGGTGCAAAGAAGAATCACACTGCGTCGTTTGGAAGCGCCCTTCTTTCGATGTTGCCGCTTTAAACGTGGTGCCAAATGTCCGGGATGAAGAACATCTCGTACGGAATTAAGCTCTTCAGAACCACGGACCTGAAGGTTCCGTGTGTCAATCTGGAGAGGGGAACGGAAATGCAAGGCGAGAGGTTGAGATGCCATGGTTTTCATTAGAATCCAAAGGAGCTTAGCCATAGGTATGGTGACGACCAGACTCCAGCAAAGTAAGCATACAATCCCCAATGCAGGGAACAAAATGAGGCCATACACCAGCGCATATACGATAATACCTCCCCAGCGATTCTTGACTCCCACATCGTTTCCATTATCATCGTAGACATAGTGATAAAGTTTGCGCTCCAAAGAAATGCGCTCTTGTTCATTCATAGGGCTATCCGTTTCATTATTTTCCACGGCGCCATACCGTGACGACTGACCCTCCGATACAAGAGGCTCCTCTGAGCCCGCGTGGTGGTGGTCCATATCCACGACACCATTCTCCTTCACTTCATGCTCGTGAATTTTTGGCAGGCGGCACGGTCCATGTCGATGACCCCCTTCGTGAGAGCATTCCACTTCCACATAGTTTCCAAAGGGCCACAATAAGTATGTCGCCAGACCCCACATAGTATGAGAATACATGATGCCACCACGAGGAACAAAGTAAAGAAGCATGGAACAAATCGCACAAAGTAAGCTCAACCAAATACCAAATAGCAAAAGCCAGCAGATGTTGCCTGGGAAAGTCGAACGGTCCAGATGCAAGCCAGGCTCACCACGGATGGCAGAGTCCGCCGCCTTTTGGATAGAGCGAGACTTTTTATACAAGGCTGGCTTCCAAATGGGGAGACCAAATGGATGCTCAATGTTGATGGCATCTTGACGATCCTTAACAGTATACTCGAGGTCCTCATTGTCCATCTCATCCGTCTCATCGTCCAGATCTTCAACACTTTTTAGAGAGCCCACTTCAGGATGATGATCCAAATGAATTTGAGGGGTTCTTTCACCATCCAAAAGCAACGACTGCCTGCGGAAACTCTGGACGGAGCGATCTGTACCATCGAAGTGAGCATGTGGGCCATCATAAGAACGACTGGGGTACCGAGAAAAGGAGTTCGTCAACTGAGACGGTGTCATTGACGACGAAAGATCAGTTCTCGCGTGTGTATCAGCGCTTTCTGAGAGGAAAGAGTGATCAGAGCTTTGCTCCATCTGGCGCTGCTTGTTCAATTTGTCAAGTTTGCGCTGCCAGATTCGGTGCCGGATCAGGGCCTCACCACGATCTGGCTCATACAGCTCATCATCATTGTTATCACTCCAGTCTTTCATGACAGGCCTGTCCTCCAGGCGATGATCCATTCCATCGGAGTGCGATGAGCTTAAAACACCCGGCGTGATGGTGGCACTGCGTTGAATACCCGCACTAGGAGGCTGCTCGATAAAGGCTTGTGAGTAGGACCTATCATTCAAGGAACCTCCAAGCGCGGGACGTGACGGCGCCGGAATCTTCGGGACCGACGCCTCCCTATGGCTGCTGGGCATATCCTTCCAATATGGTCGACACGGGCGTAGTTCTTTGGCCATCCCTTTTCGCACGTGCCAAAGTCTGCGCACGTCCCTAGTCGTGGGCCAATCATGGTAGATTTGTCCTCCTAGGCAAGTCGTGTCCTATGTGAGTTGACCTCCTCTGGGTATTACAACTCTGTACTTTTCGAAAGATGAGCGTACAGTTCATGACGAGGTCGAGGTCGACGACGCGTGGGAAGCTCGGCCCATGCATCTTTACGACATGCTGCACAAGTCACCCATTTTCCTATAGTGCCTGATCTTGGTGTCATCGTTTCGTGATGGCTTGAAAGATGTTCAGACCGCGTCATGCGGCTCGTGTCGTGTACATTGTCAGACTCACAATCTGAATCATCCTCCTCTTCGTCGTAATTGTAGTGATCATGGTCTTCCGTGAGGCGTGTCTCTGTCCTCTGCACACGCATGCATGTGCAAAGGCAGTCCAAATGAATTTGGTGACGACAGGGAAACAGTTGGATCATATGTGAAGATTGTGCATCTGTTTCATAGCTGGGCAAGCAAGCTGGGGCATCACAGCGCCATCCAGAACGACGCTCCTCCAGGCGTACGAATTCGCGCATGGTCAGAGGTTTGTTCTTCGTCTTGCCGACCTCTAGGGTGGGGTGGTCTGGATCCAGTGCGCTGCGACAATACGGACAAGTCCACTTACTTGGTGGCTTGCTCTTAAGCCAATGGAAAATACAAGCCCCGTGCATGGTGTGAAAGCCAGCGCATGGAAGAGCGACGATGCGCCCCATGAGCTCTTGTTCTTCATCAAAGAGCCAGGAGGGCTTGTCTTCGTTAGGATAGGGCTCTAGGCAAACACAGCAACCTGGCACACATCCGCTGTCGTGATTAGCCCCAACGTCGCCATATTCGCTAATGTCACTCATCCCCAAGTGCTGCATACGGGCACGAAGATCTGCATCGATCACTTCAAGCCCTTTCACATAGTTGAGTGCTTTGTCAACATCCACTTCTTCCTGAGGTCCCCCCGCATTGACAGTCACTGTTAAACGAAATGGACGTCCAAGTACATGAACAGTGCGACGCGGTCCTTCAGATTCTTGGGAATCAGTTCGTTCGAACTGGTCTAATATGGGCCAGGCCATGCTGGAGCCTGCATCGTACAAAAATCCGAAAGGAAACGGCGACACATCTTGGGGTACGTACATGAGAAATTGGGGAGGACGAGGAAGGTCTGAAGCATCATCATCAGTAGATGGAGGATCTAAAGGCGTCGAAGCATCACTGTTATGTGCTGGATCTGAGGTCGTAGATACATGGGGATCCGTAGATGCACGGGGATTGGGAGCAGGGGTAGTGGCGGAGTCACCGCTACCAGGGGCAGGGCCAACCGACTCTGCACGCTCCGATGCAGGATTTCCTTGGTCGGGGGGCCAAGTCTCATGGTGATGGAACAGTGTAGAAGTAAGAGCTCCAATCCAGCGATGCAACAGTGACCCTACCGATGCCCGTAAACCATGTCCCATATTGGATGGATTTGGTGACGAAGCAGCCTGATTGGCGCGTTCCGGATTGTATGTCTGTG
Source organism: Malassezia equina (assembly GCA_029542865.1). Classification (NCBI taxonomy): domain Eukaryota; kingdom Fungi; phylum Basidiomycota; class Malasseziomycetes; order Malasseziales; family Malasseziaceae; genus Malassezia; species Malassezia equina. Next base: position 1,215,526 of record CP119901.1, read on the forward strand.
TTTCCTGTTCATGTAGTAATCCATTCATATTTCCATTGTCCGAAGGTTGATCAAGAATTTCAGGTGCGTCAATAGCTGCATCCCAAGCTTGCTCAATTTGGTCTGCGAGTGAATGTGGGGGGGGCGTTCCATTCAATAAATTCGGAGATCTTATTGTTAAAACATTGTCTTCGAGTGCACTGTTCTCCTCAGTGCTTGGCTCTAAACGATCAGGTGGTGATAAGCTTGGCTCAGCACCCCGATGTTCCATGGTGGATCAATCATAAAGAGGCGTGTGGCGTTGCCCCGCGTATCAAATTGGCCCATATATCATGTGGAGGCATGTCAGCATTCTTTCGACGACACAATCTATACCATTCGATGACCATACAGGAATCAGGTATTGCAGAGAAGGACCATACCACACTGTCCAATACTGTCGCAGAAAGCAACAAAGGAAACGAGAAAATCACAAAAGAAAATCAATCGGGATCTGCTACAGAGACACAAACGTCTAACAGTGCACCTACGGATTCTTCTTTGTCGAATCAGTTGAAAGAAGATGCTAAGGCATACCCCTCTGAAGAGCCAGACAATAAAGATTCTGTCCATACCATCAAGGATACTAGTACGTACAAAAAATGCCACGATACCGTCATTCCTGAGAATGCAGAGCCTACGCCCCCATCTGACAAGCCCAACGATTCTGCGTCCTCAACGCCACCACTTCGTGGACCTGTCAAGAAGCGATCTTCTCAATTGGGATCAATGGCTCGGAAAAAGCGTAAGAGCCAATTGGCCGACATGAGCGCGGCTGTGACATCCTCCCCTATCAAAATGAACACTCTTGAAAAATCCAAGCTTGACTGGGAGGCATTCAAGGGGAACATTGCTACGGATGACAACCGCAACACTATGTCCGCAGCTGAGCGTGACGAGCTGGACTCTCAAACGCAAGGCGGTGGTAGCGGTCTTGGTGATGTGAAAGGATACCTTCATCGCAAAGAATTCCTTGACCGTGTTCACGGACGTCTTGACCAACAAGAATACGAGCACCATGTATCTAGATAGGTTACCATCCAGAAAAAAGATTGATGGCACATGGCATTTGTCTACGCACGCCTTCGGGCCGTAAGCTTGTGGTGGCTTCGTCAAAAAAGCATGAAAAAAGATGTTCCCAATCCGGGAGTCGAACCCGGGTCTTGTCGGCGCCACATAGCTAGGCTTATGAGAGCGACATATACTAACCGTTGTACTAACTAGGAGAACTGGTTGCGGAATAATGTGAACTTTGTCTATATAAACGTTTCAACTCTATCTACAGCCCTCCTCGAAGGGATGCCCGTGATGACTGCCTTCTCAACCGAGCTCGCAATGCCTGTTCCCCATCATTGTCGGTATACAAATAAGCGCTCGTGGTTTGAACCTCTTGGCCCACGACCTCTGCTGCAGGGTCTGAGGAGAGGGTCGACGGTTCACAGGATGAAGGGAACATCAATGAGGGCGTCACGGAGACAATACTGGGCGTGCGCCGACGCCTTGAGGGCAAGGAATCATTCATTCTTGTAAGATAGTGAGGCTCTTCTGGTTTCAAAAACGTATTTGGCATAGCCTCTGCCGAGACGTAGCGTCGCTGGGGAATGCCTTGCACATCTCTCAAGCGAGTGCTCGTAATCCCGCTGTATCTCTCCGTCCTGTGACTTGTGGCCTGATCCTTGGAAGGCGTGAAAGAGACTCTGGAGGGAGTAATGTTTGAAAGAAACTGGGGTTTTGCATATGTTTTCGATTTCTCAGTAGGAGGCAGACCGCTGGAGCGCTGCCCTTTCTGTATGGCTGATCGTGCATTTGTGCTGTCCGCAAAAATGGACTGGCGAGAATCACGAATGCTTCGCTTGGGGGTAGTAAAAGGGAAAATGGCAGAAATACGTTTTGACAAGGCTGAAAATTCGGCGTGGCTCAGCGACGCACTTGGATTCCGTTCCGCGTCAGGCACCGCCCACTCTTGACCCTCGGACGCAACACGTCGAAAGCCAGACAAGTCCATCGTATCAACCAAATCTCTGCCTTCCGTCAGGTACTGGGTCCAACAAGTATACGTTTCTTGAATGAGTGAAGCATCTTTATGCAAAAAGGCTTGTCGCATCACCAAAAATGCCTCCAAATACAATGTATCAATATGAATTCTCTTCATAAGCAGCTCAGCGTGGGCTGAATCGGCCGGTTCCATCCCTTCCTGCACGTCATGAATGGTGGCTGTCTTACTGAGGACATCACGTAAGGCCATCCAAACCGATTCGCGCGTGGTCTCCGAAGGAATCGTATTCTGAACACGCGCACGGGGATGCAGCAGTTCGCAAGAACGGGGAAACAACAAGAGCAAGGACAGTGACACATCGGCGTGTTGGTCGTCCGTGCGGAGCGTCTGCATAGACTCGGGCGCACACACGAGTGTACAAAGCAGCGTCAGAATCTGACTCAATGTTTGTACATGGGTGAGACTTTGTGACCAGTGGATCTCCGACACGACCAGTTGCAGCCCTCGGATGGCCCATGCGATGCCCCGCAGCGTATCGCGCTCAAACAACACAACATGGTACTCCACGATGCCAAAACCGAACATTTTCGCTAAGCACGCACATGCATAGGAAGAATCAAGTTCTGCTAGGCGTCGGTACAAAACGGCTGCGAGCACATAGCGTCGAGCCATGTACGCCATTTGAGCTTCCCAGAGAAGTTTCGATACATCCGTAGCTTGCTGGATGATATCAAACATCATCTTCTCGTGCTCGATCCTCTTACTTGCATATTCACGCAGACTGGGGCCGCTCCTCACAGGCTTCTGGTCGGATTCAGGCTCTGGCGAACCCAACCCTAAACCACATTCCGTGCTACGCCCACGCATCTTATCAAACAAAGTTGCATTGAACACCTGAATGCTTGCCGGTGTAAGATGCACATCTCCCAAACGTTTCTTGCTAGTGTTCCGTCCCATGGACTGTTGCCATAGGAGCGGGATCGACCTATGCCCTAGCGGGGATGGGCGCCAAAGATCCATCACCGTGACCGATCTGTGTGGAGTGTTGTGGCTCGTCGCAAGAATGCCGGCGTACCGTCTTCCTCCACTTGAACCGAGACCGCGGGGAGAATTCCCCTGCGCTGCTAGGACTGGCGCGTTCGAGATACTTGCTGGCTGTCGAAACATAGAACTATTTAATGTAGAGAAATACTAAAAATCTGGATATCTTCTTTCGGTTTGTCCCGTTTGTCAATGTGCGCGTTTTCGATCTTGTGGACTACATCCAAGCCACTGGTGGCACGACCAAACACTGTATGCTTATCATCCAGCCACGGCGTAGCCACAGTCGTGATGAAAAACTGACTTCCATTCGTGTTTTTACCTGCATTGGCCATGCTCAAGGTATAGGGCCGGTCGTGGCGCAGCTCCTTGACAATTTCATCTTCAAACTCACCACCCCACAAACTCTCGCCTCCCGTCCCATCGCCCAAAGGATCACCCGTCTGAATCATAAACTTTTTGATGACACGATGGAAAATGACGCCATTGTAGTAGCCCTTCTTGGCCAGCCCCACAAAGTTCTCCACCGTCTTCGGGACCAGATCCGGGTACAAGCGCAGGTGGATATCCCCGGCGGTTGTGTGCAGAATGGCGGTGGTAATCACATTCTTCTTCTTCGCCTCGGGGGCTTCACTAGCCACAGCCTGCTCTTCACGCGTAGGCTTCTCGTTAAACACATCGCGGTCCTGCCCGGCCAGCTTGGAATTCGGGTCGGTATCAGGCTCTTGGCGAGAGAACATGTAGAAACGGGCACGCTTGAATGCGGAGCAGAACAGCGTAGGGTCCTGCGTTTCAGCCGCGACCAGCGGATTGTTGGAGGCAGCGAGGGCCACACTCGTGGCCGGTTTCTTGGCCGGTGCGCCCTGGTAGAGAGACACATGTAAGAACCGCATGGTTTCCTCTCGACCTAGCAAGCGACTGAGCTTGTTTGTTTTGATATTGACCACTGGTTGTTAGTACAGTTACGCACCTTTCAGGCCCAACATGGTCCCATACAAGATAAAGTGCCCACTCTCGTCAAACACGGCATTGGCTGTCGCCAAACCTGTGGCATTCTGCACGGCGTCTGTCGGTTCTGCGAGCATCGTGGCGTCCAGCTCGCGCTCTACCGCAAGGCGGCGACCGAATTCGATATCGTCCAGCTGGGATGCCGCGGAGCCAGCCTGCTGCATCTCTTGCGCCGCTGTGAGCGACTCGTCGTACTTGCGCAGCAGCTTTCCTCGCTGCATATGAAATACGCGCACCTGACGGTCGCTGGCGGACATAGTGACGAATTGCTCGTAGTCTGGCGAGAAGGTGATGGATGTCGGAATGGATTTCGACTTTTTGAATTCGAACAAGTCTGTCGTCGACTTGAGCTCGAAAACGTCCGGTGGCAGCGCAAATGGCTCGCGCGGCTGCCAGTACTCGATCATGCCGCCTGTGTCGGCGGATACGATGCAATCAAATTTGTCGTTGTAAGCAAGTAGATGACACGGCTTCTTGTGCACGCGCGACGCAGAATACAGCGGCTCTGTACCTTCGCGTGCATCGTAAAAGTGAATCGAGGTGCTGTTTTCTTCAGCAATGGCCAGTATGGCGTCCACACTTCCTCGACGGTGGACCCAGGCACATGTGCGGGGGGTATAAGGCAGTCGAAGCATGTGGATGAGGTCAAAGTTCACCACGTCAAACACCTTCACAGATCCATCCGCTGCGATACTCGCAAAGTAGGCGCCATCGGCGCTGACCGACACACCAACAATCATGGCGAGATGCGCATTGTAGTGCTTGACAAACTCGATCCCCTTCTCCTGTTTTTTCCAGAACTTGACATGGCCGTCGACAGAGGTCGTTATCACAAAGTCTGTGTGGGGCGTTACACTCACGAAATTGATCGTATCACGATGCATCAGCGACTTGTTATACCGTTCGGCACATGGCAGATGGTCTAGGTACAACTTTTCATGCTGCAGCGTTTTGCGACGCTTGATTCGCTCCGCTTCATCTGATGACATGGGCATGGGCATCGGTCCCAGATCGTCATCGGATGAAGCTGCTTCATTCTCCGACACGGAGCGCTCGCGCTTGCGCTCGTCCTCCGCTGACATCGCGACGCTCGGGGACGATATCGTCAAGGGCCTACTTGCTCTAGTATCACGTGCTACATCTCCGCCTCCAGCGCGTGTTGCTCAATCTGGGGTCAGCGGCGCGAGGCGCGTACGTACCACATCGTCAATTTTCAGCACAGCCCGGACCAGCTGCGCAGCCAGAAGCAGCTGCTGGCGCTTGGACACCAGCGGGTCAAACACGCGGCACTCTTTCATGTTGTTGTTCTGTCGTAAGAAATAGCAAACACATACACCTGTGGCCATGCAATCGATACCGTAGCGAGCGTCCTTTTCGTTGACTTGCCGGCTCTTTACCATGGCGAGATTCTCGATGGGGGCCAGACCGCTGTTCTCAGCGAGGGCGAGAGGAATGGCATCGAGCGCGGAAGCAAATGCGCGCATGGCATACTGCTCAATGGTCGGAATCTCGTCTGCGCACTGCGACACGGCAAGGGACGCGCATACCTCCGCTGCACCGCCACCATACACGACACGGTTGTCCTTCACAAGGCTGCGCACCACGCACATGGCATCGTGGAGAGCACGCTTCGCCTCGTCGATGATCATCTTGTTCGATCCACGCAGGAACGCAGTGACAGCGCGCGAATTGGCACACTCCTCAATCACCAGCATGCGGTCACGCGTGGTACCGAAGCTGACCTCGCGCACAAGTCCAGCGCGGCCGAGCTTGTCAGCGCTCAGGTCCTCAAAGCGCGGCACAATACGGCCGTTGGTCGCAATGGCAATCAACTCAAGCTCCGGGCCACCGACCCAACGCACCGCAGGCAGCTCATGTTGCAGCAGCAGGTGGTTGGCCTCATCGTCGAAGCCCCACTGGCACACCACGAGATTCGCGCCACAGTCCTTGATTTTCTGGATCATGCTTTCGAACGTCGAGCGCTCGTATTCTTCCAGGCGCTTAAACTCTTCCACCGAAGCAATGTCCAGTTTGTGCTTGGTCTTCGGGCGCGGCGGCTCAAGCGGGCACGTCAGAATGGCGATGCGTGCATCGCGAATTTCACGGGGCATCTGAGGGTGCGAAAAGTCCTTGTCAATCACGACACCCTTCACGAGGGCCGAGTCTTCCAGCGAGCCGCCCACTTTGCCGTCCACCTTAATCAGGTCAAAGTCCACGTCCTTGCGTTCCAGGTCTGCCACTGAAAGCACAGCATCAATAGCAATCCTTGCGAATTTGTCAGAGGCCTTGGAGACAATCTTGCTGCCCAAACTGGTCTTGGCCACCTTGAGCAGTTCCTCGATGTGATCACGGTCAAACTCGACCACATCGGCCACCTTCTCGAGGGCTGCGACGGCAATATCACAAGCGCGCTCAAAGCCATCAGCAATACGGATGGGGTGAATGCCACGGTCAATAAGCGCCTCGGACTGCTCGAGCAGTGCACCGGCAAGAACGACGACACCGGTGGTACCGTCGCCAATCTCGTCATCTTGGCTCTTGGACAGCTGCACCAGGAGCTTGGCAATCTGGTGCTCCAACTCCATGTTGCTCATGATCGTGGCACCGTCGTTCGTCACCTGAATGTCACCATCCGGGCTGATGAGAATTTTGTCAAGGCCACGAGGGCCCAGCGACGTGCGCAGAATGTTGGACACGGTGCGCGCAGCCTGGATATGATCCTTAATAGCCTGCGTTCCTTGCGCGCGTGTCTTTTTCCCCTGCTCACGCACTACAATAAATGGGTTGCCGTACTCATCCTGGGCGTAGGCCACCTGGGGTTCCGCCATCGTGTCGACACGCAGCGACGTAGGCGCGGCGAGCCGCCACGCGGCCGTCTGCTTATCTAATCAGAGGAAGAAAGGCTTCGCGCAGGGGAACTATAGTGTACAAACGGTTACTCGTCTTCCTCAGAGTCGCTGGCGTTAGTCCGTCATAGTATACATACTCGTCGCCTTGGACCTCAGTATTTTCGCGCTCGACGCGGGCCATGAGCTGCGCAAGCTCTTCGTCTTCCACGGCCGAGACTGCCTTGGGCTTCATCTTGATCGTTACTTTGCCCTCGCTCTTCTCGATGGTCTCGGTGATTTTTTCGAGCGCCTGCTCCATGAGCGCAATACCACCCGTCTTGTCGGTCGAGTGGGTGACAAGCACATAGAGGGGCGGCGCCACGAGCTTGATCTTGATCGGGATCGTCTCGGTCGACAACGCTTCGCCGGCGCGGAGCGCCTCCTTGACGGCGTCAATGCCCTCGTAGCCGAAGCACGACACCTCGACATCAGCGCGAATCTTGACGGGCTGCGGCGTGAGGCGGCGCGCAATGTTGGCCTCGAGCTCCTTGCGCACAACCTCGTCGATCTCAATGCCTTCGAACACTTTCGGGGCCTCCGTGACTGCGAGCTTGAATGCATCGTACGAGTGGCCGTACGTGCGGTCGAGCGGCCACACGATCTTCTCGTAAAGCTCTTCGACCGGGCGGTCCAGCTTGTGCGCAACGTGCGACACGATGCTGTTCACCGCACGCGACTTGCTATACCGCTCCTCGCACTTGACCACGTCTTCCGGCGACACACGCCGCTTCGACAGATCAATGTACCCCTTCTCCTTGTCGACACGCAAAACGACCACGACCTCGTTGCGCCCGACGCGGATCAGCTTCTGGATACTGCGGATACGTCGACGACTCAGCTCCGAGAGCAGAATCATGCCCTCCGCATTGTCGTACTCCAAAAGCTTCACGTACGCACCCATCTCGGCAATCTGCCGCACCTGACACATGACAATCTCGTCCGTGTCAGGCAGCGGTTTCTCATAAAATCGCATGGTCGTGGTGGCTGCTACGAGAGGCGAGGGGCTTTGTGGCCTCGCAGAAAAACCTCGGCCGAAGGTCAGGTTGGCCGTGGCTAGGGACCTGGTCGTGGGGAACTCGCCGCCTGGCGCCGCTCACGGACCCACGCCTCGATCTCGGCGCGCAGCGCATCGTCAGGCTGTACATCCTCGAGCTTGAGAGGCATACGATTGAACGGATCTGTGCCATCGCTCAGCAAGTGCGCCTTGATCGTCGACCGATCGACCACGGCGCGACTCGAGGGAAGCCGCACAGGGTCCCGCATAAGCGTGGCCAGCAGGGGATCTAGGTAGTCGTCCGGCACCTCGCCAAGGTCTTCTTCCTCGTCAGCATCTTCCTGCTTGGCCTGCTCCACGCGCTCCACCAAGTCAGCGAGTGTATCAATGTCGGCTGGGCTTTTGAGCATGTGCCGTTGGGCAATGCTCGCTGCTTTGGAGAAGATCTCGCGTCGGTAGCTTCGACCGTCGCGCGCAATGGCGACCACAAACTCGCGGTGCGGCGCGAGGTTCAAGTACACGGAAAGAATCTCCCTCAACAAGCTTTTCGGGTCAAAGCCGACCTTTTTGGGGTCCTGCACCTTGAGCTCCTGGCACCGGGGGCCCACGAGCACGTCCAAATTGTAGTCAAGCATCGCCGCGAGGCGCTCGACAATTTCCGGCATCATGAAGGAGGCACTGGTCTCTTTTGTAAATAGGATCAACAGGCGCAAGAACTCGTGGCCGAGCGCGAGATCGCTGCGGATCTGGCCCTGCAAACTGCGCACCAAGCCTTCCGCTTCGTGGCGCTCCTCCACAGGGCGCTCCATCCAGCGCGGCTGTTGCATCTCGGCCTGCTTGGTATGCAGCTCGGTCAGCTTATCGAGAGCATCTTCGAGCAAGAACGTGACGTCGTTCATAAGACGGTTGATAAATACAACAAATCCACTCTGGCGCTCACGCGCCTCGCCATGCAGTTGACGCTTGTGCTCTGGCGTGTCCCAAATCGCCTTGAACACTTGCGCCAGGTGGAAGCGAATGTTGAACTTGTCGTAGAACTGCGTATGCGAGCCTGTCGATTCGGCCTCAATCCAGAATGTCATCAGCGCAGGCACCAAGTGCGCGAGCGCAAGCGGCAGCGTGTTGATTGTGTCGCTGAGCACACCGGGTTGCGGCCCATAGGGCATCAGTAGGTACGATAGCATTTCAGCCAGCTTCGCTTTGACGAACGGATTGCGAATATACCAGCCGCTCGATAAAAACACGGTGCTAAACGACGCAATGCTCTGGAGCACCGGCACTTCGATTACATCCGGCTTGCGCCGCGCATAAAAGAGAACGACATCACACACATCTTCGAGCATATGCTCCGGCAACATACGGATCAATTCAGGCACCTCGTTCGGCAGCGGCAGCGACACACAGGTGTGAGGATGCGCTCCACGAGGGTCCACCACGCGCACCAGCCATGTCATCATAAATCCAACAAACGTCAGTACACGGTCCAAAAAACTTGGCTCGAGCAACTGCACTTGGGATGCCATCATCTCGCTGTGTAGCTTGTCCATCTGCGCTCGCGCACGGGCGATCATGGCATCCAAGTGCGCACTCTGTGGTGTGTGGGCCCACTGCGCACGGTCTTCCTCCAGCTCGTTGACGCGCTGGCGCAACCGGTCCTTTTCCTTCTCACGCTGCTCTATCTTGCGCAGCACTTTGCCGAGAGCGAGTGTGGTCAGGCGCGTTGTCAGGAAAAAGACCTCGGTGATGAAATTGGGCGGGGCCACCGGCGGTACCGCCGCTTGCATCCACGCCTGCGCTTCCGCTTCGCTGGCGAGGAGGCGCGTCAGGGTGGACGTATCCCAGCGCCGTTGATACCGCAAGTATTGTGCGTCGATACGGTCGATCTTGGCGCACGTGGGCTCCGCAAACGGCCCCGCAAAGCGAAGCAAAAGGTCGTACACATTGATCATGAATCCATCGGACGCCACCTCCCTGGATGATACTTGCATCGCTCCGCGCTTTGCATTCAGCTGGCACACCTGGCCCCAGAGCGCTAGAACGTGCTCACGCGGCTCGGCACCCGCTCGCACGAGCTGGTTGAACATGTCATAGTTGCCTTTTTGGACCACGCCCAGCGACAGTCGCAAAGATTGAATGGTGCTTTCAAGCTCAACGGGCGATCGCGTCTTGGCATCCGCAAACGAGTCGCGGGCCACGGACGGGAATGAGTCCGGGAAACACGAAAGGCGCAGCAGTGGACCCAGCAGCGATTCGTGCTCCAACGACGCTGCGGTGCTGTTGTGGGGCGCAAACGACGCAAACGAGGGCACTGCTGCAGCGAGGGCCTTGTTGTTGAAAGCCGCGGCCACGGCAAGCGCAATAGGCTGCCAGTCGAGCTGTGTGAGTGTCATGCCCTCTTGTTTGGGCGCCGACCGGGACGTGGGCAACTGCAGCATCTGGGCCAAGACACTGTACACGTCTTGGTCCGGCGACAGATGGGGCGTTGCGTGGCCGTCGCTTGTCGCGCTGCTCCCGCTCTCTGGAGCGCCCGTGGCTTTTCGCGGCGCCAAAATGCGTTGTGTGAGGGCATGCAGCGCTGCACCTAGCAGGCCATCTAGTGCATCATCCTGCGAAAAGCGCGCCACCAGGTCTGCGACAAAATCATGCGCGAGCGATGGCGGCGGTGCCGCCCAATCGTACATTGATGGGGTGATAGCGTCATCGCCTGATGTCACGGCAAGGTGCAAAAGCGTGGGTACCAGCGCCTGAGGTCCGAGCATCTCGTCGTGCTTGGTGTGCCGCGGGAACATATCGGGCATCTCGATCACCAAACCGGTATAACTCACAATCAGGCCCCGCACATGCTGCAGCGCACCAGGCGCCGATGGCGGATATGTCGAGGGCGACGCTTTGACGGCCTTCTCAGCACGCACACATCGCACCCAGGCACCGATTAAAAAGTCCCAGCTCGTTTCGGACGCACTCTCATTCGACAGGCGCGCTATCAGCACGCGGTCCGCCACGCTGATGCGAAGGACGGGCGGTGCACCGCTCTCGCTTGCCAGCTCCTCGGCGAGATCTGCCAAGAACACTGTAGGAGACGAAGACGGCATGGCAGGCGACGCTGCCTGCACATGGGCCTGGAAAATCTCCGTGAGGCACACCTGCTCCCATGCCATCGTGGCCGCCTCGTCGTCCATCGTGGTGCGTGGCACGTGGTGGGCGGCGATGTCCGACGCTCGTCCCTCCGAGCCTCCACCTCGATGCTCGCGCCCGTGGTCGCCGCGGCTCTCTGGGTGCTGGCCACCTGGCTGCTGTGGCGCATGCGCGCCCAGGCACCGGGACGAACAGCGATTGTGGTGGTGCTTGGTGATGTGGGGCGCAGTCCGCGTATGTGCTACCATGTGCGCAGCCTTATCGAGGCGGGGTGGTCCGTTAGCATCGCTGGGTACTTTGAGTCGCGCTTGCCCGCCGATCTTGATCAAGCCGTGCACCGCCTACCTCTGTATACGCCACCAAAAATGCTGCAATCCTTACCGCGTGCTCTCTTTGCTGTGGTGGCGCTGATTAAGGTGCCCTTGCAGGCTGTCACCCTGCTGGTCCAGCTTGTGATGCACCATCCTCGCCCTGCGCTTGTGATCGTGCAGACGCCTCCTGCGATCCCGACGCTCGGCGTTGTGCGTGTAGCCTGTGCCATAACTCGCAGCACACTCGTGATCGACTGGCACAATCTGGGGTACACCCTCCTTGCGCTCAAGCTCGGCGCACGCAGTCCTCTTGTTACGGTGGCCCGCACGCTCGAGCGCTGGCTCGGCGCGCGCGCGGATGTACACCTGTTTGTGACGGAAGCTATGCGCACACAGCTACTTGCGCAGTGGCGCCTTTCTGGTCGCACAGCTGTTCTGCACGACCGCCCGCCCGCCCACTTTCACCGCTTGTCGCCGCCGGAGCGCGATGCGTTTCTTGCGCGTCATCCCTCGTTTGTGGCAGGATGTGCCTCAAAGCTGGTCGTATCGAGCACGAGCTGGACGCCGGACGAGGATATCGGCATGCTTATCGAGGCCGCAGCGCTGTATGAGGCACGCGCTCGGCGCGACGCGGCTGTACCGCCTATCTGCATTGTCATTACCGGGAGCGGTCCCTTGCGTGAAGCACACGAGCGCGCAATCGCCTTGCGTGCGCAGCGGGAGGTGTGGTCGCATGTGACGATTCGTACCGCATGGCTCGCCACCGACGACTATCCTCGCCTGCTCGGCGTGGCTGACGTGGGCGTCTCGCTTCACACGAGCTCGTCTGGCATCGATCTGCCGATGAAGGTCGTGGATATGCTCGGCTGTGGCCTCCCCGTGTGTGCTTTGTCGTTTGCCTGCTTGCCGGAGCTGATCGAGCCTGGCGTGAATGGCGCTGTGTTTTCTACGGCGGACGAGCTGGCCGTTCGCCTGCTTGATCTCCTTACGGGCCGCCTGCAACTGCCCCACACGGGCTTTGTGGGCACAGACGCGCTTACCTGGCAGGCCCAGTGGACGCGGACCGTAGCGCCGCTCCTCCCTCCATAGACGGCCACGTGCGCATCGACGTCTGTGCCACCACGCGCCTCGCCCCCATGGCGAGCGGTGCCAGCGTACGTGTGGCAATCTAATACCAGTTGGGACAGCGCACACTCATAACATTTGTCCTCGACGTTTCGCCGCCGATGGGCACGTCGATGGACGCAACAGGCCGCACGCGCCTCGCGCAATGCCAGGCGTTTGTGTCCTTGCGCATTCTCGAGATGGTACGCTGCTTTACTCACCCGAGATGCTTCGTGGCCTCGCGACGCTGAAAGTGTGCCTCCTTGTGTATGGATACAAACAGGGCAGCATGCGCTCACTAAGCGCCACGTCGCCTGCCTCTGGTGCCCAAGGCATTGAAGAGTTGTGGCCCCCCGCACGTCCCACGCTGGAGACGATGCATATCCTGCAATCGCTCCAACCCATGAGCGAGGAAACTGTGTGTGAACGTGCGTACGATCGACTGACGCAGCGCTCGAGGCACTTTCTGTGGCTCTTGACTGCATGCTCGAAAAGGGGCATGGCGAGCCGTCAGCATCATGGACGCGTGTTGTGTATTTGGTGACACGCGCGCATCCTCAGATGCGCACGACCCAAGCGGATGCCCTGTGTGATCGGCTAGCACAGTCACAGACGCAGCTGCGCGTCATTGGCATCGGCCTAGGCGCTGAAGCGTTCCCCGCTTTCTGGGGCCCCTGGATCGCCCGGATCCCCAACGCCTTGCTCGCCACGCCCGACGAGGCCGAAGCGCATGCACTCGAGCCCACTGTACAAATGGCACGCTCCAATCCTATTCCCACCACGCTGTCGTTTGGGCGGCTTGATAGCGCATCAAGTGCGTCGATGGAGATTCCCGTGCAGCTGCATAAAGCGACCGCACAGCAGCGCCCCATGGCACCACGTCGTATGGCACGGGGCGAAGGAACCACATGGGAGCGCCAGCTGGAGACGCATCGCGCTTTCTACAAGGCCGAGGAGGTGGCGCGCGCCGGGGGCGACCTGCGCAGCTTGACGCCCCTCTCCGAGGAGGAGGCGCAAGGGCAGCGTGCGTACCGGCTGGGCGCCTCGCTGGTGCCCCTTCTGGACAACGAGCCTATGCTCGATACGCGACCGGCTTTGGAGATTCTGCACTTTGTGCATGCCAGCACAGTATGTATGACGCACTAACGCAGTACCGGCGCGAGTACCATGTGGGCGAGACGTACTATGTGCTGCCCCATCCGCGCTCGCCGCGTGCGCAAATTGCGCTGTCTAGTTTGGTCCAAGCGGCCGCTGTCAAAAGCGTGTATGCGCTGGCCCGGTATGTGCCGCGCGCGCACGCGGAGCCCAAGGTACGCTGCCATTCCTCACGCAGCTTTGTCTCCTAGCGCCGCTGGTGGAGCACGAGTTTGATGGCTTTTACATGGTGCGTGTGCCGTTCCGCGATGATGTCCATCGGTGGGCTTTCCCGCCACTGGATCGCTTGGTAACCAGCACGGGCCGCACCATACGAACGCATCCCACGATACCTACGCCTGAGCAGCAGGCACGCATGGACGAGTTTGTGGACCAGATGGACCTGATGGACATGGACGAGGATGGCGATGAAGAAGGGTGCGTTGCCTCTACTGACCAAAGATGGTATGCGCCCTCGCTCAGCTACGCGCCGGCCATCCACGGCACGAAGCAAGCGATCAAGCATCGGTACTTGCATCCCGATGCACCGCTCCCCCCTCTTCTCTCGCGTCTTTCCACGTTTCTTCACACGCCGGCGCGTGCCGAAGCGCGCGCTCGACCTGTTCGCGAGGCGTGTGCCGCACTCTTCGCCACGCGCCCACCGCTTGCGAAGCGCGAAGACAAGCCGCCGCCGCCTGAGCCGCGCGCTGGTGGCGACTCGGATGCGACGCCGACCGAGGAGGAGCCTGCTTTCAGCGAGGGTGTGCGTGTACGTGGCGCTGGTGAGATCCGCTACGCCCACGCCGCGAACGACTTCCAAGCGCTTGTCCACGGGACGCAAGCGGTCTCGGAGACATGCGAAGCCATGTCCCAGCTTCTCCTGCGCTGGCTCGATCGCGATCCATCCCCCGACGATGTGCTACATGCGCTGCACACGTATCGCTCGGCGGCCTGCGAGGTACGAGGATGCTACTTACGCCCCAGATGGACGAGTCTCTCACGTTCAATAGGTGCGTGCCTACCACTGACGCAGCTTTGTGCGTGCCTTTGTTGCCAAGGCACGATCACGCGCGCCTGCCGTGGGGCGTGCGCTGCATGGGCGCCTCGATGTGAGCCTCATTACTGTGCACGAAGATGCGTCGCAGCGCTCGACCGAGACGCTGAACGCGGCGCGCGCGTTGGTAGCCCCTCCATAATCCTCCACCACCATGCAGGTGCGTTTGCCGCACGACACGCATTGGGTCGGGTCGGCGTGCAATCCGTGCATGGACCTGGTGGCGTTCCTGTGCTGCGATCGAGCGCCGCCCGCTGCGGCCAACGCGCCTCCGGGCCTTACGCCTGCACAGTTGGCGATGCGGCAGCGCATGCTCGCGATCCAGGCACGGCGTATGGGCGTGGCGAATCCGGCCGCCGCCACGGGGGCCCAGCAGGTGCGGTGCGGTCCTGCGCTCAAGCTCGTTGTATGGCGCATGGTGCAAGCGCCCAGCTGTGTGTGGGACGTGACGATCAAGCCGCCCCGCATCGGCCTCCCGCGCGACGCCGCAGAAGGCGTAACGGTGCTGGGCCTATGCTGGAGCCCGGACGGTACGTGATTTCTGACTGACGCAGGCGAACGTGTAGCTGTGCGACTTGGCCTTACACACACGGCTGGCGAGCATACGCAGCATGCTCTCGCCCTGCTCGTGTACTCGGTGTACGATGGCGCCGTCTTGCATACCCACCATACCCTTTGTGATCACGCTGTGCATGCGAGCGCCATGCAATGGATCGCGATCGAGGCACCATCGGTGCCATCGCAAGCCTTACACATGCTCGAAAAGATGCCGCCCCTCGCGCCACTGCCCTCCGTGCTCGACGACAAGGCTGGCTATATCGGTGCTGCGCAGCACCGGGCCAAGCCGTCAGAGCCCTTGCCCAGCCAAGGCGTCCTAAAAGGCACAGGCACCCTAGCGCACATCCCATCGCTGTCCAAAACCGACCCTGCGTCGTCGCTCTCGTTGCTCGTGTGTGCGGACGACCGAGGGTGCCTGGCTGTATGGCTCGATGGCACCGTACCGTTGCATGCCCCGCAGCTGCCCCCTGACTGGGACGTTTTGTCGATGGCCGCTTCGCCACACGATGCGTCTGCCCTGCTCGCCCACGGCGCCGATGTGCAAGTGCACCACCTTCCGTTGGCATGGGACGAGGGGCATGTGCATCTCGCACGCCTTAGCACCGCCGTGCGCGCGTGCTTAGCGCATGCGATGGACGCCGCTTCACTGGCCACCCAGGCATGGCAACGTCTCGTGCGGCCACGGTGCGACGAGTGGCGCGCACACTGGGAGGATACGGCTACGCGCCATGGCGTCGATCTCGTGCACGAGTGGATGGCCCTTGTGGTGGGCGGACGTGCGTCGCCTGCGTGTGAGCATTTGCTCGTGCACCTGACCGAGGGCACCACCATGGCTATGGAAACGGATGCAAAGCGTGGGCTGAAGCATATGCGCCGCCTCGCCGCTACGGCCATGTTGCCGGCGTGTGAGCGTTTGTTGGTGCTGCTCACCGAGCTGCTCGGGTGTGCACGTTGGCCGACGCGCTTTCCGGGCATCGACGAAGCGCGCGTACAAGCGCTGCAGTGCGAGGTCCAGACGTGCCATGCTGTCACGCTCTCTCTGCAAGAGCATAGTGAACGTGAACTACTTGCGCTGGACGAGTTTTACAAATGGTTCCGTATGGAGCAGGACCGCCAGGAGCGCCTCAAGTTGGGCGAGGAGGCGCCTCGTGTGGTCACCTACCATGATACACTCACCGTGCTGGAGTACTTGCAGCGCGGCTTTTTCTCCCCTGCGCTGGATGCGCTCCTGGGCCCTGGCGCCTCGGCACCGCCGCCTGCGGCAGATTTGTCGGACGACAGTCATGCGGCGAGGGCGCCGTTATGGGACACAGCTTCGGTGGCTTATGAAACCGAGACGCCGGCGCAGGACGCCGACGCGTTGGCTGCGGTGGAAGCAGCTCTGGCCTGGCTTGATCGCCCGCTCGCGCCTCCAGCGCCGTCCGAAACGCAGTGGCAAGGCGTGCATGGACCGGCCTCGCTCTTGGCCGGACCGGCGCATGCGTATGTGCCACCGACGCTGCCCGGCGATGCAGCGACGTTGCTATCGCGCCTTGAGCGTGTCAGCGACATGCTCGGCGAGTTGTTGCGCGATGCGTTAGCACAAGCGCGCCCCATGACGGTGCAGACACACGGCGGTCTATCGCTCCCCGACGGCGTCCTTGTGCGCGATCTGACCGTGCGCTCGATCCCGCGTCCTGCGCCGCTAAGTATAGCTGAAGGCCAGGCGCGGCCGCTGGTTCGGGCCGCTGCGCACGATGGACAGCATGTGCATACGTGGATGAGTGAGGCGCATGTGGTGAGTGTGCATGTGGCTGTAGGCACAACGCCCTCGGTGGTAGCGCCGGTACTGCTGCCTGTTCCTGCACGCGTGCACGATGTGGCGCTGGTGCGTGGCCACTTGCATGTGCTGTACGACGAGGGTACAAGCACAGCCGTGGGCTCGTTGGGCCCCACGCAGGCGCCGATGTGGCCGCCTACCGACACAGCGAGCCTGGCGCCCGATGCACAATCGCTCGCCGTTTTTGCGCATGGCACACGCGTCGTCCTGGGTAAGGATCAGCGCACAGTGACGGTGCTGGGGCTATCGTAGCTATTTAGAGCTTCTCGGTCATCTCGGGCACAGCCTCGTACAGGTCTGCCACCAGACCCAAGTCGGCAATCTGGAAGATGGGCGCCTCCGGGTCCTTGTTGATGGCCACGATGGTCTTGCTGTCCTTCATACCGGCCAGGTGCTGGATCGCACCGCTAATACCAATGGCCATATACAGCTCAGGGGCCACAATCTTACCCGTCTGACCCACCTGCAACGCATTGTCCGCGTAGCCAGCGTCCACAGCCGCACGCGAGGCACCCACAGCGGCGTTCAGCTTGTCGGCCAGCGGCTCAATGTACTTGGCAAAGCCCTCGGCGGACTTCAAAGCACGACCACCCGAGACCACACGGGGCGCCGTCGCGAGGTCGGGGCGGGTCGACTCGCTCACCTGCTCCTCGATAAACTGGGTGGGGGTGGGCGCCTCGCCGGCGTCCACCTCCTCGGTGCCCGCGCTGCCGCCCTCCGTGCTGGCGGCGTCGAACGCGGTACCACGCACAGTCACGACCTTCACCTTGTCGTTCGACTTGACCGTGGCCAGCGCGTTGCCGGCGTAAATCGGGCGCACAAAGGTGTCCTCGCCTTCCACGGCGACAATGTCCGACACCTGCGAGGCGTCCAGGAGCACAGCGGCGCGGGGAATCACATCACGGCCCACGGCCGTGTGACCAGCCACTAGGTGCGTGTACGAGTGGGACTCGACGAGCGACTGGATCAGGGGGGCCAAAGGCTCCGAGAGCTGGTTCGCAAAGGCCTCCGACGCGCTGACGAGCACCTTCGAGACGCCCGACACCTTCGCGGCAGCCTCAGCCACGGACTTGGCCTCGCTCGGCGAGCCAGCCACCAGCGCGTGGATCTCACCACCCAGCTTCTGAGCGGCGGTCAGCGCCGAGAGGGTGGCAGGGTTGATCGCCCCCTTCTTGTGCTCCACAAAGAGCAGCGTGTTCGCGTTGCACGACGACGACGTCGCAAACGTACGCAGAGGCACGGCCGCGCGCGAGCCGGCCCGGAACATCGAACGAATGGCGAACATGATGGAGTGGGAGAGCCCGACGCCGGGCCCTAGCGGCGGGGTCCGGCATCGCGCACGTGATGACCACGTGGTCGTATCTACCGCGGCGCTGGCGCGCGCGCTCGGTGCGCCGACTTGCCGGTGCACCGCGGCGCCGTGCTCAGCTTGCTCGATTTAAGGCGCAACGTGCCGTTGCCTGAGGGCGCGCGTGGCTTTGGCTCCGCATCGTTGGCGTTAGCATGCATCTGCCATGTGTGCTGCGCAATGAGCGCCTCCATAGCCGGGTCCGCGTGCGGCCGCTGCGGCCATGGCTCGCACAGGCCCAGCGCCGTGCGCTGCACATCGCCTTGGATCCACATGTCAAATACGCCCGCCCACTCGCTCGACGCTGACGGAAAGTCGTAGTTCATATAGACCACACGCACCGGCGCTTGCGCCTTGCCCGCATCGCGCGCCCGGCACGCCTTGGCAAACTCCCGCACGATGCGCTTTGTCCCGGGGACTTTGAGACTGGTCCCTGCCACCACCAGCAAATCGGGCGGCATCGGCTTGCGTCGCCGAGGCTTCGCTGGCTCGGCAGCGGGGGGAGCGATGGATGGCTTCACCTCGTCCTCAAACGCCGAGGCCAACGCATCCTCCGTGGAAACATCGCCCGCGGACAGGGACAGATCACCGACATCGTCCTTGCTTTCCTCGACGACGGGCAAGACAGGCGGCGCAGCACGCGTACGCCGCTCTCGCGCGCGTGCTTCCGCGGGCGTCTCGGGCACATCCGGCTCATGCGGGTCGCGCAGGCCGAGCAGATCGCGTTCCACACACGCGCCCACATGCTCAGCCGTGTCATTGTCGCCGTTGTACAGCACCACATTGATTTTCATCCGGCCAATACCGCGCGAACGTAAACCTGCACTGGTGCGCAGCTCATCCGCCGTCTCGCACCTGTCGCACCATACGGGATCGCCACGTCGTAACGTTTCTAGGGCGTCTCTCGCACGCACGTCGCGTGCAGCATCGAGGCTCTGTGTATGCGAGCATAGCATGCAAGACAGCGTGGATAAGTGGCCGTGCAAAGGAATCGCTCGTGGGAACAGCGGCTGCGGCGTGGCACGCTCGTCGCGCGGCGCAGATAGCACGGCCGAGTCGGACTGCGAGCGCTGCCACGCTCGGCCTGCGCGCTTGCGCTTCGATCCCGAGGCCAGGGCCTCTCCCGAGCCGACGCCAAACGACAAGCCCGCCTTTTCTTCGAGCCCATCAATATTCTGCGTGTACACGCGCTGGAGCCGGCCCTCCTGGTCGAGGCGCTTGAGCCAGTGGTGGAACAGCGTCGGCTGCGCGGCATCGGCCATGTCCCTAAACTCGGCCATCATCGAATAAAATAGGGACGTGGATGTCTCCGACTGGAACAGGCGTGCATCAAACAAATCTTTTCCACTGGTAAGCCCTGCGTGCGGGAAGCGCTCCTTCAGCCGAGCAAACAAGCCCGTGGCGGATCGAAAGTCGGGAATGTTCGCTGGCGGCGAGACGGACACACCAGCGCCACACACCACAGTGATCCGGCGAGCTTCCCACAAAGATTTGTACAAACGACCTAGATCGCGCTCCATGTCGTCGGATTCGCGTGCATACGCTGGCAGCGGGCTCGGCGCCGGTACCTCGTACACCAGCTTGGCCTGCCCTAGCGTCGGCTTGGGCGGGGAGACTTGGCGCTTCTCCGACCCCACCGTGCTGCTCCGAGTAAAGGCACGATGCGATCGTCGTGGCTCTGGCGCTGCTGGAGCCAAAGGCGGCGGCTCTACCGCCTCCGATGCAGGCAGGCGCACGACCAACATGGTCGTGTTGTTCTACGCACCGCGCGACGCCTTCCTCCACAACACACGTGATACATGCGAGGGCCGTCCCTGTCCCCCGCTCGGGCGCGGCATGGGCCGTCCCCTCCCTTATGCCCGACAAGCAACTGCCGGCTTTGCCGGAGCCGTACGAGCGCTGCTTTACAGGGGCTCTAGAGCAGCTTGGTGAGCCTGTGTCTGGTCTCTATGAGCGTCCGGCAAGTATGTATCCCTCTACCGAGCCTGCAGGCCAGGCCCGCTACTACGACGGCGAACCTGGGGCACCACCTCCGTCTACGTCCAGTTACCTAGGTTCCAGCTTTGCATTGG
Organism: Malassezia equina; assembly: GCA_029542865.1. Classification (NCBI taxonomy): domain Eukaryota; kingdom Fungi; phylum Basidiomycota; class Malasseziomycetes; order Malasseziales; family Malasseziaceae; genus Malassezia; species Malassezia equina. The sequence continues at coordinate 1,236,006 of CP119901.1, forward strand.
CCCCTCTTGCGAGCTTTACTAGTGCTTCAACTATTTCGGAGCAGGCATCTATGCCCATGGGAGATTCGGTGATGCCCCTTTCGTCCACGCCGACCCAGGCTGTGTCGCAGGCTCGTATGTCAGGAGCACGCACCCTCTCTGTGGCCTTACCGTCGCCGTACTTGCTCATAAACTCGTCGAATACAATGCCGGAGCGTGCGGCTACCACGGAGCAGCTAGCGCAAGGACTGCCTGCAGCACAGGCCCCTGTCCATGCGACTTCGTACCTGCCCACAAGCACGTCGGCCTATGGCGTGCACGGCGGAGCGCCTGTGCCGTCTATTCCGACCCAGGAGCCAGCACTGATCGAAGCAGCAGCGTCGACACCGGCAGCCCCGGCGCCGACGCACAGCTCGGCGTGTGAAGAGCCTGCGAACGTGGTTGTGGAGCCGCCCGTGTCGGAAGACTGGGCCGCTGGCTTGGTCCAGCCGTGCCTTCTGATCGAGGTATGTACATGAGGCTCATGGCCAGTACTGTGACCGCTGCCGATGGCAGCACCGAGCCACTTGGCTACAAACCGAGCTGTTGATCACGTTTTCAGCCAAGCAGGCCGAGCCAGGGACGGCCGCCTCTGGCGGTGGTGGCTTGGCCAGCACCATGCTTGTGCCGCGCGTCGCTCCTGAGACAGCCGGCCGCTTCCGCGTTTGGATCGCGACACAAGCACCGACCAAGGCCACCCACATGCACCTGCTGTGGGATCGAAAAACCGACGGCGGTTTCCCCGAGCTGAAAGAACTGGTGCGTGGATCCCTCTTACGCAGAAACGTCGTGTGCGCGACAAAATTGCGCCTGCACAGCATTTGGGTCATTCTGACAAGCCGTAATCACTACAAGAGCTGTAGAAAAACGATCAGCCCCCACCCGAGGAGACACAAAGACACTAGGGCGGGATCCAGGGGGCCCATGGCACCATCAGCGGCCTCACTGCGGTGAGTGAATACGACGTACGCTTGTCCGTAGTTTCGTGCAATGGTATGTACATACAACACAGCAATGCGGCCATCCACAATCGGCTGGTCCGGGAGAGCCATTTCCGCATGGCTGATATTTTGAGAGGTGGCGTTCATAAGGCGCCCCGGCTCGATCCACGCCACCGTCGCCTGAAACTTATTGCCTTTCCATTCAATGCCACCTGGCTGGGTAGCGATGTTCACCACCTGATCACGACCTCGATTGTAGCCGTCTGTCTGTACATTGTGCAGGTTGCTCAAGCTTTGCTCCAAACTCGTTGCCAGGAAGTAGGCTGTGCCATGGCGCGATCGTTGCATGAACCAACGAAAGTGATTCCCACCCTCGAACGTTTCACGGCATGTACCCACTTCAGGCATGCCATAGTTCCAGCGCAAAACGCCATTAAAGCCGGAGCCCGACCCTTGCTTCACGCGCTCGTTCTTGGGGCCTAGATCGGCATACATGATGGTTTGGGGGTCGCCCTGCCCGAGGCACGACACACCAAAGCCTAGTGCACTGCATGTGAGTTTAGTTTCACGTACGTTGCCCACACCAAGAACCCTTCTGGGTCCAGCATGTCCGACGACGAATTGTGCGAGACAATTGCATTCAAAGGCTCTCCCTCAAAGGGCCTGTCTGGGTAATGCTGGATGTCAGCCAACGATACAAACACCAAACATACTGCCCTGAGGCAGTGGGTTGATAAATCCATTGGGCAACGGCGGCGGCGGCGCAGTGCTCGACGGGGCCGCCGTTGTGTTGGCACTAGGCACGGCAGCCGACCCTGTCGAGGCCGCGTTCATGGACGACGACGTATTGCTGGCATGAGAGCTCGTAGATGCAGTGGTATTGGCCCCTCCTGTCTGTGCCAAGACCTGCACATGCGACCACATCCATAGGGCCACAAAGAGTAGGCGCAATAGACGCATACGTCGCTTGGAGCCAATCTGAGCGATGAGTTAGGGCTGTCCTGTGGGGCTCGACCGAGCTGACCTCTTGGCACAATACCTCCACCAATCACACGCGTCCTCTTTAGGAGGATCGCCCCAGGGTCTTGGCATCGGACATGACAGCCTTGTGCGTCCCTGCCGGGGGGCTAAGCCTTAAAAGGGGCCGTGCCAAGACGCAGATCGCTTCTTCAGATTAAGCTTTGGCCTTTGTATGAACTCGGACGCTTCTGCTGTATCTGCGCGTCAGTCTGTGTCCAAGTCTACACCACCCACACGCGAAGAGGCCCTGGCCTATGCTCACCGCTATGAGGGTGCCTCTATCGTGTCTATATTAGAGTCTCATTCGGAGAAGGGACTGAGTGCTTCCGAAGCCAAGTCCCGTCATCAACAATATGGCAGCAATGAGCTGCAAAGTAGTGACGGCGTTAGCCCTCTGCGTATTTTGATCAACCAGGTGGCCAACGCCATGACCCTTGTGCTGATCATTGCCATGGTCGTGTCGCTGGCTATTCAGTCCTGGATTGAGGGCGGTGTGATTGCCGGTGTTGTCGGTATCAATGTATTCGTCGGCTTTTTCCAAGAGTACTCGGCGGAAAAAACCATGAACTCGCTCCGCTCTTTGGCGTCGCCCACCGCGCAGGTGGTCCGCGATGGCCAGCTGATGACCATTGCAGCCCCTGAAGTGGTGCCGGGTGACATTTTGTCGCTGCAAACTGGCGACACAGTTCCGGCCGACGGCCGTGTTCTCGACGCGATGAATTTGGAGACCGACGAAGCTCTGCTTACAGGCGAGTCGATGCCTGTGGCCAAGGACCCTAGCCAGTGCTTCCCGCCTGCCGGCCCTGAGCAAACCGAAGTGGGCGTGGGTGATCGACTGAACATGGTCTACGCCTCGTCGTCGGTCAGCAAGGGCCGCGCCACTGTGATTGTGACCAGCACCGGTATGCACACCGAGATTGGCAAGATTGCAGAAGCTCTGCAAGGCGCATCCAAGCGCCACAAGATCCGAGAAGTGAAGCGCAATGCGTACGGCAAGAAGCGCCCACACCACTACATTGAAGCTGGTACACTCACCTTGATGGACCACATCCTCTCGTTCCTGGGCATCAATCATGGCACACCGCTGCAAATTATGCTGTCCAAGCTGGCTGTGCTGTTGTTTGTCATTGCTGTGATCTTTGCCATCATTGTGTTTGCGTCTAACAACTGGTCCGACAAGGAGGTGATTATTTATGCTGTGGCTACGGGTGTTTCGATGATTCCTGCCTCTCTTACGGCCGTGTTGACCATTACTATGTCTATGGGTAGCCGCGCCATGGTCCAGCGCCATGTGATTGTTCGCAAGCTCGAGTCACTCGAGGCACTCGGCTCGATCACCGATATCTGCTCGGACAAGACCGGCACACTGACGCAAGGCAAGATGGTTGTTCGAAAGGCATGGATCCCGGCCCTAGGCCAGCTACACGTGTCGGAAAGCAACGAGCCCTTCAACCCGCATCTCGCCTCCGTGTCTTTGCATGCGTCGTCACCCGCGGACAAGGAAGTGGGTGAAGAAGAAGGTCGTTTGGTGGCGTCCCAGGGCGACGCTCAAGTCGATTTCAAAGATGGCTCCTTGACGCCGCTCAAGGACTTTGTCACCGTCGCATCGATCTGCAACTTGGCGCAGGTACTTTACGATGAGGAGCAAGGCACCTGGGTGGCGCACGGTGACCCCACGGAATGTGCACTGCAGACCTTGGCCTGCCGCTTTCACATGGCCAGCCGCCAGCTGAAGACCAACACGAACGATGATGAGCAGGGCGGCGAGTGGCGCCCCATTGGCGAATACCCTTTTGACAGCAGCCTGAAGCGCATGGCTGTTACCTTCACGCAGGTTCCCACGAACAGGCACCGCGCTTTGATGAAGGGGGCGGTCGAGCACGTCTTGAACGCTTGCACGGACGTGCAAAAGGAGGATGGCCCGCAGCCATTGACCGACGAAGTGAAGGACATTATTTTGATGAACATGGAAACGCTGGCGCAGCAGGGTCTGCGTGTTCTCGCACTCGCGCACCGGGCCATGTCCGACAGCGAAGCATCGCAAGGCGAGTCTTTGGACCGTGCTCAGGTCGAGTCGGGCATGACGTTCCTGGGTCTCGCGGGTATTTACGACCCGCCCCGCCCTGAATCCCGCGGCGCTGTGCGTGTGTGCCACGAAGCGAGCATTGAGGTCCATATGCTCACAGGCGATCACCCCGGCACTGCGCGTGCCATTGCCGAACAGGTCGAGATCCTCCCTCCGTACGAGGAACTTGCGCGCAAGTACAGCAAGGATGTGATTGAGAACCTCGTTATGACCGCGGCTCAGTTCGATCGCCTGACGGACGACCAAATTGATGCGCTGCCAGTGTTGCCTTTGGTCATTGCTCGGTGTGCACCGCAAACCAAAGTGCGTATGATTGAGGCGCTTCACCGCCGTCGTCGCTTCTGTGCGATGACCGGCGATGGTGTCAACGACTCTCCCTCGCTCAAGCTCGCCGATGTCGGTATTGCTATGGGTATGGCAGGCTCAGATGTCGCGAAGGACGCATCGGATATGGTGCTGACCGACGACAACTTTTCCTCGATTGAGAGTGCCATTGAGGAGGGCCGCCGCATGTTTGCGAATATCCGCAAGTTTGTGCTGCATTTGCTTGCGCAGAATGTGGCGCAGGCGTGTGTGCTGCTGATCGGATTGGCATTCAAGGACGAGTCTGGCATCTCTGTGTTCCCACTCAGCCCTGTCGAGATCTTGTATGTGATCATGGTCACCAGTGGCTTCCCCGCCATGGGTCTCGGTATGGAGGCCGCGCCGCACGACATTATGAGGCAGCGCCCGACCACGTCGCGCTTTGGTGTTTTCAACATGGAAATGATTGTCGATCTGCTGTTCTATGGCTTGTGGATGTCGGCTCTGTGCCTGGCCACCTTTGCGCTGGTGGTGTTCGCGTGGGGCCCGGCGGATCTCGGTATGGACTGCAACAACGACTTTAACGACACTTGTGACGCCGTGTTCCGTGCGCGTGGCGCTACCTTTGTCGTGATCACATGGTTCTCGCTGTTTTTGGCATGGGAGGTGACGAACATGCGCCGCTCGTTCTTTGCTATGGGCAACGATGCGCACTGGTACAATCAGTGGTTCGTGGATACGTGGAAGAACAAGTTCCTGTTTACTTGCGTCGTGCTTGGGTTCCTCAGTGTATTCCCCTTGCTCTACATTCCCGGTCTCAACCACATTGTCTTTATGCACAAGCCGCCGATCGGGTGGGAGTGGGGCCTGATTTTCGTGGGCACAGGCCTCTTTTTCTTGGGCGTGGAGCTATGGAAGGCGGGCAAACGCGTGGTTTTGACTCGCATGGAGCGCCAGCGCCAAGGTGCGGAGCTGGACTTGCACCACAATGCCAGCATGACGGAGACGCAGGCGAATGATGTATAATCATGTAAAGATAGATGAGAAAAGACAATTTTATACTACACAACATAGCGCCGTGCGCGCCGCGTCGACTCGTCCATATTGCCACGTAGACGCGCCGTATACAGATTGGCTGTGGGCAACTTGTTGTCGGTGGATGCATGAGATGAGTACCACGACACCTTGTAATTGACGGCACGCGGTAGAACGCCTCGCCGCCGGTGCACATCGTCGTCTTTGGCAGCTGGCAGCGGCGCCTCCGTCAATGCAGCGTCAGGTGCCTCAGGGGGCCGCACGTCCGTCGCCATCGGCTCTGCTTGTGGCAATGCATCGATAGAGACGACCGACATGTCGCCTTCATCCTCGGCGAGGTCCGGCAAAGCGGAAGCTGGCTCCAATGGGATCCACGGCTTGACCGGGGCAGCCGTGTCCGTATTTTTTATCAGCTTGCGCAGCGATGATTCGACAAGGCGCGCGTTGTCTAGCTTCCGGTTGACCAGTTGCAGAGCGGGCATATCGGAGAGCACCTCCGTCGCATACACCGGCGTAAACATCCAGCAGTGGCGCGGCGGTTCTGGGGGAAGGTGATCCGGCACAATGTCGTGCATCAAAGTTTTCCATGTCGACACCTGGTCTGCATTGTCATCCGAGGAGAGGAAGTTGACTGTGGGATGTTCCCAACGGCGCTGCCCGCTCGGCGACGTTGTGGGTATCTGGACGCGCGACGAACTGGCGTCCCGCGTTTGCTTCGCATAGGCATGCAGTTCAGGAAGCGATAGGCCTAGGAGCTCAAAGGTATGAATCATATCATACAGCGTGGGGTGCATCCGGTTGGCCACTTCAGCGAAGCGCCCGCAGCTCTGCAGAAGCGTCGCGATAAAGTCCTCGACCAAAGCCTCCATGCGGGTTAGGGCCTGCTCGCGAGCACCGCCAAAGCCCGCCTGGGCTGCCATGCGTACAACAAGTACGCGTAATGCCTGCCGCGCATCTTGGCGCAGCACATCAGCGCCCACAGGCGAGTACGTCGATACACCGGCCATGCACGGCGTGCTCGATCGACAGTCGCACGGAGAGAGCGTGGCGACCGCTGGCGAGGACCTCGTACTCGGCCGAGGTCCCTAAGCCGTCCGTCTTGGACGCGATCGGTGATGCTCCGCACGGGCGTTCGGTACGTAGCTCGGACTCGCGTCGTGCCTCGTCCCATGTCATTCCAAGCACCATACAAGTACATTGATGCGGATTCTTTGGCTTCCATGCTGAAGCAGCGCTCAGAGAATCCTCACTCGGTCGTCGTTGTGGATGTGCGCGGTACGTGTGGCATGCACTCACACCAGATGACGACTACGAGGGTGGACATATCGTGGGTGCCATTCATGCGCCATCTTCTACCTTCCTGGATAAAGTCAACGATCTGTTACCACAAGTCAAAGACTGTATGTATCACACGCCGTAACCCTAGATGACCACGTCGTCTTTCACTGCGCCCTCTCACAGCAGCGGTACGTGTACCACACTGACCTAAGGGGCCCGAAAGCTGCGCGCATATATCGGGAAGTTCGCGACGCGACTGGAACGCCTGAACATCCAGCGAACCAAACGCAAGAAGTTATGGTGTTGCGTGATGGTTTCGGCTATTTCGGGCCCAAGTTCAAGCAGGATGCTCAGCTTGTTGAAGATTGGGACGAAGAGTCGTGGAAATTCCGATAAGCTCTATAGCATCACTCCTCGCTGCGAGCGTACCGCGTTGCCTGGGCGAGGTCGCTCCACGTACCCTATCGGCTTAGGTGAGCAAGACCGGTGGTGCATGGTCCACCCTCGTGACCCTTTTTTTTTTTGGTTTGCGGACCATGTCAGACGAGAGCTCTGGGGCATCGTCTGATGTGGCCCTGTCTTCAGCCGTGGATGTGCATGCCACAGAGCATCAAGATCTGCATCGGAGATGCCGCGCACCTCGCCCATGGCCGGCGGTGAGGCGGGCGTCTGTATCGGAAGAGTCTGACAACGCTTCTTGGAGCGACGCAGGAAGCTCCTACTCGGTGGTTGATTCTCTGGACCTTGCTCCATCCTTGCCATACTGGTTTGCGTACGTGCGGGCACGTATGGGCGAGTATGTCGAGGACATGGAGCGACTGCTGCACATGAACCACACACACACACGGGGACCAGAAGCGCCGCTGGGGCCGCCAGCACCAGGGCTCGAGACAGCCTATGATCGTTTGGCGCGCATTGTGCGTGAGTCTCCACGCCTTCATGGGCTTGAATGGCTGGACAAGATCCCGTCGCGCCAGGACCTCATGGAACATTTGCATACCTTGATCCTGGATTGGGAACGCAGGGCAAGTACCTTTCATCCCACTGTTTTCGTGCGAGAGACACGTTTGATACCACAGACGTATGCGGAGTGGGCTGCTCGCATGCCTGCTCGAGCGGTTCATCTCACGGAGGAAGTTCAGAAAACCGTGTCCACCTTGCGATCACACATGCCCCATATCGCCATGCCATCGCGGCCTGCACTGGGCCTACCGGACCACATTCTCCCGCCTGATCTTCTTGAGTGCTTTGAGTGCAAGCTAGAAAAAATCAGACAGCAGGGACGTGCAGCCAGCGCACAGATTGCTCATGCTGTGCACGACGTGGAAGATGCCCTATACCACACCGCCCTGCAGCTTGCGCAGGGCGGCCGCGAGCTCATTACATACCATTCTCTTCCTGAGCTATGGCGGAACAACGACTTTATCATTACAGGGTACCGCTTCATTCCCGTCAAAAGTTGGAAGCAGTTATTACTGAGCATATTCCAGCTGCACAATGAAACGGGCAACATCCACACACATGTGGGCGGTTTGATCTTGGTCGCTACTCTGTTCTGGTTCACAGGCATTTTGGACCATGAGACTACCCCTATTGACCGCGGGATTCAGACGCTGTACCTGCTAGCCGCCGCCAAATGTTTGATCTGCTCGGTGTCATGGCACGTCATGGCAGGTTGTGCGGACTTGAATTGGTTCTTGTGTTTCGCCTGCATTGACTACACAGGCATCTCCTGGCTGGTCGCAGCGTCCCTCGAGACCCTCGTGTACAACGGCTTTTATTGCCAGCCGGATATCATTGCGGCTTATACCGTGGGTGTGCTTGCTCTGGGTATCACGATGGCTCTGGTGCCTTGGGCGCCGTGGTTCAATGACATCAAGTATCGAACCATCCGCATTTTGTTGTTCATCTTCATGGCGTTTATGGGCGTTGTTCCTTTCGTGCATGGCGCCTTTCTGCATGGCACTGGTCCCATGGCCAAGTTCTTCAGCCCTATTGTACCGAGCATTGTATCGTATGTGGTGGGTGTTGTTTTGTACGCTTTTCGATTCCCGGAGCGTCTGGCCCCTGGACGCTTTGACCTGATCGGTCATTCTCATCAACTGTGGCACGTTGCCATTGTTCTTGCCATCTTTTTCCATTATCGCGCCATCCTCCTATTCCATGAGAGCCGCTTCGAGTACAGTTGTAAGACCAACTATACACCTGCGCCGTGGCTGCAGTCCTTACATCAAGTGACAGGGACTATCTGGCTACGTGCATGTCAGTGGCTGAACACCGCAGTCCATCAAATAGAAAAGTAAAAAGTCCCAGCACTTTCTGGTATGATCGTCATTGGCAGGCAACAACGAGGTACAAGGAAGCATGACAGGGGCCTCTGCCAAACATAGCTCACAATGTAGATTTTGCGTTGCCTGCCGACAAAGCCTCATCGTCTTCTGTGTCTTGGATATCGCCGTCCTCAGTGGCAGTCTGTCCCGAGAGTACACGAGGGATGGCAGACAGGATATCACCGCCATTGAGACCGTTCAGAGAGAGTGTCATGTTCCGCTGAGAGGCGTTGCCGAAAAAAGACGAGTTCTGCGCCTGTTGTGCGTGGGTGCGAAAGACCGGAGGAACACTTTCGGGGGTGTCGTAGCCCACCTTGCTTTCCACACGTTCCTTGACCCACTCGTACCACTCGGCCTTGGTGCGATCGCCCAACAGAGCCACAATCAAAAGAGTCATATTGTCGCAACCGATGCCACCCACTTCCGCATCTGGTGCGAGGCAGCGGTCAATAATATCCTCCGTAATCACATCAAGCTCCTTGCCCTGTGCGATACCTCTCCGCACAATATCGACCACCTGCTGGTTGCTAAGGCAGTCCCATATTCCATCACACGCAAGTACAAGGAACTCCTCCTCGCCAGTCCAGTCATGAGAAAGGACTTGGGGGTCGGCTGTGACAATTTGTTTCTCGGCTGGCAGCGCGCCGTTTTGCTTAAATTCAAAATCGCCGATCGCGCGGCTGAGAGCCAAGTTGCCGTTCACACGGTCAAATTCCACAAAGCCACCCGCGTTCAGGATACGCGAGTGCTCTTCGGGGTTACCTGGCTTGTGGTCATAGCTCATAGCTTTCGCCTCACCGGCGAGACCAAGAACACTGCGCGAGTCGCCGGCATTGGCGACATAAATGGTGCGGCCCTTCGCACCTTCTTGGGGAACAATGAGGGCAGCCACAGCAGTGCAGCCCGATGTATCGTTCGCATAGACAGGGTCTGATGTAAGAGAAAACCAACCGAAAACGTACCACTACGCAGATCCTCGTCCGTCTTCAGGAAAGATCGTCGGAGAGCTGCCTCCCACTGCTTCTCCTTGAACTCAGGAAGCTCCAATAGGCGTGAGTGAACTGTGCGACCAGAGTATCGCGCGACGTTGGCTCCGCCATGGCCATCATACACAGCAAAGAAACTCACACGCTCCTTGGGGCTGACACTGGCGTCATCCATCAAGTTCAGCACGGCGGCATGTGCATCCTCCATGGAGATACGCCAGCCCTGCATATCAGAGACGCAGAATGCGATGTTCTCATCCTCGTCATGAGAAGTATGCTGTCATAGTAAAAAGTGGTGTTAGCCCCTGCCCCTCATTTTATCGTCGTGCCGATAAGACGGCACCTGACGAGCATAAACGTACCTTCTCCACGATGGGCTCCGACAAGATTTGACCCATGGTGATCAGTTAATTTGTTTCTTTTCCTTCGGGCTAGACTCGTCAAAAAACGAATCGAGAAACCTGGGGACACCAAAGCACGGAATCGGCGGCGTCAGCAACGTTGTCCCTTTGACGTTGATCGGCTGTCCGGCTTTCATGTCGGCCGAAAGACACGTGATACTCTCTTCTTAGTTTTGCGTCGTCGTCGTTCGTATTGCTGCATCGCGGGCACGGACGAGTGAGAGAGTGCACATCATGGTGCGTAGCGGCTTTCATTGACCATGCAGCGTCCCATTGTTCTTTCGGGTCATACCCGATCTCTCAACCAAATCAAGTTCAACCGCGAAGGTGACCTGCTCTTCTCCGTCTCGAAGGACAACCTCGTGAACGTGTGGTACACACACAATGGTGAGCGCTTGGGCACATATAACGGGCACAACGGTACCGTCTGGTCGGTGGATGTGGACAGTACGTGATCATTCTCTCACAACAGAAAAAACAGTGCTCCTTGTTACGGGCTCTGCCGACAACCAGATGCGTTTGTGGAACTGCAAGACGGGCGAGTGCCTGTACGTCTGGGAGTTCCCTACAGCCGCTAAGCGCGTCTGCTTCAACAGTGATGGCACTCAAATTCTTGTGATTACCGAGGAGCGTATGGGCTACCGTGGTGCGCTCCGTGTGTTCAATATTAATCGCGACCCCGCGTCATGGACCCAGCAGGACTCGGAGCCGATGCGTACGATTACGTTCTCTGGCAGCAAGGCCACGGTGGCCGCGTTCGACGCTTTGGATAAGCACATTATGACCGGTCATGAGAATGGAAAGGTCGCTGTTTATACGCATGACGCACAGGAGGGCGAGACTGGTATGGATGCGGAGCTCGAGATCCACCACGTCGATGCGCACACGGAAAATGTGACGGACCTGCAGTTCTCTGCTGATGGTACTTACTTCATCACATCGAGCAAGGACAAGTCGTCCAGCATCATTGACGCTGCCACACTCGACATCATCAAAACATATTCTACGGATACGCCCCTGAATTCGGCCATCAGCCTGCCGACGCGGCCTTACGTGGTCGTGGGTGGTGGTCAGGAGGCCATGAGTGTCACCACCACCTCTGCCCGTCAGGGCAAGTTCGAGTCTCGATTCTGGCACAAGATCTTTGCCGAGGAGTGCGCTCGCCTGCCTGGCCATTTCGGTCCTATCAACACACTTGCCGTGCACCCTACGGGCAATGCATATGCCAGCGGTGGTGAAGACGGTTATGGTACGTTACATGGCGCTGACCTTAGTTCGTATCAATTGGTTCGACGACTCTTTCTTTACCAGCAAGCCGTACGGCGCTGACTTTGAGATTGCGGTGGAAGACCAGTAGAAGTGTTCCCCGCCTCTGACACGATACCTCCATAGATGCTAAGGCAAGGAAGGAGCCTCGTCATGATCACGTGAGAGACGCGTGAGGCGTGTTGCGAAGGACACTGCGCGCATGCATACGTTCCCCGGTCTGGCAGCCTTGCACCGATGCAAGATCGACGTGTCGTACACGGTAGGTCTGGGTACATTGACAAAAAGTCGAGATCCAGCAGCATCCATACTCGACTGCGGATGCAGGTGAAGTTGAGGCAGCTGTGAAAGCCTACCTCTCCCAGCTCGAGTCGGTGGAGAGTGAGAGGTACTTGGAGGGATGGAAACAAACTGCGTTCTTGGCCGACCATGTGGACCGAATTTATGTGGCGGAGATTTGTAGGTTCTAAGCGCTGATGCAGACCCCCCGGAAAAGGTGACGCCGGGCTTGCAGGCCGACTGGCAGCTCTATACATTTCAACCCTTTGCTGTGGATAATGTCGACGAGTTTGGCGTGGGGGATCCCAATGAGAACCAACAGGACAATGCGGTCGCAGCGACCTTGTCGGAACTTCCCAACCAATCCCTGTCCGGTCTCTGGAGCAGTCTGGTGTATGACGACGATGTGAAATGGCGGTTGCTTCGCTACATCTACTCGACAATGCTATTCTCCGATGCGGACGTTGACTTTAATTTAATTGCTTGGAATCGTGTCGTACTGCTTCATGGACCCCCTGGTACGGGTAAAACGTCACTATGTCGTGCACTGGCCCAGAAATTGGCGATACGTCTGCAAGGGCGGTATACCCACGGCAAACTTGTCGAAATCAACTCTCACTCACTGTTCTCCAAATGGTTTTCCGAGTCCGGTAAGCTTGTGCACCGGCTCTTCGACATGGTGCAACAGTTGGTGGAAGATGATACAGGTTTTGTCGTTGTCTTGATAGGTGCGTCCATGGTTGGCTGACCCCAGATGAAATTGAAAGTCTGTCCAAGGCGCGCAGCTCTGCAGCAGCCGGTGTGGAGCCCAGTGACTCGATCCGCGTGGTAAATGCACTGTTGACCGAGCTGGATAAGCTCAAGCAAAAGCGCAATGTGCTCGTTATGACAACGTCCAACTTGTCTGATTCCATTGACCCTGCTTTTCTGGACCGTGCAGACATCCGGCAGTATATTCCGCCACCCAGTGCAGCGGCCGTTTACATGATCTTACGGTCCTGTATGGTAGAACTGATTCGCGTGGGTCTTGCGCAAAAGGCCTCGTTCCCTTCGTTTGATTCGATTCACCCCAACGATTCTTCGTCCCCCGCTGCGATGCTGAGAGATTTGGCAGTGCATTGTCAAGGCTCATCAGGTCGCTCTCTTCGTCGCTTGCCTGTCATGGCTCACTCTCAGCGCTTGCATGGCTCGGGCACTGCGTCATGCGAAGAGTGGATTGAGGCTATGCATTCGGTTTGGGCCAACTCAAGCACCGCGCATCCCTAGCGGCTAGCTTTTGCACATGTAGCCCTAGTGGGAGTCCGCATAGTCATTACCCCTCGTTGCTTGGCGCCGCCCCCGCCTTGTTGTTCCAGAAGTGAATGCGATCACTTTTGCTGAGTTTTCTGGCAGTCGACTTGACAAATCGCTTCGCACGTCCAGCCATATTCAACATGCGCTTCTTCGCCGGACGCTTGGGCACATTCGTCGCTGGTGGCGCTTCAGACTCACTGGATTCCATGATATAAGGAGCATCGTCTGCCACAAGGTCGTTCTCGGATTCGCTGTCCGACACACGCTGGATTTTCGCCGGCTGACTCCACGGGTCTGAGGCGCCCCGCTTTCGTGCGCCTGTAGGTGCATACTTGCTTTCAGGCGATGCCTCTGTGGTATCTTGATGGCGGCGGCGGCGAGGCTGGCCTTGCGACGGTAACACAATAGGGTCCTCCGACGACGTGGACGAATTCTCCTGTCGTTGAACAGGTTTCTCGGCGCTTGTGTCGAAGGAGGGCGTAGGTGGCGCGGGAGCCGCGCCCTCCTGTGCATAACCAAACTTGGCAAGACGTTTATGCAGCGTGCCGGATTCAAACAAGTTTTTAATCTGGGTCAGCGTATGCCACATACCTCGTTTCGTCGCTTGGTCATTTCCTTGGAGGCGCCCAAGATGGATCCCAAGAGGCTTTCTGGCTCTTTGTAGTCAGAGGTAAGATGCAGCTGGTTATTTCCGTCATCAGGGTGGAAGAATGTATGTGTATTTTGGCTTTGCCTGTCGCTCAAAAGGCGCTGCCGTCGACGGAAATTTTGAAGATCGCCTGCGCGTTCGCAGAGCGCCGCGTGTAAGATATCAAAAGCACCACCCAAGGCAGAGCGAACGCTAATAATAGCAAATGAACCACGAGAAATATCGTTGGCTGAGTCAGTGTGGCATGCACGTACAAGGATCGTGAGGGTCTTGAATGCTCAGAAGAAAAGGTTTGCGCTCATCGTACATCATCGCGTCCATTTTGCTCTTGTAGCAGCCACGCCCCCGAACAACAATCGTGCAGTAGTCATAGCCAAAATTCTTCCCGTACAATTCAAGCAGTTCCATAAGAAGGACACCCAGATTTTCGCTCGCGGAAATCTCGCCACGCTGGAGCTTGGGATGCAGCTGTAAGAAACTGAGTACGAGTAGTGTCACACTGTAGCTGCCAAGTCCACCAGTGAACACTTCCGAAAGTGCGCGCTGTTGAAGAAACTGCTTGAGGACCATCACAAGGGGGCGAATGGCAGGCTGCTTGACGAGCCACCGATTGACAAATTGAGCCGCCTGGAGGCCATTCGCCTGATTAATGGAGATGTCCACATGAAAGTGGCCCAACGTGCACACAAATTTGATGATAGGCACCTTCGCTCGAGCAATCACTTGAATATCCCGAGCCAGGTTATGCGCGCGCAAGCAGCCTGCCATTCTTCGCAGTACATGCTCGCGGGAGTGTTGATCCATCTCCTTTGAAAGTACGACAAGATCAATATCGCTGTGTAAGATAGAGATACATACCCCTGAGGAAGATAAAGTTGGGTATCTTGGCTTCCGAAGGAACGGACGTCTGCATCGGGCCATTCGCTGTGAAGCGCGTGCTGCAACAGTTGAATGACCATAACGCGAACGGAGTGTTCCTCCTGGGTAGGACTGATCCACTTTGAAAAAGTCTCGATTTCAGCATGGAGCCTAGCATTAGCCAAATCAACGTACATCTCAGCTGCATTTCTGCAGCGGTGCCACGGCACATCGACGCACCAGGGGGTGCTTCGTGCTGCTGCATGTTCACGCACCGTTTTATCCACCTGCACATCATCGCTGGCAAGCGATTCTTCTGACGACGAATGTTCAATATCATCCAATGCCAAAGATATGAAATCCTCGTTGCCTGGAGGCGCCACATTGGTGTGGGGTCCCTCAGAAGCTTCGCTCATTATGCAAGCGAGCGGTGGTGCAAAGTGACAGAAGGGAGCCACATTTTAGGCCCGATCGCCCGATCGCTAGGCAACGACCCTTTCCTCCAGCTTGTAGCACCGACCGGACGTGTGCATGAGCGACACGGACGCGAAGCTGCGCGCCAAGCGCGAGCGCTTGGAGGCCTGGCGCCGCGAGCAAGCAGCAAAGAAGCAAGCAAATACTGGAACTGAATCACCTGCCAAAAAAGCCAAGGTCGAGCCAGAGAAGACGAAACTGGGCCTGAAAGGCGTGAACTTGATGCGTTCGGCCCCCGCCGCCCCCCGCGTTCGTCTGGGATTGTTGGATGATGGCGATGACGAGCCATTGTCCAAGCCCAAAAAGCGTATTTCTTTGGACATGGAGGAGGAGCCCACGCCCAAGTCACAAGAGCCTACAGCGCAAGAGGACTCGCTGGATGCCTTTATGAGTCACTTGGAGGAGGAGGTGCACAAAGAGGATGCCACGCGATCACAAGCAGGAGAATTGGTGGGCCCAGACGAGGATGCAGGGCCCCGTGAGGCTGTCAATGACGAAGAAGAAGAGGACAACATTGACTCGATTCGCACAGAGGACATTTTGGCGATGGTGCATCGCAAAAACAATCGCAAAACGCTTCCCACCGTGGACCACGCAGCGATGGAGTATGAGCCATTCCGGAAAGCCTTTTACCATGCCCCCGAGGAGTTGGCGAAAATGACGGACGAGGACGCGGAGCGGGTGCGTATGGAACTAGGTGCTATATCTGTGCGTGGCAAGTCGTGCCCCGTTCCCGTGACGAAATGGTCGCACTGTGGCATGCCTGTGGCATGCCTGGACGTGATAAGAAAGCTAGGTTTTTCTGCGCCTACGCCGATCCAGAGCCAGGCGCTTCCTGTCATTATGAGCGGTCGCGATATGATTGGAGTGGCAAAGACAGGATCAGGCAAAACGTTGGCCTTCCTGCTGCCGTTGTTCCGGCATGTGCGTGATCAGCGCCCTCTAGAGTCGGGTGAAGGTCCTATTGCCCTTGTCATGACGCCCACACGAGAGCTGGCTGTCCAGATTTACCGGGATGCGCAGCCCTTTCTGCGTGCCTTTGGAATCCGAGGTGTGTGTGCCTATGGTGGGGCGCCTATTGCGGAGCAGATTGCCGAACTCAAGCGGACGGCCGAGCTGGTGGTGGCGACGCCCGGGCGTATGATCGACCTGCTAGCCGCCAACAGTGGCCGTGTGACCAATTTACAGCGCGTTACATACCTGGTGCTGGACGAAGCAGACCGCATGTTTGATTTGGGCTTTGAGCCGCAAGTCATGAAGATTCTTGCGTTGGTGCGACCAGACCGACAAACGGTGTTATTTTCTGCGACCTTTCCGCGCGCTATGGAAGGTCTGGCGCGCAAAATGTTGCGCCATGAGCCACTGGAAATCACCGTGGGAGGTCGCAGTGTGGTCCCGCCCGAAATCACGCAGCAGGTGGAAGTGCGCCCAGAGTCGACCAAGTTCCATCGACTTTTGGAGGTGTTAGGGCATTTGTACCACACAGACGAAGATGCTCGTGCGCTGGTGTTTGTCGAGAGGCAAGACGCGGCGGACGAGCTGATGCACGAGCTGATGAAGCGTGGATACCCTGCCATGTCGCTTCATGGTGGCAAAGACCAAGCGGACCGTGACACAACGATTTCTGACTTTAAAGCGGGCATTGTTCCTATTCTCACCGCCACATCGGTCGCCGCGCGGGGGTTGGATGTCAAGCAGCTCAAGCTGGTCGTCAACTACGACGTGCCTAACCACTTGGAAGACTATGTGCACCGCGCAGGGCGCACAGGACGCGCCGGGAACCGCGGGACGTGTGTGACATTCATTACACCCGAGCAGGAACGGTATGCCAAAGACTTGGTGGCGGCCTTGCGGGCCAGCAAGGTGGATGTGCCGCCGGATCTCGAGAAAATGGTCTCACAGTTCAAAGAGAAAATTGCCAAGGGCACAGAAAAGGCAACCAACTCGGGCTTTGGTGGCCGTGGTCTCGAGCGACTGGAAATCGGCCGGCAAAAGCTGCTGCAGGCGGAGGCTTCCATTTACATTGAAGACGAAGAGGCCGACCCAGAGGCGGTCGCTGCGCGTGCTGCGAATGAAACGCAACGGCTCAGTGATACGGACATTCCTATTTGTACGGGACCTGTGCCCGAAGCGGTGCGCGAGAACAAGCAGCCTGTGTACACCGACGCTGACCAACTCGCGAACCAGGCCCGGCTGGATGCGGCGCGTGCGGCCGGGGCCGACACAACGAAGCTGCAAGAAGTCATTGCACGCATCAATGCGGTGGCCAACCAGCGCCGTGAAGAATGGGAGAAGTCGCGTCGTGCGCGCGACCCAGATGCGACCAAGTTCCATGCCATTTTCCCCATCAACGACTTCCCTCAAAAGGCACGCTGGAACGTGACCAACAAAGAGACGATGGCTATGCTCATTGAATCGACGGGCGCATCGAGTACGTTACCAGTTTACTAACCCAGTCACCAACAAGGGTGCTTTCTACGAGCGCGGGCGCGAGCCGCACCCTGGCGAGCCGCCAAAACTATCGCTGCTGATCGAGAGCAACGATAGCTTCCGTGTCGAGAATGCAATTCGTGAGATTAAACGCCTTTTGCTCGAAGGCACACAAGCGTATCTCGACACGGAGGCGCGGACGCCGCCCACAGGGGGCCGTTACTCTGTCGTGTAGAAGGCCTACGTATCTGTGGAAGCCGTGCGCACACGCGAACGCAGCAGCGAGTAGGGATTTTGAGGGTAAATAAGCACGTCTTTCTCACCCGCTGCACGTTTGTCACGGGGCTTCGAGTGCCGGCGCCGCGGTGACCGAGCGTTGGTGCGGCGGTCGTACTTGGACGTGCGTCCTGCCATCGCACGCAACTCACTCGCCACAGCCAAAAGATCCTGCTCGTCGACCGTCAAGGGCAGCTCGTCGTACAGTCGCCCCGTCGCAGCTGCGCGTGCCTGTGCCGCATGCATGACATGGCCACGAATGTCAGAGCGGACGCGCTCCATGTGCTCGCGGAGCGGCGCATCTTCGGCGTGCTCAGAGGCATACGGAACAAGGATGCCACTGGCTCGCGCCTCCCGCGCGGTGTTCAAGACAGCATGCGCGTCGCGTAGACACACCCACTGCGTCCGGATCACTTCGGCGAGCAGTGATGCGGTGCATCCAAGAACAAAGGAATGAGCGCCCCGCTGCTTGACCGCTGGCAGCACAGCTAGAGCAGTGTGCGGCGCAAGGAATCGGTCACGCAGGGTTAGCAGTAGCATATGCAAAGCAGGCGCGTAGAAAGGCGTATGCGGTCCATAGTCAGCCACTTCCGCCGGGCCCCATATATGCGTTTCGGCCCACGCCCATGTAGAGGTGGCGCTGGGCTGGGCCTGGAGGGCTTCCCAGATCTGATCGACGCGGCGATCGAGTTCCTCAGGGGGTATATGAGCCGCCAGGCCTTCCTGACTCACTTGAAAGCGAGTGCCGACACCGCCACCACGCGCCACAGCTCGCCGGGGCGCCAGTGAATTCCGTCGTGCAAAGGCCCCCAAGTCTTCCTGTGGCTCTTGGCCGCCGGTGGATGCGCCCATTTCTTGCTCAAGCAGTTCAAAGATGCGCCGGAACTGCACGGTTTCAGACGGCGTTAATGCAGAAGTGTCGTAGTTTTGACGTCGCTTGTGCAATTCAGGCACTTTGTCGCGCTTCTCAGCGTAGAGAACAGATCGAGGCATCGTAGGCACCTCGGGCGACTCGGGCGTGACGGTAGGCGCCGTCGCAAAGAGCTCGTCCCAAGCATGCGGCGACACAGGTGCATGAGGTTCATCCAAAGGCGAAGGCTTGGACGAAGTGTAGGCTCGTACAACGCTGTGGGGCCAGTGTCGGCTACGCTGCGTCAGTGTCCGTGCAGCGAGCCATGGTCGCCACATGAAGGAGCGAAACGCCACGTGCATGAAAAAAGGCACAAATGTGGAGAGAAGCATCGCTGGGACGGTATGGCGTTGCTCGTCGTCACAGGGCTGCCCAGCTCAGGACGGTCCACGCGCGTCGATGAACTAGCGCGCTTTCTTGAGGCCAAAATTACCGATCATCCCACGCTGTCTCAGGTCAAAGTTTTGCGTGGCGAGGATGTACATGCTGACTTGAGCGTCTATGAATGTATGTGCCTTCTTCTGACGCAGCCCAAAAATCCGAGAGCCGTGCTCGTGCCGCTTATTTGAGCGCCGTGCGCCGTGCGTTGAACCAGAAGACGATTGTCATTGCTGATGGAGGGCCCGGTCTCAATATCAAGGGATCCCGCTACGAGCTTTGGTGTGCAACCCGCGAACTTGGCTTACGATGCGCCACGGTACGTCCTCCTCGTTTAATACAAAGCTCTACGTGGCCTGTCCTGTGACACTAGCACGCCAATGGAACCAAAAGCGGCGAGAAGCTGGTCACATGGCATACACAGATACTTGGTGCGTTCGTATCTCTTACGCAGCTTCGACGAGCTGGCATTTCGCTTCGAAGAGCCCACATCCGACGCGCGATGGCACCGGCCGCTCTTCACAGCCATCTCCTCCTGCTTGAAAAATGAGCTAGAGATTTTGCCTACACCTCTGGAAGAGCTGTGGGAGGCCCTGACTCAGTCGGATGTACAGCCGCCGAAATCTGTGACGCTTGTGGTACGTCGATGCTGCTAACATGAGCGCAAAAAGACCGCCAACAATGGCCTGGAGCTGCTGGACACGGCCACCCATGCTGTATTGAACTCGTTGGCCGAGCAGCGGACGCTCGGCACACCTATGACAGGGCGCGTGTATCTCCCTCTTCCTGCCGACTTTGCCTCGCCCCCGCTGCCGCTGGATGTACCGGCGGTGGCAGCTTTCCCGTCGCCTGCACGCCTTCAAACCCTGCGACGCCAGTTTGTGCGCATCTACGCTAGCAAAGCCGAGTATGCAGAAGGACTCGCGCTGACCTCGAACGAGGCTCCGGAACGTCACATTGCGCAGCTGTTTGTGGCTTGGCTGCAAGAGTGTATAACATCGAACAAAACGCCGTAGGTACTATCTTACTGGTTCACTTTCTGTGATGCGGCGGCCGCAGCGGCCGCTGCCACAGCGCTAAGAGAGGCTAGGTTGTCGGGGTTGCCCGAGGCATCCAACTGCTCGTTGCTCTTCCCATCCTCATTGTGAACGCGGTTGGACGAGCGCGAGGCATCACCCAACGTGGCATGCTCAAGCGATGGATCAAGCATACCCTCGGTGCGGGGCGGCATGCCACCACGCGACCGCATACCATTGGGGTCCGCTGCGTGCATCTGTGCGGGACCCCCCGGCATGCCACCATCCCCGAGTTGCGACGAAAAGTGGCTCGACACGGGGAAACCATGCTGCTGATTGGCGTTCGAGACAGCTTCCAGCAGCCAGTATGGCGCACCACCTGAGGCAGCGGCAGCCACCGCCGCCGCTGTAGCCGGGTCCTGGTTCTGGTCCGTGGACTCGTGCATGGGGGGGCCCTGGTTCTGGCCGTGCGAGCCGTCGTGGTGCTCCGCGCCGCGGCCCGGTGCGCCTGGGCCACCATGCTGCTGGGCAAACGTGGGCAAAAGCGCCGACGCGTGCGGCGCGCGGTCGATCGGTAGCGCCGGCGCGTTCGGCACAGCCTGGTGACCACCCAACGCGCGCAGAGCCACACGAAGCGTATCGTTGTCGCGCTTGAGGATCTCAATTGTTTCCAGAGCCTCGCTGAAGCGGCGACGGTGCTCCTCGGCGGCGAGCAAAGCGCTCTCAAGCGAGGCAGCCTTGCTCTCCAGATCGGCAATGTACTTGTTCTTGCGCTCGCGGAACACGCGCTGGGCATTACGGTTCTGCTCGGCACGGCGGCTCGTGCTGAGCGTGCGAGTCATGCCGGTCTTACCACGGGCTCCGACAAGGCCGGTCTGCTCGGACGTGAGGTGTTTGGTCGGCTCCGAGGCACTGGCCTGGGGGATGGGTGGTGCAGCCATGCGAGCTTGGTCATTCTGTACAGGCGGTGCATCGCCGTAGGCTGCCGGGTCGAAGGTGTTGGCATCCGCGGGCGGGAGAGGCATAGCACCTTGGTCAAGGCCATGTCCCGTGTACGCGGGGGGAGCCGAGGGGGCCCACGACAGGGCCTGCGCATCCACGCTGCCGTGTGGCGATTCGTTTTCCATGCGCATATGCTTCGAAGAGCGTCCGTTGTCGGTCATGTCGCCTGGGCGGCCTTTCACAGTCGTTGCGTGGTGGTGGTGGTTGTCGTCCTCGTTTCGTGAAGCAGCGTGAGCAAGTTGAATCACAGCGCCAAGAGCCTCGTCCGCAAGTGGTGGTGGAGGCGCAGGAGGGGCTTGATCCATGTCTGCAGCATGTTAGTACCTCTGTCTATGCGCCGACGCGATGCTGGACGCGTCGCGTCGGCTCCACTCACCGTCACCACGACGCTATTTGCTAAGGATGACAAAAGGGAGATGGGAGGAGGGGCGGTAGGGGTGGTTGTCCTTTATCCGGTCCCGCGCGCCACTCGGCCGAATCTCCGCAAGCGGTAGCCATGTGGAGGTCATCTGTCTCGTGGGGATCGAGCGCAGCCTTGCAGCGTTCGACGTTGAGCGTGGCGGCACTCCTAGTCGGCCGCGACGTTGTCGTGCTTCACGCACACACACTCCAACGGTATCTATCTTACAGACATATTAGAAAGTATGCCTTCTATCTACGGCTCTGCCGGGCAAGAAGTCGTCGGTGCCATGTCTGAGCCGACGACCTCCGTATCAGAGATCATGCTTCTGCTTCTTCCCCTTATGATGATCGGCGTTGCCATGATCTTTGTGATTATTGCACCATTTGTTATGTACATGGTACTGCGGCTACGCCCCGGCGTGGCGTTGGGAGACCGGTCGGGGCCTATCAATGTGGCCTTTGAGGAGCAGCTGGAAAGCTCATCCACCGTGCAGAGCGCTTATCAACGGTGGCTGGAGCAAACGGATGATGCTACAAGGGCTGGATTTGAGTGTGCAGCGCGCTGGTGCCAGCAAAATCCCCCCCGATCTCAGCGCGACACGGATATCACCATGCCCCAATTCCTGGGCATTCAAGAAAAAGGTGTAAGTGCATGGAGTTTCGACCCGCCCTATGAGGATAACCAGGGCGTCTATGTGTCTTCGCGAACAGAGATCCAATTTTTGGCAGACAGCGTGGGCATGGCTCCTGAGGAAGGTGGCGCATGCTCGATTCAAAGCAATTTGCCACTGCCCAAGCAAAACGAGGTCTACTACTGGGAGGCCAAGATGTTCAACAAGCCTTCCACCACCAATGTAGTGGTGGGGCTATCGACCAAGCCGTACCCCTCGTTTCGTGCCCCTGGTTTGTGCAAGCACTCTGTCGGCTACTTTTCGCAGGATGGCTCCAAGTGTTACAACCATCCCTTCCACATGCAGTCCTACGGGCCTGCGTATGTGCATGGTGACGTGATTGGCGTGGGTTATCGTCCGCGCTCTGGCTCTGTGTTTTTCACACGCAATGGTATGCGCATTTCCGAAGCGTTTCTTGGTCTTTACAGCTATAACCTCTTCCCCACCGTTTCTGCGGATGGCCCAGCAGAGATCCATGTAAACTTTGGCCAAGCGGGCTTTGTGTTTATCGAAGCCAATGTCAAGCGGTGGGGTCTCGCGCCGATGGTCGGTACGCTTGCACCGCCGCCTGCCTATGGTCAGGACAAGGACAGTATCCTGATCGAGTCGGCCTACACGCCGAGCTCATCGAGCCAGCTCCGGAACGATGTTGCCACGGAGGAGCTTGTGCGTGTACCTTCGTACGATGCGTCTGTGCCGGACACGGAGACGCCTCAACACGATCGCCTTGCTGCGCAGGGGATCTGCATGGCGACACTGCGCCCTTCACAGGCCCCGCCACCCTACTCGGCTGCGCTTGCCGACAGCTGCTCGCCGCCCCCGCAAGGAGCCAGTGGCCCGCCTGAGGCGCCTTCTCCTGCCCCTATTCGGGGCGCCATTCATGCCCTGCATGGATGGTTCCACGCGTGGCACCGGCTGCGCCGCGATACCTCGGCTGGAACCCCCGAGGTTCCATCCACGGAACTTGTGGGGGTGCTGGTAGACTAGATGATGTACAGATAGCCCCTGAACGAACGCCCAACGCTCGCGGTACCGATTCCTCCACATCGTGCGTGCGCGATGACCGAGCGACGTTCGTCGCCGCGGTGGGACGAACGGGGGCGCATGCCGGTGCCCTTTCCACGGCCCGGTGCTAGTGCGCCGTGGAATGAGTACAATATTCTGCGGCGACTCGGTCGCGGTAGCTTTGGCCAGGTCTACGAGGCGCTGCATACGCCGACATCGCAGGTCGTGGCTGTCAAACAAATTGCGCTGGAGGCCACCAGCGATGCCACTGGTGATGGCACCAATACGCAGGATCTATTGGAGATTCAGCGAGAAATTACGAGCTTGGCCCAGTGCCAAGACTGCGAGCGTGTGACGCGGTACTATGGCAGCTTTGTAAAAAAGTACACGCTCTGGGTGGTCATGGAGCTGATGGATGGTGGCTCGTGCTTGTCCCTCTTGCAGCATGGAGGCGCCTTACCGGACCCTGCGATTGCCGTGGTGTGCCGCGAGCTTGTTCTTGGTCTCGACTATCTGCATGCCCAAGGCATTATTCACCGTGACATCAAGTCGGCCAATGTGCTACTCACGCGGCAGGGCCAAGTGAAGTTGGGTACGCTGATTCTTTGCACTGACCCCAGCGGACTTTGGTGTGGCTGCCCAGCTTCTTCATCGTGGATCTCGGAGAAATACCCTTGTTGGCTCGCCCTACTGGATGGCACCCGAAGTGATCAAACAGTCGCACTACGATGCGCGGGCAGATATTTGGTCGCTGGGCATCACTGCCATTGAGCTGGCCACAGGCCATCCACCCTTGTCCGAGTATCACCCCATGCGTGCCATGTTTCTGATTCCCAAAGCCACGCCGCCTCGTATAGAGGCAGGCCACGATCTTGGCCTCGTCCGTTTCGTCGATCGTTGCCTTGCGAAACATGCTGGCGATCGTGCTACGGCGCGGCAGCTTTGCACAGATGCGTGGATTGAAGGGGCCGGCTCGCTCAAAGTGCTACAGCAGATTATTGAAGAGCGTGGCGCTCCTGCTGGTGCCACAGTCAACCTCTCTCTGCAGGACAAGAGCAGCATTTTGGACACGAGCACTTTCAGTGAGTGGCAGTTTGATGCGACGCCCGAGACACTAGCGCTGCCCCCCGCCGAGGAAACTGCTACTTCGCGTGCGCCTGCACGCTCGCCTGATATGGGTGATGTACATACCCCGGCTTCGTCGGCTATCACGGCCCCCTTTCATCTAGGCCCTACGCCCGCGGAGCCGGCCAAGACGGTACGAGGGCCCGGGCTGGACACAGCCGACCTGGACATACCAAGCACGCCGCGTTCACCACGGCGCGTCGCCTCACCGACCAAGACCAGTGGGCGTGCGAGCCACAGTCCTGTGCGGCTCATGGCCGAGCAGCGCACCATCCATGCACAGAGTCGCATTCAGCTCGCGCTCGAGCAGCTGGCGTTCCAAGCCGGGCAGGAACCGGACGAGGCATCCACGCTGCGGCCCCTTGTGCACCAGCTGCACGCGCTCCTCAGCCAGCTGGGCCGGCAGCGCCCCGAGTACCTGGAGCAGCTGGTGGATATGCTCGCGGATGGCGAGGCACGCGATAGTTCGTTGCCGCGCATGCCTGCAGCACACTCGCGCCTGGCATCGCTGCTGTATGAGCGGTGGCTCGAAGGTCTGCGAGGCCGGTGGGATGTTTTAGATAAGTAATACATGCAACTATGACTCGCACAAGCTGCCGAGAAGGGCTCTAGGATCGACCACGTCAAAGAACTCGTCCTTGTGCCGGTGAAGTGGGTGAGGGTGCTGCTGATGGTGATGGTGATGCCCCACCTGGTAGTGCTGCTCTAACGCCACACTCATCGGCGTCGATACAAGCGGTTGCGATGCAGAAGAGCCCGTTTGCGCCAGCGACTCACACAGCACACGTCGATCCAGCAGACGCAGCGGCGCGAGTTGGTCCAGAATCACTTGATCACGCACGGCGTCCCGCTGCGACTGCTGCTGCAAGCGGAGCACCTGCTCGTGCGTGGCATCGGGAGGCGGCGGCGCAGCGGCGGCGCTATGCGCCGCCAGCTTGGTACTAGCGCATTCGCGCGCCACTCGTCGAATGGCATCGTCCTCGGCCCAGGACACACCTGCGCCATCGACGCTATCGGCAGAGGCATTGATGCGGCTGTCAGGCGCCACGAGGCGCTCCAGCGGTCCCTGGCCCAAAGGCTCGACCAGCACATGCGGGGCCAAGTCCAGCACGGCTCGGATATCGTGCATGCGGATGCGCGAGCCTTCGGCGCGTGTAGACCCACGGGAATAGGAGAGTGTACGTCGCAGAATAGCCCGCAAGTGATCCTGCAGGGCCGAGAGGAGCACCGCTGCGGCTTGGACGTGCACGCCTTGCGGGAGACCCGCCTCGATGGCGGTCAGCGACATGCGGTCTTGTAGCGTGTACACGTTTGGAAGCTCATGTGCCTCAATGCAGTGCGGCGTTTCCACACCTCGGGCCAACGTCTCTTGCATCGAAGAGGACAATCGGGAGCGCAACGACTCTGCCTGCGCCGTCGTTTGCATCGCTGTGAGGCGCCAGTGAGAGGCACCGATCGCGAGCTTGGCCTCGCGCGTGCGGCGGCGCTCTTCCACAGCACGCCGCTTTTCATCTTCCTTGCGCTTTCGCTCAAGTAGCTCGGCGCCGGCGCCGGCCCAAACGGAGGCGGCCGTGTGCATAGAGGCATGATCCGTCTTGGGGAGCGACTGCAGGCGTTGGCGTTCGTACTGCGACAAGCCTGCATACATATGCCGCAGGCGCTTGCGCCCTCGCCCCGGGTAGCCGCCCACAGGCGGCTCACGCGCATCGTCCGAGTCGTCATCACTGTCCAGCAGGTTCGCACGGGCACGGATCGGCGAGGTGGGCGCCTGCATACCGTGCACGGCACCGCTTCCCAGCGATGACGCTGATGCGGACGCTTCAGCCATCATACTCAGCACAAGCGCATTGTGCAGTGCGACGCACGAGGCAGGTAGCCACGGCTGTACACGCGCCTGGAATTCCATACGGTCAATCGCTGCCGTGCACAGAGCCGTGAGCGCAAGCCAGTACTCATCGGCGCGCGGCCCTAGCTCTTCGAGCAGGCGCGCCTTGATATCACGCGCACACCCTAGCGACGACACACTGCCACGGCTCTGCATGCCGCGCACGGAGGGTCGTGCCATTCCGTGCGTCGAGGACGAGCCGTGCTGGCTTCGACGGCGGCAGAGATGATCATGTGACTTGACTATGGCGGGGTCCCTACTTGGCGGCCGAGAGCAAGCGCTCCAGCGCACGCTCCGTGCGGTAGTGGCTGCGCTCGAGCGCCCGCACGACCGCGGAACGCGAGAAGCCCATCTGACAAAGCTGGCGCACGGGGCCAATATCACCAGGGAGCGGTGGCGAGGGTGGACGCTCGGTGGACGCCGCGCCCGTGGCGCCTGGGCCCCTGCTGCGTGGATCAAATTGGTCATCAAAGCCGTCGCGAGGGGAAGCCTGGTCCGCCGGCGCACGGATGGGCATCGACACGGGCACAGACGGCGTTTGCGTGGGAGGCGGCGAGATGGGACCCCCTGACGCGGGCGTGGACGTGCTGGACGTAGAGCCAAGCGCCGGCGTGGACGTCGGAGCACCAGCACGCAGGGCCAATGGCACCGGCGTCGAGGACGTCGGCGACGACACTGTAGGCGTGGCTTTTGTCGAGCTAGTCTGGAGGTAGCTTGGCAGCGCCGGCGTGCCTTGTGTTGTCGGCGCCACATCGACCATGAGCGGCTTCGCGGCGCCTGGGACCGAGCTGGGCAGCTCTTCTCTGGCTGGGACGGAGGTGCCAAAGTTCTGATCCAACGAGTCCGCACGAACGTTGTCTGTGGCACCGGCGCGCGGCGTCGACGTGTGCACGACATGAGCCAGACCCATACGCGAGAAGGCCATGTCAAAGTCGTCGACTTGCGTCGTGGCAGGGGTCGCCGGCTCCGATGACGGCGGGATCGCGACCACAGAGGCTGTGGACGAGACTACAGGCTCGTCCACCACCGATGGTGGCGGCTGCGCCGCCTCCGGGACGGGAGGCACAGTCGTAGGCTCGTCCTCTGTGGGCAGCGGCTTACCCGACAAGTCGCGCGTGAGTGCCTGTCCTTGCATCTCCCGCTCTATGCCCGCCGTTGCATCGTCGGTGGCTGCACCGGGGAACTCGCCCGGTACCGACACCTCTGATACATCGCGAGCCAAGGGCTCTACACCATCGTACAGAGGCTCACGCCCACTGTAGGGCACCGCCTCCGCTTCCTCCGGCTTCTCCGGCTCGTCCGCATCGTCGTCCGCCTCTAGCGCCGCCGCACCACCCGCGCCTGCGGTGGCAGCACCGGCACCTGCAGCAGCAAAGGCATCGAAACCGTACTGTGAATCAAACGCGGCACGATCCTGCGCCTCTTCCGCACTTCCCGTCATCATACTGAAGGGGTTGAAACGGTTCGAAGCAGGCATGGACGTGGGCTGCAAAGCCGCCTGCTCGTCCTTCGCACTGGTTAGCTGCGAGCGTGTAGCGCTGATCGACGCCTGCTGCGCACGAGCCTCTTCCTCGAGGCGCGCATAGTCCGCACGCATCTTCTCTGTCTCCAGCTGTAGCTGGGACAGCTCACGCTTCAGCTCGAACGCCACATCCCGGTCCTGCAAAAGTTTTTGCTCTAGCTCGGTGCGCTGGGTCTTGAGAGCACTCACCTCGCTTTCCTCGCGAATAACACTTTGCCGAAGCGCTTCAATCTCCGACTCTTGCGCTTGCACCTTCTGCTCCACGGCTGCCACGGCAGTCTCCTGCTCCGCATGTTCGCTCTTGGCACGAGCGAGCTGTGCCTCCAACTCTGCCAAGGTGGTCTGCTGCTCACCCAGCGTCTTGGTCGCTGTGGCTTGGCGCTCTTTCATCTCATCAATACCCTTGCTGGTCGACGAAAGAGCGGCCAGCGTCTCGTCATGCTTCGGATCCACACGAGCCACAGGCACAGGCGCCTCAAATTCGTCGTCAAACGCCTGGAAAGGATCGGCGGGTGCGCTGCGACTCAACGGCTCAGGGGCCGAGGGTGTGGGAGCGGGCGCGCTAGCATTCATCGGTGGCATACCAACACGCATGCCCGTGGATTCAGGCTGCATGGGAGTCATGCTTGGCGCTGCGGGAGCGCCAAAAGCGGATGTCTTCTCGCTGGCCGACATGGTAGGCGGCACATCCGTATCCAGCAGCGAGAACAGCTCGCGCTGCGTTTCGGTCGGCTTCGTCGTTCCTGCGGCAGGCAACGTTTGTGTACGCATGGACGGGGGAAGCAGCGCCGGCGGAAGATGCTCGGGCAGCGCCTTCCCTGTCATCTTCTCGTTGATCAGGTGCATGGCCACAGCAAACTCGTCGCGGTTCAGCGTACCATCCTGCGTGATATCCGCCAGGTCCCAAACGTGCGCTAGTGTCGCCTCGTCCAAACCACTCTGCAGGAAAAAGGGGACCACCACACCACCGTCCACGTAGCCGGCATGTTGGTTGTCCAGCGAATCGAAAAAGCCGTCGTAGCGGGCCTTGTCTGTCGGCGAAATAGTCCAGTCACTCGTCGGCATAGACGGCGCAGCAGCTGGCGCGGCGCTACGCGGCGGTGCGGCACCGAGCCCTGGCGTCGTGGGCGACATGAGGCTAGATGAGCGCATCGGCGCACTGTAAGGATCCGTGCCCGTACGCTGCGGCTGCATCGGAGTCGTTGCCGGGGGAGGCACCGGCGTAGCATTCGCTGCTGGCGCGGGAGCCGACTCGCTCGCCGCTTCGTACAGACCAGGAGGCAACACACTCGGCAACGTGGGGATGGTGCCATTCATCGTGCCCTGAATATAGTGCATACCGATGATAAAGTCTGTCAGATCCAGCACACCCCGCTGCTTCGTGTCAGCCAAGTTCCAAATCTCGCCCAACTTGGCAATCGGCAACTTGGACTTGAGGAATACGTCCTTGGCCTGGTCGCTGCTCAGTACGCCATTCGTGGGGCCGACCATAGTGAAGATGCGCGTAAAGCGCGCCTTGTCCTCGTTCGTAATGGTCGGCGCCGTGCGGTCAGCGGCGAGGCCCAGGCCCGAGTACAACGGCGGAGCGCCTGGCTGCTGCACAGCCTGGTCGTTCACGCTCTCTCCACGCTGTGCCCGGGCAATGAGACGCAAAGCCACACTAAAGCTGTTGGGGGTCAGGAAGCCATTGTTGGCACTGTCAGCAATCGACCAGATCTGCCCCAACGTGAGCGTAGGAAGCTTAAAGCCCTCGAAGAACTTGACAGCTGCATCGCCCGTGACCATCCCCGAGTTGGTCGGGTCGGCCATGGCATACAGATGAGCGAACGAATTCCTCTCAGCAGGCGAAAGATTGAGTGCTTGGGGGCTGCTCATCTCGCCCAAGGATGGTCCAGCTACGCTGCCGTAAGAGGCAAAGAGGTCAGATCGCTATCTGCCATGCGAGCCACGCGGGCCGTGTGGCGAAGTCGCACGTGGTTGGCTGGTTCTAGACCCGATTGTCAAACTCTACGTGATGCCACTTAGAGACGGCGCACGGGCGCTGTGGAGAGCGTCATAATGTCCAGCCCGGCCGCGATGACACTGAGCTTGGGCATCTTGCCCGCTTGCATCAGTGCCAGAGCTTGAACCATCATGGGGTCCTTCCACATCCTGAGAAAAAGTCAGTAGGTTCATACGTACGTTGCCACGGCAATCACCTTGTCGTTCTTCGCATAGTAGGCAATAAACTCCGCCTCATCGGGCTCGCCGTCCACATACACCTGGTTGTAGCCATGGCCTGTACCAGCATAGCGCAGCGTTGAAGTGAGACCGGACCAGAACACGGGAATATGCTTGTAGGTACGGACACGGCCTGTCGCCAATGCGCGTCCAATTTCGAGTCCATGGTTGCTGGCCACGTTCCAGTGCTCAATGCGCACCACCCCATTCTCCGTGGGGTAGGCAGCAATGTCACCACCCGCATACACATGGCGCAATCCATTCACACGCAACGCGGAATCAACTTCCACGGAACCGTCAGGCCGCAGCGCAGGGAAGCTCGGGGAGTTGCGCAGAAAGTCCGTCGCAGGCCGAGCACCAGTGGACATAAGTACCATATCCGCCTGCAGGAAAAGCTCTGGCGATCCACGCGCGCGCGGCTGAACTGTTACGCCACGTACGTAGCCATTCATATCGGTCTCGATACGCACCACATCCACGGCATTCATGAAGCGTAGAGGGCGCTCATTCATAATGGCCGTCTGAAGACCGCTGCCCACTTGACGACCCAGGGGGCCCTCCAGCGGCACATGTGTTTGACCAAGCAGCGTCACATCTGCGTGCTTGGCCAATGCAATACCCATTTCAAGACCGATGAAGCCTGTACCGATGATCACCAGCTTGGGGGCTGCACGGCGCTTCAATGCCGCTGTCAAGGACTCGGCATCCTGGAGTGACCGCATGACGTACACGCCTTGCGCATTCGCACCCTCAATAGGCAGGCGTCGTGGCACAGAGCCTGTGGCCAGCACCAACTTCTCATAAATCAGCGTGTTGCCCCCACGAATGTGGATGCGCCTCATCCGGGTATCAATCATGTAAACATGGCTGGATAGGCGCAGGTCCACTTGAAGGGTGTCTCGCCAGTAGGCCTCGTCACGAATAAGTGCCTGCTTTAACTCGGGCGCATACGATTTGCTCAGGCGCGGTCGGTCAATTGTAGGGTACGGCTCCGACGTGAGGACCGTAATATCACCCTTGTATCCAAGACGTCGCATCTCCTGTACGGCATGCAGCGTAACAGCACCGCCACCGATAAACACAGTGTGGGGTCCTTTACGCTTTCCTTTCCCTTGCGAAGGGCACGATGGATGGCTTGGCTTCTTCAGTGCTTCGTAGTCCACGAGCAAATAAACTTGGCCGTCCTGGACTTCCACCTCAAAGGTTTGCAGCGGATCGAGAGCCGGTGCATCCTCAATATCACCTGTAGTTACACGGAAGCATGCGCCATGAAAGGGGCAATAGAGCTTGCCATCGTCGGTAAGGACACCCTTGCTCAGGGGCATGCCATAGTGGGTACACCGAGACGAGGTCGCAAAAAAGGACCCGTGCACATTGGCCACGATAGCATTCATAGGTTGATCAAACGGTGCATCGAGCGGCACCTCGCGCATAGATCCAATCGGAATATCTTCGGCGGGACCCACATGGATCCTCGTCTTTGCACCCGACTTCGCACTGGACATTGTGGCGTGTGGGGAAGCCGGCTACCCAGAGCGGGGCGCCGTATTGCATGACCAATCACTACTGTGGTATGACAACCATCACGTGGCTACACAGAGGCTCCGCCCCTAGCTACGACGCGTCCGTGTCCATGGCCTCTTCCGTGGTGTCCGTAGGGGCCGGTGTATCGAAGCCGAGCACATCTAATTTAGTCAGTCATTGTAGTACGAACCTTCTTTGACCACCATGGAGCGAATCTCCTCCTTGGTGAATTTGGTTGTGCCCCGCGGGAACTTGTAACTCTGCTCCTTTTGGGCGCGCTCGTTCGGCATGCGATAGTTACGAAGCATCTCGGTGGACTTTTCCCGGATGACACACACGTCCACGTTGGAGCCTGACCCCAAATCGTTGAAAATACCCGACTCGATCGCGTCAACGACCAATTGAATAGCATCTGCTTCCTGCAGGTTAGTTGGAGTGCATACGACATACCTCCATCTCCGCGCGCCAGCGGCTCTCAAAGACCGACATGGCAGCTAGCGAACCAGAGCCCATCGTCACATACGGCAGCTTATCGGTGGATCCATGAGGCGCAATCGTGAAGAGCTGAGGACCTGTCGTGTCATAACCTCCGAGAACAAGAGCAGCGCCAATGTGACCCTGGTACTGGAAGAGCCGCTGCTTCAGCATGGTCATGGCCGTCAAGACACGAGGACGTTTCCGCGTGTGCAGTTCGTGCAACTGCATATTGCTGGAGATCATGTTTGTCACAAACTCCGTATCAGCAGCAGTACCTGCACCGCAGCACCGAATGCTTTCAGTAATATAGTGGATTTTCTCGCAGTTCTTGTCGGC
The DNA here is from genome assembly GCA_029542865.1 of Malassezia equina. NCBI lineage: Eukaryota > Fungi > Basidiomycota > Malasseziomycetes > Malasseziales > Malasseziaceae > Malassezia > Malassezia equina. The sequence continues at coordinate 1,268,402 of CP119901.1, forward strand.
CACGATAGGGCCCTCGGTGGCACGAGTATCGGCACCCAGTACTACGCCATCTTTGTAGATTAAACCAACAATGGTGGTACCTGTACTAGTGGCCCGCGGCATAGCGTGACCACGAGCACTGAGAGCAGCATTGCGAACATGGCCAGAGAAGTCAAAGCCGCTCCGACTCTCGCCCATTGTCGCACTGGTCATCGCCGTCGTCGCAGAACGATTCAGCTCCGCACCGACGCGCGGCCTACGATGCACGTGACGAGTCGGGGCTAGGACCAACACTTGCAGGCCCACTCGGAGCGCGTCTCATGGCATGAGTGCCGAGGTAGAACTGTTCACGACTTCCATCTTGGGCAATCCAAGAACACGCACAAGACATGAACGCTATATTTCCGTCTTGACAGCATTTAAGGTGCGTAGCATGTTCTGACCAAGATCCCTTTTGTGTATTACGACCTCTCTGCCGATGAGGACGCGAAGCGACGCTGGCGAGCCAAGGTAGGTTGTAGGAACTGACACAGTCTCGAAATCCCCAAATACCTGGACTATTAGTTCACAATGAGTGGCGCGGTACCTATGAGGAATTTGAGGAGGCGGTTGAGCTCGGAGATCTCCAAGGATTCCTTCGTATCGACCCCGCACGTTGTACCCAACCGCCAGCAAACCAGAGTCCCCCCGAATCTTCAGGATTGAAACGCCCCTCAGACGTTCCGCCTGGACCTCCTCTTCACCCGATGCCTGGTGCTCCCGGGCGAAGCAGCCGTGTCTTGGAGGACGAAGATGTGCTTTCGTTCCTACCACAGGGCACAACAGTGACAGATGCGGAAGTCGACGCACTACTCAAAGAGCTTGAAAAACCTTTGCCTCGAAATTCACGCAGCTCTTATGTGCCATCGAATCAATTGGCGAAAGACCCATTGCCGCTCCCTACGATGCCATCGCGTGGTGCTTCAGCGCCGGGTGAGCGTGCCAAATATGATCCAGGCTCACGCAATCTTGTCTCTGAAGCTGCCAAGGCGATTGGTGTGGAACTAAAGCCACGGCCACCTGCTCCTCGAATGAAGCTCAATCATCGTCCATTGCACGAGATTATGGCCGAGCGCCGTGAAAGGATGGCACGCACGGAAAATGATCGAAAGAATGACGAGTTGTTTGAGACGCTTGGCTTATCCGATAAAGCCATCTCGGCAGAGGCAGCCGAAGCCTTTTTGCACGATGGTACGATGCCGGACTTGAAGCCGGTCGTCAAAGAGCCTGAAAATGACTCTCCTTCGCAATATGCATCGACCAAGTCGGGCAACGAAGCTGACACGGCCGATGTACCTCCAGACATGGACGATGGTCCTCCTGCGGAAGAGGAGAACAATGCTTCTCTTTCGAAAAATCTGGACAGCGAGAAAGACACGGGACCGCAGCAAGAAGATCCTACCGACAGTTTTGTGGCTGAGAAACAGAGCCAAGACACGCACGACAATGAAAATGCCGAAGAAGCTGAAATTCATGACGTCCAGGAAGAAACATGTCAGTCTGTGTCTGAGCAGCCTGAATCGCAAGCAGACGATGAGAGGGACCGTGTTCCTACGAAGGTGGAATCGGAAGACTCTACCAAACCTTCGACTAACCTTGAAGCTGCGGTCGAAGAGAAGAGTGACCGGCCTGACACCATGCCTGTTGACAACGAGCTTCCAGAAACTTTAAAGAAAGAGAATGAGTCTCATGGCATTGAAGAAACGCCTGCATCCCCAGGACCTGAACTCTTGTCAGAAACCTCTGTCACGGATGTTACCTCACCAACTGACAACACCATGGACAAGCAGAGCGTGGATGAAGAGGATGCTGAGCCATTGCAGGAAAAGCCAAGTAAGGAGGAGAGCCCTGACGAAGCTGATAATCTACCGCAGGTATCAGAGCCTCCAGAGAACTTGAGCTCGCAAGACGCTGAGCCAACAGAAGCCTTGGATGGTGAACTGTCAGAGAAACGCCTTCCTGAAGGGTCGGAGGAAACTGAAAGTGGTGCTGAGATTGATACGTCTCACAGGGAACCTATCTCCAACTCTATGGACCAAGAACTACTTCAAGAAATCAATAGCCCAGAGGCTCCCGGAGAGATGGGCGCAAACGCAGAGACTCGTGACACAGACAAGGAGTCAATTCACCATCTCCCTGAGTCCCAGGAGACACATGACAGTCAGGATATTGAAAAGGAGTTGGACTTGACAGACTCCCACAATGTCGAAGAGCAAGAACTACATTTGCACACTAGTCCTCCTGTGGAAGAGGATGCACAAGAGAGCCAGACTTTGGAAGAACTCTGTACCGACCCCGCATCTCAAAGTGTGGATGGAGTAGCAGAGCCAACAGATCCGCCTGCAGGAACTTTGCTCCACGAGACGACCGATGAAGATGTCACCTCCCAAGACCAGGAGACGGCGGACGACAATGAGACCAACGAGGATGGCGAGCATTTGTCCGCTGATCAAACGGGCACAGATACCAGGGATATCGAGGACGTCACTTCAGCCCCTCATGAGGACAGTTGCGCAGATGACAATGTACTGGCCAAACCTGAACTAGACCAGGACCAAGAACCATCGGAGACATTTCAGCCTGACAATGTGCCTGATCCTACAAACGAGAAATCGGAGAACCCCACGGATGATGGCATCGATACTACAGGTGACGTGTCGCACGTTGGTACGGATGAGCTGCAGGATGGATCTGTGGACCCAGTGGATAAGGGAGCCCACAAAGAAGAAAGCACAGCGCATCGTTCGGATGAAACGTCTACGGTTCCTGATCCTACACCCCAAACAGAAGGTTCAAAGCTAGAGCATGAGCTTGAAGAATCTGTGGATGACCCAGAACCGATGACCAAGGATTTGGAAGATTCAGAGCCTGTCGAGAACGCATCCACTCAACCCTCTGCGGACGAGGAAGGTGACGCGGCACTTGCGGACGAGGCGAAAGACGTTTCTGTCTCTTCGCTTGCCTCGCTGAGGAGAGACGACACGGAGGATACATCAAGTTTGGCTCCCAATGCTAAGGAAGAAGTCGAGAAAGCTGGTTCGGATAACCCAGCTATTCCTGAAACGGATGCATCGCACTCATCTGACCTCCCTTCCTTGGCGGATGGAGAGCTCCCTGCGGAATTGGATGGTCCGAAGCAGAACTTGTCCGATGACGTGCTTCATGAGAAAGATCCGAATCCTAGCGAGGAAGCTCCGGTGCCAGTGGCAAGTTCAGATCCCGTCTCGGCTATGCCGCAAACCTGCCACGATGAAATTGCCGATGTAACTACGGTCATTCACCCTGCGGAGGGTGGCATTGATGAGATGAAGGGCCAAACTCTGACCGACCCCCGTTCAGAGCCGGCAGCAGCGAATCTCATGCAGGACCAACCGGATCGTGTGGGCATGGCAGACTCCCCCGACTCGAACGACCAAGGCCCCGACGTTGATACATCCTTGAGGAGCTCGGACGAGCCCTTGGAAGCTGGTGCACAAAGCTCCATTCACGAACAAGCATCATCGGCGTATACGCCGAACAATATCAGTGCTTCAAAGACCCCTCCCACCATGTCGCTGAATACAAGTTTGGCACGAGATGCTAGGATGGACCCAAGTGACTCGGGATCTGTCTATTCAAACGACGAGTCAGCACCCAGCTCTCGCGAGCCCAAGTCTGAGGGCACTGATCTTAGTCGTGTCGAGGCAACTAGCTCATCTCTCGCCCCCGTGGATGAAATGGAGCCGGCTACCGCTGCGCCTGTGGAATCGAACCGAAGCTGTGATGGCGATCTCGACAAGCCCGACGATGCAACACGATCGTCTGAACCGGCACCATTGGCAGAGGCGCCGGCGTCTGTCGAGGAGCAGTCCCACGCGGGACTTGAGGATGCGTCTGGCCCCAACGAGGCAGGGCGTTTGTCGTCAGGGCAGGCGCCAGGTCGGCGAATTGTGACGGCCATGCCTCCCATCGAGCCTAGACCCATGAACGCCAAGGCCTCAGCAGCGGCGCGTGCCGTATCGCAGCCTGCCAAGCCCCCTGGTCATCGCCGCACATTAAGTGACATTCTCCGAGAGGCGGATGAGATTATACAAGGATCAAAGCAAATAATTATGTAGAATCGGACTCGCGCGCTGCGCGAACATCGTACAAGTGGTCGCTACCCATCAGCCCTTGTCCGCTGGTGCTTGTCTTGCGTTCCGGCAAAACGTGGTATAGTGGCGGAGGTGGGCCCATGGGCTTTTCACTGTCAGGCGGAGGCATCGTCGGCTTGCGCAATTCAATGTGCGCAGGCGTCTCGAGGCCTGCCATGACCGTTTGAATGCCCGAGGGCGTCGCCAGGCCGGACGCAGCCTCCGTTTCCACAACCGTAGGCTCGTCTTCTTCTTCGTCCATGGCCTCTTCGTCCTCCTCTTCTTCGTCCTCTTCGTCCTCCTCTTCTTCGCTCTCTTCCTCCATATCTTCCTCTTCAGGCGGCAGCTCGCCCCAGTAGCCACGCTGCGGTGGGTCTTGCATAAAGGTTTGGTCGCTGCCTGTCTTGGCCTGGCCATAGACGTCGCCATAGATGGGGTTGCCATGGTCATCCAGCGGGGGTCTTCCCCAACCACCTGGGTGGAAGCCCCATTGGGCGCCTTCCGGGATAGGGGCATTCAAGCCAGGGATGCGCATGTGGGGGTAGCTGGGCGGAGGCCCATGGCGCTGCATAGCAATGAGCCAGGGGAGAGGCGCGAGCGGTGGAATGGACAGCGCATCACGCAGGGCATCGGATAGATCACCAGGGCGGCGGTGTCGTGCCCGGGACCCGCCATCCTTGCCCTCAAAGAACGTCTCACCGAATTGGGTCATCGGCGGCTTGGTCTGGAAGCGGAAGAACGCGTCGTGGAGCCGCTGGTAGTCGATGTCCATACGGCCCAACTTGGGCTGCACCCGCTCACGCGTCTTGGCCTTGAGGGTTTTGTTGGCATCCGCATCCTGCACGGCGCTACGCAGCGTTGCAATGCCCGTCTCCGCAATGTAAGAGGGAAGCTCGTACGGCGGCTTTTCCATACCACGTCGGTGCGCCAAGTATTCTCGCTTCTGTGTCCAATGGGTAGGAACAGGCACGGTGTTGCGGTAACTTTTCAGGTGGATCAGGAGGCGGGGATCGGGCGAGGCCACATCCGCCCACTCCACGACTTCGGGGCGACGTACAAGCTTCTTCAGCTCGGCCACAGACATGCGCTGAAGCTCGCGCAACTTGCGTCGCGACATGGTGGACTTGGGCAGCCGCGCCTCTTCGTCGTCCGAGTACATGTCGTCTGCATACAGCACTTCACCCTTTTGGTTTGCAGACTCTTCCTGCTGGGGCTGGAAGCGCTCTAACACAGCAGAAAAGTTGGCGGCCATGGCTGGATCGAGCTCGGGTAGTGGTGCTGCCACAGGCTCCGGGGCAGGCTCGATATACGACGGGACTTGCTCCAAGTCCTCCTCGCGGGCTGCCGTATGAGATGGCGGTGCCGAGGGAGCTGGGGCAGCAACATCCTCTTTGCCCTGCTCACGCTGCTGCTTCTTTTTGGCGCGGCGCTTAGCATTCTTAGAGAGCGCAGGTGTGTGCGCAGCGGCGGGCGGCGCAGCAGCCATGGTGCGCTACACGACTGGCAGGGGCCGAGGCGATCGTGTGGTGGACGTTCGGCCGAGCTGCGGAAGAGGGGCGGCAAATTGCAATTCTTCTGCGTCGTCTTTTCCATCCGACCGGCGAAGGGCTGCTACATCATGCCGCCAGTCGTGAAGCCGGAAGCGGTGTTGAAGCGCTCCGAGGAGCTGATCAATGTGGGGCAGGCCTCGGCGGCGCTTCAAGCGCTGCATGAGTTTACCTTCTCCCGGCGGTTCAAGCAGGGCCCGGCTGCCTCGCTGGAGCCGCTGATGCAGCGCTTCATGGAGCTGTGTGTGGACCAGCGTCGTGGACGCGCGGCGAAAGAGGCGTTGCTGCAGTTTAAGAATGCGTTCCAGAACACGGATCCTCAGTCGATTCGCGACGTGATTCACCATTTTGTCAAGCACGCGGACGCGAAGGTGGCCGAGGCCCGCAGCCGTGCCGATGCCGCGGCGGAGGAGTTGGACGTTGACGACTTGGAGGAGAGCGAGACGCCCGAGAGTATTCTGCTGGGCAGTGTTTCGCAGGACCAGGAGCGTGACCGCACAGACCGTACGCTCGTGACACCCTGGCTCAAGTTCCTGTGGGAGGCCTACCGTACGGCTTTGGATATCCTGAAGAACAACACGCGCCTGGAGATGGCTTACCAGCAGATTGCCGATCAAGCGCTGCACTTTTGTCTGCAGCACCAGCGCAAGACCGAGTTCCGCCGCCTGTGTGAGGTTCTTCGCCAGCACTTGCAGAGCGTCGCGCGCTCGACGCACCACACCAACGCGATTGACTTTAGCGATGCCGATACGCTGCAGCGCCACCTGGACACACGCTTTACGCAGCTGAACAGCGCTGTGGAGCTTGAGCTGTGGCAGGAGGCGTTCCGCAGTGTCGAGGATGTGCACAACCTGCTTACGCTGGCGAAGCGGGCGCCCAAGCCTGCCATGATGGCGAACTACTACGAAAAGCTGACGCGCATCTTTATTGTGAGCGAGAACCACTTGTTCCATGCTGCGGCGTGGAACCGCTACTACGCGCTGATGCGTCTGCAAGCGCACACCGAGGAGGAGAGTGCCCGCATGGCTTCCTTTGTCCTGCTTAGTGCGCTGGCGGTGCCGGTGATTGCCTCTACGGCGCCGGGCACTGGCAACGTGGCCAAAGGGCGCCCCGACTTTTTGCAGGCCGACTCGGAGACGCGGCAGCGCACAGGACGTTTGAACTCGCTGCTGGGTCTGAACAAGACGCCGACGCGTGCAGGCCTTCTGCGTGAGGCACTGAACCGCAACGTGCTGCGTCGCGTGCGCCCCGAGCTGCGGGAGCTGTACAACATGCTGGAGGTGCAGTTCCACCCATTGTCGATTTGCGAAAAGATTGAGCCGATTCTGGGCCAGATTGCGCAAGACCCCGACATGGCCAAGTATGTCAAGCCGCTGCACTCGGTGGTGCTCACGCGTCTTGTGCAGCAGCTGAGCCAGGTGTACGACTCGGTCAAGCTCGAGCAGGTCATGCAGCTTGTCTCGGCGTTCAAGGCGCCGTACTCGTACACCAGTGCAGACATGGAAAAGTTCTGCCTGAATGCCTGCAAGCGTGGCCATGTGAACCTGCGCATCGACCATGTGTCGCGTGCGATCACGTTCCAGGACGATGTGTTTGCGGCGGATCTTCACCCGGCGCTTGTCAGTGTGAGCGAAACGGACACGGTGCGACTGCAGGCGAAGCCCTCGGAGCTTGTGCGCACGCAGCTGGCAAGCCTCGCCGAAAGCCTGGACAAGTCGCTGCGCGTGCTGGACCAGGGTGTGTTGGAGCAGGCGCAGGCGGCGCGTGTAAGCGCCATGCAGCGTGCTATGGCGGCCGCGGCCGAGGAACACCGTGCGACGGTGGAGCGCAAGGCGACGATCGAGCGCCGTCGCGAACTGCTTCGCGAGATGACGCGCCGCAAGGAAGAAGAGGAGGCGGCTGCCAAGGCGGAACGCCTGCGCCAGCAAGCCGAGGCAGAGCAGCGCCGCTTTGTCGAGGAGGCGCGTCGCCGCGAGCTCGAGCATGTGCGCAAGGAGATGGAGGCGGCCAAGCTCGAAGAGGCGCGCAAGATGGCGCAGTCTCTCAAGGAGCGGGGTGGTCTCAAGCTCTCGGAGGAGGAGTTTGCCTCGATGGATACAGAAAAGCTGGTGCAGTTGCAGGTCGAGCAGATCGAGAAGGAGAAGAAGGACCTGAGCGAGCGGCTGCGCACGGTGCAGCGCCGCATGGACCACTTGGAGCGTGCGTACCGCCGCGAAGAGCGTCCACTGCTCGAGGCTGACTATGAGCGCCAGAAGACGGTCGACCGCGAGAACCATGTGCGTGCGCACGAGGCGCGTGTGGCAGCCGCGCGCGAGCGCCACGAAGTCGACATGGCGATGAAGGCGACGCTGGCGTCGATGATGCCCGACTACGAGTCGCTCAAGCGCAAGCTGCTCGAGAAGCGGCGCGCTGCTTACGAAGAGCGCAAGAAGCAGGCCGAGGTCCGTATCGAGCAAGAGAAGGAGCAGCGCCGTGCCGATGTGATTCGCGAGCGCGAGGAGGCCGAGCGCCGTGCCGCGGAAGAAGCCGCGCAGCGCGCGCAGCGCGAAAAGGAGGACGCAGCGCGCCTCGAGCGCCAGCGTGCCGAGGAAGTGCGCCAGGCCCAGCTCGAAGCGCAAAAGCGCGCCGAAATCGAGGAGCGCCAAGCCTCGCTGCGCCGCCAGTCGGACATGCAGGCGGCCCAGGAGGCCCGCGCGCACGAGCGGCTCGAAGCGTCACGCCAGGAGGCGGCCTCCCGCGCCGAGTCTGTCGACACGTGGCGTCGCGGCCCGCCGGCGGCGTCCAGCGGTGCGGCCGACCCCATGTTTGCCAACCGGCGCTACCGCCCTGGCGATTTGTCGCGCAGCCGTGGCACGCAGGGCGGTGGTATGATGCCGCCCTCGGCGCCTCGCGCCCCCATGTCGAGTGCGCCCCCGCCCAGTGCGCGCCCCGAGGGCGGCAGTGGGCGGTACGTCCCTGGTGCGTTTTCGCGTATGCGCCAGGGCCAGAGTGGGGCAGGCAGCGCCCCCCCGCCTGCCAACCAGACCGACCGCGACGGTTTCACGACAGTAAAGCCCCGCACAGGCGTGTACCGTCCTCCAGGTGCTCGCTCGTAGATACGTAGGCGCCCCATACCGACATGCGCTTTTGGCAGAGGACCGGCGGTTTGTCGCTGCTTGATGCTCATGTGGGCAGCCTCCATGACCATGCCCAATACATCCGTGCGTCGTGATGCGCCGACGGACAGCCACGGGTCGTTCCCAGGTGGAGGTACACGCACGCGGCGCCGGTGCCTACGATGATCGGCCCCCAGGCACGCGAAGGTGCGTCTCGATGGGCCCATGCGTGGGCCATCACGAGGGAGGTAGGTAATTTGTGCTTATGCCCAGACGGTGCCCATGCTGCTCTTTGCCCTACTGGGCCTCTTCCTCTCGGGCTTGGAGCTCGACCGGGTGTCGGTACGTTCGGCCTACTCACGCAGACATGGTCGGCCTTTGTCAAAGTCGACAAGTTTTTGATCCTGGTGCCGATTTTGTTCAATCTCAAGGGAAATTTGGAAATGAATTTATCGATGCGAATGACCACGGCCGTACGTATAAGCAGCGCTTTAACAGCAGGCCAATATAGGGGAACTTGACAACTACCGCACGCGCCGTGCGCTGGTGACAGGCAACATGGCGCTGCTCCAGGTCCAGTCGCTGATTGTCTCGTGTGCAGCGGGCATCTTGTCGTTTGTGCTGGGTCACCACGACCGCAGTGAGCCGAGTGCCATGGCACGCCGTGGCCCTGTGCATTCCACCAAACCCACGATGGACAAGGCACTTCGCCTGCGCGATGGGTACTTTGAGTTCGCACTAGTGCTGGCGGTCGCACAGTTCACAGCCGCCTTCTCCTCGGCCATTCAGGGCGCCGTGGTGTGTGCCGCCACAATATGGGCCAGGTACTTCGGCATGGACCCGGACAATATGGTCGTGCCCCTCGCGGGATCGCTTGGGGATCTCGTCACCATGACGTGCCTCGGCCTGTTTGGCTCAGCGCTCGTGTATTTCGAGGGCACAGGGCTGGCTACCGTTCTGTTTGTCGTGCTCATTCTGGCGTCCTTGGTCTTTGCGGTGGTGACAGCACGCAATGCCTACGTGCATGAGCTGCTAAGCTCTGGATGGTTTGCTCTGTTTGCGGCCGCGGCCGTCAGCTCGCTCGCCGGGCTCGTGCTGGAGAAGAATGCGGGGCGATACCATGGATACCCCCTGCTCGCGCCGGTCGTCGCGGGCGTCCCCGGCATTGCAGCGGCTGTGCATGCTTCCAGACTCACGTCGGCTTTGCATTCCAAACGCTTTCTAGCGCGTACGCGCCCTTCGCGCGGTGCTGGCTATGTGCCGGTGGACGCTCAAGCGGCCCCTGCCGAGGACATGGCGGCTGCATCGGCGCCGAGGATGAGCTGGATGCAGCAGCTACGAGAGTCACTGCAGCCGCAGGTGCCGGATTGGGACGCGCCCATCGTGCTCATATTCCATGCGGTGGCTGTCCAGGCGCTCTTTTTCCTGGCTCTGCATGTCACTGGCACGCTGGTCTTTTCTTGGACGTTTGCCGTGGCCCTGTTGGTCGTTTGCACGCTTCTGGCGGCCGGGGGCCTGGCACTGGCGCATATCCTCTGCCTCTTTTTGTGGTACTGGGACTATGATCCAGACACCACATGTCTGCCTTTTACCACGTCACTCGTGGACGCCATGGCGCAGGTTTGCTTGCTATGCGCCTTTTCTATCACTTGAGCCCATTCTCAGCTGCAAACGCCTCGACGGCGGCCCGAGGATCGTCGGGGAATCGGATAAAAAGACCCTGGAGTTCGGCCATGCTCACACCGCCGCGCGCCGCGCGCCGCGTCACAGCGGGCTGGGTACCAGGCTCGTGGCCCCGCTCATCTAGGCCCAAGGCCTGACGACGACGGGCGGTGGCGCTGCGTACATGCACCGCAAGCTCCTGCGCCAAAGCCTGTAGATCATCCATCGTTTGTTGCAACGCTTGTTGGTAGTACGGCGCATCGTAGTCGGGTGGCTGCGGCGCTTGCGCAAACTCTGCGGGATCCACGCCATGCGCTCGCCGCGCCTCGTACACGCGCTGCTCCACGAGATCGGTGTGGTAAAAGCGGACGAGCAGCTCCTTCACTTGGCGGTCCTCGGCATCCCCCAATTCGCATATCACATCAACGCGGCCGGGGCGAATCAGCGCAGGGTCGAGTCGCTCCAAATGGTTCGTCGTCATGAAAATGATGCGCGACTCGCCGGACGCGACTCCATCCAGGGCATTGAGCAGACCGGAAAATGTCACATTCGGTTGGTAGCCATCAGCGTGTCGCTCCGGGGCATGGGTATGGCGGCCCAAAAAGGCAGCGTCAACGTCTTCCAGGAGCATAATGCTGCGCTCCGGTGCATTCGATAGGAGGTGGGTAAGCTTGTCATCGGTCATACCGCGCTCGGCCAGATTCAATAGGCAGATATTGAAACCCAAATGGCCAGCCAGGGCAGTGATGAAGGACGTCTTGCCAGACCCTGGCGCACCGTGCAGCAAATAACCGCGGCGATAGGGGATACCGCGCTTTGCGTACCAGGCACTGCGCGACAAGAAGCGGGTCACATCGTTCACAATGTCTTCTTTGCGATCACTGGGAAGAACGACACTGCCAAGCTCACGCACGCGGCGAGGGTGCCCAAAAGGACGCCATTCAGCGCCCCAACTCGTGAACACAATCGTCTTGCCCTGCGTGGAAGACAGGGCCAGCTGCCGTGCCTCCTGGAGGAGCTGGGGGAACAGATGCTGGTACGCTGCCAACGTCGTCAACGTCACAGTTTCCCATGGCGCGCCCGTAGTGAGATCCACCATTTTGCCATTGCGTTCGCGCTGCAAGCGCATCCATACACCCCGGTAGCGGAACCAATGTGTACCAGGCCCTGGTACCAACGAAAAGGTCGCTTGACCGCGCTCCCCAGAGCCAGGCATCTGGTTACTTGTTTGGCCCTCATCGTATTGAGTGTCCACGGCCAATTCACGCGATATAATGCGCACAGGCGCGACCGTCTCTCCTGAGGCCGCACGCAGCGGATCGTTCACACGGGCATCCGTGGGCGCCTTGGGAGCTTTGAGTCCCAAAAACTCCCCCAGGCTCTCGCGGGGAAGTTGGCCATGATGCGCTTTGCGACGAAGAGCTTGAGCGGCCGCTTGTGCACCCATCCAATGCAGGAACCACGGATGCGCACGGTCTTTGGACGGAATTTCCATTGAAACAAGCAGGCGACGCTGTGCTGTGGATGCTCCCCAACGGAGCGCCGTACGTGCATACGCCAATGCACCACCCATGATCATCAGGCCAAAACCCGCGGAAAAGTAGGGATTGCCTTGCATGGCCGAGCTTAAAAAGCCATTAGACGCAGATGGCGATGGCGTGCTCAGATCAGTCAAAGCATGCTTCTCATGCGCCGACGGCATGGCCTCGCTCGTTGCCGACATGCGAAGAACCAGCGAAGCAGGTCCACCGCGCGCACGGTGAGCCTGGCAGGCGCCACCTCCACGATACGAGGCATGACATCACGTGAAGTCTATGAAGGGTCGTTACTCGGCGGCGTCACGTCGGGGTCCGACAATCGGCTGTCCACCGACAAGCGCTGCATGATTTGCGTCCATGTATCCATATCTGCAGGTGGGTGCAATGGTAATTGAGATAGGTCGTACGAAGGATTGGCTTCGAAAGGATTGTCGTCATCATGGTGGAAGGACAGACGACGGCGCGGCAAGTGAAGAGAGTGAGGCGATAATTGCACATCGCTCGCACTGGCCGAGTCGCCGTCCTCACTGCCATAGTGGGAGCGTACATTTTCAGGTGTGTGTAACATATGTGGGGTATTGCTTTCACCCAACGTGCCCAGATTGGTATTGATGTGGATCTTGGGGCGAGAGGGCCCGGCCACCTCAGACAGCGGGCGCTCAATATGAATGGCCGGCAGGTTGGAGCCATCGGCCAACATGTGGATGTGTGCACCTTCACGACGCATGGCCAGGAACTGTCGGCGCATATAGACACCACGAAGCAGACCGCGCACACGCTCCAAATTGATTTGTGCATCGATCTTGTCCATCAGTGCACGACGCTCGATAAACTCAGAGACTTCGAGGTTCACCGGAGAACCGCACATCTTGTGATAGGCAAGGACGAATAGCATGGAGGAAAAGGAGATGCCTTTGCCTTTGTCTGCCAACAGTGCCTCGTGATACATCCGGTTCAAACGCCGTCGGCGCATAGCCAATTCAGCCTTGTCTGCACCTTCCAGCGCCACGTCCAGTTTTTGCAAATCAATACCACTTTCAATACGCGGTCGATCATCATGGAAGTCCATCTCGGCAGGCAAAAAGGAAGGTGCACCATGGGAGTGCGGACTGTTTGTGCCCACATCCAGAAATGAGCCATTGTCCATCGTGGGTGAGTGACGAGAGCGAGGAGAATGGGGCGAGGCAGGGTTAGGAGATGTCGAACGAGATGAACGTGAAGAGTGCGAGCGCGGCGACCGAGAGTGTGGCGAACGCGTACTGGGAGAGCGCGGCGATCGCAAGTGGAACAAGTGCCGGCGCGAAGAGGGTGAGGATGCTTCGTCGTCGTCGTCTGCCTTGCTTTGTGCTAGCAGTGCGTTAATCCGCATGGACGGGGGATACAGTCCAACCTCAAACATGCCCGAGAGTCGCGCAAGAAAAGGAATGACTTGCTCCCGGGATATATACCCTTTGCCCATCGGGTCAAAATGACTCCATACGTCCTTGTAGATACGCATTTGCTCACGCGACAAGGCCGTGCTCCCTTGCAGGTGGTATACATACGAGAAATTCTCGACGACAGTACCGGTGAACATGTTGAGGAAAATGAACATGGAAATGATGTTCCACGAGATAAAAAGAAAATAGGCCCAAGGAACGCTCCCGCAATCTGTCGACAAATAGTTGTTCGACGGTGTGCAGCGAGGCGACTGGACACCATAGTCATGCATATACGCATTCCATCCTTCTCCGGTGGATGTCATGGAAAGAAATACAAGCGTACCCCATAAAGTACTGAGGTTCTTGGCATGTGTTTCATTGTTGCCCCACTTGGTCAGTCCAAACACCTCGACAAGCATGATGCCCCATACAAGGAACATGGTGAACCACAGCAGAAACAGCGCTAGGATCGCAGGCACAGAGCCGATACCAGTTTTGAAGAGCAAGTTGAGCGCATCACTGCGCTGGACCAGCTTTAAAGTGACACATGTCAAGAAAATTTTCTGCAATTGCGCATGGACCTGCGAAGAATCCGGGAAAATGGAACGTGAAACACTTGTAGAAAATACACCTGCCATGACAATCACATCATACAAGTTCCAATAGCTGCGACGGAAGCTGGTGAAACCGAGTCCAATGAACCGCACGACAATGTCAAAAAGAAACACGATGGACAAGGCGGAATAAGCAATAGAACGACCACGATCGGCAGCCGTGCTATCATCGTTCGTCTGCGACATGAGCATGATGAGAACGACGCAATAAAGCAGAGTAATAAGTCGCATCCACCACCCGCGCTTGCGTGTTGATGCCTCGAAGCACCAGCGTACAAAAGGTTGAGAGGGTGCTGCCTTAGGACGCTTGGATGCACTTTGCCGCTGCAATTGCCGCTTCAAATCAAGCCATTGTCGCTGTTCCGTCGTGAGATAAGCAGCACCAGAATAGCGTTGGAAGTTTTCAATGATCACCGACACAAACAGCGTCAAAACACTCACCGCGCCAATCAAGTTGTACACCAAGAAAAAGATGGCGTTGTGCTGCGATGCATCAGCCTTGGGCTGCCTATCACGGCCCGTGATACTCATTGCTCGCGTCATGACATCGATCCAACCTTCCAGCGAAACAATCTCAAAGAGAATAAGCAATGCACTCTTAAAATCATCAAATGAGTAGGTACTGCCTTCGGAGGGATTGTGCCATGATCGCGGTGCAAGGAAGGACCAGTAGAGTGGCGTAGAGGCATATTCACCGTGGCAGTCCAACTTGGTTTGAATATGGTCCCCATTATCGTTGCAGCCGTAGAGAAGACCAGCGAAAAGGTTTTGACCCCAAACAGCATAGGGGATAATGTAGAGAAGGGCCAACATGGATGCATCTAGGATATGCCCGGCTCCGGCAATCATGACCGCATGGAACGTGTCACGCATCAGCGATGATAAGTTGATCAAGCGAAGGGCCCGGAACGCTTTCAGTGCACGTGTAAAATGCGACACACCGCCAGGCACCGCAATCTCACTGATCACATTGATCAGTAGCGATATCAGCACGAACATATCCAGCAGATTCCACATGTTCAGCAAATAGGCATTGGGCGTAAATGCAAATCCATCCGCAATGGTCTTTACAAAGAATTCCACAATGAAAATGGCAGAAACACTCATTTCGATCAGTGAGTACCACGAGTACACCTGCGTTCGGTGCTCCATGTAAAACTTCTTGCGGTATTCAGGTGTGGCAATCCCGGCTAGAACAAGCGATGTAACAATCGAGGCAAAAACCACAGATTGAAATGCATAGTTACGCCACTTGTTCACAGGTCGACCAAAAACTCGCTCACCATGGGACGTTTGGCAAAGGCTTTGGCAAAAGCGACGCACTGGGTTCCGGTTCGAAAAAACGAACCAGCTTCGGTCGTACGAAGGATGTTCTGCCATCAAACGTGCTAGTTTTACACGCGGATTCTGATTGGAATTGTTCATATAGTTGTCCAAGAATTCGTTCTCTTCTTCGTGGTTCGTTAAACCTAGGTCATTGCGCATAGTTCGCAGATAGTCTCGGCTCATGGAGCGAGAGTCATCTCGCCCACGCACCAATTCCTCAAATTCATCCATGGTACGCGATGGCCTGTCGCTTCCAGCTTCTTTCTGCAGAGCCTCTAGTCTAGCATGTTCACTAGGCTTATCGAGGCGCAATACGCGCTGAAGGGTACCAAATGCAAAGTCAGCTTGATCAGGGGTGACCAAATTCATGAACAGACTGCGTAGCGGTATTTCTTCCTTTGGTCTCGCTCGACTTGTATCAGCGAACTCGGCCGTATTTTCCACCACGGGGCCTTGGAATCGATGGGTGGCAGTGTTCCGCTCCAAGGGGACTCGAAATGGACTTAGCCATTGCATGAGGCGGTTCACGAAAGATTCACGCGGGGGTTCAGAGCGCCGCAGATAGTGTTCCATTTGTTGCTTGTATTTATCACCTTCCGCTACGCGGAAATTCTCGTTGATGACGGCAATGAACATTTGCAACAGAATAAAGTTGGCGAAGAAGAACCACCCGACAAGAAAAATCGCAGAGATGACACCCTGTTCGAATCGATTTGAGCTGGCCACCACATTGAACAGCGTATCGCTCCAATTTTCTGAAGAGAATATTTGGTACACGCCCAAAAAGCCATTGAATAGCTGCTTCCATGTAAACTCAAATGCATCACCGTCCTCGCTTTCAGAGCGGATATCCCCGCGCAACAATTGGATGCTTAAAAGCGCAGCTAGGAAGATGGCCATGACCAGGAATGCAATCATGTTAAACAAAGCCGACATGGAACCGACAACACGTAATAAGAGACTTTTCATGCGTGGAATGGCAGCGATGACACGATAAAACCGCAGCAGTTGGAAGAATGTAAGCCAAGGATACCAGCCAGAATTCTGTACGCCGGGAATTTGAATAATAGTGGTGATCACAGCAATCAACAAATCCAATGCATTTCGCTTGCGGTCAAAGAAGGACCAAAAACCAGCATCCATCATGTCAAATACGAAACGAATGATGATTTCGACATCGAAAGCAACCACAAGGTATCTCTCGATTTGTTCACGCCATTCGCGCTGAGAGGGAAATTCATACGACGCTTGACTGCCCTGCACACCCACGCTGAGCACAATGAGGGCGAGCCAAAAGTATTGGGTATAGCGCCGCTTGTGGCGATACCATTCAACAACGTATCGTCGACGGCGCCGACGAGTGGGCTCTGTTTGAAGCTGGCGTCGTTTTTTCATACCCTCAGCGGCAAAGGCACTTTGATCCGTCTGTGCACTCAGGGATGCAAAAGAATGTGAAATAACCGCGACAAACAAATTGGCAAGCCAAAAGTTGAGTAGAATGATGCCGACAATGAAGAAAAGCACTGCCGTATAGTAGTCGGCATCCACCATATCATACATCGTGTTGGACCACCCGTTAAGGGATACAACCACTGCCACCTGTAGGAGTGAGTGAAAAATATCGTCAAAGCTTTGAACATTGTTGTAAGGATTGTATCTTTGTTCCATACACAATTGACCATAGGGACAGATATAGCCCTTGGGATCCATACTTGTGGGTTCAGTACCATGGTATTGGTAATGACCCACAACCTGGGACTGGTTGTTTGGGTCGATACTTCCGCCGCACAGCTGATTCAGTGTGTAATTTCGGCTGGGCTCATTGTTCAAATCACCGATCCATACGCAAGTTCGTAGATAAGATCCTTTGAAGCTTTGGATGCCAATGACAGCAAACAAGACCATGGCGAAAATCATGAACGATGCGACTCGCATCAGCAAAGGTGCTACTCGCTTGAGTGAACGCAAGATGGTCTCGGTACCTTCCCATAGTCCTAGTAATCGAGAGCAGCGAAGTACGCTCAATGCACGAAAAACATAAATATGATGGTCAGGGGTTGAACTTGTACGGGTCATTTGCAAACCCAAAGCGACCCAGTAGCATACGATGGCTAAGCAATCGACTCGATTCCAACTGTGTCTTAAATAGGCACGAGAGCAAAGTTGCTCGCTGTCGCCAGTTATGGTGTGTGACACATGGAGACAAACGGACACAAGCTGATAGAACATGCGCATGAACCAATGATGGTTTTCTTCCGTGGGTGCATTCGATCCTTGTGGCTGTTGTGCTTCGTCGCCTTTTGAAGCCAAACCCTCGGCAGGGTTGTACGATGCAAGCTTGGCCATCGCATGTTCTTGAACTTCCTTGTTATAGGGACGGAGGAAACAAAATACACTGTCCATGTAGTTGTTCCACATACCGACAAACACGTCCCGTGTGTTAGATTGCTCGTGCAACGGAACGCCACCAATTTCCTTATCCTGTTGGGCTGTTTCCTTAGGGGGATTGATGATCAAGCCTGAAACGATGATGCGCGCAAGCATGTCCAGTGTATACAGAGTGAATACGACAAGGAGTATGACGCCTTCTACCTTGTTAAGGTTGTCGAAATTTTGAGGATAAGAGCGTACATCGCGGCTTGATGTTACAATCAAGACAACTAAATTGATCAAAATTAGGAGCAGGATACATGGTTCGATCCACCAAGACTCCAGAATCTTCGCCAAAGTGACTCGAATAGGGTTATGAGGACCGAAGTAGGTGAGTGACTTGCCACGAAGCTTTTGGTATAAAAATCGTGTATCTCTGGTACCTGCTTCTCTTTGGCCATCCAGACCTTGCATAGGTAGCCATACACTAGAATTGAATCGAGATCGTCGCTTTTCCTCGCGCCGCTTCCGAGCACGCTCGAGTGTGGCGTGCGACTTGTCGCGTAGATTTTTAAACAAGTCACGTAAAGAAGATACACTGGCTTTCTCCTCAAGTCGATTCTCTTCATCTTGAGGAGGCTCCCAATCTTCCTGAATATCATTGTCCAGTCCACTCAAGGGCAAGTACGATCGCCAGTTTTGTTCGTCATTCGACCGCTGATTATTTTCGTCCAAAACGTCTGGAGAGAGATGGTACGCGTCGTACACCTCACCTAAAGCAACATCCAACGATTTTGTATCATCATCATAATGGATGGAGCTGGTGCTCATCCAGTCAGGAAGAGGGCCATCGATAACAGGAAACGTTGGGTCACGCTTCCCAAGGTCCGTTGGAGAGTTTACGTTAGAGAATGGCATCGACGCAAACCCGGACGGTTCACTTGAATCAGACGACTCATCGTAAAGTATATTATTGGAAACTTGCGTCAAATCGGCGCTTTGGGGCCGACTGGGAACAGGTGTTGTTATGCGTGAGGGCGACATGGGCTCACGCCGTTCCAATCCGGGTATATCTAGGTCGACCGGACGGGTCGCCCTAGGTGAACCAGTATCAGGCATTCTCCCGCAAGGATATTGCTTGTTCAATGAACAAGCCGCGGAGGGCGAAGCACCAGATCTGGGTGGCAAGTCGGCAGAGGTGAGGCAAAAATGCAGCGCGTCGGGTACCAATCAATGTGGACCATGTGGAGGTCAGGGGCGCCTGGCCCTGGCCTACAACTACGAGGGGAAGCGAGCTACAATTACGCGGCAGCAGCCAGAGCACCAGTAATATAATCATCCTTCTCTGCTGCACGGTATTCTACAAGTTAGTAGACATCACATACCGGACATGAGCTCCGCCACCGTCTCTCGGGCCTCGTCAAATTCTGACAGGTCGCTTGAAAACATGGCCTCCCGTTTGTACATGTCCAGGAAGGCATTGCGCTTTCGAAGACGGTCATATTGATCCGCCGTACGCTTGAACATGCTTGCGATGCCGGTGTGGTTAGCGAGCATTAAACCGCTTACACGATGAGAGCTGGCAACGTAAGGACTTCGTTTGGAAAGCGCCACCTGGATACTAGCCGGACCCCAAGGAACAAAGCTGGCCAGATGCCGCTCGCGAATCCGAAGAAGGCTCTTGTGCACATCACGCGGATCAACATCTCCCTGAATAATATTCAAAGCAGACATGTAGCAGCTTGTCTTGCTTGCCCCCGTGAAACTCACCATGCGGTTCTTGGGCTGCAGAAGGCGTCTCATCACATCCAGGACCGTAGTTTTCATAGTCGCTTTCCCCCGATCCACATTGTCGGACGTGAAGGGGGTATATGAGGTCATGAGAAAATGAGCGCGGGGAGATGGAATCAAGGAAGCCAAAATCCCACAGAGATCGTTGTTCATATAACCAGGGTACCGGAGTGTGGTCGTAGAGGCGCCCATGACTGTACTCACGAGCTGGTTTGTCTGGCTGTAGCTTGGATTCTGCAAGTGAAGCCGGTCACTTGCAATCCGGCTAAGCGCTGCATTGTCCAAAACAACGACACTGTCCGCATTATTGACGAGCCGCTTGAGAGTCAGGACCGAATTGTATGGCTGTACAACGACATCGGATGTCTCTTCTGAATTAGGAAATACACTGTAGGTTTGGATGAGCTTCTTCGGGAAAGCATCATTCAGTCGCTCAAGTAAGAAGGACCCGAGACCCGAGCCTGTCCCTCCCGCAATGGAATGTAGAAGAAAGAAGCCCTGGTGTTAGCAGTTTGAACGCACCTCCAAACTCTCGCTCCCATCCGCTTCGCGATCTACCATTTCAATGAGTTCATCGGCAGCTTTTTCTCCCGCAGCGTATCCCTGAGCCCAATTGTTACCGGCACCACCGCCTGTCTCGTTGCGGTACACGTTTTCTGGATTGTACAATCCTTTGTAGGGTCCGCTCATGATGCTGTTGATAACCTTGATAGTTAGCTACAATAGTAACTTACCCTTGGTTCAAGGTCAACAAGAATAGCCCTAGGAATGTAGTGTTCGTCGTCGGCTTGATAGAAGAACACGTCTTTGCGATCACCACCCTGTCCCTCTGTCGCGAACTCTTCTAGAGTTCCATCTTTGGAGATTCCATGCTCGCGACACAGATGTTCCCAAAATTGAGATCCAATTTGGTTCCCGCACTGCCCAGCCTGAAGCGTGATTAGCTCGCGCGGCATCTCCGTTGGCAAGTGCGCTGGGCGATCCGTCGCGCTGCCACAACGCGCTACGCGACCAGCTTATTATCACGTGATGTGCCATGTGCAGCCTCGGACGAAAAAAAAGCCGTTCAGCGGGCCCGCCAGGACTTTCGCTTTCGAACGGCTCACGTCCAACGAGCGTGCATTTGAAGCCTTACTTGCACATTTATATTTGAAATGGCATTTGCTGGTCGTGGTGGTCGTGGTGGAATGCCTGGTCGCGGCCGTGGTGGCCCCCCTGGCCGCGGCGGTCCTCCTGGCCGTGGTGGCATGCGTGGTGGTGCGCGTGGTGGTGGTCGCGGCGGCGCTCGTGGTGGCCGTGGCGGCGCTCGTGGCGGTCGCGGTGGTGGCCGCGGTGGTCGCGGTGGCGCCAAGGGTGGCCGTGGTGGCGCCAAGGGCGGCTCGAATGTCGTGGTCAAGCCCCACCGCCACGAGGGTGTCTTTGTGGCTGAGGGCAAGGAACATCTCCTGGTCACCAAGAACTTGGTGCCTGGTGAATCTGTGTACGGCGAGAAGCGCATTTCGGTGGAGACGCCGGGTGCCTCGTCAGAAGAGGAGGGTGCTACCACCGTGAAGACGGAGTACCGTGTGTGGAACCCCTTCCGCTCGAAGCTGGCGGCGGGTATCCTGGGTGGTCTGGACAACATTCACATCAAGCCGGGTGCCAAGGTGCTCTACCTCGGTGCTGCTAGCGGTACTAGTGTAAGCCATGTCGCCGATGTGGTCGGCCCCGAAGGCATTGTATACGCCGTGGAGTTCTCGCACCGGTCAGGCCGTGATTTGATTAACATGGCCAAGAAGCGGACGAATGTGATTCCCATTATTGAAGACGCGCGTCACCCTGCCAAGTATCGTATGCTTGTCGGATCAGTCGATGTTGTCTTCGCCGATGTGGCCCAGCCTGACCAGGCACGCATTGTGGCATACAACTCGGAGTACTTTCTGAAGAATGGAGGACATGCCGTTATCTCCATCAAGGCTAGCTGCATTGACTCTACAGCCCAGCCTGAGGCTGTGTTTGCTGAGGAAGTGAACAAGCTGAAAAAGAGCGTACGTATCGAGGTGTAAGGATCACTAACTTTGCAGTCTTTCCGCCCTCGCGAGCAACTCACTCTAGAGCCGTACGAGCGTGACCACGCCATGCTTGTCGCGCAATACCAGCGGGTATGTAAACTGACCACTAACTGAATAGCACAAGTAAAAGTAGAGATTTGTATCCATGTAATCTGAATGATCGGAACTATCTATGGTAGGCTGTCGAGGGTGCAGAGGCGGACAAATATGCCAATCCTGGCGTAAGCAAGGACCAAAAAAGCGACCCATACTGGAATCGAACCAGTGACCTTAGAGTTTTGTGGTCGTACAATCGACCAGTTTAACAGCTCCACGTGCTAACCACTGTACCAATGGGTCTTGCGTTACTGCGAGTGAGTCTGGATCAGGTATACAGCCATGTGGGAAAGGTGCAGGGGCAGGGCCACCTCCGTTCACGCCCTGTTTCATGTTAAAGAAGCCAAAGAATTGGTTATGATACTGAGTCTGCGGTAGGAACTATCTCGATACACATAAAAGCTGTGTTTTTAGGGGGAATAAGCTTAAAACCATGTGGGAGGATGAACTGTTCCTCAAAGCGATCAAGCTGGGCTGCAAATCGCTTCATGCACTAGCCATTAGTTCAAGTATGCATACCCGTCGGTAGTTGGTTCCAAAAATGAGAGGCCACAGCTGAAATGTGAGGTTCGTCATGAGATTATCAAATAAGCCGTAATTGCGGTTCATAGCATGCTGAAGAGTTTCATTGAGTTCGTCCATCTGTATAGCAAATGTTTCTGGATGTATCTTTTTGTGAGCGCTGAGGTTGACATACGTATGGCAAGAGAACATCGGGAATAGATCGAGAAAAAAGACAGTCCTCACAACCATTGTAGATGCGGGCGATCCTGAATTGTTAGTGTGGCCAAAACAGGTTCTCGTACATTTTCCCGTTCGAACTGACATCGTCTTGAGATGTGTTTGCGGAGTATGAGAGGTCAAAGGTGCTAGCTGCCTTGGGCGTGCGAAGCGATGTTAATGCAATGGAGTTCGATGTTTTGTCATAAATAGATTCAGATGTAGTATCAAGGTCATGGCCAATATCTTCCATGAGTTTGGCCTCCAAAAGACTCGTTCCGCAGTGATGAACAGGGAGATTCTGCGCTCGTCAATTCCCCGTCGCGAACGTGTTAAATGGAGAAGCAACACGGGCGCTGACTAATGGAGCCCTCATTAAACACAGGTGCCAGATCAGTGCGTATCCTAGACCATGCCCGTGCTAGACGAGGCCGATACCCCCCCGGACACCCCAGACCAAAACGTGCAAGCAACAGAAGGGGGGCTTTCTGGTTCAGAGATGTCTCCAGAATGTGAAATGAAAACTTCGCACGTCATAATTGGAGTGGTGGTGGTTGATTTTGTACGTCTAGATGCAAGCTAACCCAAGAACCATTTAGTTGGCCCTCAAATCGAACAAAGCTATCCCAGAGATTTGCAAAAGAATGAGGAACTTAGCTCACAGCTGCCATTCATGGCCTTGCCGGATGGTAGTCATATGGTATGTCGCAAAATATTGACCCTAGTCCGGTGAGGACTATTGCTACTTTCATTTGCAATGCAAGTCCATTCAAAACAATACTATATTTGGGATTTCCTACAATCGGCAAATTATGTCTGACCAGCTGATCAATAAAGGCTCTCAGGTAACTCGCAGCATGGTGCAAAAGGCTGTCGTGATTCTGGCCACACAGCCTATATTCGGTCCGATGCGAGCCAAGCTAGGCATGGTAACCCAGGCCTACTTTGATCAACGTGACCTCAGCAATATGCAAATTCTAGAGGAGTTTTACGGAAACTTGGAAGTCAGCCTATCTTGCGCCATGGAAACACAAGCAGACAAAAGTGATTTCGAGACGAGCGACACCCTATACATGGGCACGTCTCTACGTGAATTGGTATACAAGTGGAGATTCAAGGTCCTTGTGCTGGTGAAGCTGCTGCTTCTTCAGAGACGAGTAGGTTCCCATTTCCTAACACAAAGATCATGTTTTTCGGGTACCCTGTGGAACAGCTCTGCACCCTGCAGTACAACTTGGTGTCTCTGATACCTGCTTTGTTGCCCAGCCTCCAAGATGCAGCTGTGCCTGGATTGAACACAAGCTCAGAGGGTAGAACAATGGCTGATTCCTTGAAAATGTCTGATCGACAAAGTCTACTTGGATACATGGGTTTGCCTTTGCCGCTGTTCGGCAAAGATGCCTTCTTCCAGCCGTACTGCCCTCTGCAGCAGTTGGATATGTTGAGTTGTCCTTCCTGGCTAATTGGTACTACAAACCGCATTTTCAAACACCAGCGTTCCAATTGCCCTGATGTGATTGTCGATGTAAGTGGAAACCAGCTAACGATAGCTTGAAACGACACAGCTTCAGGTGCAGGAGCCATTCTTAAACAACCTTTGTGCCCTTACGCCTGCGGACCGGAGGTGGATGGATGGTGTCATACATGTGGTCCAGGACACCTGGAACAATGCTGATCCAGGGCAACCGGATCAGATGCAGTATGAAGGCAGTGATGATTATATTCGTGCACGATTTGAAGAGTATATCTTCGGAGTTCTCTCCGCAGCCAAGTATTTGCACTTGCATCCGAATGGCCCTGATCTTGCTGCGGTTCAATCTTTCGGAGCAGAGTTTCTGGACGCATTTCGCCGAACCCCCGTATTTAACGAGTGGCATTCCTATACCGATGACACACTTTGTGACCTAATCTCACACCAGCACCCCTTCACCGGGAAAACAACAGCTATGTCGGATGTAGCTCTTCGTTTACAAGCAGGGCTGCACGATTTACACCTGGATGAGAACTGGGCACCGACAAAAGAAGCTTTCACTGCTGCTCTTCAAGCAGGGAGCTCCAGTTTGTCGAAGGTAACAAACGCCTGGCGTCAGGATTTGGGACGCCTCGCTTCGTCCAGTGTCTGGTCGTCGTCGCCGCGCGGAAGCTCAGACGAAGCGAGGGAGGCAGGGGTTGATGCATCCACGACACGGCAGGGGATGAATGCCCGATCTGCTTTAGAAGTCACGCGGGCTCAAGGCACGGCCGCCTTCCACCAAATTGGGTCCTTTTTGTCATCCAAGCAACGGGCTTGGTCCCATGCGTTCCGAAGTCGCTCGGCAGAACATCAAAAACCATAGCCTAGGTAGACTACTTATACCCTTCTACATGATCACCCCGACTAGTTACTAGCGGTTTTGCGATTCAGCCTCTTTCTTGTTAGGGCCACTGTCACATACCTCGTCGTGTGGCATCTTCCAAAAGCTGGGTATCGACCGCTTCCGCGGGAATGTGCACACAACGCACGACCGAACCACGAATAAAAGTGGACTTGACGGCCATCTGGAATGGTTACAACCATGATCACTTACCATGTGAGGGTAACGGGCCTCATCCAGCACCTTGATGTCGTCCAGCTTAAAGTTCAAGAACTGGTCGACACTCTTCAGCGTGCCCTGAATGGCAAGGTCATTTTTCAGCTCGACCGTAACTGTTTGACCCGTAAGGGTCTTAAAAGCTGAAAACATCAACTACACGGTTAGCTAGGATACGGTACCATGATGGGATGGGATGAGGTTCGGTGGAGTGGAGGCGGACGACCCTGGCACTGCGAAGACTCGATGAGTAAAACTCCGACCACGATGGACTCGGTCACTGCGAGCCTGGACAAGGCTTCGATCTCGAATGAGCAAGCTACCGTTCAGACCCAGGAACAGAAGGTGACTCCGTGGGATGTCGAGGGAGGCTATGTGGACGGAAAGCAGGTCTCTATTGACTACGACAAGCTCATTAAAGAATTTGGCACGAAGCCCATCGATGCTGCGTTGCTGGAGCGTTTTGAACGTGTGACAGGTCGTCGCCCCCATCCGCTCCTGCGACGTGGGAGCTTTTTCAGTCACCGTGAACTGGACCTGATTCTCACTCGCTACGAGCAGCGCAAGCCCTTTTATCTGTACACAGGGCGAGGTCCCAGTTCGGCATCCATGCACTTGGGCCACCTAATTCCTTTCCTATTCACGCAGTGGCTGCAGGACGTCTTTGATGTGCCTCTGGTTATTCAGCTCACTGACGATGAGAAGTTCTTGTTCAAGAATGATTTGAAGATCGAGCAGGTGCAGAAGTTTGCCTTCGAGAATGCCAAGGACATTATTGCTTGTGGTTTCAAGCCAGAGAAGACCTTCATTTTCTCAAACTTGAACTACCTTGGAGGTGCTTTTTACCACAATGTGGTGCGTATCTCTCGCTACATCACTGTGAACCAATCCAAGGGTACCTTCGGATTCAATGATAGTGACAGCGTCGGAAAGCTGCATTTCGTGTCTATTCAGGCCGCCCCTTCGTTCAGCAACTCGTTCCCTCACATCTTTGGCAATCGTTCGGACATTCCTTGTCTCATTCCATGCGCGATTGACCAGGACCCATACTTCCGCCAAACGCGTGATGTGGCAGTCCGTCTGAAGTACCCGAAGCCGAGCCTGATTCATTCCAAGTTCTTCCCGGCTCTCCAGGGTGCCCAAACCAAGATGAGTGCATCAAATGAGAACTCGAGCATTTTCATGCATGACACTCCGAACCAGATCAAGAACAAGATCAACAAGCACGCCTTCTCTGGTGGTCAGGAGACACTCGAAGAGCAGCGTCGCCTCGGTGGAAATCCTGATGTGGATGTGAGCTTCCAGTATCTGACTTTCTTTGTCGAGGATGACGAAGAGATCCGGCAGCTGGCGGAAAGCTACCGATCGGGTCAACTGCTCACGGGTGAGCTCAAGAAGCGCTGCATCCAGGAACTCCAACGCGTTGTGAGCGAGTTCCAGGAGCGCAAGTCCAAGGTTACGGACGACGTTGTCCACTACTTTATGGATGCCACTCGTAAGATAGACTGCACGCCGCCTGAGCCCCGCGGCGTTTCGGCCCCGGCCTCCTAGTCATGCCAAGGCGACATACTATCACGTGACCTAAATGGCCCTTCGCCCCCCTCTCGTGGCGACGACATCCCTGCACGCGCGCTTCACGGTCGCACCTGGTTTGCAATGGCAGGCATGAGCGTGGCCCGTGTGTATGCGAATGCCAACGAGACTCGTGGTCGTGAGTGGTGGGACTACGATAATTTGGCGTTGCAATGGGGCACGCAGGATCACTTTGAGATCCTACAGAAAGTGGGACGTGGCAAGTACTCGGAAGTATTTGAGGGTGTCAATGTCGCGTCGGAAAACTACGACAAGTGTATCATTAAGGTGCTGAAGCCTGTGAAGAAAAAGAAGATCAAGCGTGAGATCAAAATCTTACAGAACCTGATGGGCGGTCCCAATGTGGTACAACTCATCGATGTGGTACGGGACCCTCAGTCCAAGACTCCTTCTATTATCACTGAATATGTGAACAATACGGACTTCAAGGTGCTTTATCCCACATTCACGGACTATGATGTGCGGTTCTACATCTTTGAGCTGCTCAAGGCGCTGGACTTTTGTCACTCCCGCGGCATCATGCATCGTGATGTCAAGCCCCACAATGTCATGATTGACCATAAAAAGCGCCAGCTGCGCCTAATCGACTGGGGTTTGGCCGAGTTCTACCACCCCTATACCGAGTACAACGTGCGCGTTGCGTCACGATACTTCAAGGGCCCAGAATTGTTGGTCGATTTTCAGGAATACGACTATTCC
Organism: Malassezia equina; assembly: GCA_029542865.1. Classification (NCBI taxonomy): domain Eukaryota; kingdom Fungi; phylum Basidiomycota; class Malasseziomycetes; order Malasseziales; family Malasseziaceae; genus Malassezia; species Malassezia equina. The sequence continues at coordinate 1,295,625 of CP119901.1, forward strand.
CTGGACATGTGGAGCCTGGGCTGTATGTTTGCTTCGATGATCTTCCGCAAGGAGCCCTTTTTCCATGGCCATGACAACTATGACCAGCTTGTTAAGATTTGCAAAGTATTGGGTACCGATGAACTTTTCGCGTATCTCGAGAAGTACAAGATCGAGCTGGACTCGCACTATGATGTCATACTTGGGCGCTATCCGCGCAAGCCGTGGCCGCGTTTCGTCACACCGGAGAACGAGCGCTTTATTTCCGACGAGGCACTGGACTTTTTGGACAAGCTTCTGCGTTATGATCACCAGGAACGCCTCACTGCGCAAGAGGCTCAACAGCACCCCTTCTTTGACCCTGTCCGACCATCCGCCCCCAACGTAACTAGCCTATAGCTATGGTACAAGAGATCGAGCTACTTGCTTGTGCTCCAGGTACGGCAGCGACGGTAGCGGTACTGGTGTCACACCATCCAACACCGCGTTCGTACACGGCCAGCCCGCCAAAGGTAGAGCTGCATGCCACAAGACCTGCCCGTGCGCATCTTGTTGGAAGAGCTGACCTGCATGGTGAGTGTGGTAGTACGTACGTGTTTCTGGCGGAAGTTGCATGAACGTGGCTCCTTTGTGGTGGGCCACATACACAGCGGCCGATGTAGGCAGGGAGCTTGGGGTACCGGCCGCCTGACTAGGAAGCATGCCTGCGGCCAAGGCTGCATCACGCAAGTGCACAACTTGCCCCCCCGTTATACCACCCAGCTGCAAGGCCAACGCCCCCAGCTCGACATGCGAAGCCGTCGGGTTCGCTGCGAGCGTGTCCTGCAGCTTTTGGTAGGCACTCGGGCTGATCCGACGAGCCACGTCTGATGCGACAGCATGGAAGGCAGCATACGCTCGAAGCCTGTCCGACTGTGAAGGGGCGGGCGATGGCATGACGGGGCGTGCAGCTGTAGATGCATCCGATGGGATAAAGTGTGGCGGCGCCGACTCGCATAGGAGAGGGGCTCCCTCGAACAAATCCGGTAGGTCTTCTGTCACTGGCTCTTCTTCTGCCTCATCCAAAAGTAGACCTCCTGGAACATCGTACCCCTGGGCCAGCAACGACACTTTTCGCGCTGGTGGCTCTGCTGGCTGTGTGAAGAGATCCATAGGGCTAAGGTGAGCAACAAAATACGTACGTCACTTTCTCGCGGATCGACGCAGGGACACAGCTTGCCCAGCTGTGGATAGGATGAAAGTTGTGCGTTGCCACGTCGTACTTGAACTCGACCATGTAGACAGGCGTATCTTTGTCCCAGTAAGCCGCTGCTGGCCGAGCACGCTGATACGTGGTGTGGAAAAGGACCAACACATCGCCTAGAATATCCTCCATGGCATGTTCTCCATACACACCCGTCTGCACCACCTCGTTGTCTGCGAAAAGACGAGACGAAGCGTGATGCGTCTGTTCAGGGCGGTAGTACCAACACGCCGTGAAAAATGTCCCAGGCTTATCCATGCGCTTATATAGGCGGAAGATCTGACCCACGATGGGCCGGCTCGCATCCACAGGATTCATAATATGGACCCAGTCGCCGACATGATACGTCCGTCCCTTGAAGGCGGCAGCGTCCATCAAAAGCATCTTGGGCTGCTTAAGCTGCTTGGGCGGCTCGTGTCCTGGGCCATAGGGCGACGAGGCGAATCTCTGCAGAGCCCTGGGCTTGGCTTTGGCATGTTGACCACTCACAAGATCAATGTCCGACACACGACCCTTGCTATGCCGAGTGCCCGACGCGTCCACGAATCGCCCGCGCGACGGCGTCAACTCGTTGTAGAGACGTTGCAATGTGGTCATCTCACCATACCCATCTGTCCCTAGACCATACCACTGGCATGCGTTGGAAAACAGCTGCAGCATATCTTGCTCAAACAGGGCAGGCAGAGCATACTCGCAATGCACGATACGGTGTGTAATGGCTTGAAGTGATGTAGGCCTTGCAATCTGCTCGTAGTACTCTGGGTTGTCCGCGCGGTCTGGGCATTCCTCAAGAGGATCGCTGAGAACACGCGTACCATCATCCTCCTCTTCTACCTTGGCAGTCACTGAGCGCAGTTCCACGTCCCGAATGAAATGCAGGATGTGGGCAAACATCGCATGCATCTGCTCCGTGTCTTTTGCGCGGCAGTGGACCCACCCATCGTCTGGCAACTCTGCATTCTTCGGCTCATGAAATACAGAAGAAGGTTGTGTCGCTTCACCACTGCCCACACACAGGCCTAGCCAGGTTGTCTCCGCCTCCGCTGGCTCGACCATATTGGCCACAGGAAACCGGTGTAGGGGCACGCGAGGCGCGTTTAGCCCGATCTCCCGATCTCTTCCAGCCCCTCGTCGAGCCAGCGGCCTGCTTTACGCGCTTGTCATGGCGCAGGGCCCGCACCACTACGCGGTGGGCGCCGCCCTGATCCTCCTCGTCGATGTGCTATGGACAAGTTCTAACTATTTGTCTAGTACCGTATTAACGCACGGCTACGACAAACCATTCGCCGTGACGTACTTGAGTACGGCGACGTTTATTGTATACCTGATTCCTTTTGCAGCCTTGTACTATACTCAATCATCTGGGCAAAGAGACGAGTCTCCTATGCCACGTTGGTGGGAGAGCTTGGGTTTTCGTCTTCCTCATATGAGGCCTGCGACGTACACTCATCCGCATTCACACAGTGCCCTGGAAAACTCCTTGCCTTCCGAGGAGCTTGCTTTGCCCAGGCCCAAGCGCCCATCTTCGATTGATGGCCGACGACCCAAAAGTGATTTGAGGCTCCCTATGGATCCTTGCGAGTCCCACCCGCGTATCCTTGATTTTACGATTCGCGGTCGCTCGCCGCAGCCTTCGGGAGAGAGGCGCCCCCTTCGCACCCCATCACGCGAATCGCTCACCAGCTATATTTCAGATGCGGACTGTGAGGATACTCACATGTCGGCGCATGTCATTTCAGCTTCGGAGCTGCCTCCTCTGTCGGTCACTGAGACATTCTACTTGTCCATGGAGTTCGCCGTGATTTGGTTCGCAGCTAACTGGTCATTCGTGGCGGGCCTTGCCTACACAAGTGTGGCCAGTGGCACTACGCTTGGGAGCACCAGCGGCTTTTTCACACTGCTCTTGGGCAGCCTTGTCGGTACCGACTCGTTTTCGCCCGGAAAGCTTGCTTCCGTCCTGCTTAGGTTCGTCGACGCCACGTACTTACAAGCAGCTTCTGTGGTGTGGCGCTCGTTACTTGGAGTGACCAAGACTCTGCCAACCCTTCCAATCCACTTTGGGGCGATACTTTGGCGCTCGTGTCCGCTTTGTGTACGTTTTTTTTTCTCTCACATCTAGGCTATGCCGGCTATGTGACACTGCTCAAGGTGCGAATCGGATCGGAAGACCGCATCTCCATGCCTCTTTTCCTGGGCTTTGTCGGCGCCTTTAATCTCCTGGCGTTTTGGCCTATGGGTCTCGTGCTGCATGTCTTGGGTGTGGAGCCTTTGGGGCTGCCGCAAGACTCGTTGATGCTGTGGGGCCTGGTCACAAACATGCTTGTGACGGTTATCGCGTATGTACTTCCTCATTGACACCAGCGACTTTGCCTATCTACTAGCCATGCTCAAATCATCACCTCTTCTGACAACGGTCGGGCTTTCTCTTACGATACCCATGGCTTTTCTTGGCGATCTGCTCCAAGATCCCCGAGGTACAACCATGTCCAAGGGCATCGGCAGCATTTTGGTCTTGGTACGTCCCACATCCTGACTGGGCAGTTCAGCTTTGGTGCTATCGCATGGGAAGAAAATCGATGAAAGCATTTGTCACTATACAAGGGTATATATCCAAAAAAGGCCATGGGTTTATGGACGAGCAGATGTACATGCTTCCACGCACGCACGCGCATGTTCCTGGCGGTATACAAACCGAACATAGTTCATGAGAAAACGGACCTGTTCGGCAGTTTCGATGGCTCGAACACTTCGTCGGTTCCGAATGATTTCAACCAGTTTCAGCACTGTGCTCAAAACTCGAGACTCTTCGCTGCCAGGTACCGAAGACGGATCATCGAGCGCGACCAAGTTCATTTTGAACATCCATCCACAGGCGACCATACCAGCTCGTCCCACACCTCCTCGGCAATGAACAAGGATGGAGGCACCTCGCAGTGTATAGTTCAGAATGAGCATCGACATGAACATATCGAATTTGCTTACATCCACAGGTGCAAATCCCTCAGCGATGGGAAGCCAAAGCAGATCAAAGCCCTGCGCTTGGGCTTCTTTCTTATACTCTTCCATGGGCGAGCCCAAGTGACGTAGTTCCTTGTCATCCAGACAACACACAATAGCACGCACACCCATGTCCTTGAACCTCTCCAAGTCCATTTTGAGGTCGCGACGAATACCGCATCGCCCCTGCACTGGTTCATCCAGTCGAACCTTTTTGCCTGGACATGAGGATAGAAGAAGATTTCCAATCATCCCTTCTTTTGCGTCTGTCGAGAAAGTTTTCTCGTTGGCAGAAGGGCATTCATTGATCATGGTATGGAGCGACAAAGCCTTGGGCAGCCGAGTCAACTCCTCTCCACGAACTTGACCCAGCGTATAGGTATCCGTATGCTGTAATTTGTATGCAAGTCGTTCGGCAAGCAAATCACGAGGCACAAGCTCCGTTAGCGATGCCGACGATTGGTAAGGAACAGAGGCACACCCTCCCTGTAAGTTCCAGCTGGGCGAAAGGTGCTGATACACGTGCTGCGAGATAGCAGGGAGCAGGGAGATGGGCACAATCAAGCTGATACTGTTTGTAAGTCATTTGTACACACTTAATAGGATGAGAGTCACTGGTCTTGATCATCGGCGTGGGTGAAGCAGGACTGGTAGCCGTGGCCGTGTCTTCTTTGGCGCATTGAAGGTCCTCTTCCATACGTTCTTGAAAGTTATCACTCATTTCAGCCGTCATCTTCATAGCACGTAGTGCATCGGGGCGTTCAGACGCTCCAGACGTATGCAGCTGCAGACGCCAAGCATCTACTTCTAGCTGACGCTGCTTGGCAAGCACCGACTCCGTCACAGCTGGTTGCTGAAGAGAGAGAGGTAAATATGCATAAGGTGCTCCATTACTCCCAAACTTTAACTTGCTGTAGTTGCTTATATGGTACTGGCTTGCCAGAGGTGCACAATGCATCAAGTCAATCCAATCTCCGCGCTGTGTTCGCAGGATGGACTGATACACTTCGTATGCTAACTGATCACGGGATCTCATAGGCACGTCCATCAACTTTCCATCAATCTCATTTCCTTGACGATCACTTTCTGAAGCATGCACCGCACGGGACTCATGCGTGGTCCTTGTGCCCATTTGGCGAGGGCACCACAGATCACACGCCACTCAGCGCGAAGCACTCCACACGAGTGTTAAGCGTTGCATTGAACCACGTGGCTGCAAGGTAGGCTGCATCTTAGCTAAGTCACTTACGTACGCTACACGAGTTCCACAACTTGGCGGCGCGCGCGCCGCGCGGGAATTTCTGCACGTAGCTGTCATTCCACCGAACCCCTCAGTGAAGTGCGACGGCCTCCTTCCACCCTGTCCGAATAAGCTGTACTTTGCATTGCGGTTCTGATGCTGTCACAGCTAAACCGCAATAAGGATACAGCCAGATCCTTTATTCGGAGGCCAGGGGTCACATTCGAGGATGAGACAGCCATCTCTGTGCCCTCTGGCCAGCCCCCGCCTCTGCGTCGTCCGACGCTAATTCGTCGTGGCACATTGAGCAGACCAGAGCGCGGGCACCAAAGAACGCCTTTGTTGAATCCTGACGGCGAACCCGACGACCCATTTTCCGAACATCGGCCACCGCCTTGGTACCGATTGTGGTGGCACTATTTGGCCATTGTATGCACGTTCTGGGCCCCTTCACCTCTTCTCTCTCTTATTGGACTGAACAATACAGAAGTGCGCCAGGCGTGGCGCGAAAAGGTCACGCTAGTACTCTTTGCTTTGACATTGGGTGCTGTGATTGCTTTTATTACTGTTGGACTTCAGCGCACGCTCTGTCCTGACAATGTTCGCGATGTATTTATCAATGTGAAACGAGCGGAAGGTATGGTGGGTATCCAAGGCATTGCCTACAATGCCGACCATGCCCAGTTTCAGCAGATGGACATATACGAAACGCTCCGTGCGCAGCCAGGCATGGATATAACGCCGCTTCTAGATGGCACCCGTCATCATTATGACAAGTGTGCTGGACTAAATGGTCGGTATACAAGGTGGCAAGGGTGTGTCGACGTCAACGGCAAAACTGCTCGTTGCATTGGAACTCTGAACAACCACACGGTGCAAGACTTGTCTCTCACTCCCAAGAACAAGGATGTTGGGTACGACTGGGATGATATTGTGAAGAGCAAGAACAAGTTACTAACCATTGACGGCTATGTGCTGAATATGAACTCTTATTTGGCCTACAATCCATCCCCTATTCCGGGTGATGTAGTGGATGCTACGATCCGGCAGCACTTTGACCGCGCTGCTGTCAATGGACCTGATGCGACACGCGATTTTGCGGATACCAAAGAAGGCACAGCTGCGATCCCTTGCCTAAAGCAGCGGTACATGGCCGGGCGCGTTAATTACAAGACAGCGGGCTGCTTTGTCGCCGAGTTGGTTCTCTATGTGTCCTTGACCGTGATTCTTGGTTTGGTCTTTGCTCGAACCCTCATGGCTATTTGGTATACGTGGGTGGGTTCGAGCCGCATGGCCAGTACACCGCCTGTACCGGGACATATGTCGGCTGTGGGATCAAAACGCCCGCGCCCTATTTCGCACCTTATTATGCCAGCCGATGCTGCGGCGAAAAATGCTGACGGTGTAGCGCCTTGGGCTGACAAGAAGGTGCGCGTATCCCGCATTATTGCACCAGAAAAGCTGCAGAGTGACTCTATGTCGGATCTTCCTTCCACGATGACAGCGAACGATATTGGCAACGAGCCGTTTATTGTATGCCTAGTTACCTGTTATTCGGAGGGCATGGATGGCATCTCCGCCACTCTATCCTCTTTGAGCGCTACTGAGTATCCTGCTGGTCGCAAGCTCATCTTTGTCGTGGCGGATGGTATGGTCACGGGTGCTGGTGAGACGATGAGCACACCTGATATTTGTGTGAGTCTTTTAAGCCCTGATCCTCGTTTCGGCACGCCGACGCCGATGAGCTACCGCTCTGTGGCGTCGGGCCGCAAGGCTCACAACAAGGCGCTTGCGTACGCGGGTCATTACCTGCACCCATCCGGCGGCGAGGCTGTGCCCATGGTCGTGGTGGCCAAGTGTGGTTTGCCCGAGGATGCGAACGACAAGAAACCGGGCAACCGTGGTAAGCGCGACTCGCAAATGATTCTGCTCAACTTTTTGCAGCGCGTGACATACAACGACATGATGACACCGCTCGATTACGACTTGTTCCGCAAGTGTCATGCGCTTATGGGCGTCACGCCCGACTTCTTCGAGCTGGTTCTTATGGTGGATGCCGATACGAAAGTGCATCCTCCGTCGCTGCGCAGCCTGTGTAATGCCATGTTGAACGACCATCGAATTATGGGTGCCTGTGGCGAGACTCGGATCGAAAACAAAACACAGAGTTGGGTCACAGCAATTCAGGTGTTTGAGTATTTCATTTCGCATCATCAAGTCAAAGCGTTCGAAGCTGTTTTTGGTGGTGTCACATGTTTACCCGGCTGTTTCAGCATGTACCGTATCAAGGCGCGTAAACCCGGTTTCCAGGACTGGATTCCCGTCCTTGTCAAGCCGGAGATCACGCGTGAATACAGCCAGTCCACGGTCACAACGCTACACCAGAAGAACCTGCTGCTTTTGGGTGAGGACCGCTTTCTCAGTACGCTCATGCTGCGCACCTTCCCCCATCGCCGCATGGTCTTTGTATCCCAAGCTGTGTGCCAAACCGAAGTGCCAGCCAAGTTCATGACGCTACTATCCCAGCGGCGTCGCTGGATCAACTCGACCGTGCACAACCTCATGGAGCTCATGCTGGTGCGCGATCTCTGTGGCACCTTCTGCTTCTCCATGCAGTTTGTGGTGTTGATGGATTTGATTGGCACCTTGGTACTTCCTGTTGCTATCAGCTTGACATACTATCTAATTGTGTCTTCCATCGTCAACCCACCGCATGATTTTACCTCCGCCATTCCCCTGATCATGCTCATCTGCGTTTTGTTCCTGCCAGGCTTTGTCATTACTACCATCCGATTCCGCCCAGAGATGGTGATTTGGCTTCTTATCTACCTCATATTCCTGCCTGTCTGGAACTTTATTCTTCCTGCGTACTCATTTTGGCACTTTGACGACTTTACCTGGGGTGCTACCCGCAAAGTCGAGGGCGAAGCCCGTGGCGAGGGCCACGCTGTCGACGAAGAGGGCTACCATGCTTCTCTGCGTGTGCCTATGCGTTTGTGGTCGGAGTGGGAACGTTCGCGTATCCGCAAGCAAGGACGCGATGCCCGTCGTCGCCAGGAGATGACCCAGCAATTCGGTTCCACTTTCTACAACGACGAGGCAGCACCCTCTGCACCCGACAGCGGGCGTCTGCCGACCATCGCTCCAGGCAAGGGACGTGCTCTGGAGCCGGCCCCCTCTGGCGAGGAAGACCGTTGGGGCGACCAGATTGGTGCTTACGATGAAAATGAGCCCGTGCCCCATCTGATTCGTGCAGGGCGCCCTGTGTCGGCGCTTATGCCCGTGAGCCTGGTTGGCGAAGGTGACATGGAGAACATGCTCCAGGATGGCTGGGACGATGATGAAGATGACAAGTATTTGCGTCCCAACGTGCGTGGTCCATTTATCAGCGTGCCGAACCATTCCAACGTCTCCTTGAACGACGATGACAACCCTTTGGAGCAGTCGCGTACCTCTGTGGATATGGGTACCCTTTTGCCCCAAGACGCAGCTCCTGTAAGGATCCTTGGAGATGCCTTACCTGCTACCTCGTCCGCTATTGGCGACAGCCATGCATCCCACGCTCGTAACCGCTCGATGGGACAGCGCGTGGAGCAACCGTACGACTCTCGTTAAATGGAAGTGGCGATCTTCGTATTATATTGTGCGCCACGACACATGCCTCATGCGGTTGAGAGCCATGGCGATGTCGATCTTGCGAGGGCGCGCTAGAAAGCCATCCAGATGCTTATCTTGCAAGTAGTACATGCCCTTTTGGTCCCATTCACTAGACACGGAATCGATTAATGCCTTCAGTCTGACACTGCGAGGCGATGCGGCTGCCCATCGCCGGAGTAGCGCCTCTATCGCCCTCGTCTGGCTTGCATGCACCAGTTGTGGCACTGCATGCAACTCGAGTGCATCGTCGCCGACATGAATCACGGTTCGGTGGCGCGTTACCATTTTCCCACCTGGTAGCGGTAGCTGCAGCTCTCGACGCATGGGCGCACCGAAGGGCGACGAGGTAGCGGGCCACTGCTCCATGGACATCGTCATGCACAGCTCCTGCGCCTTTTGCGTCACATCTTTCATCTCGTAGCAGTCCATTTGCAACACGGTATCTGCACAAGGAAGGAATGCACTGGACGACCCACAAACCAGCACGAGCGTGACGCCCATAGTATCCACCAACGACCGCACTCGCGCCACGAGCGGTGTGATCGGCTCATTGGGCACAAGTGCCTGCATAGCGCGGTCCCGCACCAGAAAGTTGGACGCGACTGTGTCTTCATCCAAGACAAGCAGCTCTGCTTTGGCCTCCAACGCTTCCATCAGTGACGCAGCACACGAGGTGCTACCAGACGCGTTGGATGTGCTGAACACCGATGTGTCACTTTGGTCGGGCAGATTCGTGATGAAGGGAGAAATATCCACGTGCTGAATAGAGCGGCCATCCTCGGAGCGAATCGAAGCCACTTGCTCTGTTGTGCACACAAACTCGCGGCCATCACCCGGTACATGATTATAACAACCAAGCGATAGCGCAGCTAGGAACGTTGATTTCCCGTGAAAGCCGCCTCCCAAGCATGCACATACCTGGCCGCGGCGTAATCCCATACCGGTGATAGGGCCCCTGTGTGGCAAGTGTAGCGTGACTTGCAATCCAGGTGGGCTCACGAATGGTACACAGTCGCGCAGTGGCTGATCTGACGCCCCACTTGCACGAGGTAGCAGCGCTCCATTGGGCACAAAAGCCACAAGTTCATGATCAGGTAGCTGATGGCGCAGACTGGCCTGGTCCTCCACGGCATGGACATGCTGCGCCAAGCGCGTGGCGTCATGACTGGTGTACAAGAGCGCTTGCTGCACCATATGGGGAATATTTTCACACACTGGGTAAGCAGGGACCTACGCACACACTGTGGCCGCCAGTCGGCCCATGATACTTCGTCCCCGAGCCGGAAGCCCAAGGGCAAAGCGCACCTCAATTCCCTCGTCATCCATCATCACGGCTGAACGTTCAAGGACTTGCTGACCTGGTGCATCCACCTGGATCTGCCCGCCCTTGGCGCCGGACCATCCGCCTCCTTGCAGTTTTTCATCATAGCTTTTTGATGTGCATACACGATACAGCGAGCGAAGTAAGTAGTCAGCCAAGGCGATGCGTCGCAAGGTCGTATCACGTAGTTGGCCAGGGAATCGTGCATAGGAGTGGCTCACTTTCACACGTGCTTTGCTTGGCGTCGCATAAGGATCTGCTTGCGCATGATCCAAAGTGAAAGTGAAACCATCAAAAGTCCATGTTCCTTCCATATCATGGTAAGCAGGGTAGGGTCCGTTGTCATGCGCGTGCAGCCAGGACGCTAGTTCCTCCTGGTTGCCTGTTTCGTCAATATGCACCACCTACCTCGGATCGTCCGCGATCGCTTTTCAGAAACATTTTCTCCATCCCTAGGAAAGTATTCATCATGACCGCGTTGGCGACCACCGCCGCCATACTTGGCACGGTAATAGGCGCCACGACCACGTCCTCGGCCTGCCATGGTGTAAGATCGGCGTTACTACGTCCGCCGTGCATATGCAGTATAAGCGACGCTTACTTAATCTGCGAACGGTTCACCTCTCGGGACAGGTTTGGCCAGCACAGTACTCTACAACGACCATGTACCGCGCCACACGCTGCACTCCCGCTCTTGCTGCTGTTCGTTCGTCGATGAAGCAGGCGGTTCGCCCTGCTCAGCAGTTCCGCGCCTTCTCGGCTCGTACTCCCTCCCAGGCCGCCTCGAATCTCGGCCTTTACCTGTCCCTTGGCGGCCTGGCTGGTATGGGCGCCTGGTACGCTATGGGCGGTTTCCAGGGTGACATCCGTTCGAAGATCCAGCAGATTCATGCTGACTCGGGTTCGGACGCTGCTCTGTCGAACGAGGAGTTCCGTCCTTTTAAGCTCAAGGAGGTTCGCCCTTACAACCACGACTCGGCCTTTTACGTGTTCGAGCTGCCGGACAACAAGCAGTCGGGTATGTTCACGGCCTCGGCTCTGGTGATCCGTGGTGCGGAGGACGAGCCTAAGGGCAAGGATGGCAAGCCGGCCATCCGCCCTTACACCCCTGTGAACCCTCCCTCGGACAAGGGTGAGCTTGTGCTCCTGGTGAAGCACTACCCTCAGGGTACCATGACGCAGCACCTCAAGTCGCTCAAGGTTGGTGATGTGATGCGCTTCAAGGGTCCCATCCCCAAGCACCCCTACAAGGCCAACGAGTTCGAGGAGATTGGCATGATTGCTGCTGGCTCGGGTATCACTCCCATGTGGCAGTTGATCCAGGACATTTCGTCGAACCCTAGCGACAAGACCAAGGTCACTCTGCTTTACGGTAACAAAACAGAGGCGGACATTCTTCTGCGCGAGAAGTTCGACGCCCTGAAGAACGATGATCGTTTCAACATTGTCTACTTCCTCGACGAGGTCCCTAAGGGTGTTAAGGCCGAGAAGGGCTTCGTCGGCAAGGAGGCTGTTCAGAAGTACCTCCCTGGTTCGGACAAGGGTACGAAGGCCAAGATCTTCGTCTGCGGTCCCCCGCCTATGGTCAAGGCGCTTGCTGGCCCCAAGGATGGCTTCAAGCAGGGTGAGCTGCAGGGTGTTCTCTCTGAGCTTGGCTTCAAGTCCGAGCAGGTGTTCAAGTTCTAAACGCATGTATCGCCTTCTTGACGAAATAGGCACGTAGACTATGACAGTGCTGCCATCGAACGCTCCGCGTCGTCGAGGGCCGCCTGCACTTCAGATGGCTCCCATCCATGTGGCAAGGGATTATGTATAACTCTATTGCGTAGGGTTTCCCAGTTAGACCCATTGGTACAGTGGTTAGCACGTGGAGCTGTTAAACTGGTCGATTGTACGACCACAAAACTCTAAGGTCACTGGTTCGATTCCAGTATGGGTCGTTCTTTTTCATTTTTTTTGGGTCGACAGCTTGGCCCACGACCCACCGTTCCGTCTGCCGCATCAGCCATGACGATACCCAGGCGTGGCCACGTACGATGTCTATTTTCTCACACGTATAGCGGCTCGTTGTTCTTTTCGTAGGACATTATTGTCGACAAAGTACTATGGTTTACATGCAAATCCGGTAGGAGCAGTAGCGACCACTTGTCTCCGATGCTTATGGGTGAGTTGTTTCATACGTACGTCTAGTAATCTTGACCACTTGGCCACGAGTCAAACCAAAGTAGCGAGCCACAGGGTCACTCTGTTGAATCCGAGGAAGCTGCGAATCTTTCAGACGACTGCCGCGTGAACCTTCCCAGTACATACTAGCGATGAAGAAGAGCTTCTTTTTCTTCCCGTGTGAGGACCTCGTGCTTGGGAACAAGTTGGTGATGTGTGATGTTGACGAGGAGGAACGCTTCCTCAAAGTCCTCCAGAACTAGCTGTGTCCTCATAGCATCGATAACCTGAATGTGAGACTTGAAGTAGATCAACGAACCTTTTTGGCAGCACTTGTCATCTTGTCGCTCCAGATGATGATGCCACGCGTGATATTCTTTTCCTCCAAGATGTTGATGAATTGGCGCATCGTCTTCACACCCACGTTACGTTCCGTCGAGTAAAAGATAAACAAACGCTCTTCAGGACGATCACGGTGCTGTGTGAAAAAGTTCAGGCGATTACGGTCCACCACACCGTTCGAGCACATTTCCGCCTTGAATGTGTCTAGATCCACGTTGATTTCCTCCGACGAAACCTCGTAGCCCTGAAATATATCAGTATCCTCTAACGTACCCTGTCCGCCACAAGTTCGTGGATGGTGCGGTTGATGCGCCACAGACGCGCAGCCTCACGGTCCTCATTCATCCTCGTGCACACAGAGGCCAACTCGACGACCGACGATCGCTTTTTGTTGCATCACGTGCACGTGGGCCCCGGTCGTGGGCGCTCGTCGGAAACAAAACAAGCACTGCATGGAGCTACGTGGGAATCTATAGGAACCAGCGGCAGGCATGCCTGACAACTGGCCCCAAAGTAAAATCAGAAACGAAATGATCCTAACAGGATATCATCCTGCCATAGGTGGTATGATAGTGGCACCGTACAATGGCTCTGATGCATTTCACTGCTTGTCGAAAGCAATCTGTGCCAAGACGCGAGAGACCTCATCCATGGTATCCGAGGGCGATCCAGCTGACATAGATCCGCGAGACATTGACAATGCAGAGCTCCGAGGAACAGGAGCGCTGCCCGGAGGTCCTATCATGGACAAGTTGGACCGAGGCGTGGGGTCACTAATGGGGTGGAAACCGTCCATGTCACCGCCCATGTCCGCTGAAGACCGCATGTTCAGAGGAGAGCGAGCAATTGGATGCGACGCAAAGGCACCCACATCCACACCACCCGGAAGACTAGACATCATGTCCGAACGGTGCCGCATGTTTGCGGGATGAAAAGGCGTGGCACCAGGCGCGCGACCTGTCTCAGTGTTGCTCAACGGCATGTCCGTCGGCTGGAATGGGAATGGTATCGGCCCAGAGGCGAATGGACTGAACATACTGGGCTTACTTGGGAGACTGCCCATGTCTTGCAACGAGGGAATGGGCGCACCCCAAACCTGGGCCGACAAGCCGCTGGCATCAGAATACCCAGGGGTATAAAATGGCGACATGAACGGGGTATTGGTCCCTGGCTCAAAGGCCTCTGGTACAGAACCACTGGGCTGATCGAAAAGTGCCTTGAGATCCTTGGTGGAGGAAGACGGCGGTTTGTCGGCCACCGGTTCGCTCGTTTCAGCTTTCGAGGGCGAGAAGCGCGACATGGAGAAGGGCGGCATCGGAGCATTGTAAGGCTCACTAGCGGGGGTCAAAGGGGCATGCAACAGTACATTGTGTTTCGTGCAAAGCTCCTCCAACATGTCCTTTGCCACCGGCAGCATATGCGCATTCGATTGGCTGAGGGAAAGCTGGAATACGCACTCACCGGTGGTGTTCTTGTGACGCGGCTTTGCCTCCAGGGTAATGCCCATCTCCTTCTCAATGCGCTCCACCAGAGCCGTATAGTCGGGGGACTCGAGCATAGTGCCCAGCTCGAACGAGTGCGACACTGTCATTTCCACATCCAAGGGGACATGCTGCAGAAGAAGCTGTGCAGCTGACGCAACCTGTGATTCGGGGCCAAAAATGAGAACCGTGTCCTGGGCCGACTCTTTGCGAGCAAACCGGATAGAGCAGCGCGTACGGTGCTCCACATCCGCAATGACATGGCCCTTCTCGCCCAACAAGACGCGTTGGAATTTGCGCGGCACCGAAAGAGTCTCGGTGACAAAGTCCTTGTCCTTTGGACTGACAAGTTCCATGACAGAGTTCTTCAAGTTCTCTAGGTTGGGAGCGTTCTTGGAAGGCGTACGCGCAATTACATTGTCATCATTGTCAATGTAACCACCGAGCGCAGCGAACTCCTCCGCATTGGAGAATTTGACGTACACACCAAACTTTTTCATGATACGCTGGATGTTCTTGCCACCGACTCCGATAATTCTCTTGTGGTAGGCCTCGGGAACATGGAACGACATTTCGGCAGGCAGCTCTTCCTGCAGTTGGCTAAGGCCCTGCAAAGCTGCCTCTGGCTCACGACCAAGAACGTCAATCAAGAAGTTGTATTCGTTGAAAGGCTCGAAGCGAATACGCACCCCGCAGCCCTCCATGATCTTGTTGATCTTTCCGTTCTTCTTGCCGCTGATAAACTCCCGATGGTCGGTAGCGAGCTCCAGTTGGAAGCGAACATCGCCCGTGTAGTGCTTGAGTACAGACTGGCGCATAAGATGGCGCAGAGCTGCGCGCACCTCGGTATCGGTACCGTACATTTCAAAGCATTGACTCTGGAAGGACATTTCTGCGCCTGAGGCGGCACTGGCCGAAGACAGCAGGGAGGCAATGTTGCGCGTATCGGCCTTGGAAAGGCCCATACTGTCATACAAACCAGGAAGGAGCCACAATGTAGCCACATAGTAGGGCGATACGAGTTGCATCAAGATGCGAATGCTGCGTTCCACATCCACCCTTGATGCACCGTACACAGATACCTGGCTTTGCTGACTGCCCATGGGAGGGAACTCCAAGTAGGTGCTGTTGTCGAGCATCAACTCACGGAGTGACTCGAGGCGCTCTTGGAGCAGCCAGTCAATCTTGCGTGGCATCAGGGAGACTTGGCGCATGACCATATTGCGGCCCTTGTTCGCAAGCGCATGGATAGCATCCTTGGCACGCTCCACAGCCGCAGAAGCTCCGGCAATGAACACCGTATTGCGATGCTGTGACACAGTCGGAGGGACTTTGCTCTGCAACATGCCTGCAAAGGGCATCGGCAGATATATCCACGCTCCCGATTCGCGTTCGATAGCCTGGATAGCTGCGCGTTTGCGTCCAGCCCCCACATGCAGGAGCTTGCGATCCAAGTCGACGCTGTCGACGTGGATCCCACTGAGTTCGTCCAGAAACACTAGCACCTGAACACGAGCGTACTCGATAGCTTCGACACCACCTGTGATTGTTAGGAGGATGTTGCGATGCTTTGCCATTCCAGCGCACGTCTCCACCTCTTGAGCTTCCAGGGGCGAAACAGCCAATGTGACACCGGACTGCTGCATGATATCATCAAAGCGAGCGCGCACATTCGGCTTGAGCCGAGACATCGCATCGTTGGATGAATCCATAACGTCAGCCCAAGGCACCTGCAACTGCAGTTGCCAGGCAGTAGGTAGAGTGGAAAGAAGTTCGCTCTTGGCCTCGTTGACTTGCGCTTGCGTTCCACACAGGCTCACCGTCATACGGGGCATATTGCGCACTAGAGTGGGCACAGCGCCGGTTTGCGCCAGATTATCGGAGGGGTCTGTGCCTGAGGCAGCAGGTGCGTTAGTGGGGGATTGGCAGAGAGGAGTGGCACTCGCTTGAGGAAGCGGCGACGAGGCAGGAGCGGCACTCACCTCGCCTTCACCGCTAGGCACAACGTGTACAAGGCACTGATGGTTTGCCATGGCATGCGCACATGCCTCTTGCACAGCATCTGTGATAGCTCCTGTACGACGTGATGGTGGGCTGGTACTGAGCGACGTAGCATTCCCATCGTTCTCTTGTTCAAGCATAGTCGCGCGCTGAGCGCCCGGGACTCGGGCGCTGTTGGTCGGGACGGCAATGCCCGCTCGACTGCCAACTACACGGGCATCGGGAGGCAGGGCACTGCCCACGGCAGGCGAGGTATCGCGCGGCGGGTCGCGGTTGGCGACACCGCTGCGTGGGGTACTAAAAGCCGCGAGGTATAGGTCCATTGGGAAGCTGCCTCGTGCGCGGAGCGTCTAGCGTTCCTTGCGCACGCGGCAGACAGAACTGGTGGGTGTAAAGTCGAAGTAAATGAGCCTATCTCACTCGAAGAGACAGGCGGAACACAAACGGTTGTCGCAACGACGCGCGTGCGATGCGTTCGGGAACTGTGGAAGAAGCGCTCCCCAGCGGGCAGCGATTGCGGCGCCCTTTGCCACGCGGGCGGCGGCCCCACAAGCCGCTTCGACCCTGTCCGTTCGGCCGAGAAGGGCTGCGTCCTGGTCTTCTTGCTGACATACTTTGTGTCAGCACGAGGCGCACGGTCACAGCCCCCCCGCAGCTCCCCTCGACCAGCGTGGCGCACACGAGCCATTGCCCCGTGTCTCTTCGGTTGTGCGCTCGCACCAGCCGCGATTGTATCGGATTCGTGGGACATGGAACTGTCAAACCCTCCAGAAATATCCGTCGAAGATGTGGGTCGGCAGAATACCATGCACTGCGAAGCGTGTGACACCATCATCAATGAAGAAGAGGCGGGTCAGGGGATCGTGCATATGGCAGATTGCTACTGGCATATTCCTTGCTTTACATGTATAACATGTGGACGCCCAGTTTCCTACAAAGGTGACAACGTCCTGCTCGTTGGCTCGCAGCCTATGTGCGACGCCTGCACGTTTGAGTGTTTTGCATGTCAAAAACCGATTACCGAGGAGGTCGTCCTTTGTGACAAGGATCCTTACCATTTGGAATGTTTCTGCTGTAATTTATGTGGCATGCCAATTACTTCCAATGTCTTTTCTCGTATCAATGGCGTCATTCATTGCCAAGATTGCCAACAGAGCACGGCCGACTCCCTCTCCCCATCGGAACCACCGGTGCGGGCTGCCTCGGCGCCCTCCTCTCCCAAACTCCCATCTTCGGACAATGATCATCGTGAATTCGAGTCGTTTGACCTGCATGAGTCACTTGCAAGTCCTTTGCTAGATTCCAACGAGCCTCGTGCGCGACACAAGCGATCTCACACAGTAAGCGGAGCCGTGCCAGACACTCGAACTTTTGATGTCGAAGATACACCGGTCCAGACTCTAGAAGATGTCATTTCAAAGGAAATGATCGAAGCACATGTATCACCGAAGGAGTCTGCGATCTCGTTGGAAGGGAAGGATGATCTACCAACCTCACCTACAGAGCTACCTGCTCTTCCCTCCAAGCCAACAGAGGAACATCGGGACTCTAGCTCTGATTCAGCCTTTTGCGCTGAAACTCAGCATCGTTTGTCTGATGCGATTCATTCTGAGATTTTACAGGCCTACTCGAGCAATTCGCCTGGTTACGAAACACCAGTGCAACGACAACATCGCTCGGTCTCTAGCACGCTGCAAGATTTGTGGAACCGCCCTGGCTCTGTATCCGAGTCCGAAATCTTAAAGAATCTGTCTCTGTACGACAGTGAATTCGAGGCGCTCATCGCCACACCCGACTTTGCCAGGCGTAACGAGCAAAGCTGGCCCTTCCGCAGTAGCTCAGCCCTGTCCACATCTCTGCCGATGAACAGCAATGACACGTCGCCCCTGCTTGATGGTGACAGCACCCAGTCTGGGCCTACGCCTGAGACTTGGACCGCTCAGAGCCGCGAGGCAGCCAAAGGCCAGATTCTCGACGAAATTACACAGCTTGAAATTCAGCGCCATGTCGCTTTGGCTGAACTGTTGGGTGTTCAAAGTATCAATGAACACATGCCGGCACATGCGACCTCGGTGCACGCCAGGGTTGATAAAGCTCTCGAGTCGCTGCGTGCCCACCTCGATACTGTCAAGGCCGAGTATCGCAAGGAGCTCGAATCGCTTGCCATCATGCAACAGAGTCTACGTCAGGAGCTGAGACCTATGCTACATGTACGCAGCACGCTGATACACGAGTCGCAGCAGCTGGCGCAGCATGTGGATGAGCTTACCACACAGGTGGCCCAACTGGAGACTCGTGCTCGAAGTGCCAATCTGTCGAAGCAGCATCTTGCCGCTCATGCCCAACCCATGACATCGACGCCGCCTGCCCCCTCGGGTGCCACTATGGCACCACTTGGACAGACCTTGGATGCTCTATCGCCATCAACAAGCAGTGGTACTGTGCAGCATCATGAACCGGTCGCTATGGTGGAAAGAGCCTCCCCCGTAACCCAAACTGCCCCTATCTCGAAGAATGTATCTATACCTGCCACCTCCCTACCAACGACATCGCCCCAAAGCAGCAACGTCTCATCCTTCCCCCAAACGAACGCCGCCCCCTCTGCTTCACGTTTGGAGCAATCTTTGCCACCCCTGCCACCGCCGCGCAAGTTCCGATGGATGAAGCCAAAATTATTAACCCCCGAATTGGCTGCACTCGGTGAGACATTGCTACTCCCTGCCCACGAGCTGGCCCGAGGAAAAGCCATCCCTACCATCTCTCCACCGGTGCCTCCTAAAGATGCGTCGTCGATGGCACGCGCTCCGGAGCCAGGCACATCGCCAATGGGTTTGAAGCAGACGCCCTCTACGATCGTGCCAGGTCAACACCACCAACGCATGCCATCGATACCCAATTGTGTACCAAGCCCACCCGGCACATCTATGATCGGTCGACCCCTTACCAAGCAAGTGCAACTGGAAGGTGGCACGCTGGTCCCGCGTCTTGTTGATTGGTGCATTGTGGCTGTGGAGACCAATGGTTTGCAGGATGAAGGCCTTTATCGCAAGTCTGGAAGTACATATGCACAGCGTCAACTCGTGCAGTTGTTCGACAGCGGTAAGGCGTTCGATCTTTGTGACACGCGTGAGTTTCATGACGTGGCTGTGATTACAGGCGTACTCAAGTCGTATTTGCGCAAGCTGCCTGACCCTCTTATCTCCTATGATGTGTATTCGCAGTTCATGGAACTAGGAGAGCATCTGACCCAGTCGCCTGTGGCTGTTGCATCTATGCAAGCCCTTCTGGAAGGGCTGCAGCCGGTGCATCTCGCCACGCTCAAGCGGGTTTGCCTGCACCTGAAGGTCGTGCACCAGTACCAACTGCAAACTCGCATGAATGCGCGCAACTTGGGCCTTGTTTTCGGACGTGCGTATCTTAGACTAACATCAGCGACCCTGATGCGTGCGCCGGAACCCACGCTCGAGCTGCTAGAGACGCCTCGCTATGCACGAATTGTCGGATGTACGTCGAATCACACTCACGCCACAGTTCTGATTGAGCACGCGTCAGTGCTTTTTGTCGACTAATGTACATATTTACATAGACCCGTCTGGAACGGGCGTTGTAAGAACTTCCTCGCCCGTGGGCGCCGGCGGCGGGAGACGCCAAAACGCTGGATCTTCGATATTGAGTGGACTTGTCTGTTTTTCAGGCGCTCGCGCGCGGCGGGCGCGAGCTCGCGACTTGCGCGGAGCCGGCTGGTACGACCAGCCGTCGTTGCTTGTGGTACACGGCATATCAGGGAGAGTAGAAAAGAAAACCTGAACAGCACCATTCAAAGCACCAGGTACATGCGTCGGTATCGTGGGCAAGGCATAGCTTTTTACATGGGGTGCAATGCGCGAGATACAAGGAATGGAATCATGCTGGGGATACATATCAAGTTCATTGCCACACAGAATCAGGGTCTGCAGCCGCTGTTGGTTCCAGTTCGCTCGAAGTAGTGCCTCGTAGAGCTCCTTCGGGCAATGAGGCATGTAGATGAGCGTAGCTTGCTCAAATTCGTAGGCGCCGCACTGTCTCAGTTTTCTTCACACATACCTTGTTACTAGGCGGTAACTGAGCTCCCAAGGATTTCACCAAGGCAATATCTCGGGACGCAAATTGGGGATCGTACACGGTCAGCGGCACCGAGCGGTTATGGTAGCTCTGGGCTGTGAGAATGGCAGCCATGCTTACCTTCAGTGCATCCTGAAATTCCAGCAATACAGCCCACTGGTAGGCAGAGGCGGGATGGGAAAATGGGCCGATACCCAAGCACCAAAGGTGCTGTGGCACTGGACGGTGCTTGCACAGTCCCTCCCACAATTTGTGCCAAGACTCGCGTAACTCGCTGGTGGCGTAGAGTGCTTGACGCCGGGAATCAATCTGAGAGAGCATATGAGCCACATCCTCTTCCGCTGTTGGCTGGGTGACATGACTCGCATCAAACGCAGGGCCCCCCGGCATGGCTGCTGCCCTGTGGTAGCTGGCGCCAGCGAACGTCCTCTCCACGCATCTCCACATCTCTGGACGCAGCGCCGCCTATGACCCACGGCTTGCGATCGATGCTGGGCCGCCTCCCAGGCGGGGCGAAATCGGTGGGCGCCTTTGCGTTGATTCTGGCTGCCTATACAATGCAGACAGAGTCTATGCAATATATACAACAAAGAATGGAGTACAAAAAGCCGCTGTTTCTGCTCTATCTCACACACAGCAGTTTCGTTGTGTTGCTCCCCATGCAACTAGCTCTCGCTCACATCTTTTCGGGCTATTCTGCCAAAAAGAACATGAATCTTTTGCGCCGTGATGTGAGCAAGCAGTTGCGCTACTATCTGGGGAAGCACGCGTCGGAACCTATACCACATGGCTCCTTGTTCCGAACCCTGTGCGTGATGCTGGTGGTGTTAACCATTGCCCTTACGGTGCCGTCCGTCAGCTGGTTCTTGGCAGTACCACTTACTAGTATGGCCAACATCACGGCTATATATAACACGTTCAGCCTCTGGGCCCTGGTGTTATCCGTGTATTTCCTGCAAGAAGACTGGTCCTATCTGCAAGCCGTGGCTGTACTTCTTGGCATTTTGGGTGTGGCCATGTCCGCTTATGGTAGCACCACTCCGCCGAATGTACAAGCAGAGGCTAGCGGCCGAACATTGTACCTATCTCCGGCCCTTTTTGGAAATGCGCTTTCTCTGCTAGGTGCCGTTTCCATGGCTGGATACGAGGTGCTATACAAGCGGCTCACTGTGATACCCCACGGAACCGATGGCTCCTTTCAGCCGCTGCCATCCGATGAAACTCTGGCTGATGAAGCCAGTGCAGAGACGGAAGAAGTTCTGCCGTTCGGGGTGCATGCCATGGCCATGATGTCAGGCATTGGCGTCGCCACATGTCTTCTATTTTGGCTCCCCCTTCTCGTGGCACACTTTACAGGCTTTGAGACATTTGAAATACCCACCGATGCCGTCCTCTTGGCTTGGATCATGGTCAGTATTTTGTGTGGTGTCCTATTCAATGGATGCTTTGCCATTCTATTATCGCTTTGGGGCCCTGTATTAGCATCCATGTCCTGTCTTTTAACCACGGTGATGGTGCAACTCACAGATATTTTACTGGGCGTACCGTATACGTGGTTCAGCATGGCCGGCAACCTAATCATTACGATGAGCTTTCTTTGCCTTCTACCCTGGTAACTACGGTTCAACATGCTTTAAAATGCAGACACCCTCGACATGACTGCTGTGTCAGTATACCACATGACGTACTGGGTCTGGGGGAAAAAGTCGAAACCTCGCACACTTTGAATCTGATAGCTGGGGCATGCACGGAGCAATATACCGACATCACGCGCTTGCGTGTGTACATTGCAAGACACATACACAATGTGCTTGGGACGCAGCGCCACGAGTTGGTCCAAAAATGCCTGGTCACAACCACGACGTGGTGGATCAATGACCACAGTCGTCTGAGCGGGCGGGAAGGCGATTTTCTGGGGTCAGCCATGCACGTCACGTACCGCAAAAATATTCTCCGCTTGGCCCGCTAGGAACTTGGCGTTGGGTACATGGTTCAGCTTGGCATTGTGCTCCGCGTATGCAATGGAACTCGCGCTAATTTCCACGCCAGCCACTTCGCCAAAGAGCGGAGCGAGTGTAAGAGCAAACAGACCTGAGCCACAGTACGTGTCGACCAAGTAGCGGGGCGTCTCTGTCGTTTCCACATACGCCTTCACATAGTCAATGACCAAAGGTATAATAGAGCGGTTGTTCTGGAAAAAGGCACCAGCCGGTGTAGAAAACAGCGTCTGACCCACACGTTCGAAAACGGTGGCCTTGTGGTCTGTGACAGCAATGGACGATGCATTCGCCTCCTCTAGATTCGGTAAAGAGTCTCGCAACAATATCGTAGCACCATTCTTGTACGACTTGATATTCTCTCGTACCTTGATGCGCTCTGTCTTCATGGCTTCGTTCAACACCGGCGTGCCAATGGGGCACTCTTCGATGTCCCTGACGCGCCCTGACGTTGCACCATCAAAGCCAATGGGGATGAAAGGAGCCTCTTGGCTACTGTGCCCCTTGCGCAGTGACATGGGGAGGTCAAAGTGGGGCGTCAGTTTCGTTCGATACTGCATCGTTTGAGGAGAACCCATCGTTGGCAGTACGTCAGGCACGAGCGCCGGATCCAGCTTTGAGTAGTGACTGAATGCATTCACGACAACGTTTCTTTTGATTTCCAGTTGCTTCTCATAAGGAATCATTTGGTACTGGCACCCACCACACTGTCCAAAGTATTGGCATTGAACGAGGTCACTGCGGCGCCATGTTTTGTTTTCCTCAACGATATGCACAAGGCGCGACTTGAAGTGCAAACGGTCACTTGCATATGGATATACACGCACAACTTCGCCGGGAAGAGCAAAAGGGACGACAAGCAAACGATCACCCTGGGGCGTGCACGCAAGACCGTCGCCATGGGAGCTGAGCCGCTCGATCTTCACCTCAATCTCTTCACCAAACGGAGCCACACGATTGAACTCTTCATTCTTAGAGAGAATTTCGGCTACTTTTTCTTCGCCCAGCATCTCTTTGATATCATACAGAAGCGGGGGCTCGCCATGTTTGTCGACATGCTTTTGATAGGCCTTTTGCAGGTTGTGAATGCGCTTCCGCTCACGCTTAGCTGCCTGTGCATCATTCTTGTCGACACGAATCTTTTTCGCAGCTGGCATTGGCTCCGGACTCGACATAGTATGGGCCGCACGACTTGACATGATCCACCACGTACCAAGTCGGGGCACCCTGTGCATACAGAACGAGCGCAGGTTTTTGCAGGCGGCTGCCTCCACACCAATTATCACACCGTGAGGCCCTGTGCCCTGACACCCTGTGCGGCCTCCATGCTAAATCAGCTAGGCCAGGTGCTCGTCATCAGTGGCGGCAGTGGCTACAATGACTTGATTGAAGTCACTCCTTCAGCTATATTTGTTATACCAGGTGCGTTTGATGAGCTTACCTTGAGTGTCTGACAATGGCGGTACGTGACTCGACCATGTGCAGGATTGATACATATGGCAGGCTCTTCGTCGGGTAAGTGATCCGAGCGCTGATGATAGAAATTATTCGCGTACTCGGAGGTCCCTCTATCGGAGACATCCGCTCCCGTCTGGTCCGCCTAGCTTCTTTGGCTGCTAAGCGCGGGGACAACAAGTACAACTTGGGCTACCCAGGCTCTCGGGAGGCTTTACTGAGGCTACTAACATACAGACTTCCCATGGGTGGTCCAATTAAAGAGATTAAGCAAGAATGGATGGAAATCATCGAAGGAAAACACCGTCTATGGCGTGGCATTGATCCAGAAAAGCGTGAATGTGTGCGTGGGTTCTTGGTGCAGTTCCACAGTGATATCTTGCACCGGGCTCATCGCAACTTCAACTTCCGTGGTGGCTCCATCGGCAATTTCTTTCTGGCTGCTATGCAACGCTTCTTTCGTTCGATTCAAAGTGCCATTTTCCTGTTTTCTGCATTGACGGACATTTCGTCGGTACTTCCGGGATGCCATGTTGTCCCTGCTATCAACACCAACAAGACTACCACGATTGCTGCCAAGCTGACGGATGGGAAAATGCTCGTCGGGCAGTGCGAAATCTCTCATCCCTCCGTGGAATCTATCAAGACGCCCAGCGAGCCTGCCAAGCCTCCGCCCCGTACTCGCAGGTTCTCTTCCGAGTTGCAGGATTCTGTACTAGGCCTGGGTCAGTCGCCTCGGCTTCACCAGCTACTTTTGCGAACCAGTTTGGAATCGCAAAGTTATCGCACGGCGTCTAGCGTGGATGATTCGGACTTTAGTGACGAAGTGGACGATTTGTTCGAGGACGAAGCTTTTGACATACCCGAGGTATCAGAGGTCTGGGGCAACTTGATGTATGGCTCCAAGGATCAAGCACTTCCTCTAAGTGCACCGATTGAACGTACGTAAAGCGAGACTCACCACAGGCTTGTTCTATGTAAATGTACGCCTCCTTCCTTACTCCAGTCATACCGTAATGAAGTGTTCCCAGCACCGAACGCAGCTTATCTTACGGGGTTACAGTGCAGCACGACGTTAGTATATTCATGTGGATCGTTATGGTCAAGTATCATGCCCTGCCTCGTGCTGTGTGGTATTCCCAAAGCGATTGCACGTTCACCTCATCTCAAATACAAGGTGCTACTGCTGAATACGCAGCATGATCGTGAGTCATATGGCCTTGTGGCTACCGACTTTATCAAGTGCGTCTTGTCGGCTAACCACAGCATCATATGCCGCTCACTGAACTACGTGCATGCGCTCGACGTGCCGGGTGCTGTGCCATTCGAAGTCACAGATTATATTACCCATGTGGTGTACGTCCGCCAGGGTCGTATCGATCCATGCGTGGAAGCTCTCGAAAACTTGGGAATTCGTTGTATCGGTGTGGATGCCGATGAAGAGAGCCCGAGGCTCGATGAAGATTGTACGTGTCAAAACCTAACGTCAGTGCTTCGAGCCGCTTTCGAGAAAATGGTGTCCATGTAATACTAGTGAAAAATGCTCTATGAGGTATCTTTATAGATATGCAAAATGGTTCTTTCGTGTATTAATGAATCAAATTGTGAAATTGTAGACCTTAACGACGGTGCGATGACTTCCTGGATGCATATCGCGCAGGCCCTATCTTGATTTCCAAGCCAGATAGCTTGGGTGGTTGCTGCTGCATTGTTTCAAGGGCCTGTATCGCACTCGACTGAAATTGAAATGTAATGAAGGCATAGTTCCTGCCTGGAAATATTTGAGCGTTGATGACGTTACCGTATGACGAGAAGATAGGTATCAAATCCTGAAGGGTGGCTTCTGAGTGGAGATTGCCCACGTAGAGCGTGGTGGAATCCCCTATCAGTTCATGAGGAGACAAGTCTGTTGATGTATGCTCATCCATGCGTGTCGGCATCGGCTCCGCCGGCCGTGCTGCCCAATTTACGCGGATAAGGCGGCCATGAAGCCATTGGCCTGACATGGCCACAATACTTTCCATCGCATCAGCTTCACTCTTGAAGCGTACAAATCCAAAACCGCGAGAGATTTGGGTTTTAGGGTCGCGGATGACTCGCGCATCGTAAAGAGAGGTAAATTGAGAGAAAGCTTGGGCAAGGAGACCATCGTCGATCTCAAGACTAAGGTCTCCCACAAAGACGCTGTAGAGACAAGTATCAGACCGAGAGGCAGGGGAAGCCACACTGCTCGCCAAAGGCGAGCCTGTGGAATGAGACGAGGTGCCTAGCGATGAAGTATTTTTCACCCAGTTCAGGACAAGTCGGTGACCCGAGTAAACACAGCCCTGTAGATACGTCATAGCAGCCTGTGCACTAGCTGGATTAGCATACTTCACAAATCCGTAGGCTGGAACCAGCTGCCCTTGCAACATGCTAGGCGGAATCAACTGGACTTCGGTGACACATCCCACCTGCTCAAAGAGCTGCTTAACACTTTGGTCAGAGGCATCTAAGGGGAGATTCCGAATTAACAGTTTAGTGTGGCCATAGTTCTCATGATCTGATAAGAACCAGGCACGTTCGGAAGCAGGGGCAACGCCATCCATGCCCTAGCGGGGGCACACGCAATCACCTCGCAAAAGTGTGTGCAAATGACAGAACCTGGGCGCGAAGTTCTCGGTCCGTAGGGTCTTGGCTGGGTCCAATGAGGTTAGGTAATTTTGATTGGCCTCGCGAAATACATCATACACCACTCGCGACTCCGCAGCCCAGGATGGCCGAGCAAGCCGCGGCCCTAGCTTGGGCTCTTCGGTTGCGGGCCTTGGCTTCTCATTTGGGCGTTGAATCAAATGAGCAAGATCTTCCTATACAGAGCCGTATCGCACAAATTGAGCAAAGTATCACTCAAGTGGTTGCACCCCATGCATCCTTACGGCAGCTGCTAGCGCAGGGTGTGTCACAACGGCCTAACAGCAGATTCACGATTACAAAGTCTACGTCCTTCTAATGATACCCCTATTTCAGAGCAAGAGGATTTAGATGCACAAATGGCCATTGTTCTGGACAGCGAGGAAGGTATGCGCTCGTTCCTTGAGACTATGGAAGCTTGTCGAGCCTTGGACGACCAAGGCATTGCCGGAGCTGGTGATCTTACCTGTATGTCGGCTCGCTCTGCTAATTCTAGCTCACGAAACTCTACAGTCACAAATCAGCTCCTGTGAATCGGAGCAAGCTACCCAACGCGAGCACCTTCAAGCGTTGGAAGGCCGTGTTTATACCTTCTTGGAGCAATATGGCAACTACGTACGTGCATGAGACTCACACCAGGTGGATCAATTATCACGTATCTTTATCGCTTTAGATGCTGCAGTGCGTCAGCTCGAAGCTGCGCCTGCTTCGTAGATCTTTTGTACATCAATGACGCCGGACCGTGATATCATCCTCGTCCTCTTGCGTGGCAGGCTCCTCCTTCGGTTCTGTAGGCGTTTGCAACGCGTGCAGTTGCGTCAATGCTGTCCGGAAAAAAGGTCGCAGTTCACAAATTTCCATGGACGATATGTTTGTCATTTCGAGGTGCGCGCCATTGATCATCCCTAAACCAGCCAAGATTTTGCTCTGACGGGCCTCACGCAAATCCTTGAGTAAAGAGCGAATTTTGGACGACGAGGGAATATCTTCCGCAGCACTGACATATTAACGGTGGCTCATATACGTACTGTTCGAGCAAGAGCTTGGAAATGGCCATGAAATGGAGCGGCAAGGGAGAGAACGGCAGTGTCGATGTTTCCTGCCGGAGGTATTCTGTAAGGGCATCTTTGCATAAGACACATGAACGTACCGACAGAGAGCCACTCAGGTGGTACAATGACACATTTTCGCTTCTTTCGTAGTGAAATGGCCAACCAGAGCGGCACAACCGCGTGTGCTGGAGGCTGAAAGGGTCCGTATGTACCGCTTAGAAGCCTTACACGATCCAGCGAAACCAGCGGTAGGATATTCACTAGTGTTTCAGAGCTCGCCACATATTCCATCTCGGTCGGAAGGACTCCATACCGGGTTGACGCTGGCAACGACATGCGTAGCTACGCGCACGGGCAAGATGGATGGACGCGTGGATCAAGTTCATCGGGCTATCGGGCTTTTCTCACGAGCACAGACGATGGTCCTATGGACTGGCTCGCAGCTTCGGCGACAATGGGCCATTTGTAGGGAACGCTTCAGCAAGCTAACACCGGCGCAAAAAGCAGGCGTGGTAGCTGCCATTATTTTGCAGCCCATTCTTCTTATATACCTCTTGCGCAAAGGCGGTGGAGAGCTGATGCATGGTGCGTGACAAGCACTGACACAGTAATTGCTCGCATCTCTGTATGGGTGTCGCACTCATGGCTTGGCATACCTCTCCTCTATCTTGCTATGACAGTGACAGGTATACCCCCGATCAATGGATTCTCTTCCACCCTGACACTGTGTGGCATGGCCTTCGCCCGATCAGAGCCGAATGCTTCATGGCAGCAGCAGATGGGTGCCCTGATCCAAGGATGGTTCATCGCCACCGTTGGGCTTCTTATCAGTGCCTGTCTATCTTTCGTCACACTGCGTTTTATTCTGGTGCATATCCAGGGTCAATGGCGTGTGTTGGTTAAAATCAAGTCAGACAGACGTTTTCGTGCCCTTCAAACAGCTGTGCGCGAACGCGGCCTTATCATGGCCATGCTGTCACGTTTCTGCCCTCTTCCGTACAGCTACACTAATCTATTGTTGGCCTCATTGGACTCATTGCCGTTAGGGACCTATGCGGTGAGTGTACTCCTCACATCGCCACGTTTACTATTCCCGCTCTTTATGGGCGCAAAATTGTATGACTTGAGCGACAAGAAGGTGAGATCTGAGCTGGATGTACAGACCAAGCAGCTCAATGTCCTTTTCATTGCTCTGAGTATGGGCCTTGCCATGGTGGCAAGTGCCGTCATCTGGCGCGAAACCTCGCGCATGCTGGCATCGGATGAGCCGTTGTTGGGCGACACAGACGAGTTTGTCCTTGATGATGTACAGGTTTCGTAGAATCTATAGGGAAATGTCATGGAAAAGACGGTGTACGCGCATGGCGATGCCTTCGACCGTGCTAGGGGCAGGACGCACGTCCAAATGGAAGGACACGGGTTGTGCCTGGCCCATCACCTCTGAGGAGGACGTGGCTCGACCCGCATAGAAATCGATGATATAGCGCATGGTTCGTGGGGTATCACCTTCTGCCCCGGGACGCACAATGGTCCAGTCGTGGCGATCGAACGGCATTTGATAGCCCGCCAGTCCACGCATCCAGGCGCGCCAAGTCACGTCGCGAGGACGGCCAACAAAGTTGACGAGCTGAGGACCGGGTGCGGAGGGGTCCTTTTGCCATTGCTTTTCCCAGTCTAGAATTCGGCGCCATGCCTCTTCATTCACAGCATTATGAATAGGGACCACCACGCCCATATCCTCGGCCCGTGCATCGTGGTTTTTCCGACGCACAGCTGTGTAAAATTGCTCCGGCGAGGGGTACACCCAATGCGATTCACGCTCTTCAATAGCTGTATCCTTGGGGGAATGAGAAGATTCGGTCGTCGTCGACTCGTCGTTCATGTAGTAGCGCGGAATCGAAGAGACTTCGCGGTCCTGCGACAAGCCTGGCGCGCCACCTGTACTCGCTTGCTTTTTAGCTGCATCGAGCATAGTAGCTCGTGCATTGTGATCGACAGGACACTTCGTCTGTTCTTCCCACTTGGCGCGTGTGGTATGATCCACAGGGCAGGCACTTGCACTTGCCTGTGGCTCCCCTGCCGTGCGCGTTGAGAAGGGCCACACCATGATGGAGGAAGTGGATTAGTCAGAAAAACTGGCGGCCGCGCTGCCGATTTTCTGGTTCCTCCCGGACGACGTGCGTATGAGCAGCGTGAGCGTGCGCGACAGCGCGCATCTTTGTCTGCACGTCATTCGCGAGCACTTCGGGCCTGTGGTTGAGGTGTGTATTCATTGTATGTGACTGACATATAGCGAGTTGCTCACGCATTGCTTCGCTATGGTCGGATGACTCTGCCCGAGTTGGTTCGCAGAATCAATACGCCTGTGGGCGGTCGCCAGCACGCCCAGTCCTCTCGTAAATCCTCTTTGGCCCCTCAGGACAAGAGTGACCCGAACGCGATACCCGTGCGCTTGATCCAACAGGCCCTCGTGGTGCTCATTCAGCACCACTGCGTTCAGCACTCGCGCCCTTCTGGCAGCCATTCATACGCGGATGAAGAGTTTTTTGAGGTGGATGTTGATGAAGTTCTTTGCCGCCTGCGATTTGGAAACTACATGAGCCTCGCACAGGAGTGGGGAGGTGACGATGTACGTGCGCTATGTCTGACGTGCAGGCTCAAGGCGTCATTCGCCTCCTTCTATACCATGGACAAATGCGTGCCGGAGACCTGGTGGACGCACTGAAGCGGGACCCTACGATGAGTGGCACTTCATCTGAGGCGCCTGATAGGGAATTGCAACAGCGTGCTGCATCCCTGCGCGATTTGCTCGCACGCATGCTGCTCGACTCGCTCGTGCGACCGTCCACGCCGGTGCAGCATGTGTCCTTGCAAGACCGGGCTCTCGCATTGGAAAGCATGCTGCAGCGTGCACAAAAGGGTGTGCCTACAGCCAAGTCCTTGCGGGAAATCAAGGCCAAGGTGGCTGCCATGATAGACGAAGAGGATCGTCGCGAGTGGGAAGGGGCCAACGATGGTACGGACGATTTGCGACTGGGTCTGAAGCGCAAAGTTACCGCTTCAGCAGGACCGGACAAACGTTCAAAACGGCATGCAAACTCCGATGTGAGCACGTCGCGCGCCGATGTTGAAATCGATGTACGTAAGGGAAACTGACGCAGCTCGATGTTTGGCTTCGCGTACACTACGACTACTTCCATATCCAAATCCGCAACGAGGTACGCTTCCACGTTCTCATGACCAGGTGATTGCCAGCGCTATTTCGAACAAGTACAATGCAGCTACAGGGGAGGTGATGCGCCTCATGCTACAAGCCGACCACGCCGGCCTTGCACGCTGTGAGAAGGATGAGCGTTCCCGGCCTATTTCTTTAACCACTTTGTCTCACCGTATGCCTGCGGGTATGAAGATCCAGCGAGGGTTGGACCGTCGCTCCGTGATGGGGGACGAAACTCGTTCTCCCACACCCGTCGAGCTGCTGGCAGAATACGTGGCGATTCTTTCCCACCATGATAATATATCCTCGTCTGTGAGACAAGTTCGATTCTTGGCCCCCTTTGGTTCGTCGACCACGGTGAGCGCTGGTGGCAGCGCGCGTGTGGCGACCAGCTTCACCATTGAATACGTGAATATACTCAAGCAGCTCCAGCTGCAGATGGTGCGCAACATGGTGGTCGATCGGTTTGGAGCTATGGCAGGACGCATTTTCAGTATCCTTGTGGAAAAAGGCAAGCTCGAGGAGAAACATGTACGTGAAAAGCGCGCTAACGCAGATTTCGAAAATTGGTCTCATCTCGATGGGGGAAACGCGGGATGTTTGTTCACGACTTTTCGCTTCGTCCATTCTCAGCTTGCAAGAGGTGCCGAAGGGCAGTGAGAGAAATCCACAACGCACATTCTTTTTGTGGTTTGTGGACGTGAACAAGTGCAAAGCTTGGCTGCTGGATCACTTGTATAAAACCCTCGGGCAGCTGAGCCGTCGACGGCTCTATGAGCAGGCACGAAAGGCCTCCTTGCTCCGGAAAGCGGAACGCACAGACGTTCGCGAGGCGGCTGAAGCCCTTTTAACAGACTGGGAGCGCAAGGAGCTTGCCTCCCTGCAGTCCCTCCTGGAGGCCATTACCGTGGCCGAGGCACGTGTCCTGCGCGACGCGTTCATTTTGCAGCATTTCTCCACATAAAACGAGATAGAACTTGCATGGACATGGAGCCTACCTGCACTCTATGTCCACCAGGACGCTCCTGCCCCTTGGCTACCAACATGGATCACACGCTCGATCTTGCTTTGATTCAAAGTGAGGCGCTTTACTGTCTAAGGAAAGACCAGTTGGTCAGTCTGTTCAAGCGGTATGGCATTAAGCCGAAAGGCAAGGTACGTACTCTTTGCTTACATGAAGCCGGCGCAAATGGCCGATCAGCTGCGTAGGAGCCTGGCGTCCTCTCAGCTGCACGCGCAGCCCAGTGCAAACAATCCAGTTTCACCTACATCCATGCAGAGTCCCTCGAGCGTGAGCAGCTCGACGTGGACATCACACGCAGTATCGCCCATGTCCGTGCGAACGCCCTCCTTGCAGGGGCAGCCTTCTGAGGATCCAACGCATCTGGCATCGCCTCAGCCTCCTTCGTCTATGAGCGACGAGGTGGATACGTGGAATGATCCCAGCCTGCCGCGCGCGCTGGGGCTGGGTTTCACGACGACCAGCTCAGAGCCAGCGCAGACAGACTTTGAGAAGCCTATTCGCCGTACATCCACGCGCTCGCGTCATTCGCGTGCCTTCTCTATGCTGGACCAATACAAAGAGATGGAGTGCTCTAGCACAAGTGTGCACAATGTTGATGCGGCGTCGCAGAACACGGTGGCTGAGGCCACCTGTCTTGAGCCTTCGACGCCTGCGCTTCCTTCGACAGACTACGACGATGATGCGCTTGACATGCTAATTTCTGCTGTGGAAGAAGACGTTGTGCCTGACAAAGAGAATGAGCTGCCTGCCGAGACAGTGCCCACCCGCACTGTGCCGCCCAAGGGTCCAGCTGAACCTGGCCACGCCTCCTCAGCGACCCCTACGTTGTCCATGGAGCGTTCAGTCATGCCGACAAAAGGCGATCGCGTGCAGAAAGAGCCTACGCAGCAGGCAAAGGCTTCAGGCACGCCTGTGCAGCCTCGCATGTGGCCCGAACTGAGCCATAATTTGCCGCCCGTCGAGCAAGAGGGGGCGCCCCTTACACACGGTGATGTTCGTCGGATCTATGCCGAGATTCTGGCGGAACAAGAAGCATTAAGGCGGGCTAAGAAGCCCATCGGAAAGGTTTGGCGCCGTATGCGTACGCTTCTGGATGCGTCATCGGCACCTTCCCAACCTCTCTCGAAAGCGCGTGTCCAAGCTGAGCCATACCCAACGACGCGGAAAACTGAGATCAAGCCGGACTACTACAGCGTGGCTGACAAGGAAATGCTTCGAATGGCATTGTATTCGTCGCACAGCCAGGTGCCAGACTGTATAGCACCCATGCCAGTGGCTCGCGCGAGCAACAACGAAAATGCGCCGCCTTGCCATCCCAGCGCGCCGGTGGTGCGATCGCTCCGTACCGCTCGGCGACTGGAGCCCAGTGCATGCCAACGTTCCCATACCAGCCCTTTACGTGAGTGGCATGATCTACCGAAGAGCATGCAGATGACGACGCAAGGTCTTCGCTAACGTTGCTTCGTTTCTGTACAATTCTCCAAACTGGAAAACTACATGGCAGATTCATGTGCTTTGGCGATCCCATCCCCTGCTGTATCCACAGCGTCTTCCGACATGGGTGCGGGCGTCGCGCCAAAGGTATTGGGTGTATTCATAGGGTCCACGAATTGGTTTAGGAATGAGTCAAGATCAAACTCGCCTCCATTGCCTGCGCCGGGAGAGGGGCCTTGCGGTAAGCCAGGGACCTGGTTCGACGGCGATGACGGCACATAGGTGGATGGCGCAGTCGTCGCCGGCCATTCAGGGCGACGAGCACTGTCCTCATTGGAAATAGGCAGTTTTCCTGTCGCTGCCACATGCTGTGCATCGGCGGGACTCAGACGAAGGTTCTGAACCAGCGTATTGATCTGGTTCTGTAGCTGATTCGTATGTTCCATACTCATTTTGGCATCGCGGCTAAGTCGTTCCACATCCTGGGCCAGACGCTCTTCAGGCGCAGATCGATC
The DNA here is from genome assembly GCA_029542865.1 of Malassezia equina. Taxonomy (NCBI): domain Eukaryota; kingdom Fungi; phylum Basidiomycota; class Malasseziomycetes; order Malasseziales; family Malasseziaceae; genus Malassezia; species Malassezia equina. The sequence goes on from CP119901.1 coordinate 1,329,514, forward strand.
TACCATCGTAGGGCTGGGTCGAGCAGGAGAGTCTGGCCTCCATTGAGTTAGCATCGACGTAAGTAGGGCATTGTTCACGGGCGTATTCACGCCATCATTGGCACCATCAGCGCTCAAAAGTGCTTGTGCATCTGAAGCACTGGGTGAGGACGTCGTGCCCGTAGACGATGGATCCAATATTTGTTGCAAGGAGGCCAGAAGTTGGGGGTTCAAGCGCGAGCTGTCTGGAAGCGTGCTGGCATTGGCACCCTGAGCATGATTGTTCAGTAGAGTCGTCAGCCATGCCTGTGTATCCTCGTTGGTAGAGGATGCATTGAGCAGCGCTTGCGCACTGCTGGGCGGGGTCACTGCTGGCTGTGTCGCTGTCGGCTTGATCGTAGGTGACGAAGGATCCGTACCCACTTGCGACCAGAGACCGGGAGAATTCTCATCAGCTTCGCTGACTGCCTCGCTGAATCGCTGCTCGCTGGACGGGGGCATAGAAGAGTCATTCTCCATATTCATGGTATCTTGTTCTTGCATTTGATCGGCATAGGCTTGGTCACTAATAAGCAAACGAGCTCGTTTTTGCGGTCTCACAGGCCTTTGGCCTTTCATGTTGGTATGGATGGTATCGTGCTCTTCAAAACGTGGCTCTTGGGCCCCTTGTAGGTCCGAATGGAGACCAGAAAGATTCCCCACATCGGCACCGTTGGCCGTCTGAAGCATATCGCCCACATCGGAGGAACCAAAAACACTGGCAAGGAAGCGCAAGATGCGATTGATCGTATCCTGTTGTCGCCGAACTTGCTGGCGGTTTTCTAAGCCTTGCTGCCAAAGCGCTTGACTGGAATGCTGAAGTTTGGAAATCTCTTCAATAATGGTGCGCTGGTTTGTCTTGATGCTTTGAATGGCATTCACTACACCAGCCAGTTGCACAGAGCCCATCATCTTGGTGAGATCTTGGGTGTCTCCATTGATCAAATCATAATCGCCACGGGTAAGGGCCCCCGAATTGATGGCATGCAAGGCGCGAGTAGCCTCTTCATTCGCCTGCGCGTTGTTATGCTCCCGTTCCTTGCCGCTGCGTTTTCGCTGTACCTTGGAAAGCAAGTCTGGATGGTCCCGCTGGAAACAAGGATTGGAAAACTCCCATAGCTCACTTTGGGATGGCTGGTCTGTCTTTAGAGCACCTTGTTGAAGATGCGGAACTTTGTGGAAGCCATACATGTTGAGTTGTCGAACAAACGACGAAAAATTATTGTGCTTGAAGAAGCGAGGAAGTACCTCGTCGCCAAAGCGAACATGGTTGGGAACTTGACTGTTAGTGCCAGGCACGTACCTAAGAACGAGTCCCCATCTGGTGACCATCGAATAAGTTCATCTGTATTGGGATCATCAACCATGCTTCAGTTCAGCGTAGCATATACATACCTCCTTAGCTTGTTCAGAAAAGCTGGATTACTTCGGTTCATGATGGCCGATGGAATCCGATGGAAGCAGAGCGATCGTGTGATTCACCAATAAACCTCTTGATACAGCTGTTACGAGTGGTGCTAGCCAGTTTTCGATTTACAGAAGAATGTATTCACAGTAGCGCTATGCGGCGAACAACACACGCCAGCGTACCACTAGAGCATACACGTCCTATGAGACGAGCCGCAGCTGCTCGAATGCGTGGAAGTGGAGTGGTCACGTGGGCAATGACATCGGGACACGGCGGGAGGGGTGAAAAACATATATAAAAAGAGGCCGAACGATTAGGGACCCCCTTTTTGTGAGTGGCGAATTTCCCGTCGTGGCGTGCATCGGCGGAAACAAAATCGGATTGGGTCCCATGTCTACCAGTGGCACACTACAACTCCCTCAAGCCCAGCCCAAATCCACTCCAGTAGAGCTTCCTCAACAGAAGCCACTGTCGCTCCCAAGCCAGTCGGGCAAGGCTAACGATGCGAGTGGCGATGATGATGTGAAGTCTGCTGTCAAAGATACCCCATCGGTCCCTGCTCCTATTACGGAGCAGGCTCTGTCAAGCATGCATGGAATTGTACCGACCCTACAGTGAGTATTGGTCATGACGTGCGTGCTAATCACCTGCTGCAGAAACATTGTTGCCACAGTGAACTTGGAAGCGAGGCTGGACCTTAAGACCATTGCATTGCATGCCCGTAATGCGGAGTACAACCCTAAGGTATGCTCATTCACTTGTTATTAATACTGTGCAGCGTTTTGCAGCGGTGATTATGCGTATTCGTGAGCCAAAGACGACCGCGCTTATTTTCGCGTCGGGCAAGATGGTCATCACGGGTGCTAAGAGCGAAGACGACAGTCGTCTCGCCAGCCGGAAGTATGCACGAATCATCCAGAAGCTGGGCTTCGAAGCTCGCTTCAGTGAGTTCAAGATCCAGAACATTGTTGGCTCTTGTGATGTGCGCTTCCCTATCCGCTTGGAAGGTCTGGCTTACAGCCACGGTGTGTATTCGTCGTACGAGCCGGAGTTGTTCCCCGGCTTGATCTACCGTATGGTCAAGCCCAAGGTTGTGCTTCTTATTTTCGTGTCAGGAAAAATCGTGCTCACAGGCGCGAAAGTACGCGAGGAGATTTATACCGCTTTCAACCTTATTCTCCCGGTACTGTCTGAATTCCGAAAACCTTGAACTGTTTGTGAACAACAAGGTCTTAGAAAGCTTTTTCTAGAAAATATAGTATGTACATGTATGGATCAAAGATCTGTTCCATATGGGCACGGATCGTGCCCCGGATGAGTGGTGGCGGACGCGTCGTACGGTACACGTTGGTACGTTTGGTCACGTGAGCAGCATAGGAGCCGCGGCCGGCGCTTCTTCGAACGCCATCCTCATCGTTCGCCATGGCTGCGCATCGTGTGGGCTCGGTGATATATGGCATGGCCTGGAGGCAAAGCCTGTCACGGGCGGCCTCGCAGACTGTCACTATTCGTTCGCAGCCCCGTGCTTTGCGTGCCGTTGCAGTGACGAGCGGCCTAGGTCTTGGGTCCGCTCGCGCCTTCTCCTTGTGGAGCAACAATGAGGCGGCTCGCAAGCTCGTGTTCGAGCGATCGGAAGAGGTCAAGAACATGGCCAACTCTCTGCAAGAGTCTACCCATGATGCAGTGGAGGCGGCGTCGGATGAGTTGCACCATCTCGGCACGTCTGTGCAGGAACGCTTGGCCCACGTCAATGAGACGATGTCGCAAGCGTTGGCAAACGAGTCTGAGAGCATTCGCAAAGCTTCGGAGATGGCTTCAAACGACCTTCATTCTTTGGGTTTGGGTGGATGGTCGCCCTCCGGTATTCTGCAGCACCTACTTGACGGCGTTCAATACTTCACTGACCTGCCCTGGTGGGCCACCATCATTGTCGTGACGTGTGGTATTCGTCTGGCCCTGGCGCCTCTTCTGGTGAATGTCCAAGGCAATTCCATCCGTCTGTCCAACATTCAGCCGCAGATGCAAAACTTGCTGGAGGACATTCAGTACGCGAAGAACGCAGGTGATCAACAGGGCATGCAGGCCTCCGCCATGCAAGTCCGCAAGCTTCTGAAAGACAACAACTGCTCGCCTTTCAAGTCACTTCTTCTTCCTGCCGTCCAGATGCCTGTATTCTTGTCGTTCTATTTCGCCCTCACAGGCCTGGCCAATGCGCCCTTGCCTGCGCTCGCCACGGGCGGTGTGGCCTGGTTCCCTGATCTTACAGCGGCGGACCCCTACTATGTTCTCCCGATCATCAGTTCGGCCATGACACTGCTTGTTCTCGAGACTGGTGCGGAGACAGGCACAACGGGCATGAACCAGACGCCACAGGCTCGCTTCGTGAAGAATGGTCTCCGTATCGTGACTGTGTTGGCAGCCTGGTTTATTTCCAGCTTCCCCTCGGCCGTGCTTCTCTACTGGACTACCACCAATACATTCTCGCTTGTCCAGCTTCTGGCTCTCCGCACGCGCTTCCTGAAGCGTCTGCTGCGTCTGCCGGAGAAAATTGAGCATCCCGTCAAGCCGCATGTGAAAGAAAAGTCTTTCATGGAGTCCGTTCGCTCTAGCGCCCATGCCAATGCCCGTCCTCGTGCTATGCCCGTGAATGCCTTGCGCAAGAGCTCGCCTGAGAGTTCGTCTTCTCTGAGCGGCGCTCGTGGACGCGCGCTGGACAACCTCATGTCGGACTCTGGCACTACAAGCCAACCTGCTTCGAATGCGACGCAGGATGCTATGAGCGCTGAAAAGCAGGCGCGCCTGGCAGCGGCGCGCGAGCGTCGCCTGCGCCAACGTAGTTAACGCTTGGCACCTCCCTTCAGATCGCTTACGTCATAGATCTTGACCCCCGCCACGTAGGTTGGCCTCATGGCCGAGCCTATGGTGCAGGATGGACCGCTGGCGGGCTATTTTGCTTGTAGGTACATGTGCACTTACCAAAGCTGTGGGAATGAAGCATGAAGATCCATCCACACCCGGTCGTCGCTTGCGATTGTCCCCATTTTTTCAGGCAATAGGAACGCGCATCGCGGCATGGGCAGAGAGGCGCCAAGCGGAGAACCAGGCGTTTGTGCCAGTAGAGGAGGCGAACGGGCGAGAATGTCTTGCGTTTGCTGAAAAGTTCCGCTACACCATTGCTACATCCTATCTCTTGGCACCGACGTTGTCCATTTCCAAGTATGAACGTGGCGAGACGAAGGAAGATGAATCTGTGCACTTTCCTAAGCGTGTGTATCCCTTGAGTCTGCCGGATGCCAAGTATAGGGTGCAGACTCGCATAGCTGGGCAACTTCCGATGGGTCATATCAGTGCCGCTACTCTCCTGCTTGGTTGGGCCGTATACGTACAGGTACCCGTGGCCTTGATGTTACTCGTCCTGATCTTCTTTGATGCGTGCACCCTGGTTTTGCCGGTCTCGGAGATGCTGCAGTGCCCGCCTCAGCATATCAGTTTTTCTGTATCCACTCCCCCTTCCGCGCAAGAGGGCCATGGCTTGACCTCTGCCAAGTCGATTCAGTTGGCTGATGAACAAGCGTATCTTCGCGCAGGTCTGTTGCGTGGCGCTATCGAGTTTATCGATGCAGCTCAGGCGATGGACCATGCACTCAATGATGCGCTGTCGGCTGTGCAAGAAGTTGAGCTGGTCTCGCGACGATTTTCGTTATCAACGCCTTTGCCGCCCATCTCACGGATTGAAGCCTCGTGGTCCTTCGATGAACATGGGCATCGCCACGGCATATTCCCTCAACGCATGACCTCCATGCGCAAAACGATTGCAGATGCTCTCGAAGAAGTTTGCTTTCATTGCCGCGCTGTGTGTGAGCGCTTCGAGGCATCCGCAGAGGAAGAGGAGTCGGAGCGAGTGCGGGAGTTGATGATGTTGCGTCAGCATTCCGTGCCGAATGACTGGGATGTATCGACATCGACCACGCCCCTGTCGCCCCGCCCGCTCTCTCTCGCAGCATGGGCGTCACCTGCAAGGGTAACGCCTACGCCAGACAGGGGCCGAAAGACAAGGTATCCCCAGAGCTTCTTGACGCCCGGCTCATCCCCAATGCCGAGCCAAAAACGATTCGGCAATGACAGTGTGCCAACATCGTACGAGCGAGCGCGACAAGATCGGCTCTCGCTGGTATCTCTACGGTCTCAGTTTGAGGCCATGCATATGGAACGTCAAACCATTTTATACCATTTGCTGTCGCTCAACATGGACATGAGCAGCAAGAAACGGCGAGCCGGCACAGCCGTCGACGCACGCATGTACTGGGATGATGACATTATACAGGGCGTGTTGAAATATATGACGTCGTACTTCCGCCTCTGCGAGAAACAGGTCCGAGCCCATGTGCAGAACGAAATGAGCATGCAAAGGCCGGACAAGAAGCAAGGGCATGACGCTTTGGATCTTGATCAGCATCTTTGTAAGATGGGACAACTTCTCAGAACACTTCAGTGCAAGATGAAAGTGTGCAGAGAAGAGGGGTCCGCGTCGGTGCCTTGTTTGCATGGGATCCCCTCTCCCAAGGCGAATGGGCGCACCGAATCGGTTCTCACCATGTTTGAGAGCATGAAAGACGAGCTGCTTTCTCTTTCTTCCGAGTGGGACGCGGGCATGCGGATACTGGATCCACCATCGTCGCCCTCCGTCCCAGAGACGCCCCTGCCCTATGAACCTGTGCTGACAACGCCACCTTCGCTGTCCCAAGTCCCGTTCCCAAGCGAGGATACGCAGGAAACTGAATTTCGCAGTGGAACAAATCACAGCGAAATGCTAAGTGACACACTTATTGCTTCCTCTTCCCCCACCAGCTTGCCGCCGCCCGGCTCCGAAGAGGTGTTTGAGTGTGACACGCGTGCCATGACCCCCCGCACACCTTCGACTCTTTCACGTGCCGAACGCATCGCCCGCCGAAAACAAGAGCGAGAAGTCCGTCGTGCTGACACGGACGATGTTCATCCACTGGCCATGGTCAGTGAACTAAAAAGCGTATTGCAGCGACGCACACATAGCCTACCGGTTCATTGAATCGGCCGCCCCCCGCGTAGTGCCAACCCTTTCGCATGCAGGTGCCACGTGGCGATGCGTCACGGCACGCGCCGCGTCGCCATCCACGCCCAGGTCCGCGACCACTGCCTGCCTGGCATGGCTGCAGCGTACGATGCAGCGCGAGCACAGGCGCTAGGTACGCGTACCGTGGGTGTCTCTCCCATGAGGCAGGTTGTGACTGCGCCGGAAGCGCCGGCAGAAGGTATGTGGACATGGCTTACTGTAGACCCTTTCTTGACGCCTGGCTCGAACAACCGCCTGTTTCTGTCGCTCCGTTCTGGCATCGCATCCCAGGTCGACTGGGCACTGAAAAATTTGGCCTCTTATACATTCCAGATGGCCGACAAGTTTCTTCTCGCCGAGTACCCCGGCCTGTGCGATGCATTGGCCGAGTTTGTGAGGCGTTTGTGCTTCGCGGCGCATGGGCTCCCGCGCAGTCGGTGGGACTTGATGCAAGCGGATATGCATCTGAATGGTATGCTCGTTGACCAAGGCTATGGCCTGGATGAGAATGTGGCAGGTATCGCGGTAACGAGTGTGGCCTTGGCGCGTCGCACCGCCACGCCCCCTGTGCCGGCCGATGCGCCTTTCCAGCCCGCTCGGTACGCCCGCGATGCAGCATTGCTTCGACGAGCGGCCGAGGCGACGCTGATTTTGCGCAATGTGGCTCTCTCGAGTGCGAATGTTGCGAGTTTGGCGCAAGTGCCCATGGTGCTCGACATCATTCAGCATGGACTCGCTATGGAAGATGCGCACGAGTGTCATGACTTGCGCGTCAATATGCTGGAAGTGCTCGAGTGCCTCGCGCCGCACCTCGTCCTCAGTGACTGGGCACGTCAACGGTTCGTGCTACACCATACCCAAGAAACCGCGCGGTTTGTCGAGGATGAAATCTTTGCGCGGTTGTACGATATGGCGCACCATTCACAAGACCGTGCGCTGCTAGTAGGTTCTTTGCGGTGCCTGCGCGCGTTTGCATCCAACACGGCCAATGCGCCTGTGCTTGCAGAAGTCGACACGAGCCTGCAGCCCACGCATTTGCACCTGATGACACGGTGCCTCACCCTGCTACCACTGACCCAAGATCCAGAGCTGCTCGAGGCCGTACTGGATCTGCTATACCAGCTGGTCATGATCGGAGACAATGTGTTGCTGCTGGGCGCGATCAAGTCCTTACATGATCACGCGTATGCGCCCGAAAGCAAAGAGGCGTCGCCCACGCATGCGATCGTTGGCTTCCTCGCGCGGAATCTGGCGCTGGGCAAGTCGGTGTGGGAGCGCGATACAGACTTGACGGTGAATCAAGGCGCATGGTGGGCACCGCATGTCCCCAGCGTCACGCGTATGAGGCAGAAGCGCGAATTCGAGCGACGAGAAAAGATGACACCGGCCGAACGGGCACGCTACAAGCAGCTGGCGCCCGATGTGAAGGCGCGCTTGGAGTCGATGAGTGAGCCGGAGCGTGGCTTGGAGTGGATGAAGACCTTGTTTGAGTACGATCCGCAGGGCGAGGTCACTCAAATGGAATTCTGGATCACCTACCGCGACCAATTCACTCCGACGGCGAACCAAGGGGGCGCGCCGCTGCAGCCAGCGGCCAATCTGATCCGCAATGTGTCGCAAGCGTTCCCTGGAGCCGCAGCCATGGTCATTCCTGGGGCTCCTGGCGCCCAACCGCGTTTCGTGATCCGCGGTATTGTCCCGCGCATCCGCGCTACGCCAGGCCCTGTGTGCCCGTGGGTGGGCTGCCCCAGTCCTCAGGCGCCCAGCTGGGCTGCCGTGCGCGAGCATTTGGCTGCGCATGTCTCGCTGACCAACGATGGTGTATGCCGCTGCCTAGGCTGCACGTATGTGGCGCCATCCAGCGACGAAACGACGCAGCGCGCACAGCTGCTGCAGCATGTCTTTACGCACCTTCCCATGGCCGAAGAGCCAGATGTGCCGCGTGCTCACAGTGCGTTGAAAGCCAACGGCACGCAAGACCACCCGGGCCTCTTAGCCTTTGACGTGGAACGCACGCCCTCGGTGCCAACGCTCGTGGCAGGTCAGCCACCGTCGCCATGTGGTGTGGCCTTCTTGTCACTGCTTGTCCTGCGGTACATGACGCGTGCAGCCCAAGCGATCTTGCAGCGCGAGGGCTTCGGATGCCCTGCGTACACGTATGGCGGTGCGGTGCCCGCCGCACGCACGCCAGCAGAGCGCGACGAACAGTTTGGCTTTCCAATGGCGGCGCTTTCCGATGATGCACAGACGCAAACGGATGTGTCGTCCGACTTTGAGGCGCGCAGTGCTCAGGCCGCGGTCCGTATGATGGAGGCTGTGGCCAGTGTGGAGGATGTGCTGGTTGAAACGTCGTTGCGGAACGACATTTTGTGCCGCTTTGTCAATGACACGCTCGTGGCAATTCGCCCCGTAGATGTATAAATACATGGCTATGGTACAAGAGTGGCTACTTAGACAGGGCTGGGCCTACTGTTAGCAAGTTCGAGCTAAGCAGGACGTCCATCATAGGAAACGTATCCGTCATGCAGATCGGTAGTCTAACATATGTGCATTCGCCTAAGCGATAATCCTTTGGACGTCCTGGCATGTGTACGTACCGGTGTGTTTTCGGGGGGCTTGGCGCAGTACCACGCGTTCGCAGTGCGCCCACTCGTCGTTGGCCTCGGTCTGAAGTTGACGGAAGAGGCGCACATACGCCTCGAACGCGGCGCGGATCTCTGTGACTTTATGCTGGTCGAAACGCTGCATTTCGCTTTTGCACAATCGCGACACTTCTTCAAAGCGTGTACGCATAGCAGCACTGGCCAGCTCGGCCTGCGTAAGTGCCTGCATCTGTGTGTCGACATGTTGGGCGGGCCGCTTGGCCTGGCGTGCACGCAGCTTCAGCAGCTCGTCGTCGGCTTTTTGCCACGCTTGCCACACATCTTCACGCGCCGCAAAGGACTTGCGCACACTACCAACGAGGCGCTCATGTTCATAGAGCACAAGACCTAGCACATGCGCCTCGTGGTGCGCAAGACGTGCGGATGCCTCGGCGGACCGCTTTTTGGTGTCGGCCAGCGCCGCAAAGCATGTGGATACGCTGCGTGAGAGGCCGCTGCTCGATACGTTCACAAGGGATTCATAAAGTTGTTCCTGGGCGGCCGCCAGCGTCTTGCGCTGTTGCGCAAGCGCGGAGACAGATGCCACAATTTCTTTCATGCGCACCTCAAAATTCGTCAAGTACTCGAGCTGATGGCGGAACCAGTCATCAGGATCGTGGAAGCGAGGCTGCTGCAGTGCGTGACGCCATCCAAAGAGAGCCTTGTGATCGGGCGTGATAACAGGGCCCTTGAGGAGATCGCGTGCCTGAATATCGGCGGCGAGACGAGGACTCTCCAGGAACAGCTTCAGATCGTCGTCCTTCTGAAGTCGGGGATGCTCGAGCATCTGCTGCAAAGCGCGTTCCAACGCACATCGCCGAAACTCGATCAGGTCGGGCGAGAAGCGCCCAATTTTCACCTTTTCAGGAATGGGCGGCACAATCGCCCCTGGGCAATTGCTGACGAGTGCCGCATGGAGCCATCGAAAGTCACTGTAGCGTCGCAGTACAGAGAGTTCGGAACGTGAGAGCCATGGCGCATTGGTCGAGACACGCACCGCGTACACGACATGCGCTGTCACTGGGTCGCCCACACGCTGCGGATCCCCCACACGCACGGAGAAGGTGATGGGCGGCGTGGGTGGTAAGGCGGCGCTAGTATCAGGGGGCGTCGGTGTACCATAGTGCACGTCGTCTGCAGGCGACGACGGGGCGGTCGCAACGTCTGTTGCGGCTGGGTCAGACTCGGGCTCGGCGGAAGGCTTGGCCGTGGCCTTTGTCGGGAGGGTCTTTGCGACGCTGTCATCGCTTGTCTCATCTGGCTTTCCTGCCTTGTCTGCTTCTTCTGCCTCGCCTGGCTTTCCTGCCATGCCTAGCTCGTCCACCTCGTCTGCCTCGCCCACTGGCAGACTACGCGCAGGCGGCCCGAGGCGAGTGAGGTAGGCACGCCACCATTCATCAAATGGAACATGCGACACGTCAATGCCCAGTGCTTCCGTCTCGGAGATATCCATCTTGCAGTGGCCCGGGCGCTGAGTGGCCGCGTTGGAATCCGCCTCAAATTGGGGATCCAAATGATCGGTCGACGACACAGGAGCACCACAAACTTGGTTCCACAGCCGCGAGAGAACCAGGCACATATCATACTTGGTCATAGCCTCGCGTGCCGCATAATGCAGCGTAGGCGGCATGGGCTCGTCGCGCGAAACAGCCATTGAGGCCAAGTCCAGGAGGATTCGCGCTACATCGCCGACATAGGTAGGGTATCGAACGCCATGCGCGTCCATGGAGATGCGATGCCCTTGGTCCTGAATCGCCTCAAGAAGGACGTTGACGGCCGACTCGGTCTGCGAATCGCATTCGCCGTACAACACGGGCACACGCACAACGGTCGCATAGCCTGCGCGCGCGTGCTCCTGGACAGCCAGCTCGGCCATACGCTTGCTCTTACCATACGAGTTCAGTGGATGTGGCTCTGATTGGGTCGTGTAGGGCGGTGCGCGTCCATCAAAAACATAGTCCGTGGACACATGGACGAGGTATGCGGGTGGCGTCTGCGCCGCACACGCACGCGCCAACCACGCAGGTGCCTCGACATTGAGAGCATGGGCCGCATCTGGATCGCGCTCCACGCGGTCGGGATGACGCTCAGCGGCTAGGTGAAGCACCACCTCGGGTTGCACTTGGTCGATGAGCGCTTGAACGGCCGTCTCGTCGGTGAGATCGACTTGGAGCAGGGGGGGGCTCGCACGGGTATAGGCGGTGCCAGTGACTAGTGTGATAGGCCGAGTACGTACCCTGATGCCCTGCCTCGAGGCACGCGCGCATGACCGCGCGGCCGAGCAGGCCTGTGGCCCCGGTGACAAGCACTTTCATGGCGGCAGGGAGCGGCGGGCCGCCGCGCGCGGCGACCTTGTATTATGTAATGGCTGCGAAGCAGCCGGCCTATAGTACGAATTTGGACGTGTCGAAGCGCGGCAGGAACCCCGGTGCGATGAGCATCGTAAGGAAGGGGAGCAGGCCAATGCAGTGGCAGAAAAAGAAGCTGATGTACTCAAAGTCCAGGTCACATAGCTTGGTATAGTGCGAACAGATCGCGTAGAAGAGGAGATGTGCGGCTGAGGAGGCACACAGCATCACCGAGGCGAGGACCAGGGACTGTGTCATCTTGCTAAAAAGAACGCGGGAGCCGTCGTACGGCGCTTGGAGGGAGTACGAGTCCCATCGCATGTGGAATAGGGTAGTGTCAGGGAAAGGTCTTGCGTTTGTGGTGGCATAGCGCACGGACGGTATGCTGCGCGTTGGCAGACTGGACGCGCTGCGTCGCCCAAACATGCTGCCGTCGAGCCATGCAATGCACGCGACAAACTCCAGTAACAGGGCCACAGGAATGAATATAGGCGTAGAGTCATACGTAGTAGCCAGAGCGAGGCCCAGCAACAAGACCTTGTTCCACTTGTGAAACTTGGCGTACAGCGTCGCGAGCCAAATCTCCTGCGTGGCATGATGCTGGAGAATGACGAACCAGCGCAGAATGAGCCACTGTAGTAACGCCACACAGAGAAGATAGCTTATACGAAAGAGCGTGCGCGTCAAGTACATCCAGTCCTTGTCCACATTGGGCACCCACATGGACGCAAGGCCGAGCGCGGACATGAGGAGCCCGCCTAGATGGAAGAGCTTGGGGCGCGATCGTACGAGATGTGTGAACGATAACAGGGTGAGTACACCAAAAGCACACCGCAATGTCACCGCGAGGATGACGCGGATGTACAGTGGGTGCTCAAACGCCATCCCGGGGGCACGCACGAAAGAGGAGAGGCGCGTAGGACGTGGGGGTTTTGCTTAGTCAGACCACACGACCAACACGACGATGGACGCCGCCTGGGACGCGGCGGTGGACGCGTGCAAGGCGCATGCGTCCACGCACGAGGACTTGTGGGAGGTGTTTACGCGAGCGTACGATGTCCGCGATCCATGGGCACCGGACGCACGACGTGCTGGCACGTTGGATCCACGTACGTCCGTGGCGCCCCAGGAGGCTCTGCATGCGTTGCACGCAAGTGGCGTGGATGTAACAGCGTGGTTCCTCGATACAAGTGCGGAAGCCTACTTTGCGATATGCTGCGACGCTCTTGCGCCACTCTCTGGGCCTCGGGCTCAGGAAGAACTGCCACAGGCTGTGCATACCTGCTTCGAGTGGGTGTGCACGCGCCATGCGCTGTGGATGGATGTTGGCACGCCAGACACAGACGCCACAGCGTTTCTCGGACAGTGTCGCACCCTGTTCTCTGCGGCGCTGCGCCCCGGCGCGATCGATGCTGTGCGGATCTATTTAGCGGGGGTATTGCAAGGGCGCACAGCACCGTCGGCGGCCGGGCCGCTGCTCGGGCCACGGGATGCCAGTGCGGTGCATGTGGTGGCGCAGCTGCGTGCGCTGGGCCTCGATGCGCTCGTGCAGAGTGCCCTTATGCAAGCGGCTACGGATGTGCTGCAGGAAGCGGCCGCGCGCGCTACGAGGCAAGGTGCACGTACCGTGGCGACGTACCCATCGCTGCAGACCCTGTTGCGAGACGACCTTATGCCGGCGCTGACCGAGGTGCTCGAGGCGCGGCCAGCCCAGGCTGCATGGAATGCGAACGTTCATGCGGCTGCCGATGTATGGGACGTGAGTGTCTCCTATCTGCCGGAGGAGGGCCTGGCGCCGAAGGAGCAAGCGTCGCTGTATTTACGCCTTGAGCACTCTCTTGCGCGTGCCATTGGTACGCAGCGCCTGCAGCAGATGTATGAGCTTGTTCGTGAGTACCCACAGAGCCAAGCCGCGATGGAGGATGTGGTGGTATGGCTGGAGCAGACGGGCGAGCGGGCCGAGCTGGTGCGGGCGCTCGCCCAGGCCCTGCATGCGCGCCTCTTGCACCCTGGCGTGGATACGCATGCGATCTTGGTGTACTATGTGAACATTGTGTATGCGCTCCGACTCGTGGACTCGACGGGTGTGGTGCTGTCCCAAGTGCTGCCGCCTGTACAGAGCTACCTGCGCACACGCAAAGACACCATTGAGGCGGTGGTGCATGCCCTGCTGGGTGACGACCCTGCGTTTCAGTTGCTGCGCACCGAGTTGGAGCAGGGCGCACTAAGCGAGTCAGACGAGAATCCTGCGCCAGACGCCGACGCTGACGTGGCCGACGAGCAGTACACACGGCCCGAGTACTGGGCGGATCCGTCGTGGGCGCCGCGCCCGGTGGATGCAGGGCCGGCGTACAGTCAGATGCGCTCACGCGATGTGATTGGGCTACTCGTGTCGATCTTTGACGACCGCGCCGGGTTCCTCCAAGCGCTGGAGCGGCACACCGCGCAGCAGCTCGTGCAGACGATTGATTACGATACCAGGCGCGTGCAGCGCAACAATGCCATCTTCAAGCGACGACTGGGCGCGAGCAGTTTGCACCCGTGCGACGTGATGCTAGCGGATGTGGCTGCCTCCCGCGACTTGGATCACATGTTCCATCGGGCGGCTACGATGGGGAATGTCGACGCCCAAGCCGTCCACCCGCTGATTGTATCGCGGCAATTTTGGCCGGAGATCGATACGCGCACCTATACCCTACCGCGGCGCTTGGCCGAGGCGCTGGATGCGTGTGCATCCTTTTATGCGCAGGTGCACCCTACGAAGCGTGTACGGTGGTGGCCCTATGTTGGCACAGTCGACGTGGCTATTGACATGGACGATGGGCGACGCATCGAAGCGCGTGTCGCACCCCTGCAAGCCGCTGTGGCCGAGCTTGTGGCAGGTCTTGGTGAGGCCGAAGTCACCGCGGACAATGTCGCCGCGGCACTGGGCCTCGAGCGCGAGAGTGCCACGGCGGCCTTGCGCTTCTGGGTCGCCAAGCAGGTGTTGCGTGAGCTGCCCGCCCCGGCCGTGGGTGTGTTTGAGCGCGCAGATGCACCTACACCGCCTGCCGCAGCACATGCGTGAGCAGACTGTTGTCGCGCGTCAGTTGAACCAGCGCGTGGCCCGTCGTAGGCGGCGACGGAGAAGGATCGTCCGGCGGCATCAGCGATGCCTCCAACACGCGACGGCACAGCGCACGCACATCCCACTCGGCCGGTGCGAGACGCCGCGCGTGAGCGCGAGCGGCATCGATCGTCGACTGGAGGAGCGTCGTGATGCGCTGCGCCGAAGCTGCATCGGTGAGATAGAACGTATGCGTCGTGCCCGCACTGGATGACACAAGAGAGAGGGTCGAGCGGGGAGTCGGTGCTGCGCGACCAGCGCGCACTTGCACCGAGCGGGGGAGCGCGGCCATCCCAGGCGCCGGCGCATGGTTCCCGTAAAAGCGCGCATGGCGGCCCATTCGCACAAACACGAGATCGTGCGGACCGGGCGTGGCAGCACACAAAGTGAACTGTGCGTGCGCGGCATGCGCAAAAGAAAGGACGGGTGGATCGGCAAGGAGGCCCTGGCCCACAAGACGCACCTGCAAATCAGGGTCGGGCGCATCGATGCGCACACGCACAGGCGCACTGGGAACGCCTAGCGCGTCCAGCGCATTCCACGCGTGGGCATCGATGGAGATGGTGCGCATATTCGCCTCGGGCCCGCCAGGGGCCAGGGGCGACGTACGCACAGACAAGTAAATCTCGCCCAGCTCGCGGTCGGACACGGCGTGGGAGGCGCCGTGCGCGCGGAAGCCCATGGTAAAGTCTTCCAGCGTGATGCTGGGGTCGTACTCAGCCCAAAGACCATCGCGCTGGTGCAGCGCATCGTTCAGGGCCACAATGGCCCACGTCAAGTCCAACACAGACTCGAGCGTATGAGAGGGCCACTCCGCCTCATTGCTCGCGTGCCAGTGTGTGGCAAAAGCGAGCAACAAGGCTTCCATCGATGCAGCGCTCTCGGGACGCGGTAGGTCAAGTAGAACGTGACGCAAGGCCACCTCAAGGGGCACACCGCGCACGCGGTACTGCGCCACAAAGGGCGCCAGCATATGCGCATGCTCCTGCAAGTAGTGCCACAGCACACTGC
Organism: Malassezia equina; assembly: GCA_029542865.1. Taxonomy (NCBI): domain Eukaryota; kingdom Fungi; phylum Basidiomycota; class Malasseziomycetes; order Malasseziales; family Malasseziaceae; genus Malassezia; species Malassezia equina. The sequence continues at coordinate 1,345,136 of CP119901.1, forward strand.
GGTTGAGTGGCTCACACACATACAGGAGACGCGCCTGCGCAGCAGCCAAAGCACTGGCGTCCGACTCGTCACGCAGCAAACCCAACTCGCGAACCAGACCAGCTAGCGTCGTAGCGAGGTGGGCCTGCAACGCGGAGAGGTGCGGAGCCATCAAAGCGCTCAGCTCGCTATCGCTCAGCTCGCCATGGCGCTCCATGCGCACTTGCGCGAGGTCGAGCACCACAAACGGCACGCATGCTTCGCTAAGCGAAGGCACCTGATTCAGTTTGCGCAGCATCACGTCCGGCACCGACTCGCCGCCCTGCACAACGAGGGGTGGCTTGGCAAGGACCAGCACATCCTGGAACACGAATGCATACCGCAACTTGACAAACTCGTCGCCGGCGGCTTGCAGTAGCGGCACTACACCAACCAAACGTCGCGGAGGATCGAGCGCAATGTCCCAAGGCACCTCGGCAGGCAGGTACGACAGCAGATGGCGCACAGGTCGCTCCAGTGTTTGGTTCCACTGCATGAGCATCGCAGGCGTCACAGGGATCGTCACCACAGACTCGTGCGACGAAGCGTCAGCGCCGGTTCGTAGAGCTACCGTGGCGAAGGCCGACTCACCACGCGTGGCGCTGCTGGTGCCCGAGGTCGCGGGACCACTGGGGCGCCGGAGCGCGCGCATAGATGTTTTGCGGCGCAAGGAGTCCCACAAGCGCGCCACGCGTGCCTCTTTGCGCTCCTCGTCCTCCTCGCGCGGCGTGCGCCGACCGGTGCCCAGCGATACCGAGCGGGCCAGCATAGGCGCTAGCCCATCAGAAAGAGGGGGCGTCGGTGTGCCCGTAGCACGAGGACCCAGGGGCAGCGTATCGCCGGACACAGAGTCGCGGGCCAGACGAGTTGTCGGCGTGGGTAGACGCGGCAAGGGCTTTTTATGCCGCACGGCTTGGGACAAGTCCAACGGTGCGTCGTCCAGCGACGTGTCAGGCGATCGGCCAGGGGTTGGTAGGCGCGTGCTCGGCGGGCTCTGGCGGTACAGCGGCGGCGATGCAAGTGAGCGGCGCTCGTTGGTGTACCAATCCATAGCCGCGTGCGCCTCAAGCAGCACGGGGGCAGGGCGCAGAGAGCGACGTGCTTCCACGGGCGAGGCGGGCGCAGGCGGCGCGTGAGTGGGCGAGGCAGGCGTTCGAAGCTCCTGCGACGGACGTGGCAAAACGAGATGCGAAGCTCCACTGGGCAGGCCCGGACTCGAAATAGGATCCGAGGCGCGCGGCGTCGTCGTGCTTGGGCCGACCGGGGCCGTGGTGCCGACAGAGGCCTGCCGACCCGATACACTCGAGTCGTAATTGTACAAGCTCAAGCGCCAGCCAGACGAGCTTGTGGATTCGTGAGCTGTGTTCGAGCTGCTGTCATCCGAAAAGGCGGACGAGGAGCCAGACACGCGCGGCGGCGTCGCATGAGGCGAGGCAATCGGCGGGGTATCGGAGGGAGCATCGGCGCGGGTTATACGGCGGATCCTGCGGATCCGCGCTCCATCGCGTGCAGAGAGGCTTCGAAGAAGCGTCGAGCGTTTCACGTCGAGCGGAGGACTCGCATCGGTGCTCGGCGCTTCGTTACGGGGCGGCGTGCGCGGAGTGTCACTTGCCACGCTGGCCTGATTCACGCTGCGTACGAAAGCAAACATGTCTTGGTAGGGCAAAGGCGTCGTAGACCCAAGAAGTTTTTGCATGGTATAGGCGCGGGCAACCTGGCTAGTCGCACTAGCACTGGCCGAGCGCGATAGACCGGTGGGTTTGCGCTCGCGCAAAAGGCGCTGTCGCAGCTGCTCGAGCGATGGGAGCGGGGAGGGAAGGAGCGCGGCGGACGCCATGTCGCTGGGTGGGTCCGACTCTGCAGGCGCTGAAGCCTGTTGTTTCTCCTCATGCGAGGGGGCCTTCTCAGGCCCTGCCATGGGGCGTGGCGTGGCATGTCGCACTTCCCGCTGGGACGCCGCGCGACGAAGCTTGGCAATCGCATGAAGGCGCGCTGATGTCATCCCTGTATCGCCCTGGATGGGCCCATGACTCTCCGTAGTCCCGCCGCTGCCAGGAACGTCGGCGGCGACGGCGGCCGCGTCCTCAGGCATGAGCGGACAACGACACGTTCGCGCCCACGACCTTCGCGGCTGTGCGGCGCGTGCTTCCTGGGGCATGTTGGCGTGGCCTACTAGGGCGAAACGAGGCCGCTGGCCAGGGCAGCGTGGGGTCGAGCCAACCTGGCCACGTGCTCTCGTATTAAACTACGACGGCTCTGTGCAATGGTCACGTCGATGGGCGACGTCCGCCAGTGGACCACGGCGAGTGTGGGAGAATGGCTCCGCAAGCTGGGTCTGGAGAAGCATGTGCAGAGTTTCGTGGATAATGACATTGATGGCGAGGCGTTGATGGTCATGGATGAGGCAAGTTTGCGAGACTTGGGACTGGTGTCCCTCGGTCAGCGTCGTGCGCTGCTCATGGAGATTTTTCACCTGAAGCAGATGTTTGGGGTCCCGATCGATAAGGATGATTGGGTGCCTGTGGGTACGTACATACTACTGATGATCAGGACACGATCCGGCTGAGACCGATCCCATCTCCCAGCAGCTGTATGCGCGCGATCAGCGGATCCAGTGGCTCGAGGCGCGTGTGGCGCAGTTGAGCGCGTCCATGGCGCACTTGCACGAGGATATGGTCGCCCTTGCGCGTGCGACTGGACACATGGATGCGGTGCATGCGCCCTTTGATCATGGTGGAAACAGCGAGGCACGCCGTGTGGCTGCGCCGCCGATCACCCAGGAAGGCTGGTACCAACCGGATCGGTCGCCTCTGTGGGCAGCCGACGAGTCTCCGAGCGTCACCGTGTCGCAGCCCACGACACATGCCGCGCATATGGCGCCGCTGTGTGGTGCGCTTGTGGCCCTCCTTCAGCGCCGCGGCATCGCCGAGCCGAGTCCGTCCGGTTTGCTGGATGCGGCCGTATCGTCGGACGATCCTTGCTTTGTGTTGCTGCCAGCCGTGTTCCAGCTATACCAAGTGCGTGAAGACTGGCGCGACTATGTGGTGTTTGCCACGTATGGCTCCACAGAACGGTGTATATCGTACGACGAGCGCCCGCTCGTGGTCCTGTACCGCATGCGTGAGAGCATGCCAGACACGAGCCTGCAGCTGCGTCCCGTGTCGGAGCTCGAGTCCCCTTGGACGATTGCACAGCGTAAGCTCGCCGTCAAGTGGCACAGCGGATTGAGTCACAGCCCGAAAAAGCACGATGCTTTGCACTTGCGTGCGTTGCGCAAGGCCAGCAACGAGGTGTCTGGTCTATTTACCGTGCACGCTTTTGAGAGGCTACGCGGTCCCTCCGCAGAACTGCCCGACACGCGCATGTACGGGCCGATCACCACGCTGCCTGCGGATCCTGTGTCGTACGCGGTGGCCATATACCCCTACGAATCGGACCGTGACGATGAGTTTGATGTGCAGGCAGGTGATACCTTCATTGTGCTGACCAAGGCCAAAGGCTGGTGGGCCCTGCGTCGCGACTCGGGCGCGGATGGCCGCGGCGACTTGTATGTGGCGTCGAGCACGGCAGCGCCCGAAATTTGGACCGGCTGGGTGCCTGCGGGGTGCCTCCTCGAGATCAAGCGCCCACTCGCGCAAATGGTCGAGGCGCCGCTAACCCTCACCGACCAGGCGTGGCTGACGCACATGATGGAGGCGCCGATCCCCGTCGACGCAGTTGTCAGCCAGGGCACCGCCGCAGTCGCTCTCATGGACTTTGCATCGAACGATCATGCGTTCCGCATCGCTGCGAACGAGCATGTGCGTGTGTTTAAGCGGTACAACTTCTGGTCGTACTGCCTGGCGGAGGGCCCCAGCGCCCAGCGCGGATGGATGCCCAGCTGGCTCATCTCGCGGCGCGGAATCCGCCGGACCCCCCCGGAGGGGAGCCACTCCCCATCGACCCAGCTTCTATCGCCGGCGCCCCCCGCCGCGCTCCCCTCGTTGGGCGCCCCGTCGGTGACCTTGTCATATAGTACACCTGCCTAAACCCCGTAGGACCTCCACCCAGCCTGGCATGCTGCGACGACCGCTCGCTGGGCCTGTAAGGGCCTGCCTGTGCGCGGCGGTCTGCGTAGAAGTCGCGCGGGCGCATGGGAACCATGCGCATGTACCTCCGCCTGAGGTAGCGAAAGCGCCGGTGGATGCACGTCTGTGGCTGCATATTGGCATGGAAGCGATGGCGTGGGCCGTGCTGTTCCCGCTCGCCATGGTGCTGGGTCTGGTGCGACACAGGCTGCATGCACCGCTATCTGCCGCGGCGATAAGTCTTTCGCTGCTGGGCTACCTGTTCGGACAGAATCATGGCGGCCGCCAGTTTCGTCATACCGTGCACGGCACCTTTTCGTCGTTGTTGTTCGTGGCATTGCTAACCCAACTCGCGTGTGGTGTGTACCTGAAGCTGCACCTGACCTGGTCGCGCGAGCGCACCGTACGCCCGATTGTGCTGGGTGTGCATGGCATTCTTGGACGTGCCTTTCCTGTGCTTGGGTGGACACAGATGGTGTTTGGAATCGCGACGCTGCAGTCGTGGTGCAACGGCGGGCACCTCGGGCAGTGTCTGGCCCACTACATTATGGGCTCGGCCTTTGCTGCGTACTCTGTCATTCTTCTGATCATGATGAAGTGTGCGGTGGAATGGCTTCGGCGCCGCGGCTGGGCGCAAGAGTTTCTCGACTCGTGGGTGATTTTGCTGTGGGGCATTGTCAACACGTTCACCGAGCATCATGGCGGGCCATGGACGCACAAAGATCTGCAGCACACACTCATGGGCGTTCTGTGGTGGACAGGTGGGGCCCTTGGCGTATGGCTCAGTCGGCATGGTCGCCGCTCCGTGGTGCCAGCGACGATCATCTTCCTGACAGGTTGGGCTATGAGTGCCCACAGCCAGGCGCTTGCCATCTCCACGCACATCCATGCCATGTTTGGATACGCACTGATGGCAGGTGGTGTCTGCCGTGTGATTGAAATTTGCTTCGTACTGCGCGACCAGCCGAGTGGCTCGTCGGGGGAGACGGAGCGCAATGCGTGGTTCCCGACGCACCTGTTTCAGTACTTGCCGCCCTTCCTACTCGTCGTCGGTGGCATCCTATTTATGAGCGCCACCGACGAGGAGATGCGCTGGGCGGATAGCCGTGGCGTGGACTTTGCGACATGGGCCATGATTGACCTATCGGCTGCCTTCCTGTTGTTTTTGTGGATGAACGTGCTGATTGATACGTACGTTGGCTACGGCGGACGCTACGGCCTGGTTCATGCGCGAGCCTCGGAAGAAGCGCCTTCCTGGGCGTATACGCCCGTGCAAGAGTCGGCGCCATCCACGCAGCCGCCGTCGGCAGCCCCAGAGGTGCCGCGTGAGGCGATTGCGCTCCGATCGTACGAGCCACCGACCACGCATGTGCTCCAGGACGACGAGGACCCATTTGATGATGAGTATGAAGATAGAGCACAATCGCACTCATAGCGTAGAGCAAGCTATTGATCTATACAGGCGTCCACTTAGGCATGCTGCGCTGGTGGCGCAAGGTAGAAGGGGATCATGTCCATGTCCGCATCAAGGGGGGGAACGTGATCATCCTTCGTGGGCACCGCTGGGGCTATATCCGAAAAGGACGATGAGGGCGCAAATTCCCTGGAGGCCCACGTCTGGGCTTGCTGATCACGAAGCTCGGCGGCACGCTGCGCCTCGGCTTGTGCTTGAGCGCGGGCCTGTGCTTGAGCACGGGCTTGAGCTTCGGCTTGCGCTTGGGCCTGTGCTTGGGCCTGTGCTTGGGCCTCCCTCTGCGCACGTGCTTGAGCTTCCACCTGCGCAGCGGTCTCATACCCCGACGTACCAGGCTCCTCAGGCTGCAGCGGCTGCGCACGCGACGTAGGTGCCAGCTCCGCGGACGACGCAGCGGGTGCTGGTTCCTCCAACTCTTTTGAAAGGCCCGACGCCTTTTTCGAACGGAACACGCCCCAGCCAGGCAGTTTCGAGGTGCGCTTCTCGCTTCGGGTCGAGCTCATGGATGTACGAGACGACATGGGATGGAGCGACGTGGCAGGCGGCGCTGCCTCCGTCGACATGCGTTGCGTATCGTCTGCCAGAGGCGTACCATCAGACTCGGCCATGCTCTCATCCACGCCTGCGGCGCCATCCATGGACGCCCGACGCCAAGGCTTCTGCCAACGATGAAAGAACTTGGAGGGGCGCGATGCATGCGCGTTCGGCTCAGGTTCGGGCTCCGGCTCCGGCTCCGGCTCCGGCTCTGGCTCTGGCGTCACAATTGGCTCTCGCGTAGGTCGCACAGGCGCCACAAGTGGGTACACGCCCTGTGCGGTAAGTTGGGGCACTTGCAAAGGTGCATCGGCAGGCAGTACCTCAGGTGCAGGCTGCGGCACCGGCTGGCGGGAAGGGTAGGTTGGCTGCACGGGTGCCACGATAGGGTACACACCTTGCGCGGTAAGTTGAGGCACTTGCAAATGCGCATCGGCAGGCAGCACTTCGGGCGCAGGCTGCGGCACCGGCTGGATCGTAGGGTACGTCGGCTGCACGGGTGCCACGATAGGGTACACACCTTGCGCGGTAAGTTGAGGCACTTGCAAATGCGCATCGGCAGGCAGCACTTCGGGCGCAGGCTGCGGCACCGGCTGGATCGTAGGGTACGTCGGCTGCACGGGCACCACGAGAGGGTAAACACCTTGCACCGTCAGTTGCGGCACCTGAATTGGACAATCGGCCGGCAAGGGCTCGGGCGACGGCTGCGGCACCGGCTCCGGTGGCTCGGGCAGAGGGTCTGGCAGCTTGCAAGTGCGGTCCAAGTCCTCACGCAGAAGCTCCCATATCGCTGCAGGCAGGCCCTGCTCGCGAGCTTCCGCAAGGATATTCAGCACAGACGTGTCGCCAGCGAGGCCGAACGAGTCCACTGTGTATACACCGCCGCCGACCCGGCCGTGCGAGCTGATGGCCACACGCAAACCAGCCGAGACTGGCACGCCGCGGCCCATGGGAACACCATCCAGCGTCACAGGGGCGTAGCGCGACGATGTACTGAGGAAGAGGTGACGCTCCCCCGACTCTTCCAGCGAGACTTTGCGCCCATTCATGGAAAACATGCGGCTGACAGCGCCCATGCCCTTGGGCAGTGTGCGTGCCAGGTTCGTGGGAACGTGGCCGGGGAAACTGTGGACAAAACTCACCTCAGGCGCCTGCTCCTGGTACAATTCCAGCATAAGTGTCACGGACGTGCTCACATGCCCGCGCGCCTTCCACGGCGACGTCTTGGAGAGCGAAAGATCGGCCTTGTCAACCGGACCTTCCTTGGTGCCGGCAAGAATGTACACAACGCGACGCAGTGACTCGGCCGCACGCAGCAATGGTAGAAGGCGCTCGATCATGCGCATGCGCGAGTAGTACGAAAGTGCCCAGATCGTGCGAAGTCCCTCGGGCGTCTTGGAAAACAGATCGAGGGTGCCCTGCGAGAGGACGAGCAGGTGGATGGCTCTTTCCGACTCACACACCTGGTTGCAGGCCACATCGACCTCCTTCATGCGGCTCAAATCGGCAATCAGAGGGATATATTCGCCGTTCGAGTTCACCTCTTGCAGCACCGTGATCATAGCCTCGCCTTTCTCTTCATCCCGGCACACCACGTAAATACGCGGCGCATGAGCATACTTGGCGAGCGCGATCATCGTGGCATGACCGATACCAGACGTAGCACCTGCAAATACGGCCACAGGTTGCGGTGGCAGCTTTTGGGCAATACGCCGGTTCGACGCAAGCACTTCCTCGATCTCGACCATGGTGGTCGAGAGTAGCGTGTCGGGCTCGCACCGCGCGCCTCGCTGAATAAGCCCCCGCCTCCACGGCGCGTAGAAACAAACACGGGCGTGCATGAACGCTACCTCCGCTGGGGTGCTCGCTATGCGCGACTAGCGCGTAGTTGTGCGATGCTAGGAAGGGCCGTAGAGTGCCTCTTTGGATCAGGCGCTATTCCTATGGCAATGCTGCGAAAGATATCACGTTCATGCATGGGACGCAATGCCAAGCCCCCTGCAAGGATCGCACGAATGCGCTCCTCAAGGCTATAGAGGGTCCTAATGCACTTTTGTGCGATCGTGCATGCTATTCCATAGACGAAACGAGCAGACCATGGTGTGCCTCGCCACCAGTGCGGGAGGCGCAGCGCTCAGCGAAATTGCCCAAAGTGGAGGATTTTGCCGCCGCCGGTCTTCCTATCGACCGCATCCACCCCTCCTACGATGATCTTCCGCCCCATGTCGTCCTTCTTCCAGGCTGTGCGTCCTGCTACGCGGCGCGCTGCACAGGCCACGCGTGCTTCGCGCTCTCTTGTCTCGCCGGTGGGCTTGGCTGTCGCTGCTGTGGCGGTGGCAACAGCGCCACCTGCCGTGCACTTGCAGCCTGTGTACGAGCGCCCTTCGATTGAGGAGCGTCTTCGTCCGCGCCCTACGCTCGTGATCAACAAGCCGGCTGCGGCGAAGGAAGCGACTGAGCCTGCCGAAGACGAGCCTGAGACGGCCAAGGCCGATGCCTCGGAGGACGAGGCGCAGTCGGCGTACGACGAGCGCACGGGCGAGATCAACTGGGATTGCCCGTGCCTCGGCGGTATGGCCGATGGTCCCTGTGGCGAAGAGTTCAAGGCGGCTTTCAGCTGCTTTGTGTTCTCTGAGGCGGACCCGAAAGGCATCGACTGTGTGGACAAGTTCAAGCTCATGCAGGACTGTTTCCGTCAGCACCCGGACGTCTATGCGGACGAAATCGCGGCGGACGAGGCCGCGGAGGCGGAGGTCGCAGCGGACCATGGTCGTGCGCCTGAAGCCGAATCGAGCAACTAATCTATACCATAGCAGGCCATACATGAGTCTCCCCGTCCCACGATGTCGTTGCCACGATGCCTGGCTCAAATAGCGACCACGCCACGCCAACGACGAATTCGCGGTGGCCTGTATAGACCTGACGGGGGGTAGACACGACGGGCAACTGGGCTGCGACGGTAGCATCGTCCACGTTCCACACACGTGCCGTCATATCGTAGCTTGCGCTGGCTAGCACATTCGACTGGTGCGTGGACCATGCGACATTGCGCACTGCATACTGGTGTCCGACCAGCACGCACTTCTCCGCCAGCGGACCTGCTGCGCCGCCGCGAGCCTCCCATACTTTCACAGCACGGTCGGTACTGCCGGTGGCGAGGGTCATGGGCCGGTACTTATTCCAGTCCAGCGCCAACACTTCGCCACCCACGGGCACGCTCGTTACCGGTCGTGTGCCCCCGCGCAGGTCAAATATGTGAGCAGAGCCGTCCGCCGAGGCGGTGGCCAGCAAGGTGGGGTTGTGCGGCGACCAAGCGCACTTGTACACACATCCCTGGTGCGCTGGAATGGTCTGCACGGAGGTGGGCCGCTCAGAAGTCCACTGATCGCGTTAGCCCAGTGTCACGCACGATTTTCACGCTGCCATCCCAGCTACTACTGGCAAACATCTCCTTTTGTATATTGTTCCAGTCCAGTGAGAAAACTTCGCGGCTATGCTCCATCCAGTTACGGATAGGATGGTCCTGCGGTCAGAGACTCTCCACGCACATCCAGCGAAATGTCCCACAGTTTGATACTGCCATCCCCGCCAGCCGTCGCAATCTGGTTCTCATGCACCTCGGACCAAGCCACATCAAAGATCCCATCCTGGGTATCATACCTAATGTGAATATCTCACGGTCACCTACATTTTCAAAGGCGCCGGCGCAGGTCCCCATATATGCAGTCGCCCATTGCCCACCAGGCCATACTACCAGTCAGTGCGCCCCACGTACATTCGCTGCACTGGCAACTGCCAGCTTATCAGGAAAGAAAGGGGACCATGCGACATTGTACCCGGCATAGCCAGGCGTCGGGTAGCGCCGCGCCGCTGGGGGTCCCCCCGGTCTGTGCATGACGATCGAAAGAGCCGTCGAGCGTGGCACCTCCACTCGTAGGCCCTCTCTCCAGTATCGCCTGTTCGATTCCTAGACCGTCTGCGGCAACGGCCCAGCCTTTTCGTCAGGCGCCCGGCCGATGGCCTGCCTCGTCCTTCATGCCGTTGAAATTCGTGGGGACTACGTGGTAGGGCCAATCAGCATACACATGTGAAATGACGCTCTGTCGATACGTCGGGGCACACGGTAGAATTTTTTGGAGGGGCATTCCCATCATGCACGTAGTTTCATGCGGAGACCAAGTTGCAGCGTGTTTTGGGAAACCTTGTGGTCCAGTGAGTTTTTTATTTCTACACACGTGCACACCCATGCCCAATCACACGCGACTACGAGTCTATAATTACCAAACCTGGAATTAATACCTTAAACTGCAAGTCGTGTTTGTAGGGAACAGGCGCAACGTGCGCGCTGATATACACCCAACTAGGTCCCAAGTAGATGTTGCGACGCAATAGTCGTCCGCCTTTGGCTGCGTTTTCCCCCCTTGCGGAGCACGACTGTCCCTGAAATCTAGGTGGGAAAGAAATTCGTGGGCGTAAACGGTGACCTACTAAAGCAGCGCCCCCTCTCCTGCTTTTCTTTACCGGTTGGACTCCTCCCACAAGCTCGGTCGCAGTCCTCTGCAAGTCCTCGAGATGTCGACTGTCAATCAGCAATTCGCGGACCAGTACATCCACCACAGCACTGAACCCCTGGGTCTTCGCCAGGCCCAGGCTGTGGACGCTGCCAACGCCCAGAACGTGGAGCCTGAGGCTACCATGCCTGCTGAGAACACCATGACGGATGCGGCTCGCTACGCCCCTGAGCCCGCCGCCGACCTGGGTGAGAAGCCTATGGACGCTGCTCCCATGGGTGCCGCCCCTGCGAACCTGTCGCCTGAGGCCGAGGGTGCCTTCCACGACATCATCTACCCCTCGGACTCGTACACCTCCAACGGCACCTACTGGGCCGACCTGCCTCTGCACGAGCGTCTGAGCTTCGTCAACAGCCAGAGCAACGCCGAGGCCCGCCGCGAGCTCGGTGTGATGTGGAGCATGTTCAAGAGCGACCCGCTGAGCCTCGTCAAGGCCTACTTTAGCCGCTACGTCATTAACGGTCTGGGTATGTTTGTCGAGGGTTACACTCTTTTCTCGGTCGGTAACCTGAAGCCCCTGTTCCAGAACACCGACCACTCGGTGGCCCCTGAGAAGGGTGACCACTCGAGCGCCTTCTACCGCTGCTGGAAGACGAACGAGATTTGCAACAAGGACTGGATGCGCGCTATTGACTACCTGGAGATTGTGGGTATCATTTGCGGTCAGATTCTCGTCGGTGTGGAAGGTGACTGGGTCGGCCGTAAGTTCGGTATGGTGCAGGACGCCCTCATTATGACGCTCGGTTCGGTCATGCTGACCTGCATGTGGGGTATTACGATGAACGGTTGGGTGATTTGCTACGCTTGGTCTCTGTTCATTTACGGTCTTGGTGTCGGTGGTGAGTACCCCATGACCTCGACTCGTTCTATGGAGGTCCAGAGCAGCCGCTACGCCACCTCGGCGGACGACCGTCTGCACCGTGGCCGTAACGTGCTTCTTGCGTTCTTGATGCAGGGTTGGGGTCAGTTCTTCAACCAGGTGATTCTGATTCTGCTTGTGCTGATCTTCAACAACACCCTGAAGACCCCCATCAAGCCTGCCGCGACACAGTACTCGTTCCGTATCTCGTTCGGTTTCATTGCTGCTGTGACCCTGTACCTTGCCTACTACCGTTACTACCAGCTGTCGTACCACAGTGACGAGGCCCTGCGTGACGCCAAAGACCGTCTGAACACCTCGGGTTACGACGCCAAGTCGCTTAAGCTCGCCATGACCCACTACTGGCATCGTCTGATTGCCACCACTGTCGGCTGGTTCTGCAACGACTTCTTCTTCTACGGTAACAAGATTTTCTCCGGTGTCTTCATCAAGCTGATCACGGGTGCCAACTCGACTTTCAGCACTGGCTGGCTGTACAACCTGATCAACGTCGGTGTGCAGCTTCCTGGTTACTACATGGCTGCGCTGCTGGTCGACCACAAGTTCTACGGTCGTAAGTGGATGCAGACCATCTCGTTCGCCGCCACCTTTGCTCTGTTCTGTGGCGCTGCCTTCTCCTACGACACTCTTATTTCTTCGCAGGGCAACCTCAAAGCGTTCCAGTTCATCTTCTTCTTCTCGTCGTTCTGGAACCAGTTCGGTTACAACTCGACCACTTTCCTGGTCGCCGCCGAGGTGTTCCCCGCTTCGATTCGTGCCACCTGCCACGGTATTGGTGCCGCTTGGGGTAAGCTCGGTGCCCTGGCCCCCACGATCATCTACAACTACGTTGACAGCAACAAGACCAAGTTCTACATTGTCACCTGGTTCGGTCTGGCCGGTCTCATTGTGACCCTGTTGTTCCTACCCGACACTACCGGTCTCGACCTGCGTGAGCAGGAGCGCTACTGGGAGTACGTCATGGCCGGTAACGGTCAGGACTACCACGGTGTGGCTGTTCACCCTCGTCACCTGTCGCTGTTCGAGCGCTTTGTGCTGAAGCGTCACCTGCCTTACAACCCCCAGCTTGACGCTCAGCAAAAGACCGAGGAGTTCCGCCAGGTCTACCAGAGCAGCGTGGGTCTTGTGGGTGCCAACGAGCACGACCTCACTGTTGAGCAGCGTGACTTCCTCAGCAGCGAGTTTGCCAGCAAGTTTGTCAAGGGTGGCGATGCTGCTAAGCCTTCGAACCAGGTGTTCAGCTCGAAGCTCGAGTCACTCGAGAAGCAACTGTAAAATGTCCCGGTAATGTGACTTGCATGTTGATAGTCGCTGGACTTGACGTCCTAGACTACATTTAGGTTTCCATTAATTCGATACGGTTTCTTCCTTGCAACGAGGGTGGGTAGTGGAGGCAGCACGTGGCCGGGCTCGCCCCCCAGCACCGGTCCGATCGCTGCCACGATGGGAGTGCCTGGGGGAACGTCGCGCGAGCCTCCGATGGAGCTGGCCGATGAGCAGTATCAGGCTCCGTTTACGAATAAGATGTCTAGGGCGAATAGCGATGCACAGGTATCGCTTGCGCCATCGTCCGTATCCTCTTCGTTCTTTGACGAGCAGGAGCTGCGCGATGCCGAGGCGTATCTTCACGAAGCAGCCCAAGACAGTGATCACGATGCTGCGCCTGTGAGCACACGCAGGCGGAGACACAGCCAGATTGGAAGCTACGACGACCGCAACACGATTTTCGATGGGCCTGCGGCGGAATTTGTGCCCAGCTCGGTGAGCAGCATGCACCACTTTATGGCACGTCCCAGTTTCCCGTCGTACTCGCGCAGCAAGCGGCGGCACTCTCTATCGCGCATATCTCGCGGGCGTCTATCAGGTACTTCAGCCCCGTCGCATGGCCGCTTATCGCGCGACCCCTCACCGTCCAGCGCACATACCCATGAGTCTGGTCTATCGCCCCCGGCGAGCGTGATCAGCTACCGGAAGCGCACCTATCCTCGGCCTATGACGCGCCGCTCTGAGCATGCTATGCAGGATGCTCCTCCAACCTCGTCATCGCTCATTGGCTCCCTGTTTTCTGGATTCCGCGCCGACCATGGCGATGAGGCTGACGAGCCGCCGCGGCTCTCGGTGGACGACGCTGAGCACCGCAGCTGGAGCGAGGATGGCTCGGATCTCCTCGATGAGACTGCTGTGGATGATGATGACATGGAGGATCCCTTCCTTGACGATACCAGCGATCGATCGAGCCGGAGCAGTGGGCAGGGTCGCTCGCCCACACACCACTTTGTCCCGAACTTTTTCGATGCGGATCCTTTTCCAGAAGACAGTGCGGAGGGCCTTGACGAAGGTGCAGCCATGCCATTTGATGATCCAGCTTTGCCACCCAAGCCTGTGCACCTAGGCGACTATCCTGGCCTGACGGAAAGTCTGCTGGAAGAAAACAACGAGGCTCCCGCTGGCCCTCCTGGTACGGCGGAGGAGCCACACAGGTACAGTGTATGGCTCGATAAGACGTGCCGGTCCAAGCAGCAGATCTATTTGATGGACGAAGACACGCTCATCCGCGTGTCCGGCTACCGAACGCGTCCAGGTCGTTACATGGTGTTCATCGTGGCATGTGTGCTGTCGCTGGGTGTGCTAGGTCTCTTATCGCTGTGGTTCCCTCGGTGGCGCCTGCGCTACGTATCACAGTCCACCGACTTTGCCGACGCCGAATTTGTGGTGGTGGAGAACCAATATGGAGATGTGTCGCAAGAGTCGTTCCTCAGCGTGCCTTTTGCGCGTCCACTCAACTCGGTGTTCCCACCAAGCTCGCGGGACCCACCGTGCACGCATGCGCAGGCCCAGGCGATGATGCATGGCGAATTGAGCGATGATGCGCCTGAGCCGGAGGCGGAAACGATGGTGGACCTGATTCTCTTCGAGTACCGGTACCGGCGGTTCATCCTGCATCCTCCGACGGGCCGCTTCCGCACTATACAGGACTGGCGCGATGCTGCGTGGGTGTCGACTCATGCCATGCGCCAGGGCATTAAGAGTGATCTGGAGCGCGAGCGCCAGGTGTTCTTTGGTCTCAATGTCATTGAGATTGCTGGCAAGTCGACCATGGAGCTGCTTGTGGGCGAAGTGCTGCATCCCTTTTACATGTTCCAGATCGTGTCCATTGTGCTATGGAGCTTGGACGACTATTACTACTATGCGTTTTGTATTGCAGCCATGTCTGTGGGCAGCATCATATCCACGCTCGTGGAGACGAAAAAGACCATTGCGCGCATGCGTGAGATGAACCGCTTCGTGTGCACGGTACGTGTCCTGCGGGACGGCATGTGGGTGTGGGCCGACAGCAGCGAGCTTGTGCCTGGCGATGTGTACGATGCATCAGACGCTGGCTTATCCGTCCTACCTGCCGACAGTGTGCTGCTCTCTGGCGATGCCATTGTCAACGAGAGTATGCTCACAGGCGAGAGTGTGCCCATTAGCAAGCAGCCGCTCGATGAGCGCGTCGTGCAAACGCTGCAAACGACCCATTCAGACCTTGCGGCGCATCTGGCCAAGCATTTCCTCTTTGCAGGCACAAAAGTGATCCGGATTCGCCCTGTGATGGGCGGCAGCGGTACGGACGAGTCGGTGGCCAAGGCGATGGTTGTGCGCACCGGCTTTAACACGACCAAAGGCTCGTTGGTGCGTGGTATGCTCTTCCCCAAGCCGATGGGCTTCAAGTTTTACCGCGACTCGTTCCGATTCATTGGGTTCCTTGGCTGCATTGCATTGATCGGTTTGTGCTTCAACACGGTCAAGTTTGTTCAGCTGGGCATCGCTTGGAGCACGCTCATCATTCGTGTTCTCGATCTGGTGACTGTGGTGGTACCGCCTGCGCTTCCTGCCACTATGAGCATCGGCACAGCCTTTGCTATTGCGCGACTGCGCCAACGAGGCGTCTTTTGCATTTCGCCGACGCGTGTGAACATGGGCGGCAAAGTCAATGTCGTCTGCTTCGACAAAACGGGTACGCTGACGGAGGATGGCCTCGATGTGCTGGGGGCGCGTACGGTGGACCCCACCACAGGCCAATTCAGCGAGCTGCACCAGACGGTCGACGAGATTCCTGCGGCAGGTCATGGCCCGCTGCCCTTGCTCCACGCGCTCACCACATGCCACAACCTCAAAGTGGTGGATGGTGAGGTGATTGGCGATCCTCTGGACGTGAAAATGTTCGAGTACACTCGCTGGCGCATCGATGAAGGTGAAGGCTTGGATGCCGTGCACTCATCGCACGGTGGTGAGCGCCCACCAGCGCTGGTACAAACGGTCGTGCGTCCTCCTGGCGGCCCTGCGTTTGATGCAGAGCAGACGTACGATGAGCCACCCCCGTTCCTGGAGTTGGGTGTCATCCGTACGTTTGAGTTTGTCTCGTCGCTTCGCCGCATGAGCGTCGTCGTCAAGCAGCTGCACTCGTCCTCGATGGAGATCTTTGTCAAGGGTGCGCCCGAGGCCCTGGCCGACATTTGCGACCGGGCGTCGCTGCCGGCCGACTTTGACGACCTGCTGTCGTACTACACGCAGCACGGCTACCGCGTGATTGCCTGTGCAGGCAAGAGCCTCGCAGGGATGGGCTGGGTGGAAGCCCAGCGCATGGCACGGTCGGAGGCTGAGAGCGATTTGCAGTTCTTGGGCCTGATCGTATTTGAGAACAAGCTGAAAGCGGGCTCCGCGCCGGCGATTGCTACACTGCGTCATGCGCACATTGGGTGCAAGATGGTCACAGGGGACAATCCGCGGACCGCCGTGAGTGTGGCGCGTGAGTGTGGTATTCTTGGCCCATCCACCACCGTGTTTCTGCCGACATTCGTCCATGGCTCGCCCGAGCAGCCGACCGATGTGTTGCTCGCATGGACCAGCACGGACGACGAAGCAGTGCAGCTGAACCCTGACACTCTGAAGCCACTGCATCCGGATCCGATGAATGTCGAGCTGTTCGACTACGAGCTGGCCATCACCGGCGATGTGTTCCGCTGGATGACTGACTATGCACCGATTGAGCTTGTGCGGCGCATGCTCATCAAGGGTGTGATCTTTGCGCGCATGTCACCCGATGAGAAGCATGACCTGGTGAACCGACTGCAGGAGCTCGGGTACACGGTGGGCATGTGTGGGGATGGCGCGAACGACTGTGGTGCACTGAAGG
Organism: Malassezia equina; assembly: GCA_029542865.1. Classification (NCBI taxonomy): domain Eukaryota; kingdom Fungi; phylum Basidiomycota; class Malasseziomycetes; order Malasseziales; family Malasseziaceae; genus Malassezia; species Malassezia equina. Next base: position 1,361,856 of record CP119901.1, read on the forward strand.
CGGCGGATATGGGCATTTCCCTTTCGGAGGCGGAAGCTTCTGTCGCCGCGCCGTTCACGTCGACGCGCCCCGACATTTCGTGTGTGATTGAGGTGATGAAGGAGGGTCGTGCAGCGCTGGTGACCAGTTTCAGCTGCTTCAAGTACATGGCGCTGTACAGTCTTATTCAGTTCACCAGCATTACGATCTTGTACAACTTGGCAAGTTCGTTGGGCGACTTTCAGTTTTTGTACATTGACTTGTTCATGATCTTACCGGTGGCTGTGGCCATGGCACGCACGCGGCCGTATCCGACGCTGCACACGAAGCGGCCTACCGCGAACCTGGTGTCGAAAAAAGTGCTGCTCTCCATGCTCGGTCAAGTGGTGATTTGCTCGCTGTTCCAGGCCCTGACCTTTTGGCTCACCCAGCGCCAGCCATGGTACGAGCCTCCGCCGGTGAACCCGGATGAGCTCAATGTGGTCAATGCGGAGAACTCGGCGCTGTTCCTCGTGTCCTCGTTCCAGTACCTGACCGTGGCTGCTGTCTTTAGCGTGGGTCCGCCGTTCCGCCAGCCCATGTATACCAATCCGATGCTCATGGCCTCGCTGACCTTGCTCAGCCTGTTCTCGCTCTTTTTCTTGTTTGTGCGTTCGGGCTTCTTCTTCGATTTGATGGGCCTCGTTCACTTCCCGCCAATGTTCCACTGGCAGCTGTTGGCCATCGTTGTGCTGAACACGGCCGCTTGTTTCGTGTTCGAGTCGTACCTTATGATGCCCACGCTCCATCTCATCAAGTGGCTCCAGCGCCTTTCTCGCGGGCGGCGCCACGACAAACTGCGCAAGCCTCACCAAAAGACGTACAAGGCTGTGCTCCTGTCCATGAACGATCCGGCTGTCGCTTAGGTCTACATCTATGCATCGCCCACGCGGCGTCGCTTTCCCTCAGGCTCGCTCCCTGACGACGCATGCCGCCACGCTGCCCACTGCGAGAGTTCGGCGACGTGCGTTTGCAGCGCAGCTGTGAGCTCCGCCAACGCTTTGCGCGCAGGATGCGTGTCTTCCGTGTCGTCCGTCACCAGCGGGCGAAGCGGCGGAAAAACTTCGTGCACTTCGAGCTCCCCCAGCGAGGCGCGTGTGCGCGAGCGACGCAGCGAGCTGCGAGTTGGCACCTGTTCCACATCGAGGATCTTGCGCAGGCGCACATCCGCCTCGTTCAGAGTCATCATGGCATCCAGGGCCAGCTGCTTGAGTGCTAGGGTCGTCTCTAGCAAGGCCGTGTTCCGCTTCTCTGCCTCCTTTCGTTGTGCTTCTTCCATAGAAAGGGACTCTGACTCGCTTGCACGCGCCACAAAAGCCGGACTGGCAATGCGGATATCAGGCACCAGCACCTTGAGCTGGGATTGCGTGAGCGTGGCCAACCGCTCTCTGAGACGCTCAGAGCGTCGCTCTGTAGCCGCCCGGTGTTGCGTCGCTGCCAATTTGACCTGCTGCAGCTGCCGCGTCGTTCGCTGCAGCTGCTCATGCGTAGCACGGTGGTGCCGCTGCTCGTCAGCGAGTGTGGCTTGTGCTTGCCTGCATGTCAGTGGGGGCTTACGCACTGTAGCTGCGATTGCACCGTGTGCCATTTGGTCTCGGCTTTTGCCGTGCCTTTCTCTCCTTGCTTCATAGATCGCTCATTTTGCTCGAGCTTGTGCTCGAGAGCGCGGTTTCGTGCGAGCAACTGCTCCCGCACATGCACCTCTTCGTCGCGCTCCGACAGGAGGCTGCGCAAGACGTGTGTGAGCGTTTGCTTTTTCCTTTCACTGAGTCCATCCAAGGAGATTCGCTCCTTGGTATAGGCACGCGCATGGATCTTTTCACAGATCTCCTCGAGTCCCAGCGGCTCGTCGGTGGTGACCATGCGGAGGGAGGACGCGACCGACGCGCGCGCGTGGACGGCCTTCACGTGTCTTTCGGTCCATAGGGGCAAATCCTGCCTCTGTTTGCAGTTTTGCCCGTATGGCGCAGTGGTTAACGCATCCCACTTGTAGACTCCACTACGTCATGGGAAGATCCCTCGTTCGACTCGGGGTGCGGGCATGATTTTTTAATCTACCGCGGTGGCCCTCCCTCGTTCGGCGCTTGGAATCTGTGGTGAGCATACTAGCACCTACCCATAATAGAGCGCACTACCGCGCGGCACTTGCCATCTACCTGGTCAGTTTTTTTGTACGTACAACCCTGTGCTAGCATCCCATTGAGGACCGCGCTGCTCTCGCGCCCATAGCAGTAAGCTATTCCATTGGGCCGTATCTTGCTCCGCATAGACATGGGATGAGTGTGTACGGGGCGCTGCTGGTGCCTCGTTGATATGGTGCGTCTCAGGTTTGTCTGTTGGCATAGATGGACCACTTCCTTGGCTCGGGTCGGGGGTATCTGTCGTGCTGGGCGCTTGGGGCACTTGAGGCGCCTGTGCCTCGCTCCATGCCGAGTCTGCCGCCTCTGACGCTTTCACACGCACAGGTGATCGCCACTGGACCTCTGGCATGATCAAGCAAGCCACAAGCACGGACTGGGCGAGGTGGGTGCCTCGTCGCGTAGTCACGTGTTGTTACTCCACGCGCGTCGAGCGTGTGTAGGGCTTGTTGTGAACATCGTACGTCCGTGCCTGGCCCCGGCGTAGGAACATGGACTTTCCCCTGGATCTCTCGTCCCGAATAGAGCATAGAATTGACCATGAGTTGTTTTACGATGACTCTGATCAGCTGTCGCTGCCCGGGATGAGCCCTCATGCGTCCATGACGCAGTCCATATCTGAGACGACGGGTCTGCCGAGCCCCTCGGACACAAGCGAGCAAACCACCCGCGCTGCGCCGCCTGCGCCGCCTGCGCCACTGGCTCTATCTGCTGCGACGGAAGCGTTGGATGCTCAGCTTCTGGATACGTCAGCCTCCGTCTCTGTGCCTCTGCCTGCCTCTCACGCGTCCGAACTCGCATCAAGTATGTCGGATACGCCGGAGCTTTCTACGGACAAAAGCGAGGATGGCCAGTTTTTATCGCAAGGCACCTCTGACGCCGGTGCGCTTGTTTCGCGCCCCCCCTTCGATGCGGTTCGTATACGCGCACTTACAGCAGGACCTGGACCATTCGTCGGTCTCCATCACCGAGTCTCCATCGACCTCGCGCGCGCGCAGTCTTTCGCCCGTGTCTGCGCAAAAATCGAGCCTTCCTCCCTCGATCTCCTTTTCCTCAGCGCCTGCGGACGACCGCGCTGCGCGCCTGCCATCGTCCCCGCCCGCGCGCTCCAACCCCCCACCATCCTGGGTACCGGCCACAACGCCCCTTCATCCGCCGGCGCCAGGTCGCATGTCCTTTGCTGCTGCGCCTATGCACGCATCTTCAACGTCCAACTCGGATCTAGGGCGTCTTCGATCATCAACACGAACCACTACACCTTCGTTGGACTTGTCAGGTGTATCGACGCATGCCGATATCAGCCATGGACCACCGGTGCCCCTCTCCTCTCTACGCGCATCGCGTGCTTCTGTGCAAGAGGAAGAGATCTCTACGAACCCGCTTCTGGCAGCGCCTGAGCCTGACGCGTCCGCCCCCGGTGCGCAGGCACACGTGGATCCTCACCGCCTCGTCCTATACCAGCACAAGGTCAATGAGCGCCTAACGCAGGAGAATGAGATGCTCAAGTCCCAGTGTGAGGCACTCATGCAAGTCATTGAGCGGCACAATATGCCCCTAGATGAACGAGATGCGTCCACGCCAGGGGCGCCAGCGTCGACCGAGGTTCTGGCCCTCCAAAGCCGCATTGCCAGCTTGGAAGCGACGGTGGCCGAGCAGCGCGCCCAACTCGACCAACAGGCGAATACCACTGCGGAGCCCCTGGAGCCCAGCGTGCTGAGCCGCACGACCGATACCCTCCAGACGCAGCACGAGCAGCTCCTGTCCCGTGTGAAAAAGGCGCTCGTGCGGGGCGATGAGGCGGCGCTGGCCAGTCTCGTGGAGCCACTAAGAGCTGCGCTGAATCAGGCGCATGGTGTGATCAATTCGATGCGCGAGCTGGTGAAGGAGCCATATGCCACGACGCCTTCTTCGCGCTGCCGTGCGTCGACAGCGAGCGAGCCCTCATGGCGCCACTCGACGCCCAGTCGGGGTCAAGTCATGGATGCTTTGCGGCAGTCGGTGGCCTCGCTATCCATGGATGGCGGCTCACGCATTGCCACCGATATGGAGGCGCTGCAGCAAACGGTGCGTACGCTCACAGCCGAGCTGCACTCAGCGCGCGCACAGCTGGATACGGCGCTGAGCAAAACGACAGATGCTAATGCGAGCAAGCTCCGTATCGAGGCGCGGCTCGCGACCACAGCCGAGGAGTTGGCACAGGCGCGTAGCCACCTAGCAGATCGCTCGGCGCAGCTGCATGGACTGCGCGAGCAGCGTGGCGACACCACAGCGACGCGCGCCGAGCTGCAGCGACTGGAACGCGAGTTGGTCCATGCGCGTGACCAAGTGACAGCGGCGGAAGCACAGCATGAGCAGACGCAGCAGCAGCAAGTGCTTCTCGAGGAGCAGCTACGCCTGGCCGACGAGCGGGCGCACCGCGCTATGCAGGACGCCGAGGCAGCCCGGCGCGCTCAGTCGGCGTGTGAGGCGCATATCGATGAGCAGCTATCGCAGCTGGCCTCCCTGCGTAATGTGCTGGCTGACCAGGAAACGGAGCTGGGCCAGCTGCGCGGTGATAAGGACCATCTGTGGATGGAGCGCCGCCAGATCATGGAGCAGCTTGGCGTGTTTGAGCAGCACCTGCGAGAGGTGCGCAGCGAGACGGACCAGTATGGATCGGACCTGCGCAAGCTGCAGCAGGAAAAGCAGGCCATGCTGGCGGAAGCCGCGCAGTTCCGCGAGCGGGAGAGCCAGATGGGCGACCGTATCCGCGAGCAAGTCGCACTTGCCCTGCGCGATTTAGCGCCGCGCCTTCGTGCGCTTGAAGACGAGGCGTTCCGCAGCGAGGAGCACCGCCGCGCCCTGGCGTTCCAAAAGTTGTACCTCGCCCGCACCTTGCACCATCAAGAGTGGCTCTTTGAGCGCCTTCGTGCAGAGCTAAGCGCGCTAGCGCCGGTGCTTCACCCGTATGGCGGTGTGACGGAGGCACCGCGCCGCGTGCGCCGCTGGCGTGTCGTGCTTCGTGCTGTGCAGTTTGCGGTGCGTGTGCAATTGTTTCACCCCCTGTATGTAAAGTAGATGCTAGCCTTCCGCCCAGGATATATGTACAAGACCCAGGGCGGTGCCACTGGCGAGTAGCAAAGCCCGCCCCGCATTCGGGCTCCATGCCACGCTGGTGACGGCGACTTGAGGGTCCCAACGATCGATCACCACAGGCGGTCCACTCTTGCGCGTCGGCGCACGAGGCAGCACACCTTCGGGATAAAAGCCTTGGTGCCATACGAACCCATCGTCCACGCGTGCGAGGCGGAAGAGCTTGTGCATGAAACGGGAGCCCTCTTCAGCGGTCTTCCGCTTGGCCATGGCCAGCACACTCGTGAGTTTGACACTGCCTTCGGCGGAGCCCGTGGCGAGGAAGGGATGCAAAGCGGAGGCGGCCATACATAAGACGCGGGCGTGATGAAAGCCCAGCGCATGGTGGCGGCCCATATCGTGCGTTCGTAGCGACACTGTACCGAATTGGTGATCGCCGAGGTCTACGGCCCAGCTGCCACTCCATGGGAGCCACGTCGTTGCATACCGCGGCTCGCGTGAATGCATATGCCGGAGCGGCGCTTCCATGTCGGCCACATCGGTGATATGCTCACAGCCGTCCCAGCCCACCGAAAAGAGAAGGTGCGGCCGAGCTTCCAGCTGCGGCTCGCCGTCCACAGAGATGGGCGGTAGCATTTGCCAGCTCAGCGCGCTGACTGTCGTGTCGTGAACAGGCGCCACGCATACAGGCGTATCTGACACGTCCAAGTCCCATACAGCGATCGTGCCGTTGGTACAGCCGACGGCAAGGCGGGCATCGCCGCCCCATGCGAGACTGTAGCAAGAGGTGCCAGGCACTCGGAGCACGCGCTCGGCCACGAGGCGCTCGGTGCCTTTGCTTTGCATGGGGATCGCTAGGAGATGGACAGTACCGTCGCTCCATGAGACGGCGGCCACGCCGAGCGTGCCAGGCGGCGGCGGCGCGGGACGCCATGCCACTTGGAGGGGCGCACCGGCGTCACAAACCCATCGACCTTGGCATAACACCTGCGCGGTAGATGGGTCCCACACCCAGCCCTGCAGCTGACCTGGATCGCCATTGGAGGGGTCAGCAACACGCGCACTGGGCTCGCGATGCTGGGAACAGGCAACAAGAAGGTACTCTCCGTCCTGCGGCTCAGCCTGGGGGGCCCATGCCAGATCGTAAATGTGGCCGCCGGCATCCAGCAAATGGCACGGGTGCGTAGCACTGGTCGAGTCGGCTGCGGTTAGATGCATATACATACGCAGTGGTACGCTCGTGTAGGGCTGTGGCGACAGTGGCACGGACGCTCCCGCTGCGTGGAAGATCAAGGGCACCGCCGCCCTCGGCTCGTCTACGTCGGACGCTGGCGTCGTTGTCGTAGGTGCTGCCCACTCGGAACGCGGGGGGCGCCATGCAATGTCCATCAGCTGCGTCCGCTGTGGCAAGTGCGACTGCGTTGCATAGGCTTTCAGCGTCGGCAACACAGTCGGGTCATCTGCGTCACACGGCGCGGCGGTTGTCGCAGGACCGGGCTCGGGCCATGGAGTCGCTTGAACTCGTGTCGCAAGGATCTTGTGCTGCCGAAGAAGCGTACTCGTATCTCCGCCCTGCCGCGCTTTTCCACGCACGCGCCGAGGCGCATCCTCGTAGGGCTCGTCACTCGCTTCACGCTTGACCCGGCCCATGCGGCAAAGAGCACGTGGTACGTGGCACAGCGATGGGAGGCGCGCGGTGTTGACGCGTGCCCTCCACTCATCGCGACGCGTCGAGAGGGCAGGGGGATGCTTCCCCCGCTCAGTAGCTCTATAGGATAGGTACAAAGTTTTTCCAAGCCAACGAGGTGGGCGTGCGCAGCCCTCGTGCTTGGCCTGCATGGCAAGCATATTGACGCACGTGCGCTACCACGAGGAGTTGACCCTCTCCCACCATGTTGTGGCTTACTGTGCCTGTGCTTTTCTTTGCGATCGCGCATGCTTCCAAGCTTGTTGACAAGTCTCCTTTGGAGACGGCGTCCTATGCACCATTTGGAGGGAAGAATGCTAGTATTTTGCGGTCGCCTGCCGACTGGAACCGGAACACGTACCCCTTGTTTATGCACTCGCACAACGACTATGAGCGACCTGTGCCGGTGTTTGATGCGCTGTCGTACGGTGCACTGAGTATCGAGTCGGATGTGTGGCTGAACCCGAAGGTATGTGGTGGGGACTCATCGCAGGACATGCAGCTTTACGTGGGCCACGACCCATTCTCGCTGACGGCGGAGCGCACGTTCCATGCACTCACGGTGCAGCCGCTCGTGGATGCGATCGAGCAGGCCAACACTGCGAATGCCAAGTACGTGAACAACTCGCAGTCTTCGCTGTTCGGTGATCTGCAGGCGTCGGTGTCGACCAGCGACGCCCCTTGGTGGAACGGCTACTTTTCGCTCGGTGTGGGAAACACGCAGCCGTTGCAGTTGCTTGTTGACGTGAAGAATGACGCCAACCGTTCATGGCCTCTTATTGTCAAGGCCCTCGAGCCCTTGCGGAAGCGCGGATTCCTGACGCGCTACGAGCATGGCAAGGTGATTCCTGGCCCGGTCATCGTGATCGGTACAGGTGGCACACCGATAGATCAGCTGGTACCGAAGCACGAGCGTGACGTGTTCCTGGATTGCGAGATGACGCTGCTACACAAGCCCATGCCCAAGATCCACGGTGTGCAGTACGAGTGGAACAACACGCTGTGTGCCATTGCCTCGACGGACTTTGAGCCCGTGGCCCTCAACTACACAGGCATCCATGAGCCTTCGGAGCAGGTGAAGGCAAACCTGACGAGTTTGATTCACGAAGCGCACAAGCGCGGCATCAAGACGCGTTTTTGGGACACGCCCGCATGGCCCATCTATGCTCGCGACCGTGTGAATCGCTTGCTTCTCGAGCTGGGAAGCGACTGGATCAACGTGGACGATCTGGAGAGTGTTGCACGTGAATTTTGAGGATAGAAGGATGTATCTAGGTGACTGAGAAGGTGTGTTAATCAGATATTCCGAACCAAAGGGGGGAGCCTACCAGTCGCAGCCTGTGCACGTGAGCTGATTGGTGGGTTCGATATGCACGCTTGTGGGGTGCGACTGGCCTTTTCGGCGGCACTGATCGAATGATCCGATCGTGGCTGGCTATCAGATACGGGGTCCACTAGGATCATGATACGGACATTGATATGTTTGGATAAAATTATAAAAGCACGGGGGTAGGAAGGTCGCTCGCCCATCATGAAGTACTTTGCACTCCTTACCTCGTTGGCTGCACTAGCTTTCACGCCGAAGGCACAGGCCGGATGGATCACGTTCGAGAATGAGAACAAAATGCAAGAAGGCCTTCCGTGCATCGGTGCGCTTTACGGCAACGACAATCACTTGATTTCGCGCTTCGACTGTGGCGCCACCGACTGGAATGCATCCATGTGCGGTATCCACTGCTTCCCCTTCTCGTCTACGACTTGTGTTGGCCGGGTCCCTATTGAGCAGGGCGGCGAGGGCAACGGTCTTTGGTACCAACCGCACGGCGTGCCTGATGCCTGCTCGTTCCTTGGCAAGATCAAGGTCGAAGGCAAGTTTGACAAGGCGGGACCCAATGTGACGTCGTGTGGATACGTGGACTGGCCTCAGGAGCGCGGCTGGGGAACGGTGTTTGATCGCCCCCCGTATGATGTCAAGACGAATGGATGCTGGGACGTGCCTAAGAAGCCTGATCCCAAGTACCCGAAGCACTACGGGCATTTCTACGACGGAGCGCGCCCACTGAACAAGACTTTTTGCGACTTGGGCGTGTCCATGTCGTGTGGTGAAAACGAGGATCCCAAATGCGAGTATTCCTTCGACAATGATATTCGTATCAACTGCAAAAAGACGACCATGCCAAGCACGTCGAAGAATGGAACGGATTCGTAAAGAAAGGAATATAGCTATTTTTATAAGCTCATGTATCGACGTCATGGATGTCTATCTGCTCTATGGTTTGCGCACTAGCTCAATGTTGGCAAGCCTTAAAGTCACTTTCAGGAACATGCAGGGGCTCGTTCTTCGCGTGATGAACGTCCATATGCCCTGCAGCCATAGGACCCGTTGGCTGTTACGGACTTGAATAGGAGAGGGGGACCTTCCCTTCCCTTCTATGTCCACCTCCATGTCTAAGACACCGACCCAAGCTCCTTCTTCTGCTGTATCTCCAACATTGACATCCTACGACAAGATTGCAAGTACATGGTCTTCCCCTGGGTCTTCCTAGTGGCTGGCTCAGCCTTGAAACCCACGCGTTCCAAACCTACCGCCGGCCTTTCCTCAACCGGCCTCAGCCTGTCATGGCCCTAGGCTAGCGCCCATACAGACGCGCTCGCCAGCGCAACAGCTCCACTGACAGCCGCTCCCGCACTTGCATGCGGTCCATCTCTGTGAGCCCCCGTCCGAACGCGTGCAATGCGTCACGGAAACCCTTCGTCTGGACGCCCGACGCCGAGAGCCCAATCGGCCGCATGTTCGGGCAGGACTCATGGGTAGTAGCGTGTCTGGACGCCGCATAGGGGGCACTGGATGGGCCCACTGCTGCTCTAGGGGGCCCACTGCTTTGAGGGCGCCCCCTTGACATGTTGATGAGCAAGGCCTAGATGGCTGGTAGCCCTAGTGGAGGGTATTGAGAGCTGGGCAAGGTGACCCTAATGCATGGAAGCAGGGGCCAGCAGAGGCCAGCAGAGGCCAGATTGTAGCATTCAGAGTGACTAGGCACCATCACTATAGCCGGAAAGGAGCTTTTCTAGCAAGAGCCGCCAACAACCGACGCGCAGGCCGAGCCAGGCACAATGGAGGAATGCGGGGTAAAAGTACGAAAGTGGAGGAATTAACTAGAAGGAAACGAGGCAGGCTTGAGGAGCCGGCAGCCCGTTCCCGAACGACGGAATTGCACACCCAAAGCCGGACCAGATGCATGCGATGCTGCTAAAATGCCCCCAGTGAAGAGATTCCGCCGAAAGAAGGAGTCTTTGGGTCCGAACGATGGGCCTTGATGTTGCCACGTGACCGGGCAGACGGGGCAGCCGACTGCCTGGGGGCCTGTGACGGCGGGGGACGTGAGTGCTTAGTAAAGAGACACTGGAAGCCAAGAGGCACTGGAGCCATGAGGGCACGATACGAGCTAGCGAGGCGAAACCAACACCAAGAAGTCATGGCTATAACGAACCTTGAATGAAGGCTACAGACAGAGATAGCAGAGGATCACAATAGCAAGACTTGCAGAGACGAATGAAAGAGCGTCATTGAGGCCGACATAGTGGCATAGAGTCATTCTGAGAGAGATTGCTAGGTAGTGAGAGGGAGGAAGGGCAAAAAGGGACGCTGGGCGACTTTTGCTAACGTGGGGCACCTAGTAGGACGAGCTGGTAGACCAGGGGGCGTGGACGGAGGCGTAACATGGGAGGGCGCCTAGTAGGTCGACGTGGTAGACCCCCCTCCACGTAGGGACGAGGAGAGAGAAGGGTCATGAAAAGGGGGCATAGAGAAGGGATAGCGGAGAATGAACAAGACCATTGAAATCTAGAAGGCGTTTTGATTCCATATCCGCGAAGAAAGAAACCAAAAAAGGAGCGGAAGGGCAAAAAGGGACCCCCAAGCGAGTTATGGAAGGGTGTTGGTGGACCTAGTAGGTCGGGCTGGGAGCCGCGGCCTGCCACCACGGAGGGATGGGAGAAGGACCGTCAATAGGGAGGAGCCAGCGATGAACGAGCAGGACCATTGAAATGTAGGAGGCGCTGTGATTCGAATTCAGTGAAGTAAAGATCAAAAAATCGAGCGGAAGGGCAAAAATGCCCCCCTAAGCGAGTTATGGAAGCGTATTGATGGACCTACTAGGTCGAGCTGGTCGACCCCCTCCACGGAGGGATGAGGAGGAAGAGGGACCATCAACAGGGGGGCATAGAGAAGGATATCGAAGAATGAACATGATCACTGGAATCTAGAAGGCAGCCAGATTCCGATCCAGTAGAGAAAAGATCCAAAAAAGGAGCGGAAGGGCAAAAAGGGACCCCTAAGCGAGTTGTGGTAAGGACCCAGTAGGTCGGGCCGGGAGCATGCCTCCACGGAGGGATGGGAGAAGGACCATCATATAGCGAACAATGAACATGTGCACTGGAATCTAGAAGGCAGCCAGATTCCGATCCAGTCGAGAAAAGACCAAAAAAGCGAACGGAAGGGCAAAAAGGGACCCCTAAGGGAGATGTGGTAAGGACCTACTAGGTCGGGGAGGTGGGCCAGGGCAGGCAGGAGGGAGGGATGAGGAGGGGGGGGGGATGAAAAGGGGGCATAGAGAGAGACGAAGAAGAGAAGATTGAAATGTAGAGATTCGATACGAGTGAAGAAAAGGGAGGCCTAGGGGACATTGGGGGGCATGGTGAGGGGGGCACGAGTCGGCTGCACGAGGGTTCTCCACTTGGTGGGGGGGGGACCTGGAGAAGGCTGGGCAGAGGCGTGGAGAGACCAGACGAGTGATGAAGACCACGTGGCAAGACGAGGCCCAGGCGAAGGCAAGGCAGGGGGCGCGGGGAGGGGAGGGGAACGCAGCACATGACCGTGAAAGCACATGACGAACAGCCACATGACCACCAGAGCACATGACGACAGGCCACATGGCAGCCACATGGCACTCACAGGACGACATCACGGGACTGTGCTGACATGATTGACGACGATTACGAGGACGAGGGTAGCCCACGTGATCACGGCAAGGCAACATCACGGGACCATCCATTTGTCAGCCGCCACACGGTACACGCCCCCATTCCTCCGATTAACTCGTTCCGCTCCCCTCCGATGAACACGTCCCGCACCCCTCCGATTAACTCATCCACGTAACTCATACTGTTAAGTGTTGTTAAGTGTTAAGTGTTAAGTGTTAAGTGTTAAGTGTTAAGTGTTAAGTGTTAAGTGTTAAGTG